>CM057454.1:71047500-72443750 GCA_016271365.2 Neoceratodus forsteri
GACACCGGTACCTCCGATGCCGGCCGGGATATCCCCTTCCATTGGGCCCTCTGCCCTCCGGGCCCCTAATGGACCGCCCATGGGGCATGCGACTGGAGCCCATCTGCTCCGGCAGTGACTCGGCTCCCAGGTACCCGTCGTCCTATCCGATGCCGTTGTACCTGGGACTGCAGTATCCACAGTACCGATGCTGGTCCTCCTGATGCTGCAGTACCCCTGCTTACCCGCAATACCGATGCGAGTTTGGATACTGCGCCTTGCATTGTCAACCCATACACTTTTCCCCCTCCTCCAGCTCCACCGCCCCCACGGCTGCCGGTGGATCTGCAGGAGACTCTGGCCTCTTGGTGGGCCGAGGCCAAGGCTCAACTCACCAAGGAGGTAGAGAGCTGCCTTACGATGATGGTGCCATCTCTGGCCCCCGTACATCCAAGACGGCACACTCCCTCACCACCTCCAGACTCCAGGGCTCTCCCCTCTGGATCCAGAGAGGGGCAGGACACGCGTTTATGGGTACCATCCAAAGAACCCGTTCCTCCCCCTAGCTGTGTAAGAGAGTCTTATTTTTCCTCTTCTTTTTCCCTCTCGGATTCCTCAGACTCTTCCAAGGGATGCTCCGAGAGAGACGATGAGCCCCACTCTCCATCTAAACCCCGGCCGAGGACCCCTCCGAAGTCTCCTCCGGAGGATCCATCTTTCACGGAGTTGCTTAGAAAAATCCAGGAAGTCCATCAGTGGCACTCTCTGGAACCAGATCCTCAGCAACTTAAACTCTCCGAACATCTGGATCTGCCCGTGACAGCTCCAACTTTAGTGCCACCTTGGATCGAGCCTCACCTTGTTACCACGATCTGGAAACAACTGTCAGCGTTAGCCCCACTTCCCAGGATGTCTAACAGGCTATACCAGGCTCCCAAGGGTGTAGATTACCTGGACTCTCACCCTCATGCTGACTCGGTCATAATTAGCGCCGCTCACGGCCGGTCAGCACATCCAAAACATCTGCGCTCGTCTCCTCCGGATAAGGAATCTCGCCTCCTGGGCCAGTATGGAAGAAAGATCTACGCCTCCTCCCAACTGGGAATTCAGGCCCTGAATTACATCGCCCATATGGGGGATTACCAGGCCATCCTTACCCAGGTGAAATCCAAGCTGGATTCCTTACCTGACTCCCAAGTCAAACAGGAGTTAGCCGGCCTCATCCGTTCTTCTCGTTCGGCCAGTCACCACATTTTGTGGGTGACGTACGATGCAGTGGACACTGCCAGGCGGAGCTCCACTTTTGCCGTGAGTCTACAGCATCATGCCTGGCTCCGCGTGTCAGGTTTGGTCCCGGAGGTGCAATCCGCTATTCAGGAGGCACCTTTCAGGGGGTCGGTGCATTTCGGAGGTGATGTCAAAGACATCATCACCGACTTGCAGGAGAACGGGACGGCTCTGAAATCAGTGGATTCCATGTACCGTCCCCAACACCAGCAGCGCCGTTCCTTTCGTAGATGGGGTCGGCCACAAGCGAAACCCCAGGGAAGGCGGGCCACTAAACGTCAGGCCCCCACAGCTGCCAGGCCCCCTCCGCCCAAAAAAGCAGCAGGTGCCTCAGCCGCGGTGCTGCCCCACACCACCTGACTCCTTTCCTCTCCCACCCCCTCTGGAGCCCCCAGAGGAACCGGTAGGAGGGAGGTTTTCCAACCACCTTCTGGGATGGGAGAGGATAGCTATGGATTCTTGGGTGCTCCAGCTTATAGCGGAAGGCACTCCATAGAGTTTCTTCAGAAAACACCCCGACACCCCCCTCTGAAGCCGTCCTAGTCAAGGGAACACCTTCCTTTGGTCCGGGAAGAAATATCGACTCTTCTTATGAAGCAGGCAATAGAACCAGTCCCCTCTCATCTTCAAGGGACAGGTTACTATTCCCATTTCTTCCTGGTCCCAAAGAAGACAGGAAATCTCAGACCCATTCTGGATCTCAGTTCCCTGAATCTTTATGTGGAATACAAAAGGTTCAGGATGCTCTCTCTGCAGAGCCTTCTGCCCCTCCTTCGGCCGGGTCAATGGCTTTGTGCCCTGGATATGCAGGATGCCTATCTGCACATTCCCATTCGCCCTTCCCATCGGAAGTATCTTCATTTTGCTTTTCAGGGGGACCACTACCAATTCAAGGCACTCCCCTTTGGTCTATCCTCGGCCCCCCTAGTATTTACCAAATGCCTGGCTGTGGTAGCGGCCCACCTGCTTACAATGGGAGTACAGGTGTTCCCTTACCTGGACGACTGACTCCTGGTGGCCTCGTCCAGGGAGGAACTCCTGCATTTTCTCTCCCTCACCCAGCAGGTTTTCACTTGCCTGGGTATTACCATCAACCATTCCAAGTCTCATCTGGACCCTTCCCAGAGGCTACAGTTCATCGGGGCTATCCTCGATACGACTGTGAGCAAGGCCTTCCTGCCTCCAGACAGGGCGGCCTCTCTTCAATCCCAGATTTCCCTGCTATCAGAACGCAGGAGGGTCCTGGCGAGGTTGATCCTCCATCTTCTAGGGCTCATGGCAGCTGCTATTCCGACGGTCCCCTGAGCTCAACTTCACATGAGGATCTCTCAGTGGACTCTTCGTTCTCAGTGGGATCAACTTATGGATGATCTAGATCAGTTACTTCTGATCTCATCGCCGATGGTACGAGACTTGCAATGGTGGATGATTTGAGAGAACCTGTTTCGGGGGGGTCCCCTTCTTTCATCCTCCCCCCTCCTAGACTCTGACCACGGACACATCAGGCAAAGGTTGGGGAGCCCATCTAGGCCCTCATCGGACTCAGGGCTTATGGTCCAGACTGGAACAAGCTCTCCACATCAACATGCTCGAGCTTCGAGCTGTGCTGTACGCTCTCCAAGCCCTTCACCAATACATTCTTCCCGGCCACCTAGCCGTCCAGATGGACAACATGTGCGTAGTGTGGTACATCAACAAACAGGGAGGAATTCACTCCTACCCTCTATGCAGGGAAGCAATGAGGGCTTGGGATTGGGCAGCTCAACACGACCTTCACCTCACGGCGATTCATGTCCCAGGAGTCGACAACACCCTGGCAGACAAGCTAAGCCACTCCTCTGCTCTGGCACATGAGTGGGAATTGTACCAAGGGGTGCTAGACGATATTTTTCAGCTTTGGGGGACTCCGCAGGTAGACCTGTTCGCCTCTCCCCAAAATGCAAAACTTCCCACCTTTTGCTCACTCATTCCAGAGCGAGGCACTTTCTGGAATGACGCTCTGTCTCTAGACTGGAAGGATAGATTCGTCTATGCTTTTCCCCCAGTTCCTCTGATCCCACGAGTATTGCAGAAACTAGCCACAGAAGGAGTGAGAATGATTCTGATCGCTCCTTTCTGGCCCAGGCAAATCTGGTTCTGTCTTCTAGAACAATATTCAGAGGTTCCTCCTCTTCCTCTTCCTCTGTCTCGAGGTTAGCTGACCCCAGGATCAAGGGACCCTGGTCCACTCAGGCCTCAAATCCCTTCAACTACATGCATGGCTCCTGCAGACCTAGCCCAATCCTGTTTTGGTGTCTCTCAAAAAGTGGGCGGAGATTTTAGTGGAGGCTAGAAAACCCTCCACCAGGTCCACCTATACCATGAAGTGGAAGAGATTCTCTATTTGGGCAGCCTCTAAGAACATGGAGCCTTTCTCCTATTCAGTGGCTTTGTTGCTGGAGTACTTACGTCATCTCTTTAACCTGGGTCTCAGCCATTCCTCCTTGAAGGTTCACATGGCAGCTATCTCAGCCTACCATGTTCCCTTCGCCGATAAAGCTTTTGCTCAACTGGAGGTCTCCAAGACCTTTCTCAGAGGGGTCCTTCATCTAAGGCCCCCCATCTGTACCCCTGCTCCCCCTTGGGACTTGAATTTTGTCCTCGAGAAACTTACTCTCCCTCCCTTCAAACCTGCAGCTTCTGCAGATCTGAAGTTTCTTTCGTGGAAGACGCTCTTCTTGGTGGCCATTACTTTGGCTCGAAGAATTTCCGAACTCCAGGCCCTTATGTGTAAAATCCCCTATTTGATTTTTCACAAAGCATGAGTTGCTCTTCGCAAGAATCCTAAGTTTCTACCTAAAGTAGTAGCAGAGTCTACCTTAAATCAGTCCATAGAGCTACCTGCCTTTTTTACGCAGTACTCTAATCAAGGGGAATATTTTCTCCATACCATGGATGTTCACTGGATTCTGAGATACTACACCAACAGGACGAAGGATCTCAGAAAGACTGATCAGTCATTCGTCCCTTTTGCTCACAAAAGGGAAGGCAATGCTGTTTCCAAGCAATGCCTGTCGCAGTGGTTGGCTCATTGCATCACTTTCTGTTATGACAAGTACAACAAGACCCTTCCGGGTCAGGTTAGAGGCCACTCCACAAGAGGAGTAGCGGCCTCTGCGGTTTGTTTCAAGAATGTGTCTGCAGCAGACATATGCGCTGCCGCCACCTGGACTTCTGTCCATACCTTTACGAAACACTACAGTTTGGACATTGCCTCTCGCTGTAGAGCAGACTTTGGGCTGGCCATTTTGCAAGGCCTCCTGTCTTGAGGCTTGCAAGGCTAGTACTACTTTCTGGAGTAGTTTCCTCCTCCCGGTGCCTTTTATTTGTTCCAGACTGCTTGGGATTCAGTCCTATTTGTAATTACCTATTGCAAGAGCCCTCTCGAAGTAAGATAGTACAGTTACGTAAGAACTTACCATAACAGTAGATGTTTGAGAGAGGCTCTTGCAGTAGTTAACACCTTCCCGCCCTCCATCCCCCTAGGCTTTTTCAGCTCCTTTTCCAGAAATGAAAAATATCAGCTTCTCTCTCATCCGGGCCTTCCAGGCCTGTGGCGGGAAAGAACTGGAAGGTGGGTATCTGGGACCGCCCCTTTATACCGACGTTGTATGACGCCGGTCACCTGACGTGGGGGCGGTCCCTCGCCAGGGACTGCCAGCTAGAAATTTTTCCATGGGGTCCTGCTGCCGGCCGGCGTCAGTCCTATATGTAATTACCTACTGCAAGAGCCTCTCTCGAAGATCTACTGTTACAGTAAGTTCTTACGTAACTGTACATTACAAGGGCACCAAATTATATAAATAACAAAGGGGGTGTTGAAAGTGATGCATTCCCTCATCTGCACAGTGAAGCCTGTCTTTGGGGGGCTGACAGCTTACTACCAGGCTATCACTGGTCTATCATGAATCACAGACAAAAGCAACTAGATGCCCGGACAACTTGTAGTTTAATGCTTCCACCACCTGGCTGACTTTTGGGGTATCTTGATCTGGTTCTTTCCCCACCACCACTGACTACTGCTAATGCTGTGCATTGCCATTACTTTAGGCAAAGAATCACCTCTTTAGTCTCTCCAGGTAATTCTCACCTACTCTGTATCAACAGTAAATTACTTTTATACTTGGTAGTCATGCTGTTTGGTATCAGAAGACTGGATTTCACAATAAAAATGAATAAACCTGTACCATAAAACATCATGAAATAACAGATAATATTAAATACAGAAATATTTAATATACATTGCAAAAACACAGAATGTACAGTAAAATATACACGGGATAAAACTTACAAGGGTATGCTAAATACAAGCATTTGTCAATGCCGAATGTTGCTTGCTTCTATGTGCTGTTTAGGAATTTGTAAGTCATTGGAGTGTAAATATTGAAAATTCGCGAACTTACGAGCGTGCGTAGGAACTGCGCAATGCACGCTCATAAAACAGTAATTTCTAGGAATATTTTCACCAAATTTTTGACATAGCCATTTTAAGACCTCTGCTCATGAACAGTGTCACTGTGATTTTCTTAATGTGTCCCATACTTTGAGTTTGCACACCGACTGCGCCATTGTGCGCTACATGGGCAGAAACACGTTTTGGGCAAGATGTGAAAAATGACAGCTGCACTGCTCATAAGGAGGTGTGGTAAAATGGGCAGTGTTGAAAATCTGAGGAAAATATTGAAATTGAAACTTCACGCGTGCGAAGGAACTGCACAACGCACACTCATAAAACAGTAATTATTAGGAATTTTTTCACCAAATTTTCAACACAGCCATTTTAAGACCTCTGTTCATGAACAGTGTCACTGTGATTTTCTTAATGTGTCCCATACATTGAGTTTGCACACCGACTGCGCCATTGTGCACTACATGGGCGGAAACATGTTTTGGGCAGGATGTGAAAAATTACAGCTGTACTGCTCATAAGGAGGTGTGGTAAAATGGCAGTGTTGAAAATCTGGAGTAAAATTATTGAAAATTTGCAAACTTACGAGCGTGCATAGGAACTGCGCAACGCACGCTCGTAAAACAGTCATTTTAAGAAATTTTTTCACCAAATTTTCAACATAGCCATTTTAAGACCTCTGCTAAAAAACAGTGTCACTGTGAGTTTCTTAATGTGTCCCACACATTGATTTTGCACACCGACTGCGCCATTGTGCGCTACATGGGCAGAAACACACTTTGGGCAGGATGTGAAAAATGACAGCTGTACTGCTCATAAGGAGGTGTGGTAAATTGGCAATGTTGAAAATCTGGAGTGAAAATATTGAAAATTCGCGAACTTACGAGCGTGCGTAGGAACTGCACAACGCACCCTCGTAAAACAGTCATTATTGGAATTTTTCCACCAAATTTTCAAAATAGGCTTTTTGAGAGCCCACCTTATGAATACTGGCAGTGTCGTTTCGTTAATCATTCTGGAAAGGTGATTTTGTGCAGAGGCTGCGAAATCACCCTTCGGGCCCGAGTAACGCCATGACAGTGACAGCATTCATGAGAAGGGGTCCCAAAAACTCCATGTTGAAAATCTGGTGCAAAAATTCCAAAAAATGCCTGAGATATGCAATAAAGTTGAAAAAACCCTATCTATTCCATTATACAGCTTACGGCATTTCCTCAGTTCGCGGTCGGCTTTGAAGAGTCAGGCGATGTTACCAGATCCGCCAGATCGTCACTTTTTGAGCTCTGAGGGTAAGTATGGGTGAAGGGGTGTGGGGAGGCAGGGTGCGCGTGGGTGAGTGCGGGTTGTGGGAGGGGCAGGGAGAAGCGCTGAGGGACAGTTTTCTATTCACAGGTGTTTTTTATTTAGAGGCAACGAGGACATTTGCCACGCTGGGTGGGCTCCCAAGCGTGGCAGCTAAAGCTGTCGGGGGTCTGGAGCCACGAGAGGATTGGGCACCTCCGTTGGCTATAACACATTTGCCACGCTGGAGTGGGCTCCCAGCGTGGCACCTGGACTCTTGGGGGTGGGGAGAGACAGTGGAGCCAGCGGTGGATTGGGCACCCTGTCAGCCATAACATCATTTTGCCATGCTGGGTGGGCTCCCAGCATGGCACCTGGATGCTTTGGGGTGTGTGGAGCCGACGGGTTGGGCACCCCTGTCGGCCGTACAGTGTGGGGGGAAGGGCGCATGAGCACGCGGTGTGCGTGTGCGACGCAGGTGTGTGGGGGGAGCTCTGCTCACTCAAGCGGAGCTCTCCCTTTCAACTGTATGCCATTGCATTTTCAGCTTGTCATAGACAGCTGCAACAGTGATTGGGGAACTGGGGCCATGCCTGCAAACACACTGACTGCATTGGAAGACGGGCTGACACACCTCCGAAAACTCGGATGATGGCACTATGTTTCTTGCACGTGTGTGCAAGCAACATAAAAAACAGTCTAATAGGTTAACAGAAAGAAAAACCTCTCGAGTAGCTAAACTATGATATGAATGATCTTGCCCCAGCTCTTGGGTTTCTTCCTGTTTTAGGAACCAAAGTGCCACTAAGGCATAAGATAAAGCAGGCGCAGAACTTTCCCTTTTCTTACAATGGACCTCTGATATGTTCTGCTCCCAAACTGAAACTGAAGGGCCTGAAATTTGTGTTCCCAGGTTACACCTTTCAAGGTTGTCTACCCACCTATCATATCATCCTGTATGTCACAAGGGTCAGCTTCTGTTTTACCCTTGCTTGAGAATCAGGCCTAAGCTGGGTTTCAGTCTAGTGTACATAACCCCAGATGATGGCAATTTATTTGGGGCCACCCAAACCAACCTCACCTGCCTCTGGACTCTGGCCAAGGCTCTAAAACTACAAGGGGCCCCTCAGAAGCATGAATCTTCTTCACACAGTCATTTTGATATAAGAAAGAACCCATAAGGTGCTTTTACACACAGGTGAGTACAACAGAATGGCCATTACCGGTGTGGCACCGTTGTACTCTGTGCTGTTTGTAGTTCACTTTACACGCAGAGGGTATTCCGATAACCCCCCCATCTCCGTTTTCAGTATTTGTGTTTCGGCTCCCCCATGGAGTGTGGTGCTCTATGGCTGTTTTTTTTACTGGTGCGGAATGGCTGTTTCACAGCCAGGGCAAGCGGATCACAAAACGAACGAGGTAGGAAGGGTGCGGTTCGGGTGAGCGTTCACCAGCGTAACGGAACAGATACATTTTACACACAGGGGATGTAACGGTATACTGTTTCCGTAACAGTCATTCCGTTACAGAAACTTGTGTGTAAAAGCGCCTTTAGACACAGTTACTTCTGTGCCCATTCCCAGAGTGAAATCTGCACACTCCACAGGGGTCCTATTTAGAGGCCCCGAATGTCTGTGTCCTTCCTTAAAGCAAACTGCTTGTGTAATATTAACCCTTTCTGACTACCTGGGAGGAATGTATCAGAAATGTTTCTCAACTAAGTCACAGGTATGCTCTGTCTATGTTACATATCTCTGTCTATGTTACAGGGTGTACAAAAGAAATTCCCTGAAATCCATACATCCAAATTTTATTATTTGTACTAACATGACAACCAATTGATCTGGGGTGGTAACCAATAATTTTGTTTGGGATTAGTGAAATGGCTATTAGTTAGTCACTCTCCAGTCTCCACACCTTACTAAAAGTAATCCTAGGACCCATGCAGCAGCTTCCCTAAGATCCTCATCTAGGTACAATAATACTCAATGATTTTGTGCAGGTTTTTTTGCATCTGCTGCATGCTGGTTGTACTGGGTAACAAATGTGGTAATATCTGTATTCCCATTGTTCTTTGGGTGTGGTGTAAGAAGGTCTTTCCCTGTTAGGGGACCCAATTCATGGCCACAGCCAGGACCAGATTGCCATGCCCTCAGGTCTGAAACCTGTCTAAAAGGTTTGATGCTCGGGGTGTGGCTTGACAGCCATCAAGATGACACATCATAGCAGCCTCATCACTTCAGCTCTGCCTTGCCCTAACAGTGTCCTGCACAATCCAAACATCTAAATGAAGAATTTTTAATTCCTTTTACTGTTTACCTGATCATCAGGATATCCAGCTGCTGAAATTTCCACAGGTGGTCTGACCCCCTCAGTGAATCATCTGTTTTGTCAAATGACATTTCACTCTGTCTCAGCCATGCGGTCTGGACAAGATTGCACTTCCTGCTTCAGTACTGATTTCTTCAGCTCACTCCAAGTTATATGACCTTCAAGAGATCTGGCAAATGTTTACCCATTTACTAAGTGAAACAGGTGACTTAAAAGCCTCCAATGTAAGAATGGGGGAGAACATTGTTTCTCTATCACAAAGGCTCACCGGAACGGAGCAGCAGGTAGATTTTCAGGACGTTAAAAATGATTAAATGAAGGACCACATAGGAGGAGAGCACATCTCTCTCATAAGAGATCTCCCACATTCTCCTCATGGCAGCTAGACCCTCTTCTTTTAAAGGGCACCTTTACCACAAATGCAAAGAGGCTCAACAGTTCCTGACAATTAATGACAGCGGTGAAGTCTCTGACAATGCATTATGGGATACCATTAAGGCCTACCTTAGAGGTAGAATAATTGGGTTTGCTGCCTCTGGGCATAAGCAGAGGGAACAGGAGGCTAACATTTAGAAAGTAAACCAAAGCTCCTGCAAGATGAGTTTAAAGTGGACCCTAGGGGAGACCCCTCAGAAATTATACATACAGAGTCCAGTTTAACTTCCTTTACTCTTGTAAAGCAGAGCTAGCCCCTGTTTGCACTGGCCATAAATACTGGGAAGGGGGAGAACTAGCAAGGTCCTGGCATATAGACTGCGTAAACTACAGGCTGAGTGGCACATTGCAGGTATCCATAGCAACACTGGGGATATCTGAACTCAACCGTCTTTAGTGAATATCATTATGAGACTACAATACAGTACCAGCCTATAGTCTTCCCAGCTGAAACCCTCCAGAGCAAATGGCAACATATCTAGACCCTTTCTTCCTCTCTTGTCTCTCACCAGCCCAATCCCAGCAAATGGAAAAGTCAGTTTCCCTACAGGAAATCCCCACAGCCATTCTCTCCATGAATAAAAATAAATCTCCTGGAGGGGATGGCTTCCTCATTGATTTTTATCAAGAATTTTATGATGTCCATGCTCCACTTCCGCTGCATGTCTTCAGCCTCTCTCTGCCCTCTACCTCTCGTCAAATAAAAAGTTAAACTACTAGTGCTCCCCCCCAAACAAAAGCTGCATTAATTTTTTTTTTGCTCTACTTCTCTTCCCCAGTCCTTGACAGAAGCTACAATTATTATAATACCAAAAAAGGAAAGGACTCACTTTCCCCTAGTAACTGTCAGCTGATTTTCCTCATTAATGCAGATGCCAATGTCTTGGCTAAGGTTCTTGCTAGTTGTTTGGAACACCACCTCCTGGATCTGATGCACCCTCCCAGGTGGGCTTTGTGAAAGGCAGGTTTAGTGCAGACCATCTGTGTACCTTTCTCAACCTTCATCATTTAGCCAAAGCCATGCCCCTCCTGCAGCAGCACTATTGATTTTGAAACGCCTTCGACTCCATCGAATGGCTCTTCTTATTTGAAGTGATGCACAGAGTGGAATTTGGTCCCTAGTTCCTAACAACTGCACAAACCTTGTACAAAAGCCCATCAGAAAGAATCCCAACCAATAGCATGCTCTCATCTCCTTCCTCTTATACTGAGGCACTTGCCAAGAGTGACCTCTGCCGCACTATTGGCACTAAACTTCTCTCCATTACACTTAGATCATCCCTTAATATTGCTGGCTTGTGTACCATCTTTGTGGAATACAAATCCTTATCACATGCTGACAACCTTCTTATCTTACTGTCTGATGCACCAAAGGCTAATCTTCCCTTGCAGTAACTCCTTTCTACATACTCACATGTATCCAGGCTCCAGGTCAAACACTCTGAATCTGAGATCCTTTCACTTAACTCCTTTATACACAAAGACTTTTTCAGAGTATGGACTGGAAGTGGTTTCAGGAAGGCATCTTCTACCTGGGGAATAACATTGCTGCCTCACTCCAAGATATATGTCGTGCTAACTTCTCCCACATACTGAAGTCATTCAAGACTGACACTGAGCGATGAAAAGGTCCCCACATTCCATTCACAGGACAGAACACAGTGATCAGAATTATGCTGGCCCTAAGTTTTCTCTGCTTACTAGCCCACTTATGTGTCCATATCCCTGATAGATGGTTTAACCCGATCAATTGCTTAATAGAGTGCTTTATGTGGGAAGGACCCCCACCCCCGTAAGTAGAGATAAACTATGGAGACACTGGAAAGATGGAGGCTGGGGTCTACCCCATTTTCAACACTATCACATAGCCTGTATCTCCTCCCAAGTACTTCAATGGTTCTCTCCCTCTGGGCTACAACCCCCTGTGGTTGAATACTGAGGGTCAATACATATCTTCTCCTACACCACTTACTGCTACATACTCCTTCAAATGCAACCTCATTGAGTTCCATCCCACAGTCTCCATCTCCCTTAAATACTAGGGAAAGCTAATGTCAACATTAGGACTCCATCCCACTCCCATCTCATATACACCAATATGGAATAACCCTATGTTTACCATTGGAAACAAAGCTAACCATTGGCCTATTTGAGGAAAAAGCAGGAATTGGGTTCATCATCTTTGCTCCCCTGGACATCTCTACCTCAAACTGTATGAGGACCTTAAGACCCGATATGACAACCCCCTTAAGGACTTCTGGAAATACCTTTAACTCTGGGCAGCCCAGTCCCCCCAACTCAAGGCACACTCTGTCATGCCAGACTCACCCCCTATACACAGCTGGCTACAAATCACCACCGGTAGAGCTGGCATGTTATATAAACTACCAAGGGACAGCAGACCGTCCCCCATGATCCAGTCTTTACTAACGCAAGCGTATGAGCTAGGCATATCCACCTGAGCAAACTTGGAACATATGTTGGTTCAGATCACACGTCTCGTGCGTAGACATCAAAGCTCAGTTAATACAGTTAAAAATCCTACATTTCTGGTACAGAACTCCTCAGCTTCTACGTACCAGAGGAGTTATATCCCATAACAAATTTTGGCATCGAAGCCAACATGAAGGCTGTCTGTTCCATTTACTGTGGGACCGCCACGAATCTGACCTTTTTGGAAACAGGTGCTCTCTTTCTGTAAAAGTGTTCTTCCATCATATATTCACCTGTATGCTCCTCTAGTTTTGGGTATTCATCACTCTGACCTTCCCAGATCTGATCCACATGTGAGGTGGGCAGTTGCAGTTGCACTAATTGCTAAAAGACTGCTTCTCTGCCAGTGGAGGTCTGTGGACTTACCTACCTTGAGAAAATGGCAGCTAGCAGATGGCCAGCTTGTCTCTTATGAATGTATGTCTCTCCAAGCCCTAAACAGAATGTCAGTATATCATGAGATATGGGCTGCCTACTTGAACCACGCCAACCCTCCTACCCCTCCATCACCATGACTGAAGTAGACACATCAAGCCTTGTATATTGATTGCTTGCTATGTACTGAAATGGGTTTGGTTCTGATTGTTTGATTATAAAATCAGGCCCTGCTTTGTTTGTACATTTATACCAGTACCAGTTCATTATCGGTTTATGTCGCTGGTTTTGTTTTTGTTTGTAGAAATTCTGTAGGACAAAGTCTGTGCTGTTATGCTCTTTGTGTTTTCTTGTTGTACCACGTTCATGTTTTTATCAATAAAAAAAGTTCAAAGATTTTCTTCGGGGGTTTCTCAGTAATCATAGGAACTTCACCGTCGGTGAAGCAGGATCCACACCGAAGATTTTCAGCAGTACAACTGGGGCTGCTGATGCCAATGTCATGTGATGACATCACCAGCACTATAAAGGTATGAGCAGCCCTGCTCCCTCCTCAGTTCTCTCCCGCCATCGACTTGTTCTCATGGGTCTCTGCGGAAGCTCCAATGCAGTCTTCTGCCATGTTTCACCCACAGCTTTTTTTAACTTATTTTGCAATCTCTTTTTTAAAAAGAGATTCCTTTGTTTTATTTATGTCAAGAATTAATCCTTTGACCTTTCTCTTCTGTTGCTTCCGCTGCAGAAAGAAGATTGCCTGCCTCCACAGATGAACACACTATTGGTATCTGCTGTCTTGAGCCTGACCATGAAGTCTCCGACTGTGAGCTCTGCCAGAAGTTTAATCAAACAACCCTCAGGCAAAGCAAAAAGGCATTTAAAAATTTCCTCATGGATCAACAAGTAGCCAGTTCTGGGTAGGGTCCTCCGGGGTCCCAGCTTCTCAGTCACCAACAGGGTCATCTAGCTCCCATGCTGCTAAGGCCCAAGACAAGTCTTCGGGGAAAAGTCACAAAAAAAGACATCGATCGGGACTGTTCCCCACCTTCAGCGGTCACGCTCCCCAACGATCTCTCCTTCCTTGTTCGGGGGTTCTTCGTCGGCTGCACCAGTGCATAAGTCTGCTGTCCAGTTTTCTGTACCTACCAAACCCATACAGACAGCGCCTCTGTCCAGTACTCAGGGTGGCCGGTCATCCCTTCTATCAGCAATGATGAGTTTGTCATCAACGACCCTCCTGTTGAGGCCTGATCTACCCCAGGCCCTCAGGCTACAGGCTCTTCAGCTCTCAGGGGCCCATCCCATGGGTTGTCACTCCCTGCACAGTCGCACCCCTTCACCGTCGATGCAGTCCTTGATGGTCATCAGTCTGAACGAGATTATGACTTAATTCACCTCAGTGATTGCTCACCAGCTTGGCACATACAAGCCCACGTCACCTGCGCCATCAACGGCAGTTTTGTTGATGACCCCTCTTTGATGGCTGTGAGCTGTCCCCCACAGATCATCGTTAGTGCCTCACATGTTGGACCTGGATCTGGAAGAGGTTGACGTCGAAGAAGAATACCACCCTGACCCTATTCTTCCTGATGAGGAAGAGGATGAGGAAGAACTCCTCACTTCAGACAGCTCCACAGCTTCCTCAGTCAGCGAGGATTCTCTTGAACACACTCCTAGGTCTCCTCCAGATGACCCTACCTTTTTCAATATTATGAAGCAGTTATCCTCAGCCATGGGGTTCCATGCTGAGGAGGAGGAGGAGGATGCCACCAGGAAGGATTTGGTGGATTTCCTGGAGATCCCAAAGTCTCCTCCCAAGATCAGGCCTCCTATTTTGCCTGCTTTGTGGAATGCTACTACTGCAGCCTGGCACAGGCCTGACATGGTGCCAGTTAGGCTCTGCTGAGTGGATAAACATTACCATGCCCCTCAGGGGTTTCCTCATTATGCAGCCCAGCTTGAAACAGATTCAGTTGTCATAAAGACAGCTCATGAGAGGTAAAGCTCCCTAAGCACCTTAGCTCCCTCCCCAGGACAAAGAGTCATGCAAAATTGATCTTTGAGGCAAGAGGATTTATGTTTCCTCCACTCTCGAGCTGAGGATTGCCAATAACCTGTCCCATATGGTAAAGTACCAGAATACCAACTGGAAGAAGGGCAAGGCCGCTGCCTAGGCCCTCCCAGAAGGTATGCAGAAGCAAGAGATAGATTCTCAAATGCTTGGAGACCACTGAAGATATTAGCAAGCACCTCCTGTGGGCCCTTCTATGATATCTCAGACACTGTTGCCAGGGCTGCTGCCACTGGCATTTGCCTCTGTAGGCACTCCGGTCTGAGGGTCTCTGGCTTTGCTGCTGATATTCAGCAGAAGGTGCTTAATGTCCCCTTCAGTGGCTCTAAGCTTTTTGGCCTAGATGTGCAGGACATCATTAATGACCTGCAGGCATCTGGCAGGGCTATCAAATCTGTACACTCACTCTACCACATGTAACCTAAGAGCAGACAGCGCCCTCCCTTTTGCAAGGCATCCAATAGGCCAGGAGCAGCCTCTTGGCACCAAGGCAGACACAGAGCCTCTGCCACCTTGCCCGTCCCCTGTAATGCTGGAGCCATGGCCAGGTGTCCCAGAGGTGATGGACCAGCCCCAGCGGCTGGATCCGCTTCTGCTTGACTCCTAGCCAAACCCCGCTCTTCCAGTCCCTGACCAAGAGGTGGTGGTCGGAAGTTGGTTCTCCCTCCATCTCAATCAATGGAGAACCATCACATCGGATGTCTGGATTCTTCAAATCATAGAAAGGGGTCACACTATGGAGCTCATCAAAACCCCCCCAGAGACACTACCCCCCAGCCCATCTGTCTGTTCTCCAGGAGGAGGTACAGTTTCTTCTGCACAATTGAGCCACTGAGCCAGTGCCCAGGCCCCAGAGAAACAAGGGTTTTTAGTCCAGGTTCTTCCTGGTCCCCAAACAGACTGGAGATTTGAGGCCTATCTTAGACCTAAAGGACCTCAATCTGTATGTCATATACAAAAAGTTCTGAATGGTAACTTTACCTGGTCTGATGCCCCTCCTCAAGCAAGGCAAGTGGCTGTGTTCTCTGGACATGCAGGAGGCTTACCAGCACATCTTGGTATTTCCACCTCACAGGAGGTTCCTCCGGTTTCTTTTTCAGGGTAAGCATTACTAGTTCAAAGTGCTGCCCTTTGCCTTGTCTTCTACTCACTGTGGGTCTTTACCAGTGCTTAGCAGCAGTAGCAGTGGCCCTCAGAAGCAAGGGAATGTACGTTTTCCCATATCTGGATGATTGGCTTCTAAAGGCCCTATCCAGGTAACAACTTTTGGGGACTTTAGACAGAACTCTTCAGTTGTTCCTCTCTGTGGGCATTACTGTCAACCTGCCCACGTCAGTCCTGGTCCTGTCTCAAAGGCTGCAATACATGGGGGTGGTTCTAGACTTGGTGCAGGGAAAGGCCTTTCTAACCTCAAAACAGGGTGGAGTGCCTTCGTGCCCAGGCTCAGGAGGTGGCCCAGAGATGTTATATTCCTGCCAGGGTATAACTGAGACTATTGGAACTGATGGCGGCTGACATCTGCACCGTTCCACTGGCCAGGCTCCACATGCACATCCTCCAGTGGACTGTCTGAGTACAATGGGACCAGTGAATGGATGAGTTAGATCAGTTAGCGCTGGCTTCCTCTCCATTCCACAAAGTGCTCCAGTGGTGGATGGACCCCCTGAACTTGTTGCAAGGAGTTCCATTCCAGATCTCCTTTGCGCAACAGGTACTCACCATGGATGCCTGGGCTGGGGGGCTCATCTGGGTCCCTTTCAAACTCAGGGCTCTTGGTCCCAGGTCGAAACATCCCTGCATATCAATGTCCTGGAGATGCGGGCGGTTCTGTATGCCATGCAGGCCTTTCAGAACCATCTTCTTCCAGGTCAGTTGGTGATTCAGTCAGGCATTCTCAGTGTAGTGTACTACATCAACAAGCAGGGGGGAATACGTTTGTACCCCCTATGCAAGAAGGCCATGAGAGTGTGGTACTGTGTGCTAGACCACTGCCTGACCCTGTTAGTGGTCCACATCCTAGGAGTGCTAAACACTCTGGTGGACAGTCTCAGCCAGACTCAGTCCAGCATGCAGGAGTGGGAGCTTCTCCCATCTATTGCAGAGATCTATTCAACAGATGGGGTTATCCTGAGTTGGACCTTTTTGCGTCCCCACTCAATGCAAAACTGCCCAATTTTTGCTCGCTTGATCCAGGGCCTGGAGTTTTCTGATGAGACATGTCCCTCTCCTGGAGCGGGAGGATTCTTCCCTCCATTTCCTCTGATTCAGAGGGGTGCTCATCAAGCTGCAGATGGAGGGGGCCAGCATGATCCTGGTAGCTCCATTCTGGCCTCGCCAGATATGGTTTCCTATACTACAGCGGCTGGCAGAGGAACCTCTGGTTCCTCTCCCCCTCTGCAGGAATCAGCTGACCCAGGATCAGGGGACCTGGTCCATCCCAAGTTCAGGCCCCTCCCTCTGCATGCTTGGCTCTTGAGACCATAGCCATTGCCAGATTTGAGGTTTCTAGTAGAGTGGTGGATGTCCTAGTGGCCACCCAGAAACTGTCCAGCCATGCCACTTATGACATGAAGTGGAAGCAGTTCACCATATGGGCTGCCAAGCATTCTGGACCCTTTCACCTGTTGGGTGAACCAGATCCTGGACTACCTGATCTATCTGTCTGACTCAGGTCTCCATTACTTCTCCCTCAAGGTGCACCTTTCAGCTATTTCAGCTTTTCATGAGCCCATGGGTGACTGTACCATAGCTCAGCTGGATGTTTCCCATACCTTTTTTTTTTACTTCTTTATTTTATCTCCCACCTACTGGGCATGTTCTGTCCACTCCAGGCAGCCAGTCCTGCCATTGCCTCTACTGCTGACCCAGCATCCCTGCTGCTCCAATGCTCTGCTGACCCGGCGTATCCCTTCACTGAGGGGGCCCCCCCTACCCTGGAGAGGGCAACAGGGAGGGGAGATTAGAGTGCCTAAGCACTCTCTTGCTACTGGGCAGAGTGTGGATATTGCAGCCTGGATGCTTCACAGCCAAGAGGCATGGGGAGGTGGGGCTGCCGTCTTCAGGTCGGAGATGTGCCATTTTCAAGTTTCCTGGATAGCCCACATTGCAACGCTCCTTGTAGTGCCTCCGGTCTCCACTGTGGGCTGCCACAGAGCAAAGCACTTTCCCAGCCCACACTAGGAAAGGAGAGCAGTCCTCCAGATGCTCAATCCTCTCCTCCCCTGCCAGCCCCCAGCAACCCGAATCCGATCCTGAACCCGGGTCGCCGGCATGGTTTGAGGTGTGTCGTCCAGCGCCTGAACCCTCTGCACCACCGGGCCATCCCATACCTTTTTGAGGGAAATCCTGCACCTGAAACCCTCAGTCCATTCCCCTGTCCTGGCTCAGGATTTGAATTTTGATTGATTGATTGATTAAAAGTTTATTTTTTCACAGGAAATTCATTTGTTAGGACAAAGTCCCATTTACAACAAAGTCCTGCATGTAGATTCTAATACAATTACCAATTAACAATTGACATTTAACATAACTAATACAAACAAACATAATCGCACTCTACATACATACATTATTTAAAAACACATACATAAAAAATACAAACTATTAAACAACTCATTTTTAAATTTAAAAAAATCTAAATTTGTTTTCTGTGATTCAGTCAAACCATTCCAACTTAATGCTACTCTATTCTGGAGCATACTGTCCCCTAGTCTATTGAAGCTTCTATACATTGGGATATTGCTTAATGGATTCCTAGTCTTTATATATGATTCATTATTTATCTTTCTTTTTAATTGCTTATACAAAGGATGGTTATACTTTTTGTGAATTATCTTATGACATATAGTAAGCAAGAGATAGTTTCTTTTTGCTTCAGGTTGAAGCCAATTTAACTTATTATAAATTATACAATGATGCTCATTTTTAATACTTCTGGAAGCCAATTTACCTATCCTGTAATATATTTGATTAACCAAATTTAAAGCAGTTTTAGTCGAATTCATGTAAATTATAGAACCATACTCCAATATGGGTAACAGCATCTGTTTTGCCAGTCGCTCCTTTGCCACCAAAGGTAAAGCTCCCGCAACTGTTCTGAGGGCCCCTAATCTTTTATTCACTTTCTTTACCTGAACTGATATATGATTTACATATGTCATTCTAACATCTACTTGAAACCCTAAGTATCTGTATGTTAATACATTTTCAATCTTTGTACCATCTTGTAAATGTAATTGTGGTTTGGGCTCTTTTCCTCTATATGAACCAATAGAAAACAACATAGTTTGAGTTTTTTTAGCATTCAAAAGAAGACAAGATTTACTGAACCATTTTTGCACTTGTAACAAATCACTTTGAAGCGAAACCATCATACCTGTGAGACTGTCAGCAGACGCCACTAAAACAGTGTCGTCTGCGTACAGTCTCACCTCACTATGTTTAATTTCATGAACCAAATTATTAACATAAATATTAAATAATAATGGGCCCAAAATAGAGCCCTGGGGAACACCTCTCTCTAGTTTTCCAGGGGCCGACATCATTATGCCACATTGAACACATTGATATCTGTTTGTCAAATATGACTCAAGCCATTTTAATATTTGGCCCCTTAATTCCTATGGCCCTTAACCTAGTCAAAAGCAAATCATATTTAACTAAATCAAAAGCCTTACTGAGATCCACAAACATTGCCCCGTGTACTTTCCTTGGTTCATAGATGTAGCAACCAGATCATTAAATTCCAACAGGGCAGTGTTTGTGGATCTCTCCTTTCTAAAACCATGTTGTTCATCTACTATTACAGTATTTGTATCTAAATAATTATTTACCTGTTCATAGACTTTACGTTCCCAAGATTTTAGATAAAATTGGCAAAAGAGCTATTGGCCTATAATTTGAAGGAATAGTTCGATCCCCAGACTTATAAATGGGAATAATTTTCCCCATCTTCCAAATTTCAGGAACAGTAGAAGTACTCAAACTCCAATTGAACAAATAGGTCACAATAGGGGCTATTACATGTGTTTTGTTTTGGAGAAGTTGACCTTATCTCCTTTTGAGTCAGCTGCAACTTGCAAGGTATGCGTTCTTTCTTAGAAAGCATTATTTTTAATTTCTGTTGCTTCTGCTTGAAAAATTTCAGAGTTTCAGGCCCTCTGGTGTGAGGAGCCTTATTTGATTTTTCACAAAGACAGGGTGTCTTTGCGCATGAATCCTAAATTTCTCCCTAAGGTGGTGTCTGAGTTTACATTGAACCATTCTATCCACTTCCCTGTTTATTTCCAGAGTGTGCCAATCCAGGGGAAGCACTACTCCATATGTTAGATGTGCACAGAACTCTGAAGTATTTCCTGCTCTGAACCAAGGAATGTAGAACGTCGAAGCAGTTGTTTGTTTCTGTTGCCCCTGGTAGAGAGGGCATTCAGGTTTCTAAACAATGCTTGTCTAAATGGTTGCCTAATTGCACAGTATTCTGCTACAACCAGTACGGTAAAGAATTGCCTGGAGCTGTCAAAGCTCATTCCACAAGAGGTATGGCTACCTCTGAGGCTTGTGTCCAAGGGGTCTTTGCCACTGACATTTGTGCAGCTGCCACCTGTCACCTGGAGTACTGGCCACACTTTTACCAAGCACAACAGTCTGGATATTGCCTCTCAAGCCCATGCAGTTTTTGGCAGGGCTGTGCTGCAGGGCCTCCTGTCTTAAACTTAAGGTTGGCCTTCCTCCCAAACTGTTTGCACCTGTAACTGCTTGGGACTCATTCCTATGGTATGACTGATGATGGAGATACCCCCAAAGAAGATAGAACAGTTATGTAAGAACTTACCGTAATAGCAGATCTTCAAGGGGATCTCAGTCATCAGGTCTGTCTTCCCTCCCACCATCCCCTTTCTTGGGGCTTCTCACTGGATTTGGCTATCTGGTGTATCCAGCCATTCTTACAGACCTGGGCACCTATATGTCTCCTCAGTTCCCCATGGCTAGAATTATGCTCCCTTTGTCTCCAGGGGAAAGAACTGAGGAGGGAGCGGGGCCAGTTATACTGCTGAAAATCTTCAATGTAGACTTCCGGTGACGTCATACCTGAGGTAGCTGCATGATTTTTCAGCACCATCTCCTCCAAAGTTTAAAAAACTCCCCAAATTACTGAAAACCACTACAAATCATTTAAAACTAAGGCTAAGTACACCTACTATCTGACAAGGATGCCTAGAAGAAAAAACAACTCTTGAAAGGCAGCAATAGATAACGTTGATCTGGACAGCATGTGCTCGGACAGCGACTGCTCACAAGTCTCTAGCAAGGGTGGAACTAGCAGAGCCATTAGCAGAACTGTTTAGTGAGTCTCTGAGCAGAGGAGAGGTCCCAGAAGACTGGAGAAGGGCTCATGTGATCCCACTCCACAAGAGTGGTAGCAGGGAGGAGGCATGGAACTACAGACTAGTCAGTCTTGCCTCAGTAGTGGGCAAGATTATGGAGGCACTCCTTAAGGAAAGGATAGTGCAACACCTGGAATCCATAGGGTCACAGGATCCAAGACAGCATGGGTTTACAAAAGGAAGGTCCTGTCAAACTAATCTCATAGATTTCTTTGACTGGGTAACCAGAGTGGTGGACTAAGGGGGGAGCAGTTGATGTCGCCTACCTTGACTTCACCAAAGCTTTCGACACTGTTCCACATAGAAGATTGATAAATAAGCTGGGTAGGCTCTGGGTGGGTCAGAAGTTGGTCAACTGGGTGGAAAACTGGTTGACGGGCAGAAAACAGAGAGTGGTGGTAAATTGTATACAGTCAGAAGAGATGCAAGTCACAAGTGGGGTACCTCAGGGATCTGTCCTGGGGTCAGTCCTCTTCAATATCTTCATTAGTGACATTGCAGATGGATTAGAGGGTAAGGCTTGTCTGTTTGCAGATGACACCAAGATCTGCAACAGAGTAGATGATCCAGATGGGGTGGGCAGAATGAGAAGAGATCTGGATAAACTAGCAAAATGGTCAGAAGAGTGGCAACTGGGATTTAATGCAAAGAAGTGCAAGATCATGCACATAGGGAAGAGAAACCCTGAAGCCACATATAGGCTGGGAGGGGAGTTGCTGGCAGTTACAAAGGAAGAAAGAGACTTAGGCATCATCATCACCAATGACCTGAAATCATCCAAGCAGACCTCTAAAGCATTAGGTAAGGCTAGAGGGGATGTTATGGTGTATTAGCAGGGGTATCACAAGTCGTAATAGGGAAGTAATAATCCCTCTTTACAAGACACTGTTTAGGTCCCACCTGGAGTACTGCGTGCAGTACTGGAGGCCACAACTTCACAAGGACATTAACCAAATTGAGGCAGTCCAGAGAAGGGCAACCAAAATGATGCAGGGACTGCATCAGAAGACATATGAGGACAGATTAACGGAGCTCAGTATGTATACCCTAGAGCAAAGGAGGGAGAGAGGTGATGTGATCGAAACATTCAAACACCTTAAGGGCATTAACAAGGTGAAAGAGTCTAGCATGTTTAAATATATGAAAAATAGCAGAACAAGAGGACACATCATGAGATTAGAGGGAGGCCGATTAAGGGGGAATGTGAGGAAATACTTTTTTTTTCAAAGAAAGAGTGGTGGATGCATGGAACAGCCTACCTCAGGAAGTGCACAGACTTTGCCTAAGCCTTTCCTAAAGTTGTAATTTTTTTTTCTTAATAAAGAGCTGATGGCCCTGGGTTCTATAACCATCTTTGATATGCCTTTAGCACACTACCTCTAACTAGCTGGCTTTTTTTCTTGCTTGCTGAAGTACAACGGGACAGTCTGTGCAGGAAATACAGTAAATACTTTGAGCTAACAGTAACTGTACAGAGTACTATAGATAACTTAAACCTTACAGGAAAGTATTCCATTGGTGTGAATACTAGGCACAGCACATTTACTGGGGTGGGGAAACAAGGGCATAAAACACATATGCAAAGTATATAATAGCAGGCAACATGCAATGCAGTACCCCAGCTCCTGGGTTCACCCATTCCCTACCACCCTCTAAACACCAGCCGTCCACTGTGGAAGTATAAGTCCAGGCCCAGGTACTGTAACTAGCTGTAGAACTGCAGTACCAGATTTAAAGCTGGCCATTTGTTACTCCAAAAATGAAAAGGCCTTCATTAGATATGTCAGGGAAAGGAGAAAGAACAAGAGGAATAGAGAAATTAAAAAGGGTGAGGCATGTTAGGAGGCGACTGGGTAGAAAACGGATCTTCTGAATGAATACTTCAACTCAGTTTTCCAAGTTGGGGTGTGGGCATTGCCAGAGTGCAGCAGCCAAGTCTGGAGGGAAACAAACATGGCAATGGGTGGTATTACAGAGTAAAGGGTGCTCAATGGTCCGAAAGGGTTAAAAGTGTGCAAGTTCCCAGGACTGGATAATTGCACCTGGGGGTTGGAGTAGGCTTAGGCAACACCCTTGGCAGGCCTGTTTAACTGCTTAGTGGAGATGGGAACAATCCTCATGGATGGGAGGGTGACAGATGTCATCCCCTACCACAAGAGTGGGGACGGGGGAACCCAGAGAATTATATATACTCATTGGCCTGATGTCCCTTGTCAGAAATCTCCTCAAGGCTATTACCAAGGGGCATCTGGTCAGTTTCCTGGGGTCCAGTGGACTGTAGGACAGCAAGCAGCATGGCTACATACTGTGAGGTCAGGGATGTAATGAGTGGGGTGCCTCAGGGGTTGGTCCTAGGCATTGTACTCTTCAGTGTGTTCATAGATGACATTGGAAAAGGGATGCAGATCAAGATGTGTCTATATGCTGATGATCCCAAGATATGTGGCAGGGTGGATAGCGAAGAGGATATAAGGAGACAGCAAAAATTTGGAAAGGTGGTCCATGGTCTGGCTACTGGAATTTAATGAACAAAAAAGCAAAATTGTGCACCTTTGTAGGGAAAACCTGAGGACTGAATATTGGATGGGGGTGTATAACTGAAGCAGGCCTTAGAAGAGAAGGACTCTTAGAAGTTATAGTACATGACAGCCTGAAGACCTCTGCCAAATGTAACAATGTGTATGGAAAAGCTAGTGGAATGCTGGGATGCATAGTTAGAACCTTCTCAAGTAAATGGAAGAAAGTGATACTACCCCTGTACCTGTCCCTGGTGATGCTGCACCTGGAGTACAGTGTGCAGCTCTGGAACCCTCACCTAAAAAAGGACAAGGACCCCCTAGAGCGGATCCAAAGGAATGCAACTAAAGTCATTCAAGACCAGCAGCGGAGGACTTGTGAGGAAAGACTGCCCTAAATATTTACTCATTTAGTGCCTGAAAAGAGAGGGGGACATGATTAAAGCCTTCAAACTTCTGAAGGGTATAGACAGGATGGACAACTATCAAATGTGTTAAGCTTAATGAGGGGTCCATCACGAGGTGCCAAAGTTATGTTAGTGGTGGTGGTGGGGATTAAGAATGGAGGTAGGGAAATACTCCTTCATGGAGATGGTGGTGGAAAAGTGGAACCAGCTGCCAGAGAAGCTGTTCAATGCAAAAACAGTGGCATGTTTAGTAGGATGGGATAGCCAAATGATGGGACTAGAGAAAGTGACAAGGTAGGGATTGGGGTGAATGGGGGAGTGGGATTGCACGAAGCAGAGCTGAGGGACGATTGCTCTTAAGGTCTAGCCAGTACTAGGCTAGTGAGGACCTAGGTAAAAATCAGACAGATTAAATGGACTACAAGTCTTTTTCTGTCCATACACAGCTGTGTCCCTGTGTATAAAATAAACAGTTCCACCAGTTGTGGGCACCAAGCATTTGCTCTGTCCTGTTTTGAGGTATATAACCAATAGCCTCCTGTGTGCCAGTCTCTGCATTAGCTATTGCAAGAGCTTATCCCAGGCCTGCTGTCTAATTATTTACAAACTGCATTGCAGGGCACGGCCCTGTTTGGGTACTGACAGTTCATTTGTCTCAGCAGGTGACTCTCTAGCATACTCTCAACATCAGGTTCTCAACCATGAAGCAAGTGGTTTATAGGTGGGGTGGGCTCCTCACTGGTCTGAGACAGGATTTAGGCTCTGCAGATCTTCTTTATCCCTTAGGGTTTACTTTCCCCCTCTTCACCCTTTTGGGGGTAAGTGATTCTGGAACCAGCAGTGCAGCCAGGCAGGCCCATCCAGCATTCACCTTCTATGTCAGGAATTTTACACACCAGGCAGAATAATGTGCACTTTTGTAAAAAGTCTCTTCTACAAACTGTAGTACTTTAACAGTCATGTAGCTAGTGGCGCTGCTTGGGCTCTCGTCTCACTCTCTTGTACAGGGCTGCAGGCCTGAACACCCTCAGTCTCTCACAGTGACTCTGTTTACTTTTATGTTTGTGCTTTCTTTTTTGTCTGTAGTCCCGATGGGGAAATCCTGCTCTGTCTTTGCCAGACTCAATATAGGGCAGCCTGTGGAGGGTCTGTGTCTGCTCTACTAATTGCTTCTCTTACCCCAGCCACATTGTATCTTCCCTCTCCACCCTACCTTAGTGGCTGCTTGCGAGGTTGGTGGATATTGAGATTAAACCAACCTCATGATTGGTGCAATGTTCACAGCATATTCTTGCCTTCACTTCCCATAATTATTTGTTGGGCATCCTTGCCTTTATTTGACCACCTGTACTAGGTTGAGAGTTCATTGGCTTCCACTGGCTATGACCCTAGACTGTATGCTGGTCATGTACGGGTCAAGGGACATTAAGATGACAGTGTCCAGGCTGTTCTTTCCCAGTGTCCCTGGTAGTGGCATCAGCCACTATCTTGTTGTTTCTCCTGGGCTCACAAAAAGTCTTAGACATTCTTGTTTGAAGTAATAGCACTACTTTATTTCCTCATCTGAAGGGATAGGAGGGTCCAACCTTCTCTGTTGTGATGTTAGCATTGGCAACAGCAGCCACAAAGATCATTTGCACCTGAGACAGTGCAGAATTCAGCCAGTGATGTCCTTGCTGCCACCCCCACAGTCCATGGGGACTGAGCCGAGGAACTTAGAGTGTGGCGTTCAGTGATTGGTGGCTGTGAGTGTTCTTGGCAAGGAGTCCTGTAAACCACTATGGAAGGGACAATTATATAAGCATTTATAGTGTTTTCATCATTGACATCTTCATTCTGATTGCAGTAGTCTCTACATGTTGGAAAATAATTAAAATGCTAGTAGTTAAAAAATGGGTCAGTGACTGTAATGACCAGGGAGAATATTATAGAATTCCTGTATAGAAGACATCACTCCAAAGCCATAAGGTTGAGTAAACAATCTTGTTTGGAAGTTGAATTTTTAATAACCAGAATAACCATAAGTATCAAATAAGGGTGTCAGTGTCCATTTTGTTGCAATATTACTATAAAATCTGATTGCTCTGTTTTTACAATTTTGGTGGCTCTCCCTATGAAAGGCTGGCTTTTCCTTCACTCATCCACCAACAGAGCTTAGATGCATACACTGAAATCTTACAATGTAATATGCACTAATGGCTCAAGATTAGAGATCTATTTTGATTTGTTCCTTAGACATTCTCATTGCAGTAAGCAGATGTCTACTGTGGGGGTGCCTCAGTGTTTGATTCTTTCCCTCATGTTGTTTGCATTATCCCTGCTGCAATTGGGGGAGGTCATTAGATGATACCATTTGGAGTTTCACTGTTATGCAGATGACACCTTGCTGTACAGTATCTGTCTTCTTCACCTGATAGGTATGATGTGGTGTCTGCTGGACTGATACCTTCTTGAAATCTAGAACTGAATAGCCTCCAGCTGGCTGCGTCTGAATCCAGACAAGACACAGTTATTGATTGACCCAGGTCTTCCTACAGCCGAGTGAGCTAGGATCAAACGAAGTAAAAGACATCTCACAAATTCCTGCATTGCAAAGGAGCTTAATTGCTATTGAAATACACCATTCCCTGAAGCATGCTGCAGCACTCTGCAGAAATATTGCAAGGTACTGCGCAACCTCCTGGCTGACTCCGCTGTAGGTTGGCAGCACCAAGCAAGGTGACTAAGTTGCCATCTTTAAATGGCACCCAGTTTACAGCTGTGGATATGGTTAGAAATCTGGGGTCACTGTGGACTGCAGGCTGACTCTAGAACATTAGGTGTTGGCAGTGTTCCCCTAACTTTTTCTATCTGAGAAACATTGCTGGGATTAAGTCCCATTATGTGCATGAAGATCTGGTGATGTGGGTTAATGCGTTCGTTATGCCCAGGCTTGACTGCTGTAACAGTTTGCACAAAGGTCTTTTGGGGGATTTGTGTGCCATCTGCAACTGTTGCAAAAGTCAGCAGCTTGGGAGACAGCTGGAAAGAAAGTTTCAGACTATATCAAGATGGTATTGTGCGGATTGCACTGGTTGCCTGTTAGGTGGTGCATCTCCTTCAAGATGACTTAACATGCAATGCCCAGCATGGGCTACATTCTACCAGTCACCTCATAAAATATTCTTCTCAGTGAGTATGTTACTTGAAAGAAATTGCAGCCTTGTATCTTTGTATTGTATGGATTGGCTTTACTGTAATAGGTAGGCGATAACTCACAACAAGGTATGCAAAATAAGATACATAGTAACATAGTGTTGTGGAGACAGAAGGAATTAGTTGGCAAGATTCCCTCGTCTCTACTGAATGGCAGAGGCTATATCAAAGCGGACTATGGACATACTATCAAACACCAGCCAAAATGCAACACTGACTCATGTTATGCAACCCTCAATACAGTTCTCCCAAAGGAATCAGGCTCGCCCTACTTTGAAAGTCTGAACAGTAATAGCTTTCTCATCCTCGCTGGGTAGGCTTTTGAACATCACAGGTTGTGCAGTTCTGCTGCAATAACTATTCACCCCAGGTGTCTTGTGAGGCATGAACTTCAGTGTCTCTGCTATAGCTGTACACTCTGGAGTATGCCATTGTCTCTATAAAATAGTGGAAAAAGCCCCCAAAGCTTCAAAGACTGTTCATTTTTACAGACTCATGAAATTATACTGTGACAACTGCACAGTCATGTGACTGGATTCCTCATACCCATTTTATGGTGTCTTTTTATTCAGTTTTCATTTCTTGGAAAAACTTGTATATTGTACATTGTTTCCATTTTTATCTTTCAACATTTACACAGATAATAGTTGTTATGTGGGAAAACTTGTCAGATTAAAATGACATGTTTTAGCAGGAGATAATTAAGCAATTTAGCAGGAGTTATTTAAGCAATTTTATGTAGGTATGTATGCATTTATTTATTTTGATGACCATGTAAGTGCGCTGGCACTGAATTATCTTTTTCAGGCATGACCCATGTATAGAAAAGTGCATCATAAGTCAATAGAACAGGTACAATTGCATAAGTATCATAATGCAAAATGAAGTAACATGATACAAAAAAGTAAGGCATTCAGATGGCACATTAAGTCAACAGTGTTTTGTAAGTCAGCAATAATACATAACTGGGTGTGCTATATAATGGGATATCCTCATGCCTTGAGTGTGTTGTGAGGCATAAGGCCACAGGCTGAGTGTCTCATAACACCCTAGAAGTGATGATATCCTACACCCTGGAGTATATTATTGCTGTTATGAACTGGATCCACATTTGCATTAATAAAAAATAAAACAATCTTTTGAAATGTTTTAATACACAATAGCGTTAATGTGTAAGTGTTCATTGAAAAAATATAGTTCAGTTACTTTTTTGCTGTGGAAAGCAGGTGGTGCCATGTCTGCACTGGAAACCATGAGTGGTAGCCAGTTCACTCTATGCCTATGTGCTTTTGTTCCATGGTGTTAGAAGCAACCACTGTTCCAGTTCTAGAAGTAAGAAGCTGGGAAGAGTAATGGCATCAGAACAGCACAGCAGTTTAAAAAAGATAAATTGAGGGCCCTTCCAGCCTTTAATCATTTTATGCAAATACCTGTGTTATGCTTTTCTTCAGATGTGTTAACCACAGCCATAGTTCTAGCACCACAAGTAGAAAGCCAGGGTGAGTAATGGCTTTGGAACAGCAGTTTGAAAAATTGAAATTGGAAGGCGCTCTTGACCATTGTAAATTGTTGGTGCTAGCCGGGCTAAAAGAATAAGATGGGGAGGGCAGTAAGAAATGGCACAGGTGCAGCAGTTTGAAAAAGTAAAAATTGTAGCTCATATCGACGGTGGTAATGCCAGCATGAATTGATATGGTGTGGTATGTAGTGAAGTAAAAAAAAAAAGCTGCTGTCAGGAACTTTTTTTTAACGGGAGTGTGCAGTGAGATTTAGTCAGGATGTTACATAGAAATATAGAATTTGACGGCAGATAAGGGCCGCTTGGCCCACCTAGTCTGCCCATTTTCCTACTTAACAGATAAGCTGCAGATCCTAGTTAACCAACAGTTTACTTCCTCTTACCCGCCCCTAGGACTGCCTTATGCCTATCCCATGCATTCTTGAATTCCCCCACTGTTCTTGACTCCACGACCTCCTCAGGGAGGCTGTTCCATGCATCCACAACCCTCTCAGTGAAAAAATACTTCCTCACATTACCCCTGAGCCATCCCCCTCTATCTTCAAATTGTGCCCCCTTGTTCTTGCACATCTCTTTTTCTGGAAGATGCTGCCCTCTTGGACTTTGTTAATTCCCTTGAGGTACTTGAAAGTTTCTATCATGTCCCCTCTCTCCCTTCTTTCCTCAAGAGTATACATATTAAGCTCCTTTAGTCTTTCTTCGTATGTCTTCTGGTGCAGACCCTGCACCATTTTGGTTGCCCTCCTTTGGACAGCCTCCACTCTGTCTATGTCTTTGCGGAGATAGGGTCTCCAGAACTGCACACAGTTACATTTTTTTATATTTAGTTTATAATATGGCATTTATCCCATTAATGATCAACAACCAGAAAGATTGTTGTGGCTTTACCACTCGTAATTTATTTGGTGTTGCAAACTCATGGGATTCATTCTGTATCTCACTTTGCACTGTGTGCTACTTTGAGCTAATTAATCTTTCCTGTGTTTGCTGTAGTGATCAGTGTTGATCCTGTTTTAAAAGTTCAAATGTGCTGATTGAGGAAGAGCTTTGAATGTGATGTAATACAGTTCAAGGCTCAAGTCTAATTATGGGATGAAAAAGAGATGTCATCTAACTGTTCAATTAAAATACTGATGTAACAACTTCCTTCTCCAAAGAAAGAGGGCAGTGATTATTAGCATTACCTGTTTGAGAATGGTGCCCAATCATCAGTCTCAACTGGGTAGTTGAATTAGGAGTAGTCTGGAGGTATACAAAGGGCAAATGTGGTGGGAACAGGGAGCTCACAAGCAGTCAGTGATAGGAAAGTCAACCAAGTAGTCCAAGGGCTAAGCATCCCAGACAAATAGAGAAGGTGTCACAGCCTGGGATCATTGCCTGACAGGGAAGAGTCAGTGCAGCATCTCAGATTGGGATGCTGGCTCCAGGGTAACTCAGCCATATGCTTGCCAATTTCTAGCAGGGTACATGAGGTCTCTTATGTTTTTTGAGAGGGTAGGTAGGGAGGAAACTAGCTTCAATGACTGGGTTTAGATCTGTATCCAGGCATGAGTAGTTCTGGTATGGGCTTTCACCTTGGTCAGGAGGACTGGCCGCACTAACATAGAGTGGCAATGGGTCCATACTCTGGAGTCAAGGCAGGGGTAGTGCAGTACATCTGGCACCTGGTACAGTCAGGAGACTGCGACCCAGTCTTCAGATACACTGGCCCATAGTAACACAGGGAATGGAGGGAATTGAACCATGTCCATCGAGGACAGGGAGTGGATTCCTAAGGGAGGGCAGGGGTCCCAGGTGGCACACCATCAATGTGTGTGGCCTGATGGCCTTGAGCCTGAGTAGGATGCCAGAGTAGGGAGGGTAGGTGGTGTGGATTGAGTGGAAGGAGTACAGGTCTGAGAAACTGAAGTGGAGCTGGAGAAAGTCAGCTTATGGCACAAGATTGGAACAGTCATCTTGGTTGATCCGGGGAATGTTGCAAGCATACGGGAACAAAAATGTCTCTGTTGAAGTATTGAGAATGATCCCTAAAGAAAAGGTGTCACTGGACAGTCATGGCTGCATGAGCAGAAACCCCGGGAGAGGGGGTTGCAGTGTGCCACAGCAGAAGATGGAGCTTCAGCAGATGCCATTGTTGCCATGTTTGTGTGGGGTATCAGGAGATGCTGCCAGAGTCAGGTTAATCTAGTGCAACCAAAATGGTGGTTTGGAGCTTAGTTACCAACCTAGCAACTTCATGGGTACATTGTTTGACAGTCAGATTTTTATTATGTTCAGTAAGTATAATTATTAACAGATTGTTATTAAAGCAGCAGTGCAACAAAAATATTTTCAAAAAAGCTAGTTTCAGCTACAGTTAATAAAAACATTAGCATACCTGTACTTTTATGGTACCACCTATGCTGCACACTAGGGGTGTGCAAATACTTTGTTTTGAATATTTGGCCAAGTATTTTTATTTGTGGGGTTCAATTATTCGTTATTTGTGCTTTGTTATTCATTATTCAGCCACTGGAACAATGTGTAACAGTTCAAGAGCCAGTCCAATCAGAGGCCACTTTGGAAGCTCAGTGAAAGCAGCCTATGTGTAACTCAGCACTTTCAGAACCTGTAGACAAGAGGGACAGATATCTCAGCTGCTGTGAAAGAGTAGTTTACTCCCATCCACTTGTTAAAATTAGCCCAAAAGCAGAAATGACTATGGCCCCACTGAGTCAGGTGATCCCAGCACTGCATATCCGGAAAATGTCCTTGGATAGATATGTAGCTGAAAACGGAAATTCCAGATGGGGCAGCTGTCCTCACTTAACATCTGCAAACTGAATTGGATGCAAGGTTTGCATAAGTAATAGATAGCCACAGCCACATTTTTGCAGCCGTGCTGGATCTCTGGTTCAAATGCAAGACCCTTCACATGGCTATACTTAGCCACAGAGTGAGTTGCTTTCAGCAAGCGCTGTGTGATGAGTGGAGATGGGGAAGAAATGCCTAGTACTGGTGGCAGTACCCATTAGAGTGAGTGGGCACTGCTTAGCACATCCTTATGTCAAGATCAACTAGTGCTGGAGGAAACTGCAAATTCTGAATTTAGGGAAATTTCATAAAATTGTATAGCTTACACAACATTTTCAGAAATTCTGACTTTGGAGAAATAGGAATACAGTACTCTGAATATGTTTGGTGAGCTTTTGCCTCAATTCTGCTTAATTTTCTGGCTGAATTACAGGATAATACACATGAAATGCAGAATGACAATTCTGCAGAATTCAGTTCTGCAGTTTACTACATCAGTCTGAAATACATGCAATCATTCTGCAGTTCCTTGATCAGTTCTGCGGAATTTCTTTCTGTGGTCTAATACATTAATCTGTAATTCATACATTCATTCCACTGTTGTAAATTGGAGTTTCATGAATGTTGCAAAGTACATTCTGAAATTTCACGGAAGTGAAATTCTGACTTTTATGGTAATTCTGTAAACAGAATTTTATTTTCACACAGCACTAAGAGTGACAGAAGAGGACACAGTGACAACCTTTTTCTGTAAAAACTATCTGTCTTAAAGCCTACAAAATCAACATTCCCCAAATCTTCTTGTTTTAGTTAAACATCCACATATCCCCAGTGTTTAACTGACAGGGTTTGTTTAGAGGAATATTTTTTACTGGCTTCATCATTTTGCTATCCCTTTCTTGCTTGCAGTTATTTATTTCACAAATAAAAAAGGCTGCCTGCTTTTACTGCTCTTTTAAAATCCTTTCATTTTCGTGTGTCCATTTGCTGCCACCCAGCCTATGCCTGATGACTGTCACACAGGGGGACACTGTGCCAACACTTCCAGACAGGAGAGCCATCCATGGGATTCTCAATCCCCCCCTCCCCCCGGCTGATCCCCATGCACACAAGAGCCATTCGGAAAGTTGGTTCACCAGAATAGTTAGCAGTACAGGCAGCACTGTAGTGTTGCGGGGCTTGCTTTTGCTTTTCATTTTAAAGAGCTAGCGGAACCAAACTAGATAGGAAATCATACACATTTTGAGAAGTAGCCAGTTGTAACTTTTTAATTTTTAAATATTTTTCTTTTTGCTTTTGCTCTTTAGATAATACTGTGCTGGATGTGTGGAACAACTCTCATCCTGGCAGCTGACATATCTGTATCTGTCTCTCATCCCCCCATTACATCATCAGCATTGTGATTTCCCACTGATGGTGACATCACAGGTGACTGACCTGGCAGCTACTGAGTGGCTGTTCCTAAGCAGCAGTGATGTCAGAGTCAGTGAGGTCACAGTGCAGAATATGTAGCGGGGGGAACAGAGCTAGATATGTCAGCTCCCAGGCAGAGTGCTGTTCCACTCATCATACCTACTAACTTCAGGTAAACAGTATTCTAATTACCCAAAGGGAAAAGAAAAAGTACCTCAGCTATAGAAGGTAATGACTGATTGCTTTTAAAAATTAATACTAGTTTTAGGCAGTACACTAGCTCTTTAAGAAATCAAAACGCATTTTTTTTAATCTGTTATTTTTTTCCCCCTTGCTTTACATCAGGGATATACCACGTAATCAGACAGGGGCTTTACCTTTTAATCAGACAGGGCTGACCTGTAATCACACAAGGAATGGGATACACTATACCCAGTTCAGGCCCTAAGAGTCACCACTGAGACTGCAGAGAGTGTTTCAGTCCGGCCCATCCACAGACACAGCAACTCAACTCTGCTCCGAAACCTTGCCGGGGTTGGGGGTGGCAGCCACCTAACCAAAAAATGTTGCCAGTGCCACGTTGGTCACTTAGTGGGGTTTGGATTCCTGCAAGGAGACTAAACATGACACTTTATCAAACATGTTCCCTGAGGTCTTGCCCCAGGGCACTTCTTGAACATGAAGTGAAAGGATGTAACAAAGCCATGAAAACAAGCAGGCTTTTTTATTTTTTATTTGCATGATGAATAATTGCAAGCAAGAAAGGGATAGCAAAATGATGAAAACAGTAAAACATTCCCTTAAACATGCTCTGTCAGTGAAACATTAGGGTGATTATGTATTGTGTGGTTCTGATGAAAACAAATTTAACAACTGGATATTGGAAATGTTCTGTGTTTTTGGCTTTTGCAAAGTACAGTTGTTAATCGAGTGGCCTCTCTATGATACTACACCTAATGAGATCTTTTTTATCATGCCAAAATAAGGAAGATTTGCAAACCCAGCTTGTCTTAATTACATGGTGTCTTGCTTCTTCACTTACTGTGTCTCAAACTTGTTAACTCGTGTTCAGGTTGCCTTTTTATATGCTGCCTGACCCTGTGATTTGACTGCAGCTAGGCAGTACAGATGCTTGGATAGTGCTTTTGTGGATCCAACTACCTCCATCGGATAGTACTGGTATCCAACCTAGCATCTGACCAAAGTTGAATTCTGAATCCATAGTTGGATAGTTGTGGATCTGAAGTTGGGTCCATCAGATCTGACCTCAGATCCTTCAGGTACAACCTTGGATAGTTGGATCTGATGGTCAGATCCACGGATACCTCAGATACTTACTGTGGATCCTAGCAAGTTATATCCTTGGTCAGATGTCTATGCCATTATGCCATCTAATGCTATCCGATATCCAACCTAAATGATGGTATCCAACGGTATCCGACCTAGTAGGATACTATTGGAGCAACTCTTCCGGGCATTATATTATTGTTATGACACCTTTATGACATAGGCCAACTTGGCCTGTCACAATCGACATTGTCATTTTGAACATTTTTGTGTATTATTATTATATGCCCCAATGTTAAATAGCACAAAAAAACAAAAGCAGGATTCAGGGGTAACACTGCAGTGTATTGAAACAGAACCAAATCCAAACAACGAATTACAAAGGAAATGAGAGAGAGAGATACAGAGAGAAAGAGAGACTGAGAGAGATAACTCAAACATAGGAGTGACAGACATTAGGGCCAGCTTTGGGTATGTAGAACCCCTAGGCGAGCCTGAACATTGGGCTCCCTCCCCCCAGGAAAAATATTTTTATCTCTTTCCTCTCAGACAGGCCTGTCTCCCCTGAAATAGTTCAGTTCAGTGTGTCATCAAAACACATTCATAGCTTAAACAAGTATAGATGCACACTTCCTCCAGTGATCATTACTTTGCCACTGCTAGATAACCAGTCAGAAAAAATGCCATTCCAGTTGCCACTCCTGACACCCACTGCTTGCATGCCTATGCCTAGCCTGCTGATTGTTACCTCAGCCCAAACTTTTTTTTGAAATTATAAATTTAAGTAACTGCGTTGGACTGTGAGTAAGGAGCCTGAGCCAGGCTAGTGTTCACCGCAGGTTTCAGCGGGTTTCAGCAAAGTATGGACTGGAGGAGCCAAGCCCAAAGAGCAGCGGCAGGTGGCCAAATGGATAGTTAATTTGTGTTTGCAGTATAAGTTGGGTTAAATAACATTGCCAATTGAGAAACCACTGTAATGGAAATTATAATGTCTTAAGAAACTCAATAAAGAGAACTAACTGCAAACATTTTTGTTTGCAGTAATTTTTATTTGACTCTCAAAATAATATCAACTGAACAAACCTTGTGGATTTTCAGCTGATGGTGTATGAAATACACCGACACTTTGTCTGCATAGTTGGTACCAAAACCATCCATTAGGTGTGTGTGGGGGTGCAGAGCGAGATGCTGTGTGCTGTGCTGCTATGCCAGTGGCTACTGAATATCAACATTGATCCAGGGCTCCAAGCATTCATTAAGGTCAGGTTTTCTGGGCAAAAAGACATTCAGTCACAATACAGAACCTTCTCTATCATCCTTACCTCACCCCCCCCACACATTTTACAGCAGATTCAATATGTTAAAAAGTTTACCTATCCTTAATGCCGGCTCTGCGTCAGGCGGTGGCAAATTGCAGCTAACTGCCCTGTCCAGTGTTAGAAATACATGTAATCCCTAGGTGGTGTTATCCCATGGGCTACTACCACTGCCTGCTTGGCTAGTAGCAGGTTAAGGGGCCTGAGTTCTGAAACGGGTGCCTCCACCTGGAGGTCAGGGTTGGTAGTGGTCAAGCTAACCTGGCCACAGCCCTTCGGGACACTGTAACCTCCCTCTTTCCCCTCTAGTGGCCTGAACACTGTGCAATAATCACTTTCACAATACCCCTGGTACACCACACAAGTACCCACACTGTTTGCACTTACCACCAGGGCTGTTTCCTCTGGCTTGACCCTGCGGACCCCCTGTAAAGCAAGGTTAAGCACAGCAAACAGCAACAGTACAGTACTTTGAGCACAAACTGGAATCGCAGTCAGATTACATGCAGAAAAAGTTAGATCTGATTTAGTCAGGGGACTTGAACTAGGGAGGGGCACAATCAGGTTAATTAGCGTAAAGGTTATATCAATCAAGCAGTTATACATGCACTTTGAGTCCCCCCACACAGTGCACTTCTGGGTACCCAGGTAGAGAAGAGATGGGCTAGCCAGGACAGTTGCCAGGGGTTGCAGCTGGTTGGGGTCCTGTGATGGAAAACAACATGCACAGTACGCAATATTTGTAATCCGGAGCCAGAGGGCTCAGTTCGAAAAGGAAACGAAACAACAAGACAATCAGAAGACACACTCAGATTAAACTGTTGTTGTAGGGAGCTACCCTGGTATTTACTCACGATACCCAAGACTGGACACAGGCTGGACGAAAATCGAGACTGCAGGTGGTTGATCTGGAATGCCAGGAAAAGCAGGGCCCACACAAGTCGCAGAGGCATCATTCCTGTTCAAACGTGGAGCAGGGGGCTGATCCCCAGGCAGGTCTCTCGTCGATGGCTTCTCTGTGCAGTGGGTAGTCTGGCTGGGCCAGTCTGTCAAAGCCCAGACCACATGGAGAGAAGTTCGGAAGCAGTCTGTTTTGGGCTGGATACAGCTTACAGCAAGCAGGACACAGTTCACACAGTGGGGAACTAACTCACAACCCACTAGCAGCTCATAGCACATTTACATGTACGGGAATTCTACTGTACCGGGCAAAGTGCTCCCCAGGCACAATCGCAAAGTCTCTGCACTCACCGGGAGCTTAGGGGTAGCTGGAACTCCTGACAGGCCGATCGTATTCAGCAAAAATATTCGGTCTTCTTCAGGTTGAGCCTGGCCCACTTCAGTAGCTTACTTTAGTCACACAAACTTGGATTTAGTCCAAAATAATTCTCTTCTCTCCCTCTCAGGAGCAGCAGGATACATGGAGGCCAAACTCTCCGCCTTTCCATAGTTCTCCTATGCGAATCCACTCAGGATTGCTCTCAGAATCACTTCAGCTCCTTCTTTCTCAGCTTTCAGCTTAGTTCTAACTGAAAGCTGCAAGCAGCCCGGGACTTCCCCAAGATGCAAAAGATTTGGTTGGCTGATTTGGCTGTCAGTCAAAGCAAGAGCTCCCCCTTCAGTTGCAAAAAAGGCACAATAAAGCTCCAAACTAAAGTTCCTACAGATTTTGAATTCAGACAGCTCCTGTAGTCTGGCTACATTTTAGGTCCCACCGGTACTGTTTGGTCCAATTTGCAGTCCAGGACCAAGATAGTGGAGACAAACAAAACAGTCCTTTACAAAGAAAGCAGGTTAGACAAACTACATTATCATTATCACTCTAAATGATTTTCAGTAAATAGTTACATCTTTCAACAGAGCTCCCTCTCAGATTACTTAAGCTGCAATTAGGCAGCTCTTAAAAAGACAGTACACAGAGGCTATACAAGCTCTGGTAATCACATTTAAACTGCTAAAACGCAGGACACCATCCTGGCAGTGAGCATTTAGGCAAGCTCAAGGAAGACTTTTTGGGAACCCCCATTTGTAGGGGGGGTTACATACACAAAATGTAGAATATGTTCAACAGAAGAAGGCCTAAATGACCTGTCTGTCTGTTCGGTGGCAGTCTGCTCTTTTTTAATTGATTTTACAGTTTTTGGCCAGGAAAGACACTCTGAACTGAAGCTAGTTTCCAGTTCTATCCCAGTATCACAGGGCGGTTAAGTGACTTGCTCTGCTTAGGGTCCACACATTATGCAAATTATTACCATATGACATCATTGTGCTTCCAGACCGACATCTTACTGGTGCCCCTGCCCTGCCCACTCTTCTTTGCATCTCCTATTACTCCCCGCTGGCTTGCTGTAGCTGCTCCATAGGGAGGAAAACAGGACTTTGTAAGAAAATTCTCCCCCCCCCGAAACTAGTCTCATGACTGACATGGCAGGTCAGTGGCCACCCATCACATAGTGGTCCTGAATAACTGTGGATCTTCTTCGGGGGCATCTTAGTCATCAGGTCACACCTTAGGAACTTCAGCGCTGGTGAAGCAGGATCCACACTGAAGATTTTCGGTAGTACAACTGGGGCTGCCCATGGCAGTGTCATCTGTCTTCACCAACCCTATATAGGTGTGAGCACCTAGCTCCCTCCTCAGTTCTTTCCCACCATCGACTGTGTTCGCATGGGTCTCTACAGAAGCTGTGATGGAGTTTCATGCCTTTTTAGCCTACGATTTTAGTTTTACCTTGTTTTAGAATCTCTTCTTTTTAGAGATTCCTCTTCTGAGAATGTTTTTCCTTTCTCTCTTCCCCGTCACTGCCATGATTGGTGTCTGCTATCTCGGGCCTGACCTTGTCATGTGGGACTGTGAGCCTTGATAGAGGTTTATTCTACCTGCCCTCCAGCATGGAAGAAGGCTCTTCAGCTTCCCTGCATGGTGCAGTTGCTGAGCAGGGACCCTCGTGAGTTCCTCCCTCCCCATCACCAGCGGATTTTTCAAGCTTGCAGTATGCAATGCCCAGGACCAGCCCTCTTGGATCTGTCTTTTGTCTGACTCCCCTGAGTGCTCCTTCTTGTTCAGAGGGTTCCCCGTCGATGGCTTTGGCCTTGTCAAGGATCGCTGTCCAGGTCTTTGCCCTTACCAGACCCATACCAACAGTGCCATTGCCTGCTTTGCCGGGCATCAGGTAGCAGCCTCTCATGTCCGCCCCCCACCTGATGTACCCAATCCCGGTGGACCTTCTTCTTTAGGGGTTCCTTGTCGATGGCTCCGACCTCATTGAGGGTCACTGTCCAGGTGTTTACTCTTACCAGACCAATACCAACAGCATTGTCACCCGCTTTTCTGGGTGACAGGTCACAGAATCCTGGGTCAGTGACACCTGCCCCGTCTGTGAATGGCTTGTTGACGGATGCCTTGCTGTTGTGGCCTGGTGCCTTTCCAGGTCCTGGCATTAGCCCTTCGGGCCCTCCAGCCCATCGACGGGGTCATTGTGGTCTGTGCCATTGACCCCTCTGCCATTGATGGCACCTTCTTTTGTTGTCAATTCTTTAGGTTCATGCTCTGCCAATGATTGGCTTGTTGCCAGTAGCCATCCATTGCTGCCTGGCATTTTCCCAGGCCCAGGGCTTTGGACCTTTTGGACTTTCTTGGCCCATGGACGGGGCCATTGTGCCATAGCCACTGACCCTGCTGCTGTCAATGATGCCTTCTACCATCGCCGACCTTAACGGCACCTATTTCATTGACACCTGGCTTGTTGACGATGGCCCTCCCATTGTGGCCTATTGTTTCTCTAGGCCCCGGGCTTTGTTTTTTTTTTAATTTTTGGGGCTTTCAGGACCCATCAACGAGTCATCCTGCCCTGTGCCTTCGACACCTCTGCCATTGATGATGCCTTATCTATTGTCACTAACCTTCTGAATCCTGCCTTATCAATGACGGGCTAATCGATGACAGCTTTCCCATTGTGGCCTGATGCTTTTCCCAGACTCCTGGCTTTAGGATTTTCAAACTCTTAAATCCTGTTGATGGGGGTCATCTACGTCACCCCTCCACCATCGTCGACGTTCTAACGTCGTCAGCCTTTATGTAATTATTTTTGTTAACCGGGTAAGGCACACTAGACAGCCAAGTGCCTATTTTCAGGTGCGACCCGGGAAGGTTACAAAGGTAGAAGCATACAAGAACAGTGAAGGAGTCAGTTACATACAGTTGAGCAAAAACAGCTTAACAGGAATTGGATAGGTGACTGACAGTATAAGTCAAATTTAGCAAACAGGAAAATAACAGACATAACCTGGGATGAATAAGGAAGCAAGACATCATTAGAGTTGATTAGGACATGATACATATGATTGTGGAACATACAAGATGATTGTGGGACAAATTTGGTGGGCTTGGGAATAAGCAGCAGGATACATAACAGGAGCAAATTAATGCAAATAGAAGTAAGTGTCGGGGAGGCCGAGATAGGAAATGGGGGGTGGGAACAGTGAGGTGGGGGGGCTAGATGGAATGGGTGAAACCATTTGGGAGGGAGGGATAGAGAGGGAGAATAGTGAGCGGATGTCCAGTACGAAATTCACTACCAATTCTGGAGGGTAAGTGCAGTGGGCGCTGAGAGCCCTAAGTACACAGGTTGATTAGGTGGACTGCGAGGTACAGGGACATGTGTAGGAAGATTTCAGGAAGTTCCAGAGAGAGGTTTTGAAGCGGTGATGGGAGGAGGAGGAGGAGGAGGACCGGGTAAGAGCTGGAAGCGAGTTCCAGATTTTTGGAGCATAGGTGGTGAAGGCCCGATCCCCCGTGAGGGAGCGAGTTCTAGGAACCAGACACTTTAGAGCCCCCCTTGACCTGAGATGATAGGATGGGGGGCCAGGGTTAAGGGAAGGGGCGAGGGCAGAGGGGGTGGCTGATCTGACAATGTTGTCAATGAAATTTCCAAGCACGAAGGTGCGGTGCTTTTCTGGAGGGAGCCGCTCCAGACGGGTATAGAGATCACAGCGGTGTGTGAGGGGAGGGGCGGAGAGGGTGAAGCGGCAGATGTTATTGTAGGCTGTGTCCCATTTCTGGAGGCTGGATATGGGTACAGGGGCAAAGGTAACCAGCCCGTAGCAGAGAGTAGGGAGGAGGACCCCTCTGGCAAGGGCCATACAAACTGCTGGAGTTAGGCAGTTTTTGGCTCTGTAAGTGAGGCTGAGCATACAATTTGTAGTCTTGCAGACATTCTGAATTTGCAGGGTAAGATCAAGCTGCGGGTCCAGGGTGATGCCCAGGTACTTGACTGCAGCCACTGTCTGCAGGGGGGATCCATCAGCTCCAAGTATTTGAAGGGGGGTGAGGAAGGATTTTATCTTGTTCTGTGAACCAAAAAGCATTGCTTGGGTTTTCTTTAGGTTGTTGGTGAGTCTATGTTCCACCAACCAGGACTGAATGCATTTGAAGTCCTCATTTAGTTGGGAGTTTATGGTGGCGATGTACCAGGCACTGGCCAGGATGACAAGATCATCCGCATACAGGGTGGTATGCCCATGGACCATGATGGATGGAAGTTCGTTGATGAAGAGGGAGAAGAGGGTTGGGCCAAGGACAGAACCCTGGGGGACCCCGCAGCGGACAGGAGAGAGGGTGGAGAGGGTGCCAGTAAAGTTGGTGTACTGCTGCCTTCTGGAGAGGTAGTTGAGGAACCACGCATGGGCGGGGGGGGGTAGAAACCAAGGGACAGGGGAGTGGAACTGAGGAGGGAGTAATCAACCCTATTGAAGGCTTTGGAGAGATCCACAAAGATGGCTCCAATAAGGTTGCCCTGGTCGACAGCAGTTCTGATAGCAGAGGTGACTACAGTGAGGGCAGAGGACATGCTATGCCCTTTTCTGAGCCCATATTGAGCTGGAGAGAGGCGGTTGTGGTTCTGTAAGTACTGGGATAGCTGGGAGGCCACAATTTTCTCAAGAATTTTGGAGGCGGCAGACAGTATGGCAATGGGTCGATAGTTCAGGGGATCCTTGGGGTTACCTTGTTTTAGGACTGGGACAACCTTCACCACTTTCCAGATTTCTGGGATGATCCTGGAGTTAAGGGAGGCATTGAAAATGTGCGTGACAGGCCTGGCAAGGAGGTGGGCCCCTAGTCTGAGCAGTTTTGGCTCAAGGCTGTCATGCCCTGCCCCGCTGTGAGGGGAGAGGCTGGTGAGGAGCTTCTGGGTCTCATTTAGAGACACTTGTTGGAGGTAGAGTGGTGGTTGGGAGCTTGATCCAGGAGGTGGGGAGTCGGGGGGGGCTTGGGGGCAGTGGACAGGGAAGGTGGGGCAGATAGTTCGGAGAACAAAGAGTTAAAGGTATTTGAGATAGTATGGGGGTTATTACAGCTGACCTTGCCAATGAGTAAGTCAGGGACTTGCACTCTGGCAGACCCAGCAACTGCGCTTCTGATATTCTGCCAGAAACTCCTCGGGTTGTTTGCTGTGGAGAGCAGGATGGATTGGCAGTACTCGCTTTTGGCAGAGCGGATGGCTTTTTTGCATGAGTTTCTGAGGGTCCTGTAAGCAAGGAGATCAGTGTTGCTTTGGGAGGCCTTAAAGGTCACCCAGCTTTTGTCCCTGAGTTTCATAAGGGAGAATAGGCCTCCATGAAGCCATTTGGTAATGGCGCCCCTCACTCGCCTCCTGGTGAGGGGAGCATGTTTGTTCTGCACGGGGATGAATTTAGTAAGGAATTCATCCAGTGCTCATGCTGGGTCATCTAGGGAAGTGACCCCTGACCAGTCAACTAGTGTGAGGTCTGAGAGGAAGTGATGAGTATTAAACTTGGAGTAATCCTTCATCTGGATCACTTTACTGGGTATTTTAGGCTGTGAGATGCCCCATGTGCAGAAGATAGGCGAGTGGTCGGAGATGGCATCAGGGAGGATACCAGAGGATGTGAGAACTGACAGGGCAGCATGGAAAAGAAGGCAAAGTCCTCAGGAGGAGACCCTTGAGTATGCCCAGTGGAGTCTTCTTTCAGTGAGGATGCAGTGTACCAGGCAGAAGAGGGAGTTGCTCCTTCATCGTCTGCCACTGGTACCAACAGGAATGGAAAGGCAGTCCACCACAGCAGCACTGTGCTCGTAACATCCAAGGGTAAGGTGTTGATGGCGGATCACTGGGAATAGCCTGTTGACAGCACAAGCTAACCTGGACACAATGCACAGGCTACAGGCAGGGATATTCTGCATTTGAAGCTCCAGTCCATTTCCCCTTCCAGCTTGGGGTCTGAGTCTTGCCTTGGAGCAATACTGACCTTGTCTCTGTCCAAAACAGACTCGACTTGTGGGCTACACTTTTTTTTTTAGAAAGCAATCCTTTTAGAAGCTAGTGAGACCCCATCTGGAGTACTGCGTGCAGTTCTGGAGACCCAATCTCCGCAAAGACATAGACAGGATGGAAGCTGTCCAGATGAGGGCAACTAAAATGGTACAGGGTCTGCACTGGAAGACATATGAAGAGAGGCTTAAGGAGCTTAATATGTATAGCCTCGAGGAAAGGAGGGAGAGTGGGACATGATAGAAACTTTCCAAGTACCTCAAGGGAATCAAAAAGTCCAAGAGGGTAGCATCTTTCAAAAAAAAGGTGTGCAAGAACAAGGGGCACAATTTGAAGATTGAGGGGGCGACTCAGAGGTAATGTGAGGAAGTATTTTTTCACAGAGAGGGTTGTGGATGCATGGAACAGTCTTCGGAGGAGGTTGTGGAGTCAAAAACAGTGGTGGAATTCAAGCATGCATGGGATAGTCATAAGGCAATTCTAGGGGGTTGGGGTAGGAAGAAGTAGGCTGCTGGTTAACTAGGACCTGCAGCTTATCCATCAGGTAGGGAAATGGGCAGACTGGGTGGGCCAAGCGGTCCTTATCTGCCGTCAAATTCTATGTTTCTATGTTACATCTACTTCGATATTCTCATATCTTCGACTCTTAGGTGTGAAGAGCCCTCTTGGGTTTTCCATGCAGGGCTTTGTGCACTAGCCCAAAGTCTCTTCCTGCCATGGTGTTTGACCTAAACTTACCTAACCCATTAGCTAGACAGTCTGTTCCAGAACATGCCAATTCTGGGCAAGCACTGCTCAATACCCTAGGCATGCACAAGTTTCTGAAGTATTATCTGCTTCAGACTCAAAACCACAGAAAGTCAAAGCAGCTTTTCACCCTAGGCAGAAAGGGCTCTCAGGTTTTGGCAATGTTTGTCCAAATGCCTGCACCTTGTGTTGTATTTTGTTCCAACAAGAATGGCAAAGAGTTGCCAGGGATGGTATCAGCCCATTCCATTAGGGGCATGGTTGTCTTTGTGCCTTGTTTTATAGGGGCATCAGCTGCTGACATTTGCACTGTGGCCGTTTGGAATGCCATCCGTATTTCCCCAAGCACTGCAGTCAGGACATTCACTCTCAGCCCAGTACAGTATAGGCAGACCCATGTTACAGGGACCATTACCCTGAGTTTCAGTTGGCTTTCCTCCCAGATTGTTTCCTTGCACTAGTAACTCCTTGGGACTTGTTCCTATGGTGTGTTCTGATGACTGAGATACCCCTGAACAAGACAGAACAGTTACATAAGAACTTACTGTAACAGTAGATCTTTGATTGGATCTCAGTCATCAGGTCTGCTTTCCCTCCCACCATCCCCCTTTTATGGGGTTCTACTTTCAGAATTGGTTAAATGGTGTGTCCAGCCTTATTACTTTATCTGGGCACCTCTCATTGTCTCCTCAGTTCCCCATGGCACAGGTGTGTTCCCTTAGTCTCCAGGGGAAAGAACTGAGAAGGGAGCGGGGCTACTCATGCCTATAAAGGGTTTGGTGACATCAACAGATGATGTTGGCATGGGTGGCCCCAGTTGTACTGCTGAACATCTTCCATGTGGATCCTGCTCCACCGGCGGTAAAGTTCCTACGTGTGACTTGATAACTGAGATCCTCTCGAAGATCTACTGTCAGGGAAAGTTCTTAACATAACTGTTCTTTTATAACGTGTAAGGCTGTGAGAAATTTGGTGACTGGACTGGGACCAGTGGTGGGGTTCTGCCAGGCATTATCAAGGCAGGGAGAAAAAAAGCTCTTTAGAAAAGAAACACTCCTTTAAACTGCTCAATGTATCATACAAAAGCCTGATAAAAAGCAGCCTATTTATTTCTAAACTCTTCTCACTTAATAGAAAAGCCCATAAAACACAAAACTTCTGTTTTTTGTAATGTGCATCTGTAACTGACTGTTTGCTGAGAAAGGTGCAAAAAAAACTGTCAAAATCTTTGTTCTATAAATGTGCACCTGTGACTGATAACTTACAGAGCAGAAACAGGCCTAGTAGTCCTACTTTTTTCACTTTTAGAAAAAAAAGACTCCTCCTTGCAGTTCTTCTGAGAAACACTGAATGTTATCACAAAAAAGTGTGTAAACAATTACTCCAATCTAGCTTGGGATTTAGAAAGGGAACAAAAATTGTAGTGGATGCACTTGGATCATGGGTGCTCCTCTCAAATAGCCCAAGTACTTTCATCATGGCATTATTCAGTGGCCACTCATGGTGGCCTAGGACTTTGCTAACGTCACACTCCATTGACAAGTCCTAAGGTGCACGCTTCTATTCTAGCAGTCTAGACTGCATGAAGCAGGATGAATTCCATGTGGTGCTCGCATACTGTATCAATCAATGTTGACAGAGACCAAGGCATTATTGCACTTCTCTTAGTTTGTTAGTTGCCTTTACATAGTGAAGAAGAAGAGCACAGATGGAGTGTGCTGGGGTGACAGTCTTGCTAGCTTCAGACCTGTGACAGTGCAGATGTGACCACTAGATTTAAGGTGTGGGCAAAGCAATGAATGCAGATGAAATTCCAATCACCAACTGCTTTCATCATCTTTACCCTGTTATCCACAACATAAAACAACAACAATATGTACATTAGAAAGTAAATAAAATTTATTCTGACACAGAATTTACATACTTGGGCCAAAGCCTATTTTTCAGATGACTCCTGTTACATACATACATTCACACAAGTACCTACCTACTGTCCATGGGTGCTGCATGTCATGAACGAATACCATGATGTTCAGTGACGTGTAATCATTCTACATCAGCCCCACATTGAGAAGAGCAGACCTGAAATGACTGCCAGATTGCAAATGGATGAAGGGAGAGCCAGTGACACAAGGAGAGAGGAAGGAATTGGCAACGGGAGACAGAGGCCTTTGCACACACCAATGTGTGGTCAAGGAGTGATATACATGCATGGAATTTGTACTGCTTCAGATGTCTTTGGGGCTGTGAAACACTCTCCCCACAGCCTCCTAGAGTAGTGTTGCAATTGCTGTTCTGGCACCATAGGCCGTGAAAATGCGGAACGTGATGGGATCTGGAAAAAAATGTAGAACATAACTGGGAATCTGGTGAAAATGTGGGATGTGAATCTGGCAAAAATGTGGAATGAAAATCTGGTGAAATTATAGACTATGAATCTGGGGAAAACATGGAACATGATGGGGGAAGTGGATGGTGGCTTAGGGGATTGGTAGCAGGAGGGAGCCTTTCACCACTAGGAACACTGTTTTGAAGGCTGCACAGGTCCCCCAGCAGTTGGTGGAACATGACTGGAATGTGTTGAATATGTGTAATGTGAATCTGCTGAAGGTTCAGGATGTGATCGGAAACAGGATGGGTGCCAACTCACTGGATTAGTAACAGGTGGGAGCTTTTACGAACATATGAAATTTGCCTGCAGATAAAGGCCTAGAGGTCTATCAAGTCTGCTTGAATGTGCAGCTAGCACCCCTTATTCAGCAGCTGCCCCTCCCTTCCACCCTTCCCCTCCATTAACCCTCCCCCTTGTCCTGTCCCATCCCCTTTTGAAGCAGTCCACTGTTCTACCGGATACCACTTCTGCAGGTAACTCACTCCACCCAGCTACAACCCTCTCTGTAAAAAAGTGTCTCCTCATCTCCCTCCTGAACCTTCCTCCCTCCAGTCTCATATCATGGCCCCCGGTGTCCCTCCCCTCCCTTACTTTGACAGCCCGTCTGTACCTGTCTTGTTTATTCCTTTCATGTACTTAAATGTTTCAATCATGTCTTCCCTGTCCCTCCTCTCCTCCAGCGAGTACATGTTCAACTCCATCAGCCTTCTCTCATATGATGAGTCACCCAGCCCCTTGATCATCTTTGTTGCCCTGCACTCCACCCCCTCCAGTAACTTAATATCCCTCTTCAGATACAGGTGCCAGTACTGCATGCAGTACTCCAGGTGCGGTCTAATGACCTATATAGTGGCAGAATCACCTCCTCCTTCCTCGAGGATATACCCCTTGCAATGCAACCCAGCATTTTGTTGGCCTTTGTAGCTGTCTTCCTACATTGTGCCGAGTTGTTCATTGACCCTGTAATGAGTACCCCCAGATCCTTCTCCTCCTGTGTCTGGGCTAGCAGCACTACCCCCAGCTGGTAACTCCTCCTTGGGTTCTTCACCCAAAAATGCAGCACCTTGCACTTTTTGGCATTAAGCCCCAGTTGCCAGCTGTCTGACCAGGTTTTAAGCTTTTCCAGATCATCCTGCAAACCCTGCCATCCCCCTAAGTCATCCACCACCGCTCCCATTTTGGTATCATCAGCAAACAGACTGATCTTGCTGTTGATGGCCAATGATACGTCTGCAATGAATATCCCAAACAACACTGGTCCCAGCACTGAGCCCTGTGGAACAGGGCTCATCGCTACCCTTGTGTGTGAGAGCTCCCACCCACCACCACCCTCTGTTGCCTTCCCTGAAGCCGCCCCTCACCCATCTCACTCAGCTTTGCACGCACCCCTGTGCCTTCTAACTTACTTCCCAGCCTTCCATGTGGCACCAAGTTGAATGCCTTACTGAAGTCCAGATACAGGACATCTACTGCATGGCCCCTGTCCAGTTGCCTAGTTACCCAGTCATAGAACTCCACCAGGTTGGTTTAGCAGGATGTGCCACATATGAAGCCATGCTGTCTGCTGTCCTCTAGTCCTTTGTCCTCTAGAAGGGCCACCAGCCTCTCCTTCAGGATAGTCTCCATCAGCTTACCCATGATGGATGTGGGGCTCTCTGGTCTGTAGTTTCCCGGTTCATCCTTGGGGCCATTCTTGTGGAGGGGCACCACATGAGCCATCCTCCAATCCTGAGGTACACACCCTGAGTGTAATGAGGCATTAAATAGGTCTTCCAGAGGTCATGCAAGGACCTCTGCTAGCTTCTTCAGTAAACTGGGATGGATGCCATCTGGGCCTGGTGCCTTGTCCATCCTCAGTGCCTTCAAACCTTCCTGAACTCTGCCCTCCATGATTTCCCCATCTGTCACCCCCTCCCCCCCTTTTTCAGCCATCCCCCCCCCTTGGGTATCACGCCCCTCTTCTCCTTAGTTAGTACTGAACAGAAGTAATCATTTAGTGCTTCTGCCTTATCGCATCCTGCTTCCACCCAACCCCACCTCCTTCCTAATCCTTACTATGTGGTCCTTACAACTTCTTTTCTCTCTGATGTAGCTAAAGAAGTCCTTCTCCCTCTTCTTAATGCCTTGTGCCAACCTGAGCTCCATGTATGCCGTGGCTCCCTTTCCTGCCCGTGTCACCTTCTTTGATTCCTTCAGGTACTCCTCCCCCCTCCCTGTTTTCTTGTACCTGCTAAGGGCAGCTCTTTTCCTCCTTACCTTTTCCATGACCTCCTTGCTCACCCAGCTCGGTTTCTTAGCCCTAGCCTTCTTGCTGTGTGCCTTGCAGCAGGTTTTGTTGCCTCCACAATACTCAGCTTTATGAGCTCACACCTCTGGTTAGTGCCCATACTGGGTTGAATTCTGGCCAGGTACTCTTTCACCACTTCCCCCATCCTCCCAAAGTCTGCCCTTCTGAAGTCCAGTACTGTTGTGCCAGAGTCCACTCCTTCCTTGCCCATATCCAGTGTGAGCCATACTGAGTGGTGGTCACTCCCTGACAGCGGTTCTTCCACTGTAAGTTTCCTCACAAACTCCCCATTTGCCAGCACAAGGTCAAGGGTGTTCCCTAACCTGGTTGGTTCACTGACCATTTGCATCAGGAAGCTGTCCTGAAAAGTATCCAGCAGTACCTACTCCCTTCTATTCCTGGTTGCTGGGGTACTCCACTCCACTCCTGGAATGTTGAAGTCCCCCACAATCACCACACTACCCTTCTCGCAGGTCCTCCTGATCTGTCCAGCTAGTTCTCTGTCTAACTCCTCCATCTGAGAGGGCGGCCTGTATACCACTCCCATTCTGAGAATCTTATTCTTGGAATCCTGGATTTGCATTCAAAGTGACTCCGTACTACCCTCCTCCCCTTCCTCCCTTACACACTTCAGTCCTTCCTTCACATATAGTGCCACCCCCCCTCCTTTCCCAATCACCCTGTCCCTACGAAATAACCTGTACCCTGGTACAGACAGGTCCCAGTCATTGTATTGGGTGGCCCATGTTTCTGTGATGGCTGCAATGTCCACCTCTCCCTCTGCCATAAGCACCTGTAACTCTGCAGTTTTCCTCCTAAGGCTTCTAGCATTAAGGGTAACCACCTTCCACCCCCTGCATCCTGCCCTCCTTTACTAGCATTGCCATTTGTCCTTTGTCATTGTTATGGGGGGTAAGCTCATGTGGTTTCCCAACCTGTGGTCTCTGCATGTCTCTTGTCCACTTTCACCTCTAGGTTTCTATTTCAAAGCCAGCACAGGTTGTCCAGCAATAAGTGGAACATGACTGGATTGTATTGAATATGTGGTATGTGAATCTGCTGAAAATGTGGAACATGATGGGGAGGTGGATGGATGACAGCTTCATGGATTGGTAGCAGGTAGGGCGATGGGAGCCTTTTACCTCTAGGTGGGTAGAAGGGACCTTGATTTAACTTCTCATCTGAAGGATGGCACATCTTGACAGTACAAAACAGCATCCCCCTAGTATTGCACTCAGGTGCCAGTGATTATGGTATGAGACCAATCCAGGTACGGGACCAGAACCCATTACTTTCTGGGCCAGAAATGGATGTGCCACCAACTGCTACCTACTGAACCATGCAGGCTTTTATGGGGTAGAAAACAGTTGTGTGTGGTGAATGTACCCTGAGCATTGCTTGACACTATGCTCACAACCTGCTACCTGCTGCTCTTCATTTACTGCAGCTTTGCTGGGGTAGACCAACTATGTTTTCTAGTACCTGCTCTGTCTGTCATTGTTGTATTCCTCACTAGAAGGTGTCTGCTATTAAAGCAGCAGTATTTGTTCAAAGAGTCATCAGGCTCTTGAGTAGGTTAGGACTGATTGTGACTAAGTAGTATGTAGTGCTTATGTAACTGTGAACTTTGACTTACGCTGTCTCTGTCCCTGATACAGGGACTACCACCCTGTTAGGATGTCACAAGAACAAGGAACCCTAATAAGGGTTTAAACCCCTTGAAGTGTCACAGGGACATTGTCCTAGGACCAAAGGCACCTTAGGAAAGAAGGTCTAAATGGAAGACAGACAAGCATAGTTTTCCCAAGGAGGAGTGATACAGCCAGTATGAGACCAGGATCCAGGAGTTACCAACCAACTCCACCTCCTGCAGGAACTTCCTAACTTTTATGACCTTCATCATGGAGGAGAGGAAAAACCCTAAAAGGAGAAAACCTCTGGGGATCGAAGGCCTTGGTCATCTTCCCTCCATGCTAGGGATGGAATTAGAGATGGCTCAGTACCTGCAATTTAGAAACCCAGTTCAGGGAAATTTTTTTGATGAAGGGTTCTTACTCTCTTCCTCTAATGCAAATTCTATGAGGGTTCCCTGTGAAGGAGGTCCACCCTCCCAAAGTGGGAAAGAGGAGAACAATGACCACTAAAAGGTATGTACCCAGCCTCCAACCAAGGGATTCCTAGGCAGGAAGCTAAACCTTTAAGGGGAAAAGCATGGAGTTGAGCCTTTGAGGGGCAGAGAGTTTTGATGGTTCTATAATCTTTGCCTTTGGGGCAGAGAAGGGAAATAGGAGGAGACCAGGTGAATCTTATGTGGTCATAGGGAAGAAAAGCTGTCAAATGTGCTACTGATGTGGTCTGCACTGCTAAAGGAGCCCCTGAGGATGTTGAGGCCCTACCCTCTGGTAGCTGAAGTCATAAATGCTATATAGAAAGGTGCCATTGAGTCCCTCTGCATGGCTAAAGATTTCCCCAGAGCACAGAACATTCTTAAGTGAAGGGTGGAAAGAGAAGAATCCTGCCCAAGTCGAGGGACCCATTCTCAAGATGTAGACTTCATTAGAGCAGAGTGAGTCTGTGGGCCTCCAGGGCAGGGAAGCCTAGGACGCTTTGATATGGCCAAGGTTAGTATGCCTTCATGCAAGAGTGAAGAAGGCTGATGGCGAAGCCTGATGGCCACTGAGTACATAGTAGAAGAAACATAGCAAGCTGAATGACTGGAGGCAAAAAAGGACTGAGGCATGACATGCCAATTGAAAATGGGCTGAGACTGAGTAAATATATGTCTGAAATTGAAGGTATGGATTAAAAACAAGTAACAGATGCATGCCAACCAATTTGTGGGGAAGAATAGTGAGGAGTACTAATTGCAAATGAAGCCAGATGGGCTAAAATGTGTGCTGACAACAGGGCTAACAGCAGCAGATAAACTACTGGCATACTGATCTATTTGACTGACAGGTGCCACAGGCTGCAGGGATTGAAGGAGCTTGCTGAATGTTGAGGCAGTAGTTTGCAGAGGCACTAGAACCCTGGGGTAGCCCGAGAACAAGCCACCAATGCAAAGTAGACTGCTACTGGAGCAGGAGAATTTACATACTGCTAACTGTCTTTCAGGGTTACATTTTCAGCAAGAGGAACAGTAAGTGCCTCCTTGCTCACTGGCTGTGTAGTGCCTCCAAGGTCGTAGCCCCAAAATTTATGTAACAAGCATTTGTCAATGCCGAATGTTCACTTGCTGGCATTGGCATTGGTAGTGTAGAAGTTACAGAGCTGCATAATAGAAATGGCAGTGAAGTATTGAATTGAAGCCAACCCCACCACCACCCTACAGAGAGTGACAGGCATTGGGGCGTGACTTTGGGTCGTCAGGCATGACGACCACGCCATTTCATCACACCCTACCCTGCAGACACTGACAAGTGCCACGGTGTGTCTTGGGGTCTTTGGCCCTTATGTGCACCCCATTCCATCAGGAAATACAGTGAGATGGGTGCGGTATAGGAGAATGGGGTGAACTTTGGGGCCGAAGAGTCCAAGGCATACCTCGATGACTCTCACTGGCTGCAGGATGTGGAATGGTATGAGCACTACAGGCAAGAATCCCAAGTCACACCCCTGATGCCTGTCATTCTCTACAGGGTGGGGCGTTATGTTTGAAAACCCTAACACCTCAGGCATTCATTGTTTTTTTCACTCCAGATTTTCAAAATGTTTTTTTTGTGACCCCCACCTCATGAACAGTGGCAATATCAGATTGCTAGCCGAAAGCTGCTTATGCACAGCGACTACAGCATTTAGCACCACAGGTGCAAAAACACATTCCGAACAGGATGTGAAAAATGACAGCTGTACTGTTGTTGGGGAGGTGTAAAAAATGGCAATGTTGCAAATCTGCAGTCAAAATATTAAAAAAACTGGTGAAGTCACGAGCATGCATAGAAACTGTGCAACGCACACCCGTAATGTAATTAGGTTGGGATTTTTTACAGCAGATTGTCAACACAGGCATTTTGGGACCTCTGATCATGAACAGTGTCACTGTGATTTTCTTTATCTGTCCCGAACAATGATTTCTCACAGCGACCACGCATCTCTGCACTGAAAGTGTGAAAACACATTTTGGCCATGTTGTGAAAAGTGACAGCTGTACTGTTCATAAGGAAGTGTGGAAAAATGCCACTGGAGAAAATCTGGACTGAAAATATTACGAAGTCATGAACTTATGAGTGTGTGTGGAAACTGTACAATGCTCACTCGTAACACAGTCATTTTATGGACTTTTGCCACCAAATTGTCAACATAGCCATTTTAAGACCTCTGCTTATGAACAGTGTAACTGTGATTTCCTTAATCTGTCCCAAACATTGCTTTCGCACACCGACTGCACCATTGTGCGCTACATGTGCAGAAACACATTTGGGGTGACATGTGAAAAATGGCAGCTGCACTGTTCATAAGGAAGTGTATTAAATGGCAATGTGGAAAATCTGGAGTGAAAATATAGAAAATTCGCAAACTTACAAGTGTGCGTAGGAACTGCGCAACGTATGCTCGTAAAACAGTCATTTTTAGGAATTTTTTCACCAAATTTTCAACATAACCATTTTAAGACCTCTGCTCATGAACAGTGTCACTGTGATTTTCTTAATGTGTCCCATACATTGATTTCGCGACACCAACTGGCGCCCCATTGTAGCGCTACACGGGCGAAACATCGCTTTTGGGCAAGATGTGAAAATGACAGCTGTACTGCTCATAAGGAAGTGTAATAAAATGGCAGTGTTGAAAATCTGGAGTGAAAATATTGAAAATTCGCAAACTTACGAGCATGCATAGGAACTGCGCAATGCACGCTTGTAAAACAGTCATTTTTAGGAATTTTTTCACCAAATTTTCAACATAGCCATTTTAAGACCTCTGCTAATGAACAGAGTCACTGTGATTTTCTTAATGTGTCCCATACATTGGTTTTGCACACCGACTGCGCCATTGTGCGCTACATGGGCGGAAACGCGTTTTGGGCAAGATGTGAAAAATGGCAGCTGTACTGCTCATAAGGAGGTGTGGTAAAATGGCAATGTTGAAAGTCTGGAGTGAAAATATTGAAAATTCATGAACTTACGAGCGTGTGTAAGAACTGCGCAACGCACGCTCGTAAGATAGTCATTTTTAGGAATTTTTTGCACCAAATTTTCAACATAGGCTTTTTGAGAGTGGCAGTGTCATTTCATTACTCGGTCCTGAAAGGTGATTTCGCACAGTGACTGCGAAATCACCCTTCGGGCCCGAGAAATCCCATGACAGTGAGAGCATTCATGAAAAGGGGTCCCAAAAACCCCATGCTGAAAATTTGGTGCAAAAATTCCAAAAAATGGCTGAGATATGCAGCAAAGTTGAAAAAACCCTATTCATTACATTATACAGCTTACCGGCATTTCCTCAGTTCGCGGTCGGCTTTGAAGAGTGCAGATGTGTTCCCAGTCCACCGAAGATTGTCGCGCCAGAGTCCAGAGGTAAGTCTGGGGTGAGGGGTGTGGGGAGGCAGGTGCGCAGTGGGTGGGTGTGGGTGGGGCAGAGACTGCGAGGGACCGCTTTTAAGTTACAGGTTTTTTTTTTACATGACGACGCACGTTTGCCACACTGGGTGGGCTCCAGCGCGGCACAAGGACAGCTGGTGAGGGCAGGGGGCATGGAGCCAATAGGGATTGGGCACCCCATCGGCAATAGCATAATAACATCTGTTGCCACGCTGGGTTGGGCTCCCAGCGTGGCACCCTGTACTGGGGGGGGGACAGCAGAGCCGACGGGGGATTGGGCACCCCCGTTGGCTATACAATGTGCGACCACGCTGGGGTGGGCACCCAGCGTGGCATATGTAACTTGGGGGATTGGGCATGTCTGCTACACAGTGTGTGCATGGGGCAGGGGCAGCACGCAGTATGCGTGCCTGTGTGTGTGTGTGTGTGTAGGGGGAGCGCGCATGAGCAGGCGATATCTTATCGCTGCTCACTGAAGCGTAGCTGTGCCTTTCAACTGTACTCCACTGCATTTTGGAGCTATCATAGACAGCTCCAGCAGGCATTGGAGAACTGCGGCCGTGCCTGCAAGCACACTGACTGAATTGGAAGAGGGCTGCCACACCTCCGAAAACTCGGATGATGGCACTATATTTCTTGCACATGCGTGCAAGCAAACATAAAAAGGGGAATGAAAGGCATACTCCCCCACCACTACAGTGTAGCCCAGGAGCATGGCTGCTCTACTGTACCCAATCCAAGAATGTGGAGAAACCTGGGGTGGGGGGGAGTGGCACAGGAGAAAAGCAGAGCCCAGAAAGCACACCAGGACACCGACATCACGGCGGAAGCCATGATGAAGCAGAAGGGGGGCCCAGGGCGAGCAGACAGCAGGACCCACAGCACAAGGGGGGAAAGGAGTAGGGAAACCAGAGCCGCCGCAAGGCAGAAAGGTACAGGCCAGCAGAAGGGTTGAACATCTGCACAGTGGCAAACTATAGCAACTTAGAGAATCTGAAGGACATTTGGACATGAAAGATTTTAACTGGACAGACGGGAGTGTGGCGTGTTCACTCCCTGTCCCTCCAAACTACAGGCAAAGCCTTCCAATTAGTCAGCAAAAAAATGTTATCATATACTGATAATGCATATGGGGCACAAAAACCCTGGCACAAGGGGAGGTCACGTGATGCAGTGCACCGAGTAACATACTCCTGCCTGAGCTCCTGCCCCTCACTTTATTCTAAACTGTTTAGTACTGGATTTATAGCAAGTAATACCTCTTATTTGTTGGGGTAACCTCTCTGCAACCTGGTATTTGTGCTGCGGTGAACAAATGGAAATCGAGATGAAAAAAAATCTGCCGAGACACACTCCCCCTGCATCTCCCGAGAAGGCCCCGAAGAAGACCAGGGCCTCTTCTACAATACATTCCGGCGCTAGCAACGTGGATTCGGAGCCTCTTACCCTAACCAAATTCTTAGAGGTATTCCAACCTTTTAAAACCGAGATGCAGTCAATCTTAGAGGAAATCAAGTCTATCTCCAGCACTGTCGAGTCTTTGGCTATGAAAACCTCCGATAATGAAGCCTCTATTTGCTCTCTGGAGCGTAAGCAAGATCAAACAGGATCAGAAGTGGTGGCCCTCCGGCAACGAGTAGCCAAACTGGAAAGTAAAACTGAAGATCTGGAGGGCCGTAGTCGCTGCAACAACGCAGTACTAATCGGTCTTCCAGAACGTGAAGAAGGCTCCTACCCAGTTAAATTTGCTAAGCAATTTGTGGCAAAAATAGCTGGCCCGTCGCCGTTTGGATCCGACACACCATTGAGAGAGCCTCCACAGAGCACTCGCCTAATGCCGCCGCAAGGTGCTGCCCCAGATCCTTTATTTTTCGCTTTCTAAACTTTCAAGAAAAGCAACATTTTCTGGCCAAACCCGGAAATCAAAGAGCTTGCATGGGAAGGGGCCAAGATTAGAATTACACAGGACTTACCCCCATCTGTGCACCAGAAACAGGCCTCCTATCACCTCATAGTTGTGAAATTAATAGCGGCAGCAATTAAATTCAAGATGAACTACCCTGCTAAATTGCAGGTGCTCGTGGAGGGCTCCTGGCGGGCTTACGATGACGCTGGGGCTGCCGCGGCTGATCTTAAAACCGCCTTCCCTGATCTTTTTCGTTCTCCTTGAAGTTGGGATTGGAAATCCCTGTTCATAATTTCAGCCAGGGAAGTGAGCTTGTTGGCTTTTTCTATTGCCCAGTAAATCTTGGCGCAGGGAGGGAGCAGAACTTGGCTTTTAAGACCTAGATCAATTCTCCTTTGTAAATCTGCATGTCCCTGTCCCGTAATTGGCCAAGGCTATAGATGGGCTATTCAGAACCTACAGCAACCTTCCTCGACAATCCCACCGAGATGGTCAAGCTGCATTGCAGGACGTTGTTGCTGTGGGCTTCCTCTATGTTTTGCTAGAGGCCCCCTTTTGGACTCTGGATACTTTTATGGGCTTCGGGATGTGATTCTCTAAGAAGATTTTCCCACGGTTTGTGCAAGATATGGGACACTTCTATAGTATTTGCGGCTGAAGCATTTTTGGACAGCATTGTTGTTTTGGTGCCGTTTTGTTGCCTTTCACTTTGTGTTAATTCCAATGTGCAGTACAGCCCAGTCGTCACTAGATGGCGCCAAAATCCACGTGTGATGTTCTGTTTATGCCACTGCAGCATTATGGCTTGATCCTTGGCAAAATGTCTGAATGAACAAGATTTGCAGCGCTGTAATTTCTTCTGGGGACAATCTTCATTGTTAATTTGTTCTAACTCAGTACTCTTGTTTTTATTTGGTGAAATAATGGTTAAAGTTTCACCCTGAGACAGGGTTTAATGTACCTGGGTTTCCTGTAAGCAGAGGGTCTACTGTTGCCACCCTTAATAAGGTTATTTACCTCGAGATACTGAGGTTCTTTATGCAAATTTTATTTTTATTTTCAATATAGTTAATTGCCTTCCTTTAAGCAAGGAGACAGTTGTAGTAATAGGTTACTTTACTAATAGCGAGATGGGTGCGGGGGTGGGCAGGCGGTAGTTTTGGTGAGCTGGTTATCATGTACATAGCAATGTGTGGGTGGGAGGGGGAAGTGAATGGGTGGTATTATACGGTTTGGGATTTTTCTTTCGGGGGTTGATCTGTGGGTATTGAGAAGGCATGGTTTGTTGGGGCGGGGGTGGATAAACACAGCATAAACTTAGGAGTTAGTTCTACGGAGACTATATTTAGGTATGGGTGCTTTATTGTGATAGTCTATAATCACATATAGAAAAATGGTTAGAAATTTTAATTGCATCTCCTGGAATGTTAAGGGGGCCAGACAGAAAAGCAAACAATATTCAATCCTGAAACATTTGAACCTGCTCAAAGCAGAAATTATGTTTTTGCAAGACACACACCTTTTAGATGTTGAAGCAGATAAAATGAGGCGTCAGCAGGTGGGACAAGTATTTATGGCACAGGGCACCACTCAGAGTAAAGGGGTCATGATCCTGATTCACAGATCTATCCACTTCCAGCCTCTCCAAACTATCCCTGACCCTGAGGGTAGATATTTATTTGTTAAAGGAAAATTGTGTATGATGGAAGTACTTCTGGGTAGTGTCTATGGTCCAAATATAGATACACTGGGGTTTTTTATCAAAATCCTGGAATTGTTGCACTCATTTCATGATTTTCTGATGATTATAGGGGGTGATCTTAATCTGGTATTTGACCAGACGATGGATAGGTCAGGACGATCTCGTCCCGGCCTCTCTCCTGCCCAGCGGGCACTTAGGGATCTACTTGACTCCACTAGACTATGCGATGTGTGGCGTGTGCTTCATCCCCACAATAGGGAGTATACTTTTATCTCACCAGTTCATAACACTTCATCTCAAATCGATTATATCTTAATATCCCAAAATTTGTTACCGGGGGTTGTAGACTCTAACATTCTTTCAGGCCCACCTTCAGATCACTTGGCTGTTACCTGTCAACTTTCGATAGCATCCCTGCCCCAAAAGAGTAGCAGGTGGAAGTTCAATAATCAAATCCTAAAAGACCTACATAGTATCCCATATCCAGCAGTTTATGACCCTTAATAACAACTCCACGGGTCGTCCTGACATAGAGTGGAGCGCTCTCAAAGCCTATTTGAGAGGGATTATGATCGGGATCACATCTAAAAGGAAAAAAGAAAAGGAAAAGAAGGCTGTCCAATTATTGCATCAGATCAGAAATTTAGAGGCTACTCTCTCCTGCTACCCCAGAGGATACTTAGGCAAGAACTAGTTAAGCTTAAGGATGCTTACCTTAGTATATTAAAGAGCAAGTAGAATATGCCATTTTGAAAACAAATCGCATACACACGACCAAGGAGAAAAGGCAGGAATGACTGCTAGCCATCGGTGAAACAACAAGAATCTAACAGATTCATAGCTGCAATTCATCCCCAAAAGATGATTCCCTCAAAACCTCACCTTCAGAGATAGTAAAAGAATTCTCCAGTTATTTTCAGGAACTATACGGTCCCATGCCCGTCCCCCCTGTAGAGGCGGATATGCGGACATACCCGAGGGACCTGCAACTGCCATCTCTTACTGAGTCTCAAAAAAGTGCTTTAACTTCCCCTATCTCTGAAATGGAAATAGAAAGGGTGATTAATTCCCTCCCAGTGGATAAAACCCCCGGCCCGGATGGGTTCACCCCTAATTTTTACAAAGTGTTTTCTAAACACCTTGTACCCATTTTGCTTCCTCTTTTCCGCTTTCTTCTTTCAGGGCAAGCAACAGATACCTCCCTCTTCGAGGCACTAATTATTTTGTTACCCAAGCCTGACAAGCCATGGGATCAGGTCTCTAGTTATAGGCCGATCTCCTTACTTAATCAAGACGTTAAAAATACTCGCTAAATTACTTGCAGACCGATTAAACTTAATACTTCCTTCGATAATAGGTGAGGAACAAGTCGGATTTATGAAAAGTAGATCATCAGCTGACCACCTTAGGACTCTGGCTCATGTCTTCTCTGCCGCAAGGGATGCTCCCCTTCCAATGGCTTTGATTTCTCTAGACGCAGAGAAGGCCTTCGACAGAGTATATTGGGAATATTTATTTGTAGCGATGGAGGCCTTTGGTATCCTGGGAGAATTTCGGAGCTGGGTCCATTCATTATATCTATTTCCTTCAGCCAGGATTTCTAGTAATGGGGTAACTTCTGCTCCGATAAAACTCTCCGTTGGAACCAGGCAGGGATGCCCGTTATCCCCTCTACTCTTTAATATTTATGTTGAGCCTCTAATTCAAAGATTAGTAAAGGCCAAAGACGTGCTGGGTATCCAAATATATGGACATGAAGCAAAGGTCGCGGCTTATGCAGATGACCTCCTCCTTCAGATCTCTAACCCAGCAATATCCATTCCCTCGATCCTCAAAATAATTGAAGAATTCAGTACAGTCTCTAATTACAAGCTTAACATTGATAAAACCCTGGTTTTCCTTCTCAATTACAGAATCAATAAACGTGAAATCACTTCATTTGGTTTGTCATGGAAAGCAGACTCCATTAAATACTTAGGTATTATTTTGTCACGAAGTATGTCCCGACTTAAGCAGTTAAACTTAGATTCCTTGGTGCAGAAGATTGACCAAGATCTTCATAGGTGGTCCCTTCTCCCTCTCTCACTTTGGGGCAGGATAAACCTGATTAAAATGAATGTTTTTCCCTGCCTTTTCTACCCAATCAACATGCTAAATATGGTAATCCCTATGTCCTGGTTTACTAGACTGCATAGTATGCTCTCCAATTTTCTATGGGGTTACAAGAAAGCAAGGATGGCATATCACAAAGTCGCTGCCCCAAAGGGAAGAGGTGGTTTAAGGCTTCCACATCTTAGGCAGTACTACTGGGCCAGTCAGGCCAGTAAGTATCTTAAATGGCTGACAGTTGACCAACTCGCAGCCTGCTCGGGGTATACCCCAGTATGGTTAAAGATAGAAACAACCCTTATTAAAAAGTCTGGTTACCTCCCCAGAGCGATGTTACACACTAAACTATGTCCGCCCCCTAAGGCATTTAGCCACTCTCCCATTGCAGCCTCAATTAAAGCTCATATGCAGCTATGTGCTTTTCTCAAGTATGATAATGTTAGAGATATTTCACAGCCCATCTATGGTAATCCTAATATACAAATTAATAATAAACTTTTGTCACCCTCCTGGCTTCCTCAGTTAGGAAACTGTCAGGTGGAAGACCTTATTTCAGCTGATATGCGGTGGTTCTCCTCAGAGGATACTATGCATAAGTTTGGGATACTGGGTAAGGCTATATTCAAGGTCTATCAGTTACGGCATCTCCTGTTGCAAGTTTTTGGGACTACCCCATCTCCAGGTGCTCAGGATCGAATTCAATCCTCCTTAATCCAAGTGGCCGGGCTGCCCATACTGTCTCTAAATTATATAACCTCTTCTTTGCCTGGGCGTATCCCGACAATCTTGCCCCAGTAGCCTACTGGCAGTCACTTCTGCCAGGTAGGGAGCTTGATTGGTCCCGTATCTGGTATTGCTGTCATAAATTTATGTTACAAGATAGACTCAGGTTGACACAATTCAAAATCCTGCATAATATTTATTATTCCCCACAAAAACTCGCAAAGCTGGGTCTTCTGCCCCTCCGATCTGTACCAGCTGTAGGTCACAAACTGGAGACCTCCTGCACATTTTTGGGAATGCCTGAGAGTGGTATTATTGTGGTCCACTATCAGACAAAGTGCAGATCCACTATTAGAATTTCTAAGCTGTTTACGCCTGAAATCTGTGTTCTAGGGGATCTGTCATCCATTACTGTAGTATGCAGAAAGTATTATATGGCGTTGACCTCTGTCTCTGTTAAGAAAATCGTTCTTAGACATTGGAAAGACTCAGAGAACTTAAATTATGTGGAATGGCTCCAGGAACTTCTGGCCAACCTCAGAACGGAGAGGTCTATTGCAAGTCTTACAGGTAGACTGGATAAATTTAACAAGATATGGGGCCCCTTCCATACTCTATATGCATTATAGTACTGATGATTTGTTTACTAGTATGTAAATTTGCACCCTTGTAGGTATATTGCTGTGCTGGGCTTGTGGGGGTAATGGGGTGGGGAGTAGGGGGGAGGGGCATGGGGAGAATGAGCCAATGTATGTTCAGTCATGTTTATAATTATGTGGTATTGAATGTTGTGGCTTGTTCTCTGTACTTTAAAATCTCAATAAAAATTGAATGAAAAAAAAAAACCCTGGCATAATATATCAGTTGGGGGGTGAGGATATAGCATGCACCAAGCAGGAAAGGGATCTTGGGGTTGTCATCTCTGATGACCTCAAGGTAGGGAAACAGTGTGACAAGGCAGCAGGTAAAGTAAATAGGATGCTGGGATGTATGAGCAGGCATCACCAGCAGGAAAAGGGAGGTCATAATTCCGATATACAAGACACTAGTGAGGCCCCACCTGGAGTACAGTGTACAGTTCTGGAGACTATACCTACGTAAGGACATAGCAGGGTAGAGAAGGTTCAGAGGAGGGCAACAAAGATGGTGCATGGATTGCATCACAAGTCCTATGAAGACAGGTTGAAGGAACTGAACATGTACTCCCTGGAGGAGAGGAGGGAGAGAGGGGATATGATAGAGACATACAAGTATCTTACAGGGAGGAACAGGGTGCAGGAAAACACTATTTTTAAGCGAAAAAGATGTTCCAGGACTAGAGGGCATGGGATGAAGTTGAGGAGGACAATTCAGAGGAAACATGAGAAAGAATTTCTTCACAGAACGGGTGGTGGACAAGTGGAACACCCTGCCAGAGGAAGTGGTGGGGGCTGAAACAATCATGGGATTTAAGAATGCATGGGATAGACATAAAGGAATTCTGGAGGTCAGGGGTAAGGGGCAACAGACTTCTAGGAAAACAAACTGAACTTACAAGCTCAAATGGGCAGACTGGGTGGGCCATAGGCCCTTATCTGCCGACACTGTCTATGTATCTATGTATCTATGTACTGTATTTTTTTTTTTTTAGCTAAAATGTATTTCTGACATCCTTATATTCATGATCAGTGTATTTTTAATTTTATCACATATTGTTAAAACAGCTTTTTCAGCTACTTTTGTAATTAATAACTCATGTTTTACAGATGGCCGCCACTCATATTTAAAAATTTATTTTGTTGAGGCTACCTGTTGAATGTAAATGCTAGACTCATAATGTGGATGTATTAGAATGGTGTTACCACATGTTTCTGATGGTAGCAGCATATTCCAACACTACCTAGATACATGTTATATTTTTATAATATATTATAATGATATTAATATTACAGTAATGCAATATTATATATTATAGTATAATTAAACAATAAGGCATGACAGGGTGTGGTATATCATGGGATTTCAGCATGCCTCGGGTGGTTGGGCATGAGGCTGCAGGCTGAGTGCATCCAACGACCCGAGAAGTAACAATATCCCATGATATAGCACACCCTGGAGTGACTTATTGCTATTATGAACCGAGTTTGAAGTTTTATGAATAAAAAAAAAAAACAGGTTTTAAAACATTTTATGAATGAGTTTTTGGGTGGTGTAAGAGTACATTTTGAAAAAAATAGTTCTCAGACAGTAGAGAACAAGGAGGCTGGTGGTGCCGGAACTTTTTTGAAGCCATGATGATGTAGCCTGATATCATCATGGCTTCAAAGAGCTCTCGGCCAATCAGATTCCTCTATTTACGATCCTCAGTTCATAATATATATTATTGCATTATATATAATATATTATTATGTTACTGTAAAATGCAGTGCGTGGGTGTTATTCCTAATTTCCCTCTTTATTCTCTTCTCCTGTTTTTGCTTCCACCTGCTAATCATTTTATTTTATGACCAGCATTTCCCCCGTCTATGTAGTTATTTTATTTATTGTTATTTTTCTTGAGTATGTAAATTTCTGATTGACTCTTTAATTCCCTTTAATATAGCCTGATTACTGCTGTGAACCATAGTAATTCACATATGCTGGCATATTGCTTTTTATTTATTTAGTTTTTTTTTTACATTGATTGTGTTTTACCCTAGAATGTACCTGTTCTTCCCAATCACCTTTCACCCAGGTTGCACTTCGAAAACACTTTGGCTCAGCATGTCTTTCCCTTACCAATTTTTAATAAAGAAATAAAGATATTTAATTTTTTCATGACAGATATAGCACAGGAGTGGGATCTTTTTAAAACTTTAAAATGCTGTATCTTGGTTCTGGAATCAAAACAAAAAAGAAAATTAGGTGAAGAATGGTGAAGAATAGAATAGCAGAAAAAGGGGAGATATTGTTGATAGGTGACCTGAATATGCCAGATGTTAACTGGAGCACCTTTGCTGCAGGCACATCCAAGAGCAGGGTCATTCTTGATGCCCTACAAGGGGCATGCCTCAGACAGCTAGTGTTGGTACCCACTCGGGAGGGAGCAATCTTAGACCTGGTACTCTCAAATGGGGACGGAGAAAGAATCTCAGATTTAGAAGTGGGTAGCCATCTGGGAACAAGCGACCACCAAACAGTGTGGTTCATACAATAAAGCCATACAAAGGCAAGAGTATTGGACTTTAGGATGGCTGACTTTGAGAAAATGAGAGAGTGCCTCAGAAAAGCACTAGCAAACAGTCAAGAAGGAGTGGTGAAGGAACAATGGGGGGTAATCAAAACAGCCATCACAGAGGCAACAAGCCTTTGTGTAAAGCAAATCAACAAAACACAATAAAGAAAAAAACGCTATGGTTCTCAAAAGAGGTGACAGGGAAGGTTAAGGTGAAAAGGATAGCATTCAGGAAATATAAGGAAACACAGAAGGAGCAGGACAGAGAACTTTATCAGTTAAAGCAGAAAGAGGCAGGAAGGCAATCAGAATAGCAAAGGCCCAAACCGAGGAAAGGACAGCCAACTCTGTTAAGAAGGGGGATAAGACCTTTTATAGGTACATTAGGAAGCGAAGAAAGACCAAAGGAGGGAAACTGAGGCTTAATAAAGGGGAGGGAATGTGGGCAGAGGATGATAGTGAAAAAACAGGGATACTGAACGAATATTTCTGCTCAGTATTCACAAAGGAAGAGGAGGGGGAGGTACCTAAATCAAACAAGAGAAACACTCTGAAGACGGGGGTCGATACCAGTCCATTTACAGAAGAAAGGGTTCTGAAAGAACTAATAAAATGAAAGGTGGACAAAGCAATGGGGCCTGATAGGATTCACCCAAGAATTCTAAAAGAACTAAGGGTAGAACTAGTGACACCGCTGACTACTCTTTTTTAACAAATCATGGGAGGATGGGGTGGTACCTGAGGACTGGGGGAGGGCAGATGTGATTCCTCTTCACAAAAGTGGGAGCAGGACAGAGGCAAGAAACTACAGACCAGTTAGTTTCACCTCAGTGGTAGGGAATGTGATGGAGTCACTTCTGAAGGAAAGAATTGTTGAGTACCTAGAGGCCAGTGGGGCACAGGACTCAAGGCAGCATGGATTCATGATGGGAAGGTTGTGTCAGACAAATCTAATAGATTTCTTTGACTGGGTGACCAAAGTAGTAGACCAGGGAGGGGCTGTGGACATGGCCTACCTAGATTTTAGCAAGGCATTTGATAACAGTCCCACACAAAAGATTAATACACAAGTTACCCAGCCTTGGAGTGGGTCCCAAGGTGGTAGCCTGGATAAAAAATTGGCGAGACAACAGGATGCAAAGGGTATTAGTAAACAGAGTCCACAGTGAAGAAAGGAGGGTTACTAGTGGGGTACCGCATGGTTCAGTACTGGGACTGGTCCTTTTTAATGTCTTTATAAGTGACATTGCAGAGGAGCTGGAAGGAAAAGTATGTCTCTTTGCAGATGACACAAAGATCTGCAATAGAGTTGATACACAAGATGGAGTGGAAAGGATGAGAAGGGACTTGGCAAGGTTGGAGGAATGGTCAAATGTATGGCAGCTCCGATTCAGTGTAAAGAAGTGCAAGGTAATGCACCTGGGAAACAAAAACCCGGGGAAGAGTACACAATGGGGGGTGAGATACTGACAACAGTAAAAATGGAAAGGGACCTGGGGGTAATTATATCAGATGACCTAAAGGTGGGCAAGAAATGTGAGAAGGCAGTAAGGAAGGCTGGAGGATACTGGGATGCATAGGGAGAGGCATCAATAGTAGCCTATCTGTGCATCGACATCCTACTGCAGAGGGATAATTAGCAGTAAGATATGCTTTTTTTAAATTTCTCTCCAATAGGAGAGAACAACACAGTTTTGGGTATATGGTCACTGGTACTGTGTGAGGGAATAGGAAGGGTGGAAGGATTAGCCACCCTGTCTAGAGAGGGAAGGGGGCTATCCTTGAGAGGACTGAGGACTGCCAGTGACTTAAGGGTAGTAGATATACTGTGCTGAAAGAAGATGCCATGTATGCATTAAAAGGGTGGAGCAGGTCGGGAGGGACATGTCTAAGATTGGGGTAGGCTGAGACCACCAGTTGAAGAAGTTATCTAACTAGGCATCGATGAGGGTAATGGGTGGTATGGGGGAAGGGGATTGGGGAATGTTCATGAACTGAGGGTGGTGGGAGGAGAGACAGGGGAGGTGAAGATTTTATTGGAGACCACTAGGGGAGCCCTTAATGCTCTCCTGAGGGAGGTTCAAAAGTCCTGGATGTTCACCAAGAAATGGTTGTTTGGGTGGGGTAATAAATCAGGGCCTCTGTTGGTTAAATTGATGAAGAGGGAGAGGAGGCAGACCTTGAAATCTAGCATTAAGGAAGAGAGTGGGAGCTTGCTTGGGAATAAATAGCAGAGCTGAGACAGATTCAGACAGTTTTATCAGCAGCTATATGTGACAGAGTGTGGTGGCACCCTGGAATTGGCTAGGTTTTTTTTTTTGACAGAATTAACTTTCTTAAGGTGTCAGAGGCACAGCGGGAAAAGTTGAATGCATCTGTATCCCCTGAGGAGATTTGGTGGGCGATATAGAGGCTCTGTTTAGGCAAGGCAAGTGGCCCATATAGTTTCCCTGTAGAATACTACAGACATATGGCAGAACACTTATGAGGTACTCAAAGAATTGGAGGGGGAGGAGCCTCCTGGCAACCTTTTTTGATGTGGCGATCTGTTTTATTCCAAAGCCAGGTAAGGACCCTGGGGAGTGTGTGTCATATCAGCCCATATCCCTCCTGAATTGTGATTTAAAGATCCTGGCGAAGATCATGGCGAGCAGGTTGGATAAGGTGTTGCCGAGCCTCATCCACCCAGACCAGACCGGGTTCATTAAGGGGCGCCTCTCCTATCATAACGTTCATAGGTTGTTGAATATAGTGTGTGGAGCCTCCTGAGCCCATGGGGATACCTTTGTGCTGTCCATGGACATTTGTAGGTTGTTGAATATAGGGTGGGGAGCCTCCCAAGGCTGTGGGGATCCCTATGTGCTATACATGGACACCGAGAAGGCATTTGACCGCATTGAGTGGGACTATTTGTTTGAGGTCTTGACCTGGTTTGGTCTGGGGGAGGGATTTGTGGGGGTAGTTTGGGTGATGTATAGTTCCCCTAAGGTGCAAGTCCTGACCAATGGGTCCCTATCTGATAAATTTCCCCTATTCAGGGAAACTAGGCAGGGGTGCCACCTCTGTCCCCTGCTGTTTGCGCTGGCACTGGAGCTGCTGGCCATGGCCATTCGGCAGCACCAAGAAATAGTGGGGGTGTGGGGATCATCAGGCCAGATGCATAAAATTATGCTTTATACAGACAGCATGTTGTTGTTTATTAGGGAGACACAGAAGTCGATGCCCCCCCCCTCCGTTGTGGGTAATAGCTGCTTTTGCCCAGTTCTCAGGGTATAATCAATCAGTCAGACTTTATTTATGGAATGCTATTCCTAAATAAATCATAACGTTTTACGTAGTACAATAAAACAATTTAAAACAGAGCCACAATTCTAAAAATAATAATAGCAGGATTTTAATTCTCAGCGAAAGCAAGTTCAAATAAGTAAGTTTTCAAAGCCAATTTGAAGGCCTCAACAGATGGGCACTCCCTTACCCAATGAGGTGGAGAATTCCACAGGGTCAGAGAGGCAAAAGCAAATGATCTAGCTCCAAAGGTTGTCAGATAGACCCTGGGAATCTCTAGCAATCCCTTGTCAACAGAGCAGAGAGGACGAAGGGGGTGGTAGGGACAAAGGAGCTCTTGCAGGTACCATAGTCCCTGTCCATGTGGACCTTATAGGTCAGTAATCTGACCTTGAAGGTGATCCTCCACCACACCAGCAGCCAGTGTAGCGCGTGGAGCACAGGTGTGACGTGACAGGATCTTTGTAAACCTGGCAGCAACCTGGCAGCCGCATTCTGCAATAGCTGCAGGTGACAGAGGTCCACCCCCAGTAGCCCTAGGTATAGGGAATTGCAGTAATCAAGGCCTGAGGTCACCAAGGCATGGACCAACGTTGGAAGATCGGCAGGTGGTACCAGGTGTTTTATCCGGGTGACATTCCTCAGATGATAAAATGAGGTCTTGACAACGGCCAATACCTGAGCCTTAAGTGTCAGCCCACCATCAAGCTTGACACCCAGATTCCCAACCCAGTCAGAGGTCATCAGCCGGTTGCCCCCCCAGCCAGAGCCCAGATGGCTGCCCAGCCAATAGCCCCTTCACCTGGCAACCTGGGTCCACAACCAACACCTCAGTCTTATCTGGATTCAGGTTAAGCCAGCTGGCACTCATCCTGTACTGGGTCTCAGAGAGGCAGTTGTTAAATACCGAAACTGCATCACTTTGCCTGGGCACAAAGGACATGTACAGTTGAGTATCATCTACATAACAGTGAAAACCCATCCTGTACCACCTAATAATATCTCCCAATGGCAACATATACACTGCGAACAACATGGGGGAAGTACAGAGCCCTGCGACACCCCACATGGCAGGGGGAGAGGGGCTGAGGGGAAACACCCCAGACTCCACTCTCTGTGTCCTGCTCATGAGGAACGAATGGAACCATCTGAGGACTGTACCAGCCAGCCTGCAGAAAAGCTGCAGACACTCTAGCAACTTTCCATGGTCCATGGTGGCAAATGCTGCTGAGAGATCAAGGAGGACCAAGCTGGAACGGCTCCTCCGATTAATCACTAATAGGAGATCGTTAAGTACCCAGACCAGTGCAGACTTGGTACTATGCTTCTTCCTGAAACTGGACTGGAGAGGATCGTAAATGTTGTCTTGGGTCGTCAGATGTCCCTAGAGCTGCAACGCGACTACCTTCTCAATAACCTTACCTAAAAAAGGCAGGCTAGAGACATGCCTGTAGTTTGCAAGACAGTCCGGGTCCAGAGAAGATTTTTTCAGGAGGGGGTGAAGCACTGCCTCCTTCACGATGTCCAGAAACACCCCCGCCTTTAATGAACACTATCTCAGCAAGAACTGGTCCTGTTGCCTCCACACACCCCACTAGGAGGCACATTGGACCTGGATCCAAACTACAGTAAGTCAGTCGCAAGCTCTGGACTATCTTTAATGACATCGATTGCCAACTGGGTAAAGTCCAACCAGACCAACCGGGTGCTAGTGATCCCACACCGATCTCCGTTCTGCCCATTTGAGTGAGCTGAGTGGATCTCCAACCTGATAGTGGCAACCTTATCCATGAAGAATTGAGCAAACTCCTCACACTTCTCCTGTGAAAAGGCTCTCCAATTCTGGAGACAGGCTGGACTGCACAGCCTGTCCACAGTACAGACAAGCTGAGCTGGTCAATTTCGCGCAGCTGCAATATCCCTGGACAGGAACTCTGCCTTCTTATGGGAGGTTGGAGATTGATATTCCTTATAATGGGACATCAATCTAAGTTTGTCATCATTCAGGCCAGATTTCCACCAGCAATGCTCCAGCCTACTTCCCACTCTCCTCAGCTCCCTCAAGGTTCCATCAAACCACGGGGACCGAGGGCGAAAGGTGAGTGGGCGAACACGGACCAGAGCAATGGCATCCAGGGCATCTCCCGCTACCTTGTTACAGGCTCATATCAGACTTCCTGGATCCATGCTAACACTCGAACTGTCAGATAGGTCCAGAACCACCATCAGACCATCTGTGGTCACTCCCTGTAAAGGGCAGTACTGGACCATCTCCGTAGGGACAGGTCTATTGGGGGGGGGGGCCGTGAAACCGAACCCTATAGTATGGTGATCAGACCTCCAACGGGTTCCACCACCACGTCGGAGATCTCCATCCCCAGCAAGAACACCAGGTCCAGTGAATGACCCTGTATGTGGGTTGCAGAGGTAATCACCTGTGTGAGTCTCAATGAAACCATCAGTTGGAGGAAGTCTTGTCCAAACTGTGAGAGTTCATCGTCGACCCTGGGGAATTCAGAAATGATGCATCTGCAGGGCAAGGGAAGTTCAGGAATGGGGGGACCCTGAGGACTGAGAGAAGTGACTTAGTAATTTGTGTATTTGAGAATTCAACTGGACCTATATGAACTTAATATGGAAGGAATGGGCCTGGGTTTTCCAGATCTACAAAATTACCATCTGGCAATTCAGCACTGCTATATCTAGGACTGGGTAAATCAGACTGTGGAGGCAAGCTGAGTGGATCTGGAGGAGGGTTGCTTCAGCCAATTATCAGCCTATTTGGTCAGGCGGGGCTGCAATTCTTATATGAACAATAAGTGAGTCAACCCTCTGGCGGTGGTGGTGCTAGAGAGCTGGGCGCATATTATGTGCACAAGGGGTATAGGAGAACAGGAGATGTTCCTACTCCCAGTGGCTAAAAAACCCTTCTTTCTGCCAGATCTAGAAGACCCCGTATTTCGAGAGTGGGAACGAAAAGGTATAAAAGTACAGGGGATCTGCTCACTAAGGAGGGATTATGTTCCTTTGAGACTCTTCGGGGGAGCATAGGCCTAGATAGGTCCCACCTTTTCAGATACTTACTGTTAAGGGCTTATGTTCAGGATCTAGAAAGAGCCCGCAGTGATACCTCCCCAGTGGGACCAGTGAAACATTGAATCTATAAAGCTATACAGGATACTAGGGGTCTCATCTGCAAGGCGGCGCAGATAGGAAGACAAATTGTCTCCAGCCTTACAGGGAAAACAGTCACTCTGGGAGCGAGATCTGGGTATACAGATGAGGGAGAATAACTGGAGGTTATTGACACTGCATATGTGGACCCTGGTTTGCAGTAAATTTAAGGAATTGTTCTTTAAATTTGTGCATTGCTTGTACTGTCCCCCTCAAATTGTACATAAATTCCACTCAGCTGTGTCCCTAGTCTGTGGGAGATGTGGGGTGCATGTGGGTACTTATTTTCACTGCTTTTGGTCTTGTCCAGTGCTTCAGTTGTTCTGGAGGGACGTGCTGGAGGAGGTGGGGAGGATGATGGGAAGGCAGCTCCTGGTGGTCCCTCTCATGTGTTTGTTTGGAGTCGAGGACCTTGGAAGGGATGACTGGGCCCCCCTCCCATGGTGGGCTAGGATCCTCTTAATTTTGGCTTGTAATTGCATTCAGAACACATGGGTGTTGAGTGCAACACCATCTGTTGAGCAGTGGCGTGCCCTTACTATCCAGATTTTGGCACTAGAGCTACTTTCACTCAAAGTTAAGGGGTTGGGGGAAAGCTTTTTCTGGACATGGGAACCTTTTATGGCAACTTTATCCCCGGCAGAGGTGCAGATCCTGCACAAAGGGCTGGAGGAAGGGTGAACAGACCAGAGAGGGCCTTTTCTTTGTTCGCTATGCTAGGTAGCCGGTTGGCAGCTTGCTAAATGGGAGCCTGTCATCATGAATGCCCTCTTCACCTCCCCTGAATATCTGACTTGGTAGGTACTGATGTGAAGAACCTGAAGTACTATTTCATGATTGTTTTTTTTAGAGAAAATAAATATTTAATGCGCACATCTGTTTTTGGTATGGTGTGTTTATGTTTTGTTTTATGGTCTTAATGATGAGATGATTTAAAATTTGATAAATTCTATGTTCTGTGGATTTATGTATCAAACTGTGTATGGCAATTTTTGTGGTATGGTTGTATGTGATGTATTTGAAAAATTTTAGTAAAAAGATTATACAAAAAAATCAAGAACAGAAGTTGTATCTGGGTCAGAAAAAATGTAATGTATAATAATTTTGTGCAGCGAGTGCTACCTGATTGTTTCTCTGTACTATGCTCAGAGGGCCCATATTCAAAGCTAGCTACACGGAGCAAACAGGGGCGCAGTGCACAAAATAGGGCCGACCAGCTCCAGTGCAATATTCAAACAGATAGTGCAACCTAAACAGACTGCACAATCTATCTGAATATCGGGCCATGGTAGTGCAGTACAAAGCAATCAATCGTCATGCTGTGCATCACACTACCAAAGTGCTGGGTTGAAGGCTACCCATGGGGTAAAGCATGGCATACACTGGTTAGCACCGTGGCCCCTATGGGCAATATTCAGCCCAAGTATGCAGATGAGCCCTTTGGGCATGCATGGCGCTATCGGGCCTGTTGCAAGCTCATTATAGGCTCATCTGCATGCTGTGAAGCGACCTGATTGTGCCGGGCTGCAGTCCACCCTCTTTAACCCCAATCCTTTATTGCATGAAATAAAACAGCTCTCTGGAGGCTAGTGGTCCCCTCCCTAACCCTGATCCTTTGTTGAATAAAATAATACAGTTATCTGCTGGCTAGCGGTCTCCCGGTCCCCAGTGTTCCTGATATGCTTACGTAACAGAACTCCCTGGTGTCCAATGGTCCCCCCTCCTGATTCCCATAAAAAGTGGAATATACATCCTCTCCCTGGTGTCTAGCAGTCCCTCCTCCCCATCCCTGATCCCATGTATACGAAGCTGTCAACACTGCCCTGGTGCCCAGTGTCCCCTCCCCCCATCTCTGAGCTCCCCGTCTAGCAATGCCTAACAGTCCCTGGTGTCTAGGCGACCCCCCACCCCAGGAGGTAGTGCTCCACCATCCCATTCCCCCCATCCCAACCTTGAGCTGGTGACCGGAACAGCCGTCCACTCTCCACCATGGCTGGCTACCAACGGAGCTGTCAAGGAGTGCATACTGTACAATCAGCTGTTACAATACATGCTCCTTAACAGCTCAATTGGGGGCCAGCCATGGTGGAGAGCAGAGGGCAGTGCCCATCGCTGGCTCTGGGATGGGGGAGTGGGGTGGTGGGGCACTACCTGCCATGGTGGGGGGTCCCATAGACACCAGGGACTGTGGGGTATTGCTGGACAGGGCACTTGGGGATGGGGGGAGCACTAGACACCAGGGCAGTGTTGACAGTTTTGTATACATGGGATCAGAGATGGGGAAGAGGACCACTGGATGCCAGGGAGGGGATATATATTCTACTTATGGGGATTGGAAGGCCACCAGACACCAGGGAGGTCTTTATTTATGCATACAGGGGGCATTGGGAATTGGTGGAGAGGGACTGATAGCCAACAGGGAACTGTTTTATTTTATGCAACAAAGGTTTGGGGTTGGGGGGGACTGCTAGCCACCGGGGATGTGTTTACCATTCAGTATACAAGAGATCGGAGATAGGGAGGGGGGTCCACCAGCCACCAGAGAGGGGATGTATATTTTACTTTTTACAGGGACTGGGGATGGGGGGACACTGGACACCAGGGAGGGGATATTTTTTCTGTTACAGGGGATCAGGGATGATTTACTTATGCTGTGGTGACACCAAAGTCACTGACATCCCTGGGCCTCACACAGGTAGTTACCTCCTTGACCCATTTAGGGGGTCACTCATTGGATCTGATCTTTCTCTTGGGTATGGAGACAGCTGACTTGGGGGTACAACTAATCAGCTGGTCTGACAATCAGACCATAAGGTTCAGCTTCAGGGCCCCCCTAATAGATCTGCTCCTATGGCGATGGTTCAGTACCGCCCTTTAAGGGGAGTTACCCCCAGTGATCTATGGGCGGTGCTGGACCTATCGGGTTTGTTGGGTGAATGCATGAGTCCAGATGATCTCGTATCAGCCTATAATAAGGCTGTGGGCGATGCTCTGGACAAGATTGCTCCTGTTCATGTTCGCCCTCTCACCCTTCACCCAAGGAGCCCTTGGTATGATGGTTCCTCGAAGGAGTTGAGGCGAGTTGGCCGAAGGATGGAGAGAGCCTGGCAGAAGTCCAGCCTTGATGCTGACAGGCTTAAGTTGATGGTACATTATAATGGCTATCAATCAAAAATCACCTGTAAGAAGGCAGAATTTCTGTCCAGGGAGATTTCTGCTGCACAGAATCGACTGGCTCAGCTTTTCCGGACTGTGGACAGATTTTGCAATCCAATCTGTCTCCAGCCCAGAGAAGCCTTTTCTCAGTCTAAATGTGAGGAGTTTGCTCGATTCTTCGCAGATAAGATTGCCAGCATCAGGTCTAGCATCGGCCTGACCTCCCCTATGAGGGATTGTAGAGATCGGCATGAAGTGGCATACACTCAGTCTGTCTGGTCAGATTTCTGATTGCTGGAATTCATGGACATTGTGAAGATCGTCCAAACATTGCGCCCAACCAGTTGTAGTTTGGATCTGGGCCTTACACCCCTCTTAGTGGGATGTGTAGATTTTATCTGCCCAATCCTTGTTGAAATCATCCGGAAGTCCTTGGAGAGGGGGGTCTTTCCAGACCCCCTCAAGGAGGCGGTCGTTTGACCACTCCTTAAGAAATCCTCCTTGGGTCCAGATTGTCTAGCTAACTACCAGCCTATCTCTAACCTGCCATTCATTCATAAGGTTATTGAAAAGGTGGTTGCGCTGCAATTGAACAATCACTTTACAGCTCACAATGTCTATGATATCCTCCAGTCTGGTTTTAGGAAGAAGCATAGCATGGAGACTGCACTTGTCCGAGTATTGAATGACCTCCTAATAGCAAGAGATCAAAAGGCACGTACCATTCTGGTCCTTCTTAATCTCTTTGCTGCATTTGACACTGTAGACCATGGTGTGCTGTTGGGGTGCCTGTGGCGTCTTTGTGGGCTGTCTGGTACAGTCCTCAAATGGTTTCATTCGTTCCCCGTGGGCAGGTCCCAGAGAGTTGCCACTGAAATGTATTCCTCTGGCGCCCACTCCCTGTCCTGTGGGGTGCCGCAAGGCTCCATCTTAGCCCCCATGTTGTTTGCAGTGTACATGCTGCCATTGGGAGATATCATCAAGTGATACAGTCTGAGTTTTCACTGCTATGCAGATGATACTAAGCTGTATATGTCCTTTCTGCCCGGACAGAATGATGCATTCTCTGTGCTAAATAACTGCCTTACTGAGATCAGAACTTGGATGAGTACCAGCTGGCTGAGACTGAATCCAGATAAGACTGAAGTGTTGGTAGTGGACCCTGGTCGCCTGGGGGTGGGTTTGGGGGCTGGACAGACATCATGTTTATTGCTTGGTGGTGTACCACTCATTTTCTCAGACCGGGTGCGTAACCTGGGTATTATTTTTGATGATGGTTTGACACAAAAATCTCAGGTGCCACCTGTTGTCAAATCCTCTTTTTACCATCTGAGGAATATCGCCTGGGTGAAACACCTGGTTTGCCCCGGACGATCTTCCAACACTGGTCTATGCCTTTGTCACTACTCACCTTGATTACTGCAATTCCCTCTACCTAGGGCTACCAGGGGTTGATATCTGCTGCTTGCAGCTGGTGCAGAATGTGGTGGCCAGGCTTGTGACTGGGACCTCTAGGTCTGGTCATATTATGCCTGTGCTCCGCGAGCTGCACTGGCTGCCTATTCAGTGGCAAATCACCTTTAAGGTTGGCTTGCTATCCTTTAAAGCCCTACATGATCAGAGACCTGGCTACTTGCAAGACCTCCTGGTACCCTACTGCCCCCTTTGCCCACTCCGATCAACTGATGAGGGATTGCTAGAGATTCCCAGGGTGCGACTGAAGACATCTGGTGCCCGTGCATTTTCTTTTTTGGCTCCAGCCCTATGGAATTCTCTACCTTGTCGGTTAAGAGAATGCCTGACCGTTGATAGGTTTAAAATTGAGTTGAAAGCTTATTTATTCACTGTGGTCTTCCCTAATTATGAATAACTTGTTTTATTTGTTTTAACTCATATTTATATTTGTTTGTATTTAATTTTATGTACAGTGCCTTGGTTCTGAAAGGAGCTATAAAAATAAAATTTGATTTGATTTGATTTGACATTGACAGACACAATGCTGAGTGTTGGCATTGTGCTGTCAGTATGCTGGTGTGTTTTCTTCAGGGGGCTGTGCCCCCCGAACCCCCCTGTGTTTATATAACTAACTCCAAGTCGGAGTTGTCTCAGGGAGGGGACGAAACACCAGGAGATGCAGTGCTGGTGAGAGTGGGGACCATTACAGCGACGTTTCAATTTCTGTTGCTGTAATGGTCTTCACTGGAGAAGTTTTGTTGTTTGGTCGGCATACCAGTGGGGGGGGGGGGTACCACTGGACACCAGGGAATATATGTGCCCTATGGTGTGTGAACAGAGTGCAGGGCCCCCGCCCAGTCTGTGCACCATTAAGGGCTGGGTTTCAGAAATGTTAAATCCTTCACCAAAAACCAGTGACCCAGCACAGCAAACTTGAATGAAAGCCAAAACAAAACACAAAATATGAAAAGCGCTCACTGCAAAGAAACAGCAGCCAAAGTTTACTCAGCTCTTCAAATGAGCTGGAAGAAATGCACTGGGGGACACCCCCCTTCCCCGAAGAAGAACCCGGTCAAGTTTTGAAGCACTGGGGTGCTGTGCGTGTCGGCTATGGCTCCATTTCTTTGGAATTGATCCACATTCACTAAATCTGTGCATTTGTTGCAGCTCATTTAAACAGATAAGTAAACTTTGGCTGCTGTTTCTTTATGGTGAGTGACTTTCTTATTTTGTGTTGTGGCTTTCAGAAATGTTAAACTGTACCCCACAAGCGGTGTGTAGCACTTCTGAAATCTCTGAATTTTGCACTGCGCTGCAAATGCATGAGGGATCCCTCATTTGCTTGGGCACAGCGCACAGTTCTGCGTGCTGGCACTGTTGTGGGTTTTGCCGTGCAAAGGTGCCCTTTGAATATGGGCAATGCCCTGACAGCTGGTGCTATTCATGGTTAGCATGGTGTAAACCCGGTCTGCGCTGTGCTGTCCTTCTGAAAATGGGGCCCATGACCTGCTGCTTGCAGCTATTCACCTAATGCAGCTTTGTTGGGGCTGGACCAATTGTTTTTTCCAGCACCTGCTCTGTCTGTCATTGTTGTATTCCTCACAGGAAGATAATATTAAATGTATATTATTATAAAATATAGTCAATCACAGCAGCAACCTCTTAGCACAGAACCGCAAACTTAGAATGATGTGTCTTGAGTGCACACACACAGAACCAAATGACAGTTAGCTGCCCCAAAGTGGTGAGAGTTAACCAGCTAGTCTCTCGCTACCAGCTATATACAGTGGTGCACTTACACTTGCAGGAGTGGCTGTGGAGGGACATGAGCCCAGATTCCTCACAGTGATATGTCTGATATTAGATTTAAATTATATTATTATGAAATATAGTCACCACTGCAGCAATGTCAGTGAGCTGGCAAGTCTTGTTCACGAACAGTTGCATCTGATTAAAACAATTTATTTTTTACATTTCTTCTTTGCCATAAAGCAACAAACTTAGAACAGTGTCTTTCTTGAGTGTACACTGTGCACACACACAACAGAATATTGCTAACTGCCCAGAAGTGGTGCGAGCCAGCTGACTGGTTGTACGCTACCAGCTATAGTATATATGGCTTTGCACTTGCAGGTGCACACGCTGCCATGGAGGGACCTGAGGCATGATTCCTCACAGGAAGATGTCTGATATTATATTTAAATTATATTATTATGAAATATAGTCACTCACTGCAACAATGCCAGTGAGCTAACAAGTCTCGCTCACTAATAGTCAAGTCCAACTAAATATTTATTTCTTAGATTTCTTCTTTGGCATGAAGCAACAAACAAGTTGAGTGCACAAGTGTGCACAATAACAGTACACACTAATGCACAAAAAACACACGACACAGTTGCAGACACCCAGAAGCGGTGGTGGTGGTGGGAATCAGTTGACTCTGGCCTCCACAAAACAATACATACATAAACAAATCAGTGCAGTTATGCACTTCACTGCCTTTGGTTAGACTACTATGAATCTAAATCTTTAGTTTGCCTTGTTCGTTGTTTCAGACAGTCCAACTAAGTTGCAAAACTAATCTTAAATTTCTATTCACCGAATAAACCTCTACAAATGCTCTCTTACTTTCTTTAGCTGTTTAAAACACTACAGCTTTAAAGTGCAGCTGACGCCTTCAGGAGAACATTAACAAAACATAATATTTAGACACAGTTCAGCCTATATTTTACATTAGTACTGTATTTCTCCTCCCCATGATTTATTACTGAGGTCATTTGCATGAAAACAGGATCTTTGATCCTGAAGAGTTCATTAAGTTCTGTTGCCTTCTCCCTACCTGAGATCTTAATGCACTGCTTGTGACATCACTGTTACTACCATGGCAACGGACTGTGCTGTTACAACACAGGCTTATGACATGAAGTATGGAGTAAGCTATAGAGGTTGATGCATTCCAAGGAATAAAGATTATAAATTAATGCAAATTTTCTCAGTAATAAATAACAGGGAAGAGAAATATATAAAATATGTATGGAATGCAAGCTTAATTGTACCTAATTATTATGTTTTTCTAAGTTTTCTTTGAGGCGTCAGTAGCTCTTTAAATCTGGTTTGGTTTTAGCGTGCGCGTGCACACACACACACACACACACGGCTTTGTGTGTCTACTGGGATGTGGCTGGGATGTGCCTGTTTTTCTCAGCATACAGTAAACAGTCCTTTAGTTTCACTTTCTTCTCACGCTAGCAGTTCTTCTGAAACAAACAAACAAAAAAACTAATTTTCATACACTACAAGTTTAAAGAACTTGATCCTTTAGCATGGGATTTAGAGAGGAAATAAAACTGTCAGGATTTCTGTTTTTTGGCTAACTGTAATGGATGGAAGTAGATTGCTCCTTTACAGCAGCTCAGACATCTGCTGCTTCTGCCTGGAGCTTCTGCGGGTGCTGGGTCACATGGCTGCCTTCAGTGAGCTTCCAAAGTGGCCTCTGATTGGACAGGAAGTCTCAGGAGATCTTGAACTCCTGCCAAATAGCAAAATGCTGAATACCACAGAATAATGCCAGTTATTCATTTTTCTTACTGAGTAATAAATAACCTATTATTGTTGGTGATGAGGAAATACTGTTCATTACTTGCACACCCCTACTTCACACCAGCGATTGTGGAGAACCATGAACTGGTCATGTGCTTTTTTATGGACTTGATATTTTATGGCTCAGATGTGGTGACACAGTTGATGTGCAGCATTTCAACTTTACCTGCTACCTTACCGATACAGTGATCGGTAAGCTCAAAAATTATTAACACTGTGGCTTTCACCAACTTACTGTACCACTACAAAATAAACGACACCAGAGGCTAAAAAGAAATAGCATTTATTTACAATAAATGCAACGTTTTCTTTTGGGGGACTCTGCCCTCCACCCCCCCTCTGGCATTACAAACTGGCAGTGAAAACTACAATAGAAAAAAATAAGCACACAGGCCCAGATATTCAAACTGCACCACAAAAGTGCACAACAGCAGGAGCAAACGCAAGTCCACTGTGCCCATGCGCAACACGTGCGATATTCAAACACTGCACATGTCAAGATGCGCCTGAGGCACACGACTGAATATCGTGCCAACTGCACCATACCGCAACCAGGGATGTGCAGTGGCGCAGGTCAGATGCGCGATAGCAAAACCAGGGATGCCTAGTGGAGCAGGGCAGCAGTGCAACAGCACAACCAGGGATGCACAGGGACAGGATGCAGGGGCCCACCACCCATGGCAGGGATGGGCAGAGGAGCACACAGCAGAACAGACATTGCCCCCCACACCCCATGTACCACACAACTGGAGGAGAGCAGGAAGAACCACTGGCCCATGGACACCAGCAACAATTGCACAGCCAGGGCATGGTGCCCCAGCACACCCCCTGGCAAGCTGTGTGTTGCACACAAGGAGGTCCGGCCACCCCGTGCCACACCATCCCACTAATGCAGAGCACAACCTGCACCACGATCCCCATACACCCTTCCCAGGAGTAGCGCCCAACAGTGCAGGACACCCCATGCATGCCACCACCCCCACTGTGACAATGCAACCCTATGCACCATGGAGCCATGCAAGGCAGCCCCACCACGAGCACCCTGCAGTGGGCGGCAGCAGACAGCGATGCAGCAACTGCGTACACAGTGCCACCCTGCACATCTTCCCCGAGGTACAGCTGAGAGACTGACCATGTGTCGGCACACAAGGTACCCCACATGCGACAGAGCATGCCCCAGACCTCACCACCAGCAGTACAGCACCCTGCACACCCTCCCAAGGACACACCTGATCCCAGCACTGGCCACAACAGCCAGCTCAGACACCCACAGTGTTGCATGGAAGCATGCACCACACAGGATGCAACACAGTGCATGGACAAACACCCACCCATACCCAAGGGCACACCAACACAGGGACACAGTAGCGGGTCAACCAAGCCACTGGCATGTGACCACGGCAGCCGTGTACACACAGCCAGCACCCCTCCATGGCACAGGTGTGCCAGCCACCCTGCACAGGCACCATGAAGCTATACGTCACCAGCATGCGGCCGGAGCACAAGTGACAGACAGTGGAGCACATCCCCTGCAACAGACACAAGCGACAGCATGGAGGTGGGACAACAACAGCAGAGGCCACAGTGCCACCTGAGGCAGACGTGCACCATACCAGTGACAGAAGGCAACCCAGCATTGTGCTGGGTACAGTGACCACTGACTTGCCAGCAGACCATGCAGATCACAGACATGCAAGGGTGTCATCTGTACAGGCCATGGATGGTCTGACAGGGGCACCATGGACACAGTGCATGCACCGTGGACCACTGCACACAGTCATCCAGTGCACAGGGAACAACACACAAACCACAGACAGTGACTGATAGCTACGCCCACACCATAGTTGCTTCCCCTACGGACACACACACACCCATGACTGCACCACCCCTGACACCATGCACACCACTGCAGCTGAGCACCTGTAGCCCGCTGCAAATCAGAGACCACCACAGTAGGCATAACAAAACAAATGTATATTCAAAGGTACAGTAAAACTATTTACAGCTATATACATTAGTTGGGGGTGAGGGCCACAAACCAGGTGGGGGTGGGTAAGGAGCAGGGGTGAACAAATGGGAGAGGGAAGGAGGGGTGTGAGGGTGGGTCCAGGGGAGTAGGGTGAAACTCGGGGCATGGAGGTCTCAGTGGCCGCCCCGCTCCCCGCTCCTGTGGCGCCTCCTTCTTCGATGCCTCTGGACACCGTGCTGGTCCAACGTCTGCAATATCCCCAACGACGCCCATGCAATTTGGAGTATCTCCTGCATGGCCCTCTTCAGCCGCATCATCCTCCATCCACCTAAGACAAGGGAGCAGAGTCAATAGGTGTGAATGTCCATCCCCCTGCAGCTCACCCATTGTGCATGGCATACAGATGTGGGACTCGCCCCTGTGATGGTGTACAACCACCCACAGTGATCGTGTCCACATGACCTGCCTACCCAGGTGCACACAGCCATGTGGACTGCTGCACACACCCACCGCCCAAGTCCTGCACAGCACCACTGTGGCTGTACAGTGACATGGCTATGCGATGCGAAGGCAATGGCACAGCCATGTACCTGGTGCACGCATGGACCACCAGCGATGCACACTCACGCATGCAGTGCCACAGGACAGTGCTGAGTATACCGTGTGGTGTGCATGGCAGTGGTGTCAATGGATGGTGGCCATGCCCTGCCGCCTAACCTGCAACACAACATGCGCAGAATATCCTGGAATAAAGGCACTCACCCTCATCGGCCTGATCCGGGCGCTGTTCAGTGTTGGGACTGGCAGCCCGTGGCTGTTGCCCAGCTCCCCTATCCTCCCAGCGGTGGCGGTCCTCGCGGGCTCTGTGCCACTCTTCAGGGCCTAGGGTGCAAACATGGAGAGGGGAACATCAGTACAATCCAGTAGCAAAGGCCCCCTACCCCTGGGTGTGTGCAATCCAGCACAGCCCAACCATGCCGCAAACCCCCCAACACCACCACCACCACTGCCCACACTGGACGGCCCACCCCCTGTGTGGTGGACACATGCCCACTGCGATACCCATATGGACTCATCCAATGTATGGATGGGGCACCTACCTGGTCGAGGCACTGTGCCTCATCTGGCGCATGCCCGCAGGCAGGCAAGCCTGTCCAGGTCCCTCCGCTGGAGGTCCCCGTATCGGTGGCAACACTGCTCCAACATCCGGGCAAGTCCTCTGGCCTCCTCCAGCGCCACCGCCACCTCCTCCCAGACAGCACTTCTGGCCCTGTCCAGGGGGTCAGTGCCAAAAAGGGCCCCAGCATGAGGCTCCACAGTGGCCACCAAATTGGTCAGCTCCACTTGGCTCCACATGGTAGCCCTCCATCTTGCCATCTCTGCATCAGTTTGGAGACAAAATGGTGCTCTGTAGCGCACGTCTGCCACATGCAGATGCTGCGCGGTACAGCGCTGCCATTCCACATTGCACTGTCATCGAACAGCACAATAGGGGTGCACCCATGCGGACACATGGCACCTGGGAGGCAAAGGTCAAGCACAGGGTCAAGGATCTCTTGCGCACGGACTGCCGCAGTGCGATTGGTACTCCCTGTGTGTAGCGTGCTTGTGTGAGATGCCCTGCAGTGGCCTACTGTGCTGTGGCACCACTGCAGCTATGGTGTTCCAGGGCAAGAGCACTATAGATGTGAACAGTGCACTAGTGCCACTGGCACAGTGGTGGCCGTGCCCTGCACTGCCTCCCGCACTCAGCACGCTAGCAGCACAGCAGGCATCGGCATCAGCACTCCGAGCATGTGCCGTGTGGTGGCTACTGCACACGTCACAGAGCTGCGCCTGTGCCTGAGCACGCTCTACACAATTGGGCAAGGCGCAACAGCGCTATATTCAGCTGGCATATGCAAATCAGCTCATCAGCAATTCCATGGTGCAGCTACTGCATTAGCATCCACTTAAATTTGCGCCTCGCCTCATTTGCATGGTTTGCGCTATATAAATGTGACATGAGGCTGCAGAGACCATAGTCTGGTATTGCAGTCTGTTGTGGTGGGTTGCATGCTGTTTGCCAGTGTGGACTGTTGTGTGTGGGAGATGCATGGGACTGCACATTCAAAGGTAACACCTGTCATTCCCACAGGATCAATAATGACTGAACGTGAGGAGGAGGAGGAGGAGGAGGAGGAGGAACAGAAACCTGGGAGACGGAGGAGGCCCAACTTCACCAAGGCAGAATCAGATGCCCTGTTTGAAGCCTACCTTGAACAGGAAATGCTGCTCAACAGACAGCAAGGAACACCACAGGCCCGTGCTGCGGCATGGGGTGAGGTGGCATGTGCCATCAACCAGCATGGCAGCCACCAGCAGTCTGTGCAGGAGTGCAAGAAGAAGGTGGGCACAGACAGGAGGAGGGTAAAAGATAAGGTAGCTGCCATCAGGGCAGCATGGGCTGTGACTGGTGGTGGACAGCTGGCCGTGCCACACCTGACACCACAGGAAGAGTGGGTTACTGGCAGCATGTGGCGTTGTGCCCTCGAGGGTGTTCCAGGTGGTGGCTTGCAGATGGGTGGTAGCCCGTCACTGCATGGTAGGTCCTGATCTGTCACTGTGTGGGGGGTTGGGGGAATGCCACAGGGTAGGGCAGAGACATTAATGCTACTGTGTTCCCATACAGCTCCTGAGCATCTACATGGGTCAGCGGTGGTGGGCTCATCCACTGAGGATGATACCCTGGACACAGAGGAGCACCGGGCCTGCCTGACTGTCCAGACTGAAGTTGGTGGAGCTGGTGCGGAGGAGGCCCTGCCCATGTCCCAGCATGACAGCGTCCATGGATGCCAGCATGCTGAGACTCTGACTGGTGCCGGATCTGTCACCGATGATGATGGAGCTCACATCTTGGACAGTAATACGTATGGGCCGCAGGATGGCCCCACAGCAGGTAACAGCACAGGCATAGCTGTGGATGGTGCCACTGTGGAGGCCTGCATGACATCACAGTCCCAGCCTGTGCCTGTCTGCACCAGTGGGGCAGCACTGGTGTGCATCCAGGACAGTGGGACTGTTGCGCCTGCTGCGGTGGCACCTTTGAGCCCTGGTGAGCATCAGCCAGAGGGGCAGTGTCAGCAGTCAGCCAATGGAGATGGGGGGGACAGTGTCAGGGGGCAGCGTCAGTGCACTGCCTGTGGACATGAACATGCATGGCCCTGGTATGCAGTGCCCAATCTCAAGGGGTGCTGCCCAGCACGGCTGCGAACACCATGAGGGACAGCATGCTGATCAGGTGGATGACCTCTTAGAGGAGCACACCCGCATACTCCATGGATCAGTGAATCAGCAGTTGCAGCTTGTGATGGCAGTGGATGCACTCATTGCAGTCCTGCGCCAGGCAGAGGAGCGACGCAGCAGGAACACCAGTCTGCTCCTGGCAGGGATGGACCGGCTGTGGGAGGATGTGATGGCCGCCATTGACAGGCAGACACAGGCATTCACAGCTGTCATGGCCACAGTGGGCGTGCAGTTGTTTGCCCATGTGCCGCAGACACCGTGCAGTGCCATGTCCACCCCCTGTTCCTGGCATCGTGCGACACCCTCCATGTCGACACTGGGTTCAGCTGTGGGCATCCCAAACACGCCTGGCGCAGGCATGTTCGATGAGCTGCAGACCCCTGCTCGAGAATGGTTGCATTCCCACAGCAGCACCTCTGGGGGACTGTCAGTGCCACCCCATGAGGCCAATGGTCAGCCTGTCACGGCCAGCGGGTCTCGGCAGGGCCGCCCACACATCCATGGCAGCCGTGGCACTGTACTGCATGACTGGCCTGTCTTCCATCATGGCTACTGTCTGATGCTGCCCTGTGTGCAGTGTGTTGTTCAACGTGCAATGCACGGGTGGGGTACCCAGCCCTGCACATACACACGGTCCATGTGCACACCCTCCCGGCTGCTGGCCACTGTGGCGTGTGCATGATGATGCCTGCATTGTGCTGTCTGCCACTGTGCAATGGTCCCCAGTATCTGAGACATGCACAATGACGGGCACTGGGCGTGGTGGTCTGTGGACGTGTGTGTGGCTAGGGGTGGCGGTTGGGGTTGGGAGCGCCTCCTACCCTTTGTGCATGTCTTGTGAGGTGTGTGTGTGTGTGCATTACCGCATGCTGTGTTAGACCTTGCCCATCCCTGATGGCATGTGCGGTTCCACGCTCAGCCAATTCCCTTTCCGCCATGCACCACTGGGGTTTGTCCATGCATGTTTGTGGGTTGTATCCTTGCCATTGGTGGTTGCACATGGCCCCATGACTTACCTGGGTTGGTTGAAGTGCTTCTCTGTGATGGTGTCCCGGTGCAGCTGCAACATCCGGATCAGTCGGGGGTCCCTTCGACCAAGGGGGGGGGGGCTGTCCATCACCATCTGCACCAGCGTCCTCATCGTCCCCATCGCTGTCCCTCTCTTCAATGTGTACAGCTATCCCACCATCATTGGCCATGTTGTGCAGGATGCAACAGGCCAGGAATAGCCCACAGGCCTTCAAGGGGCTGTACTGTAGGGCACTGCCAGACGTGCCTAGGCAACAGAAATGTACCATCAGCATCCCGAACACCCGCTCTATGACATTGTGTGTGGTGGCATTTGCCTCATTGTACCATCTCTGCGATGTGGTCGCGGGCCGCCAGTATGGTGTGAGCAGCCAGGGATGGAGTGGATAGCCACTGTCACCTGTGTGTAGAGGGTGGACATTAGTTTGGTGATCAGTGTCGCCCTGCCATGGGCCATCTACGCCAGTACCCATGTCACCTCTGACTATGCCCCTCCCAAGATCCCTGTCTTTCTGCGTGATTTGCATACTCACCCACTAGGTGGCCAGTGGGGATGTCCCAACTCTCGAACCTGTGGCACAGTGCAGACTGGTGCCAGATGATGGCATCATGTGCTTCCACAGGGTGCGTGGCACAGACCTTGGTTATGCGCACCCTAGCATCACACACCACCTGGCAGTTGATGCTGACATAGCCCTTCCGGTTGATGTACGCAGCACCTTCCAGGCCAGGTGGCATGCGGATGGCCACATGGGTGCAGTCAGTGACCCCGAGCACACCAGGCATACGTTCTACCCTGTGGAACTCTTGTATGTGTGCTGTGTGCTCCGCCGATGTGCTGGGGAAACGGATGTACTCCGCAGCATGTGGCGCTGAGGTATTGTGTGAGTAGGCGTGACGCGGCCGACTGGGTTATGCCTGTTGTGTCCCCTGTTGGTCTCTGGAAGGTGCCTGTGGTGAGCAGGCACATGGCAGCTGTTACCTTTGTCTCCACTGACAGAGCATGGCTCCATCATGTGGGTGCCTGGATCTCATCACTGCACAGTCACAGAGCCATCTCAGAATCGCCCGGTTCAGGCGGTACCGGCCCACAATCTCGGTGTCACTGTAGTGCTTGAAGCTGGCGTGGTCTCGGTACCACCTGTTGGGGGCATGCCGCTGACGGGCCCTTCCATGGCCACGCCCCCCTGCTGCCTGTCTTCTCACACCCCTCATTACTGCCTGCATCTGAATGGTGGCACTGGCCATGTCCCTGGCTCGTGCCACCCCCCCGGCAGCTGTAATCCCATTCCCCCCGCTGTCCTTTGTGCTACTCCCCCTGCACCAGGAACACCTCCAAGCTTTGGCTGTCCTGCCCACTGCCACTGTCCTCAGTCCACTGTGGCACAGGCTCCCCACTCCTGTCCTGTTGCCCTATGTTCCCAGGTGTGCCCTGTCCTGCTCCTTTCCAGTCCCACTCACTGCTTCCCTCTCTTCTGTGGCTGTCACCTTGCTACCACCTCTGACTTCCCTATAGCGTTCTTGCGCCTCTCTCTTGTTCCTTTTTATTTTGGATCATTTCCGCTATCGCGCAACTTCCGCTTGCTCCCCTATTGTGCATGGTGCATGCTACTGAATATCGCACTGCGCCATTTATTCATGGTTCCTCCCCTTCAGTTGTACATGCATTCATTACCATTGTGCTCTTGTGCATTGCAATTTGGGGGGCGCAGCTGCCTCTTCTTGAATATCACAGAATGGCGCATTTTATGACTTGCGCTGGTGCATCTCTGTTGCGCATGGTGCAACCCTTTTGGATATCTGGGCCACAGTGTTTAAAATTTCTGAGATCAGTGAAATGTTATTCAGAAATCTGGGGCCTCATTTCCTTACATAAACTTCGCCACCTGGTACATCGAAATGTGCAATAGCAGATTATTAAAAGCTTCTGTGGAGAATGCAGCCAGGTACAGGCGTGTGGGGGGGGGCAGAACCCCCCAACTAAAAAGAATGACAGCAGAGCAGCAAAACAGAAACAATGTTGCTGCTTTAACTATAAAAAACTATTTTTGTTTTAGGGGTCATGCTTTCAGTGGGGGAGCTCCACCCCCCAACCCTCCCAGGTAACAACACACAATTTAAAATGCACCTATATTATCACTCCGATCACCTGGGTATATGGGGGGCAGAGCACCTCCACGGAATGCACAGTATGATTTCAATAAGCAAGTGATAAACGGAGCCAGTAAAAGTTTGAGCGAGCAGAAACAATGTGAATGTGAGCCAATGAGTTTTCCACACACTGGATGATTACCGTAAGCAACCATGTAAGCGCAACCTGTCCCTGGATCTTCACAATCACCCTGTGGACCATGATTTTTTTTCCAGTACTACTCCTGGCCAGGTCTACAGTGCTATTTCTAAGCTAAATGTGGTGCCACCTTTTTTTCTTGGGGGAACTAAATTAAAGCATTTATAAAATGTTCAGATTTTGGTGGAACTAGAAAATTTTACCACCAAATAGAACTGGAAGATGCCTGGAATCTGTTATAGTGAGAAAAGGTAAGGCCAAATATTTTCACAGTTATGTTGCTCTGTTGCTTTAATTCTGAGAGTTTCATTAGGGAATTAAGAGTCCAGTACAGTGGTTAAGGTGGGACCAGAGAAGTGTCCAACTTGTGAGGCTACCGTTAGGAGTAATACAGGGACGGAGAGAATCTGGGAAAAAGTTAAAGGTTAAGCCACAGCTGCAGTAGTGAATTAAAGGAATATTTACCTGAGTAATGTAGCTAATTGTATGGAAGATGAACTGATCTGGGTCTCTGGACGTAAATTTAATTGAGATCAGTCAGCACGAAGAGCCCCACACCCATGTGAGGCTGGTCCAAATTTGCACTTTGTGTGCAACATTTTTTTATTTGCTGTTTACTGCATTAAAGTAGATTGTATAAGACTGATTCTGCTGACTTGCAAAAAATGACAATTTATGTAACTATCAATCCCAGAATCCACTGCAGCTGACATCAGCTAGCCCAGACAGAGGAGGAGAAGGATCTGGGTGTGCTCATTACAGGGTCAATGAACAACTCGGCACAATGTAGGAAGGCAGCTGCAAAGGCCAACAAAATGCTGGGTTGTATTGCAAGGGGTATATCCTTGAGGAGGGAGGAGGTGATTCTGCCACTGTATAGGTCATTAGTTAGACCACACCTGGAGTACTGCGCGCGTACTGGCGTCCGTATCTGAAGAGGGACATTAAGTTACTGGAGGGTGCAGCGAGAGTGACAAAGATGATCAAGGGCTGGGGACTTATCATACGAGAGGAGGTTGAAGGAGTTGAACATGTACTCACTGGAGGAGAGGAGAGATGGGGTGTCATGATTGAAACCTTTAAATACATGAAAGGAATAAACAAGATGGGTACAGAGGGGCTGTTCAAAGTAAGGAGGGAGGGCCACCAGGGCCATGATATGAGGCTGGAGCGAGGAAGGTTCAGGAGGGAGATGAGGAGACACTTTTTTACAGAGAGGGTGGTGGCTGGGTGGAATGCGTTACCTGCTGAAGTGGTAAGCAGTAGAACAGTGGACTGCTTCAAATGAGGATGGGACAGGACAAGGGGGAGGGTTAATGAAGGGGAAGGATGGAAGGGAGGAGCAGTTGCAGAATAAGGGGTGCTAGCTGCACATTCGAGCAGATTTGATAGACCTCTAGGCCTTTATCTGCTGGCAAATTTCATATGTTCGTATGTTCGTATCATAGGAAGGCTGCAGCAGTGGGAGAGTCAATAGCCTGTAGTGCACGTTGTAGCTTCATAACCTTAAATCAGATGTTTACCAGGCCAGCTGTTATCCTAGGTCTAAGTACAGTCTTCAAGTACTGAACTTAGCCCAGGGAGGATAGTGGGACCAGCAAACAAATGATCAGGGGCCCTATTCAGAAAGCATTGGGAATGACACAAGGTGTTTGCATCAAAGAAATATGATGCAGGGGGCTCACTGTACCATATGATACCTTGTGTCATTCCCAGTTCAGCAATGCAGCCTTTTCCAGTTGGGGGACTGCCTGCACCAACTGGGCTTGCACCATCTGTGCAACGGACACACCACTGCGCAGTGGTGAAAGGCGGCATGCCCCAGGGTGGTGCTGCAGCATCTCCTTAAATGGGATTCAACATCCCGCCCCCCAGGGCACACAGTCCGCTACAGTTAGACCAGCCTGCAGTTGGTCTAATGGGACATGTGCCACTCCAGAGCTGTTGCCTGTGGTATCCTTTGCCCACACAAGACCCAGGCAATGGCAGAGTAGCAGTGGAGCAGCTGGAGGTATCCTGCTATGGCGGGTACATGCCCGCAGGTCCCTGCATGATGCCAGCCATGCGGCTACCCTCCCCACACACGGACAGCACAGGCATGGTGGCTGCCATGCATTATCCCCATCAGGGGTCAGTTGCCACTTCTCACCACCCATCCAGATCTGACCTGCCCTCCACATCCCCTGTGCCATCCCTTGTGATCCTGCCAGCCTCCAGGTGGGTCTCTGTCAGTGGGTGCCGATGTTACCTGACCACCCTGCAGCTTGCAGCGACCCCTCACATGCACCTTGACTTTGATGCATGGCAACAGTTGGTGCAACCTGTGGGAGTTTGGTACCAGGACCCCTCCCAATAGTGAATCAGGTGCAAGATCCCTGATGTATCGGAGATTGATGCAAACTGCTGTTCGCCTCAGCTTGCATCTATCCAGTGGCCACTTCATGAATCCGGCCCCAGAGCTTATAAACACTCCAACATGCACTGCAGGCTACTGAATCTCCCACTGCTGCAGCCCTCCTCTGATGTCAGCTGCAGGGGATTCTGGGATTTATGGTGACAGAAAATGTAGCTTGGAAGTCGGCAGAATCAGTTTTATACAATCTACTATACTGTAGTAAACAAGTAAAAAAATGGTTTTGCATAAATTGGGACCAGCTTAGTGCTGACTGTTCCCCTTTAACTTTTGTGCTGTGTACCATCTGTGCCTCAGTCATGGGCAGCAATGATGTCAGTGTGGTGCTTTAACATCTGAGTGTTGACAGCTGTCTCAGCAGTTCTTTCAAAAAGAGAGAAGGATGCACTGCTCAGTGTGTATTGTTTACTAAGGGTCTCCTGGTGAGAACATTTCCATCACAAATGCCCCTTGACACAGGAGTGCCCTAAATTATGCCAACCCCCATTGGGCACAGTCTCTCAGGTTGGATATGAGTGAAGGGGGGGGTTGCACTAAGGGGGGGGGTTCACCTAGATATGCATTTTGGTCACTATGTTTAACAATTAAACCTGATGAAAGGTACAAAAGGGTTACAAGTCCAGTGTGTTGACTGTGGATGGGTGGATGGCTTACACATTAATCAGGTTTTTCATTTGTAAACGCAGTACAGAATTTTTAGATTGCCTTTCCTTGACTCCTCTGTAGAGTTAGTAATGTGTAAATATACCAAGTGCATTTATTAACCACGTCTCAACAAGTTCAGTCATGTTGCTGTCTTGATGCATGGTGACTGAAACTAGAAAAATATTAACTGATCCTTAGGTCCTTGGAACTTTTTACAGTATGCATGTCCTATGTTGCTGAGCAACATGTGATGTAATTTTCCAGTTATGGTGGCCCCAAAAGTTTTGATATTGTTCAGTACTAGGTAATTAACAGCATGACAGTTTTTGTGGAAGTTGTTATGCACAGTTTTATAAAAGAATGTGTTTGTCCCAGTGATTGTAACCATCTTAGATGGTGTGTATGTTAACTCAGTTAGGCTGGGTCCATGTAATTGTAGTTCCCTAGAAACCAAATAAGTTACAGAGGAATAAACAGACCCTGTTGCACAACAGCTACAGTATTTAAGCATTAAAGGCCTGGTCCTCAAAGGCATACCAGATATGCACAACTTGCACATATCTGGGTGCATTGACCTACAACTGTGGGAACCAGTGCACCTGCTGGTATCCACATCCCCTAAGTGTTGTGGTCCACTGGTGGTGATGAGGGGGGTGGAGCTGTACCATACTACGGGTATATAATCAGTTGCCCGTACCGAGCGGACAGTGGATTTCTGCCAATGCAGGGAGTGGGGGATGATGGGATACCACAGTAATTCAAACATTGGTGGACAGTGCTAGTAATATTCCTAGCCCACCTTGGAGGGTCCTTGAATAGGGGTCTGGAGGAGGGTGGATCAATCAGTCCACAGGACAACAGTTGTGGCTGGGTCGAAGGAGGCATAGAACTGCTACTGCAGCCTTTAGGGCTATGTAGCCCCTGCCAACTCTGCCTGCCCTCCATGATGCAATGACTCAACTGTAGACGTGGAGCCCCCTGGTCTGTGCCAGTCCCAGCTACCTGTATAGTCAGGCATATAACTCAGGATTTGGGATGGAGAGGGTGTTTGTCCCCTATGAGAATGTCATGAAGTAAAAATGCAGGTACTGTGAGTAATGGCTGTTATTTGGTTGCTTATTATCTCCCAAAAGTTAAATACTTAGTATGTAAGAAAATGGTGTGGGAATAGCTGATATGCTTCCTTCATAAAGAGCCAATCACACAATGTTCATATTAATCATGTAATTTATTGCTGAACCCTGATGTTTCACCCCCAATCAGACTTTTTTTTTTCTGAGTAATCTGTTTTATCCCCTTCACTCCTGCTCGGATGTCCACCACTCCTTCGGGCTCTCGTAGGGTCCTTTCTGCTTCTGCCATCCCCTCTCGAGTCCTGACTCCCCCGCAGGTCCCAGTAGCAGCCCTCCTGCAGTATCCTGGTGGTTCCCTTCTGTCATGGGTCCCTCCTCCGAGGGGGAATGTACCAGTGGAGGGGGACACTAGCACTTCATTCTGTGAGGCTGCAGGACACTGCTGGGCACCCGCGAGGAATGGCTCCCTGGGGGATGCAGAGGTGCAGAGGATCCGGAGGCCGTCATCTGGTGAGTACCCAGCCATTTTTCCTTGTTCTGTCGGGGGCAGCGTAGTGACGTTATGGCATACGCCGACGTCTGCTCCTCCCCCAGTTATCATTTGGGCCATGCGTCCTATGCTACTTCCAGCCTCCGCTAGGAGCCAGCAGATGCCGGACCAGTCCCCTACCCTTCCCCTGGAGAAGAAGAACTGTCCATGGAATGCTCAATCCTTCTCCCCTGGCGGCTCCCTCCAGCGACCGGGCTCATTTACCCTGAACCAGGTCGCTGGCGTCAATAGCGGAAACAATCATTGTGTTATAATGCTTCACGGCGCAGAGACTTTTTTAAGGATTTTTATCATTTTATTCTAAATAAAAAAGAAATATATATTACCATTCCTTCCTATACAAACATATACATTTTTCTGTGAAGTATTAAATAAGAAATGTTCAAGGCATTACCATATATGCTGTATTCTTAGTTGTTTCACTTGTTACAATCATTTAAATCTCTGTTGCTCTCTCAAATGTTTTTTTTACCGGTAACTTAGCATGTAGGACCAATAAAAAATACATTTGTAAAGTCTTTTTTTTGTATTGTACAGCTGTTATAAACTAGCCACCACCATCAATTGTACTTTTTAAGTTATCTAAGCATTCAAGCTTTCACCCTTGTGACTGTTAATCAAGGTACCCGTCTGCACAGAGTCAGCAATATTTTCTTATTTAAGATGTTTTCCTGAGTTGCTTTGGGATAATGCATGTCCTATTAACAGAAACAGATGTCACATAACTGAGTTCATTGAATTGAACTTCAGTGCTATAGAGACTGCATTTTAGATTGAATAATTTTTAGTTACTTAGTCTGGTGTTTTTTCAGAGTGTGCTATGCCATCCATGCAGAGAGGACTGCGTCCTACTATCTGCTTCATCTCGACCCCGTGGTCCCTCCAACACGGGTGTGACGTGTGACATCACACCGACATACACGCACACACTCATTAGGTTGCTATGCAACTGGAAACTCTGGCAGCTTCTAAACTGAGCCACTCTACCAGAGGGTTGATGGTGAGCTCTTGAACATATTTGGTTGCCATTAGTCAGTGATCTTGCATATGTATCAGATGTTTTCAGAAAACATTATGAAGAGCCGTCCCAGTGGCACGAGGGGCTGAGGCACCTAGCGCCTTACTTGCTGCTACACTGGTGACCTGGAATTGGGAATGAGCCTTGGGAGATAGGGGTTGGCCGGGGGATTGAGCATCCCACAGGACACTCTCCTTCTTGGGAAGAAGGTGGAGAGTTCATTCCAGTGTGCCACTGCCACCTAGGGAACATGGTGGCAGTGCAGGCAGGAACCAGACCCAGCATAGGAGGGGACAATGATTGGCTGGACTGGACACATATGCTTTGTGTTCCTCCTCTCTTGGCCAGCATCCTGAAGGAGGAGGAAAACTGAAAAAATCCAGCCTCACAGAATGAAGGCTGCCGCCCAATACACAGACCCCACACTCGTTGATCTAGGCAGCCTCCTTGTACCAAGCAGAATCAAAGTTTACAACGGGGACCTGGCCTACCTCTGCTGACCTCAACCATGGGGAGGTAATGCCACGAGCGACCATCGGGGGTAAGTAAGCCCTAGGAGAAGGCAGGGTGATGGGGTTGATAAAGGCTGGCAGACCTGAGAAGGGCTGGAGGGGCAGGTTGGTGGTGGAAAGAAACAATTAAGTCTAAAAGAAATCATGATGAATAGATTCGACGACAGAAGGTATAGTGCCAGCACACTTAGAAATGCAGAACTAAGACTACAATAGAAAAGTAGGGAAGAACTTTTAGTAACACAGGGGGACTCAGTCTGGGAATGGACAGATTGGTATTTGCTACCAAGTAAATGGTAAATGTAAACAAATCTGATGAATCTAATGAACTGATTCATTCTATTAATTGATAAGATCTCGAACACTGAAATTTCCTCCTGTGGAAGATGGGTTAGAAGTGATGAGTATACTATTTCTGGCCCTAATTTATTTCTTGGTGCTAAAAGCTTGGTGCTAGGTTGGTATTGTTACACCAGATTGATGCCCTTTCAATGCATCAATACACAGAAATACACAATGTATTACCCTTCATTCTACTGTATCAGTATTGTAAAACAGCACCTTCAGTATATCGACACATTGAAAGTGTGTCACTATAGTGTAACTATGGTGATCTGACTTCAAGCGTTTATTTAAAAAAAAATAAGTTTCTAGCCCTAGTAGTTCATATGTGGCTCTTTTTAGGGGTAATGTCTTTAAAAAGGGTTCACTTTTGAAACATAAGGGCTAGAAACTTAAATTTGTAAAAGAAAGTTTAGCGTTAGGGATGATCCAGTTACACTACGTCAGCACACTTTTGTGATTGTTCACTGCCACCAGTGCAACTGTATGCTCACTATTAAACTGTTCTGCAAACCTAGGGCAGGCAGAAATTTCAGCATTAGAGATTTTAGCAACTGTGACCTGACACATGTGGTGTATTTAATTACATGCGAGTGTGGTTCCTTCTATAATGGACACACTGGTAGGCAGCACTTGATATGATATTAGCTGCTGCATCAGAAAATACATGTGGTCTTCCATCATAGAGAGTCACATTAATCTTTCTAGTTAATGTAATTAGTATTATTATTTTAATTTCACATTTTCTAGACCCCTTTCTCCAACACTCAGACTGCCACAGGTGACCTTGCTTGCCTGACTGAACCAACTTACCTCTCTGTCCTCAATGTCTTGCCCTGTGGTGTGGCCTTGCAGTTGTAGTCATCTGCTCTCTCACTTTGTTCTGAAAGCCAATCAACTGGACCGAGCCTGAGAGTGTAAGTCAAGGCCTACATCCTGATTTTGGGGGGGGGGTCTGCTACTCCCAGCATTAATGAGGATTCAAGGGCATCCTTGATTACTCCCTCCTTCTTTCCACTGGTACAGCAGGCACACTTATGCATCCATAGCACCCCTGTGGAGGAGATGCCTTGATGCAGACATCTGGGTTTACTCGGCTCGGGGGGCATCATGGGAGCAGCCAAGTTGGCTCCTCTTCCCTGACTAGCTGACTAGGAAGCACTACCTCTGGCAGCATTTTTAGCCATAGATCACTTGATAATGAGGAGCCTGAGCTAACTCCTGGGCCCAGGATGTTCACCTTGGTGCACACAGTGCTACCATTGGGCCATCAGTAACCCTTAGATTTTTTTTAAGTCATTTACAGAGTTAAACCTCCAGAGATGCAGCAGAATCAGATTTACAGTAAGAGACGATGGGTAGTGACATTCATCTGTCAATTACAATATAGAGAATAATGCATATGCAACCACATGCAACAAGAATGCGTTTCTATCATGTTTCCATCAAGGGGATCTGATGACATCATACTAATTTCATCAGAACCCCTTGATGGAACTACAACTAAGATGTGTATGATTGTATATGTGTTATTTGTTTGTAGCATAAGGCTTGAAACAAAATAAAAAATATGCAACTTTTTTCCCCTCAAGAAATTTTTGGTTCATTTTTTAATTAAAAAAAAAAAGTAAAGAAACCCACCCTCACCCAGCTTCTGAAAACTTACCTAAGTGAGGGATATGTTTCTGTTTTTGAAATGACAAAACAACATAAGACTTTGTGTTAAGGGAGGGTCTGGGTTCTGTGTGTGTAGGGGTAATGAAAATAAAATGGCAGGGTCCATTAGTTTCCATTCTAATTAAAAAAAAATGCTATTTTACCATAAAAGGCTTCAACAGCACTCTATGCCATTTGAACTGTGATAGATCTTTTTTTTTTAGTAAAGATAGAAATCCATGCACAACAAGAGATAACCACACACTATGTAAGCAATAAGACATGATGGGGAGCCAGCCCAGTGGCGCTGAGGGTTGAGATGCTGGAAGCCATGCCTTCTCCATGCTGGTGACCTGGGTTCAGGAGCAGATCCAGGTCACTGGAGGTTGGCCTGGGGAGGATTGAGCATCCAGAGGACTGCTCTCCTCTCCTGTAGAGGGAGGGTAGTATGCCCTGCTGCATTAGCAGCTCCCAGTGTAGACCAGGGGCATAGCAGTAGGTGGGGGCACATACAGTGGGGTAGGGGATGTGTCGGTGGATGTCCTGCACATGGGTGTGGGAGCATGCCCATTGTGCGCTGGATATCAGTGCACATCCGTGCTCCCGGGAGCAACATGAAGGAAAAACTCTGGCTCCAGGGAGGCGACAGTGAGGCTCCAGTGGCCGAGTCCACATGCCCAGTGCTGGCACTGACCCCGACTTGACTCTCCTCGGTCCCCAGCCTCCTCTCATGAGGGCCTGGTGGGAGGGGGGGAGACCCAGCACCCAATTCCTCAGTCGGGGGAGGGGTTCAGGCAGGCAGTGGAGGTGTGGTCGAGTGAGCTGCCTGAGAGATGCCCTGGTAGTCAGTGAGGAGTGGGAAAAACAGAATTCACAAAAAAAAGACACAATGGGGTGTGCATTAGACAGTGCTAATGCATGGCCAGGGGCATAGTAAGGAGCAAGGCTGCAGGCTGAGTGCCTTCAGCTCCTGGTTGTGTGTTATAACTGTCTAATGCACACCCCCAGAGTGTCTTATTGTGCTTATAAAATGGGACTGCTTTTAAAATTATATCTGGAAATAAAAAAAAAAAAACATGTGTTTTGCATTGTAAATGTTAAATGGTTAGCTTAGTTTTTGATAAACTAGTCCCTCAGCCTAGAAGAACTTGCTTTTTTTTTTGCCTTAGCCTCTCTGTCCAGTTGGTGTCACCGTAGTTTGTTTTTTAATGATGTTCTGTAGCTCCTCCCCCCCACACACTGTCATTTCTGTATCAATAAATATCAGTAATGCCAGTCAGTCAGTATTAATATTGGCTGCAAAATCTGGCAGTTTCAGCATGGATTTGATGCTGCTTTTTTGTTTATGAGAGAACTGAGGAGTTGAGTGTTACAGTGCTGGTGGGCACCAACAGCAGAAGTAAATTTGGGAGTCGGGGCGTTAAGCTGAATTATTTTATGTTTTCTGCACCATTCGCTGCCTCCCCACCACAGTTTTACTTTTATCTTTGAGGTCCATGAGGTGCGAGAGAGCAGGCAGGTAGCTGAGAGAGGGACTGCCCAAGCAGAAGAGCTGAACAGTGGACAGCTGGGTGGTGGGAGGAGGAAGAGAGGCAAGCAGTGCATTGTGCAAGTAAGGAAATTAAAAAAATAAATGAGCTGCTGATGTAAAGCACGTTTCTCTCTTGTTGGCACTCGGCAGTAGATTTGAGTGAAGGGTGGGTGGTTGGTATTTAGGAGCAGAGAGGTGCTCTGTCTCATTGTTGTCATGGTTAGCAGCCCCCCCCCCACACACACACACAAACTGACAGACAGTAACATTTAACTGCCTAATTTATACATATATATTATGAGTCCAATTTTTTGGGAAGTGCTAGTGGAGAGTAAGACCAGTTGAGCAGCAGCAGGTTAAATCGGACAGCTGCTGGGGGTTGAGGAAATGGGGCTTTCAGCTATTTCAACAGACAGCCAAGCAGGCAGAAATGATATGTGAACGACAAGGGAAGAGTAGTTGAAATATGAAAAAAGGCACTATTTGTATGTAAAAAATACAAACATTTATATGTAAAAGCATTTTTTTTTTAAAGGAACTGTTGACATTATTAACTGTTTCACTGTCAATAGCTACTATGGGGGAAAATGGCACCTGTTTCATTTCTGACAGTTCTAATGGCGCAAGGATTTTGACCATGTACTGCGTCCATGTTGGCAGGACTAGTTTTTAGCTGTGCATTAGACACTTTTATTGCATACCTAACAACTAATCAAATTGCTCAAAATCTTTTGCCCACTTTATAAGTTACAGATATCACATTTTATTTTCTGAGTGTTAAATTTGCAATTTACAAAAAACTAGGCACATCTTTTGTTAAAAATTAAATCAGATGTATTTTTGAGCGGACCTTAATACTGTATCTGTCTTAAGTTACTTGACAGCTGGCCCTGGGGGTGGTAGTGGAAGACACACAAACAGATTTTCCAAAGCCTGTTTTAAATGTGTGAAGATTATAATGAAATTAAACATTGGATCGCAAATTACTAGACTGATTTGTCAATTAGTGAGTGCATTTAGACAAAGGCCCAGATATTCAAACTGCGCCCCAAAAGTGCGCAACAGCAGGAGCAAGCACAAGTCCACTGCGCCCATGCACAAGAAGCGTAATTATTCAAAACCGCGAGAGGCTGCACAGCCCACGGGCCGACGACTGAATATCGCAGACCACCTGCACCATAGCACAACTAGGGAGGGGAAGCTGAGCAGATCAGATGCACCATAGTGCAACAAGGGATGTTCAGCTGAGCAGTCCAGATGCGCCATAGCGCAACCAGGGACGCCCCCCCAGCAGCAGGACAGCAGTGCAACAGTACAACCAGGTATGCAGGGGCCCACCACCCATTCCACAGATGTGCAGAGGAACACACAGCAGAACAGACATCGTCCCCCCACACCCCATGCACTGCACAACTGGGGGAGGGCTGGAATAACCACTGGCCCATGGATACCAGCAACCAACCCACAGCCGGGCCATGGTGCCCCATCACACCCCCTGGCAAGCTGTGACCGGCACACAAGAATGGTCGACCACCCTGTACCACACCATCCCACAAATGCAGAGCACACGCTGCACCATGATCCCCATACACCCTGCCCAGGAGTAGCACCCAACAGTGCATGCCACCACCCCCACTGTGACAATGCAACCCTGTGCACCATGGAGCCATGCAAGGCAGCCCCACCATGGACACCCTGCAGCGGGTGGCAGCAGACAGTGATGCAACAGATGCATACACAGTGCTGCCCTGCACATCCCCCCTGAGGTACAGCTGAGAGACCGACCATGCGTCAGCACACGAGGTACCCCACATGCGACAGGGCATGCCCCGGACCCCACCTTCAGCGGTACAGCACCCTGCACACCCTCCCAAGGACACATCCCATCCCAGCACTGGCCACAACAGCCACCACTGATATGCCAGCAGACCGTGTATATCACAGACATGCAAGGGTGTCAGTTGCACAGGCCATGGACGGTCTGACAGGGGTGCCAGGCACACAATGCAGGCCCCATGGACCACTGCACACAGGCATCCAGTGCACAGAGTACAACACACAAACCACAGACAGTGACTGACCCCCCTGCCCACACCATAGGCGGTTCACCTCTGCACACACACACACACGCCCATGCGTGCACCACCCCTGATGCCATGCACACCACTGCAGCTGAGCACCTGTAGCCTGCTGCAAATCAGAGACCACCACAGTTGTTATAACAAAATGTATGTATTAAAAAATAACAACTCTCAAACATATGTACAAATATATACAAGGGTGGGGGGGAAGGGCCAGAAACCAGTTGGGGGCAGGCATGGGGCAGGGGTGTACAAATGGGAGAGGGAAGAAGGGGTGTGAGGGTGGATCCAGGGGGGTTATGGGTGTCAGGGGATCATGGAGGGCCTATTCTGTGCCCTGCTGTCCACTCCTGTGGTGCCTCCGGGTTCTTCTCCTCCGAACCCCATGCCGCTCCATGCGCTCCAACACTGCCAGGGATGGCTGTGCCAGCTGCAGAAGCTCTTGTATGCCCCGTTCCAGGGCCATCCAGCATTGTCCACCTAAGATAAGGGAGCAGAGTCAAAACGTGTGACTGTCCAGCCCCCTGCAGCAAACCCATTGTGCATGGCATACAGCCATGTGTCACGCCCCTGTGATGGTGTGCGACCACCCACAGTGACCGTGTCCACAAGACCTGCCTACCCAGGCAGCCACAGCCATGTGGACCACTGCACATACCCACCGCCCATGTCCTGCACAGCACCACCGTGGCCATACAGTGACTTGGCTATGCGGTGTGAAGGCAGTGGCACAGCCATGTGCCCGGTGCATGCATGGACCACCATTGACGCAATCCCAGACATGCAGTGCCACTGGACAGTGCTGACTGTAACAAGTTGCATGCATGGAAGTGGTGTCAATGGATGGTGGCCATGCCCCGCTGCCCGCCCTGTTATACAGCATGCAATAGTAATCATGGATGTAAGGCACTCACCATCATCAGGCTGGTCCCTGCGCCTCTACGGACCTTCACCCCTCCCGGCCTGGTGTCCCTCCTGGTGGCGCCTCCTGGCTCTCACCAGCCTGTGCTCTTCTGGGCCAAAGGTGCAAACATGGAGAGAGGAACATCAGTACAATCCTGTAGCAAAGTCCCTCCGTCCCCATGTGTGTGCAATCCCACACAGCCAGACCCACCCACCCCACACCCTGATAACACCACCACGGCCAACACCGGATGGCCCCCCCATGTGCCGGACACATGCAACCGTGATACCCATATGGACGATAAAAGTTTATGGATGTTGCACCTACCTGGCCGTGGCACCGTGCTCCTCCTGGCACGTGCCCGCAGGCGGGCAAGCAGGTCCGGGTCCCTCCGCCTCAGGTCCCCATATCTGTGGCGGCACTACTCTGTGGTCCGCCGCATACCAGTGGCCTCCTCCAGGGCGTTGGCCACCTCCTGCCACACCTGACTCCTGGCCCTGTCCAGGGGTGCCTCCCCAAATAAAGGCCCAACATGTGGCTCCACAATGGCAACAAGGTTTGCCAGCTCCACCTGGCTCCACTGCACAGCATGCCTCCGCGCCATCTCTGCTGCTTAGTTCAGTCAAAATGGCGCTCTGCAGCACGGTTCTGCCACGTACAGATGCTGCGCGGTACAGTGCTGCCATTCCCTATCGCGCTGTCACCGAACAGCGTGATAGTGGTGCACCCATGCCTGATGCATGGCGCCTAGGGGGGCAAAGGTCGGGCACAGGGTTAAGGGTCTCTGGCACATGGACAGCCACAGCGCGATTGGAACCCAATGCATGTAGCGCGATTGGGTGCCTGTGTGCCACCTCCTGTAGTGGCCTACCGCGCTGTTGCCCCAGTGCGCCTATGATGCCCCAGTGCCACAGTGCCATATAGGTGAACAGCGCTGTAGCACCGCTGGCGCAATGGTGGCCATGCCCTGCATTGGCTCCCATACACAGCACATCAGCAGCGCAGCAGGCGCCTGTGTCATCAACCCGGGCATGCGCAGTTAGGTGTGTACTACACATGTCACAGAACTGCGCCCTTGGCTCAGCAAGTTCAACACAATTGCGCAAAGTGCAACAGCGCGCGCGATATTCAGCCGGCATATGCAAATCAGCTAATCAGCCATTCAGTGGCACAGTCACTGCATCTGCATCCACTTAAAGATGCGCCTCGCCTCATTTGCATGGGTTGCACTATAAAAGTGCGACATTGGGCTGCACTGGCCATAGTCGGTTACTGCAGTCTATTGCAGTGAGTTGCATGCTGTTTGGGAGTGTGGACTGTGGATTTTGGGACATGCATGGGACTGCACAGTCACAGGTAACACTGGTCATTCTCACAGGCCGAATCATGACCGAGCGTGTTGTGGAGGAAGAGGAACAGAGTCGTGGGAGGAAGAGGAGGCCAAATTTCACTAAAGCTGAGACGGATGCCCTGTTCGAGGCCTACCTAGACCAGGAGCCACTTCTCAGTGGATGCCAGGGAACACCACAGGCCCGTGCTGCAGCATGGGAGGAGGTGCCATGTGCAGTAAACCTGCATGGCAGCCACCAGCACTCTGTGCAGGAGTGCAGGAAGAAGATGGGCACAGACAGGTGGAGGATTACAGAGAAGGTGGCTGCCATCAGGGCAGCATGGTCTGCAACAGGTGGGGGACAGCTGGAGGTGCTACGCCTGACCCCACAGGAGGAGCGGGTTGCTGGCAGCATGCAGCATTGCGCCATTGAGGGTGTTCTGGGTGGTGGATTCCAGACGGGTGGTAGCCCGTCACTGCATGGTAGGTCATGGTCTGTCTATTGGGGGGGGACAGGATAGGTCACATGCAGTAACGCGACTTTGTTTTCCCTTACAGCTCCTGAGCATCTGCATGGGTCAGCGGTGGTAGGCTTCTCCACTGAGGCCGGTCACATGGAGATAGAGGAGGGCCCATCCACCTCCACAGGAATACGTGGCTCAGGGCAACAGTGGGCCCGCCTGGACGTCCAGACTTCAGACTGATGTTGGTGGAGCAGGTGTGGAGGAGGCCCTGCCCGTGTCCCAGCGTGCCAGCGTCCACGGATGCCAGAATGCTGAGACTCGGGCTGGTGCCGGATCCATCACTGATGATGATGTCGCTAACGTCATGGGCAGTGACACGTGTGTGCCACAGGATGGCCACACAGCAGGTTACATCGCGACCATGGCTGTGGGTGGTGCCACTGTGGAGGCCTGCGTGTCATCACAGTCCCAGCCTGTGCCTGTCAGGACCGGTGGGGCAGCATTGGTGTGTGTACAGGACAGTGGGACTGTTGCGGCCACTGCAGCAGCACCATTGAGCCCTGGGGAGCGGCAGCCGGAGTGGCAGCATCAGCAGTTGGCCAATGGGCATGGGGGTACAGTGTCAGGGGGCCGCGTCAGTGCACCACCTCTGGACATGCCCAGGCCTGGCCGCAAACACCCTGAGGGACAGCATGCCGATCAGGCAAATGACCTCTTGGATGAGCACACCCGCATACTGCAAGCATCAGTAAATCAGCAGATGTGGCTTGTGATGGCAGTGGATGCACTGAGTGTGGCTGTGCACCAGGCAGAGGAGCACTGCAACAGAGACACTGCTCTGCTCCTGGCAGGGATGGACCGGATGCAGGAGGATGTGACCGCTGCCATTGACAGGCTGACACAGACAATCATAGCTGCCATGGCCACAGTGGGCTCACAGTTATTTGCCCATGCGTCGCAGACACCGCACAGTGCAGTGTCCACCCCCCGTTCCCGGCATCGTGCGACACCATCATTGTCGACACCAGATTCAGCTGTGGGCATCCCAAGCACACCTGGCGCAGGCATGTTCAGTGTGCTGCAGATCCCTGCGCGAGCACGGTTGTGTTCACGCAGTGGAACCCCTTGGGGACCGTTGGTGCCGCCCCATGATGCCAGTGGTCAGCCTGTCACTGCTGGGGGGGTCTCAGCGGGGCCGCCCATGCATCTGTGGTGGCCGTGGCACTGTGGCGCATGACTGATCTGTCTCCCAGCGTGGCTACTGTCTGATGCTTCCCTGTATGCATTGTGTCATTCAGCGGGCAATGCACAGGTGGGTACCGGGCCCTGCACGCACACACACAGTCCATCTGCACACCCTCCCGGCTGCTGTCCACAGCTGCATGTGCATGATGATGCCTGCATTGCACTGTACACCACTGTGCAATGGTGCCCAGCGTCTGACACACGCACAATGACAGGCAGTGGGCATGGTGGTCTGTGGACATGTGTGTGGCTAGGGGTGGCGTTCTGGGTCAGTGTGCCTCCTACCCTTTGTGCATGTCTGGTGAGTTGTGTGTGTGTGTGTGTGTGTGTGTGTCTGACCGCGTGCCATGTTAGACCTCGCACATCCATGGCGGTGTGTGTGGTTCCATGCCTGGCCACTTCCCTTGACGGCATGCACCCCTGGTGTGTGTCCATGCGTGTTTGTGGGTTGTGCCTTTGCCACTGGTGGTTGCACATGGCCCCATGACCTACCTGGGTTGGCTGAAGTGCTCCTCCGTGATGGTGTCCCGATGCAGCTGTGCCAGCCAGAGCAGTCGAGGGTCCCGTCGCCCAAAGGGGGGCTGCCCATCACCGTTGTCACCAGCGTCCTCATCGTCCCCATCGCTGTCCCCCTCTTCGACCTGTACGGCTATCCCACATTTGTTGGCCATGTTGTGCAGGATGCAACAGGCCAGGAATAGCCCACAGGCCTTTGAGGGGCTGTACTGTAGGGCACCGCTGGAGGTGTTCAGGCAATGGAAACGTGCCTTCAGCATACCGAACACCTGCTCGATGACATTACGTGTGGTGGCATGTGCCTCATTGTAGCGTTGCTGCAATGGGGTCGCGGGCCACCGGTATGGTGTGAGCAGCCAGGGATGGAGTGGGTATCCACTGTCACCTGTGTGTAGAGGGTGGAGGTTAGTTTGGTGATCAGCATCGCCCTGCCCCGGGCCATGTAGGCCACTACCCATGTCACCTCTGACCATGCCCCTCCCAAGCCCTAAGTTTGTCCATGTGGTTTGCATACTCACCCGCTAAGTGGCCAGTGGGGATGTCCCCATTCTTGAATCTGTGGCACAGTGCCAACTGGTGCCAGATGAAGGCATCGTGTGCTCCCCCAGTATGCGTGGCACAGACATTGATTATGTGCCACCTGGCATCGCACACCACCTGGCAGTTGATGCTAGCATTGCCCTTCTGATTAATATATGCAGCCCCCTCAGGGCCAGGTGGTGTGCGGATGGCCACATGGGTGCAGTCTATTACCCCTAGCACACCAGGTATATGTGCTACCCTGTGGAACTCCTGTATGTTTGCTGTGCACTCTGCCAGTGTACTGGGGAAATGGATGTACTCCGCAGCATGTGGCAGCAGTGCACTGAGGAATTGGGTGAGGTGGCATGATGTGGCTGACTGGGTTATGCCTGTGGTGTCCCCTGTTGGTCTTTGGAAGGTACCCGTGGTGAGCAAGCACATGCAAGCTGTCACTTTAGTCTCCACTGACAGAGCATGGCTCCGTCGTGTGGGTGCCTGCATCACATCACTGCACAGCTCACAGAGCCGCCTCAGAATTACCTGATTCAGGCGGTACCAGTCCATGATCTCAGTATCGCTGTACAGCTCGGGTTGCGCGGCTCGGTACTGCCTGTTGGGGCATGCGCCAACGGGCCCTTCCACGGCCACGCCTCCCTGCCCCGCCTCTCACCCTCACATTGCCTCCATCTGGATGGTGGCACTGGCCATGTCCCTGACTTGTGTTCACCCCCACTGGCAGCTGTTTCTGTGTTCCCCCCATTGTCCTGGCTGCTACTTTCCCTGCACCGGGAACACCTAACTGTGATGGCCTCTGTGCTGTGTGGCACTTCCCCCTTTTGCACTGGCTGTGTCTCCCCACACCTTCCCTGTGCCTCTCTGTTCAGGGTGTCCTTTCCCTGGCCTGCCCTGTGTGTCCCTCCTGCCCAGTTTGACTTGCTATGGTTCAGCCTCATGTGCCTTCCCTGTAGCGTTCTTGCACCTCTCCCTTGTTCCTTTTTATTTTGCTAATTTCGCTATCGCCAAGCAACTCCGCTTGTTTCCTATTGCGCATGGCTATGTTGTTGAATATCGCACTGCGCCATTTATGCATGGTTCCTCCCCCTTCAGTTGCACATACATTCATTATCATTGCACTATTGCTCAGCTTGATTTGAGGGGTGCAACTGCCTCCCGCTGAATATCGCAGAATGGCGCATTTTTGGACTTGCGCTGACGCAACCCTATTGCGCATGGTGCAACCCTTTTGAATATCTGGGCCTAAATGTTCAAATCATAAAGTGATTCTACCAATTAGAATCACTCTTCTTTTTGTGTGGGAGACATTTTTATTCTGTGTAGAGTGTCTCATGCTAACTGTACCATTGCTATAGTGACTGAAGTGCTTGAAGAGCGGACTACCTCTTAGTCTTAGTATTAAATCAATTAAAAGGTAAAATTTAAATAAAAATAATATAATGAAAGGAATGATATAGCTGGCCCCAGCTTGTCCCACTGCAGGGTTTTAGGGCTCACAGATGAACTCAGTGTCTCTGGTAAAAATGTGATGATGTCCTGCTGACACACCACTGGAACAACCTCCCAATCAGCCACAGTGACATCACAATCATTTGCACAGCAGTAGACTGATTTTAAAAATGATGCTGATACTGCTTGATAAACTTCTTCATCAAAGAAAGCACATGTTTACTATAATTTATGGGTGACCATTCACAACAAGGCTGTGTTTCCATTGAAGGGTTGTGATGACATCATAGGGACCTCTAGGTGAAGCTTGGGAGGTTCTTGATGCTGTCACAATTCCCGAGATGGAAACATAACAGAGTTGGTGTGGTTGACCATATATTATTATTTATATTATATGGTCCTCCATGCACAGTCCTTAGTTACTCACCCTGATGTCCAATGAGTAAACACACTGTGCAAACTCATGCTATCCTGGTGTAGTTTTGTTTTTTTTGTGCCGTTTTACTGTGCCACATGTGCTTAGCTATATGACATAATTGGTACAACAAAAAGTCCTTGTACCACAGTAGCTACCTCACTACTGTGGTACAATGGGATTCATAAGTATATGACTTCATGCACAGCAACCCCTGACCATATTCTATAAAATAATTGTATCTTGTGGGTCAAACAAGCTAATAGGACCACTTGACCTCTAGGTTTATTAGTTCATTTGATCCATTCAATATAATTATGCAGCTTGCATGCTACCAGTTTCCTATCATTTATTCATTGTCTTATGTATATAAAACGCAACACATTTACTCATTGGGCAGCAGGGTGAGTAACTAAGTATTGTGTATGGCGTAAAATATATAAAATAATATATGGTCAACCATACCACTCTGTTATGTTTCCATCTCAGGAGTTGTGATGACATCAAGGACCTCTCAAGCTTCATCCTTGCAATTGTTGGGTATTCAAGCCAATGATTGCACTGAAAATGAGGAATTGCACACCAAAAAGCAAGGTTTATTGAACTAACACACGTATACTGCATTAGCACTGGCAGCCCAGCTTTCAAAGAAAGAGTAATGGTCATTTACCTTCCTTTGGGAGACAAACCAGACAGGTGTGAAGGCTTCAACACCTCATTTCGAGGTTAATAGCGACTCACCTTCCACCCCTCACAGTCTATGTTGTATACCCTTTCCACTAGTTGCTATCTTTACAGAACTCGGCATATGTCCACAATCATTTGCTGGGTACATTACTGTATTTTTCTGGTCTGAGACTGCACATCTCACATAGCCTGTGCTACCTCTACTTTTGTACAGTTGAGCCTTTTCCCAAAACACTAGCACATACTGTACATCCTTATCATAGTACAAGCTGTGCACAGTGTACTAGCTACCAGCTGTACTTTTGCAATAGCAAGGTCATTAGCAGGCAAGCCTTAGAACAGAAAATATTCTCATTAAACCCCTTTGCCTTCTCCTGCCAGCACTTTACAATGTTTTAAAGTGGGACTCTGGACAAAAGTGCTACATTGCAGAATTAGAATAAGCATACCCCCAATAAATCTCATACCAAATATTAGGTTTCTGTGTTACTTCATTTTACAGTTATGGGCTATTTTGTAACCCTGATTTCACTACCTGTTCAAGAAAGCCAGTTTCAGTGAAGCGGTGCTAATGATGTCTTCTCCTGAATTCACAGTCTAGCCCTCCCTGTCAGCAAGCTTATAGGACCTGTTTCTCCAAAGATAAAAGATCAGTCTGCAATGGATTTCACAAGTAAAACAGGCAGCACCATTCTAAAAACAGTGCTATAGAATCTATGTGTTTCATGTTTTGTAACAAAATTGACAAATTTGTATTTTAATGCCTCTTTGGTGTGGTTCATTTCTCCATAGTTGCAGGATGCTGAGTCAGCATGCCTGCAGGCTGCTGATACCATGTGAAGTGTTACTCTGCAGTGCCTGTTACACGTGTTGCAATGTTGGCAACTGCATTGCTGTTTGTCAGTGTCTGTTTTACAATAAGTTTTAATAAGGGCCTTATATGTGTTAATTCCTACTGGGGTGGAAGTGTTAGCCCTGGTAAAACAATCATTGCAATGTGGAGTACACTGCAGATGAGCCTGAATACAGCTCAAGTAACAGCTTGTCCAATGAGAAAACAAAAAAATGAGCTCTGCTCAACTGAGTATCCCATTCATTCATACTTTAATGATGCATAAAATATTGATTGCTTAAGCATTGAGCTGGTTACTGCATAGACACTCTAAGTAAGGTTTCAAAACAGCACCACCTCTCCCACCCCATTTACAGAAGAATCAGAAGAAGAATTAGCATTTCTACAGCACTTTTCATACACGGTGTATCCTGGAGTGCTTTACAAGCAATGCTAGACTGGTAGTGAAGTGACTGAATGTGCAGTGGTGGCCATATCACACATCATCACCCACACAAAGCATGGATAATTGCATGAACTGGTTTATGGGAAAGGGAATGATGGCCACGACACCGGGAATGTCCCCTACTCTTTGCGAAGAGTGCCCTGGGTTCTTTTACTTCCACCTAGACAACACCAGGATGGGTAGAAGGGACCTTGGTTTAACATCTCATCTGAAGGATGGCATGCCCCAGCAGTACAGCACCCCCCTAATACTGCACACGGATGCCAGGGATTTTTTAGGTGCAAGCCCAATCCTGGTGTGGGATGAGAACCCACAACCTTCTGGTCCAGAGGCGAATGTGCTATCAACTGAGCCACACTGACACAGGGTGATGGAATAATTGATTTAAAGTGCCATCCTGAGAAATCACCTCAATTGAAGGATAGATGTGAATGATCACAGCTTTTCACCACATCAGAGATATCCAGTCTGCAAATTGCACATTAGTGTGCTGTGACTTAGCTTCCAGCAACCCAGGAGAAAAGGAACACAACAAAAAAGCACCAAAAACAAAAATATGAATTTGTCAACTTTGTTACAAAACCTGAAACACACACAGGTTTTAAAGCAATGTTTATTGAATGGTGCTGCCTGTTTTACTGGAGAAAACCATTTGCATGTAGTCTTTAAACTTTGGAGAAGCAGATCCTGTATGCTTGCTAACAGGGAGGGCTAGACTGTGAGTTCAGGAGATGACATCATCAGCACCGCTTTACTGAAACTGTTTTTTTGAACAGGCAGAGAATTTAGGCTTGTAAAATGATTTATAACTTTTAAATAAAGTAACTTAGGAATCTCGGTTTTGGCATGAGGGTGATTGGGGCTATCTTGATCCATATTTTGAATTTATTGATGACAGTAATTTGTTACCATAGTCCCTCTTTAACTATACCAAACTGTCATATTACTACATGGTTCCAATGATTTCATCACAAAACCTCAATGGAAACACAGCCTTGTTGTGAATGGTCACTCATAAATGAATGTACATGTGTGCTTTGTTTAGTAAAGAAGCTTCTCAAGCAGCATTGGTATCATTTTTAAAATCAGTCTATGCTGCGCAAACAACTGTGATGTCACTGAAGCTGATGGGGAAGTTGGTCCACTGGTGTGTCAGCAGTACTTCATTGCATTTCTACCTGAGACACTGAGGATAGATAGATAGATAGATAGATAGATAGATAGATAGATAGATAGATAGATAGATAGATAGATAGATAGATAGATAGATAGATAGATAGATGGGGACATGGCCTGATTGAAGTTGTATTTCTCTTTACGAGAAGTCACTGAAATTAATGATATCTCATGATTGGGTTATTTGATTCACACCATTTTATAACTAGTATTAAACTATAATGAATATTGTTTATTTAATTGTTTTAGGAAAAAACAAAACCTTGAGAAGTTTCTGAATCAAGCAAAGGAAGACATAACAAGACTAACTGATAAACTTATGTTAGCTCATTCTGGTAAGTGTACCCTGAGGACTTTAACAAGCCTCTTTCAATGAAACACATTTGTTTATTGAGCTTTTAATCAAATTGCTGAAGTGCTGTGACATTTTTTGACCAGCACATTATGTACTGTATGTGATCAAAAAACATTTACTGTGTGCGAAAACAGCAAAGTTAGAAAAAAGGTCAGCCACACAAAGGTGTATCTAGAACAGGGAAAGGAACTAAAGTAAAAGTTCATGTCATTTTACACAACTAGCAAACCATTCTGTGGTGTTGATCAATAACCCATTACCAGTGTAAGGGAGAAAAGGTGTTTGGGGTGCGTAATAGCATGGAATTACAATCTTAAAAAGTTCTGCAGGAGAACAAGTCTATTAGCACACTACAAACAAGCATTTGTCAATGCTGAATGTTTGCTTGCTGATATTAGCATTGGACGTGCAGGAGTTAGACAGATGCAGAATAGAAATGGCAGTAAAGTATTGAACTCGAGGTCCGCGCCATACATTCCTATTCCTGCCCTCCCCCTTCCCCAAGTGCCTGGTATGTAGCTACCAGATAGTACCAATAACAATAGGGTCATCAGGCTATTATCCCACCCTACCAGATACTGTATTGTAGTCCAGGAGGGAGGGCAGGTTCCTCACCCGGCCCGCTCATAGCCTGGTTACCATGGAGACAGCGGAGGCACAGCCGGCATGGCCCAGAGTAGTAAGTGAGGAGTGTGAGGAGCAATTATGATGTGTCGGGCTGGACTGCTGTGTGACGTCGTCAACCGTGGCTGGAAGCAGCATGCCATCTCAAGGTGTGACGTAAACTGTGTATTCGGGTGGGTTCGTGGGGATCCCGAGTGCAGCAGTGTGATCTGTACCATCTGAGCTGAGCCACCTGTGAAGTGGAATGAGCCAACATCCATCTGTGAAGAGCATCCTCCTTGCCCAAGCATGGAGCAGACTGACATGGGCCCCGTGAGCCAAGGTAACTGGAACTGGGCCAGGTAGGGGAGGTTAGACATGGCCATCGGTCCATGGGGAGAGTGGGCAGGTGGCCTCTTGTCATGCATGTCATGCATTCTGCTCCCCTCCTTCTCCTTGTGGACATGGCAATGGCCGGAGAAGAAATCTTACTCCCTCCTCCGGGACACATTGACTGTCGGGCAGACACAGAGCTGGGATTTGAGACCAACCCAGGTAAGCTGCTATGTTGTCGGCAGAAACAGGGTGTATGTGAGCTCTGTCTTCCAGCAACTGGCAGGCAGTCGGCTCTGGGCTGAATAAACAGAATCCACCGTGTCTCTGAGCCAGCAATGCAGCTCCACCTTCACAATGGATGGCTGAGCTGGGCCTTGGGTGGGGATACGCCATCCCATCCTTAGAGGGATGATAACCTCTGTGACCCGTCCCCAGTCTGATGAGTTATTCCACTCCCTGATGATCTTGATGGCAGTATGCAAATTGCCTACAGGTTACCACCACTGATTGCAGTGGTGGTTCTCTTTCAACTACACACCACTGCATCTGAATGGCTGTCATAGATAGCACGGCCATTCATTGATGCGGTGTGGTCACACCTACAAAAAGGATCACGGCATTGGAACAGGGGATTGTATACATACAAACTGTCCTACGGTGGCACTATGTTTCTTGCACATGCATACAAGCAAACATAATAAACCAGTATTTAGGACAGGCAGAGAAAGTCTTTCAGGCAAAATGTTGAGCTATGTGGCTTTAGAGCTCCTGGCTTGGAAAACAGGGGCTCTCTTGGTCCAGTTCCTGCCAGAGCCACTTACGACTTGTGTGACCCCATGCAAGTCACTTTTTAACATCAACTCTAAAGTGCAGTCTACCCACATAAAAACAGACTTTATTGAATAAAATAGATGTTGCATCTCAGCTCTGCATTTCATGATTAAATTGTAAGTATAAAAACTGAGACATTTTTGAAAATCAGCAAGATTTGATATTGCATGTGTGCTGCCTGGTCTCAGTTAAATTTTTAGCCTGTGATTGCACCTGGTTCCGATGCTGTGCACTAGCTGCTCAGAAATACACCCCCATGTCTGCCAGTATCAAGCTCGCGATGTGCAGGGTGATCTCGTTGAGCTCTTCCCATTTCGCTGTCAGTCTCACTGAAACATTTGCTTGCCTCTCCACCTCACCCCTGTAAACAGAAATGATCAGCAGCTTTTGTTCATGTGGAAACTCTTACCGGTACCAATACATGCTGCTGCCTGACTGCCTCTCCACCTCGTCCCTTTAAACAGATGCAATCAGCAGCTTTGGTTCATGCGGAAACTCTTGCTGGTACCAGTACATGTTGCTGCCCGACTGGGTCTGGTGACAGCAAATCTTGACCGATGACTTGGACACTGCTGACACCAAAGTCGGATGCTGTGTCACTTTTTGGGTGTTCTGTTCCATGGTGCCCGCAATACCCATGAGAGAATCTGATTTTAAAAATCTCTCTAAAACTATATTATATATAATACAAATATATTTTTATCAACTGAACTGAGAAACGGAGAAGATGGGAGGAGAGGGAGAGAGAAAGAAAGGTGCTAAAACCAAATAACTCTTAGTTGAAAAAAACATGTTTTTAGTACTACAGATGAATAAAAACAATAAACCCAGGTTAAAACAAATAATTCAACATATTGCAAATATTAATTTCAGGAATGTTTTCTAGGAGTGATACTCTCAGTCTTTGGTATTAGTCACTAGGTATGATGGACATTAATCAAGCTACCTCTGAGAAGTAATAGGAGTGCGATGAGAAAAAGAATGTTCACTCGAGACGAGGAGGAGCTTGTTGAGTCCATTAGAGCAAGTAAGCAAAATGCTGTTTATTCTGCAACATTTTCAAAATGGGGTGTATGTGAGCTCTCTCTCCCGGCCACTGGCGGGCAGCCAGCTCCGGGCCGAATAAACAGAATCTACCATGTCACTGAGCCAGCAATGTGGCTCCGCCTTCACAATGGATGGCTGAGCCAGGCCTCTGGGGGGGATAAGCCATCTTGTCCCTAGAGGAATGAATGACTGACATAACAGAAAATAAGCCCTTTCTCAGAGTGCTACGAGCCTTGTACACAAACACATCACAGAGGATTAGAACAGTGTAAGAATGACTTTGCTTTGAGGGAGGTGCAAAAACGGCAGGCACTAGTAAGAAAACCTTTTTTTTTTCATGTCACAGCAGTATGCAGCATGGATTATGTTACTGTACAGAAATGGAGCACTCATTACGGAGCACAGCCTGCCAGATCTGCATGAAGTGCAACAGAACACAAAGGGGCTGTCTATGACAGCAGTTTAGATGCAGTGGTGATGTGTAGGCAATTTTCATACTGCCAATGGCAGTATGTAAATTGCCTACACGTTACCACCGCTGATTGTAGCGGTCATTTTCTCTGAACTGAATGCCACTGCATCTGAACTGCTGTCATAGACAGCTCAGACATTAATTGGCGTGGTGGGGCCACGCCTGCAAAAAGGAGCAGGGCATTGGAAGCGGGGGGTGGCACACCTATAAAAACTTGTATGGTGGCACTATGTTTCTTGCGCATACGTGCAAGCAAACATAAAAATGAACTGCAAAATCTTTGTTACTCTAACCTTTTTTCCTTTTATTAATTTAGGCAATATGTACAGACCACCACTTTCACACACAATACACAGTGCTTATGCTTAGTGGGAATAATTAACAGCATAGGAAAATGTCATTTTACCAGTAGTTACACACTTCGTCAGGATCCCATATGGATATTTCTTTGAGGCTCGATTGCCTAATCCAAAACAGTTGGGTAAACCTTAAGTGAAGGTATAAGCATGTTCCGCTGCATTACCAGCCTTCAGTTAGTGCGTTTTTTTAAGCACTTTGATGGACCTTGGCCAGCAAGTTTGAGTGTGATACTAGCCACTACACAGCAAGAAGTGGCACTAAAACAGCGTAAGAGCTGCTGGCAAACTTTTTGGAAGTGCACAGAGGTGTGATTCACTTTGCGCAAATAACATTGATACTGGCACAGAAGTTCAGAATAATAAAAACGCGTTCATTGAAGGTTGGTAATGCAGTGGAATTATTGCGAAAGTGGTGGTCTGTACATACTATCTAAATTAATAAAAAAAAAAAGATTAGAGTAATAAAGATTTTGCAGTTCATTTTTTGTGGCATGTTAATAGACCTGTCCTCCTGCAGAACTTTTTAAGATTCATTTAATTTTTATTTGTTATTAACCAGAGATGGCCTTGGGCAATAATTCCCAATCTGATAAAATAGATGGCCACCAGAGGAGATGCCAAGCTTCGGGTGTGAAGTTGCAATAATGCCCTTTTTCAAAGGAGATCTAGAAGAATGTCCTGCCCTATTTCATCGGTAAAGGATAAACCTTCTACCGAAAGTGGTGCAGATGCCATAATAATCTCCCTGGAGCACCCCAAAGAGGTATCAGCTCCTCTGAAAACTGCTGAATACAAGTGAAACCAGAAATGATCCAAAATGCATGGAAATACAAGGGTCTCAACGACAGGGAAGTGCACACATACCCCAGGAGCTGATAATTCTGTATAGACACAAACTAAAAAGGTTTGGGGTCAGCACAATGTTGATGGTAAATGGTAAAATCATTCACAGACATTGGAATGTCATTAATTCGGACCTAAGGTTGAAAGAAATAGGGTGTGATCGCCCCATGATTTCTTATACCAGGGGACAAAATTTGAAGGACATGTTGGTTAGATCATATATACTTCCCAGAAATATTGATACGCACAAAAATTGGTTGCCTCCTCTTCCTAAAGGTAATTTTTGGTGTGGACGTTGCGTCCCTTGTTCTAATACATCAGATGTAAAATGCTTTCATCATCCGAGATTTGGGAAAAGTTATGATATCAAGTCTTTCATCAATTGTAACACACAAGGTGTAATCTACATGTTGGTATGCCCGTGTGGCATGCCTTATGTAGGCCAGACAAAAAGATCTTTAAAACTCAGAATAGGGGAACATAAGGGGGCTATTAGAAATAAAAATATGGAATATGCTATAGCCCGCCATTATCAGGAAGTACAACATGGGTCCCCTGCAACTCTCAGATTTGTTGGCTTGGAAAAAGTGGATGTTGGTTTTCATGGTGGAGATCTAAACGCGAAGTTGCTACAAAGAGAAGCTTTTTGGATCTTTGAACTTAACACCATTACACCTTTTGGTCTGAGTGATGACATCTCTATTCATAGTTATCTTTAAAGATAGCAGTATTAGTTACTATGTTACATAAGGGCAATTTCTATGTGAATATGACTTTTGCGTGCTCTGTTCACATATGGAAATAAGATTTTCCAGCTCTGTTTCCTTTTTGGGTGCTTTGTGTACTTATAACATATTTATTTGTCTTATGAGTGTATTTCTAACATTTACACACTTGTTGTATGGGTTTAAGGTGCACATTTATTAATATTTCAATTTCAATTTCAATTTTATTTATAAAGCGCCTTTCAAGACCAAGGCGCTGTACAAAATTTTAAAATAATAAAATCACAACATTTAAAAATCAGCCACAACTAGCAGAGATACGCTAATCCAAAAAGATATGTTTTTAAAGCAACTTTAAAATTTGTGACCATGACTTGGCGTGCTCTGGCCACGAATAAGAGGACATGACTTGTCCGGCTCTGTTCTCTATTTTATCTTTATTTTGGTCGATTGTTCACTGTTTTCATGTCTTTTGTATTTTTGTTCACTGTTTTCATGTCTTTTGTATTTTTTCTACTAGATTTGATAGATGTTCATGGTGATTTGTTATTAGTTTATTAAAATATGTCTTGTCCCTTTAAGTTTTGCTTTATTTAAGGGAAGAGATACGGAGACTCTTCGTGCTCTGAAGAAAACCATTGATTGGTCGATATGTAGGCGTGATGTTTCTTTACATGTGTAGACTCTGCGGTGCATGCGGCGTGTATGGCGAGCTTGTTCGGCGTCTTTTCTAAGACAATTTTTTGGAACGCTTTCAGCTGTGCTTTGGTGTGTTTTACCTTTGCATACACGTTTGCATACGCTTCTTTTCGACTCAGCAGCAGCAGTCGAAGTTGAGTTTTTTCGGCATACGCTGGCGTTGCAGCCATTGTCGTTGATGCTGCATAGATACTCGCTACTCCCTGCTACATTTTCTCTTTGACCTGCCCTTTGTCCATAAGGATTTGAGTGTACCTGTATGGTGAAATAGGAGATTTGGGTGAGATCAAACCTGTTTATATGTTCTGTGTTCCACTTTGTGCGATGCATTAAAAATATTGTGCTGACCCCAAACCTTTTTAGTTTGTGTCTATATAGAATTATGAGCTCCTGGGGTATGTGTGCAGTTCCCTGTCATTGAGACCCCTGTATTTCCATGCATTTTGGATATTTCTGGTTTCACTTTCTGAAACCTGTTGTACTGCCAGTTTTTTATTTAGTATGTTAGTGCTGGACTGATACTTATTGAGCTGAATTTTGATATTAATAAGTTATGCAGAATTTTATCAAATGCCTTGGCAAAGTCAGTATAGACGTATTTGTTTAACCAGGAGTAGCACACTAAGCTGAAAGCTTTTTTACAGGAGTGACCTGGGAGCACAGGGAAGTTAAGTGACTTGCTCAGGGTCACACAGTATACACATGGAAGCTGTAGGATTCAAACCCAGGTCTGATCTGCTGGATGTCACCAGATTTGCAGCTCAGAGCCTTAAACCACTGCGCTATACTGACTCTCTAGACTACTCACTGAGTTGCCTAAATCCAGGGATTTACTGACTTTTTCATAAAATTCTAATAGATTTGTATCACATGATCTGCTCATGATAAAACCATGTTTTGCTGGATCTGTTACTCTCATTTGCAGCACTTGATCCATAATGTTATCCTTTATATGACTGTCTATAGTATTTTGCACACAATAACTGTCAGACAAAAGGTCTATAATTCTGGACATCACCCTTACCTGTACTCCCTTCTTAAAAATTCATGGAGTGTCCCAGTGCCCAGGGGCCATTCTAAAGAAAACAGTTGGACCCCCAGGGCATAGAGAGGGCACAGTAAGTACTCAGGGACTCCTCAGAGAGCAAGAGGATAGGTGTAGGTGTCCAAAGAACCCACAAGAGAATGGTAGTGTGTTGTTAGTGATGGGGAATAGGACTAGGCAGCCAGTTGCCCCAGAGTAGTACGTCCTCCTATGCAGCCAGACAAAGCCCCTGTGCTGTACCAGTAATCCCCACTTATTGTCCTAGCATAGCCAGTTCCCTCCATGTAGCCAAGATACCTTACAGCCCTGGTTTCCCTGCTAAAGGTTTTGCTTGTGCTGTATTTAAACATTTTTTGTCTTTTCTCTGCTGCCTGCTCACTCAGAGCCTCCCCTTGAGAGGGCAACAATCCACAAGGGCACCACGCTGAGCCCACTCTCTTAGCCCAATGCGTGGCTGGAATTGAGAAGTGAAGAGCCATTTTGTGGCTTGCACTCGGGGTTTGCCAAGAGAGCCTTGAAGAGAATGGTCAGAGTGACTATTAGAGAAAGTACAGCTGACTGGGGATGAAGCAGGACACACAGAGTGACGGGAACCATTAAGGCTTACCTGGATAATTGAAGGAGGTTCAATTGGCTCTCCAGTGTGCCTCTGCTCTAGTTGCTGACCTGTAGCCTCAGCAGTAGTCAGGTCATGGTGGTGAAGAGCTCAGCGGCCCCTCCCAGTCTTCAGCAGTAGCACCAGAGTTTGTTCACAGGCCCTGCTCCCTCAGTTCAGCTGCATCAGTTAGGCAGCATTGCCTCCCTGTCCCTCTCTTGCCCTGTTCAGCAGCAGTAAGTCTAGGAGTGGCATCTCCACTATGAAGCCCCATACGGTAGAACTGGGCAGCGGTGATGAGTGGACAGTGGTGTGGTGCTTCTCATTATACCACCTACAGAGTGCCCTACTCAACTGAAACCTCCCTAAAGTGTGAGGTGCTCCTCACCATATCTCCCACAGAGCACCCTACTCAACTGAAACCTGTCTAAAGTCTGAGGTGCTCCTCACAGTTCTTCCCACAGATTACCCTACTGAACTGAAACCTTCCTAAAGTGTGTGGTGCTTCTCACAGTACCACCACAGAGTGCCTTACTTAACTGAAACTTGCCTAAAGTGTGTGGTGCTGGTGACTACACCTTCCTCAGAGTGCCTTATGGAACTGAAACCTACCTAAAGTATGTTGTGCTCCTCACTGCACCTGCCTCAGAGGGCCCTAAGGAACTGAAACATGTCTAAAGTGCATGGTGCTCCTCAACGTCCCTCCCATAGAGTGCTGTACTGAACTGAAAACTGCCTAACGTTTGTGGTGCTCCTCACCATACCTATCACAAAGTGCCTTACCAAACTGTAATCTGCCCAAAGTGCGTTTTGTGGGCAAAAGACACTCTAGTGTGCATAGCAAGAAAAGACACCCATTTTGATAAGATCTTTATTGCAACTGCTGCATCCTGCTTCTTCCACGTTAAACATGCTTCTGTCCTGGGGTCAGCCATTAAGTCAGAATTGAGGTGATAGACAAGGTCACCTACTTCTGCTTCTTTTGCTGCAGCCCATCTCTGCTAGGAAGTAAAGGCAGTCTAGAAACTGTGCAAGCTCAGGAGCTGCCAAGGACTTTGACATGCAGTGAGTTGGGGTTTTCTTTCTGCAGGAGCGATGAAAGGAGCCAGATCCCCAGGAGGGATGAAAACAGCCAGATCCCTAGAAGTGATGAAAACAGCCAGATCCCTAGGAGCGATGAAAACAGCCAGATCCCTAGAAACAACAAAAGCAGCCAGATTCCAAGGAGCGATGAAAACAGCCAGAACCCCAGCAGCAACCACAGTGGTCCGATCCTGATGAGCAACAAATACAGTTAGGTCCCCAGGAGTGACAAAAGTGGCCAGATCCTCAGGAATGACGAAAGTGGCCAGATCCTCAGGAGTGACAAAAGCGGCCAGATCCTCGGGAGTGACAAAAGCAGCCAGATCCTCAGGAGTGACGAAAGTGGCCAGATCCTCAGGAGTGACAAAAGTGGCCAGATCCTCGGGAGTGACAAAAGCAGCCAGATCCTCAGGGGTGACAAAAGCGGCCAGATCCTCAGGAGTGACAAAAGCGGCTCGATCCTCAGGAGTGACAAAAGCGGCTCGATCCTCAGGAGCGTTGAAAGTAGTCCGATCTTCAGGAGTGACAAATGCTGCCAGATTTCCAGGAGTGACAAAAGCGGCCAGATCCTCAGGAGTGACAAATGCTGACAGATTTCCAGGAGTGACAAACGTGTCAAGATCCTCAGGAGTGACAAAAGTGGCCAGATTCCCAGGAGCAAGGAAAGCTGCAAGACCTTAAGGAAATGATTGGGTGCTTCTGTGTATACCCTATCCAACAGTCTGCTGTGACACTTTTGCCTGGCAACCAGAGGGTCCAACGAAAAAGTTCAGTTTCCAATATACCCCATCTGGCAGTGTACTATGACTAGAGACCCATGAAATTCTTTTTAATTTTTATGATTTTTCTTTTAATTTTTCTGGAATTTCTTGTTATTTCTTTTTATTCATTGAAAATTTAGTTTTATTTCTCGTTATCACATTTACATTCATAAACTGCCTCAAAATGACCATATACACTAGAAATCACATTCCTAGGATATGACATTGTATTATTTATTTATTTATTTATTTATTTATTTATTGGAATCTTGGGTAACACCTTTGAGCTAAAAGCTCATTTACAAAGGTTCCACGTCACAAGGCAATAGACAAGGTGCGTAGACATTTCAAAACAGATAGGGGTATATACAGCAGGCAAGTACATTATGGTACATACAGATACAGATTCAAGCAAGTACAGTTAAAATACATCAGGTAGGAGAGGTCAACTTTATTGCAACAGTACTAAGAGCATACCTAAGGTGGACAAGCAATTTATAGTGGTAGCTGAGCTTTAGAGCGTGCAGGTAGAGTTATGGAGGGTCAGAAGTGGTGGTGACCAAAGGATGGGGAGGACAGAATAGATGAGAGCAGGGGTGGGTGCACAGCCATCAAGCTGCTCGGTCACACCCAGCCTACTTTTTCCACCTTGATTTTGTCCCTCCGGAGCCGGCAGTGCAATGACGCACTGCGCTTACGCAAGCCTCAACCCTCAGCACCACTGGGCCGGCCAGTTCAGCTGTCATTTTGTGCCAGTTCTAATCATTGCATGTATTACAGTGTTGTGCCTGTGTCATGTGATTTACTTATTTTGAGCCTGCTCTCAACCAAACAGTGATTACTAGTACTGTAGGGCTCACGAACATGATGCTATCTGAAGGGAGTATCAATATATACTACATCCAGAATAATATTGCCTCTTATGGGATCTTTAACTAGTTAATCCCACCCATACTTGTCTATAGTGGTTGTTTAAATAATTTGTTTGTCTGTATTATTACTGACCTCCCTGGAACCCCAGTTTGCAGTTGGCAGGTTGAAGTCATTCAGCACTATTAACCCCCTGCTGTAGCTGACCTTCAATAGCCCCTCAGTGTGGAGTTATCATTAGTACAAGGGTCAGGTGCTCTGTAACATGTTCCGATGAGAAAGCTTCTTGCACTGTTTATAGCAGTTGCACCCACACACTCTCTGTACCACAGTTCCTTACATCTAAACCTTCATGACTTGCTAAATAATTTCTTATGAGCTAATACAGCTTGCAATAATATGTACATAAACTTAAATCAAGGGCAAAATGGCAGGCCCTACTATACAGTATTTTAACCCTAGATAGAGTATTGTCTGCTGTAGCTGAGTAAACCAGGATTCTATAATCAGTTAGAGAAAGAATAAACCTTGAAGTATCGGTTTCCTGGTTTCAAAAGTTAAAATATTTATATAATGATACAAAAGACTGTCGCGTGAGCAGACTTTAACATACTGTACTGCCAATGTGATCACTGTAGGACAGCACACTATCAAGGGTCAAAAGAGATATTTAACACTAAACTTAGGTTCAGTGGAATTATTATCCAGTCAGAGAGGAGCTTTCTAGTGGAACACAAGAACTACCCAATTTCTTACTGCTAACAAAGACCATGGCTTTGATCCTTTTAACATTCAAAATCATTTTATTTTTTACAAGTCAGTTTTGTAACTGTTAAAAATCCTTCTGAAGACTGGAAAAAAAATTGACTTCTTTATTCCTCACAAAGGGAGTTTAATCATTAGCATATAGTATAATCTCAGTAGTGTGCAGACTTCCAGGCATTCATTAATATATAGATTGAACAGCAGAGGCTCCATAGTTGAGTCCTGGGGACTTGCTGTAGAAAGAGTAGACATTGTTCAGCTAATAAGCAATGCAAACAAGCCAAAGCTGATAAAAATGTAGCGAGACACAGATGAGGGCTACTACCAGGGGCCTTTATGGTCTCAACAGTTGGACAAAACAGAGAATGGTAGTGGGGATGCCCCTTAAAAGAACTTGTCCAGAGGCCCATGCAGGTCTACACAAGGTACCAAGGTGGTGGAGGAAGGTGCCCTGAGGAGAAGCAGCCCCTGAGTATCTCCAGTTGTGGGGGTCCATGTGTGCAGAGCTCTGCCAAAGATGTAAAGTCTTTGCCCTGGGAGGTCCAAGAAATTTGCCCCCTGTGAGCTGGGACTACGGGTAGGATGTGAAGGAGTTTGGGGTAAGCATGCATATGTAACATCTTGCTTTTTGAGGGTTGGAAAACTAAATTCTCTGATAGAGGGAGGGAGATAAGGAGATGGAGGCTCTCATAATGCATAATGTCCTCTCATATGTTTCTGTCTGACTTATATTCATGCTTTGATAAAGGGTAGAAGTGCTGTGTATAGTGGGTACCCTAGTAGGGAGAGCCTAATGATATGCCTGATGTACAGTCCTGTGCCATCTTTGTGGGAGGTCTCTTTAGGGAGACACTAGTTAAATAAAGCTTTTAGTTATGATTGGCTAACACTGACTATGGACCTTGAAGTTACTGAACTACAGCAATGACATGTGTAACAGCCCTCTGACTCACCTTGCCTGTTTTGAGGCCCTCAGGATCAACAGTGCTCCCACCTCCGAGGGGGCTGACCTGGGTTCACTGTTGGATGAAATGCCTGGATAAGAAATGGTTCTGTGCCTCCACCTGGGGTAGTGATGTGGGATACCTGTTGCGTAAATTGCTGGTTACCACTCCCCAGGAAAATACAATAACTGCCTCCACAGTTCCTTCCCCACCCAGTAACCATACATTCTATGTAATACGCAGCAGTGCCAATGGGCAACATAAACTAACAGCAGATTTATTATAGGGAGAGGGGAAACAGCACAACACTACACTTTTATTAACTGACTGTACCCTACACAGACTCCCACCCCTCCCACCTGTGGGTGCCCCCAGATTTTCCCCTATGGCTGTTATGTAGTACACAGTCAGTCGTGGTGGGTACCACACAGAGGTGCAGTGAGGATGATAGTCTGGTGGCTCGAGCTGGGGTACTTGTGTTGGGGTCCAATAACTTTTAAACACAACATGTACTTCTTTTGCCTGGGCCTATCTTGGCAGTTGACAATCCTGTCCAAGAATTAACCCCTTTTTTTGCCTAACTAGCTAGCTGACTAAAATGGAACTCCTCTGAGCCACAGCCCAGCGGTGCTTACAGTCTGGTGATCAGGTGGTCTCTGCAGATTTTGATTTAATGGTACCATTTTGCTATCACACAGTTGGTGGTGCACCACAGCAGTAGGATGCAGTAAAGCAGCGACTAGTCATGCATTGTTCATGTGACAGGTGTCTTGACGTCTTCCTCTCCGGTGATCTCCTGGTGGATTTGGGGAACTGGGCAGTCTGGATTTATGCGTTCCCTAGACTTTTTGCTTGGCACACAGCTTCAGACAACACATTTGAGCAGGGCTTTGGCTCAGTCTCTAGCCTAGGCACACACATCTTGTCTGGCTGACAACAGTTAAGCAGTCTCAAAACACTTGCCCCACTGAAGGGGAATGCAGGTCACTCGATCTCTTTGCTTTCTGATGAAAAATCTCCTTATTCTCTGCTACAAACCTTTTACCCTTTGCTGAAATTTCTTAGCTCTGCAGGCTGCTATTACAAGTCACAACTCACCACAGCAGGTTTGAATCATGCTTCAGGGAACCAGTCAGCAACTCAGTCTCTATTCCCTACTAGTTCAATATTATTCAGGCACTTTGCCTCTCTTTCTAGCTCTGGGCCAGGAAGTCCCTTGAATACTAGCAGGCCTTCGGTCTAAGTAGCCCACAACAGTTTTGCTTGCCTGTTCTCTCCCTGGGTACACGGAGAATCTCCTTTCTGGTGGGCTTTCAGTCCCTTTTATCACTTTCCACCAACTCCCTTCTAATTAGCTGCCTGATTCCCGGGCACACAGGATGCCCTCTGACATCCCAGCAGCCCTCTTGCTGCCGAGAACCTATTGATGTCACCATATTTGTTTACAATTTTGCTCCAACAACTCAGCCCCATAACTTTTAAATAAAGCCCATTCAAGGGCTAACAAGGAAAAGGAAGGAAAAGCTAGCTAAATTGGTGAAGGAAGGAGGCAAGGCATTCTTTAAGTATATTAGCGAGAGGAGGAAGATGGGGGGATTGTGAGAGTTAGGGAAGAGGGAGAAAGGGTAGTGAAGAAAGACATTGGCAAGGCATCCATCCTCAACAAATACTTCTGCTTCGTATTCATGGAAGGAGGCAATGGGGACGGTCCCCCATTAATGGAGATGGGCAAACAGGGAGAAGGGGAAGATATAAGACCTTTTTCAGAGGATAGAGTAAAAAGAGCACTAGAACAATTTAGGGTGGATAAAGCTATGGGGCCAGATGGGATACACCTGAGGATCCTAAAGGAGTTCCTGGAGGAACTGGCTAAACCTCTGACTAAGCTGTTCAGTGGATCACTGGAAACCGGTATGGTTTGGAGGAGTGGAGAAGAGCACAAGTGGTGCCCCTGCACAAAAGCGGTAGCAAGGAGGAGGAGGCAGGAAACTACCGCCCTCTCAGTTTGGCCTCGATAGTAGGTAAAATGATGGAAACCCTACTTAAGGAAAGGCTGGTGGACTATCCAGAGACAAGGGAGCTGCTGGACCCAAGGCAATTCATGGCAGAGAGGTCATGCCAGACCAACTTGATTGATTTCTTTGAGTGGGTGATGAAGGAAATAGACCAGAACAGAGCAGTAGATGTGGCCTGTCTGGACTTTATGAAGGCCTTCGACACAGTCCCACACAGGAGACAAATCCGCAAGCTGGCAAATCTGGGTGTGTGTACAGAGGTAGTCACGTGGGTTAGAAACTGGTTGAGTAACAGAACACAAAGAGTAGTGGTAAATGGGGTTAGCTCACAGGAAGGATGGGTAACAAGTGGCGTACCCCAGGGATCAGTGCTGGGACCAGTGCTCCTCAATGTCTTCATAAGTAGTATTGTAGAAGGTCTAGAAGGGAAGGTTAGCCTGTTCCCAGATGATACAAAGCTGTGTAACAGGGTAGATACACAGGAAGGTATAGAAGAAATGAGGATAGATATGAAGAGGCTAGAAACTTGGTCCAAGGAATGGCAGTTGGGTTTCAGTGCAAAAAAGTGCAGGATTATGCACGTGGGGAGAGGGAATCCTAGGGTCAAGTATGAACTAGACAGGATAACACTGGAGGCCACCAAAGAGGAAAAGGATCTAGGAGTAGTCATAGAAGACAATCTCAAAGTGGGTAAACAGTGTGGCAAAGCAGTCAGAAAGGCTAACAGAATACTAGGATGCATAGGGAGGGGTATAACAAGTAGGAGTGAAGTGGTGTTACCATTGTACAATTCCCTAGTAAGGCCTCATCTGGAGTACTGTGCTCAGTTCTGGAGGCCCCATCTCCAAAAGACATAGACAGTATGGAGACGGTACAGAGGAGGGCAACAAAAATGGTGTCTGTGATGCAGCATAAGTTGTATGAAGAGAGACTCAGAGCTCTCAATATGTACTCCCTGGAGGAAAGGAGTGAGATGGAGGACATGATAGAGACCTTCAAGTATCTGAAGGGGATCAACAGGATACCAGAGGAGAGCATCTTTCACATGAAGGGAAATAGCAGAACAAGGGGACACAGCATAAGACTAAAAGGGGGAAAACTTAGGGGGAACTTGAGGAAATTCTACTTCACTGAAAGGTTGGTGGAGAGCTGGAACAGTCTCCCCCAGCAAGTGGTGGCGGCAGCCACGGTTCAGGGATTCAAGAATGCATGGGATAGGCACATGGGAATTATCAAGCTAGGGTGAAAGGGGGGAACTTGCCGTAGTATCTAGGGTACCTTAAGCATTAGAAAGAGGGATAGGGCAGACTGGATGGGCCACAAGGTCCTTATCTGCTGACAACATCTATGTATCTATGTATTTGTCCTGGCTTCGCTTGCCCAGTTGGGAGAAAGGACACCTTTTGATTATTTCTTGTGAGCCCCCTGTAGCTCACTGGGGCTCCCAAAACTCACTGCCACCTTTTGCACCCTTTCTGCAGCTTAAAACAGAGCCATGGCACCGTTAAGAAATGATGGCTTGTGTATGCACATATGGCGCATCGTGGTCATCTTTTTTGTTTACATTCAACCAGTCAGTTTACTCACAGCTCCCCAAACCATTGAAATGCCTCCCTCAATTGCCCGGAGGCAAAAAACAACATTTAGACCTTGACCCTTTTCTTCATGGTGCCGAGGAATGAGGATATCTGTGGCTGCAGCTGTGAAGATCAAACAGGCACCACGGCATGAATCCCACCAGAGTCAGTGACTGGAAACATTGTGGGACAACTACAGGGTCGTAGCCCACAAGGTAAGCCCCAAATGGGGGGGAGCTTACATGTGGGAATAATAATGTCCTAGGGGAATCCAGAGATTGTTGTACCACTGCTGGGCACTTTCTAGAAGTCCGGCCAGTTCCCCTCCCATGAGGAGGGCCCATTGTACCCAGTATCTTGGGAACTGGTTACAAAATTTGTACAGCGGGTACTCATGGGTAACCAAATCTATTTCTTTAAGGCCCACAAATATAGCTGCAGCCAAATTGTCTGAATGCAAAGCATCATGCACACAATTAGTGAAGCCCAACAAAACAGGCATGTGCTATGAGTGTCGCAGACATCATGCTGGGCAGGTTTCAGAACATTTAATTTTCTCAAATATTCTGTTAGTTGATCATAAACCACTCTTTCTGAAAGTCTGAAAATAATAAAATAGAGAATAATAGATAGGTAACTGTGTGTTATGGATTTTTTTTACACATCCGAGGTGTGTGATGACCCATAAACCTCGAGAGTGAAGCTCGTGAGGTTTATGAGATCATCACACCCTGAGGGTGTGTTAAAAAAAATCCATATACACACAGTTGCTTATTTTTTATAATTACTGGTACAGAGTTTGCTCTGTGTCTCAGTATATCTGCTATTTATAAACACACACACTGTCTCACAGGCACTGTGTATCTCTCTCTCTCTCTCTCTCACACACACACACACACACACACACACACACACACACACACACACACACACTTTCCCTTTCTCCCACTCTGCTTTGACTTACTTTATTTTTTTCTTTTAGGTGTCAGCCACGGCTTGTGCTATGTAGGGTCTGTCGGGGATTTCAGTAGGAGCCAGTGTGTCTACCGATTCAGGGGCACGGCAGGATCAACCAGATATTTATTTTGTGTTTGAAAGGCAGGATCAACCAGATAAAGATAAACAAATTAATAGGGATTTAAACAAAAGTGGCTTCTTAGTGTGACGGAAAACTGAGCGTATTTTGAAGCATACTGCTCAGCTTGCCCATGGCAAGAGCGCGAGCCAATGTAGTGGCTCAGTATGCTAGAGTGACAGACAATGGATGCTAGCGGTGAAAAAAAGTTTAGTGAACGCCATAATAACTCGATTTCAGGTTGTTGCAGCATTTTTACTGTGCCTGAATTCCAGTTATTAAACGGAGTCACCAGTAAGTATATAGACATTCATGTGAATGTATGATATCTTAATAGGAACATAGAAAGCATTTAGGATTTGAGAAGCTTGAATAGCCCATCAGGGCTTGTCCATTCTGCTAATCCAAAGCCAGTGTCCATTTTCTCAGCACAAATGAGAGAATAGCTAATGGCAGTTCCCTCCAGTTTTAATATGTTTTCAAGCTTGTGACAGGGTCGAATAAGACTGTCCCATGTATAAAGCAGAAAAAGTTAAAAGCATGGATTTGCTCTATCCTCTCCTTTTCTGTCTCTTGTCTGTCTGATTGTACAATCAAATTTTCTTGTTAGACCTGGAACTGATCACTCTGACGGTCTCGAGATCCACTTCCCCGCTATCACCCTGCCTTCACTTGCTGTTTCTATCTTTTCTTCCTCCTTGCTTATTTTGGGTTATAAAATATATATATATATATATATATATATATATATATACACACACCAATCTTTATGTGAAACTGGATTCCTTTGGTTTGAAAATGTATATGGTTATATTCTTGAAATGATTACAAATAGCGATTTGGAACTCAGAAGGTTAACTTTGAGATGCAGTTTGACCTCCACAAATTCTTTTGCAGAGTTGTCAACAGGAAATTAGTTCTGGGACACCATATTCTATTTTGTTGCACCTGCAAGGAAAGAAATTAACAAAGGTTTTGATATATTTTGTGAGAAACAGGATGTCTGTTAACGAGCTCAGGATATAGAATTAATTGCAGGCAAAGATTTCTTATAAAAAGGGCAGTCTTTTGTTAGAGAGAGACTGAAATTTAGAATTAGAGATATCCTTAAAAGGACTTTGTTTTCTTTGTTTGTACTGCCTTTGTAAATAGCTGTCCTGAGCAATTTTATTTTTTTTTATTTTATTGTTATTGAAAATAATCTGTCAGTCAGTTTGGTTTTGTTGTTCGGCTATACGCCTTTACAATTTGATAAAAAAAAAAAAAGATATATACATTTCATGCAAATGCACATTATAAACGTAAGTGTCATAATTATAGATAAAAATATACATACGTACACATTCCATTTGGTGTAAATGCAATTATCAGTGCAGGGTCACTTGGCCAGAACTGTTAGTAGTATTAGCTTACTTATTTGTTTTTTTAAACTATTACAAATTCAGTGTTGCAAAACATAATTTACAATGTCTCATATCAACATAAAGGTACCTGACAGATGCAGTTTATAATCCATTCCTTGTATTGTTACTAAGGGGAACATTAGTTCTTCTGATTATTTTATAACCTTCATTTCAGTTACACCTAAAATTAGCATTTCAAAGAAACAATATCAATCATTTAAGCAATTGTATCTACAACAAAAGCAGAGTACTCTTACAAGATAGCAGGGGAACTCCCAGCAATCCAAGGATAGTCATCCATTATTTACCTTTGCCAGGCTAGATTGCCAGGTGATGAGTGAGAAATCCTCAACTGGCTTTGAACTGCAATGTCTGGCTACTGTATATTCCATCGTCACCCTGTTTCTTCCAAACTCTGCATCAAATCTGGGATTTACCTTAGGAGCAATTTGTAACTGGAGATCTTCTACGGAATGGTCTCTTGCAGTAAATCATTACTTCTGGGAGTGTCCAGCAGAGGTTGCTGTCGCACGGCAGCTTCTTCTAGCAGTTTTCAGCAGGGACCACCCACACATGACATCACATCCTGCTTCCTATATAAGTGTGGGTGGTCCCTGGAATCCTTGTTCATTTCTCAGCCGTCTTCAGCTCGCGCAGCAGCTAGTTCAACTTCTGTGTAGCAGCCATCGATTAGAAATTGGATTCTTCAACCAAGCAAGCTTTATTTTCTTCCTGCCACTCTGGCTGGAAGTTTTCTTTTTCAATTTGAAAAACATCAACTTTGTATAAGGTGTTTGGAAAACATTACACCAATTCCTGGAAGTTTTGTCAAGAAATTTACTCAAGCAACTTGTCGTCGACGGTTGCCTGCACTTCACCTTTCATGGACAGAGCAGAAATGTCTCCATGAGAGAACCAGGGGGTCCATTCCAAGGGCTCCCTCAGCTTTTGGTTCTCCTTTCTGGGCAATTTAAGGAGAAGGTCAACCCACTAAATCCTTCTTCCTGTGCCCCATGCTGCTCATCAACGGACACCACTTCTATGGTTACCAAGTCGATGGAGCACCAGGATCATGCTTCCTCATCGATGGTGGGTTTTAAAGCATGCTTCCTTGTTGATGGGAGCTCCTCTCTCATCGGCGGTTGGCTAGAAGGTTAACCTAATAAATCCTTCTTTGCCTCATATATTTGTTGATGGACACCATGTCTATGGTTATCCCATCGATGGAACACCAGGAACATGCCTCCTCGTCAACGGGAGCCCCTCTCCAGTAAATTGGGGGTTGAAGGCATGCTTCCCCATCAATGAGGGCTCTTCTCTCATCAACAACAGGCTTTGGCCGTGCTTCTCCATTGACAGGGGATCCTCTCTTGTCAACGGCAGACACAAGCATGCTTCCTTGTCAATGGGGGCTCCTCTCTCATCAACAGAGGTCTTTACATGAGCTTTCTCATCAACAATGATAATTCTATCATCTACGATACTTGCCACTGCCTTGAGTATGGTACATGAAATACCTGCACTGTCGATGATGCTCCCAAGCATCATGTATGCAACAAAACCCACTGTTGCTCAGTCAATGGGGGCTCCTATCCCGTCAACAATGGCAGGTTCTCTTCATGATAATACCTCAATGGGATCTGCTACCAGGACCCAGTGATCTCAGGGTAAGCCACTGGCTCTTGCCCTTCAACATGCCCCTCCATCAGCAGAAGTGGGCTTATACAGAGATAAACCAGATCGAAACAGGGACCCTGGTTACTACCACCCAGGTTCAAGACCTGCCTCTTCTGTACGTCCTGCTCCTAGTTACATTATTTCTTTTTATCCCCCAACTAACTTGCCCCAATTTCCTTACCTCTCCCCCTTCCCAGGAGCAGGAATTCCAAAACAAAATCGTGCAGCAGGTCTTGCACAGCTTACGCTGTGAACCACGTCCGGATCCAGGGTGAGGGATAGTCCCTCTCAGTCTCATCAGCATTAACGACTCTGACATAGAACCTGCATACTCTCCTTCTCTTATGGAAACACTACTCAGAGGACTGGGAGACGTATGGAGATCTCCCTGATGACTTTGATGAAGAGTACCTTACCCCTGATTTTCGGGGTCCGGGTTTCCCTTATTCAGCCATCTCCTCTCTGGATGCAGACCTGCCTCTATCACTGGCTACCTCTCCTCCAGATGATCCCACCTTTTATGACATGATGCTCCAAATACAAAAGGTAAGGGGATTTTCCATTTCTGAACATGATAAAGAATGTAAGGATATGGCAGATTATTTAGAGTTGCCTGAAGAACCGGCATTGGTGGTCTCACCACTAATTCCTACATATCAAAATGCTTTATTGGCTGCTTGGCAGCAACCTTCTAATATTTCAATGGTTCCTCACAAGGCTAATAGAATATACCAGTCTCCTCTTGCCCACCCATTCCTCTCCATTATGCCTGAGGCTGACTCGATGGCCATTACTGCCACTCATAATACGTCAAACAAACCTAAACACTTGAGCTCCTTACCCCCAAATAAAGAGTCCCAAAAGACTATGAATGTCCATCTACTAAATTACATAGGACACAAAATATAAAAATCAACGTACTTTGGGGACCTCTATCTGGGAAACTGTCAGTATGTTCCCTCCTTCACAGGAGAAAGACCAATTAATGGCCATGGTTCCCACTTCCAATTCCATCTCCTGCCACCTTCTCAGGTTGGGTTACGATGCTGTGGATACCTCTGCCTGACTTTCAGCCACTGGTGTGGCTCTGCATCACCATACTGGGTTTCGCGAGTCAGGGTTTACACCTGACGTACAACATAAGATAACTAATGCACCCTTTAATGGGTCCAAACTATTCGGGCCAGGTACACAGACTCTCATAAATGACTGACAAGCATCTGGAAGAACCCTTTGTGTGGTTCAAGGGCTATATCATAACCCCAATCAGCCCACCGTACTCGCTTTTTCCTCCTGCTCCAAGAAGAGGTGGAAAATATAAAAAACTTTAACAAGAGGTGGATTCAGATGAAACCAGTCTACAAGTGGTGCTCCCTCTGCCACCAGTGGCTCCCGTGCCCGCCTCCCTGTGGTGGCCGGTCAGCCTGTTGCTCAGTGACCTCTCTTGCCTCTCCCCTGCTTCTTCGCCCAGGCCTTGGAGGCGGTCGGGTGTCATTTTGCTCTCCATCTAGAGGCTTGGCAGATGATCACTTTGGATAAATAGGTACTTCAAGTAATCCAAATGGGTCATACCCTGGAATTCATTTCCTTCCCCTCTCCTGCCCCTCCTTGGGTGATCCATTATCCTCCACAGCATATTCCTACCCTCCAAGAGGAGCGCTCAGCACTCCTGGCCAAGCAAGCCATTGTACCAGTGCCAGCTGTGGAACAATGCAAAGGATTTTATTCCCATTTCTTTCTTGTACCCAAAAGAACCAGAGATCTTAGACCCATTTTAGATCTGAGACATCTGAACCTGTATATTCAGTATAAGCATTTCCGCATGGTCACTCTGTCACTTGTAATGCTGCTCCTACAACAAGGAGATTGGATGTGTGCCCTGGATATGACGGACGCCTACCTTCATATCCCCATTTACTATGTGCTTCCACCTGCTGGGCAAAACTACAAGTTCTGGGCTCTCCCATTTGGCCTCTCATCAGCCCCGAGAGTCTTTACCAAATGCCTAGCAGTGGTAGCAGCAGCCCTAAGGGGAAGGAGGGCACTACGATTTTCCCATACTTAGACCTGGCCTTATACATCCAGTCCCAGCCGAGAGAAATGGCCAGACAAATACTGAAAATACTGGGTCACATGTCAGCTGCAATTCCCACGGTGGCATTTGCCCATCTACATATGAGAGCTGTACAGCGAACTCTACAGAACCAATGGTCTCAGAGAACAGGACAGTTCAACGACTAGCTTCGGGTCACTCTTTTCCTAGTGTCAACCCTCACCTGTTGGACAGTCAGAATCAGTCTATGTCAGGGAATGCCCTTCTGCTCCTGTCTTCTCAAGCAGATGTTCACCACGGATGCATCCCTGGTTGGATGGGGTACCCATCTGGGTCCATATACAGACCCAAGGTCAATGGACCATTCTATCTCATATCAATCTTCTAGAAATGAGAGCGGTCCGTCTTGCCCTTCAGGCATTCCTACCCTACATTAAGGACTGACACTGACAGCTGTCCATCTTCCAGGATGATGCGATCAGTCAGAGGATGGACTGAGTCATCAGTCGTCCACTCACGAGTAGACACATCACAAGGATGTCCTATGTGACATCTTCACGCTCTGGGGGATGCCACAGCTGGACCTGCTCGCTTCCCCAGTCAATCACATGCTCCCCAGTTACTTCTCCATTATCCTGAATAACTGGGGAAAGTCTATCGATACCCTGTCCCAACCTTGGACAGGAAGTTACTTGTATGCTTTCCCTTCCATACCCACTCCTTCTAAGAACTCTGTTGAAACTTCAACTGGAGCCGGCCACCATGCTACTAATAGCACCTCTGTGGCCTCGACAACAGTAGTTTCCTCTCCTCCACAAATTATCGGTGAAGGATCCCATTCCATTGCCATTCAGACTGGACCTCCTGACACAGAATTAGGGGTCCCTCCTACATCCCAGTCTCAAGACGATATGTCTTCATGCCTGGCTCCTGAGGACACATTCATAAACAACTTATAGGTGTCTTCTTCTGTTGCCAATATTCTGTTGGCTTCTAGAAAGCTGGCAACTAGAGAAACATACAACTCCAAATGGAAAAGGTTTTCCATGTGGTTGGCCTCTCATAACGTGGACCCTTACTCTTGCCCACTTATGACCGTGTTAGATTACCTTGCTTCCTTATCCGAGTCTGACTCCGCTATTCTTCTGTCAAGGTTAATTTAGCAGCCATTTTGGCTTTTCACGAACCTCTGGATGGTAGATTGCTCTACCAGCATCACTTATCCAAAATGTTTTTAAGGGAATACTTCATTTGAAGCCTCCTATCCGAAGACCCACGCCTCCATGGGATCTCAATTTCATTATAGAAAAGCTGACTCTCGAAACATTCAAGCCTGCAGCCACCTGTGAACTTCATTTTCTTTCTTGGAAAACATTATTCATGGTAGCTATTACTTCCGCTCGGCATATTTCTGAGCTCCCTGCCCTCATGTTAAGGAACCTTACTTGATTTTTCATATAAGACTGGGTGGTACTCTGTACTAACCCTTCCTTTCTACCGAAAGTAGTATCTGGAAAGACCCTAAATCAATCCATTGAACTCCTGGTATTTTTTCCAGAACATTCCAATCAAGGTGAGCATCTATTACATCTAATGGATGGTCACAGCATCTTACGATACTACACTAATCGTACTAAAGACATCAGAAAGACGTCTCAATTATTTGTCACCTTCACCTCTGGCAGAAAGGGACTTCCTGTTGCTAATAGGACTCTGTCCTCATGGTTAGCAAACTGCATTTCATTTTGCTACAAAAAGTACAACAAGGCTCTTCCTGGTCTAGCCCAAACCCATTCCACAAGAGTCATGGCCACTACTACAGCCTGTTTCAAGGATGCTTCCATTGCAGACATGTGCAATGCAGCCATGTGGTCCACGATCCACACTTTCACTCGCCACTACAATTTGGATGTGGCTTCGAGACGAAAGACAGCATTAGGCCGTACAGTCTTACAAGGTCTCTTATCATAATTGTCCACCCTTCTGGGTAATCTCCCAGAAGTAATGATTTACTGCAAGAGACCATTCCGTAGAAGATAGTACAGTTGCATAAGATCTTACCGTAACAGTAGATCTTGAAGGAATGTCTCTTGCAGTAAGTATAATCCCTCCCTCCTACCCCCTCCTTCTGTGACTGAGATAAATTCTGTATGCACCACAGAAGTAGGTGTGGGTTCCTTGGATCCTCGGTTTCACCTCGGATCACTCTTTGCAAGCTGAATCCGGTGGTGGAACAAGGATTCCAGGGACCACCACACTTCTATAGGAAGCAGGATATGATGTCATGTGTGGGTGGTCCCTACTGAAAACTGCTAGAAGAAGCTGCCATGCGACAGCGACCTCTGCTGGACACTCCCAGAAGTAATGACTTACTGCAAGAGACATTCCTTCAAGACCTACTGTTACGGTAAGATCTTACTTAACTGTACTTTATTGAGCCTGCAGAAAATGCCTCCCTCTTATATCAGCACGATCTGGCTAGACTTGAGCTGACATACTAGTAAAGTACTTTCTGTTATAGCTACTACAAGCAACTGCATGCTTAGTGCTAAGTGGTGGCCTATCCAAGGCCTCCCACATCCACAGCACTACCTGGTCAGACTTGAGCTTACATACTAGCACAATGCTTTCTGTTATAGCTACTGCCAGCACCCAAGATCTTATACTTTAGGGTGGCCTAGCCAAGACTATACTCATTTAAATTCTAGAAAAACTCATGCTTCTTTTTCTTTTCCTTTAATGCCCTGGTGCAGATCTCTCGGTACTTGATTGAACATTTGCCTGGCTTAGCAGAACATAACTGAAGCCTGTAGGGCCAACCATTGCCTTCTCTCACTCTAACCTAACTCTACTTTCCTATTAGAAGGGCATGGATTTAATACTCCAAGGCCTACAAACTCCCAACAATCCAGGAATAATTATCCTTTGTTTACCTTTGCCAGAGTAGGGAGTCAACTAATGAGAGAGGAATCTTCAGTTGGCTTTAGTCCTCAACATGAACAACAATGTTTCATAAGTTTCATAGGTTTTCCAAGCTAGAGGACATAGTCCATAATGCTTGCCTCATATTTTTGTATATTAGGTATATTTGTCAACATCTGTCATTACCAAATCCAAATTTGTTTTAAATGCATCCATGTTAGTACTTTCCACAACAGTTGTAGGAAGATTATTCCATATTGAGATCGATCTTATGCTAAACCAATTTTTTCTCCTTAATGTATTCCATTTCCCAATCAGTAATTGTTTACTATGTCTACGATTACTTTGTCTATGTTTAGACAAAAATAAACCTGTTCCATTTAGAAGTATAGAATCCTGTAATAAACCATATATTAGACATAAGTCTCCCCTAAGCCTTCTATATTTTAAAGAATACAATTTTAGTTCCTTTAGCCTATCCTCATATTCCTTTCCCTTCATTCCTGTTATTGTCCTGCTAAATCGTCTCTGGACTCTTTCAATATTACTGATTTCTTCCTTTGTATATGGGGACCACACCTGGACTCAATACTCAAGGTGAGGTCTCACCAAAGCATTATACAATGGCAGCATAACCTCTCTAGTCCTACTTGCCACATGTCTAAATATACAATTTAGGTTCTGGTTTGCCCTTTTGATTTGTTTGTTACAATGTAATTTAAATTTCATATCGGGGTAATAGTAAGCCCAAGATCCTTTTCTTCAATAGTCTGATGTAATATTTGGTTCCCTAGTTTATATATAAATTTAGAATTATGTTTGCCCAAATGCATTACCTTACACTTGTCATTGTTTAACACCAATTTCTTCTTTTGGGCCCAGTTAGAAATTTAATCTAAGAAGTTTTGCAGGATACTACTTTCCTTACTATTATTAATAATAGACCCTATACGGCAATCATCTGCAAATTTGAGTAGCCAAATATCATTTATATTCGATTCTAGGGAGGAAACATAAACATTAAATAAACATGGTCCCAATACTGACCCCTGAGGGACACCACTAGTCACACTAACCCACTCTGACAACTCTCCATTAATGGCCACTCTCTGCTTCCTGTTACTAAGCCACATCTTTATCCAATTTATTATATTATGGTTTAATTTAACCTCTTCTAAGGCATGTATAAGTTCAAAGTGAGGATTTTGTCAATGCCTTAGCAAATCCAGAAACACTAAATCAACTGAATTGCCATTATCATTTCTTCTATAACTTTATCATAAAAGGTCAAGAGGTTAGTTAAACATGATCTTGTGTTTGTGAATCCATGTTGATTTTTGTCAGTAAGTTTATTATTATTAAGATGTTCCAAAATAATTTCCTTAACAAACTGTTCCAATATTTTGCGATCACTGATGTTAGACTTATAGGTCTAAAATTTTCTGCTTATTAGTAGGTCCTTTTTGTGAATAAGTACGACTGTTGCCATTCTCCAATCATTTGGGACTTCACCAGTATCTAATGAATGTTGGAATATATTAGTTAGGGGCATGTATATTTCATTAGCAAGTTCTTTTATTACCTTCGGATGAATATCATCCAGGCCCGGGGACTTGTTGGTATTTATTTTATTAAGTTTATCTAATACTTCTTTAGGGTTAATTATAAAAGTACCAGGTATGGAGCTATCTATTTTGATTATTTTAACATATGAATTATCATTAAATACAGATGAGAAGTATTGATTCTGTATGTTAGCTATTTCATATTTATCAGTTACACAACCAGCTAATGTAGTAAATGGGCCTATAGTCGTAGAATTACTTCTGGTTTTATTTATATAGGAGAAAAAGGATTTCTTGTTATCTTTTACCCTTGATGCTAGTTTAAATTCAAATTGTGTTTTTTCTAATCTTATTTTAGTTTTTTTTAATTTTAATAAATCACTATATTTGGGTTTGAGATGTATAAATCCCTTTTGGATTTGTTTATAAAGTTTATTTTTTTTTATTAATTAGTGATTTAATTTTAGAGGACATCTATCCTGGAGTAGGTTTATCCTTTGGTTCATATTTACTTTTAGTTGGAATATTATTTTTAATCAGGTCCTTTAATTTGTTTGCTAATAATAGCCATTTCCCCTCTACTGATAAATTCATGAACGATGCTTGCCAATCCCAACAACTAATAATATGTTTCATCTTTTCAAAGTTAGCTTTAGTGAAATTTAAGATTTTGGTTGTACCTGTAGCTAGCGTCTATTTACTATTTAATATTTAATATATGTCTGACTATATTCCATCTTCAGCCTATTTCTTCCAAACTCTGCATCAAATCTGGGATTTACTTTAAGAGGAATTTGTAACCAGAGTCATTGAGCCTGCAAAAAAAGCATTCCTCTTGTACCATCACTATCTGACTAGACTTGAGCTTACATACTAGTAAAGTACTTTCTGTTATAGCTACTGCAGGCACTTGGGTGCCTAGTACTAAGGGGTGGCCTATCCAAGGCCTCCCACAATCTACCAGCACTACCTGGCCAGACTAGAGCTTACATACTAGCACAAAATGTTCTACTATAGCTACTGCCAGCACCCAGCGTTACTACTTTGGGGTGGCCTATTCAAGACTATGCTCATTTAAAGTCCAGAAAACATGTGCTTCTTTTCTTTCCCATTAATGCCCTGGTTAGGAATCTCTAGGTGCTTGACTGAAAAGTTACCTGGTTTAGTAGGACATAACTGAGGCCTGGTGGGCCAACCATGGCCTACTCTCAGCACAACCTAACTCTACCGCCCTGTTAAAAGGGCATGGATTAAATACACCAGGACCTACAAAAGTGGGTCATCCTGATCCCACACAACCACTTTTGCAATAGCAGACTGTAAACATATTATTCTAATAAAACGAGGCGGCCTAATTTATTACTAAATTTCCAGGAAAACACACAGTAAAATGGGTTACTCCCCCAGCAGACAATTCTTTTTTATTTCTATAATTCTCAGAGTTCCCCTTAGATCATATACTTTGCTTGTTAAAATGCTATACAAATAATAACATATAATAAAACTGTACTGGACGTCCTGAGAACCTTCTGCGTTAAAACAAAAACTTATCTATAGACTGAGAATATTAGTAAAATATAAATTAGCTTTGCAAATAAACCATTCTTTGGTGATGAACAGCAGATGTAAGACACATGTCATACATCAAGCAACTAACACATACAGTCTAAAAGTAGTTTATAGTATATTATATCCTCTCACAGAGGCCAAGAGTTCATATAATTCAAAGCTTAGTTCAAAACAGCCCCGTTCCTGATTGAGCCTTTTATCAAATAACAGAGCACAGAAGAGAGAAATTGTTTCTGTAGTGTCTGTATTATCCAAGAAACAGAAGTTAAAGTTTGCACAACACCTTTTGAATCCTGCTTTCTCTCTCTCTCTCCCTTGGAGACCCACAGACCACTTCTAGTGTTTTCCACTTCTCTGAGTTGAATTTCAGCCTGGTGCCTCTGTAGTCCCTTTCTAGGCCAGTATTGCTATTATGTATTCCTTTTCAGCTCTTTAAGCCCCACTGGATCACTCTGAATATTTTTCCATAGTTCTCCTCACTCTGTTTTGCTCTGGTCTCCATATTAGCCTCGGACTTGAGTTAATAACTCTTCTGGCTAGTACCTAAAAATACAACGATAACATCACTCAATTTGAGCTTAGTAAAAATGGTATAATACCCAAGCCCTTCTTGCCCTTAGGCAACATTAGCATACCCATTGTAGGTGGGATTTTCACCCTTAGCTCCCAGAGGTGCAGTCCCCAAGATGGTTTTTCCTTTGCACATACAGGCCATCCTCCTTGATCCACGTTCAAATTCCTCATCCAATGTTTGTCTGAGCATTCTCCCAAGCTCAGTTGTGGCTCATCCTCAGTTTTCTTAATTCACCCCACATATCAAAATTCAGGTTTGCTAACACTTCGCTATCCACACAACAGCAAGAGTTCCAGGGTCAATATACCCCTCTGCTCTTTCAAATTCTTTTTAAGAACACCTGTACGCTGGTTGCTAACTCGGCGATGACTGAGATAAAACTCAAACTGCAGATTCTATTGAAAAAAATAAAACACTACTTGCGAATTTTATAACTGCTTCTGGTTTTCCTGTGATTCCTGACTTGTGCCTCAATGACTGAGCTACACAATTAAATGTATAATTGGCTGTATTAAACAAGACACAGCAGGTGATAAGTTGGTCCCCCAAAAGTGGGTTTAAGACTCGATGGGCAGCCAAGTAATCTCTACTTGTGCCCAGCTTGACTAATAGAGGGTGTTAGAGAGAGTAGCCAGGTGGATTCAAACTTAGAGCTAGAGCAGAATGCAGCAGACTTGCAATGACCCAACAAAAGAAGTCCCCTTTGTTTCCCTGGCACTGCCACTGCTGCCACAGACAATGCCAACTGAAGCCTTTCCCTCTTGGAAGTCACCAGTCCTCACAGGTTGCAGTGGCTGGGGATGGGAGGGCAGGTTCTTCAGCTGGCCTGTGATAAATCTGGTGCTCTCTGCTCAGAGTCTGGACCAGATGGCATCTCTTGTGCTGAATGGATAATTTAAGCAATAATCCATGACAGGGTATGGATTATGCTGTGATTTACCCACACCTGGTGTGGTGTGTCATGATGCCACAGGTTAAGTGACGTAAATCACACCAGAAGTGGGTAAATGACGGAATAACTTACACCATTTAGTAGATTATTGCAATTGTACAATTATATCTAAGTAAAGACTTTAAAATATGTTTTAAAGGTTATATTTAAAGTCTTTTTTATTGAGATTTACTGTAATATCCTTCCTTTGTAAATTAAATAGTCCTCTGTTGCTAAGTAGTATATGGCTGAAGGAGCCCTCCCCCCTTTCTGTCAGACAAGCACACACCACACCACACATGCTTGGGACTTGGATGCTTGTTTTTTATGTTTTTCACATATTTTTTTTTTATTTTGTTTGAGAGAGTACAATGTGAGCTGTGAATGGCTGCTTTTGGAGATTGAGCTGTGAGTAGCTCCCCTTGTTCAGCCTGAGAGACAGCATAGTGCTACCATGTGCTTTCTGGGTTGAGAGGTATGAAGTGCTGGATTTGATGAGATGGAATTAGTCTGTAGTTGGCATCTGACTTGTAATGCAAGAGAGAGAGAGACACAGCTGACAGATTTGGGGACAGAGAGACAGCACACTGGTGAGGGAGACACACATACAGCACATTAGAAGAAAGAGAAATACCACAGTTTACTCGAGCAGGTGTAAGGGTTGCAATCAGGTAAAAGGGAAGGGCAGCTATTTTCTTATTGCAATATGATCAGAACCAGGCACGATATTTCAGTTTTGTAAAACAGTTTGTGATGTGCTACAGGAGGTGCTGTATTTGCTGTGTGTTCAGCTGAATGTGCGGCTTGTGTGATCGAGCGAGAAGCTGTTTTCTCTGTGGATTTTCAGCTGAGTTTGTCATTCTCATACTGAGAAAAAAGTGTAGGGCAGGTGTCTCAGGATATACTTATAATGTTTTATGGTCAAAGGGGCAGGTGTCTCAGGATATATTTAGAATATTTTGTGGTCAAATATTGTGTTTCTTTTAGGTGAAACTTGGTAACGAAAGGTAAATTTTTTTCAAAAGTGATGTAGTAGGAGTGGGTTAGTAGGAAGGAAGATGGCGGTGCCTTTGTGTATGTTTAGAATGTTCTGTGAAAGTACTTATTTCTTTTACTTTTGGTTTTGTGATAAGGTTAACTGGCTCTTTATGTGTGGGTTATTTAGGAATTTACTCATGCCTAAAGAAGCCAGTTAACCAGACACAAAGGAGTATTTTGGCACCCCATTGTATAATAAAGTTTCTGCTTCATGGCCAAAGGGAGCCAGGGCATCATGGAGTTGTAGGTTGGGGTTCGGGGAAAAAGATGCCTTGCACAAGTTGGGACACCGGGAGTTTGTGGACTCAGGGAAGGCAGTGGCAGTCTATTATTTTAAATTGTAAAGGTCTGTGTTCTTTATCCACCTCTCTTAACAGTTAGTCATAGCAGGACTTTAAAATGTATTATAAGTCTAATTAATTATTCATTATTCATGAGCCTAGTGAGGCTGTGGATTGGCTACTGGATCAGTCATTAACATCTTGGAAATGACCAATCCAGCTGTAGACTGACATTGTGTGGCATGCACGGCTCATGCCACATAGCTAAAACCTAAATAAAACCGGCCAAAAAGAAAGTTGTTATTATGATTACGCTTATAATTGAAATAACAACCTCAAAGCCAGTCATCCCCCCCAACTGGTCATTAATCCCCTGGATTCTTGGTCGTTATTGCTTAATTAGGCAATGAAGTTTATTTATTTAGCTTTTGTTTACCGGGTACGTGCACTAAGCAAGAGCCTACCTATTTTTAGGCACGACCCGGGAGAGTACATAATAGGTGAACAAGCAAATTACCAGTACAGCAAATTCACACTGGTTGAAAATACAAACATTAGGTCAATAAAGGAAGTGCCTAGGATTACAGACTTATGGTGGGTATGAATACAAAGTATTTAGGACAATATCAGAAGTGCCTTAACTTACAGACTAGGGATAGGTACAAATAAGAGAAGAGTACAGGTAACAACCCAGAAATAGCTCTGGTACAGAAAGGCAGGAAGAAAAGCAGGACTGGGCAGTAGGAGTCAATGAAATCAGAAGCACAAGCATTTGTCAGAGGTTTGGAGGTGGTGGAAAATATATTTTTGAAGATAGAATGGGAGTTGGAGACAGGGAGGTGAGTAAGTAGGGAAGTCCAGAAATTAGGGGCATAATAGGTGAATGCCTGACCACCCATTTTAGTGGAGCACTTGTGAACGGTCATCAGGGCCTGTGTAGAAGACCGCAGAGAGTGTGCATGGTCTGCAGGAGAAAATAAGGAGGCCACTGAGGCAGGGTGGGAGGATCTAATAATGTTGTCAGTGAAGCAGCCAAGAATGTAGGAATGCTTGGAGGGAAGGGATAACCAGTTTAAGGATGAGTAAAGTAGGCAGTGGTGGGTGACCCAAGAGGAGGAAGAGGCAAACCTACATACATTGTTGTAAGCAACATCCCATTTGAGAAGGCAACTGATGTTGGCCTGGAAAAAAGATGGGAGTGTTTAACAGAGTGTAGGAAGTAGAACTCCCAAGGCTATAGCAATGTGTGCAGCTGGGGTAAGGGTTTGGTGGATACGGTAGGCAAGGCTAAGTTTGGAATCTAATGGATCTACAAATGTCGTTAATGTGCAGTGAGACATTGAGGATGGGGTCAAGAATGTCCCAAAGAATGGCCTGGTGGTGCAGAGGGTTGAGATGCTGGACACCACACCTTGCGCCACGCCGGTGACCCGGGTTCGGGAGCAAGCTTGGGTGCCGGGGGTCAGCAGCGGAGGGACTGGATTGAGCATCCACTGGGTTGCTCTCCTCTTCTAGGGGGGAAGGTACTGGGTTGTCCAGTGCTCTAGCGGCCCCTGGTGGAGACTGGGGGGCACTACAGAGCACTGGACCGCACGTAGACAACCTGACCTGAAGCAGGCAGGGTTGCCATGCGCTGCAATGTCGGGATGTGTACCATGCATGGGGGAGGGGGGCATATAAGGGGAAAAATCCCTTCGGCCTTGGATAGGCTATGGCCCGCAGGTCCACTGGCCACACGTCCAATGCTGGACCTCCATCACCGCCCCTTTGATAACCTGCGGGGCTTAGTCCCAGGGGCTCTGCAGGTACCATAACATCTCTGAGGTTGGTGGAGGCCACAGTGGGCGGTAGAGTTGGGGATGTGTCGTGGCCCGAGAGAGTTCCAGGTGCCCGAAGGTGATAAAGAAACTTGGGGGGGGGGGAGAATGGCCCCAAGATATCTAAAAGAGAGGGCCGAAAAGACAAGGGACCCATCTAGGCATCGAATGGAGAGCTTGGAGGCCAACGTACTTGTCTTATGGGGGACTTGTCGAGGCATGTGTCTTATGGGGGGACCAAAATAGCATAGCCAGACCTTGGGAATGGGAATTTAGAAACAATGGGACAGATTTTCAGATGGCCCTGAATGCAGCAAGCCCCAGGTGCGCCAAATATATGATGCACGGTTATTGTGGAATTCTCCTGGTTTGTGATTGGGATTTTCTATCCTGTGTGGCAATTTCTGCAAGTTAGACCAAGTTTTTGTCGTCCAGCCTGTGGCAGTCCTATGGGCCTTTTTTATGGAGCTTGCGCCAGATATTTGGCGTAGGTTGGTGTAAATCGTGGAAACTGTCACAACTGTGCCTGACATTGTAAAATCAGGCACAGTTGCAGTGAAGGAGTTTGACGCACCCGCAGAACCCAAGTGTCAGAGCACTGGGCTGGGCGCAAGCCTTGTGCCATGCTTTGAAAATCCGGCGCCATCTGTCAGTTCTGCTAAGGATGGGATGTTGGGTCTAGTTCATTCTAGGTGGGCCCTGGCAAGAATTCTGCTCTGGAGATCGAGAAAAACTAAAAGCAAAAATGGCCATTTTATTCTGGGTGAATATAGTCAATAGATAAAATAATAGCTGACAAACCATCAGTAACAAGGATGTAATTCCACTGTGGGATTCTTGTGACGTTCGCTGTTACGGTTCTAGTAAAGTTACCAGAATCCTGCAATGGAATTACAGCTTTGTGACTGATGGGTTCTCATTTATATTTTGCATCACATGGGCTGTCACTTTTTAGCCTCGTATAGTTTGAAAATCCTTGTCATCCAATTGTCTCACTTTCTCCCCCTTGCTTTAGATTCTGCTGTTGCCGTCTCTTTGTAGCTAACCACCCTTTGCAAACCAAGTTCCTCTGTCTGATGTTATATTACAAATTTACCTGCACTACCAACAAGCTGAGCACATACCACCTTTCAGAAATCAATTTTTTTTTTTTTGAATATTCTGTTTATTGAAAGTTTTCTGACACAAAAAACTTATACGTGCTACATACAACACAGAAAAAAAAGAAACAAATACAAATATAAACACACACAAATCCTGGTTGTCCCCTTAAAACGTCACACATATTCCATTTACTAAGGCACAGTCAAGTGTGCAGCATTACCCCTGTGTCTTCTATGCATTCGAGTCTCCCCGGATGACCACCCATTATTATATGCAGTGCAGAGAGTCAACATCCGGCCCACTACTATTTATATTATACTGGAATGTTAGGACCAACGAAAAGAAAACCTACTAAACCATGGTTTAACAGTTGATTTTTCCCCTTAGCCACCCTTCCCCCAGAGGGGTGTTCCCCTATACCTATCCAGCACCTTGGGGTCTAGATATTCAACCCCGTGCGGAGCATTAAATTTTCGGACAAACTCAGGGTCGCCATAAAGGGGGCCCAGTCCCTCAAGAACACCTCCTTCCTATCTCTAACTATCCATGTGAGCCTCTCCAGAGCCAATGTGCGTATAACCAGCTTTCGCCAGTCAGCCAGCATGGGCCCATTTCCAGTAACCCAGGTATTCTGAATGCAATGTCTAGCCAGCACCAACGACACCCTTGCCCATCTAGGCAATAATTGCCACTCTTCTTCCCCTTCTAGTCTTTCCACCCCAAATAGACAGACTAAATGGTCACGGGCCAATCGCCCCCCACATCCCCTTGTTTACCTCCTGAACCACACTCCCCCAATACCTTACCAGAACTGGGCACATCCAAAAGCAATGGAAAAAGGTGCCTAACCCTCTACCGCATCTTCTACAATTCGGCGAAACAGCAGGATGTGCCCGATGCACTGCCACTGGGGGCCAATAAATTCTATGCAAAAACTTATAGAAGGCCTCCTTAAATTTATTGCATATCATAATTCCCTCCGGCATACTTAGCACTAAGTCCCAGTTTCCCTCCGAAATCTGCAACCCTAGATCCCTTTCCCAAAGGGCCTTCGTGGAGCCCGTCAGGTCTGGTAGGCTCTGCTTATCTTGTTTGGCTATTTTTCCAACAAACCCTTTTGTATCCTTCCTGGCCTGACATATCACCCGCTCTATTCCATTTGGATGCAGTCTCCCCCTCCCCCCCATGCCCATTCATCCAACATAAGCTTTTAGCTGCAGATACCGAAATAGATGAGAGGCTCCTAACCTTATCTCTCGCCTGACCTTATTGAATTCACTCAGCTCCCCCTTCTCCAGCAGTATCCCTACACACACCGCCCCCCCTTTCTCCCATTCTAGGAACTCCCTATCCTCCATCCCAGGGACAAAGAAGGGATTCCTCGCAATTGGAAGTAGAACGGTCTCCCTCTGGGGCACCCCCTTCTGTCGCCATAAGTGGTGCCAGGCCTCCAACGTCTCCCGGACTAATGGGTTACTGCTGCCCAAGTCCCTATATGCTCACAGCCCCCTACTATGAAGGTATGCTGTTAGCCTCCCAGGGTCCCCTCCTGTTCCAGCCCTATCCAGCTAGCCACCTCAGGCCTGTGGACCCAATCCGCTACGCCCCGGAGTTGCACTGCCCTGTAGTATGCACCCAAGTCCGGGAAGCTAAGCCCACCCCTATTTCTATCCACCTTGAGCCTTGCTAAGCTTATTCTGGGCTTTTTCCCCTGCCAAATGAAGTCCGTGAACCCTTTCTCTAACTGTTTCACATCCCTCTGTGTAAGCCTCATCTGTAGCATTTGCATGGGGTACAAGGTGCGGGGGATAATATTCATTTTTATGAGATTTATTCTCCCAATCCAAGATACTGGTAATTGCATCCATCTCTTCAGGTCTGCCAACACCAAATTTATCAAAGGGTGGTAATTCAGCTTATACAGCTCCTCCCACCTCCGTCCGATACGTACCCCAAGATATTTAAAATCCGACCTGACAACCCTGAATCCCCTCTGCCATACCTCTGGGCCGACTTCTGGGAACCCCATAGCTTCAGATTTCCTCACATTGATCTTATACCCAGAGAAGCCTGCAAACTTTTCAATAATATCCATTAGACATCCCATAGAGCCACTCATGTCCCCTAAAAGTAATAGCATATCATCAGCCACCTTATGCACTCTTTCCTCCCCATCACCCACTTCCACCACGCCCTCATGCTGGCATATCGCTGACGCTAGCGGCTTGATCACCAAGGCAAATAGCAGAGGGGACAGAGGACATCCCTGCCTCGTCCCCCTACCCAGCCCGAACTTCGCAGACAGACACCCATTCACCGTCACTTGCGCACTTGGCTTTGGTACATGGCCCTGACCCACCCTATGAATGGGTCCCCCAGACCAAACCGGGTCATCACCTCGAATAGATATCCCCATTCTACCCTGTCGAACGCTTTTTCAGCATCCAATGAAATCACCTCCATCTTGGCTCCAGCCTGTCCAGCCCGCCATACAATGTTTAACAACCTACGAACATTGTGGTAGGACTGCCGCCCCTTGATAAACCCGGTCTGATCCGGGTGTACCACCTCAGGCAGGATATTCTCTAAACGGGTGGCAAGGACTTTGGCTAGGATTTTCATATAAACATCGAGAAGGGAGGTTGGTTGATAGGAGGAACATTCAAGCTCATCCTGACCCTCTTTATGTATCAAGCAAATATTAGCCTCATAGCACGAGTTAGGCAGTACCGTGACCTGCCCCTCCTCCCCTCTCTCAAATACCCTCCTCAGCACATCTGCCATTTGCCCCCCCAAGATCCTGTAGTACTCGACAGGAAAGACATCGGGCCCACTGGCCTTTCCCTCCTGTAACTTCTGTATGGCACTCAGGATTTCCAGTCTTGAAATGGGCTGACTCAGCACCTCCCTCTGCTCATCTGTAGTCCTCTGCAAGGGTACCCCTCTCAAGAACTCCCGAATACACTCCTCCTGCCCTATATGCTCTGCTCTATATAACTTTTCATAGAAACTCCCGAAATGCTCTGCTATAGCCTTTGAGCTTGTAATGACTTGCCGCTCCACTCCCTTAATCCGCAGGATCCGAGTTGGGCATCTGCCCCCCTTCATCTGCCTCACTAACATGGGCCCGGGCTTATTCCCCCACTTGAAAACCCTCCTCTGGCAGAAGAACCAAGCCTTCCCTGCTTCCTTCCTTAAGAGAGTGTTAAGGGCTTCCCTCGCCGTTGCCAACATCTTGGAGGATTCTCCCCTTTCTCCTCCACCAATCCGCTTCTCCAACTCTTTCATTTGCCTTTCTAATTCTTCCCCTTTACCTCTTTTCTGTTTTTTAATCTTGGCCACATAGGCTATTATGGCCCCCCGCATATAGGCCTTACCCGCCTCCCAAAAAGTGGCGCTGGAAACCTCTCCCGTATCATTTGTCTCTTCATAAAGCTTCCATTGTTCTGTCAAGTATTCCCTGAATACTTGGTCCTTAGCTAAATATGTAGGAAATCTCCAGGTTGAGGACCTACTCTCAACCCCTCCCCCCGTGTTACTCAGCACCACCATAGCATGATCTGAGATGAAAATGGGGCTGTGGCTTATCTCTTTTATCCTTCCCACCCAACTTCTAGGTAGAAAAAAATAATCTAACCGGGACCAAGTCTTATGGGGGTTAGAATAAAACGTATACTCCAGCCCAGTGGGGTTAACCGCCCTTCAACCATCCACCATGTCCAAATCCATGATTCCAATTTGCCACTGTCCCATGGCCTCCGACACCCGCCCCTTACCCGCAGAATGATCCATCTTCGCATCCATTGTCCAATTAAAATCCCCTCCCATAATGAGCCCCAGAAATTGCTCCCTGACAAGCAGGCCCAGCAAAGAGGAATAAAAAACCAGGTCATATACTGCTGGTGGGTAGACACAGCCAAAAGTAAGTGTCTCCCCTCGCCATACTCCAGTGACAAAGATGTATCTGCCCTCCTTAGGGTCTCTCACCACTCTTTTCACCTCGAAGAGCAAATTCTTATGTAAGAGTATTGCTACCCCCCTTTTATGTGAGGAATAAGAGGCCACTAAACATTTCCCAACCCAATTCCGCACCAGTTTGGCATGCTCCAGATCTGTCAGCTGCATCTCTTGCAGCAGTGCCACCTGTGCCCCCTTTTGTCTAAGCGCGGTTAGGAGTGCGGTCCTGTTTACTGGGCTTGCTATACCTTTTACATTCCAAGATATGACGTTTAAATTTACTAGGTCACCCATCCCATCCTATGAACCTTTCCATTTTTGGGGGGACATTTTCACTTGACATTGCATTACATACAGCTGACCTTTCATATAACTCACAGGTACCTTTATATACTTTCTTTGATTTCTGCACACTCAACTGCCACAATTGGGATACAACCAGGTGGCTATAGTACTAACAAAAACAATAAAAAATCTATCTATTCTAACATTTATAGCTAGTCCCCCCCAGACCTCCCCTTCAGTACCTCCCCTTCCTTCATCGCCCTTCCCTCTCCCTTTGTAAACTCTCCTCCTCAGCCTTCCCCCATTACACTAATTGCTAACATAGCACAAGTGTAGATTTAAAGACAATAAAAAACAAACACTCAACACCTCTCCTCCATAACCGAGATGCGCGTCCTGCTGCCCCCACCAACAGCCAGATTCCTCCTTCCGGAACTGTCCCACTCCTGGAGTCCCCATCAATCTCCATTCTGAGCCCAAGCAGTATCCTACCATCTCTGCTCTGATCTCTGGAGTCCCCCCCGACGCACCCTCTCCCCCAATCCAGATCTGCGCCTCATCTAACTGTCTCACCCTTTATCTCCTATCCACCCTAGCCCTTCCTCTTTGCGCCCCCACTCAAACCTATTATATCCCACTTCTGTCCCAGTTACCCATTTATTGTCATAGCTCCCCCCCCCACAGGATCCCCACCCTTGAGCGGGCTCGACTGCCCCTCAATACCCCCTTTATTTCCGTCCCAGCGTCAATCAGGTCTCAGCCTACTCCCCCTTCCCCTACTACTAACCTTCCCATAAAAATGGTTCCTGGGCACTCCTCCCCCGCCTCCTCATCTCAGGCCAACACATTAGGTCTTGGAGGGGGGTCCATCCCACACCCTACCCAAGTAAAGAGACCTATACTGCAGTCCTCAGTCTCTAAACTGCAACCTTTTCTACCAATCCCTCACCCAAATCCACCGACAGGGCTATAGCGCAGCATCCAGCACTTGCGCTCGCCAGACCCAGAAGAAATCCAAACTACAGTGCGCACTCAAGTTCACTCTCTGCCCCACCTGAATTCCTCCCCCCTGCACCCTGGTCTTTCCCCTCCGAAATGCCCCGAGGATGCTCCCACCCACACAACAGGGTGAGGGTTCTTATCATGACCCTAAACCCCAGACTTTTAGACCACCCCAAAAAACCTTCCCGCTCCAGGCTGTGGTACCTTCCCTCACCCCCTAACAAACCCCCAGACCCCCGGTCCCTCTTCATCCCTTCAGACCAGTTGCACCGTTCATTTCCCTCAGCCCACCCCATTAACATATCCCCACACTAATTAATGACAGCAGGCGAAAACATCATGGATCAGACAATATCAGAGGGGGCGCAGGGGGCTAGGCCGCGCCATCGAAAAAACACGCGCTAGGCCCTCCCCCGCTCCATCTCACCAGCATTAGGGCTCTCTTCATATCCGCGGCCCTCAAGCCTCCAGCTGGACTCTCATATACCGCCAGTCTATAGGAGAGACCCCTCCACGAAAGCGGAGGGGAGCGCACATCAGGGCCCAGTCTCCAAACTGCACAGACCCCTCTAGTCCACAATTCTTCCACCACTGCTAAGCCAACATCCGTCTCCTCCAGGATCTGTCCTCCTCGGGTATAAGGGTGCGATGGCATCAACAAAAAACACTCTCAGCACAGTTCAGTTTATAACCTGTAGCCATGAAATCAGTACTCCACCAGAACAATTAAATCGCAACCTCTTATAGCCATCCTTCCAATTCTTCATATCTCCCCACAGCCGTTCAGCTCACTCTTCTCTTCAGGCCCTTTACAAACTCCTCCGCTTTCTCAAGCTCCCAGAAGGAGTAGGTCGCTCTCTCATGCTTGATTCTGAGTGTAGCGGGGTATACCAGAAAGTTTTCCACCTTAAGACTCCTCAGCTGTGCCATCAGCCCATTAAAGGCCTTCCGTCTTTTCAACAAACGAGCTGAATAGTCCTGCGAGAGGAATAATCTGTGGCCCTCAAAGCTCAGGGGAACCTGGGATCTGTAGGCCTTCAATAACGCTTCTCGGTCCCGGAAGTTGTGAAAGCGCATAATTATCTGCCGAGGGGGCTGATCCACCACAGACCGTGGCATTACAGCCCGATGTGCACGCTCTAACTTAATCTTGCCATTTTTCATTTTCAGCCCCAGCAATTCGGGTAAAACTCTGCTGCAAAAATCAAGGGAATCATTTCCCTCCAGTCCCTCAGGGAGCCCCCTGAGACGCAAGTTTAACCACCGATGATAATTTTCTTGATAATCATAAGCCTCCTTAAACTCCTCCAGCTCCCTCTGCAAAGCACAAACTTGCCCTGGGACTGTTAACACCTTGTCCTCCAGTCTAGAAATTCTTTCTTCGGCTTCAGTCAGCCGAGTGCTGTGTTGCGCCTGCTGCTCCAGGACCACCTGCAATCAGAAATCAATTTTAAGATAATTCTTTACTTAATTAATTCTCATTCCTTAGTTCAGTTTGCAGATGCTCCACAAGAAGAAGATGATGATGAAAGATGGCCGTCGTGCTGGGCGTGCTGAGAGCAAGCTGCTGAACTGCATTTGTTACTTGTTTGTATTCGCTCGTTTGTTTTATTCTCCTTTGTTTTCTCTCTATTTTTAAAGTGTTTGATCTTATTGTAAAAGCAGAACTATTGTTCGGCAAAGTCTAACCTTAGAGCGTTACTGGGAGACGCTCAGACGACTTTGAAGTGTGCACTGGAGCTGTTTGATCGCACCCGTTACCGTTCTGACCATGGGAGGAACGTTTTTTAGTTTGTATAATTTGCTGTTGCCCCTCCACTAGTTTTGCGGATTCTAATTAGGAGGTAGCTGTAAGAGCCGCATAAAAAGAGACCGTGATGAAGAGAGTGAGTTTCTGGATGAGAGAGATTTGTGTGTGAGTACTGTCCTGAGAGGATTACACCGTGAGACTGTTTGGCTTTTTGTATGAGTTCCTGGATGAGAGAGACCTGTTTGGAGAGGATTACATCATGGGACGTAAGAACTTTCATTTAATTTTGAGCTGGCATCGTTATTTTGGGGCATTGCTGAAACAACCTGGATTCTGACTACCGTTTGGATGTTGGATTCCGAATTGAACTTCTGCCAGGACAGCAGGAGGACCTGAAGAGAACTGAGCTCGGACTGGCCGGGGAGCCAGCCGGTGGAACCGTAGTCTCCTAGGATCTGCACAGGTATCGGCTGGTGGGCTGGTGCCAGTGGGAGTTGAGGTCATGGGGTACAGATATTTCGGGCAGTGACTCACATAAAGAGGGCCTCCAGGCTGGTGTCATCACCTGGAAAATTGAACTGTCATCCAGAGGATTTGTCTACCAGGACGTTTGGAAGAAAATAAATGGTCAGGTCTCAAAATTTCTCTTTCATTCAAATGATTACTGTTTTGGGCAGTAAGAGTGCCTGTGTTCACTTTGCTTACTTTGGATCCCCAGGTAGTGAGAGTGCCTGGGGGTCTAAACTTCATCTAACACTGTTTATCTGCTTTTATTTAACTGAAGCCTTTGGTTTAGGAATTGAAATTTAGACTTTGACTGCTTGATGGGCATGTGGAGCTCAGGAAATATACTTTTAGCAAAGGCCTCTGATAAGCCGATTATAGTGCTTCAAGGACTTCTTGTGACTTTAAAGTTCAGCCTTGTGGGAGGGGGCTGGGGAGTTCTAAAGTTCACCTCACAGTGGTGAGAGCACTGTGAGTGGTTAGAAAGTGACTGTAATAGGGGTTACTTTTGGTTTAGAATAGGGGTGTATTTATTTGTAAGAGTTTTAAGAAGAATTAGATTAGGTGGGAGGGGTGAGTGAGTGAGAGAGTGCTTGAGTTAATACTGGTGTGTATGAGAGTACCTGCGATATGTGCTGGGGAGTTAGGAATACAGTTAGACAGTACTCCCCCTCGAGATTAAGGGACCTCTGCCCATTTGATCATCCACCACTCTCGTTTGAAGTTTACTCTAGATGTCGTGCTTTTGGCATCTTGAGGAGATGAGGGAGTGGACGGAGCGGGGGGTCCTGGAACTCTCGAGGGGGATGGGAAAGGAGCAGACGGATTGGGACAGTGAGGATTAGGAGGCACCCTAGGGTGAAATGAACACAATAACAAGGTTGTCCTTGCCTTGTGCCCATACCCAAGGGTTCTGAGTTGATCAGGCAGGAAGTGGGGCCACCCCTGGACACCAGTCCCTTTCAGGCAGTGTTAAGCAGTGCCAGGTCAATTAAAAATAAGACCACAGTGGTTGCAGTCTACTGACCTTGCTTGTATCACCGGGACCTGGCTGGACAAAAGTACTGGCCCCATTTTGGAGGCTGCCGTTCTGGATGGTTTCTCGGTGATTCACCACCCAAGAGAGGACCATGGGGGGAAGGGTTGCTGTCTGTTTTAGACAGGAACTAGGTCTCAGGGAGGTGCCAGTTGGAATGACCGATTCCTTTGAGTGTACAGTGGGTGTAGGTGTAGGCTACAGGACCCTTCTCATTTACCGTCCACCAGGTGATGGGAGGGAGTTTCTGAAGGAGGTTACAGACTTCATCGCCGAGTTGGTATTGAAATTCCCCAGATGGTTGATCTAGGAGATTTCAATGCCTGGGTTGACGATGAACTCTCACTGTTTGGACAAAATCTCCTCCAATTGATAGATTCATTGGGCCTAACATGGGTTATTACCACTGCTACCCAAGAGAAAGGGCACTCACTGGACTTGGTGTTCCATCTGGGGATGGAGATCTCCAATGTGGAGGTGGAGCCAGTCTGTTGGTCTGACCATCATGTCCTGAGATTCAGTTTCGCAGCCCCCTGAAACAGACCTGCCCCAAAGGAGTTGGTATAGTACCATCCCTTGAGAGGAGTTACCTCAGAAGGCCTAATGATGGAGCTGGACCTCTCAGGTTTTCCAGGGGGTTGCACTGATCCGGGGCCTCTTGTGTCAGCCTATAACAGGGCCATTACTAAGGCCTTGGATATGATTGCTCCTGCTCACGTTCACCCTCTTACCTCTCACTCGGGTGCTCCTTGGTTTAATGGAGGAATCCATGAATTAAAGAGGCAGGGGTGAAGGTTGGAAAGTCATTGGCGGAAAACTCACCTGGAGGTGGATAGACTTAGATTGATGGATCATTATCAGACCTATCAATCAGCAATTTCCTGTAGGAAGGCAGAGTTCCTGTCCAGGGAAATTGCTACGACAAAGAACAGGCCAGCCCAGCTCTTCCAGACTGTGGACAGACTGTGCTATCCAGCCTGTCTTCACTCTGGTCAAGCATTGTCACAAGTGCAGTGTGAGGAGTTTGTGCAGTTCTTTGCTGATAAGGTGTCCACCATCAGGGACGAGATCAGCTAGTGCCTTCCCATTGAGCCTTGCATTGCTCAATTGGGTGGTACTAATGCCCATCAGACCTGGTCCACCTTTAGTCAGCCGGTAGATGTGTGTAACCTCCTCCCACCAGCCCCCCTTGTTCAACTAGCAGGGCTGCTCCTCTCACACATGGCGCCAATGAGAGGGATGGGTGTTGTCACTATGAACAGTTCTGTTTACTCATACATGTACTTCATAGCCTGCCTTCCTTAGACAGGCAAACCAAGTGTGGCAATTACCTGGCTCACACCTGGGGGGATCGTTTAACATGGCCATCAACCTGGGTCCCTGGAAGAAAACATTTGCTCAGCATTATGCTAGGTTTGTACTTCTGGCTAGGGGCACCTAAGTAAATCCAGACACTGGAAGCAATAACTGTACTGACCAAACCAGGTTGGGATTCTAGAGTGTGGCTTTTATTCAAATACACAGAGAATAATACAAAGTGAAGATGGACCCCCACAGGGCTACTTCCACTAGTAATGCAGATTACTGAGGTATAGAGCACACACACAATGAACCCTCAGGTTCTGAATGGATCTTGGCACACATGGCCTGAACTATTACACTTCCCTTGACATGGCACCCTTGGCCAGTACTAGGAGACCTTCCCATATTTCATGAGGAATTCTTGGTGGCTCCTTCGACCACCAACGAGCACACTCCAGCTCGCAGAAAGTCCAAAATCCCACATCTGGGTATTTTCTTCAGGCACTCGCCAAGTGCACTGAGAGAAAATAAAGATGCCCAAACTGAACCCGGAGAAGTAAACATGGTTACTCCAGATGGGGGTCTCCCACCTTTTGCTTCCAAATTTATACTTGGCCATTCATCTGGTTAATAACACCTTTCTCTTAAACACTCTTGTAGATGCTATCTTAAAATGTCTTTCACATTTAACATTCAACTTCTCACCCCTTGGAGGTGTCATGAAATTAAAAGTTCTGTAATTGGCAATGTCTTTACACTAGACCCCCACTTTAGGAGATATTTTTAAATCAGACACAAACTAAAAGTTCTGTACTTGGCAAGTCTTCCTTCGGACCCCATAGTAGGCAGACACATTTAACAGAAACAGTCCTAAAAGTTCTGTACTTGGCTAGTCTCTTTCTGGACCCCATAGTAGGCAGACGCTTAACAGAAACAGTCTTGATGACAGAGTCCCATTGTCAGAGAAACACTCACCACAGGAATGCAGGTGCCCCAGGGCTTTTTCCACACAAAAGTCTCATGTACTCACAGAGCAAATGAATCTCAGACAGCTTCAACATAATCCAGGCTGGACCAGGGGATTGCTCCTGAATCCTGGAATTCCTCCCATCCCTCTGGAGATGGGGCACTGGAAAACCATCTAAGAATGGTCTCTACCACTTCACTCATGGGTCTTCTGTGTCCTTCTTCTAGGGTGAGAACACACTACCCAATCTCCAGAGGTAGCTCTCTGTCAGAGCTAAGTCTGAGGAGGTGCCTTCTGGAGCACTCCTCACTCTACTGTCCACTCTACAGACTACTGACTCTAACTCAACATTCCACTGCTAACCCCTGCAGCTAGCATTCCATGGTGGCTTATGCTGCTGTGACAGTTCTAAGATGACATCATCACTCCAGCTCAGCTGAGACTGAAAACAGAGTGTGACAGGGTGAAATCCATTTAACTGGCATCTCATAAGCTGCCTCTCCCTGCCTGCCACTGATTCTAAGTGGGATTCTAGTAACCCCTGGGAACAAAGGGGTTACACCCACCCTTGTCCAGGAAATTGACTGTGCCCAGTCATTGCCTACCTGGCACCAGACCATCCTACCCTATGTGCTACCTGCAGAGAGGGGTGATCAGGCCCTCTCTTACCATGTGCCAGGCACAGGCAGGCAACACTAAGGGCCCAGAGGCCATTGGCTGACACATCATTCCCTACACTATGATCTTACTATGGAAACCAGTGACCCTGGAAGAACTGTCCAGAGCATAGCCCTAATAGACCAGCACTGCGGCCCCTACAACCGGTCAGGACCATAGACTGTCTATCCCCCCCCCAGCCCTCTAGGGAAAACCTATCTGACCAAAACAAACCTACCCAAAACAGGAGAACCTCCGCCATCCCTAGACACCTGCAAACCAAACCAAGGATCTAACGCTATACCCAAGCATTACACTCGCACACTCCCCCACAACTACACCTGTGGAAGGAAAAGTTAACACATGTTAACAACTACACAGTAGCTTAAACACAACACTTTAAAGCACTGAGGAACTCTGATGAGTCCCTCCAATCCTTTTCTTGTCTTCTCTTCTGTCTTCATCAGGATCCACTTGAAAGAGAAAAGACAAAAATACACCCCAGATCTGCAAACACACAGTACACGACCATAACCCTTACCATCAAAACACTGGAGAATCCCAAAAAATATTTTTTAGAAAAAGTAGAAAAGTAGAAAACATCAACATTATGTACAATACACCTTTTGGGGGATGGAATGCCCTAAATGTCCCAACTAGTGACAAACAGTGCCTGAAGGCAAGGTCCATGAAAGAGTCTGTCCTGGACTGGAGCCCAGTAAAGCACAGTTCTTGATGTACTGTAGTCCCAAAGGGGAGAGTGTTTGTGGACAGTTCAACAGTCTGTAGTCTGCCAGGTGTAGGATGTATATTACAGTGTCAATAAAGTAAGAAATGTCTAGACCTACCAGTCCCTTGAGGAACGAAAGTGGAACAACACCTGGATCTCCAGCCGAAGACTCTCCCTGGCAGCATTTTTCAGATACAGCTGGGTGGAAATCTTTTGGAAATGACAGGATGGCATGTCTGGAAATGGCTGGGTTGATGTCATCTCTGGCTGACATCATCTGGAGATGGAACCTTGAAACAGGAAAAGAATAGCTGGACTGAATTCATCTGAAATCCCAGATGATGAATCAGGAAACAGCTGGGTTGACGTCATCATTGGCTGATGTCATCTGGAAGGCCAGGCAATGGAACTTGAAGACACTCTGCAAAGCTGATGAATCTGGACGCACCTTTGGATCCTGGAATACCAGACTGGCAGAACACATGGGTATGGCGATGGTTGGATGGCAGCACTGGCTACCACTGCTCTGCTTTCCATTTGGTAGGCATGGGCACATTCACAGGAAGCTGGTTACATTGAGGGTAGTACCACAATGGGTCAGTGTGAGCGGGTGCAGGTCTCTTTGTGGACTAATTGGTAGCATGACACAGTTTCAGTTGTAAATGAATGAAATTTATTCACTTCTAGCTCAAAATTTCTTCATAGCAGGACAAATATAACATCAGCGGACTGGTACGACAACAAAATCAAATAATCAGAATGGCAAATAAACTTCATCCCATGACTTTTACATGGCTTGAAAGGTGTTCTTCTCCTAACACCTGCTGGAGCAATTCACAGAGCTCCATGGAGTTTACCTCCAGACCCAGGAGCACAATCTAACCTAACAATCTCAAATGGCAGTCCTTTTATACAGGGACATGATCATGTGTTCTCCCTAACTCCACCCACATCATTAATGCTAAAGTAAAACTTCTTATTTAAACATAATTATTTTGTTTTAACTATCTAACTAAACAGTTTATAATTCACATACATTTATACACATATTCAGTCTATTTTATTTCAACTCTTGGCTCTTTTACAAACAGCTCTGACCATCAGGCACCGCCCCCAACAAGAGACAGCATAAAACAAAGGAACAAAGGGCTGATCAGCACTATAGCTGTCCTAGAAGGGAGTGGTGCAAGGAGAGTCAGAAGCAGAAGCTGAAAATCCAAAGACACACGAACAGGTGCCCTTTCTGTAAGTGAGAACTGTACCACAATTTATATAGTTATTCTCTGAGATATACAATCCCATATAGTTTCATAACCTGCTTACTTAAACACAACTGCCAGGTTGTTACCAACATGTGCCTTAACTGGTTGTTCCAAACAGGAGCTTTAAGCAGGAAGTGATTCTAACTAACCAGCCTTTAAAAATGGTTTTACAGCCCACTACAAGTGCCTTGTCTGTAGTCTTTATTTTATCAAAAGGTAGGAGAGCACATGTGTATGAATTAACATTGCACTGACCTTCTGCCAGGGGAAGTTAAATGTGCAATTAGCACATGTTGCATTTCAATACTTTTGCTACTGCTAATATTTACAACCACTGGAGAAGGAATGACTTCCAAATAATACAGTCCCTTAAAGACTGAAACTTAAAACAGAACAGTGACTTAAATGACTTTATTTTATTTCCCCTCACTTGCAACCCATTCTTCCTCTTAGTCAAGCAGCCTAATTCTGGTGTGCTACCAAACACCTCTAAAAGAAGGACTAAAAGTGTTCTTTCAACCCAAGTAGAAACAGATTGCTGGTGCTGCTCATTTAAGCTCCAAATTAACTCAATTACCATGTAAAGAATCCCAACTACCTTTACACAAGGGATTCAGTTCTCTCTCTTTAACTGAATTACCTGGGGGATTTACTTAATGACTCACTCTACTTGTCTTCCCTTTGCTTTATTTTTTTCTACCTTGCTAGTCTCCACTACACTATCTTTTAACTTAGCCTCAACTTTTAAAGCTTAGCTTACATTTAATTTCTGATTTTACATAGTTATAGTATCAAAAGGCTTTAAGTAAAGCACCAAGCCCAAAAGTTCCAGGGCACCTAATCCATCACAGAGTCACTCTGTGACATTCCTCCCCACCTAAGAGGGCAACCAATTCTTGGTTGTCCAAGTCCTATACAGATAAAAGGGGATTGTCAGAACTCTGGCCCACCCACAGAATTCCACCCTAGGGTCCCTTCTGAAATAGAAATACAACATAAGCATTCCTTTAAAGACATGCTATCTCATTAATCACCCTGGGCATATACACTATTCTGATTAGCATCTTTCACGATAACAATTACAATTGAAGTAGGTAGTAATATCTGACATCACCATCATCATAGACTGCTAACATTGTTAATAATAGTAATAATATATAAACAAAACCAAGCTAGAATAAATTAGAGGAATCGGCTGAAGGCAGCCAACTCTTCAGTCGAAGGAGAATTTAAATTCAGAATAGCACAAAATAATCTAACTCAGAAAGAGAAGACAGAAAAGAAAAATATAACAATGTTTCAGCGTATTTCAATGGAACATTATAGATCTCTGAGATCACTAAATAAGGCATATACAGACCTTTCAAAATGCAATATATGCTCACTTTATATATCATTGTACTGTTAGTATTAGTTGCACTGAACAATGCTAACACCCACAAATAGTCTATATCTTGTCATCTCACTCCCTTTTCTTTTCCTCCTGGAAAGGGGGGGGGGGGTTTGAGCTGAGAACTTCTCATATCTGAAGCCCAATACAGGGATCTCTTAGGTAGCATAACCCATGCAACCCTAATTCATTCTGATATGGAAACACATTGGGGTTCTTCTATTTACCAAAATAATTACATGTTATCAAGGTATACCTCTGTCCTGTAACCATGTTTCAAATAACGTTTTGGATAAAAAGGTTTAATAGCTAACCCTTCTATAACCTTTCAGGGCACCTACCATTTGCAACCCGTTTCTCTACGTGGAAACCTCCCCTGCTTTCTAAAGTGCCACTTACGTCGACCTTCTATCCATCGAGCACTACCTACCCTACACCTTTTTGGTTCTTCCCCCTTACTGTACCTAGTACTATCCCTCAGGTAGTCCGCCACCTGCCTATACAACCCAGGCCAATAATAATAGGGGATTAGTTGAGATAAAACCTCTTCCTGGCTTAAAGACTTTTTTGGGCTGCCACTTACCATGTCCAGTATCCTTTCCCTAAGGATTACAGGCACCACAACCCGGCATCCACTTTTGTCCGGGGTTAGGCCTCATGTGGTAGAGCATCCTTGTCTCTTTTCATACCACCATAACCTATTTCCAACCCCACCATTAACTGGTCTCCCATCCTGAACCTTAATAGATTTCTTTAAACGGGTAACTTCAGGGTTCCTCCATTGTAACTGTTCCCAGTCAGGTTCACAAAAACATTCAGAATTTATGACAGGTGTTTTACAACATAACAAAGTCCCTTCAGCCTTAATGGCCTCTTCCTTGTTGCTTGGAGTCTTCACCCCAGAATATTCACGGACAGTCTCAGTCTTACCTGGGGACTTTGTGTCTTGTGGATCCTCCTCCTCCAGGTAACAGCCGGGAAACATTGGTAATAAGGGCAACAGGGTTTCCATCCAAGGTTCCTCCTCCTCTACTAGGTCTAATTGCTCTGGGCCCTCTGCTGCCTCCACCAGTTCCTTTGAATGGGACATTTCCAGCAGCACCTGGCAACGGTGCTCAGCTTCCCTCCGGCACTGGTCTGCTTCCAACCATTTTCCACTGAGCCAATTTACCAGCTTTATCAGCTCAGCCACCTGGTCCTCGGACCCCTCCTGCTTCCGTGGTACCTCGCCCAGGTCACCACCTCCAGTCATCCACATCCTTGGCTCTGCTGGAATCATCTCCACTAGTCGTTATACACGTACTTCAGCATCCAAGGGAATATGTAGCAACCCCAAGGATTCCGCTGTACTGTCCTGCAATATTGACCGTCCACCAGGCCTTATACAGACCAATCGAGATCCCATCTGGGATATTGGGATCCCACTTCTGACACCATATGTGAGCGGGCGTAGGTCTCTTTGTGGACTAATTGGTAGCGTGACACAGTTTCAGTTGTAAATGAATGACATTTAATCACTTCTAGCTCAAAATTTCTTCATAGCAGGACAAATATAACATCAGCGGACTGGTACGACAACAAAATAAAATAATCAGAATGGCAAATAAACTTCATCGCATGACTTTTACATGGCTTGAAAGGTGTTCTTCTCCTAACACCTGCTGGAGCAATTCACAGAGCTCCATGGAGTTTACCTCCAGACCTAGGAGCACAATCTAATCTAACAATCTCAAATGACAGTCCTTTTATACAGGGACATGATCATGTGTTCTCCCTAACTCCACCCACATCATTAATGCTAAAGTAAAACTTCTTATTTAAACATAATTATTTTGTTTTAACTATCTAACTAAACAGTTTATAATTCACATACATTTATACACATATTCAGTCTATTTTATTTCAACTCTTGGCTCTTTTACAAACAGCTCTGACCATCAGGCACCGCCCCCAACAAGAGACAGCATAAAACAAAGGAACAAAGGGCTGATCAGCACTATAGCTGTCCTAGAAGGGAGTGGTGCAAGGAGAGTCAGAAGCAGAAGCTGAAAATCCAAAGACACATGAACAGGTGCCCTTTCTGTAAGTGAGAACTGTACCACACAATTTATATAGTTATTCTCTGAGATATACAATCCCCATATAGTTTCATAACCTGCTTACTTAAACACAACTGCCAGGTTGTTACCAACATATGCCTTAACTGGTTGTTCCAAACAGGGAGCTTTAAGCAGGAAGTGATTCTAACTAACCAGCCTTTTACAAATGGTTTTACAGCCCACTACAAGTGCCTTGTCTGTAGTCTTTATTTTATCAAAAGGTAGGAGAGCACATGTGTATGAACTAACATTGCACTGACCTTCTGCCAGGGGAAGTTAAATGTGCAATTAGCACATGTTGCATTTCAATACTTTTGCTACTGTTAATATTTACAACCACTGGAGAAGGAATGACTTCCAAATAATACAGTTCCTTAAAGACTGAAACTTAAAACAGAACAGTGACTTAAATGACTTTATTTTATTTCCCCTCACTTGCAACCCATTCTTCCTCTTAGTCAAGCAGCGCCTGAATTCTGGTGTGCTACCAAACACCTCTAAAAAGAAGGACTAAAAGTGTTCTTTCAACCCAAGTAGAAACAGATTGCTGGTACTGCTCATTTAAGCTCCAAATTAACTCAATTACCATGTAAAGAATCCCAACTACCTTTACACAAGGGATTCAGTTCTCCTCTCTCTTAACTGAATTACCTGGGGGGGGGGGGATTTACTAAATGACTCACTCTTACTTCTGTCTTCCCCTTTGCTTTATTTTTTTCTACCTTGCTAGTCTCCACTACACTATCTTTTAAACTTAGCCTCAACTTTTAAAGCTTAGCTTACATTTAATTTCTGATTTTACATAGTTATAGTATCAAAAGGCTTTAAGTAAAGCACCAAGCCCAAAAGTTCCAGGGCACCTAATCCATCACAGAGTCACTCTGTGACAGTCAGGTACAAGAATTATTACCTCATCTGGGTGCTCATAATTCACATTATAGAAAGTCTTATTGCCGTTTCTGTCCACAGTACGTACAGTGTCAATGAAGTGTCCTGCCCACTTTCCAGAACTGCAATTTGTCTCATTACTTTTCTTCTGACAAAACAATTTTCTCCTGGATGCAGGTCTTTAGTTGCCCCTTCCACTAGCCAGGCTCTCCTGTTTTTCTCAATCTCCTCACAGACTCTCCGAGGAAAGGTAGGAAAGGACATTCCATAGATCTCATCTTCTTTCCTACAAACCAGTCTTTCCTTCTGACTACTCTTCATCAGTTCACGATGGCCTGGCTTGGCAATGGCCAGTCCTGGTTCTGCAAGTGTCACATACTCAAAGCTACATAGAATGGATCCCTGAACCCTCCTTCTGGGGGCAGGGCTGTGGAGTCACCAACTTTTTCCTCTGATTCCTCCGAGGCAAAAGCCTGAGGCTGTGGACTAGCACCTTCATCATAAGAATACAAAGCTCCCTTCTCCTCCTCTTCCTCACTTTTGACCTGGGCCCAGGAGTGAGCAGTCTTCCTCACTTCTGAGACTGTCCACTCTTCACTGGGCATGGAGGTAGACACCTCCCAATCTAGGGTCTCTCGAACCTCATCCTCTCCAGTGAGGCTAGGATTTGAACCCTCTCTCCATGGATCCACTGATTCTCCCTCCACACTGTCTAAGTGTGACATTTGTGCGGAGATGTCATGAGGACTCTGCTGTGCCAGTACATCCACACCCTCTTTCTTTGTGCCATACTCTGCTGGGCCCCAGGTTCCACCTGGTGCTGTGTGCTGCTACATGCAGGATCTTGAAGCTTTGTCCACGTGGGAGCCAAACGAATCTTGGGTGCACTAGTTAGGCCTTGCTTCTCTAAGCACCCAGAACAGTGAGGAATCATGCAAACGTCCCTTCCAGCCTTGAGGCACATTATGCATACTCTCACAGGGTATCCAGGAATTGCAACATGAAGAGGCAAACTTCCACCGTAGAAACATTTCTCTATTTCTTGCAGCTTGGTAACCTCTTCCACTATCATAGCCCAGGCATGATCCAGGTAGCAGGATAATCCCGAAGCCATGACTGTAGAAAACACACAAAAGTTCACTGTTATCACTGAGTTCACTTTACTTTGAACAGTCTCACAAAATGGCTCCCTGTTGCTGTGTTTACATTACTACCTCACCCTGTAATGGCGGTGGCAGCACTCCTGGCACATCAACATTCTGTATCTGACTCAAGCCACTGCGCATCCGATTTACTGCATACTGATATATTTTACTCAAACTGCACAGACTGCACTGTTTTGCTTCCTCAGCACATCTGTACAATTTTCTAGGACTTTACATTAGCTTTCAATCACTTTTACTTGCATAAAGTCACTAAAGCCACAGTATTTCATGAACAGGATTGCCTGTTTGTTGCAGCCTCTCATACAACTCACAGTTTCTCTGTTTGCTCAGAAAATTACGCTGTTGCTGAATCCATAATACATGCTCACAATCTAATGCTAAGAATTCTTGCTTGGGTTTAATTATTTTACACAGTCCTTCTTTGCAAAAACAATCACACTGTTCACACACAGATCCAGCTGGCTTTGGAAAAAAATCACACACAGTTTGAGCTCAGTTTTGCTGAATGGTACTCACTGAATCAGTAGCTGGCTTTTCAATGGAAATTCTTGGCCTACAGCCGATTCTGGAGGCCTCTGGGTTGAAACAGGCTGGCGGTCTTGCCAACTGTCCCTACGAACACCAAGCTTTCTTCCCATTCGATCGGAATACAGGTTGAGCCCGATTTAACACAGAAAAGTCTGATGTTTTAACTTTTAAACATTTACAGTCACCACAACACTCCTCCTGGCTAACCAGTTCGCACACCACTCTCTCTCTCTCTCAAACACTGGGCAGCACTCTGAAGCTGGCTTGGGGGCAGGACTGATTACAGTTTCACCAATCACTCGACGCCATGCAAATGAGCCTCTCTCGCTTCTCGTGCTCTTCTCCTCCACAGCGATCATCGAGCAGGCAAAATTTTAACTGCAAAACAACTTTTTTTCTTTTCAACTGTAACTCCATGGCAGGAGCACCATTTTAACCATTTCTCATGGCAATTTCTCTAGCAACTCCCCCAGTCCACACAGCAAGCATTTCAAACTTTCAGGGCACAAATGTCTCTCTGTTTCCCACAGTTATCCATGCTTTTTCTTGTCACAACTTGAAAATTAAATTGGAAAATGTTCTTTTTGATGCAGGACAAGGGTCACACACAATCTGGCTTTACAGCACCTTGGTAAATGTTGGCACAATCACAGCAGCACATGAACAGCAGGCACACAGTGGCACATACAGATGGCACTTCTCTGGCGAATCCCTTATGTGCCAAGATTCAAATTTTTTTGGGGGGGCTACCTACTGCCAGTCAGATAAAATGCTAGGCACAATGTGAGCAAACATTTTTTGTTCTCTCCCAAATTCCAAACAAATCCCAGCGGTGCCTCCATTTTGTAACCTCCCCCACCGGCCCCCTTTTGTTCAACTAGCAGGGCTTCTCCTCTCACTAATAGCACCAATGAGAGGGATGGGGGTTGTCACTACGAACAGTTCTGTTTACCCATACATGTGCTTCATAGTCTGCCATCCTTGGACAGGCAAACCAAGTGTGGCAGCTACCTGGCTCACACCTGGGAGGACCATTTAGCATGGCCATCAACCTGAGTCCTTTGGAGAAAATGTTTGCTCAGCATTATGCTAGGTTTGTACTTTTGGCTAGGGGCACCCAAGTAAATCCAGACACTGGAAGCAATAACTGTACTGTCCAAACCAGGCTGGGATTCTAGAATGTGGCTTCTATTCACATACACAGAGAATAATACAAAACAAAGATGGACCCGCACAGGGCTGCTCCCACTGATAATGCAGATTACTGAGGTACAGAGCACAAACACAGCGCACCCTCAGGTTCGGAATGGATCTTGGAACACATGCTATGAACTGGTACACTTCTCTTGACATGGCACCCTAGGCCAGTACTAGGATGCCTTCCCATATTTCATGTGGAATTCTTGGTGGCCCCTTCAACCACCAACGAACACACTCTGACTCACAGAAAATGCAAAATCCCACATCTGGGTATTTTCTTCAGGCACTGGCCAAGTGCACTGAGAGAAAATAAAGGTGCCTAAACTGAACCTGGAGAGGTAAACATGGTTACTCCAGATGGGGATCTCCCACCTTTTGCTTCCAAATTTATGCTTGGCCATTCATCTGGTTAATAACACCTTTCTCTGAAACACTCTTGTAGATGCTATCTTGAAATATCTTTCACATTTAACATTCTACTTTTCACCCCTCGGAGGTGTTATGAAATTAAAAGTTCTGTAATTGGCAATGTCTTCACACTAGACCCCCACTTTAGCAGATGCTTTTAAATCAGACACAAACTAAAAGTTCTGTACTTGGCAAGTCTCCCTCCGGACCCCATAGAAGGCAGACACTTAACAGAAACAGTCCTAAAAGTTCTGTACTTGGCTAGTCTCTTTCTGGACCCCATAGTAGGCAGACACTTTTAACAGAAACAGTCTTGGTGACAGAGTCCCTATGTCAGAGAAAAACTGACCACAGGAATGCAGGCACCCCAGGGCTTTTTCCCCATAAATGTCTCTGGTACTCACAGAGCAAACGAATCTCAGGCAGCTTCAACACAATCCAGGCTGGACCAGGGGATTGCCCCAGAATCCTGGAATCCCCCCCCATCCCTCTGGGGATGGGGCACTGGAAAACCCTCTAGGAACGGTCTCTACCACTTCACTCACGGGTCTTCTGTGTCATTCTTCTAGGGTGAGAACACACTACCCAATCTCCAGAGGTAGCCCTCTGTCAGAGCTAAGTCTGAGGAGCTGCCTTCTGCAGCACTCTTCACTCTACTCTCCACTCTACAGACTGCTGACTCTAACTCAGCATTCCACTGCTAACCCCTGCAGCTAGCATTCTATCGTAGCTTATGCTGCTGCAACAATTTTAAGGTGACATCATCGCTTCAGCTCAGCTGAGACTGAAAACAGAGTGTGACAGTATGAAATCAATTTAACTGGCATCTCACAAGCTGCCTCTCCTTGCCTGCCACTGATTCTAAGTGGGATTCTAGTAACCCCTGGGAGCAAGGGGGTTACATGTGGATATAGTGAGGATCATCCAGACTCTGCGACCAACCTACTATAGTTTGGCTCCGGGCTCTACATGCCTACTTGTGGGGTGTGTGGAAGTTATCGGCTCAGTCCTTGCTGAGATAGTGGGGGTTTCATTGGAGAGAGGGATCTTTCCAGATCCCTGAAAGGAGGCAGCAGTATGCCCCTTTTAAAAAAAAAAAGCTCGCTTGACCCCGACTGCCCAGCTAACTACAGACCGATCTTGAACTTACCCTTCGTAGGGAAAGTTATTGAGAAGGTGGTCGCCCTGCAACTGGAAGACCATTTAACTAACCACAGTATCTACAACCCTCTCCAGTCTGGCTTCAGAAAAAGGCATAGCACCGAAACAGCCCTGGTACGGGTACTTAATGACCTTCTGATTGCGAGAGACCAGAGAACCCATTCCATCTTGGTTCTCCTCGATCTCAGCAGCGTTTGATACCGTGGATCATGGGGTGCTGCTCGAGTGCCTGTGATTCTTCTGTGGACTGAGAGAGGTGGTCCTCAGTTGGTTTTGGTCTTTCCTAGAGGGTAGATTCCAGAGAGTGATATCAGGGATTTATTTCTTGGCCCCACATGGACTACCCTGCAGGGTTCCACAGAGCTCAGTGCTGTCCCCCATGTTATTCATGGTGTACATGCTCCCATTAGGGGACATTATAAGACAGTACGGGTTGAGTTTTCATTGCTATGCCGATGATTCTCAACTGTACATGTGTTTTGTGCCCAACAGGAATTATTTATTTATTAGCTTTTGGTAACCTGGTAAGTGCGTTAGACATAAAACCTGCCTACTTTCAAGCACGACCCATGAGTGTACAACAATGCAAAAGTCAAAATTACAGAGGACAGTCTGGTATTAGCACCAAAACACAGGACCACCATGCAGGGTGGACTTACAAGGGTACAAAAATAACAAGCACCCAGGTGTGGGTGGGTAAGAATAAAACATCCTGGAGATTACTTAAGGTAAGTATTAAATACATAACAATATTGGGAATAGGGTGGGCAGAGGAACCAGAAAGGGATTAGGGACAACTACAGACACCAGGAAGGCTCAAGTAAGAAAAAAGTGCTTTTTTGAAAGCGTGGTGAGATGGGAAGTGCTTAATGTCAATAGGAAGAGAGTTCCAGTATTTAGGAGCAAGGTGTGGGAAAGCTTGCTCACCCATTTTTGTAGAGCAGGGAGGAACAACGAGCAGGGGAGCAGTCGATGACCTAAGGAGACAAGCTGGGGTAATGGGTTGAAGCATAGCTGCAAGCACGTCAGGAAATGGTGGACATGATAAGGAATCAATAAGGTTACCCAGAGCGTAGGAGCGCATGCCATCAGGAGACAACCAGTTCAATGTAGAGCAGAGACGGCAGTGATGGGTGAGCCGGGGAGCAGCCAGAGCGAATCTGCAAATGTTGTTGTATGTGGTGTCCCATTTATGTAAGTCTGCTATTTTAGCCTGAGAGAAAACAGGAAGAGCATACGTCAGTCCCAGAAGCAAGACTCCCTGCGCTACAGAGACACGGGCAGAAGCAGTGAGTGAGTGACGAACCCTATAAGCAGCTCCAATCTTTGAGTTGATATGTTGGCAAATCCCGTTGATATGTGAGGTGAAGTGGAGTTGCGGGTCAAGAATCACCCCTAAATATTTAAAGGTCTTAGTGTTGGTTAGTACAGATCCGTCTGGGCATTGGACCCTCAGGTGATGGGAATCTGCATTGGCCTTCCTTAGAGACCCAAAGAGCATTGCCTGAGTCTTGGGTTGATTAAGAATTAATTAGAGGAGAGCCAGGCCTGGATCTGGCTAGAGGGGGATGATAAGTGGTCATTGATATCAGTAATAGCTGCAGAAGTGGTATAAAGTAACAGGTCGTTGGCATACAAGATAGACTTACAGTGGGTAGTGAGGGTTGGGATAGAATTGACAAAGATAGAGAATAGTATTGAACCCTGAGGAACACTGTGGGAGATAGCAGAAGGAGATGATTGGGCTTTGCAGAAGGAGGTAGTTTGGGAATGACAGCCTAGATAGCTTTTGAACCAGGACATCGTGGTCTGGGTAGCTCCAAGGTCCAGTAGTTTGCACAGCAGAAGGGGATGGCTCACCAGGTCGAATGCTTTTATAAGATCAATAAATACAGCCCCGGTGAGTTGTCCATTATCCATGTTAGTCTTAACATTACTGGTAAATAGGGTAAGCACTGTGGTGGTACTTTGTCCAGGCCGAAAGCCATGCTGGATGGGAGACAGAAGATTGAACTTGGTCAGTTGGGAGATGAGCTGACCATGGATTAATTTTTCTAGCAGTTTGCCTAGGGTAGGTAGAATAGCAATGGGCCTATAATTAGTTAGTCTACTAGGGTCACCTTTTTTGAACACAGGAATAATCCTGGCTGATTTCCATATGAGGGGAACAGCTGAGGTTGAGATTGAGAGGTTGAATAGTCTAGTTACTGGGGTTGCTAATAGAGTGGCAGCCAATCGAAGGATCCTAGGTTCGAGATGGAATAGAGGAGTTTTAAGGCTTCAGCTCTAGTAACAGGAGCAAACTTCAGGGGTACTGATGCATAAGAGGGATCACAAGGTGAGGTAGGAGAGCCAAGAGGAGCGGCATGGGGGAAGGAAGGTAGGTAGAGCTGCGAAAATAGATTTAAAAGCTTCAGCAATGGTAGAGGGGTGGTTACAGCTGACCTCATTTACCAACATTTCCCTCGGAGGCTGTGGCTTGTTGTTTCCAATAATTTTGTTAATACTGGCCCAATATTGTTTAGGGTTAGTTGAGGAAGAGCGAAGTAGCTCATGGTAGTAGCTACTTTTGGCCAGCCTGGTGTCCTTCTTGAAGGCATTTCTTAGGGTGCGATATTCCTCATAGTAGGCAAGGCTGAGGATTTCCATTTCACCCATAGCCTATCCCTTAGTTTTAGGCGCTGGAGTAGAGGGCGCCTAAGCCACTTTGTGGGTTTGCCCCTGACCCTGCAGGTTGAGGTGAGGATGTGTTGCCACTGTCATGATAGTAACACATTTGTAAAGTGTTCAGTAGCTCTGTTGACATCATTGGTAATAAAGATGGGGGACCAATCCACCTGACTGAGGTCATGAAGAAAGGCTGCAGTGTCCAGATGGGCAAAATTTGAGAAGGTTAGAATTTTGGGAAGATAAGTAGGGGTAGAGGCCTGCCACATACAGTAGATCTGGAAGTGGTCAGTGATAGAGTCCGCAAGGACGCCAGAGGAGTTGACACAGTCCACTCTATTGGTAAGTATCCAGTCAATAAGCATAGGACTGGAGCCGGTTGAGGAGACTCTAGTAGGAGATGCAATAAGTTAAGTAAGGTTAACTCTACTAAGGGTGGATGCTAGGCAGGAGCCAATCGAGCCCAGCCAGTCGAGGTTGAAATCCCCGAGGCAGATAATATCACTTCTGGAGGATACCTTGGCTATTTGGTCAATGAGTTCTTCAAGACCAAGCTCACTGTTTCTCGGAGGGGAGTAGGCACTTAGGATGTGAAGCTTCTTTGAGCCCCCCAATAGGAGGATTGAATGCAGTACTTCACAATGACTTAAAGGATTAACTGGTGCAAGAGACATATTGAGGTGCGGTTTGAAATACAGCACCAGGCCACCACCTCTCTTGGATGAAGGACGGTCCACACGTAGCAAGTTGTACCCAGGGAGAGCACATGCTGAGTTAGGGATTGAAGACTTTAGCCAAGTTTCAAACAAGGCAAGGATATCAGGATTGTTAACAAGAACCCACGCTTCGAGCTCAGGGAGATTGGCTACCAAGCTCCTGATGTTAATGTGGGCAATGGATAGTCCAGGAGGTTTGGATACCTGATGAGGTCGCATGTGTGATCCTAGGGGGCCAGGGTTCGGTTCGATGTCACCAGAAAGTGTGAGGGATAGGGTCGCTATATCGAAATAGTGGCATATAGGAACATCCGAGAGGTACAACCACGGTAGCAGATTTGCTTTCTAAGCAGAAATCTAGTTATGGGACCAATATGTTTGTAACTGAGGCCCACAGGAGGTACCTGATCTGTGGATTTTTGCAGTAATAAGTTTGAGTAGGAGAAGTCATTTTGGGAGGCAGCAGAGAGAGTAGAGGAATGCCCAAGAATTAATGACAAAGAGTCAAGAGCTAATAAAGAGAGATAGGAAAGTAGGCAAATTCTCAGGAGAGACCTCATTGTGCTGTTTAGTGGGACAGGAGGAGTAAAGAGGAGTAGGGAAACAGTGGGATGTGAGGAGAGAGTCCACAGCGAGCAGAAACACAGCTTGCTGTATCCTGTTTGGATAGAGAGAACAAAAAAAAAAAAGAATGGAGACCTCTAGTGGCGAATATCTAATTAGATTCTACTGCAGTGTTTAATAACTGCCTACTGGAGATTCAGAACTGGTTGAGTGCCAGCTGGCTTCGGTTGAACTCGGGTAAAACAGAGGTATTGGTGGTGGACCCTGCTTATAGGATGACAAGGGCATGGGTGGGAAAACCCTCAGGATTAAATCTTGGGGAGACCCCGCTCATTGCCTCAGGCCAGGTGTGAAACCTGGGCATGGTATTTGATGAAGGCCTGACCTTGAGGGCACAGGATTAGGCTGCAGTCAAATCTTCCTATTACCATCTAAGGAACATAGCCCGGGTAAAGCACCTGGTCCCACCCGAAGATCTTCCTACCTTAGTCCACGCCTTTGTCACCAGTCGCTCTGCGTACTACAACGTTCTCTACCTAGGGCTCCCGGGGGTAGATATTCACCGCTTGCAGCTAGTGCAGAACATGACGGCCAGGCTGTTGACTGGAACTTCTAGATCCAGTCATATAACACCTGTGCTGCGTGAACTGCACTGGCTGTCAATACAGTGGCGGATTCCCTTCAAGGTCATGTTGCTGACCTATAAAGCCCTACATGAGCAGGGACCCCGCTACCTGAAAGAACTCTTATGTTCTTACTGCCCCACCCATTCACTCCGATCCTCTGGTGAGGAATTGCTAGAGATTCCCGGGGTATCCCTAAAAACAACAGGAGGAAGATCTTTTGCCTTTATGGCACCTACCCAGTGGAATTCTTTACCTCGCCAGATACGAGAGAGCCAAACCGTAGAGGGTTTTAAAAAGCTGTTGAAGACCCATTTATTTAACCAGGTGTTCTCAGGAATCTATGAATGAGTGCATTGATATTTTTTATCTGTTTTAAATTGTAATATTGTGTGTTTTTATTCTGTAGTGTAAAGGTGCCCTGAGCATAGGAAGGGCGCCTTATACAAATAAAATATTGATTGACTGTACATCTTTCCTTTCTAATCTTTGAACTGCAGGTGAGTCACAGTTCAAAAGTTAGACGTAAAAATGCTGCAGTATTAAGTACCTGCATACTGAAATGAAGAATTGAGAGTTTATAAGTTGAAGACTGAACTTTTGAGGGTGGGATGGTCTCATCTGGGTAGAAAGGATGAGGAGATTTGTATTTTGAATATTGGGCAGAGAAAGTAGGTCTGTGATGAGAGCTGAAACACCGAATTTGGACAGCAAAAAAGGGCCGCTTGGCCCACTGGGTCTGCCCAATTTTCACTACTGGTCCTATCCTGTCACTGTAGACCCTATTTGATCTTCGGCCCACCACTTACTTCCCAATTTATGTATGTATGTACTGTATGTATGTATGTGTCATCTCGGAATTACACCTTTGAGCTAAGAGCTCTTTTACAAAGGTTCCACGTCAGGTAAGTTTCAAACAATTGGTAGATACAGAATAAAAAACATAAGGTACTGTGTAGACATAGTCAAGTACAACACATAATTTACAATCGTTGGTGAAATCCTAGGGTTACAAAGAGGAAAAAGCTATACAAAATGAAACTGAACTATATACAAGAAACAAATGCATTAGTTCATACAGTGAAGTACAGACAGTATTTATGAAAGTTTTGATAAGCTATGAGCACAGGGGACACAGGGCTAGTGCGATAAGGAGAGGTGGAGAGGGTAGATAGTGAAGCAGTCAGGGCTGGCTATGACAAGGGGTAAAGCGAGAGAGGACTGGGGGTAGGAGTAGAAAAACATGGCACAGACAGAGGTGTCCTTGTCAGTGATTGTTGGGGGGGTGAGCAGGGGGTGTTGAAAAGGGATGATGAGAGAGGAGACAATTATGGGGGTAGAAGGAGTAGTGACAGAAGGGGTGAGGGTTGAAAGAGGTAAATGTGAGGGGTAAGAGGATATGGGGGAATGACTGAAGAAAAAGTGGAAAGGTGAATGGGTGGTCAGGGAGTGGAGAGACAGAAGGGGGTGGTGGGAGGTTAGAACCTTCAGTCACAAGAGCTGAGTTCTGTCAGGTGTTTGAGTAGGGATTTCTTGAAAGTTCCAAGCTTAGGCACATTTATCACATCTGGAATTAGTTAATTGATTGAGAGGGGTGCCTTGTAAGTGTAGAATCTCTGTGCAAGTGCCATGTGATGGAAAGGGATATGTAGAGCATTTTGTGTTTTTCCTCTGGTCTGGCGTGAGTTAGACATAGACTTAAGGAGGTCTGCAATGGTTTGAGGAGTTAGACCAAGGAGAGCTTTTTTCCCTAGCAGGCAGGTCTGGTATTTAATCCTCTCATGAAGATTAAGCCACTTAGACTCGGAGTAAAGTTCACAGGTGTGATTGAGCCTGTGTGCCTCCAGGGCAAGCCTGCATGACTTGTTGAGGGCAGTTATAACCCTCTTTAGGGCTGTACCTGTTGCCACATTGTACACAATTAGCCCATAGTCTATAACAGAGATTATAGAGCTATTGCAGACAGAGACAAGGCTTCAGGGGTCATATTGTGTCTGTGTCTGTAGAGGAGACCAGTTCTGGTGTTGGCTGTCGTTACAACATTGTCTATGTGGTGGGAAAAGGAGAGGGAGCTATCCAGCATGATGCCTAAATATTTAGTTTTTTGTTTTTGCTCCCCTGTGAAGCAGGACCAATGACCCCCGGCCACTGGCACCCACAACCCCAGACCAGGTGTGGCACACAGTAATCGTTCCATGCACACAGGGTCAGCCACACCCTGGCCAAGGTGCCTCTCATGTCTGGGGGTGCGGGGCACGGCCATCAGCACCGAAATCGCCCCCACCATTTTCTTCCCTGGGGAGCCGGACGTGCAATGGTGTCATGCACATCCATGCTGATGCCCGCTGCACTTCCTATCCCTTGCTGTGGATGCAACTGTAGTGCGGCTTGCCTCTGTCAGTCGCCACTACAGTGTGATGCAGTGCCCCTACCCTCCCCAGAGGAAGGAGAGCAGCCGCGGGACGCTCAATCCTTCCTCTCCCCTGCCAACCCCTGATGGCCTGAGTCCGTTCCCTAACCTGGGTCGCCGCTGTGGCGCGAGGTGTGGCATCCAGCACCTCAACCCTCAGTGCCACCAGGCTGGCATATGATGCCTAAATTTTTAAAAGTATTGACCTGATGGAGTGGTCAATTAAAATTCTCTTGTGCCATTTTGTCCTGGCCTGTACTGTCATTGCAGACCCTATCTGATCTTCAGCTACTCCACCCTGCTTTCCTACCAAAATTCCTTTGTGCCTGTCCCATGCATGCATGAAGCCACCACTGTTTGTGCCCCCCCCACCTCCGCTGAAAGACTGTTCCAGGCATCCACCACTCATTCAGTGAAGAAGCATTTCCTCACATCTCTCCTAAATTTTCCCCTTCCAGCTTCATTGAATGTGCAAGTATTTCCTTAGATCTTCTTTTTCTCTGTAAAATACTCCTCTCCTGTACCTTATTTAACACTGTGAGGTATTTATAGGTCTCAATCATATCCCCCTCCCTTCTCTTTTCCAGGGTATACATATTGAGGTTCTTTAGTCTGTCATCATAGGGCTTCTGATGCAGCCCCTGTACCATTTTAGTTGCCCTCCTGTGGACAGTCTCTACCCTGTCTATGTCCTTCCTGAAATGTGTTCTCCAAAACTGAACACCAGGTAGAGTCTCACCAGTGATGTATACAGTGGCAACACCACCTACTTCTTTCTACTGCTGATACCCCTATCTATGCAGTCTAGCATCCCACTGGCCTTATCCTCTCTTTTGTTGCACTGTCTTGCCACCTTGAGGTCATTAGATATGATTACTGTCAGGTCCCTTTCCTGTTTGGTGACCATCAATACCCCTTCTCCCATTTTGTACTTCACTTTAGATTTCTGTGCGCTAGGTGATTGATGTTGCACTTTTTGCATTGAAACCTAGTTGCCATGCCCTTGACTACTCCTCGAGTTTTCTCAGGTCAGTCGGACCTTGAAATAAACTACCTTTGGATATTGTTATTAGTGATAATAAAGAAGTCTTCAAACAGTGATTTGATGGGAGCCATTCATGAGCAATTTTTCCTCCTTGCTCCTTACATCTTTAGTATGAGTCTAGCCCTGTGTATGAGCCCTAGTAAGAAGTCTCCTCACATTCTTTCCACCCCCTCTGGAGTGTAACCCTATTGCAGATTTTAGTGTCTTTTGCAAAGAGGCATATCTTCTCTTCCAGGTGATCTGCAATGCCACTTACAAAGACATTAAAGAGGACTGGTCACAGCACTGAGATCTGAGGTACCCTGCTGGTCACCTTCCCTTCCCCAGAGTGAACTGCTTTTACTACCACCCTCTTTCACCTATCCATTAACCAATTTTTTACCAAGTTTACCACCTTAGGGCCCACTCCTAAGCTGCCCAGTTTCCTTATGAGTCTCCTATCTGGTACAGTGTCAAATGCTTTACTAATCTTTAAGAAGACTGTGTCCACCACCCCACCCTGATCTATTTCTCTTGCCACCAAGTCAAAGAAATCTATCAGATTTGTCTGACATGACTTCCCCCCCATGAATCCGTGCTGCCTCAGGTCCTGTAGCCCACTGAATAGCTTTGTCCACTTCCAGACTTGCCAGTCCCTTCAGGACCCTCATCTCTGTAAATGGACTTGTGTCTACCTCCCTCCCACCAGTGCTCCTGCTGTTTTTATATGGCCCATCCCCATCACCTTCCTCTGTGAAGACCAAACAAAAGTATTTGCTCAGGATATCTGCTTTTCCTGTTACCCCTCTGCACAGTCCTCCTCACCCTTCTTAACCTTACAATCCCTGCCCTTGTTTTCCTCTTTTTACTTATGTACCTAAAAAAGGTCTCTTTCCCTTCAGTTATCCCTGGGCTATTTTTTCTTCAGATTGTGCCTTTGTGCCCCTCACCACTTTCCCTGCTTTCCTCTGCTTTTCCTTATACACCTCCCTATCCTCTGCCCTCTGCGTCTCTTTATACTTTACATGGGATTCCCTCTGCAGCTCCTTCTGCTGCTTTGCAACCAGCTCCCCCTTCTGGACCTCATCACTGCTCACTTTATTCATCACTATCCATTCTTTCTCTCTCTCTCTCTCTCCCCTCCCAATACCAGATGTTCTCTGTCTCCTTTATATCCAAATACTGTTTTGGGTCCCTTCCTTCCTACCTCTCAGCACTTCTTTCTATTGTTCCTACTGCCTTTTGCTCCCTCTGCTCTGGGGACTCTCATAATTTTGCCTTACCACATCCCCTACCTCGACTGGACAGTAACCTTTGCCTGTCATCTTCCCTCACTTTAGAACTGGCTTCCCTCTTCCCTCTGCTTCACTGCCTCCCCTGACTCCCTCGCATATCAGCTGAGACTCCTTCCCTTCCCTTCTTTGTCACTGTCCCCACCCTAATAGTCCTCCATACACTTGCTGAAATGTTTAACTAGCTGCTTATGCCTGGTTTGTTCATTGTGCACTTTCTGCTGTCTTTGTGTGTGCCCTGGCTTTGCGCTTTCGTGTAACATTGAATTTGTCCGTGCAATGTATATGTGCTGCCCTCCCCCCGGTCACACCTGGAAATGAGCCTCTGCTCCGTGTGCCTCTCACCAGTTTTAAGAACTAAAACAAATGATGTCCCCTGAATGCTACCATTTTAACCTTTACCTTTTCAACCACACCCTTTAAGAACCATAACACTCTATTTTTTCTCCAATTTTTGCTTACTTCCTTTACACAGAGGTTTGTTGCCTTCACTATGCCTTCCCTTAACGTAGCCTACTGTTCCTCCACCCCACCCCAGTCACTCTCCCCTCACTAGGTTGTCTCGGAGGCATTCGTGCATTTTTAAATCTGCCCCCCTGAAGTCCAGGACCCCCATCCTTTTCTGGTTTACTTTCTGCTGCTGTCCTTATGTTGAACTACATTGTATGATGATCACTGGTCCCCAGGTGACTTCCCACCTTAATGTCTGTGTGCAGCAATGTACCTGTTTGTGTGTACAGAGAAGTAGGAGGCAAAATGGCAGATTTTGTTTTAACATAAACCACTGGCCACCAGAACATTTTTTCCTGTAATACCAATGATCTGATGTCAGGCAACAGTATTGTGACTTTCTAACGTCAGAGGGATGTTACTGTGGGGTCTGGATGTCACTTTATCCCTATGGGAAAAGTGAGCACCCCTATATTACATTATACTAAATGGTAGTTAAGTAGCTGTGTGTTTTAAATGCAACATGGATTTTACAGTGGCAGTAACCATCGCAAGGAATCCTGGTCACCATGGGGAAACCTGATATTAGAAAAGCCACATTCAGACAAATGTGGTTTTCTGACAGATACTGGGTTGTGGTGCAGCAGAAGCCATGCTGTAACTACGCCTGGTGATGCCTACCACTGTCGTAGCCAAAGTTGGACTGATATTTTTTTGTAACTGTTGATTGGTGCCTACTCTTATGAAACCCCCAAATGATGTTTACTATTATGGTTATCTAACCTCACAGAGTAGTATGTTATGGATTTGTTACACACAAGATTAAACTGGAATCACTTTCTGAATGGAGACAGACTGTGTGAAAGTGTTTAAAAAGCATTTGTTCAGTGAAATAGAAAAGAGCAGCCAGTCCTAATGGGGTTGCCCTCTTTTTTGTCTGTTGCAGACCTTGAAGCAAATGAACTAAAGATCAAGGAACTGTTGAGGCAAAATGAAATAAAAAACCTGGAATGCCTGCATTTTAAATCTCAAGTAGAAGCTGCAAAGGTAATATTTATATGAAGTATTTACCTGAAAAACTTCATGTATAGGGAAGCCCGTGCATTAAAAACCTAGATTTGTGGCTGGATTGTTGGTGCAGCGGTAGGGCTACTAGTTACTATGCCAGTGGCCCAGGTTCAGAAATGAGCCTTAGGTATCAGGGCTGGCCAGTGGGAGGTGGATCGACCATCACAGAGGACAGTCTTCCCCTCCAAGGAGGAAGGGTAGAATTCCCTGCTGTTATATTGCCACCTCGGTGACCATGGGTGGCAGTGCAGTTGGGAGATAGACTGGGAAGGGCAGACATCAGCTGGGGACTCACATATGTTTGGGTCACATGCACTGGTCCCTATAGCGTGCCAATGCCAGCAGGGGCTGAAGAAAGAAAGTGGAAAATGGCCCTTGCCTTGGCTATTGAGCAGGACGCCCTGGTATATCTGGGCCACCCCAGCAGTGCAGATCTTTGACCTGATATACGACGTGCTCATTTATTTATTTATTAAAAGTTGCATCAATTACAGAATAGGTTCAATGAGAAACAAGTCTCTTTTTACAGAACATCCCAAGTCAATTAAAACTGCTCAGGGGAATCTTCCCACCCTGAACCCTACCTAGTGGGTAAACCATGACTCCATGATGGCCAGGAGGATGTGAGATAAGTGGGGGCTGGGGGAGGTAATTAGGAGTCTCCAAAGGACTGAGACATGAGAGTAAGGGAGCATAAAAGACTAATTAGAAAAAAAAAACCTTGCCTTGTTGCCTTATTATGAAATTTCCTTCTCATATGAACTGTGCATAAAATCAGCAACACAATCACAGCTGTGTTGGCTTTGATTTCCAGTACTAAACATGCTCGTTTCAGTCACTAAGACTGGGACTCTATTTAGACTTATGTCCACTAATCTTCAGATGAGGAAAATATTTAAAATAGAATTCAGACCTTTCGAATAACTGAGGTGAGAGCAGTTGTTTTAGTATCTCTTAACCATTATCAGAAGACATAGTTGTACTGAGCCTGTGGTACTTGAATGCAGAGAAACTTGGACACTGTCCAGCAGGAGCTGGAGGCGCAGCGGCTGATGACAGACCGTCAGAGTAAACAATACAGCTCACAGCTTGAGGATCTGAAAAGGCGACTTCAACAAGTACTGCAGGAGAAGGAACAGCCAACTCCTAACCCTTCACTTGAAGTCAAGGTATGCACCTATAACTTATTGCTAAACATACCAAGATCTTCAAAAGAACATTCCACAGATTTCATACAAGATTTCTGGTCAGAATATTTTGTCAATTAATTTCCTTGTTATTACTGGTTGATACTGCTATTGCCCTGTTGCTATGAAGTATATTTTTTGACTTTTTAACAGTTGTAATATTAGATAACCCTTGGTGTCCAGGGAAAGTTTGAAACAAACATAATTTCTGGATGCATTTTTGCTTGGATTTTTATATATTTTATATAGTTTCTTATTGAGCTTCCCCCATACTTTATAGGAATGCACATTATAAAACGGTTTTGAAAAACCCTGTGCTGTGATTGGTGGAATCTGATGAAATGATTGTTTGTTATTCCAGTATAACAGCACAGGACAGAATGTTTAACTTTTGAATCTTCTTACATGGTTCTAAAATCAAATATCAGGGAAGTCATTTTTATAATGACAATAACGCACTCCAGGATGTGAGTATTTGTGGGATAGCGACACTTCTCAGGTGCAAAAGGCACTCAGTTTTGCATCTTGCCTCACTTCCTGAGGCATGCTGTTATCCCACATTATACTACCCTTTCCTAAATCACATGCCAGAGGTACAGTTTGTTCCACAGCAAACTAACAAACTGTCATATTATTCTCAATGGAATGATTGCTGAAAATGCAGAACAATTATTTTATTGACAATAAAATAATAGTAGTGATATCATCATCCTACATTACATTCTAATTGGCCTGCACTCACAACAGTAAGTGAAGGGAGCTGGGAGGAGTGGAAGTACCACAAACGTACTGTACCTAGGAACAAAAAATATTACCACTGAAACACATGAAGCATAATAGTGACAATGCTAGTTGGCACACTATCCTCATAGATAATGTGATTGTCATGTCTTCAGCTTCGTACTTTATTCACTTGACATTAATTTAGCCAACTAGCACATTATCACTTAAATAATGCACACCATCATGCCCAATTGCTTAATTTAACATGAGAACTGGATCAGTGTTCCTATTCATCTGTGTAGGTCTCCTGTCTGACATCACAGTCTTCTACTTGTGACATCTTAATCCTTTCCAAAACAACAGTGTTATGTCACAATCTGAGGATTGTGTTATTGGACATGCACAAGTAGCCTGAGCAGGTGAAGCCTGGCAGGCATGGATCTGTTTTATTTTATGTATTTATACATAATCGGAATTACAACCTTTGAGTCATAGACTCCTTTGCAAAGGCTCCACGTCAACAATACAGAGGTAAAGAGTACTTAGTGGTACAGTGGTTACGACAACTACATGTAGATACAATAGCAAAGAGGCATTACATCGTATGGAGATAAAAACAACAGTCAAGTTATCTTAGGTCAAGGTAGACCTGTTTTCATGTCAGTGTGTTTTCTTATATGGAAAAATGGTGCTAATTTCAGGGCACATATGAAATACAATGTTAAAAATTATGTTTCTCCCCCTCAAATTCCTTGAAACTTCAAGAGTGCTTTAGTGGTACAATGTCAGCACCTTGTTGTAATCCCACATGGATTCCCCCACCTCATAATTTTGGTGTGTATTATGAAGTCAAAATTCATGGTGACCACTGATAAAATCAACTCATGCTTTTCCAAAGTACCCTTCTTATGGAAAGTAATAGCAATCCTTATCATTCTAATCAAACACACAAAAACAATCTGAAGCTAGTCAATCAACAATAAAGTATGTCTTCATTTAAATGGGAAATTAAAAAATAAATGCTACATCAAAGCACAAAGTCAGGTTCCAGTTACCTGTGCTTAGAACAGAACTCTTAAGAACAAAACAAGACAGACAGACAGACAGACAAAGAAGTTGGGAGGCACTGGTTGTCTAGCTCCACCTTACATTTTTTCTAAATACGTATGAAAAATGGAAATGTTTGTAGCTGTATTGGTCCTTGTACAGACAGATAAAGTTAGTGATTTGATACCTTAAATTGGACCAGCAAGTAAGTTTTAGTCCACAAGATTTCAGGCCTACACAGGGCTCTTTGGTGCATTACCTGAAGAAGGGATCTGTGTAGGCCATAAGGAATGTGCGTTAAACCTACTTGTTGGTCTATAATACGTGTATGTAATCCTACCTATGCAGCAGGCTCCAATCTGTCAGTGTGGCAAACTCCCCCCCCCCCGTACTCACAGGAGTACCCCAAGGACTGATCCTCAGCCCCATCCTATTTTCATTATTTATTAAATGACCTCCCCTCTGTATGCTCTAATTCCTGTATTCATGTGAATGACACCATACTTTTTGCCTCTGGGCCAGATTTAGCAGCTGTCCAATTTAATCTCCAGAGGGGTTTCCACAATATGCAGATCTGGTTCCAGACCAATCAACTGAAAATAAATACCTCCAAAACAGTGTCAGTGACGTTCGGGTCCTCAAAAAAACCTGGCCAGAGTTGCTCCACCCCCTGCTATCACCTCCCTGGATGGGGTACCACTAGACTCTGCTACAACATACAAATACCTAGTCATGTGGCTGGACCCCCACTTGAATTTCTCGACCCACATAGAGGCCATCACCTCAAAATTATGCACCAAGCTTGATATGCTCCATTGAAACAGAGACTCCCTCCCACTGCCAGTCAGATGTGAAATACTAACAAAGATGGTCACACCCATCTTCGACTATGCAGATATGGTTTACAACACTGCCCCTACCACATCCCTATCCAGACTTGACAGCCTTCTAAATGCATTCTGCCACTTCACCATGAACTCCCCCCTCAGAACACACCACTGTTCCCTATGTGCCTCTCTTGGTATTGTACCCCATCCCACCATCTCTACATCCACTGTATATCCAAGTACTGGCTCAACCTGCTGCCTCTCTACCTGCCTGAGAGTCTATCACCAGCAAACCTATCCCAATATGACCTACGGTCCAGAGATTCCCACTCCTTCTCGCTGACCCAACCATCCTCATCTGCTGGAAAATCCACCTTTTCCTTCAGGCTCTCCTTCCTGTGGAACAAACTCTCCCCTCTCCTAAGAAACTCTCCCTCGCATAACTGTATCAAACATCAACTTTGCTTACTGCCACCACTCACTTGCTCCTGCCACTCAATTACCCATACCTAAGTACAACACTGAATCAGCTGCAATTCTCTTACTTATCCATGCAATTCCTACTAGAATATATTGCCATGAACCGCAGCCACTGTATTAATCCATTGCAATTTGTAAATACTTTGTCATGATGTACTACTTGTGAATTGTATATGTTTTGCACTGTTATCAATCGTCATGTGTCTTGCTATAATATTGTGTATTTGTAAATTGCACTACATTGTTGTACACTCTATTATGTAAAATACTTCTATCCCTTCCCCCTTGGTTGCACCTAAAAAAGAGCCCTGGCCCAGTGTTCCTTTTCTAGTTACCAAATGTTTAAATAAAATAAAAAAATAAACATTTGTTTCACTAGGGAAAAAAAAACTCCATTGCACAGTACTCATTTACAAAGAGGTCCTGGTTGGGAGAGGTAGTAATACAGAGAGTCAAGTACAATGCAGATCACAGTGAACAAAGGCAGCACAGTAAGCACAGTATGCAGAGGATTGTATACAATAATAATAACGCATGGCATGGGTGAATATCGCAACATAGTACGTAGCGGCATCAATACAGAGCATAATGTTATTGTACAAAAGGCAGGGGAACAGTGATAGAGGAAGTAACTCATGACAATATTTTTTTTCAGTTGGTATAAAACACCTGCGTAGCCTAGCTATGAAAAAAATATTTATTTATTTGAAATCTGGTGATTGGGATCGGCACGCTGAGCCAGAGATCATCTCCAGATGTGACTCAAAGGAAGGATTGGAAGTGAACGGTAACAAATCTAGTGACAATAACAGCAGCGCATTCACAGGGTCAATAAATGTAAGATACAAAGAATCAATTGCAGACGTATAAAATAAAGCAAAAAATCACGCAAATGCACGAGTCACAGAGTGAAACAGAAACAACAAAAGTGTGGTGCCAACTGGGCATGTAAAGAACACAGTAATGCAGGGCACAAATAAGAAAATTAGAAAGATATAACATAGGCAAAAACTGCAAACCACTTGAATACAGTGGAAACCCAGTGATGCAAATTAAGCAAATTGTAGAAATAAAATAATTTGTTGATAGGGATGATGGGAGAGAGGAGATATGAACATACAAATGTGCCAGCAGAAACAGACCACCTGGTCTATCTAAGTCTGCTTGAGTGTGCAGCCAACACCCCTAGTTTGCAGCGGCCCCACCCCCCCCTTGTCATCCCACTGCCACCCCCACTTCCCCCACCCTCACTCTCCCCTGTTCCCTGTCCTATGCCCTTTTGAAGTTGTTCACAAATTTACATGCTATCATCCATTCTGGTAGAGCGTTCCATTTTGCTACCACCCTCTCTGTGAAATAGTGTCTTCCCATTTCCTTCCTATATCTTCCCCCCTCTATCCTTAGCCTGTGCCCCCTGGTGACCTGAGATGGCTAGCTACAGGTGCATGCTTAGCTGTATATATAAAAAGTGCCAAAGAGTTCATGGCTTTATGATCTGGTTAGGCTGTAAATGGGTTTATTTCTGAGCACAGGAGGCTTACCTATTTTTTACCTTACATTAAATTTCTGGATGATATCAGCTGGTTTACTGTTCCCTGGCCTCCTGTACAAACTGTATATGTATTTTGAAGCTGTCTTACTGTATCCTAATGTAAAGTGGTTGGTTTACTGAACCCCGGGTCACCCCTGAAAAAGGGATCTTTCGTCTCAGAGGGCTTACCTGGTAAACAAAATCTAAATAAATAAATAAATACATTTTATCTTATTTGCATATGCAGGAAAATTATATACAGGGATATATATTATTTGCAAAAAACTCTGTTAATGCACTAGTTAGGGTTAAACTGACAAAAATAGGGAGGCAACAGCAGGAAAATCCATTATGGTTCCACCTCTCTTATGTCTCCGCAAATTAGGCATGGGGTGTGCCTTATGGTTGTCAACCCTAATGCTCACCCCATTTGATCATTAAAGAAGCTGAGTTTGTGTAGAGTATATGAGAATGGGGTAAGCATTAGGGTTGAGAACCCCAAGGCACACTTCATGCCTGATTTGCGTAGATGAGGGAGAGGTGAGACTGCCATTTTTTCCCTGTTGCTGCCTAGCGGGTGGGGTTGGAGTGCTAGGGTTGGAAACCCTAATGCCACATTTCCCTACTTTTGGTGGTTTAACCCTAACCAGTGCATTAACAAAGTTTTTTGTAAAGAATTTCCTTTCTTTTTGAGATAGTGAGTGGAATCATATCCTCATTCAGGCAGGTCCCTTTGGTAATGGATTCCCTACGCCAAGGGAACACTCTGTCTACCTACAGAAGTGCAGGGCCCTTGCAGGCCCTGTACTTCAGTGAAACAACAGATGTGAAGAATTCATAGAACTGTCTAGTGAGCTGCAGAAGATCAGGGCCCTGTGGTCCTTGTGCTTACATGTGACTGCAGATACAAATATATACAAGGCAGGGAATGCATCTGTCAGCCAATGAACAGGGTCCTTTGCCACCAAGGGGTGCAGAATTCCAGGGCCCTATGCCAAGAGGACAGTTGCCTTCACTATATGGTACCCAGGCCCATGTGGACAACCCTGTACCTGTCATTCCCTGGCTGGAGGGGTGTTGCATGACAGTACCATCCACCCACCCTTATCCCATCCAGCTGAGTCACTGAGCTCACTCCCAAACTCAGCTCACCAGTTTAGGATCACAAAGCATACCCACTGGGGTCAAGAATGGCACTGCATACAAAATTTGTTAACAATTATATATTTTTTTCAATTTTGAACCCAAATTTTCAAGATACTTATTTTATGATTCACCTAAACAAGACATGTACCATTTATAGTGTACTAACCAAAATGTAATTTCGCATCAGAAGTGCAAAAACACATCTCATCTAGGATTTAAAAAATTACATATGTCACTTTTATGAGGTGTTGTGGAAAAATGGCTATGTTGAAAGTTTGGACTCAAAATAGTAAAAATTAGTGGAGTTATGAGTGAATATTGAATTAATGCAATGTTCACTCACAAGCTGGGCATTTTACCATATTTGTACACCAGATTGTCAGCATAGCTTTTTATTACCCCACCTCATGAACCCAGTAGTGACAATTTTCAAATCCTTGCCATAACGTTGTTCCATGGCATCAAAACGTCATTCCATGCCCCAGGTGTAAAAACATATTTTGGCCAAGATTTGAAAAATGAAAGCTACAACATTCATGAGGTGGTATACAAAAATGGCTGTTGAAAATTTGGGGTCAAAATATTTAAAAGTATCAAAGTTATGAGCTACCATAGCAAAATTTCAACATATGAGCATAACTTTTCCATTTATACATATTCTGACTCAACATTTTCAACATAGCCTTCTTATGACACCACCTCATGAACAAGGGTGGTAAAAATTTTCAAATTTGGCCCGAAAGGTTATTTCACCATGTAACTGTGAAATCACCTTTCAGGCTTGATTTGCATAATTCCACTGCCATTGGTCATGAGGTGGGGTTTCTAAAAGGCCATGTTGAAAATTGGGGTCAAAATATGCAAAAATGACAAAGTTATGCATCAAAGTTCAAAACTCTATTGAAATACATCGAACCACACTTACTTTTGTTCCTCATATTGCAGCTGGCAGTTCCAGCAACAAGACGTGTCTTCGATCGGAGAGTGGATCTTCACCCTGTTCGAGAGTGAGGGTGTGTTGGGGTGTACTAGGGGTGTGTGGGCTGGTGGGTGCTGAGTGGGAGGTGTGGCTGGGGGTCAGATTGGTGAGGGACAGTTTTCTTTTTTGCAGGTTTAAAAAAAATATCGAAAAAGATTTTCTTTATTTCAGACTAGAATGGTGATTGGAGGGTGGGGGTGCCACTAGAAACCAGGAAAAGAGAAAAACATTACTGGGATGGCTATCAGAGGGTGGGGGTGCCACTAGAAACCAGGGCAAGACAAAAACCTTTTGGTGATTGTGATTGGAGGGTGGGGGGGTGCCACTAGACACCAGGCAACACATTACATATATAAAGGGACGCCAATGCAGGAGGGGCGCAACTAGACACCGGAAAAGCGGCTGCTCACTGTTCTCACTGCAGCCTGCAGCATGAGTTCCAGCTGAGGCTGTAGAAGTCAAGAAAGTCCCACTGTTCTCATACAGAAAATGTGGGTGAATGGCTCCTCTCGCTAAGCTGGGCAACCTGGATTTTGGGTGCCCAGAAAACGTATTTCTGCCAACCTTGAAAATGAACAAACATCAGAATCTAGCTAAATGGGTCCTGTTTATCTAAGATCAGGTGTTTGTTTTTTAAAGAAATGTCTGGCACAGTCTCTTCCTCATTACAGTTGGAGCTGACTGATCTTTCACTGGTGGCTTACAGTAATACGTATGCGTACATTGTGTATACATTATGGTAAGCCACCAGTAAAAGATCAGTCGGCACCAGCCACGGAAGTGAGGGGAGGGCTGTGCCAGCACTGGCTCTGTTTCAGGGTAGTGGGCACTACCTGCGGATGTGGGTGGGTGGGTGGCCACACAACCACCAGGGATGGGGGCTTTGATTGTTAAGTTTTTTATGGGCTACATCAGGGATGAGGGGGAACTGTAATGCTTACTGTATACTGGACGTTATCAAGGATCGGAGTGGCGGGGCTATATAAACTATTTCACGAGGGCACAGGGGGATGGGGGGCTATATTATAGATTGTAACACTGGGCACTGTTGAGGATTGGGAGCTATAATATATATGTAACAAGGGGCACTGTTAGGGATGGGAGGGCAAGTATGTTCTTACAGGCCAGGTTGGGATCGGGGGGGGCAGTTGCATTTCCCGCAAGGAGCCTGACGCACACCCCTCCCATGTGCCTTGTGTTTCCCACGTAGGACAGGTTGCCGCAGTTGTGGGGAGTTAAGCACAGGGACCCCTTCTGTACCAGAATCTGGTGCAGGGTGCCTGGCACAAGGGTTTTTGGCGCAAGCTGCTGTCTGACATGGCTTGCATCATTCTAAGCCCTCTTTGAGAATCAGGCCCATTATTTTTATGTAAATTGTTTGTAAGTTTAAACAGTAAAAAGAAAATGGTGTCCATACGAGAAGGTTGTTTTTTCCCCTCACAAAACAGAATTGGCCCCATTTGAAAAAGGATCCTCTTTCGTGAGGCCAAATGTTTTTTTCATTTTAAACATCTATCGAAAAGTGCCTACTGAGCATGCTCAGAACCAAAATTTCAAATTGTTATACTCTGCAATGGATTATTATTTCTTCAGCAAACCAGCAAAAGTCACTACTCTTGGCCAGGCTCTTTCTACTCTCAAAATTTCACACCATAATTCCAAACTGTCTGGGCCCTAGGGGCCAAAATAAAAAACACCGCACCCCTTCCTGATTGTTAGACATGTTTCACTGTCTGGGTCTCAGAATCCACACATACAAGTGGAATGAAACTTGGCATATCAAGAGTCCTTGGGTTTCCAACTGCGCTAGCAAACATTCGTGCAAATCTGCTTGAACAGTTGCAAAATTATTAAAGTGCAAAAATTGGGGTTTAACATTAAACAGTCTACTTAATCCTAACTATAGTGGTGTGGTCGCGCCACTAATACATATACACACACACACACATAATATATATATATACACGTACACACACACACACACACACACACACACTCTTATATTTATGCAACATATGTTTTGAGATAAATGGTAGGATAAAAAGTGATATCTCAGCCAGGCCGTAGAGATATCAGTGATATCGTCACTTGTGAGGATATCACTGATAGCTCCATGTTCCTATACGTCATCGTAATGAAAGTGAAAGTTTTTCACTTCCCATCGTGCAGCTGTCTCTCTTTAAGAGCAGGACCTCACCCACCCCCAAGCATCTCTCAGATCTGCTTGATCCTACCTGTATCTTTAAACAAATAAATATTTAACAAACATACCTGGTTGATCCTGCGACTTTCTTTTATCCACTTCTACCTGAAATGTAGCGTGACCGATCAGCTATCCCCGGAAATGTAACGTGGCAGAGTGCTATGAACATTGAAAGATGAGGCACTGTCACACCTTTAGAATAAGAAAGCCTGTGTTATAACACTTAGAAAAGTGTGTATTTTTGTTAATTTTAGCTCTATTTTCTCAAAAGAAGCTGCCGACAGTACTGAGAGGAGAGCAAGTGAGTCGGTAGCTTCAGACCACCAGATGGAAGTGTGAGCATGTGTTATTATAGCAACAGACACTCACACTTCTGTCTGGTGTTCTGAAGCTGCTGACTTGCTCGCTGTCCTGTCAGTACAGTTGGCAGCTTCTTTTGAGAAAACAGAGCTAAAATGAACAAAAATACACACTTTTCTAAGTGTTTCAATACAGGCTCCCTTATTCTAAACATTTGACAGTGCCTCACGTTTTGATGTTCATAGTGCTCAATCACACTACATTTCCGGGGATAGCTGCTCGGTCACACTATGTTTCAAGTGGTAGTGGATAAAAATAATTCACCAGATCAATCAGCTGTGTTTTCAAATAATTATTTATTTAAAGATACAGGTGGGATGAACCAGATATTTTTCATTAAAACTTTAAAGTGGCACAATCAGACATTTTTTTAAATAATATCTGTAATCTATTGTGGTGGGGGGTATGAAGAGTTGTGTTGGGGTGGCCACAGCCGGGTCAACCAGAATCCAGACAAGTCGGTTTTTTTTTGCTTTTTTTTTTATAATTTTAAAGTGGCAGGATCAACCACATATATATTTTTTAAATAACATGGCATTTGTTGTGTTGGGAGAGATATGCACAGTTGAGTTGGGACAGCCATCACCTCTATGTGAGGGACTGTATTAAGGGGGAATTTGGGGGTTGTGTTGAGTGGGGCCCAAAACATAGATTGTAGAAAAAGAACATGACATGGCCTGACTGAAGATATCATATTTAGCTTCATGAGAGGCCAATGACATCATGATAGCATTGGCCTCCTGTGAAGATACATATGATATCTTCAGTCAGGCCATGTCATATCCATGTTTATATATATATATATATATATATATATATATATATGAAAGTTGCATTTAAATACATCACTTAGGATTAAAGCAACAAAAGTGAGGAAATGAGATGTTAGGCTTCAGCTCCTAACCCCCCCAACACCCCACTCCCCCATCCTTCACAGACTGACAGATGCCAGGGTGTGCCATGGAGTCAGGTGGCCCAACTCTCACCCCATTCCATGTGTAAGCAGGTTGACATGCTACAGTAAAGGAGAATGGGGTGAGAGTTAGGCCTCACAATCCCATGGCACACCCCAGCGTCTGTCAGTCTGTGGAGGATGGGGGGCGGGGGTTAGGGGCTCAACCCTAACATCTCATTTCCTCACTTTTGTTGCTTTAACCCTAACTGATGCATTGAACACAGTTTTTTGCCATGAATTTCCTTACTTTTTGAAAAAGTGTAATATAACTAGTAAATAACGTGTTGGTGGGAACACGGGGCCCTTTGGGCCCCACGCTCCCACCAAGCTGCCCATTTGTGCATAACAGTATGCATTTGTGGGAGTGTGGGCCCTCTGGGCCCTGCGCTTCCATGTAGACATAGGCATGGAGCCATACAGCAGCCCTGTAGGGCAAGGAACCCTTGTAACAGTAGTTTACCAATATGGCAGGAACCGTAGCATGTATAAAAAAATTAAAGTGTGATTGTAATCATGATAGCGAGTCATCTACACAACATAAAATCAACCAAATCTGTATCTCACATCGTTTACAAGAGATGGCTGCTGAAAAGTGCTGAAAACGCACCCTTGGAACCTTTGTGACACTAATTTGCCAGTATCTCATGAACTGTACAAGCAATGGAAAAAATTCCACTATAGGTATAGTCTACAGTCTCAAATCTTGTTCCAGTGGGTTAGATCACCAAAAGGTGATCTAAGCTGCCAGTAGTGAAAAGTCTATATCTTGCTTCGTTTCCAAGATATGGGTGCCAAAAAACACAATGGGCGCCACAGTGTAATCCTATGGGGAGAATCTCAGCTTTGTGATGGCATATCTATGGAACCGCTTAATTCCCAACACCTAAATAGCATAATTCATACCTGTATGGCATCCCCTCAATATCCTGAAAATTGCAAGTAAAATGACCAAAGCGTTCATTAGCAATACAATGATAAACTTTTTACTAGGTTTTCTAGGTTTATTTGGAAAAAAGAAGGCCGAGGCCCATCTAGATTTTCCCCCACACTGTGTGGGCACAATTTACTCAAAGTGAGTCCAGGTTAACCAGTTATCGAGTCCCTTTTTAAATACTTCAGTATTGCAAGAATCGACCAACTCCTGTGGCAGTTTGTTCCAAAGTCGAGGCATTCTCACTGAGAAAAAATTATATCTAAGATTAGTTCTTGCTTTTGACATGATAAGTTGCTTGGTATGACATCTTGGAACAAGTTGCCTGGGGTCAGGAACGAGCCCACATTTATTCATGAGATCTAAATTTTTATGTAACTTGTATATTAAAAGTAGGTCCCCTCTAATTCTCCTACTATATAAAGAATGTAAGCCCGTAGCAGTAAGTCTTGATCGATAAGGCCTATTTGCTAATCTTGGGGCCATCCTAGTTGCACGTCTTTGTATTCTCTCCAGTTGATCAATATCTGACTTAAGGTGAGGGCTCCAAAAAGGGGACCCATAGTCAATAAATGGCCTAACACAAGTTCTATAAAAAGTAATTATACTTTGCTCGGTTTTAGTGACAAAAGAGCGTTGAATTTGTCTAAGTAACCCATTTGTTAAGTTGGCCACTTTTATACAGAGATCAGTTGGTGTAAGTTTTGAATTAACTAATATACCCAGATCCCTTTCCAAGTCAGTGGATTTCAACAGAGTATTATTAATGTAATATTTGTTTTTAGGGTTATGAGTCCCAAAATGCAAAACCACACACTTTTCAGTGTTAAATTCATCTTGTTATCAACGGCCCATTTCTCAACCTGCTGCAAATCTAATTTGAGTGAGTCAGAATCAAATTGATTATTTACAGGACCCCCCAAGCTTTGAATTGTTTGCAAATTTAGATAACCAATTCTTGGTGGAAATTTGCATATCACTAATGTAAATGTTGAACAGAATTGGGCCCAACACTGAGCCCTGTGGAACCCCACTAGTAACTGCACCTGGATCGGAAGAGCAGCCGTTTAAGACAACTCTCTGAGATCTATTGGTCAACCATGCACTTACCCAATTAACTAGTTGGTAAGAGAAGCCCAATGATTCCATTTTTTTTAATAAGGTTACCATGTGGGACTTTGTCAAAGGCCTTGCTATAGTTCAGTAAAATAACGTCTAGCTGGTGTTTATTGTCAAGGCCCTGGCTTATGTTATTATAAAAAGATAACAAGTTTGAAGTACAAGAATGACCAGTTCTGAATCCATGCTGTGTGGTATCGTCAATGTTAAATTCTATCATTTCTTTTTCAAGAAATGATTTAATCATCTTTTTCCAAAATTTTGCAAATAATCGATGTAAGACTAATGGGGCGATAATTCTGGGCATTGAGCTTCTACCTTTTTTATGGATTGGGGTAACAGATGCTGTCAACCAATCAGCAGGGATTGCTGCTTTATGAAGGGATTTATTAAAAATTATTTCTAATGGGACTGCTAATACCTCAGCAGTTTAATAAGAAATCTAGCACTGATTTGATCAGGTCCAGGGCTTGTGGTTTTCTTTAAGGATTTGAGAAGTGGGAAAATATCTGAAACATTAATGCTATATAACTGGGTTGATTCCAAATGAGGCCCGGTACTTTTTATAGGGGGATGGGAGATATTTGTTTTGTGAAAACTGAACAAAAGTATGTATTGAAAAGGTTAACCATATCAGAATCCAAATGTATAGGAGTACCGTTATGTGTAAGAGGCCCTACCTTATGGGAATTACCCTTTTTATTATTTAAATAAGAAAAAAGTGCTTTATATCCATCTTTTGTATGAGCCAATTTAAATTCAATTTTCATTTTGGCTTGCTTAATCATATATTTTAATTTATACAGTGATTTTTTTATACTCTGAGTGGACTATACTATTGCCCTTATATTAACCAGATTTGAGTTTTTTTAAAAGTTTTTTCTTATTATTAATTTGTGTTCTGCTGGAAGATGAAAAATTGGATATTGTGGCAGTCACAGAAACATGGTACACGGAGAACCATGACTGGGATGTCAACTTACCGGGGTACACAGTCTACAGAAGGGACAGGGAGGGTAAAAGAGGAGGTGGAGTAGCTCTATACGTAAGGGAAGGGATCAAAGCTACAGAATTAAAAAGTAAAGGGGGAGGACAAGAGGCACTCTGGGTCACCTTGGAGACAGGGAATGGCATCACAATCCGCAAGGGGTTGTATACAGACCCCCGTCTCAAGGGGAGGAAACGGACAAGAAAATGATGGAGAACATTCTCAAAATGGCTGAAAAGGGGGAGATACTGTTGATGGGGGACCTGAATATGCCAGATGTTAATGGATGACATGTACTGCAGCCACATCCAAGAGCAGGGTCATTCTTGATGACCTGCAGGGGGCAGGCTTTAGACAGCTAGTGTTGGAACCCACTCAGGAGGGAGCAATACTAGACCTGGTACTCTCAAATGGAGAGAGGATCACAAATTTAGAAGTCAGTAGACATCTGGGAACAAGTGACCACTGCACAGTGTACTTCACAATAAGCACAACCATGGAGACAAGCCATACAAAAACAAGGATACTGGACTTTAGAAGGGCCGACTTTGGCAAAATCGGTGAATACCTGAGGAATGCACTAGCAAATGGCCAAAAAGGAGGGGTGGAAGAACAATGGAGAAAAATCAAAACTGCTATCATAGAGGCAACAAGCCTTTGTGTGAAACAAATAAAGAAAACAAAGTGGAGTAAAAAAACACTATGGTTCTCAAAAGAGGTGGCAGGGAAGGTTAAGGAGAAAAAGGCTGCATTCAAAAAGTATAAGGAATCACAGAAGGAGCACAGCAGGGAACTGTATCAATTAAAGCAGAAAGAAGTGGGGAAGGCAGTCAGAATAGCAAAGGCCCAAACCGAGGAAAAAATAGCCAACTCAGTTAAGAAGGGGGATAAAACCTTCTATAGGTACATTAGGGAGCATAGAAAGGTTAACGGAGGAATAGTGAAGATTAATAAAGGAGAGGGGAGGTGGGCAGAGGGAGACAGTGAAAAGGCAGAGATACTGAATGAATACTTTTGCTTAGTATTCACAAAAGAAGATGAGGAGGCGTTACCTAAACCAGACAATAGAAGCACTCTGGGTAGGGGGGTTGACACCAGTCCATTTACAGAAGAAAGAGTCCTGAAAGAACTCCTAAAACTCAAGGTGGACAAAGCAATGGGGCCTGATGGGATCTAACCCCAGAATCCTAAAGAACTAAGGAGGACCTAGTAACACCACTGACCACACTTTTTAACAAATCATGGGAGGATGGGGTGGTACCTGGGGACCGGAGGAAGGCAGATGTGATTCCCCTTCACAAAAGTGGGAGCAAGGCAGAAGCAGGAAACTACAGACCTGTAGGTTTGACCTCAGTGGTAGGGAAAATGATGGAATCACTTCTGAAAGAAAGAATTGTTGAGTACCTAGAGGCCAGCGGGGCACAGGACCCAAAGCAGCATGGATTTACATCAGGAAGGTCATGTCAGTTGAATCTAATTGATTTCTTTGACTGGGTGACCAAAGTAAGACCAGGGAGGGGCTGTGGATATGGCCTACCTAGACTTTAGCAAAGCATCTGACACAGTCCCGCACAAAAGACTAATAATCAAGTTAGCCAGCCTGGGGGTGGGTTCCAGGGTGGTAGCCTGGGTAACGGACTGGCTGCACAACAGGACACAGAAGGTAATAGTGAATGAAACACATTCCGAAGAAAGGGGGGTTACTAGTGGAGTACCTCAGGGCTCAGTACTGGGTCCAGTCCTCTTTAACATCTTTATAGGTGACATTACAGAGGGTCTGGAGGGAAAGATATGCCTCTTTGCAGATGACACAAAGATCTGTAACAGAGTTGATACACAAGGGGGTGAAAGGATGAGAAGGACTTGCAGGTTGGAGGAATGGTCAGACATATGGCAACTTAGATTCAATGCAAAGAAGTGCAAGTAATGCACCTGGGAAACAAAACCCAGGAGAAGAGTACACAATAACAGGGGAGGTACTAACAACAACAAAATGGAAAGGAACTTGGGGTAGTCATATCAGGTGACCTAAAGGTGGGTAAGCAATGTGAGAAGTCAGCTGAGAGCCAGGGGGATACTGGGATGCATAGGATGGGGCATCACAAGTAGAAAAGGGAAGTGGTTATCCCTCTGTACAGACAGTTGGTGAGACCCCATCTGAATACTGTGTGCAGTTTGAGACCTCATCTATGCAAGGACATAGACAGGATGGAAGCAGTCCAGAGGAGGGCAACTAAAATGGTGCAAGGTCTGCATCAGAAACCATATGAAGAGAGACCGAGAGAGCTTAATATGTGTAGCCTTGATGAAAGGAGGACGGGGACATGATAGAAACTTTAAGTACCTCAAGGGAATCAACAAAGTTCAGGAGGGTAGCATCTTTCAGAAAAAGAGATATGTAAGAACAAGGGCACAATTTAAAGATAGAGGGGGGACAGCTCAGGGGTAATGTGAGGAAATTTTTTTCACGGAGACAGTGGTGGATGCATGGAACTGCCTTCCTGAGGAGGTTTTTGGGTCTAAAACAGTGGGGGAATTCAAACATACATGGGACAGACATAAGGCAATTGTAGAGGGGGGTTGCAGGAAGTAGGCTGTTGGTTAACTAGAATCTGCAGCTTATCCAATAGGAAGGGAAATGGGCAGACTGGGTGGGCCAAGTGGTCCTTATCTGCCATCAAAGTCTATGTTTCTATGTTAATGGATTTATTCACTCATTTGGGAATCCTACCCTTTTTGTTATATTTGTTTTTTATAGGTACATATTTGTCTTCAAGGGAATGTATTAAGTTTTTTAATGAGCTCCATGCCTCATTGGTTGAAAGTCCTGGAAGGCCTTTTCCCACTGTATGTTACTAACTTTATCAATGATGGAATTAAAGTTAATACTATCATGGTTTTTATATGTTGACCTGTTTTTTAAACTATAATGATCTCCTAGTAGGTCAAACAGGATTGAATAGTGGTCACTATTCCCCAATGGGACCAAAATTTGGATATTGGAAAGTTTGTGACTTATGTTCGTGATAAGAAGATCGAGAATATTAGTTCCTCTGGTAGGGGAAGAGATGAGTTGCAATAGACTATTTTCTGTTAGTACTGACAAAAAGTCAGTTTCCTGTTTACTTTTACTTGTGTTAGTAGACCAATCTATATGTGGCATATTGAAATCTCCCAATATTATTACATCCATATGATCAGAGAAATGAGCAATATCATTCAACAAAGCATTCTTATATGAAAAATCAGACATGGGGGGGGGTTATAACAGTTGCCAATAATTATTTGAGGAAGCCCCTTCAACTAAACAGCCACCCAAATGGTTTCAGAATTATTATGAGCTGGAAGTTCATAAGAGGAAATATCCTCTCTAATGTAAAGACAAACCCCACCACCCTTCTTATCCACTCTATTTTTATGGTAGAGTTTATAGCCTGATATTTGTTGGTTCCACTGAGAAAATGAATCCCACCAGGTTTCTGTTATTACAATTATACCCACATTTAACAATTTACTTTTCGCTTCCAGTTCCAATAATTTAGAAAGATTTAAGGAATGGGCATTCAGGGACAGAATTTTAAAAATTCTAAGGAGCTGGGTATCGGAATTAGTTAGAGGCATGGGAGGTTTCCCATTCTCCCCCTTTTTTGTCAGTTTAAATGGGTATTAATGAGGTTTAATAGAAATTTTCCCAACATAGTGCTGCCTCGTCTGCTAAGGTGAAGACCATCCCAGCTGTACAAAGGAGATTTGTCAACAAAGTTTTCCCAATGCGTTATACAGGGAATATTCTGACTAATGCACTATTTCCGAAACAAATCATTAGTTTGTTTGATCTTAGAAGTTATTGATTGGGTAGCTCTAAGGATAGGTAAAATCTCTGAAAAACAAACAGTACACCCTTTGTCCACAAGTAAGTTGTTAAGTGCAGTAATGTCTTGTTTCAATTTATTTTAGCTTGTGCTGTGTATATAATTTGCACCAGCATGTATAATGACAAAGGGATTTTGGCCAGAATTATGTAAGATGTTGGGAATCATAGCAGTAATATCAGACATCTTTAAAAATTCCTAGTCCATGAGGGGCCAAAATCTTTGGCCGTCAGATAAATCCTCATCCGCTAGGTGGCAAAATCACCGTCAGTGAGAAATCCTCAACCGTCAGATTTTGTCCATCTGGTCCCTAAGTGACGGACAAGGATTTTGCTACCTTGCGAAAGAAGATTGGCTTGCAGACTAGGATTCTGACAGCTCACAGACTGCGATTTTGTCAACTGACAAAAGAGGATTCAAAATATCCTGGTCCATGAAGCTGAAAAAAATCCCCAGTCCACCAGCCAATCTCTTCATGAGGTAGCAGATCCTAGTCCGTCAGCTTAATCCTGGTCCATGAGAAGGGCCATCTGGTCACATAGTGACGGACAAGGATTTTGCAGCCTCACAAAAGAGGATTGGCTGGTGGACTAGGATTTTGACAGCTCGCAGACCACGATTTTGTCACCTCGTGAAAGAGGATTCAAAAAACTAATCCTGGTCCGCGAGCTGACAAAATCCTAGTCCGCCATCCAATCCTCTTTTGCAAGGTTGCAGAATCCTTGACTGTCAGCTTGATCCTGGTCCATGAGAAGGGCCATCTGGTCACAAACTGATGGACAAGGATTTTGTAGGCTCCTGAACAAGGATCATCCCGTGGACTAGGATTTTGACAGCTTCCAGACTAGGATCATTGCGAGTCGCAGTCAAATAATTTTTAAATTTAAAAAAACTATTTTTTGACCAAAACGAGCCAAACCAAAGCCATGGCTTTGTAGAGGGCATCACCCTGAATAAAACCCAATGCCTCGTTTGGCCCAAAAGTCACCCATGGAGAAAGCTACATTTTGTTTGAGGGAAAAACTGAAAACAAGATGGCGGCTTGCAAACAAGGAATTTTTCTGCCGGACTAGGATTTTTTTAAATCCTAGTCCACAAGCAAACAAAATCCTTGACCATGAGACCAATCCTAGTTCATCAAATATACATATAAATCTTGGAGTGAACTGACCATGCTCAGAACCTGAAAATTAAAAATGTAATAACTTGGGAACAGATTCATATTTTTTTACCAAACCAATACTGGATTATTCCATGACCCAAATTCTTTCTATGTTCCAAATCTCAGACCAAATGACCACACGATGTGGTTGCAGCACCATGGGCAAAAAACATGTCAAAAATGGCAAACAACGTGTTTTTTAGCATTTTGCTGAGCAGAAACCATAAGTTCGACCAAAATGCAACTTGGCAAATCAAGAGATCTACCATACCAGACCATGCATGCCAAATTTCATGCAAATCTGTTTAACAGTTGCAAAGTTATTAACGCACACAAATTGAGGTTTAACATTAAAGTGCCTACTCAACCCTAACTATAGGGGCGTGGTTGCACCCCTAATATATATATATATATATATATATATATATATATATAAATGACATGGCCTGACTCAAGATATCATTTACCTTCATGAGAGGCTAATGATATTATATCTCAGAAGGGGTGAGTGAGCTATCTTGGACCTGATTTTCTAAAGGTTCCTAGATTGGCAAAGGTTGCACTGAACCCTCACCTGTGGGAAACTCTGGATGCACTAGGAACCCTGGACTGAATGTTGGTACTGCAGGGGTTCTGGTACTAAACTCCACAGAATAACCGCAAGCTAAGTGGTGTGCCAAACAGGTGGTGCACAGGAGGAATTTGACCAAGGGTGCAGTGATCCCCTCCTGCTGTCATAAATCCGGCCCTAGGACATGAATGTTGGGGGGGGGGTTAGAAACCCAACATCCTGACTGGTATTTGGGCACTGTTCCCTGTATTTGCTGTATTGAGTTGGTTGTGAAAAGCATACCTGTTGCAGGGTCCTAAAGTGCACCACACAGCAGTGCCCAGGACCGTCACAGACCTACAGAGCATGGCAGCTGCAGTGTTCAGGTACGCTTTTCAAAACAGCCCAGTATGGCACATACAGGGAACAGGGTACAAGTCAATATGTGAGTTTCTCCCCCCCCCACCTGGCACAGTCTCGGCCTGAGGCGCAAGAGCTGTTAGATTAGGTCATGGTAGTCTAACCACAGCTGGGACTTGTGGCCACAGCGAAGCTTGCATAATCCCAATTTCGATCTGCTATGGCACAAGCCCTCTTCCAACAAGGTGCACCACCACCACTTCGGGCACAGGGGTGGCACAGGGCTGGTTTGGAGCAAAGGCTCCCAATTTTCATGCAGCTTGCATTTGAAAATTGTGATTGCTGGAGCATTTGATGCAAGGTGCCACTTGTATCAATTCCTTTTGCCGTAGGCACCTTGTGTCATATTCAACACTTTTAAAATTGAGCAGCTGAATATTATTGGCCTCAAATGAAGATAAATATCTTCAGTTTAGCCATGTCATGTTCTATTTATTCAGACATATGTTTTGTGATAAACATGATTAGGAATGTGGTAAAAAGTGCTTGTGACTTTGAAATGTGTAACTAACTTTCAGCTTCTTTCACAGTTACAGTTACAGTACTTGTTTGGAGTGATTTCTGAGATTTACTACTACTTCTGTTTAACTCTGTGAGTCTCATAGCTTTACACTATGGTCAGTACACAATAAAGGGGTCAGATATACAATTCTTTTGTTTTTCCTATTGTGGGGGGGGATGTAAAAATCTAAAAGGTATCTATAAATGAAACACTGCTCATTTTGTAGATATTTTTGTACTGATCAGTTTTCATGCACACAGTACCATGCTATCAATTTTTGTTTTGAAGTTATTTGCATTTGATCATTGAAAAAGTGAAAGAAATTGAATGTTCTGCCATTTCTTGCTGATTATAAAAAAATCTAAAAGGCATCTTTAAACGAAGCATCACTTATATAGATATTTTTGTGTTGAACAACTTTCATACTCGCAGTGCCATGATATCATTTTGTGTTTTAAAAGTTATTCGCATTTATTCGTAGACAAAGTGAAAATATTTAATTTTCTGCCATGTTGTGCTTATCATAACAAAAAATCTAAAAGGTGTCTATAAATGAAACACCACTCATTTTGTGGATATTTTTGTGCTGAACAACTTTCTTGCTAACAGTATCATGCTATCATTTTTCATTTTACAGTTATTCCTCATGACAATAACTCGACACGCATTACCCCGACCCACTGCTGCCTGACCCTGGAATCCCAAACCACAAAATCCTGACAGTGGGATTTTGCCCCTTCCCCCTGAAGTTTGTTCTATTAATTCTGTGGGGTGTGAGGCAAAGCCCCCCGAAACATGGAAAAACCAGTAAAATCCCACTGTCGAGATTTTGCTTTTGGGATTCCAGGCTCGGGCAACCATGGGTCAGGGAAATGAGTGTCGGCTTATCATAGTAAATCAGTTTGAATATGGTTAGTATTGCTACTGAGGCCGAATGTTGAAAATCTGAACAAAAAAAATAACTGTATGACATAATGCATCATGAAAAGATAACACTGGACTTCCACTGATGTCAGCAGAGCAAATGAAGGGCTGTGAGAGCGGAGCTCCATGCTGGGGATCAGAAATAACCTCGAAACAGCCACTTTTTTCAAATAAAAAATACTGTATCTGGAGGTTTCTACATTTTATTCAAACAGAAGAAAAGGTGGCTAACAGGCAACTAGTGTACTCAACGGCAGAAAAAGAGAGCATAGATTGTCTCTAAAGTTAAAAAGGTTTTATTAACATACATAGCTATTACAAACTCACCCCACCTTCAGCAGCCAATGTTTCACCCATGTAACTGTGGACTTTCTCAAGGTGTGGCTATTGTGCCCATATTTATACATCAGTCTTAAAGAGACATTGCTTAAATTACCTATTTTCAGTACAAAGCCACACGATACAATTGTATGCAGAAATTGCCACATACAAAGTACCAGTGGAAATAACAATATAAATATATACTGTACATTGTATACAAATACAGCATTAAAAGGACATTCCTATATCTAACATAATATACAACTATAATACAAAGGTCACCAAAAGGTCAACAATCATTTTATCATATATTTCTTTCTCTTGTTATACCAAATGACCTTATCCATTGACAGCTAGGTTACAGTAGGTAAACATGATTGTGTAGCACATAGTAAATCATTGTTTCTAATGGCAAAAAGGTAGCTATATTTTAAATAATCAGTCAGCCGATATTAATTATAACCATGCCTGGCTAAAGTGCACACCCAACTATAAAAAAGAAAAAAAAAGAGTTACAAAGACATGGAGTTCGCAAAGTAGCATAATTCAAAAAAGTACAGCATCTTTACTAGAGACGACACAATATAAAAGAAAGCATCAGTTATAATAAATACATACATGGAAAAGCAAACATACAGTATATACAGTGAATATATAAATTAACTTCCTTTGATAAAAAACTTAAACAGTATGATTACCTGCAAAAGGCATACATTTCTAACTGTATTTTTTTTAAATATGGAGCCAGTTGGAACTGGTCATTAAGACCTGAATTTTTATTTGCACCTGAGGTGTACTGCCAAAAAGTTTCCTCTTAAGTAATTCATTGTTCAAATCACCGCTCTCGTCCCAGTTCCACTCTTTCCAATCCTGTAATAGGGAAAATGTCCCAATGTTTCTTTTTCATAGTTCTTCTTGTGAAGAGTTCTAGCATTAGTAGGGTCCATTCTACTTATAGATCCCAGATGTTTTCCAATATGTTTCTTAAAATTCCGTTTAAAAGTTGTTTTTTTTTTTATATTTGGGTGTGCACTGTAGCCATATTGGCATGGTTATAATTAATAATGGCTGATTATTTAAAAATATATCTACCCTTTTGCCATTAGAAACAGTGATTTACTGTGTGACACACAATCATTTTTACATATTATAACTTACCTCTCGATGAATCAGGCCATTTGGTATAATAAGAGAAAGAAACATATGATAACATGATGGTTGACCTTTTGCACCTTTTGGCAACCTTCGTATTATAGTTGTATAGTATGTTAGATATAGGAATTCCTTTTAATGCTGTATTTGTATACAATGTACATGTATTTATATTATTTCTGCTGGTTCTTTGTTTTATTAGGTATAACCATTGAGCAAGAGCTTAATTACAATGGTGACCTTATTTGCACAGTTACAAAACACATCAGTTCATTCCATACAAAAGGTTACAAAATTACTAAATTACAAATTTACAAACTTACTGAATAAGCATCATTAATTGAAACATTTACAAATATCAAAATTCAACATTTGTATGTGGCAATTTCTGTATACAATTGTATTGTGTGGCTTTGTACTGAAAATGGGTAATTTAAGCAATGCCTCTTTAAGACTGACGTATAAATATGAGCACAATAGCCACACTAGCCATACCTTGAGAAAGTCCACAGTCACATGGGTGAAACGTTGGCTACTGCTGGTGGGGTGAGTTTGTAATAGTTATTTATGTCAATAAAAGCTTTTTAACTTTTTAGACAATCTATGGTCTCTTCTTTGCCATTGAGTACTCTAGTTGCCTGTTAGCCACCCTTTCTTCTGTTTGAATTAGCTCTTGTTTGAGTGTGCTCCTGGCATGGACTCCCTTAGCCGCTGTTTATTTTTGTTCTACATTTTATTCCACCATAGTGAAAACAGGTCCTCTGAAACCCACACTAGATCAAGAGGATGGCACAGGATATAGCACATTGGGCTCAGACAGCGAAGCCTAGCTAACTCAGTTCAGCACCACTCCAAGTGCAGCTTTCCTTCTAAACCCCTTAAACCACATAAAAAGGGGGAAACATTTGCATATTAAGCAAATTTAAAGCCTTTCATTCAGAAATGTCCACAAAAGTTGTTATTATAGCCGGGAAAGTGTCAGACTTAGAAAACCGCATCAATTAGGCCGATCAACAAATCTCCATGAATGACTCCTGAATTACTTTACTAGAGCAAGCAGTGGAACAATTAATGGATACTAACCACTAACTTCAAAACGAATAAGAAGATCTTGAGAGCCGACCACACAGAAACAATCTCTGCATCTATGGCATTCCAGAACATGCAGAAAGGCAACACGTCACTCCATTCCTGACACAGTTTTTGCAACTGGCTCTCTTCCTCCCACCCAACATGAACCTGAATATACTGAGAGCACACCAAGCTTTGGGACCAAAGCCGAACAACCCAATACATAATAGTGTATTTTTTGTTAAATACACAGTAAAGCAAAAAATCTTTCGTAGAGCCTGGCAGCAAAATGTCCTCAAATATGATTCACAGAATGTTTATGTAGAGAAGGACTATTCACCAGTGATATTAAGTAGACGACAAGCTTACATACCACTATCAAAAATTTTCAGAGGCAATAAATTACAATTTCATACTCCTTACCCAGCTCAATTGGTGGTACAGTTTCCAGATGGGCAAAACTTTTAGCTTGCCAAGGAAGCTGCAGAGGACCTACAATGGTGAGGCCTCGGCACCCAGGACAGGCCCAACGCATCCAGCATGCTACTTCCACCTCGGCAACCCAGAGACCGAAATGGAAATCCTCCACAGAGAAGTCGGGTTAAAAGCAGAATACTCAAATCATGCTAAAATGGCTAATGATCAAACTGAAAGCCCGCTCATCGGTGGGAGGTCATATAGACTCTTAACCAATGCAGAATATATTATTTATTCCCATTAAACAATGCCTGCCTAACACACAGGTGAGACTTATGCTGCAGTCCTTATTGAATGATCTCCCAAGAGTTACCCTGGGATATGGTATTGCTGGGCCGGGTGTCTGTAGGGTGGGGGTTCTGCACTTTGGGGCTGGATGGCAGCCCTGTGTTTTCCGACCATATCCGCATAGCCCAAGCCCAAACTTCTTACAACTGAGATGGCTCTAGTAGTTTGAAAATATGCAGTCCATATTTCTGGTGAGGTTAACCAAATCCTGGGGAAGTGTCCCCCATATCTCAGTCACAGTATCTCTTATTTTTTTTCTCCAATTGTTTAACCAGGTGAGACACACTAAGCTGAAAGCTTGTTTACAGTTGCAGCCTGGGAGCACAGGGAAGTTAAATGACTTGCTCAGGGTCACACAGTATGCAAGTGGGGGCTGTGGGATTCAAACCCAGATCTCCAGATTTGCAGCTCGGAGCCTTAAACCACTGCGCTATACTGCCTCCCTTATGGGCTGCACATGTAACTACATGAGAATTACAGGTTAGGAGTCGGAGGGGGCAGCTTGCGATGCTGGCTCCCACTCCAAGGAAACCCATCCATCCTTTCACTATTTCTACCATGATCGTTAACAGGCCGATCAACTTACATTTTCTCCTGACTTCCGTATAAGGGTAAAATCCTGTAGCTGGCCGGAATTGGCAATCAAGTGAATGTGGACAGGTGGTTTTGTTCCATCTCCCTCATGACTTGCTAGGGTGGCAGAACCAAATTTATCCCTGTACTGCCGCAGCTGCCATGGCCTGTTTCAGGGCTTCCTGGTTTTGCAGCAACTACTCTGCCTTTCACTTCCACCTGCAGGGACACTGCACCGCCTACACCAATATAGCCAGCTAAAGCAGCAACTTTGTTTTCAGCTCCATCTAATAACTGCTAACAGTTACTTGTGCCCATAGGTTTCACTGTACCTTTCTAGACTCAGGATTCAGCGAGCAGATACCAATGCACTGTTCATTTTTCTTTATTTAGAAACAGTGGAACTCAGGCTAGGAAGTTCTCATGCCTGGACTACTTTATACTGTACAGCTACTAAACAATACAAGGGACACAAGCCATGTGTTGTTTTTTTTTTTTATGGACTGTTTAATGCTACCTTAACTTCCCCTTCTATAAAAGTGCAGAGACTTCTTCTTCTGATATTATGGTTTATCATACGCAGTTTGAAATAAAATATATTAACTGAGCTTTAGCCTTTTCATAAAGGTATACCAAGTAAGGGGGGGGATACTATAAAGTGCCTTAATATGTATTTACTTCTCTATGTTCAGAATACTGTTTTGCTTAAACCTATCTGATCCCCACCGTTGGCACTTGGCAATATACAACACTTTACCAGTAAATACTGGTACTGGGACTTGCTGCAAGCCTTTCTGATGTCACTAGGGTGCTTAGTTATCCTAATCTGGATCTTAAGCATCCAATGGAGTAACTCTCCTAAGGGAGACTTTTTCTCTCCCTGGAGAGGCTTGCTGGATGATACCCCAGCACGCTACCTCTCTCTTGGGAAGGTTCCAAGTTATTTGGTGCCCTTTTCCATGACTAAGGGATATGCAACCAACCCCCCCCCCCAAAGTGGAAGTTCACCTTTATTGTAACATACTTATATATGTTTTTACTGGTTGAATCTTTGTTTCCAGACTGTTGATACCTGAGGATCTGCTAGTTACTAAATTTAGGCAATCTGGAATGCACCACCAGTACCTTATTTTTTTATCAGTAGACCATGTAGACTTCACATGGTAAGCAGTAACAGAGCTTGCACTGAATTTAACTGGGAGGAAATATCAGTCAATTGTGAAGCTGTTGATAACAATCCACCATACCCAGCATGATGTCACAGTTTAAAATTATTTCCCAAAATGTGAATGGGTTACCACACCCTGTAAAGCGAGCTAAGGCACTATCATCTCTTAATAAAACAAAGCCAGGGATGGTTATGCTGCAAGTAACTCACCTTTCTGCTATAGAGCATAATAAATTAAACAAATTTGGTTTCAAAAAATTATATTACTCCTCTTATAAATTGAGAAGAAGACGGGGCGTAGTGACACTCATAAAGCATAACTCTCCTTTTGAACCAGAAACAAACTACCCGGACCCTGCCAGTCGCATAGTGATCGAGGTTGGGCACCTGCTAGGTACATACTATAGTAAATCTCTACTTACTCTCTAGGACTGCTTCCTCATCGCTACACTTGCTTTTTAATCACATTCTAAAACATCAAAAGGGGATCCCAGTGCTGGGGGGAGACATCAAGATGGTTCTAGACCCAAGTTTGGATATGACCTCTACACAAGCCATTAAATCTACCTCGGCCCAGAAATATTTCAAAATTGTAGTGCTTGAATTTGGCTTCACTGATATCTGGCGCGACCGTAATGCCCAACAAAAACTACACGTTTTACTCCCACACCCATAAAATGTATTCCAGATTGGATTCTATTTTTTGTTGCCTCAGAGCATGTTTCAGAAGTTCAGCAATGCTAAACTGGGCTGATATTAGTCTTAGATCATGCCCCTTTAACTTTAAACTTAAATCAAGAACCCCCCCAAAAAAATTTGGAGATTTAACTTAGCCCTGCTAAACAACCCTCAATTCGTAGATGTAATTAAAGGAAAAAATTCCCACTATACTACAGCAGAATTGTTCACCAGATATAGCCCCCCACTATTGTGTGGAATATACTTAAAAAAGTCCTCCGGGGAGAAATAATCACCTATGCCTCTCACATAAATAAAATTATAAAATTAGAGAAGAAAAAATTAAAAACAACTAACCGAAGATTTACTATTTCATCAACTAGCACATCAACAGGGAGATCCTTCTATGCTTCCACTAATCAAAGTAACCCAAAACAAAATTCAAGATATCTTAAATGCAAAAACAGAAATGGTATTACAGTACTTAAAAATATTATGATGGTGGCTCAAAGGCTACAAAACTGTTAGCATTTCACTTGGGTTAACAGAAAGTTGGGGCCACCATCAAAAAACTAAAAGACCCACAATCACAAAAAGAAGTCTTTTCTACATCATATACAGTATCTTACAAGTATTAACAAATTACTATACCACACTTTACAAGCAAGCCTGGAGTCAGATCAGCTGTCATATGACAAGTTTTTTGACTCTCTGTACCTTCCTAAATTAACTGAGGCCCAAAATCTAAGCCAAATTGCCCCAGTTTCCCAGAAAGAAATAGCAGATGCCTTGACCCATTTTAAATCAGGCAAATGCCCGGGCATGGATGGCTATCTGGCTGAAGTTTTCAAAACTTTCAAAGGGGCACTAATGCCAACACTCATGCTGGCCTATTCAGCAGTTAAAAAAGGAGATGACCCCCCCTGGACAATTTGCCACTATATCAGCCATTCTTAAACCCAACAAACCACTTACTTCCCCTCGAATCATATAGTCCAATCTCAATATTAAATCTAAGCTATAAATTATACACCTCTATTCTAGTAAGATGTCTTGAACAAATTCTCCCCTTTCTGATCAATAAAGATCAAACTGGCTTTATTATGAAAAGCAAACCTTAGACAATATTTATGGAACCCTTACCCTGCTCCAGTATGCATCCAAGACTTGACAACAGACTTTGCTGCTGAGCCTGGATGCAGAAAAAGCATTTGATAGGGTGCTGTGGAAAATTTTGATTTACACATTACACTGATTTGGCCTCCATACTCAATTCATCACTGTCATCAGTGAACTTTATCATTCCCCACAAGCCATGGTCCATGCAAATGGATCCCTCTCCCCCTGATTTAACCTTTATAGGGGAACATGGTAATGATGCCCTATATCTCCCTTATTGTTTGCTCTCTCTGTTGAACCCTTGGTACAAGCTATACCCCAAAATAAAGATCTCACAGGTATTACTCATCTCACCAAAGAATATAAAATGGTGTTTTATGTGGATGACTTGCTATTATATTTAACACGGCCTACAACTTCTTTGTCTCCCCTCTCTGGTCCATCTTAAAAGAATATGGTAACATATCTGGTTATAAACTAAATGTCAACAAAACAGTAGCCCTCCATATCTCTTATAATCCCCATCCCCTATATCCGTGCTGTGTATAACTTTAATAGGGACCAGCCATCTATAAGACATCTAGGAGTATACAGTACATTCCGAACAACCTTACCCATTTTTATCAGCTCAATTACCCACTGCTATTACAAAAGATATACTCAGACCTGAATAGATGGAGTGTCTTACCTCTAATATTATGTAGTAAAATTAAGATTATTCGCATGAACATTCTACCATGATTACTTTACTTGTTCCAAACTCTTCCAGTGTCATTGTCACAGTCATCATTCCAGGAATCAGTGACACTGCTAGGGGGTTTAAAACATGGGTCGAATTGGATCCACTGGTATTAAAAAATGGGGGTCAGAAGAAGACTCTAATGGCTGAAAAGTAATCAAAAGCAGATTCTGCACTGTTCACCTTACATTCCTTTAGATATTGTTATAGAGTAGCTGCATCAAACTGGACCCGCTGTCAGAAGGAAGAGAGGTCATTTCTGGGCAGGCTGCAACTTTTGCCCTTTTGGTACATGTTAGTGCTGTCAATGTTGTCACTGCAGGAATGGGATAAAACTCCCTGGATAACGTAGTAAATTGCAACTCCCAAAACAACAGGGAGGTTTAGCCTTACCAAACTTAAAACATTATTTTTTGGCAACACAGATTCAACATGTAGCAGCATGGTTGGACCATTCCTATGAAGCTCATTGGAGAACCATGGAGGGTGATGATTTTAAAACTTTTGAATTTATAAAACCTTATTTTCTAATCCTCTTTTACCTCCAGAGCAATTAATGGAAAATCATTTTGCCAAAAATGTACTTCAAGTACAGAACTGTAGTCTGACAAACAAATGCCTAATCAAACCACTGGCTCCTATGGACTCCATAGTACATGATGCTATATTTAACCCAAACCATATGGACCATTGTTTTGTTCAATGGGCAAGACAAGGTCTTCATTTTTATTATCAATTATTTGATAACAGTCAATGCCACCCTTTTAATTATTTACAACAAAAATATGGTTTGACAGGAGTGGATCATTTCTGTCACTTGGGAATCCGGCATTTTATGAAAACAAAGTTAGGCCCTCTCTCACAGTATAAGGAACTGCATCCACTAATTCTCTTATTACAGGCCGTACAGACCCAAGGGCTCCCACCTCATTTTACTTCACTGGCCTACAAATCTATCAATATCTCACCAAAAATAACACTTAGAGCTCTTGAAACAAAATGGAAATTGGAATTAACTACTGTACCAGTATTTTCCCAGAAAACTGGTGCAAAATCAACAGCAGCACACAGTCTCCTCCTCTAACTCCTAGAAGGAGTTTGCTTGGAAAACAGCTGTGCGTTATTTCCTCACCCCAGAAGTCATGGGGAAATGTAATAGATCCTTGGGCTCTGATTGCTGGAGATGCTGTGGTGACCAGCCTGCACATCGAGTGCATATTTTTTGGTCATGTCCCAAAAGGACTCAGTTTTGGTCAGATTTAGATGTAGAGGTACATGACCTTTGCCCTACTTTCCCTCCCCTAAAAGCAAATATAATTCTGCTGTTGGACTATCCACTAAAGCTTCTGAATAAACACCAGAAATATTTTTTTAATAAAGCTTTTACTACAGAAAAGGAAGCTATTACTTCTCACTGGTTATGACAGTCACCACCAGACATAGACCACTGGACAGACCTCATGATCTCAGTATGTCACTTAGAAAAATTTACCCACAAGTTGAGACATCAACTTGAACTCTTTAATAATAGATAGACTGGCTGGGTAATGCATAAAATGACTAAACATAGAGTTTGTCCTGTAACCATAACAAAATGGAACTTTTACAGTAGATAGACATAGATTATATATTTAGATAGGAAGGATACCCAAAGAACTCTGTTCTGCTAGACTTCATAACTATATGGATTATATATAAGGGATATGCAGCGGTTCAGTGTGTGATAATGCATTTATCTTGTACAGTTTCCAGTGGCTTCAGGTAACCTCACGAGTGCCAAAGGCACGAGTGAGAGTTATGAGAGGTCACTGGAAACTGTACAAGATAAATGCATTATCACACACTGAACCGCTGCATATTATATTTATGAAACAGGTTTAGATGTTGTGTGAACATTTTGATTTTGGTAGGTGTAAATAATTTGTCAAAAAAGGGAAAAGAAAATTGAATTTTATGCTGTTTTTTGCTAATTATGTAAAAAAAATGGTATCTATAAATGAAACACCACTCATTTTGTAGATATTTTTGAGCTGAACATTTTTCGTGCTCACAGTACCATGCTAACGTTTTTTGTTTTAAAGTTATTCATATTTGTTTGTCAAAAAAGTAAACAAAAAATTACATTTTCTTCTGTTTTCTTGCTAATCATATACAATATACAGGGTTTATATAAATTAAACAGTATTCATTTTGTAGATAATTTTGTGCTGAACAATGTTCATGCTCACAGTACCATGTTATCTTTTTTCCTTTTTAAGTTATTCACATTTAAATATGGTTAGTACTGCTTCTGAGGCTGAACATTCTAAATGAATTCTGAAGAGAACTGTGTAGATAAATGAGCTACGGATGTAGTTACTGTGTGGATAAATGGGTGATGATGTAGTTACTATGTGGATAAATAAATTTATCCACATAGTAGCACAGATAAATGGATTTATCAGTGCAGATTTATTCAGACACCTGTTGCATAAAACTGAATAACTGAGTAAACAATAGTGAAATATATTTTTATTTATGGTGGCAATATTTTTGTAATACTAGAAATGTATTCTATTGTGGATTACAATGCGCTATTTTTTATTAAAATAAAAATAAAGTAAAAAAAATGAAAAGATAACATTATCTTTTCATGTTCAGAAAGATATAGAAACATAGAATTTGCCAGCAGATAAGGACTGCTTGGCCAGAAGTTAAATTGGACAGGATCCCACTGTACTCAGTTCTACCACTTCTTAAAAAACTGTATTGCAATTCCGCCACCCCTGTCATGTTTCTCCATTGACTACTATTGGAGAGTTCCGGCACCTAGAAATGACAGCTCAGCCACCTAGAAATCTAGATGAGAGAGTTTCCCCACCTAAACATTTTGGCCCAGATATTCAAAAGAGTTGAGCCATGTGCAATAGGGTTGTGCCTTCGCAAGTCCGAAATGTGCCATTCTGCGATATTCAGCAGGAGGCAGTTGTGCTCCCGAAATCATGCTGAGCAAAAGCGCAATGATAATGAAGGCATACGCAACCGAAGGGGGAGGAACCATGCATAAACTGCACAGCCCGATATTCAGCCCAGGCTGTGCAGAGTTATGCAGGCGCAACCCTACCTGCACCTGCACAAAGTTGGAGCTGAAAAAAGGGAATAGTCGAGCCACCCACAGGTGAGCTGCCGCATTGCAGGGTGCAACATACAGCTGCCACCTGTGGGTGGCCCTCATTATTCCACCGCACCTGGTGGCGCCCCCATGCCCCGATCATGGGCATAACTCCCCAGTAGCCCGATCATGGGCATAGTGTAACCCACCCCCGGGTAGCCGATCGCGGGCATCAAGCGTACCCTCGCAAAGTCAAACCTGGTGGTCCAGTGGACGCGATAGCCCGATCGCAGGCATAACAGTGTTCCCCCCTCCCCGGTATCGATCGTGGGCATAACTCACCGCCCCCCATTAGCCCGATCGCGGGCATCAGATCCCCACAAAGCCCAATATCCCTGGTGGTCCAGTGGACGAGCAGACCTGATGGGGTGGCATTCCTCATCCCCACCCAGTTAAATCCCTGGTGATCTGGGGACCCCACCACCGCCCACTGAGCCCCACCACCTCCCCTCCCGTCAGCGTGGGCGGCAGCACCCACCGCCTGCCTCGCCCGACTGACAGCTGGTATGGCTGCACGCCCATTGGTTCAGAGCATGAGCCAATGCGTGCAGCCCATGACAGTAGGTCAGTCCAGATATGTGAATTCATTCATTCACATATCTGGACTGACAGAATGGGCTGCACGCCCATTGGCTCATGCTCTGAATCAATGGGCGCAGCCATACCTCTAGCTGTCAGCGGGCGGCGGGGCGGCAGGTGGTGGGTGCTGCCGCCGCCGGGTTGATGGGGAGCGGGGTGATGGTGTTCGTGGGCGGGGTGGGGTGGGGCCACCAGATCACCAGGGATTTGGATGTGGGGTGGGGAATGCCACCCGTGATCGGGCTATCAGTCCACTGGACCACCAGGATATTGGACTTTGGGGAGGTCTGATGCCCGCGATCGGCTCTACCGGGGCAGGCACTTCTGCCCGGGATCGGGCTACTCGGGGGGTGGGGGGTACACTTCTGCCCGTGATCAGGCTACTCGGGGGTGTGTGTGGGGTACACTTCTGCCTGTGATTGGGCTACTGGGGGGGGAATACTGTTATGCCTGCGATTGGGCTACTTGCGGTCCACTGGACCACCAGGGATTGGAGACATGCATTGTCCCTTATGGGACGTAATGCGATCGGGCTGCAGGGGGTGTCGGTCCCGACGGCTGCTGTCTGGCAGGGCGCCAGGTGCAAGTCGTCGGGGATCAATGCACCTGCATGCTAATGGCATGCAAATGGGGCCGTAATCAGATGCAAATGGTCCCCCGTGCGCCTTGCATATATTATGGCCCCATTTGCATGTCACCCTTTGAATATCGCAGTTGCTGTGCATGGCGCAATGGAACTTGCGCCACCGCATCTCAATGCTCCATTCTGACCACTTGCGCTGGTGCAGTTCCATTTCAGTTACGTACAGTGGGTGGTTAGGGCGATACTCAAAGAAGTTGGGCGCCCATAGCGCAACTCTGTTGAATATCGCCCTGGCCACACCCCTGCGCAACTATTTTGAGCGGCGCAGGGACTTGCGCCACAAACTGGCACAGTTTGAATATCTGGGCCGTTAAATTTAACCACTGCACTTGGCCCGCCTAGTCTGCCTATTTCTCCCTGCCTACAGTATCACCAAAGATCCTACTTGATCTCTGGCCTATTCCCCCCCCTTCCCCTAAGATTCCCTTATGCATCTCCCATGCCTTCTTGAATCCCACCACTATTTTTGCCCCCTGCCACCTCCACTGGAAGTGTGCTCCAAAAATTCAGCACTCTCTGTGAAGAAGTGTTTCCTCACATCTCTCCTGAATCTACCCCCCCCACACAGCTTCATATCATGTTCCCTTGTTTCTGAACACTTCTTTTTCTGAAAAAATACTTCCCTCCTGTACCTTATTTACCCCATGAGTTATTTAGAGGTCTCTGTCATATCCCCCCCCCCTCCCTTCTCTCTTCCAGGGTATACATATTTAGGTCCTTAAGTCTCTCCTCATGGGGCTTCTGATGTAGACCCTGCACCATTTTAGTTGCTGTCCTTTGGACTTCTCCACTCTGTTTATGTCCTTCTGGAGATGTGGTCTCCAGAACGGTACTCTACATGGGATCTTACCAGTGATCTATACAGAGGCAACACCATCTACCTCTTTCTGCTAGTGATACCCCTCCCTATGCACCTGAGCATCCCTCTAGCCCTCCCAACTGCCTTGTCACACTGCCTGGCCAACTTTATGTCATCTGATATCATCACTTCCAGATCTCTTTCCTGCTTGGTGCTCACCAGTATCACCCATGCTATACTCTACCTCTGGGTTTCTGTGTCCTAAATGCATTATTTTGCAGCTTTTCACATTGAAACCAACTGTCATCCTTGACCATTCATCGAGTTTTTTGCTTACTAGCCACCTGTGTGGAACAGTGTTGAAAGCCTTACTGAAATCTAGGTAGGCTATGTCCACTGCTCCACTCTGATCTAGCTCCTTGGTCACCCAGTCAAAGAAATTTATCAGATTTGTTTGACATTGCATCCCCTTGTGAATCCATGCTGCCTCGGATCTTGTAACCCACTGGATTCAAGATAGTCCACAGTCATTTCCTTCAACAGTGATTCTGTTAACTTCTCAATCACCAGTGTCAGACTAACTGGCCTATAGTTGCCAGCTCTTTCCTACTACCACTTTTGTGAAGTGGGACTACATCTGCCCTCCCCCAGTCCTCTAAAACCACTCCTGTTTCCACTAAGCTGTTAAATAAGACTGTCAGAGATGCAGCCAGTACCTTCCTGAGTTCCCTCAATACCCTTGGATGTATCCCGTCTGGCCCCATTGCTTGGCCCACTTTCAGATTACCGAGTCCCTTCAGGACTCTTTCCTTCAAAAACAGACTCATGTCCACCTCCCTCCATGGTCCCTGTTACTTTTTTGTGGCTTATCACCTTCACCTTCCTTGATGAACACTGAATAAAAGTATTTGTTCAGTATGTCTGCCTTTTCCTGGCCCCCCTCTGCACAGTTCCCCCACCCCTTTTTAGCCTTACAGTCCCACCCCTGGTCTTCATCCTTTTGCTTGCATAAAAATCTCGTCCCCCTTTTTTCATCACATGGGCTATTCTGTCTTCATTTTGCACCATTGTGCTTCTTGCTGCTTTCCCGGCTTCCCTCGATACATCTCCCTTTCCTCCTCCCTCTGCTTCTCCTTGTACCTTCTGAATGCTATCCCTTTCAGCCTTTACCTTTTCCACTACCTCTTTCGAGAATCACAGCGGTCTCTTTATCCTCTTGCTTTTGCTCACTTGTTTGATGCAGAGGTTTGTTGCCTTCACTATGGCTCTTTTTAGCTTTGCCCACTGTTCCTCCACCCCCCCCAGGTCATCCACCACAAGGTCATCCCTGAGGCATTTACCCTTCTTTATAAAATCTGCCCTCCTGAAGTACTGGGCCTGTGCCCTTGTGTGATTCGATTCTGCTGGTGTCCTTATATTGATCGCACTGTATTGTGGTCACTGGTCCCCAGGTGGCCTCCCATCTTGACATATGCAGCACTGTCCCTTTAGTGAGTACTAAGTTCAGTATTGCCCTGTCATGACTAGGATCACTGACTAGTTGCCTGAGGAATGCCTCCTGCAGGGAGTCCAGGATCTTCCTGCTTCCAGCTGAAGCTGCAGGTGGGGTGCCCCAGTCTGCGTCCGACAAATTGAAGTCTCCCACCAGCAGCACCGGCCCCTTTTCTCCCACACCGCAAAGGGCTTTCACAACTACCTCATCTAACTCCTTCTGCTGTGCTGGAGGTCTGTAGATAACACCAGTGTAAAGAGGCTCCATCTCCATGTCTCTGGGGTGACCCATAGTACCTCTCTGCCCCCCATGCTATTCCTGTATCTCTGTCGCTAATGCTATCACTTTATTCGGCTGCTATCTCAAAACAAAAGGAGGGTAGCTACTGTAGTCACAAGAGCAGGGTTGAGAGAAGAGATACTGTAATCCATTATTTGGGGGAACCAAGACCATAAGACTAGCAATCATACCGTTGTCATACTCACATATTTGCAATGACTACAATAGTTTTAAAATAGATGTTCCACATTTTCCATAGCAGAGAGATTATACCACTGTATTTTGAAAAGCACTACCTCATGATATGTAATTGCAGATAAATGTTGTAGCTGGTTGTGCATTATCAGACCTGTGTCACTAGAGGGAGACATTGTTATGCAGTGTAAACTGCTTCTGTCTGTTGTATTTACAGAATACTCATGCTAGCCGAAAGGATTCTGCCAGCACATACTGCTTAGCATGTTATGCCAACTTGCCCAGATAGCTCAGACATTAACAAATACTTGAAAATGGCAATAGTCAAACACATAATTCTCAAGGAACAATGTATTAAATTGGGTAGGAGAGCAAACTGTTAGGATTTGAATTACCAAGCCTATCCACATTTAACAAAACATTTTAGTTAAATACATAGATTATGGGAATAACGTATACAAAGAGCTGACATTAATAGAACCCATGAAACACTTTTAGAATTATTAAACATAGGCAGAATATGTGAAAAATAGAGGTGTGTGATCTCAGAAAATACCTGATTGTTTTTTTGAAGAATTATGTTTTTCCACAACCTTTCTGTGGAGTTTGAGTTCTGTAAAAGAACAAAAACAACAGAGTGCTGTATCATTGTGCAAGATGCATATAAGACAAAAACTTTAAATAGAATACATGCTGAAAATAGAAAATAAAGTCCACACTTTGACCACAATTCTTCTTCAGCAAGTATCATTAAGGAAAAATGCAAGCATAGTTACTAATGGGAAGGGAGAGAGCTTATTTAGATATACAGTACGTACATACAAAATGTCAGCAGAAACAGGCCTCATGGTCTGTCTAGCCTGCTTGATTGTGCAGCTAGCCCCTCAAATGGCAGCTGCCCCATCCTCCCCTTCCCATTTCATAATTACACCCCCCCCCCCACTCTGTCCCGACCTCTCTTAAAACCTTGCACTGTCTTGCTGGATACCACCTCCTTGGGCAGAATATTCCACTTGTCTGCTACCCTCTCTGTGAAAAAATGCCTCCTGATTTCCCTCCTGAATCTTCCCCTTCCAGTCTCAGCTGATGCCCTCTTGTGCCCCTTCCTCTTCTAATTTGGAAAATCTCTTCAGTATTGATCTTGTTAATCCCCTTTAAGTATTTAAAGGTTTCAATCATATCCCCCCATCCCTCCTCTCCTCTTCTCCAGGGTATACATGTTCAGCTCATTAAGCCTATCATCGTAAGACCTTCTCTCCAGTCCCTGGATCATCTTAGTCACCCTGTGCTGTAACCCCTCCAACAATCTGATGTCCTTCTTCAAGAATGGGTGCCAGTACTGCACATAGTACTCCAGGTGCAGCCTGACTAATGACTTGTACAGGGGAAGGATCACCTCCCTGTTTCTGGGGGAGATTCTCCATGCTATATACCTCAGCATCTTGTTGGCTTTTGCTGTTGCCTTCCTGCACTGAATTGAAATGTTCATACTCCCTGTTATAAGAACCCCTAGATCTTTTTCCTCCTCTCTGCTTCCCAACTGTACCCCTCCCAGCTGATCGTTCCTCCCCTGGTTCTTAGCTCCAAAGTGCAAGTACCTTGTACTTCTTACCATTGAACCCCATTTGCCATGTTTCTGACCACTCCTGTAATTTGGTCAGGTTGTCCTGCAGCTTCCTCCACCCTTCTGTGCTGTCTACCACAGCTCCCATCTTCATATCGTCTGCGAACAGACTGATCTTACTCTGGATCCTGTGAGAGATATGCACTATAAATATCCCAAACAGCACTGGTCCCAGTACCGATCCCTGTGGTACCCCACTTGTCACCTCCCCCGGTGATGAGTCCCCCCCCCACTACCACCCTCTGTGGACTTCCCTTTAGCTAACTGGTTATCCAGCTGACCATTTTTGTTCCCACCCCTATATATTTCAGCTTTCTTCCTAGCCTCCCATGTGGTACTGAATCAAAGGCCTTGTTGAAATCCTAATACAGGACATCCACCGCATGGCCCTTGTCCAGTTCCCTGGTCACCCAGTCGTAGTACTCAATTAGGTTTGTCTGGCAGGATCTACCCGAGACAAACCCATGCTGTTGACCGTCTTGGAGTCCACTGCTCTCCAAAAAAGTCACCAGCTTCTCCTTTAGGATTGTCTCCATGAGCTTCCCCAAAATTGATGTGAGGTTCATTGGCCTATAGTTGCCTGGTTCATCCTTTGGACCACTTTTGTGAATGGGCACCACATGGGCTACCCTCCAGTCCTGTGGTATGCACCCTGTTTCCAGGGAGGTATTGAACAGGTCAGCCAGTGGTCCTGCCAGGAGCTCTGCTAGTTCCTTAAGTACTCTAGGGCGAATGCCGTCTGGTCCCAGTGCCTTGTCCAGCCTCAGTGCCCTTAGTCCCTCCAGAATCCTGTCCTCTGTCATCCCTATATCTGTCACCCCTCCCCCCAGCCCACGCCTCCCCTCCCCTAAGATATCTGCCCTCCTTTCTCCTTCATGAACACAGAGCAGAAGTATTCTTGTAATGTATATTATTGGTGTTTTGAGATTAATTGTGAGTAGCATCTTTGTATTTTTGTATTTTGTATTTTTTGTATATTTGTTTAAATTGTATGTTTATGTGAAACTGGTTGCCCATGAAAATGGATCTTTGGTCCATGGTCTTACCAGTATAAACAAATAAAAACAAACAAAAAAAAACAAACAGTGCCTCTACTGATTCCCCCGGCCTTCTCCACCCACCCCATCCTTCTTGATCCTCACAATCTGGTCCTTGCTTTTCTTTTTCTCACTGATGTATCTGAAGAAATCCTTTTCTCCATCCTTAGCACCCTGTACCAGTCTGAGCTCCCTAGAAGCCTTGGTTGCTCTAACTAGCCTGGTCACTTCCCTGGACTGTTTTTGAATACTTGTCCTTGTCATCTCCCCTTCCTATTTCTTGAGTCTCCTGAATGCTTTTCTCTTGGCCCCTCACTCCTTCCATGACTTCTTGAGTCAACCAGCTGGGCTTCTTTGCCCTTCTCCTCTTACTTTGTGTCCTAGTATGTGACTCAGTGGCCTCCGCCAGCCCCTGTCGTATGATGTCCCATTTTTAACTCACATCCATGTGTGGTTGGATTCCTGCCAAATGCCTTCTCATAGTTTCCCCCATCCTTTTTAAGTTCGCCCCCCTAAATTCAATCACCTTGGTGCCCATATCGCCTGCTTCCCTCCTCATATTGAGCGTGAACCACACAGCGTGGTGGTCACTCCCTGCCAGAGGGTCCTCCACCCCCCCAGATCCCTTACAGCCTCCCCATTCGACAGTACCAGGTCGAGAGAGAGAGAGAGTCGTTTCCAATTTAGTTGGCTCACGGACCAACTGCACCAGGAAGCTGTCCTGAAATGCCTCTAATACGACCTGCTCTTTTGCACTCGTGGTGGCTGGAGTGCTCCAGTCCACCCCTGGTAGGTTGAAGTCCCCCACCACCACTGTGTTCCCCTTCCTACAAACCCTTCTAATTTGCTCAGCTAACTCCCTGTCCAGGTCATCCACCTGAGCTGGTAGCCTGCACACCACCCCATCCTCAGTATCCTATTTTTTGAGTCCTGAAACAGCATCCATAGGGCCTCTGTCCTCCTCTTTCCCCCTACTCCCGTGTACACCTTATCCTCTCCTGTACATAAATTGCTATGCCCCCTCTTTCCCTTTGGCCCTATCCTTCCTGAATAATCTGTACCCTGAGATCATCATATCCCAATCCTGGTACTGGGTGGCCTACGTTTCCATTATGGCCGCGATGTCCACCCTCCCTGCTGACAATAGCGCCTGTAATTCAGCTGATACCTAGGCTTCTCACATTCAGTGAGTCTACCCTCCATCCTGTTTCTCTCCCTACCTACCCCTGATTCCCCCCTCTTAATCTGCCCTCATGCCAATCCCCCAATTCCCTCCCCGCTAACTTGAGGGGTATGCTCATTTGGCTCCCCTCTTTGGGATCCCTGCCTCCTGGCTCTCCACTTGCCACCTCCCTGTCTAGCTTAAATCCATCATTATTGCCCCAGGTTCTGTCCCAGCCCCCCCACTAACCCATACCCCTTGGCTCGGCATCATTCCTCAAGCCAAGCGTTGAACTCCCCAATTATACCTTTCCTCACCATACCCGCACAGGGTACTGGGAGCACCTCTGAGAAGGCCACCAACTCCCCCATCTCCCCACACAGCCTCCCTAGTTCCTTGAACCCTTCCCTCACTACCTCCACTGTCTCCCTCGCCAGGTCGTTTGTACCCACGTGCATCACGAGGTGTAGTTTCTTCCTACCCCTCCTTGCACATTTGAGAATTGCCTACCCCGCTTGCCTGCTGTTAACCCTGGTATGGACTCCACCCATATGCAACTATGTCGTTCCCTTTTACTGCCCCACCTGATCCCTTGTAGTATGGAATCCTGCAGTACTAGCACACCCCCCTTCTCAGTCCTCATCTCCACCCCCCACTCTTACCTATGTACCCTTTTTTCAGATTCCTCCGCCTTTTGTTTCTATCTTTCTCCGCTATGGTTCCCCCTTTACCCCTGTCTTGGCCCCTCCTCTTTGCTGCCTCCTACCATCATCCCCATCTTTCCCATCCACCCTGGCTCTTCCCTTTGCTACATCCCTCTTGTGCTCCCTACCAACATTGCTCCTCTCCCCACACCCTGCTCCCTTCTTCCCTTCCAGCTGTGCCCCCCTTTCCCCTGCCACACAACTCTGTCAGACTGCTGTCTTTTGCATTCCCTCCATCCCTCCTGCTCCCCTTCTGATGAGCCCCCCTCCCCAGTGCTGCCAGCACCGCAGATCTATTACTTGCCCCTCCGCCTTTCTGTGCTGCTTCCTTCCTCCTGACTTGGTCCTTCCTTCCAATGCTAGGCCCCTTTTTCACTTTGCCTGCACCCCTCCCCATCCCTCCTTGAACCACTGTTGCCCCCATGTTGTATCATCATGTTGTTCCCTGGAATAGGCCTTCCTTCACCAGGTCCCCCCTTCCCTCCATCCACTCCAATACCCTACCAAGCCTCAGCACTTCTTCCTCCAGACTCTTTAGCCTGTGGTAGATTGGACGACCCCCCCAGCTTCCACAGTATATTCATACAGACTGACACCCCACATCCATTGCAGCCCACTATTCTACTCATGTTGGCCCACCTATCATTCTGCTGTCCCCTGGGCAACCCACTGCTACACAGTTCCTTCCCACCCCCATTAGTGCCCCTCCACTCCCTAGTCCTCTCCATTTGCCTCCTCCACTGTCCCACTTACCCACATTATATCCCCAATGGTAGACGCTAACCCTTGCCTTTTTCTATTTGCTTAGGCTTCAAATGTACTCCTTCCACCTCTTCAGTGGGTCCCCCTTCTGTATTATTATTCCCCTACTCTAGTGATACAATACTAAGAACCCCACTCTCTAACTGCCCAATACCACTCTCCAACCCTCCCCCACAGGTTCTGCAAGTTGGCCCGCAGACAGTACAAATCACCTCAGTTGCTTAGTCCTACCCCCCATATTCAGCCCTTGCAAATGCTACCATTGCACCTATTGTGACTATGCAGCCCCTGTAAATGCTAGTTACACCTAGTATGACTATACCAGTCATCCAATGTACATGCCGATACAGTACCTTTAAATGTTGTGGTTCTAGTTGCAGCTGTATGCCCCCAGCTATAGCTCCAGCCTCAGTCGTGTGCCCACTTCCAGCTCATGGAGTTCCACTTTCTCCTGTTGAATCCTTCCCCTCCAAACCCCTCCCCTGCCCCCTCCCTATTGGTCAGGCCTACTGGAAGGAGTCCAATAAAGCCATTTAATAAGGAGGCTGTGTGGGGTGGGTAGGTGGGAGAAAATATGAATACAGCTCCTCCTGGATTTCTTGCCCGGCAGTTGGGCTTGTCTTTATAGCCTGGCTGCCATTTCAAAAATCCTGCCCTGTTGCTCCTATTGGCTCCTTGCCTGGAGCCTCCTGATTGGCTCAGACCTCCTTAGGCCGAGCCAAAAACACCCGTCGACACTGGCCACAGATCCTTTACTGTGCCCCCCCCCCAGCCGTCTGTCCGTTGTATACAATGTAGGTAGAAAAGTGATAATTTAAATATATCCATTATGTTCTCAAGAATCAGACTCAAGTGAAAAATAAATGGTGTTATTTACCCATTTACCTGATCGGTAAATAACACCATTTATTTTTCACTTGCATGTGTCATCCTAAAAATGTATTTATTTAAATGTTTTACCACGAAAGGCATACTGTGCAATAGTACGTTTCCAGATGCGACCTGGGATTGACCTCACATTCTGGCCAGTCTCATGAAGAATGAGCCTCCTGTTAACAGCCAATCCTAATCAGCATTTTCAAATTTAAAATCCTGCTCCCACCACCTTCTTGTCTCTCCGCTTATCTACAGTTAACAATATTTTGGTCCTGAAGTTGTCCATAATGTGTCTGGCTGTCTGCAGTTCACACTCGTTCACTCAGTACAAAACCTGCAGTTCATGCTTGCCTCCCAGAATACTGGAAATGGTCCTGGGAAATGGTCGCTAATGTGGCTCGTCAGCCCTACTTCATGTTCGCACGCACAGGACCACACACTGGATCCCTCAGTATCACAGAACCAAAAAAAAAAAGAAAAGCTGCAGTTCGCCCGAGTGCTGTGTTAATAAGATATGCCTTACATTACTGTACTTATTTTCTTGTTGTTGTTTGTACAAGGGACATTATACATAGATACATAGACAGTGTCGGCAGATAAGGGCCCATGGCCCACCCAGTCTGCCCATTTGAGCTTGTAAGTTCAGTTTGTTTTCCTAGAAGTCTGTTGCCCCTTACCCCTGACCTCCAGAATTCCTTTATGTCTATCCCATGCATTCTTAAATCCCGTGATTGTTTCAGCCCCCACCACTTCCTCTGGCAGGGTGTTCCACTTGTCCATCACCCGTTCTGTGAAGAAATTCTTTCTCATGTTTCCTCTGAATCGTCCTCCCTCCAACTTCATCCCATGCCCTCTAGTCCTGGAACATCTTTTTTCGCTTAAAATAGTGTTTTCCTGCACCTGTTCCTCCTGTAAGATACTTGTATGTCTCTATCATATCCTCTTTCCTCCTCTCCTCCAGGAGTACATGTTCAGTTCCTTCAACCTGTCTTCATAGGACTTGTGATGCAATCCATGCACCATCTTTGTTGCCCTCCTCTGAACCTTCTCTACCCTGTCTATGTCCTTACGTGGTATGGTCTCCAGAACTGTACACTGTACTCCAGGTGGGGCCTTACTAGTGTCTTGTATAGCTGAATTATGACCTCCCTTTTCCTGCTGGTGATGCCCCTGCCTATACATCCCAGCATCCCATTTGCTTTACCTGCTGCCTTGTCACACTGTTTCCTACCTTGAGGTCATCAGAGGATGACAACCCCAAGATCCCTTTCCTGCTTGGTGCATACTATATCCTCACCCCCAACCTGATATATTGTGCCAGGGTTTTGTGCCCCATATGCATTATCTTGCACTTCTTGCATTGAATTTCAACTGCCAAACCCTGACCATTCTTCAAGTTTCTGCAGGTTGCTTCATTCTGTCTACACCCTCTGGTGTGTCTACTCTGTTACAGAGCTTTGTGTCATCAGCGAACAGTGACATTCTGCCTTCTAGGTCCTGCATAATGTCACTGATGAAGATGTTGAATAGGACCGGTCCCAGCACTGATCCCTGTGGTACCCACTGGTCACTCTTCCTCTGTGGAGTGACAGCCATTTACCACCACCCTCTGTGTCCTGCCACCCAGCCAGTTACCTACACACCCACACTACTGTCCTGCCCACCCATATTCCCCAGTTTGTGTAATAGTCTTCTATGTGGCACAGTGTCAAAGGCCTTGCTGAAGTCCAGATAGGCCATGTCCACTGCCCTCCCTGATCCCACCTCCTAGTCACCCAGTCAAAAAATTCAACGAGGTTGGTCTGACATGACCTCCTCCTGGTGGCTCATGCTGCCTTGGGTCCTGTAGTCCATTGACAACCAGATGTTCCACCAATCTCTCCTTCATGTAGTGCTTCCATGATCTTCCCCACTACCGAGGTGAGGCTGACTGGTCTGTAGTTCCCTGCTTCCTCTTTGTTCCCACTTTTGTATAAGGGGACTACATCTGCTGTCCTCCAGTCTTTGGGTACCTCCCCTGTTTCCAGTGATCGGCTAAACAGGATAGCCAGAGGTTCAGCCACCACCTCTCTTAGTTCTTTAAGGACCCTGGGGTGCACCCCATCTGGCCCCATTGCTTTATCAACTATTATTACTTCCAGTTCCTTCAGGACCCTTTCTCGTGTAAAGGGACTTGTGTCCATTTCTGCACCATTCTCACCCCTTGTACTCCCTTCAGACCCATTACCCTCCTCTTCCTCAGTAAAGACTGAGCAGAAATACCTGTTCGATATGTCAGCTTTACTGTTGTCATCCTCCACGTCGCCCCCATCCTCCCTCTTCAGTCTCACTATCCCTCCCTTTGTCTTTCTTTTTTCACTTATGTACCTGTAAAAGGTTTTGTCCCCTCTACCCACTGATTTTGCAATGTGTTCTTCTGTCTGAGCTTTGGCTTCCCTTACTGACCTCCCTGCCTCCCTTTGCTTCTCCTGGTACTTCTCCCTATCCCCTTCTGCCTGTGTCTGTTTGTATTGCCTGAATGCAATCTTTTTGGCTTTCACTTTCTTTGCTACCTCTTTGGAAAACCATAATGGTCTCCTCTTCCTTTTCCTCTTGCTAACCTGCTTAGCATAATTCTGTTGTTCTTGTAATCCCCATTTAAATACTGCCCACTGTTCCTCAACCCCTGATTCCTGTCTCAGCCTTGTAATGCCTCTTTCAAGTATCTCCCCATTTTCCCAAAGTCTGCCCCTAAAATCCAGGACATGTGTTTTTGTGTGGTTTGGTTCTGCTCTTTCTGTGATTTCAAACCACAATGACTGGTGGTCACTGTTTCCAGGTGCTCCCCACTGTTACCCCGTCACACTGTCCCTGTTTGTAGAGCACAAGGTCCAGTATTGCCTTCTGCGAGGTTGGTTCCATGACCAGTTGCTTGAGGAAGGCACCCTGAAGGAGTCCAGGATAAATCTGCTCCTAGTTGATGCTGCTGCTGGGATGCTCCAGTCCACATCTGGAATATTGAAGTCTCCAACCAGTACTACCTCACCTTGTCTGCCATCCTTTGGATGGCTAGCATCAACTCCCTATCTGTTTCTTCCTTCTGGGCTGGTGGTCTATAGACCACACCTGTGCGGATGGCTGTCCCATTTTCCTTTCCAGCTTAACCCACAGTATCTCTCCCCCATTTTGTTCCTCCTGGATCTCTGTGGCCCTTATGTCATTTTTCACATACAGTGCCACCTCCTCCCTTCCTGCCTGCTCTGTCTCTTCTGAATATGTTGTAGCCAGGTATGGCCATCTCCCAGTCGTGGTTATCATTATACCAGGTTTCAGTGATGGCCACAATGTCCAGGTCTGACTGTACCATGACAGCCTCCAGATCTTCCATCTTGTTGCTAAGGCTCCTGGCATTTGCACACATGGCTTTCCATGATTTGACCTCCTAGACTGTTTCACTGTTCTACTCCAGCCTTCCTTGGTTGTCATTTATCCCTGGTTCTCCTTGCTGTCTGCCCTTCTGCTGAATTTTGCCCCTTTTCTGCTTATCCACCTCTTGGGCACTAATCTCCATCTTTTGCACATTGCTTTGCAGAGATAGCCACTCCTCTGGTTCACTGGTTCCACTGCTAGCTGTGGGGGTGAAACAAGTAAGTACCCTCCTTGCTGGCCTGCCACCCCTTTGCTAGTTTAAATGCTTGTCAATGTAGCATTTAAACTTATCATTGAGTGCTTGGATTCCCCTCCAGGATGGATGCAGGCCATCAGGCTTGAACAAACCTCCATCCCTCCAGGTGGGTCCCCAGTCACCAATGAATCCAAACCCTTCCTCACAGCACCAGTTCTTCAACCATGAGTTAAAGTTCCTGGTGCATGCACTCTATGTTGTCCCTTGCCTCTCACAGGTAGTACTTCTGAGAAAGTGACAGAAGTAGCTACTTGCTTGAGACCCCTCCCCAATTTCCTAAACTCTTCCTGAACTTCCTTTGGCTCCCCATTTGCCAGGTCATTAGTACCTAGGTGGATAATGACATCCAGCTCACCCTCCGTCTTGCCTTACCAGTGATCCCAGGATCTTCCTTCCCATCCCTCCATGCCGTGGACCTGTTGGCACCTCACCTCCCCTGTCCTCCCCTCCTGTGTTCCTAGCTGGATCCCTCTTGATGGAGTCCCCCACCAGGATTCGCTTCCTCCTCCTCTGGGGTCCACTGCTTTCCCCGCTGAGGTCACCTCCTTGGCTAACCTCCACATCCTTTCCTTCCACTTCTCTGGGTACCTCTATTTGGTTGTCCTCATTTGCCAGTGTGGCATATGAGTTCTTGAGTGGAATAGGATCTGGGATGTGCCTCTGCCTGACTGCTCTAACCCTCCCTGAGCCCACTGTCATCCAAGTGCTCCTCGTTCTCAGCATCCTTTGAGGCAGTTGCATTGGACTGGGTGGTCCCTGGATGGGGTGATGGTACTCCTGACCCAGTTTACTTCCGCTCTGAGTCTGGCTACCTCATCCCGCAGTCCAGAGATGCATGCAGATAGGGCAGCACCTCAGTGTCCAGAAGGTCTGCCTGAATATGGCTGCCCCACAGCCACTGCATTGCACCACTCCCACATTATACTGCAATTCCACTATTTGTCTGCTACTGAAGCTCTCCTGGTTCCTTTTTATTAATTTACTGTACTAAAATCCTGCCACTGATCCTCAGATAATTTATTTATTTTTTTTAAAAAGAAACCAATAAATAAATAAATGAGTCAAAACACTTGTCGTGCTGAGGGTGAGGCTTCTTCCCCTTATGCCCTCCTACTTCACACCTTACTATACTCTGTGTTTGCTCCTGTCAATCAGATTTAACAGGGCATATAATTAGAGCTGGGGGAAGGGGAGGAGAGGGGAGAATTGCAGCAATTAAAGACAGCACAGAATTACACCACCACTATGTTTTAAATTTTCAACAGCCAAAAACAATTATAAGTAAGACAACAAAGAAAGTATAGTGTCACTAAAAGCCCACAATCTAAGTTTAAAAGAAAATAGCAATTACCAGTTACTCTAAAGCACTGAATTGAATATGTTTCCTTCCTTCCCTTCTGGCTTCTTCTGAGAAAATAAAACTCTGCTTGCTACTTTAACTCTGACTAAGCCCCACCTCCAGTTATCACGTAGCTGAGGTCAGAGGCCAGACAATTAACACCCTTCACCCAACTACAGGGCAGTCAGACAAGCCAAGATAAAATTTGCAGCAATTAAAGACAGCACAGAATTACACCACCACTATGTTTTAAATTTTCAACAGCCCAAAAACAATTATAAGTAAAGACAACAAAGAAAGTATAGTGTCACTAAAAGCCCACAATCTAAGTTTAAAAGAAAAATAGCAATTACCAGTTACTCTAAAGCACTGAATTGAATATGTTTCCTTCCTTCCCCTTCTGGCTTCATTCTTGCAAATGAGATTGCTCAATGAATTTTATCCCTTCACAATAAACTTGGAACTTGAATTTGAACATGTCATATGACAAGCACATAACTTTCTGCATGGGAGCAGGCATAATATTGTCTGGGAAGGGGATGTTGTGACTTATGGAACCTATGAAAAAAGAGAAAACTGCAGTAATGTGCTAAAAAGGTATGCTTTTAAATTTTATATGACAAGCACAGCACTTTCAGTTTGGGGGCAAGCACTGTATTTTTATGGGGGGGGTTTAGCCTGTGCACCTAGGACATTGTATACATAGAGCATACAATGGCCTGTGTTCATGTATGTCATTTAGGCCCGGTGGCACTGAGGGTTGATACACTGGATGCCACACCTCACACCACGCCAGTGACCCAGGTTTGGGAATGAGCTCGAGTTGGTTGGGGTCGAAAGGGGAGGACTGGATTGAGCATCTGGAGGACTGCTCTCCTGTCTTGGGAGGGTGGGGGATTCTAGATCCAGGGCTTTGGTGACTCCCAGTGATGACTGGGGGTACAGCATCCTGTGGATCCCCTGTTGGGGGATTGGCTATGGCGGTGATCCTGTTTGCATGTGTGGGAGCACACATGCATGTGCTGGATGCATTGCACATCTGAGCCAACAGGGAAGGGAGGGAGGAACAGAAAAAGGAGAATACCCTGGCCCTCAGCAGGTGTAGGTGGGTCGAGTGGCCGATCCCCATGCCCAGTGTCGGGTTCATCAGTCTGCCTCCAGTGCTCCCTGCCCTACCTAGTCAGCCAACTAGATTCCAGAAAGGTCACCAGGAGGAGTGGCGGTCCTGCCCCAGGGGGCTAGATCCAGGGGGTCGGAAGATCAGAGTGAGCAGAGTCCCCCCCCCACCGGTAAGGTAAGGATGGGGACTTCAGGTGGGTGGGATAAGGTTGAGCTGGGTGTCCCTCTGGAGAGAGTCTGGGTGGTCAGAGAGGGAAGCATAAAGAAAGTCTACAAAAAAAAGAATGTCATTTACTTCCATTCATGAGAGGATGGGACTTTTATAACTAACTCGTGGCTTCGCCACTCATGAGTTATGGTCTCGCCTCCTCACTCATGGAAATAAATGACATATTTCAACACTGGCCATCATATACAGTATATCTATATAAATATATATATGTACATACATATATACTTACATATATATATATATATATACACACACACATACATATACACACACACACACACACACACAATAGGAGTGGGCACAACAGCAGTTAAATACATTCATTTATTGCCACAGGTGTTAAATAAATCGCAGAACCACCATTTATTTAACACCCTAACATCAATTAACCACTATTTAACACTCTGACATCAATCACAGTACCCAGCTTCCCAATTAGCGTAAAACTTGTTGAAACTGTCCACCGCGCTGCACTCTCTTTTTTTGCTTCCTGCCCACTCGCTTGCTAACTCACTCATGCCTGAGACTCATACAGTATGTGTTCCACTCCTGTCTCTAGTGGCCAAAAATGTGCTTTTGCAACAAGAAATCAGTCCCCAGCACCAACAAAACAAACCTACAGCCAGCCACTGACCTCACAAAAATAACTGTCACTCGGTAACTGCCCACCTGTCCTCACACACAACTTTGTTTCTCCTTTCTGCTTGTCTCTGACTGCTGCAGCCACACACATCAACTTGCTTCTCCGCTCCATGGACAGTGAAGGCAGAAACAGCTAGATGAGGCAGGATCACCCAGATAAATTATTTACTATAAAAAAAACAGAAACAAAAAAAAAAAAGAAAAGCTAAAAAAAAGAACATCACCACAGCGTCTGTCTCTAACTCTCACTAAGCAAGAAACAGAGCCACCATGTTTTCAACAGTCCCTGGACCTCCTACATAATAAAATCAAGCAATAAAAAACCTTACGGTCTCCAGGCAGGTTACACTACAAAGAAAAGTGCTGATTTTAAAATAATTTCAATTAAGAACAAATTTATTCTAGCAAACGCCAAACAACTGCTAGCCAAATTCACCACAATGAGAACAAGTCGACCGCCACCTCATTGCATTGCCTCCTAAATGAGGCTTTGTCAGAGGGCCTAGGCCCAAGGGAAACTATTATGAAGTCAGCATTTTCCTTCGGAGTGCAGCCTGCCTGGAGATTATAAATTGTTTGGAATTAGCCGTCCCTCCAGTTGCACCCCCAGATTTGTCTGAGCGCTTTTCGCATTTCTTTGAGAACAATAAAAAAACTTGAACTTAATGTCAGGAGCTAACTGCACAGCAACCATGCTAGTGACTATACAAACCAGCCCAATCTCGAGCAGGAATACACAAAATAATCCCATTAATTTTATAAAAAACAAAACTCAGACTCTACTAAAAATAAATAAAAAAGCATAATGATCTCTATCACCAGTGCATAAATAGAATATGCAATGTAAAACTCATGGAATACATGATTTATCTGCACTTAAGCAGTTTGACCTCAGCCACCTCACTTGTGGCATATGCCACTCGTAAGATTACCTGAGGTCAAACTGATCTTGTGCAGATAAATCATGTATTCCACTCATTTTCATTGCATATTTTGTATAGATATATATATTTTATAGTGGCACAGTAGTGCCACTATAGTTAGGGTTCAATGGTTACTTCTATGTTAAACCCCCAATTTTTCCCACTTTAATAACTTTGCAACTATTCGATCAATTCGCATGAAATTGTGCATGCGTCGTTGGGGACTATGAATCTCTGGATTTGGCAGGTTTCGTTCCAGTTGGATGTATGAGTTCAGAGATTCAGAATGTCAATAAATGTGAAAATTACCACTTTTTTGCAAATGTGTTTGTCACACCATTTCTCCGAAATGGCTTGGGAGTTTGGTCTGAATTTTATAGGGTATATGGGGTTTGGGTCACAGATGTGTCCTTTGAAGGTTTGGTGAAAAATTATTAATCTGTTCAAAAGTTATTAAACTTTAATATTTCCCATTATATCCAATGGGAAAAATTGGATGTGCCGTGCTTACTGCCGCGAAAGCGGTAGTTGCTTTTGCAAATGCAAAATGTAGTATTGAGATTCTGCCATCTTGTTTTTAGTTAATGAGGCAAAAAATGTTAAATAGTTTAAAACATACTGCCCCTAGGTAAACACCAACACTGGTGTTTACCTAATCAGGGCCCGAGGAACACGAATCTGTGATTATGTTTTTGAAAAAATGTCCAGAAATATGCTTATTTTAATTGGGTCATTTTCACTGCCACAAATTGTGGCACTAGTGCTGCAATTTGCAGCAGTACTTTTGTGAAAGTGCCGTAAATTACAGCACCGGTGCACAAAACACTGGGGTTTGGCTGCAAATTGCTGCACTGTTTTGCGAAAATTGTCACAATTTTTAAAAACAAAAATGGCATCAGCCATGGGACAAAAATGAAAAAATATTTCTGACCATTTTTTGGCCAAATTGTCACCAGAATCCAATTCCTCTGCTCCCGTTTAGGTAAACACCTCTTGGTGTTTACTTAAATAAAGGACTTTTTTTATCCTTTTACTGCCTTGAAGGGGGCAGAGGTATGTTAATAGTAAACATATCTTCACCTTCATCGGGGTGCCCAATCCCCGTGTCAGCAGTAGAAGCCCCCGCTGCTAGTGTGAGGCACTGGGGAGCCTACTCCCAGTATCCCGAGATAGAAGCCCTCCACCCCCACCAGTGTGGAACATTGGGGAGCCCACTCCCAGTGTTCCAGTGTATCAACTCAATAGTTATTACCTGTAAATGAAGAAAACAGCTCCCTGACATATCATGCTGTTGCCGACATTGGGGGGCCCAATACCCATGTCAGCACTAGGAGACTCCCACCATGAGACACTGGGGAGCCCACTCATAGAAACATAGAAGTTGACAGCAGATAAGGACCGCAAGGCCCATCCAGTCTGACCATTTTTTTTCTACCTTATGAATGTGCCATAGGCCTTTACTCTGTCAATGGCTTATTTATTCATACTCATCTGTATTGCTCCCTTATGCCTATCCCATGCCTGTTTGAAGCCCTGAAATGTATTCACATCCACCACTTCCTGAGGTAGGCTGTTCCATGCATCCACCACCCTTTCTGTGAAAAAGAACTTCATCACATTACCCCTTAATCGGCCTCCCTCTAATCTCATGCTGTGTCCTCTTGCCCTGCTATTTTTCTTATATTGAAACATGTTAGACTCTTTCACCTTGTTAATGTCCTTAAGATGTTTGAATGTTTCGATCACATCACTTCTCTCCCTCCTTTGCTCTAGGGTATACATATTGAGCTCCGTTAATCTGTCCTCATATGTTTTCTGATGCAGTTACATGCACCATTTTGGTTAACCTTCTCTGGACTGCCTCCATTTTGTTAATGTCCTTGTGCAGGTGTGGCCTCCAGTACTGCATGCAGTAGTCCAGATGGGGCCTAACCAGAGTCTTTTAAAGAGGGATTGTTACCTCCCTCTTACGACTTGTGATAACCCTTCTAATACACCACAACATCCCTCTATCCTTACCTACTGCTTTAATGGTGTGCTTGGATGGTTTCATGTCATCTGTGATGATGATGCCCAAGTCTCTTTCTTCCCTTGTGATTGCCAGCAACTCCCCTCCCAACCTGTAGGTAGCCTCAGGGTTTCTCTTCCGTATGTGCATGATCTTGCACTTCTTTGCGTTAAATCCCAGTTGCCACTCTTCATATCATTTTACCAGTTTTTCCAGATCTCTCTTCATTTTGCCCACCCCATCTGGATCATCTACTCTGTCTCCCAGTGTCCCTACATATTCCCCCCACCAGCTGTCTGGGACACTGGGGAGCCCACTCCCAGTGTCCCAAAATATATATTTAAAACCTGTAAAAAAGAAAAGAGTCCCCTGATGTCTTTTTTTTTTAAATCCTGAAAAAAGAAAATGGTCCCTCGTCACCACCCCACCCCTTCCCCATTCTGACCCTTCCACTGAGCAACCACCACCCCACACCACCCCCTTGCCCTATACTTACCACTGGAGGTTGTCAGCTGTCATCTTCTGTGGACCGGGACACGTCTTCACTCTTCAAAGTCTGATCGCAAACTGAAGAATCAAGTTAAGTGCTGGATAATGTATTTCAATGGTGATTTGAACTTATAATGATATCTTTGGTATTTTTTCACCAAATTTTCAACATGGCCTTTTTGGGACCCCATCTCATGAACACTGTCACTGTCATTTCGTTAATCGGGCCCAGAAGGTGATTTTGTAGTCGCTGCATGAAATCACCTTTCAGGACAATTAATGATACAGTGCCAGTGTTCTTGAAGTTAAGAGTCCCAAAAATCATGTGAAAAAAGAGCCTGAATAAGATCTAAAATGCCAAGTTGTGGTGTTTGTTGAAATTTCTTCTACGTATCGCATAACTTTTGGTAATTTTTTATATTTTGCTGCCAAATTTTCCACATAGCCATTTTTCCATACCACCTCATAAACAGTATAACTGCCATTTTTCACATCCTGCCCGATATGTGTTTTCGCACCTGTGGCATGGAATGGTGTTTGAGCATGGATTTTAAAATTTTCACCTATGGAATTTATAAGGTGGAATCATAAGAAGAATATGTTGAACATTTGAGGTCAAAATTTGAACATGTGCCAAAGTTATGACAGTTCATTGCAATTTCGCTAGGCCTGCTCGTAACTTTGGGAATTTTTTTAATCTTTTTAACCCAGATTTTCAAGATAGCCTTCTTATTACCCACCTCATATATATCACAGCTGTCAATTTTCAAATCTTGGCCAAAATGTGTTTTTGCACCTGTGCCATAGAATGGCATTGCAGCTGCGAAGAATTACGTTTTGGCGAGGACTCGACAGTTTTTCTGTACCAAGGTACATGAGGTGGGGTAATAAGATGGCTATGCTGACAATTTGGTCACTGTTGCTCTATTAATGGAAGCACAGGGCCCAGAGGGCCCTGTACTTCCACACCTGCATACATATGCGCATCTATGGAGGGATTAGAGTGCAGGGCCCAGAGGGCCCTGTGCTTCCACACCTCCATACATATGCGCATCTATGGCAGGATTAGAGTGCAGGACCCAGAGAGCCCTGTGCTCCCACAGACACAGAAGAATATGATTATACAATCTAAAAAAGTAAGGAAATTCATTGCTGAAATGTTTGTTAATGCAACAGTTAGGGTTCTTACTAAAGTGACAAAAGCAAGGAATTGTAGTGTTAGGGTTTGCAGCCCTAACACTCCACCAACACCCTGCAGACACTGACAGGCATCAGGGGTGTGCCTTGTGGTCATTGGCCCTAACACTCACCCCATTCTCCTATACTGTCCCCATCTCAGCATATTTACTTATGGAATGGGGTGAGTGTTTGGGCCAGTGACCCCAAGGCACCCCCAACACCTATCAGTCTACATTAATGAACCTATATATATATATATATATATATATATATGTATGTTTGTATTCATTGCAAAAATCTACATTAACACATCAGTTAGGCTTAATATTATTGGTACGGGTGAGGAGTTAGGGTTGGAAACCCTAATGTCAAATTTCCCAGGTTTTGATGCTTTAATAACAAACCCTAACTGATGCACTAACATGGGTGTTTTTGCAATGATTTTCTTTACTATTTGAGATAGTGGAATCATAGCCTTATTTGCCTGTGGGATAGAGTAATCGTATCCTTATTTGCCTGAGGGAGCACAGGGCACTTTTGGGCCCTGCGCTACCATCCCTCCATAAATACATATATGTATGTAGCTGTGGAAGGGCCCTGCACTTCCATTTATAGGACAAGAGTGACCAAATTGTCAGCATAAACATCTTATTAGTCCATCTCATACATCCAGTACTGAAAATGTTTGAATCACCACCAAAACATAATTCCATGGAACCGCAATGCCATTCCACACCACAGGTGCAAAAAGACATTTTGACCAGGATTTGAAAAATGACAGACATGAGATGGGGTAATATGAAGTCTATGTTGAAAATCTGGGGTCAAAATATATAAAATTTACCAAGTTACAAGCGTGCATAGCTAAATTCCAACAAATGGTCATAGGTCTGACATATTTTGACCCCAGATTTTCAACATAGCCTTCTTATGACCCCATCTCATGAACAAGGTCAGGAAAATTTGTTGGATCCCACCCAAAAGGTGAATTTGCCAACTGATCACAAAATCACCTTTTGGGTGGGAGTTGCATTATGACAGTCATATTGGTCATGAGGTGGGGTCCCCAAAAGGCCATTTTGAAAATTTGGGGTCAATATGTCAAAAGCTGGCTGAGTTATGTATTAAAGTTGAAACCCCTATTGAAATACATTGAGCTGCATTTACCTTAGTTTCTCATATTGCAGTCGCTGATTCCAGCAGCAAGACATGTCTTCAATTGGGAGAGTGGATCTCAAAGCTGTGATCTGTTCAAGTGATTTAGGGTGTGTGGGGGTGTATTGGGGGTGTGGAGTGGTGGCTGCTGTGTGGGAGGGCTGATCAGCGAGGGACTGTTTTTTGGGGAGGGGGGTTGCAGCCAAAAAAACATCAAGGGATGGTTTTCCTTTTTATAGGAATAGACTGGGTGTGTGTGTGCCACTAGATACCAGGGACATAAAGATCCCTTCATTGGGGGGGTGATCGGACAGTGGGGCAGGACAGAGGGACCACTGACTACCAATGATTTAAAAAAATAAACCCATAATAAAATACAGGATGCAGGAACGGACTTGTGGGGTTGCCACTAGACAGCAGGGACATAAGCCAGCCCCAATCATTGAGGCTGGCTATCGGACAGTGGGGGAGGGCAGAGAGACCAGTGGACTATCAATGAAAAAAAAATACACCTAATAAAATAAGGGGCCAGCTATCGGAAAATGGGGAGGGAGAATAGGAAAATGCTGAAGTGAACCCCAATCGATGGATCTTACATAGAAACATAGACTTTGACGGCAGATAAGGACCGCTTGGCCCATCTAGTCTGCCCATTTCCCTACCTACAGGATAGGCCGTAGATCCTAGTTAACCAACAGCCTATTTCTTCCTACCCCCCACAAGAATTGCCTTATGTCTGTCCGATGCATTCTTGAATTCTCCCACAGTTTTAGACCCCACAACCTCCTCAGGAAGGCTGTTCCATGCATCCACTACCCTCTCTGTGAAATAATACTTCCTCACATTGCCCCTGAACTGCCCTCCTTCTATCTTTAAATTGTGTCCCCTAATTCTTGCAAGTCTCTTTTTCTGAAAGATGCTACCCTCTTGGACTTTGTTGATTCCACTGAGGTACTTAAACGTTTCTATCATGTCCTCCCTCTCCCTTCTTTCTTCAAGGGTATACATATTAAGCTCCTTTAGTCTCTCCTCATACGGCTTCTCTTGCAGACCCTGCACCATTTTAGTTGCCCTCCTCTGGACTACCTCTATCCTGTCTATGTCCTTCGGAGATGGGGTCTCAGAACTGGATACAGTACTCCAGATGGGGTCTCACCAACTGTCTATACAGAGGGATAACAACTTCCTGTTTTCTGCTGCTGATGCCTCTCCTTATACATCCCAGTATACCCCAGCCCTCCCTACTGCCTTCTCCACATTGCTAACCTTAAGGTCATCTGATATGATTACCACGGGTCCCTTTCCTTTTTGTTGTTGTTACTACCTCCTCACCCATTGTGTATTCTTCCCCTGGGTTCTGGTTTCCCAGGTGCATTATTTTGCACTTCTTTGCATTGAATCCTAGCTGCCATACTTCTGACCATTCCTCCAACCTTGCCAAGTCCCTTTTCATCCTTTCCACGCCTCCTTGTATATCAACCCTGTTGCAGATGTTTGTGTCATCTGCAAAAAGGCATACTTTTCCTTCCAGTCCCTCTGCAATGTCACTGATGAAGACATTAAAAAGGACTGGACCCAATACTGAACCCTGCGGTACCCCACTAGTAACCTCTCTTTCTTCAGAGTGGACTCCATTTACAATTACCTTCTGTATCCTGTTGTGCAGCCAATGTTTTACCCAGGCTACCACCCTGGGACCCACTCCCAGGCTGGTTAATTTGACTATTAATCTTTTGTGTAGGACTGTGTCAAATGCCTTGCTAAAGTCTAGGTAGGCCCTCCCTGGTCTATTACTTTGGTCACCCAGTCAAAGAAATCTATTAGATTCGTCTGACATGACCTTCCTGCTGTGAATCCATGCTGCCTTGGGTCCTGTGCTCCACTGGCCTCTAGGTACTCAACTATTCTTTCCTTCAGAAGTGACTCCATCACTTTCCCTACCACAGAGGTCAGGTGACAGGTCTGTAGTTTCCTGCCTCTGTCTTGGTCCCACTTTTGTGAAGGGAATCACATCCACCTTCCTCCAGTCCTCGGGTACCACACCATCCTCCCATGATTTATTAAAAAGAGTAGCCAGTGGTTTCACTAGTTCCTCCTTAATTCTTTTAGAATTCTGGGGTGAATTCCATCAGGACCCATTGCTTTGTCCACCTTCAGTTTTAGGAGTTCTTGCAGAACCCTTTCTTCTGTGAAAGGACTGGGATCGACCCCCCTATCAAGAGTGCTTCTGTTAATTGGATTAGGCACTTCCCCCTCCTCTTTTGTGAATACTGAGCAGAAATATTCATTCAGTATCCATGCTTTTTCACTGTTCCCCTCTGCCCACCCACCGTTCATTCTATTCAGCCTCGCTATCCCTCCCTTTGTCTTTCTACGCTCGCTGATGTACCTATAAAAGGTTTTATCCCCCTTCTTAACTGAGTTGGCTATCTTTTCCTCAGTTTGGGCCTTTGCTATTCTGACTTCCCTCCCTGCTTCCTTCTGCCTTAACTGGCACAGCTCTCTGTCCTGCTCCTTCTGTGTTTCCTTATACTTCCGGAATGCTATCTTTTTCTTCCTGACTTTCACAGCCACCTCTTTTGAGAACCATAGTGGCTTTTTCTTTCATTTTGATTTGTTTATTTGCTTCACACAAAGGCTTGTTGCCTCTGTGATGGCAGTTTTGATGATTCCCCATTGTTGCTCCACACCTCCTTCTAGCCTGTTTGCTAGTGCTTTTCTGAGGCACTCTCCCATCTTGCCAAAGTCAGCTCTCCTAAAGTCCAGTACCCTCACTTTTGTATGGCTTGACTCTGTAGCTGAGTTTAACGTGAACCACACTGTTTGATGGTCACTTGTCCCCAGATGGCAACCCACTTCTAGATCTGAGATCCTCTCACTGCCCCTGTTTGAGAGTACGAGGTCTAAGATTGCTCCCTCACAAGAAGGTTCTGAAACTAGCTGTCTAATGCCTGCCACCTGTAGGGCATCAAGAATGGCCCTGCTCTTGGATGTGGCTGCAGCAAATGTGCTCCAGTTAACATCCGGCATATTCAGGTCTCCCATCAATAGTATCTCCCCTTTCTCTGCCATTCTAAGAATGCCTTCTATCATATCCTTGTCCATTCCCTCCCCCTGACATGGGGGTCTGTACACAACCCCTGTGCGGATTGTGGTGCCCTTTCCAGTCTCCAAGGTGACCCACAGTGCCTCCTCTCCTCCCTGTTTACTCCTCCCTGTTTACTCTTTTGTTCAGTTGCTAAGGAACACAGTTAAGGAACACAGTTATACAATCATAAATTTAATTAATATGGTGTTAACGGAACAGCAAGAAAAAGGACTGAGCAAAGGCTTTTCCTTCATTCCGACACCTCCACTTGACTCGTTTAAAGTAAAACTGGAAATCTTCAAATTATTTCAAAAATTAAAACTTAGACCTTACTTTGTACGAAAAGATTGGACAGCTTTTACCGTGGAGTATTCTAATCTTCCTGTGGCTGAATTAGATTCTGAAATAATGGGACTAGTAGGAAATCAAGGTACTGGAGTTAAATGAAATGAAGGACAACAGAGAGAATGAGACCTCTTGTACTTACCATTTGTTAGTTCAGGAACTGACCCAGGTGATCAAATCATTGAGGCAATATATCAGGATAGTTTGTGGACTGAAAACTTAATTGATGAAATTGACTTGTCAGAACTTTTGGCAGAATCTGAGAATTGTTCTGACTATCCTGCACTTATAGAGGCACAGCAAGTTCAAGCTGAAATCTTTATTCTGCCCCAGTGTGTTTAGTCCAATCAGATTTTGGACTTCACAAATAATTAAAACATTTCATGGTTTTCCACTTACTTAGTTACGTGACTAATTGTAGTTCTCTGGTTCGGTTCTGAGGGTGATGCTGATATGAGGGTGATGATGATATGAGGGTGATGCTGATATGAAGGTGACGATGAGAGGCTCAGAAACTATCAATGATTGATCTAGCACTGTAGCTAGCAATCAACAAAGAAAGGCAAGTAAAATGAGTAGTATGCTGTGCTGTATAGGTGTGCACCGCGCCACACTAATGTAATAACCACTGTGAGGGCACGTATGGCAGGTAATGTGCCAGGGGCTGTTTGGGCAATTCTTTATACCCCCTGGTTCCTTTGAAATGCAGCACAAACGAAGGAGGCGCTGCTGCTACCAGAAAACATTGATATAGTCAGCGTATAGTCTGGAGAAGGAAGGAAATAGCAAGTGACTGTCACTAAGTGTAGTTGTCTTGTGTGTTTCTAAATCTAATTTGTGCTATGGCAAGGAGTCTGTTTGGACTGTGGAGGGGACTACTGTTTGTCAACTGAGCAACTCAGCATACCAAACTCAGCATGAATAATCCTACTGCTAAGGAAAAAAAAAATAAAGGTGCAAATTGAACAGCCGATTACAACAAAAGGAACTTTGTTCCAAACTCCATGCAGCCAGCACACCAAGGTGGGGTGGGGGAAGGGTGTTGCAGGGGAAGGACAGCTGATCCTAATTTTGACTGAGTGTCTACTGCTCTTCCTAAACTGGCTGTAGCCTTAAAAGAGCATCTGTTGTTTGTTTGCTTAACCAGTGCTGTAGCTTAAAAATGGCATTTGATTATGTCCTAAAAAGCTGGGGCCATGGTAGCACCTCCCACACCCTCTTTACGACACCTGTGCTACCAGGGTCTAACCTTTACATCGGGGATGATGATCAGCTAACAGGGAGGGGGAGGGACCGCTGTACTGCCAGTGATGTGCGATATGGCCGCCACTACACATTCAGTCACTTCAACTACCAGGCTAGCATTTGCTTGTAAAGCACTTTGGGATACAGTGTGTATAAAAACACAGTATATAAATGCTGATTCTTCTTCTTCTTCAATGTAGGGACTACCAGAAATCGGAATTTTACTGTTCGAACAGTAAAGTTCAAACTATTAATGACTGCAAATGGTTATTTGCCATTTGAGCAGTAAAGTTTGAACAGTAAATAAGAAATCAATCAGTAGTTACTTAGCGAGTGATGGGGGAGAGGTTTTTCAGTGAGAAAAACACATATTTACCATGAAGATATAATAATTTAAAAATAAAAATTGAATGAAGCAAATCACTGAGACCTAAACATATGTGTTGTGCTGTCCTTAGTATGCAGTAGTTGTGTATAACACTATTTTGTAAATTGTTAGAAAAACAAAATGGCTGTCAGCATGAACAGTATTTTCTCTGAGCAGGACCAGTAAATTTAAAGTTTGAACAGTAAATTTACAGTTCAAACTGTTTTCATTTACCTGCCTGTCTTGCCACCATCATAAAAATTGTTATAATTCAAAAATGGTAATATATTTTTTCACCAAACCATTGAAAGGCACACCCTTGGTTGCACCCTATCATCCCAAAAAATTTCAGAGAAAAATGTAATTCCGTGTGGGCTGTAGATGACGGCAAAAATCCCATGTTAACTTGTTGGGAAAAAAATTGTTTTTTTCAGTTTTTCACTACTTCATATCTCAAAAATCATGCAAGATGCCACCATGAAACTTTCCAGATCTTGCAACACTGGCAGAATGACCACGGATGTGAGATTTGGGGCTTTTTCATAAAAAAATGCCAAAGATATTAAGGTGCAAAAATTGAGATTTAACTCTGAAGTGCTGTACCAACCCTTACTATAGAGGTGTGGTCACGCCCCTATAATATATTCGTTGCAAAAAAAAAAACTTTGTTATGCACTAGTTAGGGTTAAAGCGACAAAAGTAGAGAAATGTGGTGTTAGTTTTTCCGACCCTAACACCCCACCCCAACCCTGCAGGCAGCAACAGGAGTGGGGTGTGCCTTGGGGTTGTCAACCCTAACACTCACCCCATTCTCATATACTGAACCCAGATTATTTACTCATGGAATAGGGTGAGTGTTAGGGTTGATAACCCCAAGGCACACCCCACGCCTGTTGCTGCCTGCAAGGTGGCGGCAGGGTGTTAGGGTTGGAAACCCTAATGTCACATTTCCCTACTTTTGTCACTTTAACCCAACAGTGCATCAACAAAGTTTACTGCAGTGAATTTTCTTACTTTTTGTGGTAGTATAATCTTATCCTAATTTGTCTGTGGGAGCGCAGGGCCCTCTGGGTCCTGCACTACCATCCATCCATAATTTTTGAGATAGTGCAATTATATTCTTATTCACCTATGGGAGCGCACAGCTCTTGGGCCATCCCACCATTGATGCATATATATATATATTGTGCTGTGAAAGTGCAGGGCCCCACAGACCCAGCGCTTACAGTTGTAGCAAACTGCAACCGAATTATCACTGTAGCCTTATTACTCCATCTTATGAACCCGGTAGTGAACATTTCTAAACCCTTTCCAAAATGTGATTCCACGCCACTGCAGTGTTATTACATGCCACAGATTTGAAAAGACAGTTTGGCTAGGATTTGGAAAATAACAGCTGTCATATTCATTAGTTGGTGTAAAAAGATAGCTATCTTGAAAATTTGGGGTCAAAATATTTAAAATTACTAGAGTTACAAGCAAGTGTAGCACAATTTCAACACACATGTATAATTTTGGCACTTTTTCATATTTAGACCCCAAATTTTAACTATATCCTTCTTATGACCCCACCTTTTGAACAAGGGTGGTGAAAATGTTCAAATCATGCCCAAAAGATGATTTTGTCAAGTCACCACAAAATTGCCTTTCTGGATGGATTTGCGTAATTCCACTGACACTGTTCATGAGGTGGTGTTCCAAAAAGGCATGTTGAAAATTTGGTGTAAAAATATCAACAAATGGCAAAGTTATGCACCAAAGTTGAAAACCCTGTTGAAATACATTGAACTGCACTTACCTTAGTTTCTCATATAGCAGTCAGCGTTTTCAGCAGCAAGACATGTCTATGATCAGAGTGTGGATCTTCACCCTGGGAGTTGTTCAGATGACTGGGGGGGGGTGTTGAGTTGGAGGTGGGGGTTGGGGGTCAGATTGGTACGGGACCTTTTTTTTTTTTTTTTTTTTTTTTACAGGTTTTCAAAAAAGACTTTGAGGGACTGTTTTCTTTATTTCAGGCAATTTCGATATGGGGGGGCACTAGACACCCAGGAAGCATTATATTATAATGGGGACAGTGATCGGAGGTTGAGGGTGCCACAAGATACCAGAGAACTATATTTTTGTTATGGGAATGGTGATTGGAGGGTGGTGGTGCCCCTAGACGCCAGGGAAATATTACTAAATATAGGGATCACGATCAGAGGATGGAGAGTGCCACTAGACACCAGGGACACAGAACATATGAATGGGGATGGTGATCATGGGTGAGGGATGCCACTAGACACCAGTGATTCTTTTTTCATTTGCTACAGATATTTTGATGTGGTTACTGAGCGTGTTCATAACCTGAAATTTTAAAAGACTACAACTTAAGAACAGATTAATATTTTTCCACCAAACTAACAAAAGGCACATCTGTGGCCCAGCCCCTTCATACTATGAAAATTTCAGACCAAAATTCCAAACTGTCTCGGCACTAGGGCTCTTGACAGAAACAGAAAGGCAAATCTAGAAAGGATATTCTCATAAAAAAGGATATTTTTTTCATGATATAAAGATTTATAATGTTAAAAAAAAAAACATTTGAAGGGCATTTCTCCAACAGTTAAGTGCAGAATCCGACTAAGGGGGTCACCATAAGCAAGCGACATGTGATGGTCGCTCTCCAGAATGTCATTTTTATGGTGTTTTAACATTTGAATTTTTATGGAAAAAGGGGAAACAAGATGGTTGCAAATGAAAAAGGATGTTCCCCCTCACGAAAAATGACATCAAGATGAAAAAAAATTATTATTTTTTCAAATCATACAGCTATTTTTAAATGCTTACTGAGCATGCTCAGAACCAATTCAAAATGTAAAAATTAAATAACTTTGGAATGGATTAATATTTTTTCACCACACAAGCAAAACACACATCTGTGGCCCAGCTCCTTTCTACCCAGAAAATTTAAGACCAAAATTCGAAACTGTGTGGACGGTACCCACGTTGACAGAAAACCCAGCAAAACCAATGGGAGAAAAATAATCCCGAAAAATTAGTTTTTGCACTATTCAGAACTTGGAATCCACACATCTGACTGGAATGAAACTTGGTACATCCAGAAAGCTACCATGCAAGACTGTGCATGCAAACTTTCTTGAAAATCTGATGAACAGTTGCCATGTTATTAAAGTGCAAAAACTGAGGTTTAACATCAAATAGCCTACTCAACCCTAACCATAGGGGTGGGACTGCACACCTATAATGTATATATATACTATTAAGGTGCAAAGTTAGTGGTTTAACATTTAACACTCTACTCAACCTAACTATAGTGGTGTTACCATGCCACTATTATAGGGTTGCAGTAGCACCCCTTAGGGTTGAGTAGACTGTTTAATGTTAAATCCCAAATTTTGCACTTTAATTACTTTGGCATCATTTGACGAAATAGCCCAAAATTTGGCATGTGTGCTTAGGCTATCAGAGTCACAAGATGTGGAAAGTTTTGTGATGGCATCTTGCATAGTTTTTGAGATATGGAGTGCCAAAATATAAAAAGAAAGAAAAAGTTTGTTTTCCCTATACCAACATTGAGTATTTTTGCTCTCACCGACAGCCTTGATGATGTGAATTGTTTCATGAAATTTTTAGGGTTGAAGGGCCCCATGACAAGGGTCTACCTATGGAAGGTTTGGTGAAAACATATTATACCATTTTTAAATTATAATGATTTTTGAGTTAAAATCCCAATATAACTGGTAAAAAAAAAAAATATCACGAAAGATAAAAAAGTCTATTGTGAACGGTAAAAAGAAAAAATAGTGCAAGTGATTATTTGTATGATTTAGTTGTCATGGGGGAAAAACAGTCGAGATGGCTGCCATTTTCTTTTTACTGTTTAGTCTATTTTTTTTTATTTGTTCGACTTATGTATAAGTCATTACAAATGTTATTTGAGCAGTAATCTATCAAAATCTCACATTCTCACATAATTATAAGATACTATAAATATTAGATAATAAAATATATCTTCCCATCCTATCCATTTTCATTAGTAAGATAGCATTTCATTATTTCATCATCCTTATTTAAGCAATACTAGCTCATACGAGTACTTCCAAATATTTAAAGAAAAAAAAAAATAAAACATAACTGTCTACATAGCTATAGCCTTGAATCAACTTTTTACTTTAATGTACTCACTGCTTTGTACTCGGATATCCCCTTCAGGCTACACCAATTGGAGCATCCTCCTATATCCCAGACCCTATATCAGCATAATGATCAGAATACAGTAGGGAAAACTCAGAAAGGACACAGTCATCACTACACTGCACTAAGCAATTGAGCTATTACTTTTCTGAGTCTTTGCTATGCCTGCAAGCACTTAGTGTAATACCATGTCTCCCTTAATTGGGAACTAAGGGTAAGCTTTAGGGATTAATTCTCAGGTGCTTTAAGATCCCCTTTTGGGGTAGACCAGATCCAACCCCCCTAATTAGTCCCTTTTGGGCAGGCTTCCCGGAGAGGTTTCAGTTGGGTTTCTCTGGTCCTTAACCCATGACTTGGAAAATCCTACACCAAATAACACCAGCAACATAGGAGTGGGGCAACGAAGTGTCCCATCCCTGACCACACAATTCATTCCCAGAGCATTGTTTGGACCCACAATTTCCAGATCAATAAAAATGAGGTCAGCAACTTTCAGCATACATCTTAGTCACCCCACCTACTCTAGGCCATACTACAGAATGACCTGGGTATATTCTGATTTACCCCAAAGGACAGCCTTACTAGGAAAAATCAAGCAGAGCAGTTAAACATTTCAAAAAAGAAATCCTACTTAAAAAATAAATTCTACTTAAAAGCAACAGTGAACACACATATATAAAACACATGTAAAATGATTTGCTGTCCATAAACTATCAAAATCCCCCCAAACCAAGAGCAAGATCAAGTCTAGATATGCCTTCTTGGATTTTATCACAGTTTTATAAATAGGTCACCTGAATTGCTTCACCCCTTACTAAATTCTCCAGACCTTTTTTTTTTACCAAATCTAGCTCATGATATACATAAAGAAAGCTCATTAGTTCCAGGCCCTATTCAGGCTGTCGCCCAATGTTTGAGAACCAAGGCATTCATAATCTCCTCTCAGTGTTTTACCAATGTGAGCCAGTCAAGAGACCTTCCGTAAGCAGGGGGAACATCCCAAAGGGTTCAACCACACTTAATGCACTGTCCCTCAAATCCTCCATTGTCTTCACTGGACAGTTTCTCCCCAGGCTAAAGGGCCATCTCTCTTTTTCTTGTCCTTATATCTCACTTGGGGGAGGGTATTCCACCTGTAAGATAAAACAAAAAGCGCTCCTCTGAGCATAATATTTTCTTATCTTAAGTCATCACCACCACCCCTCCCCTTAGGCAACAGTGGCATAACTGTAGAATAAAAAAGAAGACCTTAAGCGCAAATAGCACATTTACATCATCAGGCTCTCTCCTTCCATGGATCCAGATCCCAGCAACCAGAGCACCACTCATCTCCTCCTCCAGCTTCTACTACTTTTACTCCCAAACTCACAGACTCTGGTAAATACATCTTCCTTTTTAGTTTCAAACCAGCATCAATTCGAACGCCATTACCCTTTTAGTTTTTAGTTAAAAATGTATATTATGGCAAGTCCAACTATGCGCTAAACTTCAGCAAACGACTCGAAGAAGCGGGTATTCGACCAAATGCTGGGGTGACAAATGGGCAAAAATAGAACCACTATTCAAGGGTGTTCAGGGTCCAAGTATCGCAAACTACTCGCTCGCAAAGTTCAAAGTGCACCTCAGTACACTGCCATGAGCTCAATCAGAGGCTGCAGTAAAACTCCCACCCAGTTCGGGCAAAAGGCTGAACGGCACACCGAAAAAACACTCAGGGAAAACGCCAAGTGCCGACCAAGTGCTCCGGACCAACATCAAAGTGTTACAGAGTAAAACGGCATCTGCGAAAGAAACCCATCAAAGTTTTAAGTTGGGTTTCATTCATCCAAACCTTTTAAAATGAACAGATAAGTAAATAAGTAAACAGAACTAGAAGGCTACTTGGAGCAGTGCTGCAGGGAGCGGAGCAGCCTTATGGTTGTTTTATGGTTGTTTTAGTAACAAAACCAGTTTTCTGCTCTTCCTGACAGACACTCCCCTGCTTGGGAGTTGCGGCTGTTGCATGCCTTTTTACTACTTAAACTTACAAACTGTAATAGTACATACAAGTTATGTATTTTTGTTGTTAATGATTTTTATTGTTATAAAATCACAGTACAGAGTGCATATGAGAAATGTACCTACAACGAGAACACATTACATACATATCATATAAACTTCAGTCATTAATATGCGGAAATAACTTTGAACAGGTATTACCAGCACATTAGGCAAGGGGAACAAGTGGGTTAGTACCACTAAAATGGAACTATTCTTTAATGAAATACAGCAATTAATTAGCAGGTATATGGCAAGTATGGAGCTACCCCCTCCCCCCCCATCTATTACACCTAAATGGGGGCTAGCACCTGTTACGATAGGGTAAAAACTAAATAAACCTTAACTAAACTAAAGAGCTCTAACCTGTGCAACAAGTGAATTGTGTGCTGCTACTACTTACGAATACCATAGGTGACAGGAGGGAAACTCTATACACTATACAGCCAGGACAATCTCATCATGGCATCAGTCAGAAGTCAAAATGGCTGGATCCACAGACACGGCAACCTGAGGAAGTACTGGGATCTGAAAGACAATAAAGGAAGCACAGAGTATACAAGGCAGCATCAGAGTCCTGAGCAGCTAAACATTCTGTCTGCACCGGGTTGGGAGGAGGCGGGGTGCCAAGACCAAATTGGATTAGGGTGACCCAGCTACTCTCCACAGGAAGGGGTGGGGGTAATGCTGGGATTTAAGGTTACAGGGAGTAGGAAATCACTTACTACCTGCTAGCTAAGTGGACCCACCAGTGATGATTTCCTAACCTGTCCTGGTCTGGGGACTAACATAGCCCATGTATGGTCTCCAACAGGAGGTGACACGCTCCATTTGGTCAACCTTGAAATAGGGGAGTCTGTCCAGGTGAGCAACACCAGTGAGAGAAGTAAGGATCCCCCTATACACGGGATAGTGGTACTAGGCTAATTATATAGAATAGCTCTTTTGGCCTGTAGAGCCAGTATGGTAAACCACCTAAACGCTGGGTGAGAGAGCTTAAGCTCCAGCGGCTGAATGCCTAATAATAGTGGTAAGGGTGATGGGGGATGTTTGTCCCCAGTACCTCTGCACACAGCCTACAAATCTGCCTCCAGAAGGGCACCAGCTTGGGACAGGACTACAAAATATGATACAAGTCTCTACCTGGGGCTCGACAGTGCTATCGCCTATCATGGTCTAGGACCCCAGCCACATGTAGTACCGCAGGCGTTCTGTACCATGAGTGCAGAATCTTGTTCTGGATAAGGTGACTTTGAACATCCCTAAGGAGGTTGTGTGCACTGTGCCTAGCCTGGGTCCATTGGGCATCGGTGATACTGCAATCCAGAAATCATTCCCATTTATGTTTGGACTCCCCAGACTGGCTCTGCAGGGTATCTCGCAACTGGCCATATATTTTGCCCGCTGGTCCCTTAGGGGCCTTCAACCAAGCGGTAAGCTCATTGAGGTCATTAGTATGATCTCTGGATGACAGTAGGGGTTTAACGGCCTCTCTGAGCTGTAGGTACCTCCAGTGGTCCTTATTGGGAAGGTTCCAATTACATTGCAGGGATTGAAAAGTGGCAACCCTGCCTATATCCCCTTCTAGTATATTTCCCATGAAGTGGATCCCATTGGATTCCCACTCTGCCCAGTAAATTGAGCGATTGTCTATCTGCACCCATGGGTGTTCCAGATTGGGGTATGGACCAATGGGACTGGTCTGCTCCCTAACCTATGGTGTACTTTATACCAGCCACTACCCACCGAGGCTATGGTTGGGTGCTGATTTATGGGGCCTTCTACTAGAAATGTAGAGAAGGGATGTGGCTATTCCCCCCCCCCCCGTTTGCTGCTCCATGTGCACCCATTGTGGTGATCTCTCAGAGCATGGATTGATCCAATGCCTGGTTTGAGCAGGATGGAAGGCTAACTTATAACCCTTGAACCAAGGAAGGTTCCAACCCCCGCCTCTGGTGTGCTCGAGGTTTATTGCTGCTGAACCGAGGTTTTTTCCCCTCCCAGAAAAAGTCATCCACCAAACTATCAATTTTTTGCAACCATTTCGGGGGAAGGTGAAGAGGGGTGTGCGAGCAGGTATGAAATTTTGGGAGCGGTCACCATTTCAACAGCATCAATCTTTCCAGCTAGGGTAAGAGACAGCTTATGCCATCTGCCAAATTCAGTTTTGCAGGCTTATAGGAGGGGTTGCAGGTTCGGCTCCCATGTCTGTTCTATCTGAGTGGACAGTCTGATCCTCAGGTATGTGAGACCATCATTAGCCCACACAAGGCCATGGTCAGTGGCCATCTCAGGGGTACAGTGGGGGTTCATGGGCATTAGCTCAGTTTTAGACTGGTTCAGCTTAAGTCCCAAGATATCTGCAATGTCTTTGAGTAGGGACAGTGGGGGGGGACTGTGGGATATCTGCCATAGGGATAAGCAGATCATCTGTGTAAATAAGGGTTTTATAGCTTCGAGACCCTAAATCAATGCCCTTGATTTCAGGGTGGAGACGAATGGCAGAAGCCAGGGGCTCAATAGCAAGAGCGAAAAGCAGGGGGGAAGGGGACAACCCTGATGGATGCCTCTCTCTAGTGGGAAAGCCGCAGAGGTAGTCCGGTTGGTAGCTACTCGGGCTGAAGGGGTATGATAGATGGCCTTGACGTATGCCCTGAACTTATCCCCAAAACCCAGATGTGTGAGGACTTCGTGCAGGTAGTCCCACTCCAGGGAGTCAAAGGCTTTCTCGAAATCCACGGCCATGGCTGCCACTGGGGTATGTAAGCCCTTAGCAGTGTATATGAGATTGAGCAATGACCTAATGTGGTCCGAGCTATTCCTCCGTGGAATGAATCCTACATGGGCCGGATTGATCAAAGTGAACAGCAAGGGACTCAAACGATTGGCCAATACCTTGGTGTATATCTTGTTGTCCACATTGATCAGGGAAATGGGACTGTAACTTGCTGCCTTAGTTGGAATCTTTGCCCTTCTTGGGAAGGACCATGATAACCACCTCTCTTAACACTGGGGGGAGGGCACCCTGCCTCTCTGCCTCCCTATAAACCTGCATGAGGAGTGGACTAATCTGGGGACCAAGTGCCTGCAGAAATTCCACCGGGAAACCATCCCCTCCCGGAACTTTCAATTCAGTTCATTTTTATACTGGAAGGTATGTGAGCAAAAATGCTAATTTTCACAAACGTCCAGTGGTACAAAAATTCTATAATACAGAGACAAAGGTAAAAACAATATTTGCAAAATGTTACAGTATTTACAATAGGAACAGTGTATATGACAGGATCATCTAGAACAGAAAAAAAAAATACAGAGCACACAACAACAGAGCCAATATACAGATACTTATAAATATAAATACTTACAAAGCTTATATAAGCTTTACTGCCCTTTATGGAAAGCAGTGCGGCCGAGACCACCTCCGTAGATAAGGGTGCATCCAAGTGGTTGATCTGCTGGGGAGTAAGTTTGGGAAGATTAAGACCCTCCAAAAAGGACATGATTGAATCCAGGGGGAAGAGTGGGTGGCCTTATACAGTGTAGTGTAAAAGTTGGCTGTTATATCGTTCACTTATTGCGGGCTAGAGTGTACCTCCCCCTGGGGCCCTATGAGACCTGCAATGTGCCTATCTACCATTTGTTTCCTGAGCTGATATGCCAGAACCTTGCCCCCTTTATCCCCTTTCTCCCAGTATCTGTGCATCAGCCACAGGATAGCCACTTCTACTTTCCTACTGATCAGCTAATTAATTTATAGTCAGAGATCTAGGACTCTTCGCCCTATAGGTGATTTTAGGGATGGCGACGTTTGTGATTTGTGTTGGTCCTCCACAGTCTTCAGAGCTGCTTCTAGTGCCACGAGTTTTTGGTCCCTTTCCCTCAGACATCTAGCGGTGTAGCCCATAATTTGGCCCCACATGCAAGCCATAAAAGTCTCCCATATTACCCCTGCACTGGTGTCCTCAGTGGGATTTTCCAGGAGAAACCATGCAGTTTCTTCCCTTGCCCATGTGAGGAAGTCTGGGTCTCTAAGCAAGAGGGGGTCTAGCTTCCAGTTGGAAGCTGTCTGTGGCACAGGGCCTCACGTGAAATAAAACTGAACTGGTGCGTGGTCAGAGATTATGATAGGCAGGATGGTGGTGGATAAGGCAGCTTGTTTCAGGTCCGGGGACATGAGCTAGTAGTCAAGCCAACTTAGAGAACCATGCACCTCTGACTGAAACATATAGTCATGTTCTTGTGGGTGAAAAGTACACCAAATATCGAGTCCCATGTCCATCATAAGTTGACCTGTCACCCCTATGCCCCACACTGAGGTTCCTTGCTTAGGGCTCTCCTGTTTACTGTGGAAACCAGGGTGAGATTTAAGTCACCTTCCATCAGGATGGGATAGCCCTGGGGGGCAAGGGTACTGAGGGCACTGGCTATCTCATGAAAAAAGGCAGGGCTGTCTTGGTTAGGTCCATATGCATTGCAGAGAAGAATCTTCCCCTGTGGGGTATCCCAAACCCCCATAATCCACCTCCCAGAAGAGTCAGCCAGTTGGGAATGCAGTTGCCACTTAAGCAATTTGTGTAAAAGTATAACAACCCCACGTTTCCTAGACTGTGCACTGGAATGTATCTCCTGCCCCACCCAGTCCCTGACCAGAAATTTATGGTCATTCTGGGTAAGCATGGTCTCTTATAGAAAGACAATTTGAGATTTATGTCTTTCTAGGTGGGAGAGGACCTCTTCCTCTTAATGGGAGTGTTCAGCCCTCTTACATTCCACATATGGCTCATAATGTCAGCCATAATCTAGTGTCGGGGATATCATGCATTCCAATAAAACGTCCAAGTGTAAGAGTGGAAAAGACTGATTGGTTAACCACCCAGAGAACATGCTAACCCATGTGACTACTGTGTGCCCTGTCTGAAGGGGGGGACCAGCCAACCCCTTCCAATACAGCCATACCATAGAGTTCATTGAGCCAGTACATTGCCCTTCTGCCACAACATTTCACAGCAAATTCAAGATACAGCAACATTAAAATACATAGGAACAGTTTCATACAGAAAAAACTATATACAGTGTTTTTGGGTAACAGCTACGACACTAGCCGGCACCATTACGGGCCACATGGCAAGCTGAGCTCCACCTGGGGGCTTGGTAGCCAAAGGCTATCCAAGTAGGCCTAGGGTGAACCTCTAACTTAATGGGGCTGACCGCTAGAAATTCGGTCACTGCTCCTTGAGCCATACCAGATCAGTACACTGGGACTAAACAGCTTAAGGGGGGAGGGGCGGGCATGTGGGAGGGGGGGCCCTTCCTCTCAACTGGGGGCTTATAGATAGCAGCACAAATATGGTACAGACATGCCAAAAATGGCAGCTAGAAACAGTAGGGAGAGATGAAGGGAGGAATGTAAAGGTCGGGGAAAATAAGAGGGAAGGCCACACAGAGGCCTAACAGACCAGGTGGTCTCTACCAGGTGCAAATACCATAGTGGTATCACCGAGGCCCCCCTAAGAGCTGGGCATAGAAGGCTAAAGACTGCATCCTACGGACGGTGGGGGGGAGGGAGGTATCAACATGGTCCGTGCACCTGAAAAGGGGGAGGGGGGCAGGCCACCTACTAGTTGTGGTCCTAACTGCCCCCCATACAGTGCACAAACCCCTGGCAGCAATTTATCTTTTCCACCCTGTTGTCTTGAGTATAGGGACCCAGGAGAGGCTCATCACCCCCCCACCTGTCAAACATGTGCTGTAACTGCAAAGGGGTACCGATTCACAGCCAAGAAACAGATTCTCCCCTCCTCAACAAAACCCTTCTTTCCTTGGAGCCGTTTATCGGGGTACTGTGAGCGACTCCCAGCAGCATACCCAAAGTAGGGATGACAGAATGCAAGGATGTAGGATGGGGGGTGGGCATTGCCACATGAGGTAGCTACTTAAATGAACAGAAAGCAGTTAATGATCAGTATCAACCCCTCCACAAGCGACAGCTATCCCCCATGCCCCCGAGCTTGCACAGAGCTGTATACCTCTACCTGCACCACATACAGCCCCCCCGCCCCTGTAAAGATCCACCTCGAACCTCCCCTCCACCCCGTTGTACCAATTATAACAAAACAGCCAACACATCAGAGTGGTAAACTAGCACCTGTGGCTACAACCATGGACAAAGAACATAAGTCCAGCAGCTGTCAACTTATATGATCCGGAGGTCCAGTGCATCATCTCTCCTTTCCCAGCCCTAGGCTCCGGGAAACAGGCGCACGGAACTTCGACTGAGTGGAGGCAGGAGTGGGTGACTAAGTTCAGGTTATTTTTATTATTTAAAATGTATAAAACCACAGTTTATTACATTCAATCACATTATACCAGCAGAAAAAAACAATGACATAACTTATGTTCGCAGATAAGCTATAAAAAATGTATATAAACCTCACCATTTAAACAAAGACGTACAAAAAGCAGATATTGGATAACTTCCTGCCTGGGAAACATTCTAACAGCACAATCCTAACATAAACAGAATTTTGCAATTCCATGAATCAATTTCACAGAGTCTAATTTTAAAACATATTTTTTACGTTCTAAACTTTGGAGAGAAAGATGCATTGGAAGCAAAGAAAAAATATATTTTTCATGTTCCTGAGCCCATTTTTTGCATTCAAACAGTATAAATACCACCCATCTGATTTATTGGTGCAATCACAACAACTTCTAAATTTTTTTATAATACCAGTTATTCAAATTATAATAGGAGTTACCTAAACATGCCCATCTTATTCTACATAAAATATTCCTGTGTAAACCATTTTCACACATAGACAAAAATGGTTCTAGGCCCCAATTGATCTTTATAGACGAATATGTGCCATATGTATCCAAATCATGCATATTTGCGAAGTCCTGCTGGACTGCAACATCCTTTAACCTCTGTACAACTTCATTCACAAAACCATCTGTGTTTGCCAAAACATGACCACTCCATAAATCAGTGCACCCAAATTGTCTTAAGGCTGCATTCAATCTAAAAAAACAGGATGTAGATTGTCCACTCAGCCCCATTTTACCCAGCTCTTCAGCCCAGCACAGCCAAGGCAGGCTAGTATTATTTAATTTCATTAGCCTTCCCCAATACTTAATAGCTCTTATCAATATTCTTGTTTTTACCTGAATCATCCCAGACTCCAATCTTAAAAAGCACGAGGGGCAATCCCGAGAAAGATTTAAGGTAGATCTTAAACAAGCATTTGTCAATGCCGAATGTTTGCTTGCTGGCATTGGCATTGGTAGTGTAGGAGTTACAGAGCTGCATAATAGGAATGGCAGTGAAGTATTGAACTGAAGCCAACCCCACCACCCTGCAGAGACTGACAGGCATTGAGGTGTGCCTTTGGGTCGTCAGGCATAAGGGCCACGCCGTTTCACCACGCTGTACCCTGCAGACACCAAGTGTCACAGTGTGCCTTGGGGTCTTTGGCTGTTATGTGCACCCCATTCCATCAGGAAATACGGTGAGATGGGTGCGGTATAGGAGAATGGGGTGAACTTTGGGGCCGAAGAGTCCAAGGCATACCTCGATGCCTCTCACTGGCTGCAGGGTGTGGAATGGTATGAGCATTACAGGCAAGAATCCCAAGTCACACCCCTGATGCCTGTCATTCTCTACAGGATGGGGCATTATGGCCAGAAACCCTAACGCCTCAGGCATTCGTTGGTATTTTCACTCCAAATTTTCAACATTTTTTTTTGTGACCCCCACCTCATGAACAGTGGCAATATCAGTTTGTTAGCTGAAAACTGCTTTTGCACAGCAACTACGGGATTTAGCACCACAGGTGCAAAAACACATTCCAAACAGGATGTGAAAAATGACAGCTGTACTATGCATGGGGAGGTGTAAAAAAATGGCAATGTTGAAAATCTGCAGTGAAAATATTAAAAAAACTGGTGAAGTCACAAGCGTGCATAGAAAGTGTGCAACACACACCCGTAATGTAATTAGTTTGAGGATTTTTACAGCAGATTGTCAACACAGGCATTTTGGGACCTCCGATCATGAGCAGTGTCACTGTGATTTTCTTTATCTGTCCCGAACAATGATTTCCCACAGTGACCACGCATCTCTGTGCTGAAAGTGTGAAACACATTTCACCATGTTGTGAAAAATGACAGCTGTACTGTTCAGAAGGAAGTGTGGAAAATGCCACAGGTGAAAATCTGGACTGAAAATATTACAAAGTCGTGAACTTAAGAGGTGCGTGGAAATCGCGCAATGCTCACTGTAACACATTGCTTTTATGGACTTTTGTCACCAAATTTTTAACATAGCCATTTTAAGACCTCTGCTCGTGAACAGTGTAACTGTGATTTTCTTAATTTGTCCCAAACATTGCTTTTGCACACTGACTGTACCATTGTGCGCTACATGTGCGGAAACACATTTTGGGCGAGATGTAAAAAATGGCAGCTGCACTGCTCATAAGGAACTGTAATAAAATGGCAATGTTGAAAATCTGGCGGTAAATATTAAAAATTCGCAAACTTGCGAAAGTGTGTGTAGGAACTTATAACATGCGCCCTAAAAGTCAATTTTAGGAATTTTTCACCAAATTTCAACATAGCCATTTTAGCACCTCTGCTCATGAACAGTGTCACTGTGATTTTCTTAATATGTCCAAACATTGATTACAAGACAATAATGCGCCATTGTGCGCTACATGCAGGGAAACACATTTTGGGTGACATGTGAAAAATGACAGCTGTACTGCTCATAAGGAGGTATGGTAAAATGGCAATGTTGAAAATCTAGAGTGCAAATATTAAAAATTTGTGAACTTACGAGCGTGCGTAGGAACTGTGCAACGCATGTTCATAAAACAGTCATTTTTAGGAATTTTTTCACCAAATTTTCCACATAGCCATTTTAAGACCTCTGCTCATGAACAGCATAACTGTGATTTTCTTAATGTGTCCATACATTGATTTTGCACACCGAATGCGCCTTTGTGAGCTACATGTACGGAAACACATTTTGGGCGAGATGTGAAAAATGACAGCTGTACTGCTCATAAGTAGATGTGATAAAATGGCAATGTTGAATATCCAAAGTGCAGATATTAAAAATTTGCGAACTTACGAGCGTGTGTAGGAACTGCACAACGCACGCCCGTAAAACAGTCATTTTTATGAATGTTTTCACCAAATTTGCAACATGGCTTTTTGAGAGCCCACCTTATGAACACTGGCACTGTCGTTTCCTTAATCAGTCCTGAAAGGTGATTTCACACAGTGACTGCGAAATCACCCTTCGGGCCTGATTAATGCCATGCCAGTTCAAGAATTCATGAGGAGGGGTCCCAAAAACCCTATGTTGAAAATTTGGTGCCAAAATTCCAAAAAATGCCTGAGATATGCATTAAAGTTAAAAAAACCCTATTTATTGCATTATACAGCTTACCGGCATTTCTTCAGTTTGCGGTCAGCTTTGAAGAGTGCAGACGTGCTCCCGGTCCACCGAAGATCATTGCACCAGACTCCGGAGGTAAGTATGGGGTAAGGGGGGGTGTGGGGAGGCAGGGTGCGCAGTGGATGGGCGTGGGTGGGCTGGGAGACCACTGAGGGAACGTTTTCTTGTTTACAGGTTTGTTTGTTTATAAAGGAAGATGACCTGGGACGTTTGCCATGCTGGGGTGGGCTCCCAGCGTGGCAGCTGGAAGGCTGTTGGGGGGGCCTGGAGCTGACAGGGGATTGGACACCCCTGTCAGCCATATGGACTTGTGCCACGCTGGGGTGGGCTCCCAGCATAGCATCTGTAAAGGCTGTTTGGGGGGTCTGGAGCCGGCGAGTTGGGCACCCCGTCGGCCCTCTGGGCGTGTGCCATGCTGGGGTGGGCTCCCAGCGTGGCACCTGAAACTTTGGGGCGTGGAGCCAACAGGGATTGGGCACCCTGGCCATACAGTATGTGCTGGGGAGCGATGAGCACGCTAATATGCGGTATGCAGGGAGGGCGGAGCTGCTCACTGAAGCGAGTTCTCCTTTCAACTGTATGGCACTGCATTTTCAACTGTTGTCATAGATAGCTGTAGCATTGATTGGAGAACTGCGACCACACCTGCAAACGCACTGAATTGGAAGACGGCTGCCACACCTCCGAAAACTCGGATGATGGCACAATGTTTCTTGCGCATGCATGCAGGCAAACATAAAAATGATTCTGTATACTTTCCAGCTTGGCTTTATCCAAATAGAGATCCCATACTTCACTGCCATATAACAATTGACTCATTAATTTAACTTCAGAAGTTTTTTTCAGGGAGACAAAAGAGTTATTAGCGAATTTGGCAGCAGAATTGCAAATAGCCCCCATTGTTTTGGAGGCATTATATTTTACATCTGCCAAATGACTAAACCAGGACATATTCTTATCAATCATTACTCCTAAATATCTAAACTCCTTCACCACCTCAAAGTTACAACCATCAATTTCCCATGGTTTCTCATACTGTTTGGACTTCCCAATCACCAAGACCTTAGATTTAACATTTAGTTCAAAATCCAACTGTTTCAGTGTATTCATAACATTAGAAATGGCACGTTGAAGTCCTAATGGGGTTCTAGAGATAATCAAGGCATCATCTGCTTACAACATCAGTTTAACTTCCTCCTTATCTATGGCTGGGGCGAAAGTATCAATTTGCATAATATTTTTATTTAGCCTTTCAATATATAGGTTAAACAGGGTTGGGGCAAATAAACAACCCAGTTTCACACCAGTATTAATAGTCAATTCCCTTGATAATGCCCCATCTCTCCCATACCTAATCTCTATACTAGTGTTTGAATATAATAATTTAATAATTTCTAGCAATTGGGGGTCAATATTTAGTTCTGCCAACGATTCCCATAACTTTGCTCTATTGACAAAATCAAAAGCACTTTTAATGTCCAAAAAAACACATAAAGATTACCCTTTTTATGCCAAACATATTTATCAACTAAAAAATGTAGTGAGAAAAGCAAATCAAGCATATTATGACCCTTTTTAAACCCCCCTTGGAATTTTGGAAGTAAAGCATTCTCCTGTACCCAAGCCATCAATCTGTCCAATATTAATATTGAATAAATTTTCTCTATAACAGGGAGCAAAGTAATGGGTCTATAACATTTCGGATCACACCTATTTCCTCTCTTGAACAGGGGAACAACCATACCCCATTCCAATTTTGTGGTAGGATTAAGAAATTACTTATTATAGTGAAAATTGGGGCCCAATAGCCTGGATTGTGTAAAAAGACCTCTGCTGGCAAACTATCAACTCCCGCCGCTTTATTTCTTTTTGTGCCATTATGGCCTTTTCAACTTCATTGAGGGAGAATTGAAACACATCTTCAACAAATTTGCACGGAGGTGTGTAGGAATCACCCCCCAATGCCAAACTTCAACCTTGACAAATTTTATACACCTCACTAAAATGTTGCACCCACATTTGTTTGCTAATTATCCCTGTTATATTATACGAAATGTTGTTTTCATTACGTCCAAAAGCAACCATTATCCAGAAGGTTTTAGACTCTTTTGTCAATATACTTTCCTGTAATCTCGTCCATTGATTAGCCATATAATCCTTTTTTTCCTTTCCAGCATTCGCATGTATTCTAATTTGAGATTCTTAAAAGCACCAAGAATTTGATGAGACAGAAATGTAATCCTAATTTTCCCAACTTTTTTTAATTTCTCTCCTCATAAAATAGCATTCAAAATCAAACCATGGCTTATCCAAACCTATGTCAATATGTTTCTTACTTCTTTCCTTTTTACTGAGCTCTAGAGAAGTAATAGCAATTAGCTCATCAAATTCCTTAACTAACATTTTCATTTCCAAGTGGTTACTGTTTTGTAATATATAAGTGCTTGCTCTAACTTGATCATTACATATAATATTATCCAGTAGCTCCCTTGAGAAAGAATCCCATTTATTTTTTCCCCATATTTAATACACATATGGGAATTAGGTTTAGCTTCTTCCAAGTGGTCAGATAAAAATTTAGCAAATCCAAAACAGACAGAACACATAACAGGGTAATGATCACTATCCCAGGATTTAATAACTTTAAATAGCTTTACTAAAGGGTAATCAATAGCCTCCACTATACATAAATCCAAAACAACTCCCCCATTACCAATTGAGAAAGTATACTCGCCCTCCCAATCACCATTAGAACAGCCATTAAGAACTCTACAGCTATATTTCCCCAAAATATCAAGAACAATTTTCCCCTTTTTAGAGATGGAGCTGTCTTTGGACTGCCTTAAAGGTATATGCACAATATCATCAATACACCAATCTCTTGTATAATCCTCAATTAATGAACCTATATGGGCATTAAAATCTCTAGACAAAAAACATTTTAACCCCAAGGAATCTTGATTTCACAGAGTCAATACTGCTTCCAGTCATATCCATAACACTATAATAATTTAAGGTATTTAAACCAGATGGGATATAAATATTGAAAATCACCCATTTAGTACAAACATTTGCAATCACTATATACATAAAGTATTCATTATAAGTACTTACTTCAATTATACTGAAATCCAAACTAGTAGACACATAAATTACTACCCCCCACCAAACTGACTGTACGTTTTATCTTTATAGGCTGGTGACATCCAGGCAGAGTAACCCTCCAACATTTGATCACAGCAATATTTTGCCCAGGTTTCCTGAACACATAGAACTGTAAAAGTTTTTAACCAATTCAAACATTCCTTATCTATTACTTTCCCCTTCAGGCCAGCAATATTACAGCTTAAAATATCAATGTCACCGTTATAAGGCTTCTACCCTAACTGTGTCTGTCAAATAGCATCATCTTCTAAGTTAATAGTGCTGTTTGAACTTATCTCAGAAAGCAATATGCTTTCCTCCAAAGAATACACCGATTCTAATGAACTGTTACTTTCTTCCATTACAATGCTGCTGTTTATTTTTGCCCCCAACTGTTTCCAACCTCTTCTAAACACAGCCCTTTCCTCATCTCCATTTAGGTTATGAACTGTCTCTCTTGGTTTAATAAAAGCTATTATTTGAGGTTGTTTAAGAGCAGAATTACCTCGAATTTCTGTCCCTAGTGATTTTCCATTCTTCTTTTTAATTGGGCTTTTTCCTTGAACCAGTGATTGCTCTCTTATTGTCACATCGAGTATAATACCTATATCCATAAAGTTATATTTTATGGCAAATATTCTGGTTCTCACAGATGCATTTCTAAGTACCATGCATACCCATCCTTTCTGTGCACCAAACTTATATCTATAGGTTGATTTTATATCCTGCCAACTAATTTTTGCACCTGCTAGACCTTTAATTAAATTATAAGTAGCCAATTTCAGAAGATAGTTATTTTTTGATCTTCCTTTAGGGAGACTGTTGATAAACAAGGTTGGTAGCATATCACTGGCTGCAGTTAACCACTCCTTAATAGCCTCTCTTGGCTCAACTAGTCTTTCTTTCATTGCCAAATGACCTAATTAAGATAATTTCCCAAACTTTACTTTCTTATTTTTAACTCCCTTTTGCATCACTCTATTCTCATTTTGCTTTTGCCCAAGATCAGCAATATTATCATTTTCCCCTACTAGCACATTTCCAAAAGTTTGATTACTTTTATCACAGCCCTCTTTGATTTTAGGGGTCTTTCTCTTCACTTTTTCAGTATTATTAATATGAAGCATTCTTTCCTCTAATTCCTTTATTAGATTTTCTATTTCTGTTACCTCTTTCTTTGAAATTTCATCTGTGATAGTTCCTATACTCCTATTACCGTATTGAGCTATCAGGGAACCATTATCTTGAGGCAAAATAATATCACCCTCTGCTTCAGAGAGCCTAGACTTCCTGATCTCCCATTCTAGGTTTCTAGTTCTCAAAGGTATCCTATTCATCTTACTGCATTTTAAATCACACAGGACTCCCTCTTTATCCTTAACAACATTTTTTATAAATGAGCTAAACAATGTAACCAGTTCCATAAGCTGCTCATTTCCAAATTGAATTTCACTTTTTAATTCATAGAGGATACTTTCTAAGTTCTTATTAGCTGAAACTGGGGTCTCATGATCATTATTATTTGCAACACCAATGTGGGTTAACACGCTATTGAGTTTCTCCCAACCTTTTTTACCAGAGCCCAAAGGTTTTGACATCTTTAGATGTTCCTTTAGATTCTGATTAGTAACATATGGTGTCAAACAGGACTCAAAATGATTAAGAAAAGAGCCTTTAATCTTAGTCTGGGTTGCTTGATGAATACCTAAATCCATAACCTGAGGAATGTCGGCAGCTCCCGGAACTGGTTTTACAAACAATTCCCCATTAACAGAGTCGATTGCACTACTGTCTAGATCAATCATATTTACTCCAGTCATATTATCATGGAATGACTTTATTCCGTCATGTTTAACTAGCAATTCCTTTACTGGAAGATTCACTAAGTCCGATAAGTGGAGGCCAAGGGCAGTCAAATTCATAATATTGACTGTTTCCAGTTTTTCTTGCCTATTATAGCCATTTACTATATCGTGTCGGTTCTGACCTGATGGCTCTTCTAAACTCCAAATTTTTTTCTATAAAGGGTGAGATGAGGAAAGATTACTATCACAAAGCACCCCAATAGAGAGAATGTCAGTTTTGTGTGAACATTTTTAACTACTTTCTTATTACCTCTTAGTTTCATATGAGATACCAAAGGGTTAAGGAATTGAATGATTTGGAAATATCTTTACAATTGTTCTTTTTCATATTCTTTCTACTATATGTTTTATTCCCTTTTCCTCTTTTCCCTTTTTATCCGCCATCTTAACTCTAGATGAAAAATAAATGAGGAGAAGCAAAAACAGAGAACCAGACACACGGTGAATTCATGAACACAGTGATTCTAAGCAGACACTCTAATTAGTTAGAGAACAATATTAGCAAAAAGACTCCAAACAAACAAAAGTCAAATTTACAAATTTCTAAAGGATAAAAAAAAATTAAAAATGTTCAATTTTCAGTTTTCACAAATACATCCTCAACCAGGACACATCAATGGCGAGGAACAGTCCTTCTTCTGATAGATCAACTGGAAAGTAAACGTAAGATCTCCTTCACGCTGACCATGAAGTCCATAAAATGTTCAAGAAAAAAGGGTTCCACAAACACAGGAAAAACTTTTGTGATGTCAACAGTTATAAACAGTAACGAGTTGTAAAGGACAGCACCAGCAACTTGTAATATACTGTGGTAATGTCTTATAATGGATATCCGGAGATTTGGAGGAATAGGTACACTTTCTTTTCCAGGGCAAATAAGTTGCTTTCTCACAAGAATCCCACAAAAAGATAGAGTTCCACTTTAAAATAGTTCAAACAGACTCTAAGGTAAAAGAAAAAATAATTCATCAGATTCCTCAGATTCAACCAGAGGCTTAGTTAAAACCAAGCTCCCAAAATGTTCCCCATGTGTTCCCTACATAAAAAACCTAAAATAAAAACACTACAGTAACTAAGATATATATATATATATATATATATATATATATATATAGTAAAAATCAATAAGGAATATAAAATACAGAGTACCACAGGTTTAGTCTATGGATTCTGCAATGTTTGCAGTGTCTTCCTAACAGGAAAAAAGCGATATAAACACTAATTGAGAAAAATCACTGAGCATAGCTGAAAAAGCACAGGTTACTTACTGACTGAAAAGCATTGTCAGTCTTTCTAGTGGAAATAGCAGGTAACTGAACAAATTTGCCATGTAGTTAGCCGTATAGTTAGCAGTCGGCTTGCACCACTTGACAAAGCATTTACTCAGCTCTCCTTTTAGCATGAACTTAGGAAAAAATTACTAAGAGGTGCAAAAGAGACCAAGTGCCAGATACAAAAAAAAAAAAACTGCAGTGCTAAAATATAAACTGACAAAGTGCAAGTTATGCAAGTTATCGCACAGTGTCTCAGCATCACAACTCATGGTTCCTCACAGCCACATGAACGACAACCAGAGCATACTAACCAGAAAGACGCCACGCATGTGTATAAGAGCTTGAGGGTTATTGGGTCATGTGGCTGCAAATAGACCAATCAGCTACCAGAAAGACACCAGTGGCGCAAACTATAAAATAAAAATTATAATTTAAGTAATTAAATACTTTTTTATTTAAAACATGTGAAAAAACCTGCAGAACTGCTTAAAAAAGGAATATTTATAATGGGCACCACTATATTCCCATAGAACTATGTAACTATACACAAGGCTTCACTTTTCCTTTCATGCAAACACAAACAGAAAGAAAAAGAAAATAAAACAATTCTGGTAGACTAGACACTTCTTTCTGCTCCCTTTTCAGAGAAGCACCAGCTTCTAGCCTAGGATATGCAGTTCGCAGCACCCACAGCACAAACAAACTTCAGACTTCAGTCCACAAGCTATCAGATGAACAAACTTGATGCAGAAATTGGAACGTGAGACACAGTCTTCTCAGGCCACAGGCTTCAGGTCAATGTGAGACCCTTCTTTCAGCCTTCCCGAAGGGCCGTCCCATTCTCCGCAGTCCCACTGCCACCTCCGTGGATCCACCTGCAGAGGCAAAAAACACTGGGAACCACAGGCCAGAAACAGAGTATCACAAGAAAGTCTGATAAGGCTCGTTTAAAAACGGTGGCATACCTTTAACAAGATAGTAAAGAGTAATTATCGAGCCCTGTGGCAAAACTCCTCCACAGTTCTTTACAGCATGCAGACACTCTCTCTCAGGACTAGGAGAGCCGAGGATATGGGCCTCCGCATGAGCATCACGCCAACAGTCCCAGCACCAACCCCTCCCAGCCACCACTACCCCAAAGCAACAAGGCTACACAAAAAAGAAAGAAAACACCACTTATCTGATTTAGCCAAGCCCAGCAGGGATAGTTAAGATTGGACGGCAACCGGGTAGGCGAGGTGCGCCACAGCAGCTAGCTCCACATTCTGGTCCTGCTTCCATAGTGGGTCGCTTCACTCCTTGTGGACTAACAGGTCAAGTATCTCCTCGGCTTGGTCAGCAGGATCATCAGCTGCTCAGGAGAGACAAGGGATGTCCAGGTGCAAAGTCTTTGTTGATAGTGGAAGGAGGTGAGGACTGTATGGAACTATGTCAGTCAAGGCTGCATATCTGTTATCTGAAAAGTAAGGGCTCCTGATGTTTGGCTCCATGATCCTCTCTGCGATAGATTCCTCCTGTCCTCTGTCGCATGATGCCTCTCCAATGGGTGCTCCTGGGCGAGTGTTCTGCAGTTGTGGCCATTTCTTGGCCTTGGATGGCCTCGACCATGGCTGTCCAGAATCTGGTTGTTGTCCTGGGGAGGAGGGCTACCTGGGAAAGCGAGCATTCCGTGCTTCATGGCCTGGCGTATGTTCTCCCTTAGTGTTACCCAGGTGGCTGGTGGCACTCCGGTTGTTGGAACCTTGCTCATGGTTCTTTTCCTTCAGCTCCTGGGGCCAGGTCCTGGGCCTCAGGAGTTGCGAACATCAGAGGGGAGTCCTGGTGCATCAGCCTTATGGAGGACGGGTACCAGAGGGAGAAGAGAACATTTAGCATATGAACCAGTTTCCTGGCCTCCATATAATCCTTACATTTTGTAGCCAGTTCCCTGGAGTAGTCCTGGAACATCAGGATTTTATGGCCATTCCAAGACAGGTTGTTTAGCTCCATCGTCCTGTTCTGCGAATGTTCTTTTTCTGCAAAGTTCAAGAATTTCGCCAGGATGGGCCCGGGGCCTTTCCCCTGGCTGTGGCTGGGCTGGAGTGTACGGTGTGCCCTCTCAGTTGTCAGCCTTGCCCCTTCTGGTAATTGAAGAATTTGGGGCAACTCTGCACAAAGAAAGTTCCCCACATTGCCTCGCTCCACTTCTTTAGGGGAACCTTAGAGCTGCAAGTTGTTGAGGTGGCTCCTGTTTTCCAAGTCTTCAACTCTGTCATACATGGCCCAGAGCAGGTGGGCCTGTTTGCACGTAGTAGCTTGTAGTTTTTGTATGGCAGCATCGTGGGCAGCAATGGCCCTATCAGTCTGCATAAATCTGGCATCGAGTTGCCGCAGCCACAGTAATATTGTTGGTAGCCACAGTGACATTATCCAGCCTGCTAAGGATAGTTGCCAGCATATGATTGACTGATTGAATGTCATTGGATACAGATGGTGGCCTAGCTATGCGGACGTGAGATTGGGGACAATATGGAGGATTGAACCTTGCTTTCATCCCATGAGTGTTTTCTCGATTCTGGTTTCTGTGGATAGCTTGCAGTACCGGGAGATTGTGCCAGAAAACTGAAAATGGAGTCATAGCCCCATTTGCTGATTTTGTACAGATAAAGGCTCAAAGTCCACAGCGCTCCCGAATTAAGTAGCCATGTTGTAATTGGCTTAAGCCACCAAAATTACGTATTTAGAAAAAAAAATCTGACTTTAGCTAAATGATATCCATTTAGCTAGATGCCGGTGTTTTTTTGTTGTTTTTTAAGTTGTCAGAAATACCTTCTCTGGGCACCCAAAATCCAATGTGCACAGCTTAGTGAGAGGAGTCATTCACTCATGTTCTCTGTATGAGAACAAAGAGATTTCCTTGACTGCTACAGCTGCAGCTGAACTCGTGCTGTGGGCTGCAGTGACAGGAGTGACCCGCCGTTCCTGTTGTCTAGTGGCTCACCCCCCCATTATCATTCCTTTATGTATGCAATGTTGCCCTAGTGTCTAGTGGCTTCCCGCACCTTCCAATCGACATCATCATAATTATTTACTATTTCCCTGGTATCTAGTGGCTCCCCCACCTACCAATTGCCATCCCTGTAATTTGTCTTTCCCTGGTGTCTAGTGGCACCCCCCACCTTCTGATCACCATCCCCATAATGTTTTTGTCCTTCCCCAGTGTCTAGTGGCACCACCACCCTCCGATTGCTATCCTCATAATGTTTTTGTGTTTCCCTGGTGACTAGTGGCACCACCCACCCTCTGATCACTGTCACCATAATGTTTCTGCCCTTTCCTGGTGTCTAGTGGCATCCCCACCCTCCGATCACCATCCCCGTAATGCTTTTCTCTTTCCCAGTTGTCTAGTGGAACCCCCCCCACCCTATGCCCCGTCTAAAATAGAGTCGCCCTCAATGTTGTTTTTTTAAACCTGCAAAAGCAAATGGTCCTCGCCGATCTGACCCCCCACCAACACCTCCCCCACTCAGCACCCACCACCCCACACCCCCAAGTACATGCCCACACAACTTCACTCACCTGAACATGTCACAGGGCGAAGATGCACTCTTTGGTTGAAGACATGTCTTGCTGCTGGAACTGCCGACTACAGTATGAGAAACTAAGGCAAGTGCGTCTCAGTGTATTTCAATAGGATTTTGAACTTTGATGCATAACTTTGTCATTTTTGCATATTTTGACCCCAAATTTTCAACATGGCCTTTTTTGGCCCCCACCTCATGACCAATGGTGGTGGAATTGTGCAAATCAAGCCTAAAAGGTGATTTTGTAGTCACCTGGCAAAATTGCCTTTTGAACAGGATTTGAAAATTTTCACCACCCTTGTTCATGAGGTGGGGTCATAAGAAGGCTATGTTGAAAATTTTTGGTCAAAATATGTAAAAATGGCAAAGTTATGTGCATACATTGAAATGTTTCTACACTCACTCATAACTTTAGTCATTTTAAATATTTTGACCCCACATTTTCAGCATAGCCATTTCTTTACATCACCTCATGAATGTGACAGCTGTCATTTTTCTAATCCTGGTCAAAATGTGTTTTCTCACCTGTGGTGCGGAATGACATTTCAGTGTCATGTAATGGCGTTTCGGTTGGGATTTGAACATTTTCACTACTGAGTTCATGAGATGGGGTAATAAGAAGGCTATGCTGATAATTTGCTGTACAAATATGGTAAAATGCCCAAGTTATGAGTGAATGTTGCAGTATTTCAATGTTCACCCATAACCTCACTAATTTTTACTATTTTGACTCCAAACTTTTAACATAGTAATTTTTCCACACCACCTCATAAATGTGACGTTCATTTTTAAGTCCTGATGAGATGTGTTTTGCACTTTGGTGTGAAATGACGCTTTTGGCCAGTATACTATAAATGATAAATGTTGTGTTTATGAGGCAAATCATAAAATGTGTATCTTGAAAATTTGGGGTCAAAATTGAAAATAATATATAATTGCTAAACTTTGTGTGCAGTGCCACTCTTGACCCCAGTGAGTCTGCTTTGTGATCCCATGCTGGTGACCTGAGTTTGGGGGTGAGCTCGGTGACATAGCTGGATAGAGTGAGGGTGGGGGGGTGGTACTGTTATGTAACACCCCCCAACAATGGAATGAAAGGTGCAGGGTTGTCCATATGGGCTTGGGTACCATATAGTGAAGACAACTGTCCTCCTGGCATAGGGCCCTGCACCTCTCCCTGTGGGGTGGCAGGGGGCCCTGTGTGTTGGCTGACAGATGCACTCTTGCCCTGTGCATCTGTGGCTGTGGCCACATAAAGAGACAGCCCTGTGAATTCTTCACATCTGTCATTGCACCAAACTGCAGGGCCCACAATTTGCGGGCTCTGCATTTCTGTAGGTAGATGAAGTCTTCTCTTTCTGTAGGGCACTCAGATCTTTTCACACAGGTCCTGAAGGATTCATGAATGAGATGCAATTCCACCATCTCAAAAAAAAATTAAAAAAATTAATGCACCAGTTAGGGTAACTTAATGCCACAAAAGTAGGGAAATGTGGCTTTACAAAGCTTCCAACCCTAGTGCCCCACCCCACCTCCCAGGCAACAAAAGGAAAAAACATTAGGTTTTAGGTCTTGAGTCTTGTAAATCAGTGGTGGGGTCTTCTTGGGGTTGTCAACCCTAATGCTCACCCCTTCCCCCAGCCCATAGCCTCCAATCTGAGGCATGAGGTACAGCTCCAAGCCACTGCCTCATAATGATACACTCTTCAAAGGTAGAAAAGTATGTCTCACCACAGGTTGTCAACATAATTTGTTGTATCTTTTGGAAATCATGTGTGACATTGTTTACTCATGGAATGGGGTGGATATTAGGGTTGACAACCCGCAAGGAAGACGCCACCACTGATTTGCCAAGACTCCAGAGACACAAAATGCTAATGTTTTTTCCTTTTGCTTCTTGGAAGGTGTGGGTAGAACATTAGGATTAGAAACCCTAATGTCACATTTCCTTACTTTTGTGATGTTAAGGTACCCTAACTGGTGCATTAACAAAGTTTTTTGCAAAGAATAATATATATATATGTAGAGACGAAGAGTAGTAAAACACAATGGGGTATTAATTATGCAGGGATAAATGAATGTCTAGGGGCGTAGTGAGACACGAGGTCCCACAGTGTCTTACAGCCCTAGAAAGGAATTTATTCCAGCATAACCAACACCCCAGAGTGTCCTGTTGTACTTATAAAATTGGATTGATACAAAATACTTTTTTTTTTTTTGTACTTTTCTCCACACTGGAGCTCTGCATCATCAGGAGATACCTGTCACTGCTCCACTTCACTGCCTTACCCAAAATCCCTGGAGGTTCCTCCATGGAGCTGTGGTTATGTCCCCCAGGTTGCACGAGGTGGGGCCTTTACACCCCGATATTCTCTGGTATTGTCGGGTCCCCTGGTGGTCAGGCAGGCAGGAGCTATCAGGGCCAGTACTGGTGTTCCGTCTTCTCGACACTCCGGAATTATTTACCCCTGTTCCTCCTACGTGGTTTACGTCTTGATGTCAAGGCGCTAGGTGCCAATGCCCACCACGCAGCTTCCCCGGCCCACCCCGCTACCAGCAGGACTTGCTATACCTCTGGCCCGGGGTCAGGCAAGCTTCAGGCCTTGGTTCCCCCTTCCCCCTGGAGAAGGTGAGCAGTCCCTGGGATGCTCAAGCCTTCTTTCCCAGTCAGCCTTCCAGTGACCCGGGTCTGCTCCTGAACCTTGGTCACCAGCGTTGCAAGCAGAAATCCAACCATTGCACTGATGGGCCAGCCTCAAAATTATTTTTTCAAACTTGTTTTTTTTTTTTTGCCTGCCACTGGGTGACCCCTCCTCCAAATGACCACCTCAGCTCAATCAGTCACCTTGTCCATGGCACTTACTCCTGCCTCTGTGTTTTGATGAGATGGCCACCCCTGCCAGTAAAGATCCTGTCTGTGAGGGGGGCACTTGGTGTGTGAGGCATACAGGATATAAGCTTTCATGTTGCCATCCCAGAGGTTTTCCTCCACTTTTCTCCCTTTTCATTCCTGTGTCTAGCTCCACCCTGTGATGTGAGCCAGTCAGTCATGGCCTTGTTTGACACAGCACTCAGTGGATGCCTGCATCATTCCTTGCATATGAGCAGGCTTTCTGGCCCACTGCAAAGAGCAGCTTCATCACCTGGCACACGACACTCCCACCCTGAGCTGGCTTGCGTTGTTGTTGGCTGCATTCTCCAGTTCTGGCTGCCCCAATGCCAGCTCACTAAGTCTGCTGCCAAACCTGAATTTTAGGCACAGGCGCGTGTAGCCCTTCCGCCATCAAGGGCTCCCACAAAATATTTTTAGAAGCAACATAAGGCACCTTTACACGACAGGTTCTGTACCACAATAAGCAGTACAGAACAACTGGAACATTACATTTTTGCAGTGTAGAGGCAAGCGACAACGCAACACAAGTGATCGTTTGCTTGCCCGGTGATCCCTATTTTCCATGGTTCACCATTTCATTGTGTTCCGTTATGTCCCCTTTCACCAGTGAGTGTCACCATGTAGATGTACTTTTGCATTCACATCAAACCCGGAGAGTGTCGCGTGAGACCTCCCGAGGTCTCTGTTGCTAGTCAATGGGCACTTCCCAATAGTGTGTCCTGAGGCTCGTACGAGCAGTACTCTGCCCGAGTTCAACTACCTAAATTTTCTTATGCTAGACAGAAAGCTGAACTTGGGCAAGTAGGCAGTTCTTAGAAATGGGGGCTACAACATGCTAAAATCATTGAGAAAGTGGTTTCCTGATACTGGACATGTGTTTATGAATATGCATGCGCGCATTCCCAGTAACACGTAACCATTTTCTCAATGATTTTAACATTTCGTAGCCTTCGTTTCTAAGAACAGCCTACTTGCCCGAGTTCAGCTTTCTTTCTAGTATCAGAAAATATGGGTAGTTGAACTTGGGCAGAGTACTGGACACACTATTGGGAAGTGGCCATTGCTCAGTAACGAGATCCCGGAGAGTCTCACAAGACACTCTCCCAATCGAGTTACACTATGGCGCAAAAGCACACCATATCGGTGCAGTGCACAGCGGAGGGAGCAAACAAAATCACTCATGTGCAGACAGGCACTGAGTAAAGTGCCTATAGAAACATAGACTTTGTTGACAGATGAGAAACATAGAAACATAGACTTTGATGGCAGATAAGGACCGCTTGGCCCATCTAGTCTACCCATTTCCCTACCTACTGGATAAGCTGCAGATCCTAGTTAACCAACAGCCTATTTCTTCCTGCCCCCCCAACAAGAATTGCCTTATTTCTGTCCCATGCATTCTTGAATTCTCCCACAGTTTTAGACCCCCACAACCTTCTCAGGAAGACAGTTCCATGCATTCACCACCCTCTCTGTGAAACAATATTTCCTCAGATTGCCCCTGGCCGTCCCCCCATTATCTTCAAATTGTGTCCTCTTGTTCTTGCACGTCTCTTTTTCTGAAAGATGCTACCCTCTTGGACTTTGTTGATTCCACCGAGGTACTTAAAAGTTTCTATCATGTCCCCTTTTTCTCAAGGGTATACATATTAAGCTCATTTACTCTCCTCATATGGCTTCTCTTGAAGACCCTGCACCATCTTAGTTGGCCTCCTCTGGACCACCTCCATCCTGTCAATCCTTGCAGAGATGGGGTCTCCAGAACTGGATGCAGTACTCCAGATGGGGTCTCACCAACTGTCTGTACAGAGGGATAACAACTTCCTGTTTCTGCTGGTGATGCCTCTCCCTATACATCCCAGTGTCCCCCAGCCCTCCCTACTGCCTTCTCACATTGCTTGCCATGTCATCTGATATGATTACCCCCGGTCCCTTTCCATTTTTGTTGTTGTTACTACCTCCCCCCATTGTGTACTCTTCCCCGGGTTTTTGTTTCTCAGGTGCATTATTTTGCACTTCTTTGCATTGAATCCAAGCTGCCATATTTCTGACCATTCCTCCAACCTAGCCAAGCCCCTTCTCATCTTTTCCACGCTCCCTAGTGTATCAACCCTGTTGCAGATCTTTGTGTCATCTGCAAAGAGGCATACTTTTCTTTCCAGTCCATCTGCACTGTCACTTATAAAGACATTAAAAAGGACTATACCCAGTACTGAACACTGCGGTGCCCCACTAGTAACCCCCCTTTCTTCAGAGTGGACTCCATTTACTATTACCTTCTGTCGTCATGTTGTCCAGCCATGTTTTACCTAGGCTACCACCCTGGGACCCACTCCCAGGCTGGCTAATTTGTTTATTAATCTTTTGTGTGGGACTGTGTCAAATGCTTTGCTAAAGTCTAGGTAGGCCATGTCCACAGCCCCTCCCTGGTCTACTACTTTGGTCACCCAGTCAAAGAAATCGATTAGATTAGTCTGACATGATCTTCCCGCTGTGAATCCATGCTGCCTTGGGTCCTGTGCCCCACTGGCCTCTAGGTACTCAGCAGTTCTTTCCTTCAGAAGTGATTCCATCATTTTCCCTACCACAGAGGTCAAACTGACAGGTCTGTAGCTTCCTGCCTCTGTCTTGCTCCCACTTTTGTGAACAGGAATCACATCCAACCTCCTCCAGTCCTCGGGTACCACACCATCCTCCCATGATTTGTTAAAAAGGGTAGTCAGTGGTGTCACTAGTTCTCTCCGTAATTCTTTTAGAATTCTAGGGTGAATCCCATCAGGCCCCATTGCTTTGTCCACCTTCAGTTTTAGGAGTTCTTTCAGAACCCTTTCTTCTGTGAAAGGACTAGGATCGATCCCCCTCTCCAGAGTGCTTCTGTTAATTGGATTAGGTACCTCCCAGTCCTCCTCTATTGTGAATACTGAGCAGAAGTATTCATTCAGTATCCTTGCTTTTTCACTGTCCCTCTCTGCCCATCCACCGTCCATTCTATTCAGCCTCACTATCCCTCCCTTTGTCTTTCTATATTCCCTAATGTACCTATAAAAGATTTTATCCCCCTTCTTAACCGAATTGGCTATCTTTTTCTTCAGTTTGGGCCTTTGTTATTCTGACTGCCTTTCCTGCTTCCTTCTGCCTTAACTGGTACAGTTCTCTGTCCTGCTCCTTCTGTATTTTCTTATACTTCCTAAATGCTATCTTCTTCTCCCTAACCTTCCCCGCCACCTCTTTTGAGAACCATAGTGGCTTTTTTTTGTTTGTTTTAATTTATTTGCTTCACACAAAGGTGTGTTGCCTCTGTGATGGCAGTTTTGATGTTTCTCCATTGTTGCTCCATCCCTCCTTCTGGCCTGTTTGCTAGTGCTTTTCTAAGGCACTCTCCCATTTTGCCAAAGTCAGCCCTCCTGAAGTCCAGTACCCTCACTTTTGTATGGCTTGACTCTGAAGCTGAGTTTATCATGAACAACACTGTTTGGTGGTCATTTGTTCCCAAATGGCTACCCACTTCTAGATCTGAGATCCTCTCACTGTCCCCATTTGAGAGTATAAGGTTAAAGACTGCTCCTCCCAAGTGGGTTCCAATACTAGCTGTCTGAAGCATGCCCCTGTAGTGCATCGAGAATGGCCCTGCTCTTTGATGTGGCTGCAGCAAAGGTGGTCCAGTTAACATCTGGCATATTCAGGTTCCCCATCAACAGTATCTCCCCTTTCTCTGCCATCCTAAGGATGCCTTCTGTCATATCCTTGTCCATTCCCTCCCCCTGAGATGGGGGTCTGTATGCAACCCCTGTGCGGATTGTGGTGCCATTTCCAGTCTCTAAGGTGACCCACAGTGCCTCCTCTCCTCCCTGCTTACTCTTTTGTTCCATTGCTTTTATCCCGTCCCTTACATAGAGAACTACTCCTCCCCCTCTTCTACCCTCCCTGTCCCTCCTGTAGGTTATGTACCCTGGTATGTTAACATCCCAGTCATGGTTCTCTGTGTACCATGTTTCTGTGACTGCTACGATATCCAGGCATCCTTCTTCCATCGAGGCCACCATTTCAAGGAGCTTGTTGCCCAGACTACAGGCATTGGTACTCATCAACCTCCATTTCTTGATGGCCTTACCCCTTTTTGCCCCATCCCTGTCCTTATTGCCTTTGTCGTTTTCTCCATTTACCCCTGACCTTCTCCCTATTGATGTCTCTATCTTGGTATTTACCTCACTAACTATGTTGATTTTTTTTTGGGGGGGGGCTAGAATTTCCCTGCTCCTTTCCAGTGCCTCCCCCCTTGGGCAGTTTAAATGCTTGTGAATGAAGCATTTAAATCTATCACCTAGGATCCTGGTTCCCCTCTTGGATAGATGCAGACCATCATGCCAGTATAGGCCTGCATCACTCCAGGTGGACCCCCAGCCCCCAGTGAAGCCAAACCACTGAGCTCTGCTCCAGTATTTTAACCACTGATTGAATCCCATGGTGTGGAGCACCCTAGCCTCACCCATGCCATAGACAGGCAGCACCTCTGAGAAGGTTACCGTGTGTGCTGCTTGTTTACAGCCCTTCCCCAACTCCTCAAACTCTTTCTGCACTGCTCTGATCCCTTTCCAAGCCAGGTAATTTGTCCCTATGTGGACAATGACATACAGCTCCCTCCCCCGTGCAGCTGCTCCCATGTCCTGAGGATTCAATCCCTGTCCCTCCAAGCCATGGTGCCAGGTAGGCACCTCACCTCCCTCTCCCCTTCCACCCCCAGTTCTACCCTCCTAACAATGGAGTCCCCCATCAGGAGTTGTTTCCTTCCCCTGTGGTGTCCCATGCCACTCTTGGCCTACCCAGTCTCCCCAGTTTGCCCTGCCTAGTTTTCACCACAGACCCTGCCTTATCTCCGTCCCTTCCCTGCTTTCCTGCTAAGATTACTTTGTGACTATCCCATGCATGCTTAAAGCTTTCCACTGTTTTTACTCCAACCACCTTTACTGGAAGACTGTGCCAGGTGTCCACCACTCTTTCAGTGAAGTACTTCTTTACATTCCTCCTCAGTTTCCACCCATCCAGCATCATTGCATGCCCTCTTCTCCTGGTGCACCTTCTTTTCTGAAAAATTCTCCCCTCCTGCACCTTGTTCACCCCTGTGAGGTATTTATAGGTCTCTATCATGCCCCCCCCCCGTCTCTTCTAGGGAGTACATATTGAGATCACTCAGTCTTTTGCATAGGGCTTATAATGCAACTACTGCACCATTTTAGTTGCCCTCCTCAGATAGCCTCTACCCTATCTTTATCCTTCATGAGTTGTGGTCTCCAGAACTGAATACAGTACTCCAGGTGGGGTCTCATCAATGATTGATACAGTGGTAACACTGCCTCTCTCTTTCTGCTGGTGACTTCCCTCCCTATCCACTCCACCATCCTCCTGGCATTGCCTACTTCCTTGTCACACTGCCCTGCCACCTTGAGGTCATCAGATATGATAACCCCAAGGTGTCTCTCCTGCTTTGTGGCCTTCAGTACTCCCATCCCTATTTTATACACTGCTCCTGGGTTTCTGTGCCCTGGGTGCGTGAGTTTGCAGTTTTTTATATTGAAAACCCAGCTGCCATATCCTTGACCACTACTTGAGTTTTCTCATGTCCCTACTCATTCTTTCCATCCCTCAGGGGTATCTACCATGTTGCAGATCTTGGTGTCATCTGCAAAGAGACATACCTTGCCTTCCAGCTCTTCTGCAATGTTATTTATGAAAACATTGAAGAGGACTGGTCCCAGAACTAAGCCCTGAGGTACCCCGCTGGTCACACTCCACTATTAGAGTGAGTGCCATTTACCACCACCCTCTGTAGCTTATCCATGTTCCAGTACCATACCCAGTTTACCACCTCAGATCACACCCCCAAACTGCCCAGTATCCTTGTAAGTCTCCTACGTGGTACAGTGTCAAAGGCCTTACTGAAGTCTAAGTAGGTCGTGTCCACTTCCCCACACTGGTCTATTTCCCTGGTCACCCAGTCAAAGAAATTGATCAGGTTCATCTGACATGACCCCTCCCCTACCTCCCATTAATCCATGCTGCCCCGGGTCTTGCAACCCGTTGGATTCAAGGTACTCCACTAGCCTTTATTTCAGTAGTGTTTCTATTACCTTTCCCACCACTAACGTTAGACTGACCAGCCTGTAGTTGCCAGCCTCCTCCCTGCTGCTGCTTTTATGAAGCATGACTACATTTGCCCTCCTCCAATCCTCTGGAACCACTCCTGTTTCCAGTGAGTTGTTGAATACGTACAAAGTTAGAATAGCGTTTAGAGAATAGCGTTGTCAAAGAGTGCTTCAAGCCTACATATGCCTTTACAGTGATGAGTGTGTAGGATAGTGCCGTCAGTTACCGCTCACCCCTGTAGCTGTGAAGGCATATGGGAAGGAGTCAAGTAGCTGGAAATGAGGTGCCTGGTCGAGCTGCTCCTGTGGTGGAGAGGCCAAGGCACTTGCATCCAGAGCAGAGGAGACCTGAGATCTGGGTTCTGTTCCCGTCTCCTGAGTAGTAGGTTTACAATTTTCCTTCCTGCCTGATTTTGAAATTTATTTTTATCCTCCCCACCAGTGCTGTTTTGTGTTCCTCGACTGCTGGTTTTACTTGACCCCCGTGGTTCTCCTCGGCCCCAAGATCCCCCATGTTGATTATATAAAGTTGTGGGGCAGAGCCCCTCAAAACACAAATTTTATTTTACTTCACCATGGTAGTGGTCCCTCGTGTATTTTTTGGACCGCTCCATTGACACTGTTGTTGAATTCAGCTTTTCATGGGCTGTTCTTGTTAGCACCGTTTTTCCTGCACAGTTATTGACCACGCTATTACATACACGCATCTTGACCTAGTGCCGCTGAATAGGGTTGCCAGAAGTGCAGTCAGTACTCCCTGAGCTCCCTCAGCACCATTGGATGTACCCTTCCAGCTCCCATCGCCTTATCCACTTTCAGATTTGTAAGTCCTCTCAGGACTGGAAACAGAAAAGGAATAATTAGCACCGATCCAGTATCCCACCTCCCGAAACTGGCAAATCATTAAATGTGCTTTCTGCCGCAAATGGCTACTCACTTATTTCATCCCAAAGGGGAGTAGAGTCTGTTATTCTTTGGAGCTCTGGTGTGATATTAGCTTAGACACAAGTTGGCAAGTTGGACCTCGTGTCGGCTGAGGCCCTGTTCTAAAATGCTAACTGCCAATGCTGGCTGCATTTAAAATGTGGGACACTGTCTAATTGGCTGTCTTTAAATAAGGTTCAGTCCCCAGTCAATGTACTGGTCATTGATGTACTACCTAATTGGCTCACTTTAAATAAGGTGCAGAACCCAGCCAATATATTGGTGGTCGGGGGAGCCAGCTAATGGAGACAACCATAAATCTCCTAAGCATAAACGAAACCAAAATTAGCTGCTCAACCCATGCAGTATCACACACATTAAGTTGCTTTTCTCATTGGGGTGTTACCAGTTCTGACATACACAGTCAGAACAAAACAAAAGATCCAGTGCACCCCCCTCCAAAAAATAATCGGCAAATCATTAAATGTGCTTTCTGCCTCAAATGGCTACTCACTTGTGTGCACTGGATCTTCTGTTTTGTTTTGACTGTGTATGCCATAACCAGTAGCACCCCAATGAGAAATGATATGGGTCTGTATATGGGTCTATAGTGTTGTTTTTGACTTCCCTAACATTTATTATATTGGTTAAAGAAAGAGTTTTTTGATGTAACCCTTAGGTGGCGCTATCTCAAGGGATACTACCCCTGCCTGCTTGGCTAGTAGCAGGTTAAAGGGGCACTGTCAGCCTTATCCCTCGTTTTATTACCACAAAACATCAGTGTGCCTCTGTGGACACAGTGATCACATATGGTCCACAGAATATCCCTATATATAACATAATCAAGAATTCTTACCAATTTTCTTAGTTTTCACACTATTTTACTTTCCCTCGGGTTCCCGATAAGTACGCTGTGCACCGGAAGCAGAAGCAAGATGAGAGCGCACATCGGACACTGTGCGCCAGCACATACATCGATTTTGCACATGGCCATAATAAAAAGTTAAATGCAGCATGTATTTTCAAATGCTGTACTAGAGATGCCGTTTTTTTAACTGAAACCGAGCGCTGGAAAAGAAACTAAATGCATTTGAAAGGAGCTGCCGAAATCTCGCGCATGCGCGACAGTCGACGCTCAAATCCGCGCATCGCATGATGGCGTCCCACTTGCGCGTGCGTGAATTTGAAGCAGCTCTTTCAAATGCATTTTCTTTCCAGGCGCTTCAATTAAAAATAGCACATCTATTACGGCGACCCCAATACATGCTATGTTCTTTTTATTATGGCACCATGTCTAAAACCAGCTGTATGTGCCAGCGCTTCTGATGTCCGATATCACATCATACTTTCGGTAGCATTCTGCTCGAGGGAAACGAAGCACTGTGCAGCTTGAAAAGAGTGTAAGTGTGATTATATATAAAGGTATTCTGTGGACCGCTTGTCGTCACTATGTGAAAACTCTACTGACATTTGTGGCAATAAAGCGAGGACAAGGCTGACAGTGCCTTTAAGGGCCTGGGTAATGAAACGGGTGCCTCCACCCGAAGGTCAGGGTTGTTAGTGGTCAAGCTAACCTGGGCATAGCCCTCTGGGACACTGTAACCCCCTCTTTCCCTTCTAGTGGCCTGAACAATATACAATAATTACTTTCACAATGACCCTTATTCACCAGGCAATTACCCACACTGTTTGCACTTACCACCAGGGCTGGTTCCTCTAGCTTGACGCTGGGGACCCCCCTGTAAAACAGGGTTAAGCACAGCAAATAGCAATAGTACAATACTTCTGGCACAAACTGGAACCACAGTCAGGTTAAATGCAAACAAAGTTAAATCTGATTTATTCAGGGGACTTGAACAAGGGAGGGGCGTAATCAGGTTGATTTGCTTAAAAGCTATATTAATCAGACAGTTATGCATGCAGTTCAGAGTCCCTACACAGTCACACACTCTGGGTACCCAGGTAGGAAAATGGTGGGCTAGCCAGGAATGTTGCAGCTGGTTGGGGCCCTGTGATGGAAGAAAGCAACATGCACAACCCACACTATTTGCAATCCGGAGGCCAGAGGGCTCAGCTCGTGAAAGAAAAGGCAACAAGACAATCAGATGACAACACTTTTAGATTTAGCTGTTGTTGCAGGGAGCTACCCTGATGTTTACTCATGATACCCAATACTGGACACAGGCAGGGCGAAATCGAGACTGCAGACTGTTGAGCTGGAGTGCCCGGAGAAGCAGGGCCCACACGAATCACCAAGGTGTTGTTCCTGTTCAAGGCAAACGAGCAGGGGGCTGATCCCCAGGCCAGTCTCTTGTCGATGATTTTCTCTGCGTAGCAGGTATTCTGGCTGGGCCAGTGTAACAGGGCCCAAGCAAATGGAAATGGATACAGATTCAGTCCGTGGAGCTGGATACAGCCTCTAGCAAGCAAAACACAGTTCAGACACACAGTGGGGAACCAAATCACGACCCACTATAAGCACACAGCACATTCACATGTAAGAAAATTCCACTGTACCAGGCAAATGGCTCTCTGGTCGCAATTACAGAGTCTCTGCACAATCTGGGAGTTCAGAGGTAGCTGGAGGTCCTGACAGGCTGATCGCATTCAGCAAATCTTCAGTCTTCTTCAGGTTAAAGCCTGGTCACAATTCAGTGGCTTAATTTGCTCTCCAAATTCAGTTCAGTCCGAAAAAGCACAAGTTCCCTCTTATTTATTTAAGAGATTTACCAGGAAAGCATGCTGAGCAGAGTACCGCTCAATTCCAGATGCGCCCTGGGGACAACAGAGCAGGCATGCAGGCCAAACTCAGGCCTTTCCACAGTTCTTCCGTGAATCCACTATGGATTGCTGCTCGAACTATCTTGAGCTGTTACTTCTTCACTTCTCAACTCAGTTCTAACTGAAACTGCAATCAGTGTGGGACTTTCCCCAAAATCCAAAAGGTTTGGTTGGCTGATTTGTCTGTTAGTCACAACAAGGACTCCCCCTCCAAGTTATTTTAGGCACCAAAAGCCCAAAACTACAATTCCTACAAGTTTTGGCCCCACCAAGCCCTGTAGGCAGGCTCCATTTAGAGTCCCAGATGTACTGATTGGCCCATTCTGACAGTCCCGGGCTAAGATAATGGAAACAAACAGAACTGTCCATGCTGCAAAGAAGGCAGGTTAGAACAAACTGCAATATTATTACTACTCTAACAAATGATCAGCAAACAAGTACATCCTCTGACAGGCGCCCTCTCAGATTAATTATGACTGCAATCCAGGCAGCTCTTAAAGAGACCGTACACAGAAGCTATTCAGGCACTCTTTGGCAATGCATTTAAACTGCTAAAACACAGGACACCAGCCTGGCAGTGAGCATTTAGGCAAGCTCAAGGAAGACTTTTCGGGAATCCCTATTTGTAGGGGGGTTACACTATGATAATGGTGGATCCTTTAAAAATAAAAAATGTGATCCATATAATTGAGATGTTTTGATACTGTCCTTTGAGGGGAATGGTGTTAATGCAGCACCCTTGGCCCACTAATTGTTTCGTTTGTGTATCTTGGTGTTATATGTTTAAACTGTCCTCACATCAAAGTTTGTGCCTGGTTTCATACCAAGTTATTATTGTAACTGTTCTAGGTTACTATGCCCTTTATTTTTCTGGATTGAGTCATTGATCACATTTTTGGAGTATAAATGGGGCGCTGTGGTGTGTTTCAATTCACTCTGAGGAGGCTTGGGAGTTCCCTAGCAAAATGTCAGTCTGTTCTGCCATGATGTCACTCAGTCACTTTCAGCAGGTGTAGTCCATCTGCAGCTGGGTACCATTCACACACTGAAAATGACTGAGTTAAATCTCTTACTGTTTTTATTTCAGGTTATTTTTTTGTCTGCATATCCTGAAATAAGAACAGTAAGAGATTTAATTTGCTACCATGGCTGAGTCTAGTTCTTGCTGCAAGTGCTAATTATTCCTTTGCTGTTTGTTGTCCGATTTTTTTTTTTTTTTTTTTAGCACCATAGCCGTGTCCTGGTGCTTGCCTTTTTTCCATTGTTGCACCCTCCCAGGACTCTTTCCTCTGTGAATGTACTTGTATCCACCTCCCTCCCCTGAGTGTTCCTGCTGCTTCTGTGGTTGATCCCCCTTCCCTCCTCTCTGAAGACTGAGCAGGAGTATCTGTTCAGGATGTCTCCTTTTTCCTGATCCTCCTCCTGCACAATCTCGAACTGCCCTTAACTTCACAGTCCCCACCTTGTCTTCCTTTTTTGCTTATGTATCTAAAAGGTCTTGTCCCTTAGCTACTCCTTTGGTTATCCTTTCCTCCGTTTTCACCTTTGCATCCCTCACCAGTTTTCCTGCTTCCCTCTGCTTTCCCTGATACACTCTCCTATCCTCTTCCCTCTGCATCTTCTTGTACCTCATGAATGCCACCCCTTTAGCCTTAACTTCGCAGCCACTTCCCTCGAGAACCATAGTGGTCTCTTTTTCCTCCTGTTTTTGCTCATTTCTTTCGCAATAAGGTTGTTGCCTTCATGATACCATCTCAGGCAATCCCTTCTCCTTCCCCGTTAAGTCATCTGTGAGGCATTCGACCATTTTTTTAAAAATCTGCCGTCCTGACGTCCAGGACCCTCATCCTTGTGCGGTTTGTTTTTGCCACTGTCCTTATGTTGACCACAATGTACGGTGCTCGCTTATCCCCAGGTAGCATCCTACCTTGATGTCTGCAGTACTGTCCCTGTTGGTGAGCATCTGGTCCAGTACTGCCCCATCTCAAGTGGGCTCTCTAACTAGTTGCTTGAGAAACACCCCCAGCAGGGAATTTAGGAAGACCCTGCTTCTAGCCGAGGTCACAGCTGGGATGCTCCAGTCTACATCTGTCAGATTGAAGTCCCCCACCAGCAGCACCTCCCCTTTTTAGCCACCATGCTGATGCCCCCCCCCCAAGTGCCTTATCTAATTCTTTGCCTTGTGTTGGAGGAGGTCTATATACTGTATCACCCCAGTGCGAACAGTGGCTCTGGCTCCTGTCTCCAGGGTGACCCACAGCACCTCCTATCCATTCTTTACCCCTTGGTTCCTTTACATTTCTGATGCTCTGATACCCTCCCTCACATACAGAATAACCCCTCCACCCTTCCTCCCCTCACTATCCTTTCTGAACTGAGTATAGCTTGGTACTGTATGGCCTCATCCCAGTTGCCCTGTGCACCACGACTCAGTAATGACCATAAAATCCAGGTCTGCCTCTGTCATATGGCCTCTAGGCCTGGAATTTTATTTCCAAGACTCCTTGCATCATCACACCTGGCTCTGTGCACCTTGCTCCCACTCTGTCTGCAATCCCCCCCTTCCTGCCTTTGTTGCCACTTGAAATTTCCCTCTCTCCCCTTCACCCTCTTGACCCTATGTGTGCGTTGCCTCCTGAACACCTCCTTTCCACTTCTGTTCTTCAACATTTAAAACGTTTTTAAATTATTCATTTTGTAACACAAAAAATAAGCCTTGCTGGTAGTCTGTCACTAGGGGTACTAGTGTGGGCAGTAGTTAATGCAGTGCAGCATATCTGTATATGATTTATTAAGTTTAGTTAAAATAATAATACAATACTTGGTTTTCATATGCATTTTTTGTTTTTGATATTCTGTGAGGTTATGTTTTGGCTGGGGCTGTTGTATGGAAGCATAGTTATGCAGAGTAAGCATAGTAAATAAGCATTGTGGGGATGGGAGGAGTAAGCAACAGTAAAGCACAAGCATTGTAACAAATGAGAGTTGATGCGGAGTGGGCGATCGTGGGGAAAAAATTAATGGATAAAGCGTGGTGTGTTAAACCACAAGAATGTTAGACATTGGGGCCGGGATATTCAAAGGGGTTGCGAACGGCGCAACAGAGTTGCACTGGCGAAACACTGCATTGTGCACTGGCAGGATGTTGAAAAGGCAGCCAGGCAAAGTGCAACTCCTGATGCGCCGGGGTGCAATGTAATAGTATGTGGCGCAGATGCAGGAAGTGTGCCCATACATATGTGGCATATCCCGATATTCAGCCTTCCGGGAAACGGGAGGGAAGGGGCCACTAGACTACCGGGGAATGTCTACCAGTATAGTCATCGAGGAATCGGGAAGGAGACGGGGCCACTAGACTACCAGGGCTATCTTTATTACCTTGTACTGTGCAATCGTGGCTATGGGGCGGAGGATGCCCCAGGATCCCCACAGCACACGTCATGCTGCGCAGGGCACCAGGCGCAAGTCACCAGCCTGCCCTGTGCAAGGCATGCAAATAGGGCCATAATGACATGCAACTGGCCCCATTGACCCACATGGGAAGAGGGTCCCAGTCCAGATTTATCTACTAGGTCATAATTCAGCCCTCTTCTGCCTCAGTGCGAGTGGGGGGTCACTGATGAGTCCTGCATCAGTCAGTTGATTAGAAAAGTATACAGTTTATTTTTTATTTAAAATTGGTAACCAGGAGAGGCACGCTGAGCCGAGGCTCATTTCCAGGTGCGACTTGGGGGGGGGGAAGGGGAAAGGGAGAAGCACAATTACAAGCAAAATACAGCCAGTCAGGTGATGTGGTTACAAATAGAGGTGGGCGAAGTGATCCCGCTTCACTATGCGGAGCACTTCGCGTATTGTCCCACAATCCACGTAGTGCTCTGCAGTGCAAAGCGAATTACTCCACCTCAAAACTAGGAACGTGAAGTGCATTGTTTCAATGGACTTCACGCCACTTCACCATGGTTATCGGCCTTCCCCTTAATCTTAATGCAAAGTGCCATTGATTTGAATGGACTTTGCTTTGCTTCGCCTGTTTGTTGCTGTGTGAGGTGAATTTTGCATTGATTCATGGGACGGCAGGTCACATGGGCTCTATGTTGTCTTGCACAGCCTTAGTTCTGCATAGTATGTGAGTGGAAAGCTGGAGACAGTTTGCTTTCAGAGCTCTGAGAATCAAACCATCGAAAAGCTTTAAAAATCACTTTGATTCAATTATTTTGGTCCAAATCTAGTACATCGACTGTAGGAAACCCTCCTGTGCTTAGAGCATCGATTGTTGATTGTTTTCTGTGCAGTTTGAATGTTAATTTAGAACATTCAGCCTGTGACAGACACTGTTGAAGTGTGCTTCGGGGGAAGGGCATATCTTTGGTGGAGTGAGATTCACATGAGAAAGGCAGTCTTTCTAACTGTTTTGTACTAGTGTGTGTCAGTATTTGTGTGTTTATGTACACACAGCAATACTTGAAGTAATTTTTGATAATTATTTTCTGTTTGTTGTGGTACAGTGCATATTTTCATTCTGTTTAAAAGATTTGGTTATGTAACCCCCCTGCAAATAGGGGTTCCCAAAAGACTTCTGCTTCAGAGAGCCTAGACTTCCTGATCTCCCATTCTAGGTTTCTAGTTCTCAAAGGTATCCTATTCATCTTACTGCATTTTAAATCACACAGGACTCCCTCTTTATCCTTAACAACATTTTTTATAAATGAGCTAAACAATGTAACCAGTTCCATAAGCTGCTCATTTCCAAATTGAATTTCACTTTTTAATTCATAGAGGATACTTTCTAAGTTCTTATTAGCTGAAACTGGGGTCTCATGATCATTATTATTTGCAACACCAATGTGGGTTAACACGCTATTGAGTTTCTCCCAACCTTTTTTACCAGAGCCCAAAGGTTTTGACATCTTTAGATGTTCCTTTAGATTCTGATTAGTAACATGGTGTCAAACAGGACTCAAAATGATTAAGAAAAGAGCCTTTAATCTTAGTCTGGGTTGCTTGATGAATACCTAAATCCATAACCTGAGGAATGTCGGCAGCTCCCGGAACTGGTTTTACAAACAATTCCCCATTAACAGAGTCGATTGCACTACTGTCTAGATCAATCATATTTACTCCAGTCATATTATCATGGAATGACTTTTATTCCGTCATGTTTAACTAGCAATTCCTTTACTGGAAGATTCACTAAGTCCGATGAAGTGGAGGCCAAGGGCAGTCAAATTCATAATATTGACTGTTTCCAGTTTTCTTGCCTATTATAGCCATTTACTATATCGGTCGGTTCTGACCTGATGGCTCTTCTAAACTCCAAATTTTTTTCTATAAAGGGTGAGATGAGGAAAGATTACTATCACAAAGCACCCCAATAGAGAGAATGTCAGTTTTGTGTGAACATTTTTAACTACTTTCTTATTACCTCTTAGTTTCATATGAGATACCAAAGGGTTAAGGAATTGAATGATTTGGAAATATCTTTACAATTGTTCTTTTTCATATTCTTTCTACTATATGTTTTAATATTCCCTTTTCCCTCTTTCCCCTTTTTATCCGCCATCTTAACTCTAGATGAAAAATAAATGAGGAGAAGCAAAAACAGAGAACCAGACACACGGTGAATTCATGAACACAGTGATTCTAAGCAGACACTCTAATTAGTTAGAGAACAATATTAGCAAAAAGACTCCAAACAAACAAAAGTCAAATTTACAAATTTCTAAAGGATAAAAAAAAATTAAAAATGTTCAATTTTCAGTTTTCACAAATACATCCTCAACCAGGACACATCAATGGCGAGGAACAGTCCTTCTTCTGATAGATCAACTGGAAAGTAAGCGTAAGATCTCCTTCACGCTGACCATGAAGTCCATAAAATGTTCAAGAAAAAGGGTTCCACAAACACAGGAAAAACTTTTGTGATGTCAACAGTTATAAACAGTAACGAGTTGTAAAGGACAGCACCAGCAACTTGTAATATACTGTGGTAATGTCTTATAATGGATATCCGGAGATTTGGAGGAATAGGTACACTTTCTTTTCCAGGGCAAATAAGTTGCTTTCTCACAAGAATCCCACAAAAAGATAGAGTTCCACTTTAAAAATAGTTCGAAACAGACTCTAAGGTAAAAAGAAAAAAATAATTCATCAGATTCCTCAGATTCAACCAGAGGCTTAGTTAAAACCAAGCTCCCAAAATGTTCCCCATGTGTTCCCTACATAAAAAACCTAAAATAAAAACACTACAGTAACTAAGATATATATATATATATATATATATATATATATATATATATATATATATACAGTAAAAATCAATAAGGAATATAAAATACAGAGTACCACAGGTTTAGTCTATGGATTCTGCAATGTTTGCAGTGTCTTCCTAACAGGAAAAAAGCGATATAAACACTAATTGAGAAAAATCACTGAGCATAGCTGAAAAAAGCACAGGTTACTTACTGACTGAAAAGCATTGTCAGTCTTTCTAGTGGAAATAGCAGGTAACTGAACAAATTTGCCATGTAGTTAGCCGTATAGTTAGCAGTCAAACACCACTTGACAAAACATTACTCAGCTCTCCTTTTAGCATGAACTTAGGAAAAATTACTAAGAGGTGCAAAAAGAGACCAAGTGCCAGATACAAAAAAAAAAAAAACTGCAGTGCTAAAATATAAACTGACAAAGTGCAAGTTATACAAGATTATGCACAGTGTCTCAGCATCACAACTCATGGTTCCTCACAGCCACATGAGCGACAACCAGAGCATACTAACCAGAAAGGCCACGCATGTGTATAAGAGCTTGAGGTTATTGGGTCATGTGGCTGCAAATAGACCAATCAGCTACCAGAAAGACACCAGTGGCGCAAACTATAAAATAAAAATTATAATTTAAGTAATTAAATACTTTTTTATTTAAAACATGTGAAAAAACCTGCAGAACTGCTTAAAAAAGGAATATTTATAATGGGCACCACTATATTCCCATAGAACTATGTAACTATACACCAAGGCTTCACTTTTCCTTTCATGCAAACACAAACAGAAAGAAAAAGAAAATAAAACAATTCTGGTAGACTAGACACTTCTTTCTCGCTCCCCTTTTCAGAGAAGCACCAGCTTCTAGCCTAGGATATGCAGTTCGCAGCACCCACAGCACAAACAAACTTCAGACTTCAGTCCACAAGCTATCAGATGAACAAACTTGATGCAGAAATTGGAACGTGAGACACAGTCTTCTCAGGCCACAGGCTTCAGGTCAATGTGAGACCCTTCTTTCAGCCTTCCCGAAGGGCCGTCCCATTCTCCGCAGTCCCACTGCCACCTCCGTGGATCCACCTGCAGAGGCAAAAAACACTGGGAACCACAGGCCAGAAACAGAGTATCACAAGAAAGTCTGATAAGGCTCGTTTAAAAAAAACGGTGGCATACCTTTAACAAGATAGTAAAGAGCAATTATCGAGCCCTGTGGCAAAAACTCCTCCACAGTTCTTTACAGCATGCAGACACTCTCTCTCTCAGGACTAGGAGAGCCCGAGGATATGGGCCTCCCGCATGAGCATCACGCCAACAGTCCCAGCACCAACCCCTCCCAGCCACCACTACCCCAAAGCAACAAGGCTACACAAAAAAGAAAGAAAACACCACTTATCTGATTTAGCCAAGCCCAGCAGGGATAGTTAAGATTGGACGGCAACCGGGTAGGCGAGGTGCGCCACAGCAGCTAGCTCCACATTCTGGTCCTGCTTCCATAGTGGGTCGCTTCACTCCTTGTGGACTAACAGGTCAAGTATCTCCTCGGCTTGGTCAGCAGGATCATCAGCTGCTCAGGAGAGACAAGGGATGTCCAGGTGCAAAGTCTTTGTTGATAGTGGAAGGAGGTGAGGACTGTATGGAACTATGTCAGTCAAGGCTGCATATCTGTTATCTGAAAAGTAAGGGCTCCTGATGTTTGGCTCCATGATCCTCTCTGCGATAGATTCCCTCCTGTCCTCTGTCGCATGATCGCCTCTCTCCAATGGGTGCTCCCTGGGCGAGTGTCTCTGCAGTTGTGGCCATTTCTTGGCCTTGGATGGCCCCGACCATGGGCTGTCCAGAATCTGGTTGTTGTCCTGGGGAGGAGGGCTACCTGGGGAAAGCGAAGGAGCATTCCGTGCTTCATGGCCTGGCGTATGTTCTCCCTTAGTGTTACCCAGGTGGCTGGTGGCACTCCGGTTGTTGGAACCTTGCTCATGGTTCTTTTCCTTCAGCTCCTGGGGCCAGGTCCTGGGCCTCAGGAGTTGCGAACATCAGAGGGGAGTCCTGGTGCATCAGCCTTATGGAGGACGGGTACCAGAGGGAGAAGAGAACATTTAGCATATGAACCAGTTTCCTGGCCTCCATATAATCCTTACATTTGTAGCCAGTTCCTGGAGTAGTCCTGGAACATCAGGATTTTATGGCCATTCCAAGACAGGTTGTTTAGCTCCATCGTCCTGTTCTGCGAATGTTCTTTTCTGCAAAGTTCAAGAATTTCGCCAGGATGGGCCGGGGCCTTTCCCTGGCTGTGGCTGGGCTGGAGTGTACAGTGTGCCCTCTCAGTTGTCAGCCTTGCCCTTCTGGTAATTGAAGAATTTGGGCAACTCTGCACAAAGAAAGTTCCCCACATTGCCTCGCTCCACTTCTTTAGGGGAACCTTAGAGCTGCAAGTTGTTGAGGTGGCTCCTGTTTTCCAAGTCTTCAACTCTGTCATACATGGCCCAGAGCAGGTGGGCCTGTTTGCACGTAGTAGCTTGTAGTTTTTGTATGGCAGCATCGTGGGCAGCAATGGCCCTATCAGTCTGCATAAATCTGGCATCGAGTTGCCGCAAAGCCACAGTAATATTGTTGGTAGCCACAGTGACATTATCCAGCCTGCTAAGGATAGTTGCCAGCATATGATTGACTGATTGAATGTCATTGGATACAGATGGTGGCCTAGCTATGCGGACGTGAGATTGGGGACAATATGGAGGATTGAACCTTGCTTTCATCCCATGAGTGTTTTCTCGATTCTGGTTTCTGTGGATAGCTTGCAGTACCGGGAGATTGTGCCAGAAAACTGAAAATGGAGTCATAGCCCCATTTGCTGATTTTGTACAGATAAAGGCTCAAAGTCCACAGCGCTCCGAATTAAGTAGCCATGTTGTAATTGGCTTAAGCCACCAAAATTACGTATTTAGAAAAAAAATCTGACTTTAGCTAAATGATATCCATTTAGCTAGATGCCGTGATTTTTTGTTGTTTTTTAAGTTGTCAGAAATACCTTCTCTGGGCACCCAAAATCCAATGTGCACAGCTTAGTGAGAGGAGTCATTCACTCATGTTCTCTGTATGAGAACAAAGAGATTTCCTTGACTGCTACAGCTGCAGCTGAACTCGTGCTGTGGGCTGCAGTGACAGGAGTGACCCGCCGTTCCTGTTGTCTAGTGGCTCACCCCCCCATTATCATTCCTTTATGTATGCAATGTTGCCCTAGTGTCTAGTGGCTTCCCGCACCTTCCAATCGACATCATCATAATTATTTACTATTTCCCTGGTATCTAGTGGCTCCCCCACCTACCAATTGCCATCCCTGTAATTTGTCTTTCCCTGGTGTCTAGTGGCACCCCCCACCTTCTGATCACCATCCCCATAATGTTTTTGTCCTTCCCCAGTGTCTAGTGGCACCACCACCCTCCGATTGCTATCCTCATAATGTTTTTGTGTTTCCCTGGTGACTAGTGGCACCACCCACCCTCTGATCACTGTCACCATAATGTTTCTGCCCTTTCCTGGTGTCTAGTGGCATCCCCACCCTCCGATCACCATCCCGTAATGCTTTTCTCTTTCCCAGTTGTCTAGTGGAACCCCCCACCCTATGCCCGTCTAAAATAGATAGTCCCTCAATGTTGTTTTTTAAACCTGCAAAAAGCAAATGGTCCTCGCCGATCTGACCCCCCACCAACACCTCCCCACTCAGCACCCACCACCCACACCCCCAAGTACATGCCACACAACTTCACTCACCTGAACATGTCACAGGGCGAAGATGCACTCTTTGGTTGAAGACATGTCTTGCTGCTGGAACTGCCGACTACAGTATGAGAAACTAAGGCTCAGTGTATTTCAATAGGATTTTGAACTTTGATGCATAACTTTGTCATTTTTGCATATTTTGACCCCAAATTTTCAACATGGCCTTTTTTGGCCCCCACCTCATGACCAATGGTGGTGGAATTGTGCAAATCAAGCCTAAAAGGTGATTTTGTAGTCACCTGGCAAAATTGCCTTTTGAACAGGATTTGAAAATTTTCACCACCCTTGTTCATGAGGTGGGGTCATAAGAAGGCTATGTTGAAAATTTTTGGTCAAAATATGTAAAAATGGCAAAGTTATGTGCATACATTGAAATGTTTCTACACTCACTCATAACTTTAGTCATTTTAAATATTTTGACCCACATTTTCAGCATAGCCATTTCTTTACATCACCTCATGAATGTGACAGCTGTCATTTTCTAATCCTGGTCAAAATGTGTTTTCTCACCTGTGGTGCGGAATGACATTTCAGTGTCATGTAATGGCGTTTCGGTTGGGATTTGAACATTTTCACTACTGAGTTCATGAGATGGGGTAATAAGAAGGCTATGCTGATAATTTGCTGTACAAATATGGTAAAATGCCCAAGTTATGAGTGAATGTTGCAGTATTTCAATGTTCACCCATAACCTCACTAATTTTTACTATTTTGACTCCAAACTTTTAACATAGTAATTTTTCCACACCACCTCATAAATGTGACGTGTCATTTTTTAAGTCCTGGATGAGATGTGTTTTTGCACTTTTGGTGTGAAATGACGTTTTGGCCAGTATACTATAAATGATAAATGTTGTGTTTATGAGGCAAATCATAAAATGTGTATCTTGAAAATTTGGGGTCAAAATTGAAAATAATATATAATTGCTAAACTTTGTGTGCAGTGCCACTCTTGACCCCAGTGAGTCTGCTTTGTGATCCCATGCTGGTGACCTGAGTTTGGGGGTGAGCTCGGTGACATAGCTGGATAGAGTGAGGGTGGGGGGGTGGTACTGTTATGTAACACCCCCCAACAATGGAATGAAAGGTGCAGGGTTGTCCATATGGGCTTGGGTACCATATAGTGAAGACAACTGTCCTCCTGGCATAGGGCCCTGCACCTCTCCCCTGTGGGGTGGCAGGGGGCCCTGTGTGTTGGCTGACAGATGCACTCTTTGCCCTGTGCATCTGTAGCTGTGGCCACATAAAAGAGACAGCCCTGTGAATTCTTCACATCTGTCATTGCACCAAACTGCAGGGCCCACAATTTGCGGGCTCTGCATTTCTGTAGGTAGATGAAGTCTTCTCTTTCTGCAGGGCACCTGCATCTCTTCACACAGGTCCTGAAGGGACCTGCGTGAATGAGATGCAATTCCACCATCTCAAAAAAAAAATTAAAAAAAAAATTAATGCACCAGTTAGGGTAACTTAATGCCACAAAAGTAGGGAAATGTGGCTTTACAGTTTCCAACCCTAGTGCCCCACCCCCACCTCCCAGGCAACAAAAGGAAAAAAACATTAGGGTTTTAGGTCTTCGGGGTCTTGGTAAATCAGTGGTGGGGTCTTCCTTGGGGGTTGTCAACCCTAATGCTCACCCCTCCCCCCAGCCCATAGCCTCCAATCTGAGGCATGAGGTACAGCTCCAAGCCACTGCCTCATAATGATACACTCTTCAAAGGTAGAAAAGTATGTCTCACCACAGGTTGTCAACATAATTTGTTGTATCTTTGGAAATCATGTGTGACATTGTTTACTCATGGAATGGGGTGGATATTAGGGTTGACAACCCGCAAGGAGACACTACCACTGATTTGCTAAGACTCAGAGACACAAAATGCTAATGTTTTTCCTTTTGCTTGGAAGGTGGGTAGAAATATTAGGATTAGAAACCCTAATGTCACATTTCCTTACTTTTGTGATGTTAAGGTACCTAACTGGTGCATTAACAAAGTTTTTAAAAGAATAATATATATATATGTAGAAAGTAGTAAAACACAATGGGTATTAATTATGCAGGGATAAATGAATGTCTAGGGGCGTAGTGAGACACGAGGTCCCACAGTGTCTTACAGCCCTAGAAAGAATTTATTCCAGCATAACCAACACCAGAGTGTCCTGTTGTACTTATAAAATTGGATTGATACAAAATACTTTTTTTTTGTACTTTTCTCCACACTGGAGCTCTGCATCATCAGGAGATACCTGTCACTGCTCCACTTCACTGCCTTACCCAAAATCCCTGGAGGTTCCTCCATGGAGCTGTAGTTATGTCCCCAGGTTGCCGAGGTGGGGCCTTTACACCGATATTCTCTGGTATTGTCGGGTCCCTGGTGGTCAGGCAGGCAGGAGCTATCAGGGCCAGTACTGGTGTTCCGTCTTCTCGACACTCCAGAATTATTTACCCCTGTTCCTCCTCGTGTTTCGTCTTGATGTCAGCGCTAGGTGCCAATGCCCACCACGCGCTTCCCGGCCCACCCGCTACCAGCAGGACTTGCTATACCTCTGGCCGGGGTCAGGCAAGCTTCAGGCCTTGGTTCCCCCTTCCCCCTGGAGAAGGTGAGCAGTCCCTGGGATGCTCAAGCCTTCTTTCCCAGTCAGCCTTCCAGTGACCCGGGTCTGCTCCTGAACCTTGGTCACCAGCGTCGCAAGCAGAAATCCAACCATTGCACTGATGGGCCAGCCTCAAAATTATTTTTTCAAACTTGTTTTTTTTTTTTTGCCTGCCACTGGGTGACCCCTCCTCCAAATGACCACCTCAGCTCAATCAGTCACCTTGTCCATGGCACTTACTCCTGCCTCTGTGTTTTGATGAGATGGCCACCCCTGCCAGTAAAGATCCTGTCTGTGAGGGGGGCACTTGGTGTGTGAGGCATACAGGATATAAGCTTTCATGTTGCCATCCCAGAGGTTTTCCTCCACTTTTCTCCCTTTTCATTCCTGTGTCTAGCTCCACCCTGTGATGTGAGCCAGTCAGTCATGGCCTTGTTTGACACAGCACTCAGTGGATGCCTGCATCATTCCTTGCATATGAGCAGGCTTTCTGGCCCACTGCAAAGAGCAGCTTCATCACCTGGCACACGACACTCCCACCCTGAGCTGGCTTGCGTTGTTGTTGGCTGCATTCTCCAGTTCTGGCTGCCCCAATGCCAGCTCACTAAGTCTGCTGCCAAACCTGAATTTTAGGCACAGACGCATGTAGCCCTTCCACTTCGCCATCAAGGGGCTCCCACAAAATATTTTTTTAGAAGCAACATAAGGCACCTTTACACGACAGGTTCTGTACCACAATAAGCAGTACAGAACAACTGGAACATTACATTTTTGCAGTGTAGAGGCAAGCGACAACGCAACACAAGTGATCGTTTGCTTGCCCGGTGATCCCTATTTTCCATGGTTCACCATTTCATTGTGTTCCGTTATGTCCCCTTTCACCAGTGGTGTCACCATGTAGATGTACTTTTGCATTCACATCAAACCGGAGGTGTCGCGTGAGACCTCGGTCTCTGTTGCTAGTCAATGGGCACTTCCCAATAGTGTGTCCTGAGGCTCGTCTGAGCAGTACTCTGCCGGGTTCAACTACCTAAATTTTCTTATGCTAGACAGAAAGCTGAACTTGGGCAAGTACCGGCAGTTCTTAGAAATGGGGGCTTACAACATGCTAAAATCATTGAGAAAGTGGTTTCCTGATACTGGACATGTGTTTATGAATATGCATGCGCGCATTCCCAGTAACACGTAACCATTTTCTCAATGATTTTAACATTTCGTAGCCTTCGTTTCTAAGAACAGCCTACTTGCCCGAGTTCAGCTTTCTTTCTAGTATCAGAAAATATGGGTAGTTGAACTTGGGCAGAGTACTGGACACACTATTGGGAAGTGGCCATTGCCTAGCAACGGAGATCCCGGAGAGTCTCACAAGACACTCTCCCAATCGAGTTACACTATGGCGCAAAAGCACACCATATCGGTGCAGTGCACAGCGGGAGGGAGCAAAACAAAATCACTGCGGTGCAGACAGGCACTGAGTAAAAGTGCCTATAGAAACATAGACTTTGTTGACAGATGAGAAACATAGAAACATAGACTTTGACGGCAGATAAGGACCGCTTGGCCCATCTAGTCTACCCATTTCCCTACCTACTGGATAAGCTGCAGATCCTAGTTAACCAACAGCCTATTTCTTCCTGCCCCCCCAACAAGAATTGCCTTATTTCTGTCCCATGCATTCTTGAATTCTCCCACAGTTTTAGACCCCCACAACCTTCTCAGGAAGACAGTTCCATGCATTCACCACCCTCTCTGTGAAACAATATTTCCTCAGATTGCCCCTGGCCGTCCCCCCATTATCTTCAAATTGTGTCCTCTTGTTCTTGCACGTCTCTTTTTCTGAAAGATGCTACCCTCTTGGACTTTGTTGATTCCACCGAGGTACTTAAAAGTTTCTATCATGTCCCCCCCCCCTTCTTTTCTCAAGGGTATACATATTAAGCTCATTTACTCTCCTCATATGGCTTCTCTTGAAGACCCTGCACCATCTTAGTTGGCCTCCTCTGGACCACCTCCATCCTGTCAATCCTTGCAGAGATGGGGTCTCCAGAACTGGATGCAGTACTCCAGATGGGGTCTCACCAACTGTCTGTACAGAGGGATAACAACTTCCTGTTTCTGCTGGTGATGCCTCTCCCTATACATCCCAGTGTCCCCCAGCCCTCCCTACTGCCTTCTCACATTGCTTGCCATGTCATCTGATATGATTACCCCGGTCCCTTTCCATTTTGTTGTTGTTACTACTCCCCCATTGTGTACTCTTCCCCGGGTTTTTGTTTCTCAGGTGCATTATTTTGCACTTCTTTGCATTGAATCCAAGCTGCCATATTTCTGACCATTCCTCCAACCTAGCCAAGCCCCTTCTCATCTTTTCCACGCTCCCTAGTGTATCAACCCTGTTGCAGATCTTTGTGTCATCTGCAAAGAGGCATACTTTTCTTTCCAGTCCATCTGCACTGTCACTTATAAAGACATTAAAAAGGACTATACCCAGTACTGAACACTGCGGTGCCCCACTAGTAACCCCCCTTTCTTCAGAGTGGACTCCATTTACTATTACCTTCTGTGTCATGTTGTCCAGCCAATGTTTTACCCAGGCTACCACCCTGGGACCCACTCCCAGGCTGGCTAATTTGTTTATTAATCTTTTGTGTGGGACTGTGTCAAATGCTTTGCTAAAGTCTAGGTAGGCCATGTCCACAGCCCCTCCCTGGTCTACTACTTTGGTCACCCAGTCAAAGAAATCGATTAGATTAGTCTGACATGATCTTCCCGCTGTGAATCCATGCTGCCTTGGGTCCTGTGCCCCACTGGCCTCTAGGTACTCAGCAGTTCTTTCCTTCAGAAGTGATTCCATCATTTTCCCTACCACAGAGGTCAAACTGACAGGTCTGTAGCTTCCTGCCTCTGTCTTGCTCCCACTTTTGTGAACAGGAATCACATCCAACCTCCTCCAGTCCTCGGGTACCACACCATCCTCCCATGATTTGTTAAAAAGGGTAGTCAGTGGTGTCACTAGTTCTCTCCGTAATTCTTTTAGAATTCTAGGGTGAATCCCATCAGGCCCCATTGCTTTGTCCACCTTCAGTTTTAGGAGTTCTTTCAGAACCCTTTCTTCTGTGAAAGGACTAGGATCGATCCCCCTCTCCAGAGTGCTTCTGTTAATTGGATTAGGTACCTCCCAGTCCTCCTCTATTGTGAATACTGAGCAGAAGTATTCATTCAGTATCCTTGCTTTTTCACTGTCCCTCTCTGCCCATCCACCGTCCATTCTATTCAGCCTCACTATCCCTCCCTTTGTCTTTCTATATTCCCTAATGTACCTATAAAAGATTTTATCCCCCTTCTTAACCGAATTGGCTATCTTTTTCTTCAGTTTGGGCCTTTGTTATTCTGACTGCCTTTCCTGCTTCCTTCTGCCTTAACTGGTACAGTTCTCTGTCCTGCTCCTTCTGTATTTTCTTATACTTCCTAAATGCTATCTTCTTCTCCCTAACCTTCCCCGCCACCTCTTTTGAGAACCATAGTGGCTTTTTTTTGTTTGTTTTAATTTATTTGCTTCACACAAAGGTGTGTTGCCTCTGTGATGGCAGTTTTGATGTTTCTCCATTGTTGCTCCATCCCTCCTTCTGGCCTGTTTGCTAGTGCTTTTCTAAGGCACTCTCCCAATTTGCCAAAGTCAGCCCTCCTGAAGTCCAGTACCCTCACTTTTGTATGGCTTGACTCTGAAGCTGAGTTTATCATGAACAACACTGTTTGGTGGTCATTTGTTCCCAAATGGCTACCCACTTCTAGATCTGAGATCCTCTCACTGTCCCCATTTGAGAGTATAAGGTTAAAGACTGCTCCCTCCCAAGTGGGTTCCAATACTAGCTGTCTGAAGCATGCCCCCTGTAGTGCATCGAGAATGGCCCTGCTCTTTGATGTGGCTGCAGCAAAGGTGGTCCAGTTAACATCTGGCATATTCAGGTTCCCCATCAACAGTATCTCCCCTTTCTCTGCCATCCTAAGGATGCCTTCTGTCATATCCTTGTCCATTCCCTCCCCTGAGATGGGGGTCTGTATGCAACCCCTGTGCGGATTGTGGTGCCATTTCCAGTCTCTAAGGTGACCCACAGTGCCTCCTCTCCTCCCTGTTTACTCTTTTGTTCCATTGCTTTTATCCCTTCCCTTACATAGAGAACTACTCCTCCCCCTCTTCTACCCTCCCTGTCTCTCCTGTAGGTTGTGTACCCTGGTATGTTAACATCCCAGTCATGGTTCTCTGTGTACCATGTTTCTGTGACTGCTACGATATCCAGGCATCCTTCTTCCATCGAGGCCACCATTTCAAGGAGCTTGTTGCCCAGACTACAGGCATTGGTACTCATCAACCTCCATTTCTTGATGGCCTTACCCCTTTTTGCCCCATCCCTGTCCTTATTGCCTTTGTCGTTTTCTCCATTTACCCCTGACCTTCTCCCTATTGATGTCTCTATCTTGGTATTTACCTCACTAACTATGTTGATTTTTTTTTGGGGGGGGGCTAGAATTTCCCTGCTCCTTTCCAGTGCCTCCCCCCTTGGGCAGTTTAAATGCTTGTGAATGAAGCATTTAAATCTATCACCTAGGATCCTGGTTCCCCTCTTGGATAGATGCAGACCATCATGCCAGTATAGGCCTGCATCACTCCAGGTGGACCCCCAGTCCCCAGTGAAGCCAAACCACTGAGCTCTGCTCCAGTATTTTAACCACTGATTGAATCCCATGGTGTGGAGCACCCTAGCCTCACCCATGCCATAGACAGGCAGCACCTCTGAGAAGGTTACCGTGTGTGCTGCTTGTTTAGCCCTTCCCCAACTCCTCAAACTCTTTCTGCACTGCTCTGATCCCTTTCCAAGCCAGGTAATTTGTCCCTATGTGGACAATGACATACAGCTCCCTTCCCCGTGCAGCTGCTCCCATGTCCTGAGGATTCAATCCCTGTCCCTCCAAGCCATGGTGCCAGGTAGGCACCTTACCTCCCTCTCCCCTTCCACCCCCAGTTCTACCCTCCTAACAATGGAGTCCCCCATCAGGAGTTGTTTCCTTCCCCTGTGGTGTCCCATGCCACTCTTGGCCTACCCAGTCTCCCCAGTTTGCCCCTGCCTAGTTTTCACCACAGACCCTGCCTTATCTCCCGTCCCTTCCCTGCTTTCCTGCTAAGATTACTTTGTGACTATCCCATGCATGCTTAAAGCTTTCCACTGTTTTTACTCCAACCACCTTTACTGGAAGACTGTGCCAGGTGTCCACCACTCTTTCAGTGAAGTACTTCTTTACATTCCTCCTCAGTTTCCACCCATCCAGCATCATTGCATGCCCTCTTCTCCTGGTGCACCTTCTTTTCTGAAAAATTCTCCCCTCCTGCACCTTGTTCACCCCTGTGAGGTATTTATAGGTCTCTATCATGCCCCCCCCCCGTCTCTTCTAGGGAGTACATATTGAGATCACTCAGTCTTTTTGCATAGGGCTTATAATGCAACTACTGCACCATTTTAGTTGCCCTCCTCTAGATAGCCTCTACCCTATCTTTATCCTTCATGAGTTGTGGTCTCCAGAACTGAATACAGTACTCCAGGTGGGGTCTCATCAATGATTGATACAGTGGTAACACTGCCTCTCTCTTTCTGCTGGTGACTTCCCTCCCTATCCACTCCACCATCCTCCTGGCATTGCCTACTTCCTTGTCACACTGCCCTGCCACCTTGAGGTCATCAGATATGATAACCCCAAGGTGTCTCTCCTCTTTGTGGCCTTCAGTGCTCCCATCCCTATTTTATACACTGCTCCTGGGTTTCTGTGCCCTGGGTGCGTGAGTTTGCAGTTTTTATATTGAAACCCAGCTGCCATATCCTTGACCACTACTTGAGTTTTCTCATGTCCCTACTCATTCTTTCCATCCCTCAGGGTATCTACCATGTTGCAGATCTTGGTGTCATCTGCAAAGAGACATACCTTGCCTTCCAGCTCTTCTGCAATGTTATTTATGAAAACATTGAAGAGGACTGGTCCCAGAACAAGCCCTGAGGTACCCGCTGGTCACACTCCACTATTAGAGTGAGTGCCATTTACCACCACCCTCTGTAGCTTATCCATGTTCCAGTACCATACCCAGTTTACCACCTCAGATCACACCCCCAAACTGCCCAGTATCCTTGTAAGTCTCCACGTGGTACAGTGTCAAAGGCCTTACTGAAGTCTAAGTAGGTCGTGTCCACTTCCCCACACTGGTCTATTCCCTGGTCACCCAGTCAAAGAAATTGATCAGGTTCATCTGACATGACCCCTCCTACCTCCCATTAATCCATGCTGCCGGGTCTTGCAACCGTTGGATTCAAGGTACTCCACTAGCCTTTATTTCAGTAGTGTTTCTATTACCTTTCCCACCACTAACGTTAGACTGACCAGCCTGTAGTTGCCAGCCTCCTCCCTGCTGCTGCTTTTATGAAGCATGACTACATTTGCCCTCCTCCAATCCTCTGGAACCACTCCTGTTTCCAGTGAGTTGTTGAATACGTACAAAGTTAGAATAGCGTTTCGAGAATAGCGTTGTCAAAAGAGTGCTTCAAATACCACATATGCCTTTACAGTGATGAGTGTAGGATAGTGCACGTCAGTTACCGCTACCCCTGTAGCTGTGAAGGCATATGGGAAGGAGTCAAGTAGCTGGAAATGAGGTGCCTGGTCGAGCTGCTCCTGTGGTGGAGAGGCCAAGGCACTTGCATCCAGAGCAGAGGAGACCTGGAGATCTGGGTTCTGTTCCCGGTCTCCTGAGTAGTAGGTTTACAATTTTCCTTCCTGCCTGATTTTGAAATTTATTTTTTTATCCTCCCCCCACCAGTGCTGTTTTGTGTTCCTCGACTGCTGGTTTTACTTGACCCCCCCCCGTGGTTCTCCTCGGCCCCAAGATCCCCATGTTGATTATATAAAGTTGTGGGGGGGGGGCAGAGCCCCCCTCAAAAACACAAATTTTATATTTTACTTCACCATGGTAGTGGTCCTCTGTGTATTTTTGGACCGTTGCCATTGACACTGTTGTTGAATTCAGCGTTTTTCATGGGCTGTTCTTGTTAGCACCGTTTTTCCTGCACAGTTATTGACCACGCTATTACATACGGCATCTTGACCTAGTGCCGTTGAATAGGGCTGCCAGAAGTGCAGTCAGTACCTCCCTGAGCTCCCTCAGCACCATTGGATGTACCCCTTCCAGCTCCCATCGCCTTATCCACTTTCAGATTTGTAAGTCCTCTCAGGACTGGAAACAGAAAAGGAATAATTAGCACCCGATCCAGTATCCCACCTCCCCGAAACTGGCAAATCATTAAATGTGCTTTCTGCCGCAAATGGCTACTCACTTATTTCATCCCAAAGGGGGAGTAGGAGTCTGTTATTCTTTCCGAGCTCTGGTGTGATATTAAGCTTAGACACAAGTTGGCAAGTTGGACCTCGTGTCGGCTGAGGCCCTGTTCTAAAATGCTAACTGCCAATGCTGGCTGCATTTAAAATGTGGGACACTGTCTAATTGGCTGTCTTTAAATAAGGTTCAGTCCCCAGTCAATGTACTGGTCATTGATGTACTACCTAATTGGCTCACTTTAAATAAGGTGCAGAACCCAGCCAATATATTGGTGGTCGGAGAGCCAGCTAATGGAGACAACCATAAATCTCCTAAGCATAAGCGAAACCAAAATTAGCTGCTCAACCCATGCAGTATCACACACATTAAGTTGCTTTTCTCATTGGGGTGTTACCAGTTCTGACATACACAGTCAGAACAAAACAAAAGATCCAGTGCACCCCTCAAAAAATAATCGGCAAATCATTAAATGTGCTTTCTGCCTCAAATGGCTACTCACTTGTGTGCACTGGATCTTCTGTTTTGTTTTGACTGTGTATCCATAACCAATAGCTTTTCAATGAGAAATGATATGGGTCTGTATATGGGTCTATAGTGTTGTTTTGACTTCTAACATTTATTATATTGGTTAAAGAAAGATTTTTGATGTAACCCTTAGGTGGCGCTATCTCAAGGGATACTACCCTGCCTGCTAGGCTAGTAGCAGGTTAAGGGGCACTGTCAGCCTTATCCCTCGTTTTATTACCACAAAACATCAGGTGTGCCTCTGTGGACACAGTGATCACATATGGTCCACAGAATATCCTATATATAACATAATCAAGAATTCTTACCAATTTTCTTAGTTTTCACACTATTTTACTTTCCTCGGGTTCCCGATAATGCGCTGTGCGGAAGCAGAAGCAAGATGAGGCGCACCTCGGACACTGTGCCAACACATACATCCGATTTGCACATGGCCATAATAAAAAGTTAAATGCAGCATGTATTTTCAAATGCTGTACTAGAGATGCCGTTTTTTTAACTGAAACCGAGCGCTGGAAAAGAAACTAAATGCATTTGAAAGGAGCTGCCGAAATCTCGCGCATGCGCGAAAGCAGGTCGACGCACAAATCACACGCATGCGCAGTAGCGTCCCACTTTTGCGCATGCGTGAGATTTCGGCAGCTCCTTTCAAATGCATTTGCTTTCTTTTCCAGCGCTCGGTTTCAGTTAAAAAATGGCATCTCTAGTACAGCATTTGAAAATACATGCTGTGTTTAACTTTTTATTATGGCCATGTGCAAAATTGATGTATGTGCTGGCGTACAGTGTCCGATGTGCGCTCTCATCTTGCTTCTGCTTCCGGTGCACAGCGTACTTATCGGGAACCCGAGGGAAAGTAAAATATTGCGAAAACTAAGAAAATTGGTAAGAATTCTTGATTATGTTATATATAGGGGTATTCTGTGGACCATATGTGATCACTGTGTCCACAGAGGCACACTGTTGTTTTGTGGCAATAAAACGAGGGACAAGGCTGACAGTGCCCCTTTAAGGGGCCTGGGTAATGAAACGGGTGCCTCCACCCGAAGGTCAGGGTTGTTAGTGGTCAAGCTAACCTGGGCATAGCCCTCTGGGACACTGTAACCCCCCTCTTTCCCTTCTAGTGGCCTGAACAATATACAATAATTACTTTCACAATGACCCTTATTCACCAGGCAATTACCCACACTGTTTGCACTTACCACCAGGGCTGGTTCCTCTAGCTTGAGCCTGGGGACCCCCTGTAAAACAGGGTTAAGCACAGCAAATAGCAATAGTACAATACTTCTGGCACAAACTGGAACCACAGTCAGGTTAAATGCAAACAAAGTTAAATCTGATTTATTCAGGGACTTGAACAAGGGAGGGCGTAATCAGGTTGATTTGCTTAAAGCTATATTAATCAGACAGTTATGCATGCAGTTCAGAGTCCCTACACACACACACTCTGGGTACCAGGTAGGAAAATGGTGGGCTAGCCAGGAATGTTGCAGCTGGTTGGGGCCCTGTGATGGAAGAAAGCAACATGCACAACCACACTATTTGCAATCCGGGCCAGAGGGCTCAGCTCGTGAAAGAAAAGGCAACAAGACAATCAGATGACAACACTTTTAGATTTAGCTGTTGTTGCAGGAGCTACCCTGATGTTTACTCATGATACCCAATACTGGACACAGGCAGGGCGAAATCGAGACTGCAGACTGTTGAGCTGGAGTGCCCGGAGAAGCAGGGCCACACGAATCACCAAGGTGTTGTTCCTGTTCAAGGCAAGCGAGCAGGGGCTGATCCCCAGGCCAGTCTCTTGTCGATGATTTTCTCGGTGCAGTATTCTGGCTGGGCCAGTGTAACAGGGCCCAAGCAAATGGAAATGGATACAGATTCAGTCCGTGGAGCTGGATACAGCCTCTAGCAAGCAAAACACAGTTCAGACACACAGTGGGGAACCAAATCACGACCCACTATAAGCACACAGCACATTCACATGTAAGAAAATTCCACTGTACCAGGCAAATGGCTCTCTGGTCGCAATTACAGAGTCTCTGCACAATCTGGGAGTTCAGAGGTAGCTGGAGGTCCTGACAGGCTGATCGCATTCAGCAAATCTTCAGTCTTCTTCAGGTTAAAGCCTGGTCACAATTCAGTGGCTTAATTTGCTCTCCAAATTCGGATTCAGTCCGAAAAAAGCACAAGTTCCCTCTTATTTATTTAAGAGATTTACCAGGAAAGCATGCTGAGCAGAGTACCGCTCAATTCCAGATGCGCCCTGGGGACAGCAGGCAGGCATGCAGGCCAAACTCAGGCCTTTCCACAGTTCTTCCGCGTGAATCCACTATGGATTGCTGCTCGAACTATCTTGAGCTGTTACTTCTTCACTTCTCAACTCAGTTCTAACTGAAACTGCAATCAGTGTGGGACTTTCCCCAAAATCCAAAAGGTTTGGTTGGCTGATTTGTCTGTTAGTCACAACAAGGACTCCCCCTCCAAGTTATTTTAGGCACCAAAAGCCCAAAACTACAATTCCTACAAGTTTTGGCCCCACCAAGCCCCTGTAGGCAGGCTCCATTTTAGAGTCCCAGATGTACTGATTGGCCCATTCTGACAGTCCCGGGCTAAGATAATGGAAACAAACAGAACTGTCCATGCTGCAAAGAAGGCAGGTTAGAACAAACTGCAATATTATTACTACTCTAACAAATGATCAGCAAACAAGTACATCCTCTGACAGAGCGCCCTCTCAGATTAATTATGACTGCAATCCAGGCAGCTCTTAAAGAGACCGTACACAGAAGCTATTCAGGCACTCTTTGGCAATGCATTTAAACTGCTAAAACACAGGACACCAGCCTGGCAGTGAGCATTTAGGCAAGCTCAAGGAAGACTTTTCAGGAATCCCTATTTGTAGGGGGGTTACACTATGATAATGGTGGATCCTTTAAAAATAAAAAATGTGATCCATATAATTGAGATGTTTTGATACTGTCCTTTGAGGGGAATGGTGTTAATGCAGCACCCTTGGCCCACTAATTGTTTCGTTTGTGTATCTTGGTGTTATATGTTTAAACTGTCCTCACATCAAAGTTTGTGCCTGGTTTCATACCAAGTTATTATTGTAACTGTTCTAGGTTACTATGCCCTTTATTTTTCTGGATTGAGTCATTGATCACATTTTTGGAGTATAAATGGGGCGCTGTGGTGTGTTTCAATTCACTCTGAGGAGGCTTGGGAGTTCCCTAGCAAAATGTCAGTCTGTTCTGCCATGATGTCACTCAGTCACTTTCAGCAGGTGTAGTCCATCTGCAGCTGGGTACCATTCACACACTGAAAATGACTGAGTTAAATCTCTTACTGTTTTATTTCAGGTTATTTTTTGTCTGCATATCCTGAAATAAGAACAGTAAGAAATTAATTCTACCATGGCTGAGTCTAGTTCTTGCTGCAAGTGCTAATTATTCCTTTGCTGTTTGTTGTCCGATTTTTTTTTTTTTTTTTTTAGCACCATAGCCGTGTCCTGGTGCTTGCCTTTTTTCCATTGTTGCACCCTCCCAGGACTCTTTCCTCTGTGAATGTACTTGTATCCACCTCCCTCCCCTGAGTGTTCCTGCTGCTTCTGTGGTTGATCCCCCTTCCCTCCTCTCTGAAGACTGAGCAGGAGTATCTGTTCAGGATGTCTCCTTTTTCCTGATCCTCCTCCTGCACAATCTCGAACTGCCCTTCTTAACTTCACAGTCCCCACCTTGTCTTCCTTTTTTTGCTTATGTATCTAAAAAAGGTCTTGTCCCCTTTAGCTACTCCTTTGGTTATCCTTTCCTCCGTTTTCACCTTTGCATCCCTCACCAGTTTTCCTGCTTCCCTCTGCTTTCCCTGATACACTCTCCTATCCTCTTCCCTCTGCATCTTCTTGTACCTCATGAATGCCACCCCTTTAGCCTTAACTTCGCAGCCACTTCCCTCGAGAACCATAGTGGTCTCTTTTTCCTCCTGTTTTTGCTCATTTCTTTCGCAATAAGGTTGTTGCCTTCATGATACCATCTCAGGCAATCCCTTCTCCTTCCCCGTTAAGTCATCTGTGAGGCATTCGACCATTTTTAAAAATCTGCGTCCTGGCGTCCAGGACCCTCATCCTTGTGCGGTTTGTTTTGCCACTGTCCTTATGTTGACCACAATGTACGGTGCTCGCTTATCCCCAGGTAGCATCCTACCTTGATGTCTGCAGTACTGTCCCTGTTGGTGAGCATCTGGTCCAGTACTGCCCCATCTCAAGTGGGCTCTCTAACTAGTTGCTTGAGAAACACCCCCAGCAGGGAATTTAGGAAGACCCTGCTTCTAGCCGAGGTCACAGCTGGGATGCTCCAGTCTACATCTGTCAGATTGAAGTCCCCCACCAGCAGCACCTCCCCCTTTTTAGCCACCATGCTGATCCCCCCCCAAGTGCCTTATCTAATTCTTTGCCTTGTGTTGGAGGAGGTCTATATACTGTATCACCCCAGTGCGAACAGTGGCTCTGGCTCCTGTCTCCAGGGTGACCCACAGCACCTCCTATCCATTCTTTACCCCTTGGTTCCTTTACATTTCTGATGCTCTGATACCCTCCCTCACATACAGAATAACCCCTCCACCCTTCCTCCCCTCACTATCCTTTCTGAACTGAGTATAGCTTGGTACTGTATGGCCTCATCCCAGTTGCCCTGTGCACCACGACTCAGTAATGACCATAAAATCCAGGTCTGCCTCTGTCATATGGCCTCTAGGCCTGGAATTTTATTTCCAAGACTCCTTGCATCATCACACCTGGCTCTGTGCACCTTGCTCCCACTCTGTCTGCAATCCCCCCCTTCCTGCCTTTGTTGCCACTTGAAATTTCCCTCTCTCCCCTTCACCCTCTTGACCCTATGTGTGCGTTGCCTCCTGAACACCTCCCTTTCCACTTCTGTTCTTCAACATTTAAAACGTTTTTAAATTATTCATTTTGTAACACAAAAAAATAAGCCTTGCTGGTAGTCTGTCACTAGGGGGGTACTAGTGTGGGCAGTAGTTAATGCAGTGCAGCATATCTGTATATGATTTATTAAGTTTAGTTAAAATAATAATACAATACTTGGTTTTTCATATGCATTTTTTTGTTTTTGATATTCTGTGAGGTTATGTTTTGGCTGGGGCTGTTGTATGGAAGCACAGTTATGCAGAGTAAGCATAGTAAATAAGCATTGTGGGGGATGGGAGCGAAGTAAGCAACAGTAAAGCACAAGCATTGTAACAAATGAGAGTTGATGCGGAGTGGGCGATCGTGGGGAAAAAATTAATGGATAAAGCGTGGTGTGTTAAACCACAAGAATGTTAGACATTGGGGCCGGGATATTCAAAGGGGTTGCGAACGGCGCAACAGAGTTGCACTGGCGAAACACTGCATTGTGCACTGGCAGGATGTTGAAAAGGCAGCCAGGCAAAGTGCAACTCCTGATGCGCCGGGGTGCAATGTAATAGTATGTGGCGCAGATGCAGGAAGTGTGCCCATACATATGTGGCATATCCCGATATTCAGCCTTCCGGGAAACGGGAGGGAGGGGGCCACTAGACTACCGGGGAATGTCTACCAGTATAGTCATCGAGGAATCGGGAAGGAGACGGGGCCACTAGACTACCAGGGCTATCTTTATTACCTTGTACTGTGCAATCGTGGCTATGGGGCGGAGGATGCCCCAGGATCCCCACAGCACACGTCATGCTGCGCAGGGCACCAGGCGCAAGTCACCAGCCTGCCCTGTGCAAGGCATGCAAATAGGGCCATAATGACATGCAACTGGCCCCATTGACCCACATGGGAAGAGGGTCCCAGTCCAGATTTATCTACTAGGTCATAATTCAGCCCTCTTCTGCCTCAGTGCGGGGGTGGGGGTCACTGATGAGTCCCTGCATCAGTCAGTTGATTAGAAAAGTATACAGTTTATTTTTTTATTTAAAATTGGTAACCAGGAGAGGCACGCTGAGCCGAGGCTCATTTCCAGGTGCGACTTGGGGGAAGGGAAAGGGAAGCACAATTACAAGCAAAATACAGCCAGTCAGGTGATGTGGTTACAAATAGAGGTGGGTTGAGTGATCCCGCTTCATTATGCGGAGCACCTCACATTGTCCTGTGTCAATCCACGTAGTGCTCTGCAGTGCAAAGCGAATTACTCCAACTCAAAACTAGGGCATGGAAGTGCATTGTTTCAATGGACTTCACGCCACTTCACCATGGTTATCGGCCTTCCCTTAATCTTAATGCAAAGTGCCATTGATTTGAATGGACTTTGCTTTGCTTCGCCTGTTTGTTGCTGTGTGAGGTGAATTTTGCATTGATTCATGGGACGGCAGGTCACATGGGCTCTATGTTGTCTTGCACAGCCTTAGTTCTGCATAGTATGTGTAGTGGAAAGCTGGAGACAGTTTGCTTTCAGAGCTCTGAGAATCAAACCATCGAAAAGCTTTAAAAAATCACTTTTGATTCAATTATTTTGGTCCAAATCTAGTACATCGACTGTAGGAAACCCTCCTGTGCTTAGAGCATCGATTGTTGATTGTTTTTCTGTGCAGTTTGAATGTTAATTTAGAACATTCAGCCTGTGACAGACACTGTTGAAGTGTGCTTCGGGGGAAGGGCATATCTTTGGTGGAGTGAGATTCACATGAGAAAGGCAGTCTTTCTAACTGTTTTGTACTAGTGTGTGTCAGTATTTGTGTGTTTATGTACACACAGCAATACTTGAAGTAATTTTTGATAATTATTTTCTGTTTGTTGTGGTACAGTGCATATTTTCATTCTGTTTAAAAGATTTGGTTATGTAACCCCCCTGCAAATAGGGGTTCCCAAAAGACTTCCAGGAGCTTGCTTAAATGCTCCAAGCCTGAATGGTGTTTGGCGTTTAAGCCATTTATCAGTGAGTGTTTTTAGAGCCTCTGGTACTGTCTCTTTAAGAGCTGTCTGCTTGCAGACATAATTAGTTGTATGGGGGGACTGTGTGCTTCTCTGTTTGAGTACCACTCGAGCTGCTGCCAATTCACTCCATTTTTGCAGTCACTAGGAGTGCAAAGGGAACCTATCTGAAAGATGTAACTGTTTGCCAGAAATCATTTACAGTAATAATGAAATTACAGTTTGTCTAACCTGCTTTCTTTGCAGTCGGAACTGTGTCTGCCTGGTTCCCCATTCTGGTTTTGGGCTGCTGAACTGGACCAATCAGTGTGGGGTAGGCTAGCTCTAGAGTGATGCCTTGGATGAATCAGAACTTGGACTCGTGGTCTGGGCCAGCCACAGGGGGATTGTGTGGGCAGTGACTCTGGGAGATGTGGTTTGGACTTCGGGGCCTTTTTGGACCAACGGCGGCAGTCTGTTGTGGGTGGCAGCCGGTCTGGTCAGGGGCTGGGAGGAACTCGGGGGAGGTGCCCGGTTTTGTCTGTTGGAGTTTCAGTTTAGATCTGGCAGTGAAGGGGAAAGAAACCCTGTGCTCCTTCGGTGCGCGGTTTCGACCGGGGTTCCGGTCTGCAGCTTGTGTGGCTGCTTGTTGGGACTGGGTCCGTCCTGTGGGGGGTGGAGGGGTCTCTGGGGGGTGGAGGCCGGGCTCGCCCTGTAGAGGACTGGAGAGGTTGTTGGGTTGCGCTCGGTCTGTCGGGAGCTGAGTCTGCTGTGTGTTCTCCCGGGTGTTGTGCGGTGGTTGCGATCGGGATGGGGGGGCGGCCTGCCTGGTGTAGTGCTTTCTTTTTTTGCCATGTAGGTGTGTGAGGGGTCTCGTGGGGCTCAGGAGTGGCCCTGCTGACGTTGAAGGACCCTATCTTGTTTGGAGGTCGTGAGTACTGATTCAGGGTCGCTCCCTGTTGAAGTGCCACATTAAATCCAAATGGAATCACTGTACTGCTGACTGTTTAAACTAATTTTTCTTTTCACTGTGTGAAAGGGCCCCTACCAGCTGCCATGGTTTGGACTAGCCACTAGGGCTTGGGTACCCAGGGACAGTAACTGGTAGGGATAGGCCTGTGCACAGAGCCATAGGTAGATAGTAAAGTGATAAGCTAATTAACCTGATTTCTCCCTATCCTTGTTATATCCCCCTAAATAAATCAGAGCTGCTTGTTTCAGCAAAGTTATACTTCCTGAGGTATTTGTCTATGTTAAAGTACTGTACTGTGATTGTTGCACTGTATCTTATTTCACAGGAGGTCCCAGTGCCGGAACTAGTCCTGGGGTAAGTGTATACTGTGAAGGTAATTCTGATATATTGTGTGGGCCACTAGTGGGAAGAAAGGGGGTTGCAGTGTCCCAGAGGGCTGTGACCAAGTAAGTTTAACTATTACAAACCCTGACCTCTGGGTGGAGGCACCCGCCATTGGATCCAGGCCCTCAACCTGTTAGTGGCAAATCAGGCAGGGGTAGTAGCCCCTGGGATAGCGCCATCTGAGGTTACATCTTGGAGGCTCCCGCTGGGATTGTGTGTCCTCTAGTGGCCATATTCTGAACCACTGTTAAGAAAAAAATGGGTACCCGACAGAAGTGGCTGTGCACCGGCTGGTGGAGTGGTGTACTGGGGAGGAGATTGACCCCAAAATGCTATGTTTATCCTGGACATCCCCTGGGTATCAATACGAACACTGTACAGGAGTACTTTCCAAGGTGGAAGGTTTACAAAACCCTGTGGTGGTGGGTCGGCATGCTAATCTGCTCACCCACACTTTCCTGGCCCTAGTAGAGTTTAAGGATCCCATAGATAGCTCCAAAGTGCACAGACCATTACCCCAGAGGGCCCTCACTGCCTGGAGGTGATAACTAAGTACAGTAAAGAACCGGTGGGGAATGAGCCCCACCACTGTCTGAAACTTTTGAGGAGAAATTTGCTAAATGGTTTGCTGGGGAAGGAAAACTGTGGAGGACTTGAAGAAACTATTCTTGCCACCTGAGTGTTCCTCCCCAACACCCTCTCCGCTCCAGTACCCGTAATGGTGGCTGAACCAATGCAGACTCCTATTTCTGCACCTGCCATTAGTCACAACTCTACCGAAGGTTGAGGATCTTCTCTGGCACCCTCCCACCCCCAATTGGAGGATGACTGGGAGACCTGGATAGACTATATTTGCCCCAAGTGCTAGAATGGCAATGCTCGGAAGCCGAGAAGCGAAAGAGGGTTAGTGAGAGCCTCCGAGGTCCTGCCCTGGCTACCATCTGTGCTAAACGGGCCAGTAACCCTGAAGTGACTGCACAGGCCTATCTTGAGGCCTTGGAGAATGTGTATGGGAGCCCAGATTCTGATGAGGATCTATGGTGGAGAGTAAGAAATGCACAACAGTACCAAGGGGAGTTGTTGTCTGTGTATGTATCTCGGCTGGAAAAATTGTTGCAAGAATGCCTCAGAAAGGGTAGTTTGCCAGCGATTGAACTGGATCGAACCAGGCTGGACAGGATCCTTAAGTCTACCCCTTCTCAAAACTGCTGTTGCTTCCAGTTACGCCTGGCAAATCGACTGGAATCCCCACCCTCCTATGATGAGTTAATGAGAGAAATTCGAGGAGTTGAGAAAAGGCGACCTCGGGAGGGACCTGCACCAATAGCTCGGCGCTCGACCCGAGTGACTGAGGGTGGCCCATCAAGTGAAGTTCAGGGGCAGAGGCTGGCAGTCAATGAGTGCTCTGACAAGGAAAAGATATGCCACAATGGGGCTGAACTGTTGAGAGAGATCCGAATTCAAAACAGTCCCTTTATGAAGGCCCGCCTGCAAATGCAGGCCCCTGACCTATATCCGACTGCATCTGCTATGGGGTGGGGTACCCACCATGTATCTCCGCTGATAACAGCTCCAAACTCAATTCCTTGACCATGGAAGTGGAGAAACTGACGAGATGTCTCCAAAATGCTTATCACGCCGCAGACAGAGATGGCACCAAGGTTTCCAGTTAGTAATACCCCCGCTCTGGCTCCCAGTGTGGCGCGCCCACAGCTCAAACTCCAGAAAGTATGTTTTGCTATAATTGTGGGAAGGATGGGCACATGAAAAGGAATGCCGGTCCCCAAAGACACTGACAAAGTTGCATATAGGCTACAAGGAGAGCTTGAGAACAAATCAGTGGTTAAGAGGTGCACGAAATGATCCCAGTGAGGGCACCAAATGCTAACTCACGTCCTTTTGTGGCAAGGTCAGTTGCCCAGGCCCCCACTATCGCCTCTCCAGACTGGTCCAGAATAGTGGGTCCCTCCATGGAGACCACTGTAAAGGTGAATGGAGTGTCTACAAGAGCTGTGATTAGACAGTGGCTCCCAAGTGACAATTATGTTCCAAGGATTGGTATCAGAAGCATTTGTCAGACGTACCCTTACAACCATTAGAAGGACTGCATGTATGGGGTTAAGTGAGAAGGCCTACCCCTATTCCTGGTATATCCGAATTTGGCTGTCTTTCCCACCTCCATGGCTGGAGTGGCCGAGAACAAGTAGAGACTCTAGCCTTAGTGTGTCCCCCCACTGGACTGTATGATGGTGTCCCTTTGTTGATTGGAACAAATGCTCATATGTTCGGAAGGCTGGCACAGTTGTGTTATGAAAAACAGGGGTCAAAAACTAGTAGAGCTTTAAGAGTTCCAGCTTTAATTAAGAAGGCCTATGAGGCACAGAGAGATGCTGAAAAAATAGAACCAGAGGAACCGGTCGGAATTGTATGGAAGAAGGATCCTGAGTCTCTGATCCTGGCGCCAAATGCCCAGTGTACCTTACAGGAGAGGTCCGTATCAGAAAGGATGTTAAGAATAAAATATTAATGTTGGATGCACCAGGCGGTGGAAAATTGCCAGAGGGACTGCTGGTCAAGCCTAGTATTTTGCCCGCTAGAGCCCATGCTTATGCCAGAAGGGTAATGGTCCAAGTTCATATGTGCTGAAAGAGACATTCGAGTAAATAGAGGTTGCATCCTGGCTAATGTGCATTGTGCAGACACTGCAGTGCTACCAGCAGCAAGAGTTGAGGAAGAATGACAGAGTAACGCCTGACTTGTTTGATTTGCGACTCCCGCTGCCAGCTGAATGGAAAGTGAGGATCAGCGAGAAGCTTGCCCAGAGAGACCAGGTGTTTTCTTTAAAGGAATGGGACGAGGATGCGTGCAAGGAGCTGAGCACAATATCGGCTGCATGACAAAAGACCATTTCATGAGAGGTCTCGGCGCTTGCACCTGCTGACATAGATGATGTGAGACGGCATCTGCAAGAGATGTTAGCTGCTGGTGTAATACAAGAATCCAAGCCCTTATGCTTCCCCCATTGTGGTAGTGAGGAAAAAGAATGGGACAGTAAGGATGTCGTGGATTATCGCACCTTTAAACGACGAGACTATCCTGATCAGTACACAATGCCCGCATTCAGGATGCTTTGGACTGCCTAAACGGAGCAAGTGGTTCTCTGTGTTGGATCTCCACAGAGGGTACTACCAGATCCGATGGCCCCAGAGGACCATGAGAAGACAGCCTTTATCTGTCCGCTTGGCTTCTATGAATTCATGAGGATGCCTCAAAGGATTTCAGGTGCCCCAGCCACTTTTCAGCGATTGATGGAGCGTGCAGTGGGGACATGAACTTACTAGAGTGCCTGGTATACCTAGATGATGTTATTGTGTTTGGCAGCTCACTGGAGGAACATGAGAGCAGATTATTTAAGGTATTGGACCGACTGGAGGACTTTGGCCTTAAACTGTCCATTGATAAGTGTCAATTCTTTCAAACATCAGTAAAGTATGTGGGACACATAGTATCCACCGAGGAATAGAGACCGACCCAAGTAAAGTTGAGGCCTTGACCACCTGGCCACAGCCAAAAATCTAAAAGAACTGCAAAGATTCCTGGGATTCTGTGGTTATTATCGGCGCTTCATCAAGGACTATTCAAGAGTGATCCGCCCTTTACTTAACCTTACTCAAGGGTATCCCCAACCCACAAAAATACCAAAAGTCAGCGTCCCTCAAGACTGAAAGAGTGTATTTTCATCCGAGTGAAGTATTTGGGGCCGCTGGACTCCTGATTAATGAGACTGCTTTTCATGAGATCATATATCAACTTACCCATGCTCCAGTGCTGGCCTATGCCGATCCAAGAAAACCGCCGCTGCACACTGATGCTACAGCTTCAAGGGTTGGGGCTGTGTTGTACCAAGAGCACGAGAATGGCCTGAGACCAGTGGCCTTTGCCAGTAGAAGCCTGACCCCATCCGAAAAGAACTATCCTGTACATAAGTTAGAGTTCCTAAGCTTTGAAGTGGTCATTGTTGACCAATTCCATGAGTACTTGTATGGGGCTAAAATACTAGTAAAACTGACAATAATCCTTTGACCTATGTGCAGACCCCAGCTAAGTTGGATGCCTCTGGCCATAGGTGGCTTTCTGCATTATCTACATATGACTATGCTCTCGAATACTGAGCAGGTCTGAACCACATAGATGCTGATGCTCTCTCCGGAGGCCTGTTCCCCAGAATGATTGGGTCCGATTGGCAGAACCTGACATTCGGGCACTCTGCGGAAGTTGACAGGAGGAACAAATGTCCCACGGATGCATGGACTGCATGGTGGATTGCTTGGGACCCTCTGAGAATTGCATACCTGCTGCTTGTGCCACTTTTTGCAATAGACATTGGTGCACTGCCTCAGCTGGACAATGACAGTATTCGGTGGACCAATCGCGATCCCATGATCAAAGCAGCTTTAGAAGCCTCTATGCAGGAAAGATGTGTCCAAATTAACTCCACTGATTTGAGAACTGCACTGTTATACAAAGAAGGTCCTAAGTTGAAACTGATCAATAAACTGTTATACAGAGAACAGTAGACAGAGGGGACAAGTAGACAAACAACAACTAGTGCTACCCACTGCCTTTGAGACTCAGTACTGAGGTCCTTGCACAACCACATGGGGCACCTTGGTATAGACAGAACACTTGACTTGGTGAGATCCAGATTCTATTGGCTAAGATGGGGCTGATGTGGAGCAACACATTCGAACTTGTAATCGCTGCTTACAGAGAAAGCTTTGCCCCAGAGGCTGCCCCCTTGTTAGCATCACCACCAGTGCACCCATGGAGCTGGTCTGTATTGATTTTCTGAGTTTGGAGTCAGATCAAAGAAATATCAGTAATGTGCTGGTGGTCACTGACCATTCACGAGATATGCCCAAGCTTTCCCCACCAAAGACCAGAAAGCATCCACTGTGGCCAAAGTACTTGTAGAAAACTTTTTGTTCACTATGGGGCTCACAAAAAATCCATTCTGATCAAGGAGAGACTTTGAGAGTGCGTCTGATCAAAGAGATGCTTTCTCTGTGGGGAGTCACGGAGTCCAGAACCACTCCTTACCACCCCAGGGGACCCACAGCCTGGAGCGTTTCAACCACACTTTGCTAGATATGCTAGGCACCTTGCACCCAAAGGACAAGCCTAGATGGAGCCAACAAATTAGCACCTGGTACATGCTTATAACTGCACCAAAAGTGATGCCACTGGGTTCTTCCCCTACTGCCTGATGTTTGGAAGAAAGCTCGACTACCAGTAGATGTGTGTTTGGGGTCTCTCCTGATGGGGTTCAAGCTGACAACTATTTACAGTATGTGCAAAAGTTAAAGGCCCAGCTAACTCATGCGTACCAACTGGCTCAAGCCATGGCTGCCAAAAGAAACCTGGCCAACAAAGAGCGGTATGATAAAAGGTGAAAGCACAGGAACTCCAGGAGGGAGATCGGGTATTGCTAAGAAATCTGGGACTGCATGGCAAACACAAGATTGCTGACAGATGCTACCATCTCCTCACATTGCAGTGGGCAAACTAGATGATCTGCCAGTGTACAAAGTAAGGCCTGAGAACAATTCAAAAGATGTAAAAACAATGCATAGAAATCATTTACTGCCCATTGGACAAATCCTGATTGAGTCTGAGCCCCAGAAGATGCCCCCTCTGGACCAGTGACTGGAGCTGCTGCTAAGAAAAGATCAGGAAGTCTGCACCTACAGAAGCAGAGTTAAAGTGTTCCCTGACAAGTCCCAGTTGAGCATGACTGTCAGTCCATATCAGAAGAAAGTGAGAGTGACTTTGAATACTATCCTTCTTACGAACTGAGTCAATTGTTTCGAGGCAATCCCTAGTCAATACTGGAGACAAAGCTGGGCCTTCTGGACTGTCTAAGCCCCAGCTTCATCCTGGAGCCAATGCTCCCAGAAAGTGAAGTGCAAAGCATCAGATCAGATGAAATGGAATCATTGTGCATGGTTGAACTGTTTGAGCTTTCAGGAGAGAAAATGATAGATTGGGGCAGACTGGTGATACACCCGAACAAGAAGAGTATTTTTGAGTGCCTGACAGTCCACTGCCAGTGTCAGCTCTCCATGTGAGCCAAATGTTGTGGACTCAGAAACTGTAACTCCTGGAGCTGAAAGTGCCCCAAGTTCTAGCCTCTCTACCCCCAGGAGACTCCTCTGACAAGTGAGGACAATGCTGAAAATGAGGCTCAGAGTGCAGAGACTGTAACAGTTCCCCTAGAAAGACTGGTCGAGGCTGTAAAGCCTGTGGTGCACCTCAGTTATGATTCACTTGGGAGGCCTGTGGATCTGCCTCTCAATGTTGTCCATAAAGGTGTATGTGTCCCGAGCTCATTGCCCAAACTGAGCATCAGTGCTAACTCAAGTTACTTGTTTGCCCTCTAAGTATGGTGCCCTTGCCCCATCCAGCCCCAAGGTAACTGATAGGGAAGGCCCCTCTCTTCAGGTTTCATGTACAAGAGGTAATAACTTGAGTTATGGCAGAATGTATATATAATACTGTGTAAGAGTGGCGTACTGCAATGTTTCAGAAATGTGTTCTTGGTAAAATGATATATTGACTGATGATTACATGTGCGAGCTTAATGCAAATGTAGTAGGTTGCAGTTGAAACTATGGTACTTGCTTGGCCGGACGTCTAAGCTTTCCCAGGCCAGGAAGGGTGTAACCCCCCTGCAAATGGGGGTTCCCAAAAGACTTCCAGGAGCTTGCTTGAATGCTCCAAGCCTGAATGGTGTTTGGCGTTTAAGCCATTTATCAGTGAGTGTTTTTAGAGCCTCTGGTGCTGTCTGTTTAAGAGCTGTCTGCTTGCAGACATAATTAGTTTGTATGGGGGGACTGTGTGCTTCTCTGTTTGAGTACCACTCGAGCTGCTGCCAATTCACTCCATTTTTGCAGTCACTAGGAGTGCAAAGGGAACCTATCTGAAAGATGTAACTGTTTGCCAGAAATCATTTACAGTAATAATGAAATTACAGTTTGTCTAACCTGCTTTCTTTGCAGTCGGAACTGTGTCTGCCTGGTTCCCCATTCTGGTTTTGGGCTGCTGAACTGGACCAATCAGTGTGGGGTAGGCTAGCTCTAGAGTGGTGCCTTGGACGAATCAGAACTTGGACTCGTGGTTTGGGCCAGCCACAGGGGGATTGTGTGGGCCGTGACTCTGGGAGATGTGGTTTGGACTTCGGCGCCTTTTTGGACCAACGGCGGCAGTCTGTTGTGGGTGGCAGCCGGTCTGGTCAGGGGCTGGGAGGAACTCGGGGGAGGTGCCCGGTTTTGTCTGTTGGAGTTTCAGTTTAGATCTGGCAGTGAAGGGGAAAGAAACCCTGTGCTCCTTCGGTGCACGGTTTCGGTCGGGGGGTGTGTGTGGGCCGGGGTTCCGGTCTGCAGCTTGTGTGGCTGCTTGTTGGGACTGGGTCCGTCCTGTTGGGGGGTCGGGGGTCTCTGGGGTGGAGGCCGGGCTGCCCTGTGAGGACTGGAGAGGTTGTTGGGTTCGCTTCGGTCTGTCGGGAGCTGAGTCTGCTGTGTGTGTTCTCGGGTGTTGTGCAGTGGTTGCGATCGGGATGGGGGGGCGGCCTGCCTGGTGTAGTGCTTTCTTTTTTTGCCATGTAGGTGTATGAGGGGTCTCGTGGGGCTCAGGAGTGGCCCTGCTGACGTTGAAGGACCCTATCTTATTTGGAGGTCGTGAGTACTGATTCAGGGTCGCTCCCTGTTGAAGTGCCACATTAAATCCAAATGGAATCACTGTACTGCTGACTGTTTAAACTAATTTTTCTTTTCACTGTGTGAAAGGGCCCCTACAAGCTGCCACGGTTTGGACTAGCCACTAGGGCTTGGGTACCCAGGGACAGTAACTGGTAGGGATAGGCCTGTACAGAGCCATGGTGAGATAGTAAGTGATAAGCTAATTAACCTGATTTCCCCTGTCCTTGTTATATCCCCTAAATAAATCAGAGCTGCTTGTTTCAGCAAAAGTTATACTTCCTGAGGTATTTGTCTATGTTAAAGTACTGTACTGTGATTGTTGCACTGTATCTTATTTCACAGGAGGTCCCAGTGCTGGAACTAGTCCTGGGAGGTAGTGTATACTGTGAAGGTAATTCTGATATATTGTGTGGGCCACTAGTGGGAAGAAAGGGGGGTTGCAGTGTCCCAGAGGGCTGTGACCAAGTAAGTTTAACTATTGCAAACCCTGACCTCTGGGTGGAGGCACCCGCCATTGGATCCAGGCCCCTCAACCTGTTAGTGGCAAATCAGGCAGGGGTAGTAGCCCCTGGGATAGCGCCATCTAGGGGTTACAGTTATATCGTGTACTGCACTGTTACATTTTCTGTGCATTACCTGTAGTGTGTGTGTGTGTGTGTGCATGCTATCAAGTCACACATTTTGTTGTGCCACACAGTAATCGCTGCACTCTTAATTGGTTATCCGTCTGCTGTATTTTTTACTGTTTCCTTCTATCTAGATAGTGAACTGCTACTGCAGCAGTCCCCCTCCCCCAAACTGGCAAAAGGTATCATTTATTTTTCCAGTTTTTGATTTTTGTGAACACTGGTTAAGGTGTTTTTGTGCCTGTGCAGCTGCATCTCTTTATAGTGAGCAATCTACATCTATGCATTTGCATCTGTTTAGTGCCCAATCAGTATCTGTAAGCCACAGTTGCTGTTTTTTGGCTTCCTATCCACCCCAAATTTCAGAAATCTAAATTTGTTGTGAATTTTCTGTGTAATCCCAAAAAATGCCTGCAAACATACGTGCATGTAAAGATTCTTCTGGCCATGGCACTGCTGCCAGTGGCAAGAGTGGCCATGTATGTGGTGGTAGTAGTACAGAGCAGAAGTGCCTAGTTGATGCCAGTAAAGGGATTTCTCCGACTATGTTTTTCACAGTGCAATCAGTAGCTTCAGTCATGGTTGGAGATGCTGTTGTCCCCACTGGTGGTTGTGAAATTGCTGATGGCATGAATATTGCCCCAAGTTCAACACTTGACAACAAGTTAACCAGTTTCCCAAATATTGTGGCGTCTAAAGCTTAATATGTATAACCACAAGGAAGGGTGGGTATGATAGAAACTATCACATATCGAAAGGGAATCAAACATGTACAAGAGGGTAGCATCTTTCAGAAAAAGAGATCTGCATGAACAAAGGGGCAACTTTTGAAGATAGAGGGGGAATGGATCAGGGGCAATGTCAGGAACTATTCTTTCATGGAGAGGGTGGTGGGTGCAAAGACAAACAAAAACTTATGATCAGTGTTATGGCATGAGAACAGCAGTTGAAGAATGCCCATTATTTGGAGTTGGCACACCTCCATGTGCTCCAACTGCTGCTCCATGTTGTCAGACTGGTGGTTCACATGGTCCAACTCACTCCACATGAAGCCCAAATCCGTATGTGTGGCAGGTATTCATGCAGGGTTGACACCGTCACCTGCAGGTTGTGGAGCAGACACTTGCTCCATGGCCTGCCCCCACTTGACACCACATGCAGGTAGAGGCCGTGCTGCCACCTGTTGCCCAGCAGGCACATTCCTGCCCTGTTCGGAAAGCTTGGCCTGCCAATCTGCATGGTGGTGGTTGTATAGGTGGGTGCACTGATCACCTGTGCCCAGATGACTTCCCTTGGGGCCACGGCTCACCACCTTACCACACAGATTGTACTTCACTATACTGGTGTCTGCAGGCAGTGTAATGAAGAACTCCCACACTAATGAGCTGTGGGGAGGACTGGGCACAGGTGGAGGGAGGCCCCAGATGTTGTTACCGGCTGCTGCTGGTGCTCAGTTGGGGCTGGGGGTTGGGAAGCCTGCTGCTGTGGCTGCGATGCTGCAGCTCCTCCCTCACTTCCTGCTGACCTGCCATGGTGCAGAGGTCATGGTAGGTGATGGCACTGGTGGGGGGGGGGCGCTGGTAGGTGCCACTGGAGGTGGTGCTTCCATGGCATCACTACTTCCTGCTTCAGGGAGGAGACCACTAGCCTGAAAGGTGCTCTGGTTCAGACATGGGGTTTATATTTTTTGCTATCTCTCTGTCTCCTCTCAAACACAGCTCTTTCTCCCACACTTGGTGAGGTGAAAAAGAAAGACTTTCACTCTCTTGCATGATTAACTTCCTGCCTGAAGCATGTGACCTGCAGACTGTGAGCCATGTGATCTGTGGGCTGTTACAGTGCTCACTCACTCTGCCTTTAAAAGAAAATAAAGCGAAGTAACACGGAGCCATCATAATGCAAAGTCATTATGATGTGAAGTGGCGAAGTACTGCATTTCAATGGCCACTTTGTGTAGCTATATGTTGAGGTGGAGTGGGCCACTTCGCCTCTGCTATGCTAGCAAAGTTAAACTTCGCTGCTTCTCTAGTTACAATGAGGATGACATAAAGAGCATAAGTTAAGTGCTGTACAGACAAAATGGCAAAACGTAGCATGTGGAGGACAAATGAATTAGCATACAAATCATCTGTGCAGATTGGGCAAACTCAACATGCATAGTGCCAGAATGAAGGAGGCTAAGCTTGTGCTGAAAGTAAGAGTCACAACAGGTTGATCAACTTCAATGAGGTTGCCAGAACTATGAGGGGGAGGGAGAGGTATGGGGGTGGTCAAAAGCCAGATAAGGGAAAAGAAGGGTTCAGGAAGAAGGTTAGCAGGAGCTGGGGGGGGGGGAGCTGGCGTCTAATGGAGGGAGGAGAGTGGGAAAGACAGATGGAGGAGGTAGCAGGTTCCAGAGGGAGGGGAGGTGGTATGAGAAAGCAGATTTCCTGGCTGAGGAGTGTGGGTGTAGAAGGGAGAATGTTCGTAGGTCTCTTGAGTACAGAGATTAGGAGGAGTAGGAGATAGGGGAGAGGGAGAGGCATGGGATAGGCATGACAGGAGGGACCCAAACCAGTATTTACAGATGAAGGAAGTACAGTGAGACTGATGACATGAGGGGAGAGGGAGGATGGATAGGGAGGAGTAAAGGGAGCAGTATTGAGTACAAGAGGATGAGTTGGTAGCAGAGCGGCAGAAGGCATTGCAGAGGGTGTCCAGTCTGGCAAGGGGGTGGAAGCGGTGGTGCCATAAACCACATCTGCATAGTCAAAAATCGGAGAACCATTTTAGTGACCATCTTCCAGCAGACCTGGTGAGAAAGGCAGTCCTTATTGAAGTGCAGTGCAGAGCACAGAGTTTTGGGTGGAGTTTGGTGTAGATGGCATCAATGTGGGCAGAGAAGTTGAGCCTGCTATCTACCCATACATCAAGGTACTTAAAAACTGGGATTTCTTCAAGTGGTGTGCCATCCAGAATGGAGAAGACAGGGAGGGCTGAACCAGGCCAGCTTCTGGCTGGCACCAAAGGTCATAGATACCATTTTTTTGTGTTGACTTAAAGTTGGTTGGACTGGAACCAGCGCAGAACACTGTGAAAGTCTTGTTGGAGCAAGACTTCCAGAGATGCAGTTGAGGGACCCGAGGTGTAGAGAACTGAGTCATCTGCATACATGTGAATATGTGAGTTGGCACAGGTGGAGGGGGTTTCATTTAGAAAGATGGAGAAGACGATTGAACCCAGAATGGAGGCCTGTGAGATCCTGGCCTTGATACGGACGGGTGGGGAGATGGCTTCTCCTACCTTAACCAACTGTTGACAGTCCAAGAAATAGGAACAGAACCAGTTGACAGCGGGGGCTGAGAGGCCAGCACAGTGCAGCTTATCCAGGAAGAGTGAGTGGGACACCACATCCATGGCTTTGGCCAGATCGATGAAAATGGCTGCTGTGATGTTCTCCTGATACGTTGTTGAGAGGATGGAATCTGTGACCCTAAGTAAAAAGGCGTCATGCAACTGTTAAACATTTATTACAATCAAGTTCACTAAATTGATGACTTCTCTGTCCAGTTCTGTTAACTTGATTGGTGTATCAGACTCGACTTGTATGTTGTGATGTATCCTTATGCCAGTTTACAATGAACCAGTAATAATTATGCTGTTAATTATTGTTAATTCCGTTCTGTAGTTGTCAATTGGTTTTTTGTGATCTCTAAAGTGTGTGATATTTGTTTACTCTATGTGCCATCTATATGGCCCAGGTCATGGCTGAAAACGGTCCCTGGACTAGTGTACTTACCCGGTTATCAAATACATAAATAAATAAATAGGGAAGAGATGGTGGAATAATCCTTCCTAAAGCCAGACTGGAAGGGGGGAGAGAAAGCTGGAGGAGTGGAAGAAGTCTGCAAGTTATGAGTAGACTAGTTTTTCCTGCAGCTTCACAAAAGAAGGGAGGAGGTGGGGAATAGGGCAGAAGTTGCCAGGAGTGGAGAGATCACCCCCTTTGTGAAGGAGAGAACCTTGGTAGTCTTTTAAGGCTGAGGGATAGTGCAAAGGGTGAAGGAGAGATTTAGGAAGTGAGTAAGGGGGGCAATGGCAGGAGCTGACAGATGGAGAAGTTTAGGGTCCAAGCCATCTGGGCTAGATTTGGAAGGGTTGAGTGAGGGTGGGATGAACAGGGTCTACTGGGGAGTGACAAGCAAAATCAAACCCCAGAGGGAGTGAGATAAGGAAGAGGGAGGAGAAGAGGGGAGAGGAGTAGAGCCATGAGGTGGGAGGGAGGGGAGTGCACAGATGGTAAAAAAACTCACTGAAGTGAGCAGCAACAGAGGGAAAGGTCAGACACTGGTGAGCCATTAAGTATGAAGATGGGGGAGAGGACTGGGCTGGGGTGTCAAAAGGGGAGTGAATCACCTTCCAGGATTTGACTGGGGAATTAAGATTATTCTGGAGGTTAGCCTTAATGTGGAAGGACTTGGTTATACAAGAGTTCCTAAACACCCTGTAGGAGAGGAGGAGAGGAGGTCCGACGAGGGGTGGGGTAATTTATACCTGGTCCAAGCAAAAAAGGCAGCTCTGATACTGACATGCCTCGGTTGGAGCAATGCATACACAAAGAAAACACTGCACCATGTGCATGCGCGCATCCTCAGGGACGGCCTTTCCCATTCATGAAATTACTTAAATAGTAAAAAACCATTAAAGTGACAGCACACAAAAAATTAAGTTACTGAATGGAGAAGGTTAAAATTATGGATTCAATACATTTAAGCATATAATTGCAATTAAATCAGAATAATAAATATTCTCAGTAGAGAAACCATAAAAAGTGGTGCCATTAACCATAAATAACAAAGACAAAAAGAGTAACAAATCAGCCACAGGCTGTCCCTGAGGAAGCGTGCATGCGCGAAACTGGTCGGGCCTTTGTGTGAGGGAAAGGTTGTTCACCTACGTGGCACTGGTGTTTTACTATCAAGTTTCAACTAACTGTAAGTAAATAAACTTGTTACTTTTGCGGTATGGTGGATGGTGCCATGTTTTCTTTGTGTGAGTAATTTATACCTGGCCCAGGCTTGGTCACTGGTCTTGTATAAGTTGATGAGACTGAAGGTGATCCAGGGGTGGTGAGAGGATTTAACCCTGGATTTCCTGATGGGGGAGTGTGTTTGTCAAGACAGAAGTAAATATTGAGTGGAAGAGGGAGAGGCCATATCAACGTCTGAGGCAGTGAGCATGGGGGAACAGTCATTTGCAGCCAGGTCACTCAGTAGAGCTTCATTGTTCATTAATCGAGGGGACCTCGATCCGACATACTTTGGGGAGAAGGAAGGGAGCCAGACTTTCCTGACACAAAATGTCATGCAGTGGTTGCTGAAGGCATCGGAAGGGGAAATTCTCAGTGAGGCAAAAAAAAGCACCAATAAAAATGGATAGTGAGTAGGGAAAGGAGAGTCTAACTAGCAGAAACCTGTGGGTGAAGGGTGCAGCCTCCTTGAGAGTATAATGGAATCATATCCTCATTCCCACAGGTCTCTTTGGGACCCATGTGAACAGGTGCAGATGCACAGGGCCGTTTGGGCTGTGCACCATGGGAAGACTCTGTCCGCCTACAGAAGAGCATGGCATGGCACATCTCCCCCTTCCCCAGCCATGGAATGCAAGTTGCAGGGTTGTTCACATGAACCAAGGTATCCTATAGTGAAGACAGCTGTCGTCATTCACTCTTTACACTTTCACTCTTCACACATTCACTCTTTGTTCTTTCAGATATAAAGAGGCAACGAGATCTGAAAGAACAAAGAGTGAATGTGTGAGGAGGGAATGAGGACAGTTGTCTTCACTGTATGGTGCCCCAGCCTATGTGGACCACCACGCAGCTTGTCTTCCCTGGCTGGGGGTGTGTCTCATAACAGTAGCATCCCCCACCCTCACCCCGTCCAGATGGGTCACTGAGCTTTGCCCCCGAACTCAGCTCACTGGCATCGAATCACAAAGCATACCTGCTGGGGTGAAGACTGGCACCACCTATAAAGTTTCTTTAGAATAATATATATTTTTTAATTTAACCCCAACATTTCAATATAGTCATTTTATGACTCCCGTTATAATCATGACATGTACCATTTATAGTATATTGGCCAAAATATCATTTCACACCAGAAGAATGAAAACATGTGTTGTCCAGGATTTAAAAAATGGCACCTGTCACGTTTATGAGGTGGTGTGGAAAAATGGCTACGTTGAAAGTTTAGAGTCAAAATATTGAAAATTAGTGAAGTTATGAGTGAATGTTGAAATACTGCAAATGTCACTCATAACCTGGGCATTTTACCGTATTTCTACACCAAAGTTTCAGCATAGCCTTTTAATTACACCACCTCATGAAACCAGTAGGTGAAATATTTCAAATCCCCACCAAAACATCATTCTGCACCACAGAAATCTCATTCCATGCCACAGTTGCGAAAACACATTTTGACCAGGATTTGAAAAATGACAGCTGTCATAATCATGAGGTGGTGTAAAAAAATGACTATGTTGAAAATTTGGGGTCAAAATATTTAAAATTATCAAAGTTCCGAGCGAGGGTAGAAAAATGTCAACATACCCGTGTAACTTTGTCATTGTTATGTATTTTGACCCCAGATTTTCCACATAGTCTTCTTATGACCCCACCGCATAAACAAGGGTGGTGAAAATGTTAAAATCTGGCCCAAAAGATGATTTCACCAGGTGACCGCAAAATCACCTTTTGAGCCAGGTTTGCATAATTCCACCGCCATTGGTCATGAGGTGGGGTCCCAAAAAGGCCATGATGAAAATGTATATATATTGTTTGCAAAAAAAATGTGTTAATGGACCAGTTAGTGTACCCTAACGCTCCAAAAGAAATGCTCCAACATCCCCCTAATTATGATATTCAAAACCTGTGCCTCCTGCCTCATAGCAGGAATTGAATGCAGGTGTTGGACCAGCCAGAGCTGGTCCAAGTGACTGTGAAACAGAACAGATAGGGATAACAGAACACATGCAGATGTAAAGCACTGCTGTCTTCCACTTGGGGTTGTTGTTAGTGAGGGGTGCTGGTGAGGATGGGTGCAGTGGCGCTTGTTGGTCTGGGTATCTGTAAGGAGAGATTTATGTTGTGAGATAGTCTTGCAGTGCACTGTATCAAAAGGTCCCTGTTTGCCCTGTGCTGCAGTTGCTGTGGCATTGAGCTGTGTAGAAGGGTGGCTTACTGGTGTGACACATTTCACAACACCACAGAGTTGATCAGACATCATGCAGTGTATTGCAGCAGGTGTCTCATTGTGTAGGGTTCTCCCTACATCCTCCTAGGCCTGCTTCCTGTGGTCACACAGGCCCCTTGTCCCATCTTCTCCATAGCAGCAATGCACTTTGGGTATCCACATCCTCTGTGAGGATGTCTGTCCTGGCTTCCATGAAATTCGTCCTGAGACTTTGTTTTTCCACCATTGTGATTGACATACACAGCATCATTCCTTGTCAGGTGCAGTATATTTATGCCATAGTGCTTTGCTTATGTTATTTCCACATGTTTTGCCATGAAGGTATCTCTTATTTGAAAATACGAGGATATCGCAGCACCTGTGGTGCATCTGAATGTGATGAACTGGATTTTGGTGCACAGCTTGCAGTGCTCTGATGGACATTTGAAAAACCCACCCCAGGTCTGTCATCAGTACTCCCAACTTTATTACCTTACTCCACCACAAACAAGTTTGAAGTAGATCTTGTTGGAGTTGTTTGGTTTCTACTCTAAGCCTCCTACCTCTTTTCGCTATGGGGTACCCACCTTCATTTTGGGTCCCTGACTTCCGACCAAACTGTTGGAACCCTTTGATTCATCCTCTTTCCTGTGAGGTACCTCAGTAATAAGGATCTTTAGTCCAGTTCTCAGCTGCTTCCTCTCCACCACAGTGCTGCTGTCTCCAACAGACCTTTAATTGTCTCATATTAAAGCCACTCACAAACCCTCTGCATCACCTAGAGAGGTACTGTCCTATACTTTACACTAAGACTTTAAAATTCATAATAGTTCTTGCACGATAAAATGTGAATGCACACACTGTCACAATGTTTTGAGCTTTGATGCCATTTTTCACACTTTGCATATTTTTCCCACATTTTGAGAGCTAGTACTACAAAATCTGGGTGATGAAAGGTTGAGAAGTACATTCATCACTCTTCCTGTCTTTCAATTATTGATAGTAATGTTCTTACAAGAATGAGGTAGAGAGGTCAACAGCTGGGCGTGGAGCAATGATGTGTTTGAGAGAACTCTCAAAGGATCTGAAGAAGTGATGATTACATTTGTTCTCTATTATAATCAATGGGAAAGGATGGAGAGATCAGCTGATAAATCCTCAGAGCATGCTGTTAACAGTTTGACATCACATTGCTGGTGTGGGGGAGGACCAGACCAAAATGGGAGCCAAGTCCAAGACTAAGACATGAGGTGGCATAGAAATCATAGTTGTTATCTAATCCATAATAGGGATTTGCTGAAACAGGGCCTGGAAATGTACTCAAAGCACCCTTCTCCCCCAGTGGGGACATAGGAGGGAGGATCTTCAAACATATAAACCTAGTCTTCACCAATGCGTAAAAAGAATAAAAACTATGGAATGCTAAATGGCAAACTTGTCTCACTCTGGATATGCCAAACTTGGGTATGTTTTGTTTTACTTATCTTGAACATAATACATATATATGGGTTTGGCTTTCCTCAAATCACTGCTTGCTTGCTTGATTGATTGATTTTATATTGATGATGAGAACAGGACTTGTAAACATTTCATAATTTCAGCCACATCTGCATTTGTCAGTAGCCCATCTGGTGTCAGCAGAGTTTGTAAATTTATAATGCACTTACTGGGAGCCCGACCCTAGTGATGCACTTGTGTCCCATGTACCCCAAAGTTATATTGTTGCACTGGAGCCTATCCCCAGTGGCATGCTGGGGGCCTGAATCCCCCAAAGTGAAATGTGGCTACTGGGAACCTGTCCTTTGTGGTCTGCTTCTGTTCCTGCAACCCCTCTACCCCCAAGTTAACCCTTAGGCTGGCAACAGAATTAAAACATATAGGAATTTTGGACTGATATATCAGTCTGCAACACAGCAAGGGTTAAATGTGGTCCTCAGGAGTCTATTCCAGGTGGCCCAGTTCTGTTCCAGTAACCCCCACCAAAGGTAAGTGTGACCAGATGGAGCCTATTCCTAATGGCCTGCTTCTATCCCCATAGCCTCCAAAGTTTAACGGTGTCACAATGATTTCAAATCTGGTGACCCATTTCTGTTTCTACAGCCCACCCCCTCAAAGGTAGATGCTGCAATTTGGAGCCCATAAGTTAAATATGGCTACCCGGAGACCATCTCCAGTGGTTCGTGCATGTCTGTCCTGATCCCACTTCCCCTGAACATGATGGCAGGCACTAGGAGCACATCTTCAGTGTGCACAGAATGACTGTGTCCAAACCAGCCTTCCCAAAGATTATACCCTCACAAACTCTCCCCTCACCTCCCTAGCCAGCCATAATCTGAGTGATCCAGAAAGGCACCACTGCGAGTAACCCAGGTTGGGAGGGGGTGCAGGTAAAGGCTGCTAGCCCAAGGAAAATGTAGAGTCAAGTTCAAAGGTACCTGCGCTCCTAGGGTTGAAATAAAGCTCCACACATCCAATGTGATTTCAAGGCTTTAATAGCAAATAATTCGTAGTAAGATCAGTGTGTTTGAGACCACTAACACACTGGTCTCACTATGAATTATTTGCTGGGTGAGCACTGAAATCGCACTGGATGTGTGGAACTTTATTTCTACCCCAGGAGTGCAGGTACCTTTGAACTTGATCCAGCCATAATCTGAAATGAATATCATAAAATGTGGTATAGAAAAGAGAAACACAGAGACCAAGATATTGTCAGCAGATAAACGCCAAGGGCCCATCCAGTCTGCCTATATAGAAATTACTTCCTTACTCTGAACTAATGTTCTGGCGAGATTGCCAACCCTGCTCCCCTGAATCCCTTATGTCTGTGCTTCTGCAGACAGAAGTTGTGCTGTGGGTTTAATATCATGGATTTCTGAATTGAGGGAGTGGGAGAAAGACTCAAATTCCTTTTATAAAAGTCAAAATAATGCATTTTATTAAGTGTTTTAACAGTGTAATGATATGCCAACTATAAGAACCTATAAGGACAGCAAACATTTCATGGCCAAATCAGACACTTCCTCAGGGCCCTCGGTGGTCCTATATTAAGAAAACAGCAAAATAATTTTCTCTACTATTTGTTATTAATCGTCTTTGTTAAGCAAAGTGGATTTGAATCTGCAGCCACGAGTGAGTATGTACTGTATGTGTTACAGTGTGCATGCTGCTGATACCGCCAAGGTGGTTCATCAGAACTACTGCATTTGAGTGCTTTAGAAACAGTTGCATATTGGCTGATGATGGCTGTCTGTGGTTGCTTGTGTGGGTTTGTCCTTTTGCTGCTTGGGATGATGGAGAGCTGGGGTTGGAAACCCTAATGCCACATTTCCCTACTTTTGTGGGGTTAAGTTGAACCCTAACTGGTGCATAAACTCAAGTTGTTTGCAATGAATATATATCTATATATAATATACACTGTATATGAGTTGCAGAGGAATAACACATTTATCTCTACTAGTGAGTGGTAAGACCAATAACTTATAAGCAGCAAAGCCACAAGGTAGTTATGAAAGTCTTACCAGTGATATAGAGATAAATGTGTTATTCCACTACAACTCATTATGTAATGTATTTGATATGTTACATGTCACAAATCCACTCATGAGGGTCAGGAGGCAGTATAGCACAGTGGTTTAAGGCTCTGAGCTGCAAATTTGGTGACATCCAGCAGACCAGACCTGGGTTTGAATTCCACAGCTTCCACTTGCATACTGTGTGACCCTGAGCAAGTCACTTAACTTCCCTGTGCTCCCAGGTCACACCTGTAAAAAAGCTTTCAGCTTAGTGTGCTACTCCTGGTTAAAAAAAAAAAAAAAAAAGGGTCAGATCACTGAGCTCACAGTACTCACCCCTAAGTGCAGTCTGTGACAGGAAGGGGGGTAAACAGGGATACCCTCCTCGTGTCTGCCCAGAGTGTTCACTGGGTTTACAACAGAACATTTGCCATGAGGTCCTAGAGCATCTCTCTATACTTTGGATCAGGAGTAGCCCAGTTCACAATCCCTGCATACTCATATGAGACTCTGATACTCTCCCTAATCCTGTCAGATCCCCTACTGTCCCTGTTCAATTTGGTTGCTATTTGGTGACTCTTCTAAGCATAAACAGTTGTCACGGATATGTAATAAAACTTCTACAGTCACATGTACAATATAAGGAATCTCACGCAGGCAGAATTCTTTAGAAAAAACAAAAGTCTTTACTAAAATAATTAAATAACTGCAGTAAAAGAGAACATATACAAATTTAGGTTGCAGTATTGGAAACAAATAGGAAAGCATTCAATATAAATGCCTTCAAACTGTTTAACCATGTCTCTACCTTACAGATGAAAATGTCTTAAGTCCTTTTTCTGTGTAGCAGCTTGGCAGCTGGTCTGTTTTGTCAGAAGGAAGTCCAAAACCAGAATGGCTCTGAGTAACTGTACTGAGAGCTTAACTATATTTTCTGAACTGCAGTGTCAGCAATTTTCCAGTCATAAGGAAACCAGTTTTTCTAGGATCGTGGATATGTTGTTCTATCCACACTGTTCGGCATGTCCTTTCCCTTTAAGAATCTTACTGGAAGGTCTTTAAGCTGGCTCATCCCACCCACCCGGGTGGTATATCCTCAGCTCTAACCCTTGATGCTAGATCTTCCTTTCGCTGGAAGATTCAGGTTCCCTCCTTATAACTAACGCAGTAGAGTAGGCCCTGGCGAACAAATCTCCGGATTTACCAAAACTTAAACTCATTCGAGTTTCCCCAAATCACTTTGCAATTTCGACCGTGATGGAGGACAAGTCCTCGTCCAGTTTCCGTTGCTGCCCATGCAGGCAAAAGATATCTCAGATCGACCCACATTCCTTGTACCTCTATTGCCTGGGTCATGATCATTACACCAAGGCATGCGAAAAGTTGTGCGTTTCAACCCAATGTTTTGGACGATCACCTCCCACGACTGCAGTTGGGAAGACCAGAAATACGGAACCCACTGGCCAAATCCAGAGAGGCCCCTTGGGCAGTCTCCGTGGCTACCGGGTCTGCTGGGCAGCTGGAGAAGATGAAGGCCTTGGAAGAGGAAGCAGCATGGGCCGCTGATTGGTCCTCTTCTCTATCGGTCTTCGTCCCGTTCAATCTGGGCTCCACCTTCTCAGGCTCCTTTAAGGAGATGTGCCAGTCTCTCCCCACCAAAGGAGAGGGTCTTTCGGGCTTGCACGTCTCTCGTTCCCATAAAAAGGACAAGGAGCAAAAAGAAGGTTCATCTCGCAGATGACGTTCTTGGAATCATGAGAGATCTCGATCCCGGGAATCTGCTGTCTTGACTCTGGTCGAGGTTGCGGCCTCGGCCACTGGCGTCACAGTACCCCCATCAGGCCAGCCGGCAAAGACATGGGACAACAATCCGGTTGAGATTATAATCGACTCTGTCGACCCATCATCACTAGATGAGGCCAACAACTCCTTATTCAGGACCCCGGTCCTGCCAGGACCCACTGAGGAGGAGACTCAGCTCACTTGGAACCTCTTCACGGTCCTGGTTCCTTACCTGGAAGAGCCATGGTTTTCTCCGGCTCCTTCTGAGTAACCCCGTTGGTCTCCCCGACGGTCTAAGTCGGGGTCTCGGACCGCTCCGACCGACAGACTGAAGAAAGTGCATAACTGCTCCAACAAGCTGCACCACTGCCATTCTTCCTCATCCTCCTCTGAAGAGGAGAGGCTTCGATGCAGACTGTGTCGACGCTACACGGATTTGATGTGGCAGCAGCTGATTATGACTGGCCCAAACTCAACCCCAACTTCCACTCCAGCCATTACTTGGCTGTTGCCCTCCAGGCCAACGCCAGCTCCTCAGGCGATGGTCCATACCGTCTCTCCACCTGCAGAGCCGTTCAAGACTCTCCTGGCTCAGCCAAAACCAGCCTCTCCACCAATTCAGGTGGAACCACCACCTAAACAGCCTATCTCCGGGACTCGTGCCAAGGAATCTCGGCCCATCATGGGCTGTCCATCGCCCTCACTCCCGACTGTCCTAGGCGGGTGGAAGGTGACTCAGGTAGCCGACTGATCTATCTGGAGTCTGAGGACTCTGACTTGCATTCTTGTTCTTTGGACGATGAATCCATAGGGAGTCTTTCGATGGAGGAGGGTCCCACTTCCTTCATAGGTATCCTCTGTCTCATCTCTGAATCCACGGGGATGCCCTTGAAGCCTGTCCAGAAATGGGCCAAATACCCCCTCACAGATTTCCTCAAATGAGGGGATTCTCTGACAGAGACCTTCCTAGTGGCCGGGGCCATAGTTGGCCCAGCCTTGGAGCTGTGGCAGCACCCTGCCTCCTGCTCTGCACCTTCAGCCCAGATGGCCTGCAAGTATACGGCCCCCATTGGCTCCCTGTCGGGATTGATAGAGCACCCCTTGGCTGAAGTGATGGTGACCGAATCTGTGTTCAGGAGCGCAGGAAATTTGGGAGACACTGATAGACCCTCGGACAAAGAGTCCAGGAAACTGGACCATTTGGCCTGGAAAATCTATGCTGCCTCTTCAATTGGCCTTGGTCAGGCAAGCTCGGCTATCATTATGGCGCAATTTTCTCACATCCTCTTGGGCTCTCTGGAAGAGGTCCTTCCTCACCTTCCCACAGACCTCCAGGCCATGGTCAAGCAGGTCTGTGACCAGGGCCGGGCGGTTGCGACGCAGCAACTCCAGATGGCTCTGAACATCGGGGACTCTTGCTCCTGCTTGGTAGCACCTGTGGTTGCTATGCACCGCAGGACCTGGCTGAGGGTTTCCACCTTCATGGCGGACACTGAGCACAAATTGACAGACGTCTCTTTCCTGGATATCAATCTTTTTGGCCTAGGAGTGGATAGTCACCTTCAGCACATAGAGAAGTCCAGTGCCACCTTAGACTCTGTGACTTTTGCTCAGAAGGAATCTCAGGGTTCCAAAAAGCAGAAAAGAAAGTATTTTCAGCCTACTGCCCCTGTGGCCAAGCAGCCCCATTTTCATTCGTGGCAGCAACAGCAGCAGGCTCAACTTCTGTGCCCTCAGCCCAAGTCAGGGCCCCCGGCAGCCCATAAGCCTGGAGTAAAGGGTCCCAGTGGTCTCCAAACTGGATCCTCTTCCTCCAAGCCTGCACAGTGATGGGATGGAGGTTGCCAACACCATATCCATCACACCAGCTCTGGGTCCTCCTGTGGGGGGCTGGCTCTGCCACTTCCTTTCCATCTGGTCTGCTGTTACAACAGACAGGTGGGTTTTGGAAGTGGTCAGCCAGGGGCTGCCTCTGGAATTGAAGCAGTACCAACCAAGCTGAGCCTACACCCCATGGTAGGAGATGGTGTCCATGCACACTCAGTCGGCTCTCTGAGATGACATCGCCCAACTTCTGTGCAAAGAGGCAGTGGCCAGAGTCATGGATCCCCCTGTCAACCCGGGGTTCATTTCCAGGTACTTCCTGGTCCCAAAACGGATGGGGGGCTGGCACCCCATTCTAGATCTGCACTATCTGAACCAATTTCTCTGGTCTCGCACATTCAGGATGATAACTCTGTCTCAGATAATACCATCTTTCAAGCAGAACATGTGGTTCTGTTCACTGTCTCTCCAGGACATGTTTTTTCATGTCCTGACTTGTCTGTCTCACCGAAGGTTCCTCCGCTTCCAAGCAGAGGGAGCCCTCTTCGAGTCCCAAGCTATGCCATTTGGTGTGTCATCGGCCCCCTGGGTCTTCACCAAATGCATTGCAGTGGTGACGGCCCACCTTCGGTGTCGGGGGATGAGAGTGTACCCCTATCTCAACAAATGGCTCGTAGCAGGTCCCTCCATACAAGAGATGGAAAAATCCAGTGATCTGGCTCTCCAGACTTGCATCAAACTTGGTCTCCTTGTCAGTGAGACCAATTCAAAACTTGTGCCTTTGCAGGTGATCTACTTCATCGGGGCAGGCTCCCGGAAGACAGGGCGGAGGTTCTTTCCTACTTTGTCCGATCATTTCTGGTTGGGCACTTGCACCCTGCCTGGGACTTTCTGCGCCTGCTGAGGTACATGTCAGCCTACACCGCTGTGGTCTGATGGGCCCAGTGGCATGTTCACCCCCTTCAATGGGAGCTGGCCAGCCAGTGGACTCAGTGACACGGTCACTTCGACCAGATGGTTACTGTGACCCAGAAGATGTGGGATGCTCTCCAATGGTGGACCAGCCTAGAACACCTGCAGGAAGGGATCCCGTTTGTCCACCCCGAGCCGACAGTGGTACTGATGACCAATGCTTCTCTCATGGGCTGGGGTGCCCACATGGGGAATACCAACCTGCTCACCACTTGTTCCTCTGCTTTCAGTTGCTAGGCCATCACTGCCAATTTTGATTACTTCCTTTCAGACTCTCATCTGCCCAGAGAGTCTTCACCAAGTACCTTGCCATAGTGGTGGTGGCCCTGAGAAGAGACGGACATTTCGTCTTCCCATACCTAGACGATTGGCTAATAAAAGCACATTCCGAACTGGATCTGCTTCTCTCCCTTCAGGCCGCCCTTACCCTATTCCAAAATCTGGGCATTACCATCAACTGGCCCAAGTCGAACCTGAAGCTTTCCCAGTCACTGCAGTATATAGGAGCACTTCTGGACATGGTTTCAGCTAGGGCTTACCTCGCTGTTGACAGACAAGAAAAATTCCTCTCTCTGGCTTCACATGCTCAAAACCCAGCAATCCATAGCAGCCAGAAGTTTCTTACGTCTTTTGGAGCACATGGCAGCTGCCATCCCCACAGTGGCATATGCATGTCTTCATATGAGACCTTCATATGAGACCAGTGCAATGGGTGCTTCAGAATCATTGGCAGCAGTGGTCGAGTGAGTTCGATGACATTCTCAAAGTCACCCCCTTCCTCCACTGTGCTCTAGCTTGGCGGACACACCAGCACCTCCTTTCTCAAGGCATGCTCTTTCAGGCTTCCCCTCCCCAGCAAACATTGACCACGGATGCTTCCCTGGATGGCTGGGGAGCTCACCTCGGCTCTTATGGGGCACAAGACAAATGGCCCCAATTTGCCATTTTACCACACATAAATCTATTGGAAATGAGGGTGGTTTGCCTTGCCCTTCAGGTTTTTCACCCCCACCTTCATCCTGGACCCTTACTGATCCAATTAGACAACACCTCAATGGTGTTCTGTCTGAACAAACAAGGGGGCACTAGATCTTGCACTCTCTACAGTGAGGCACTGAAGGTCTGGCAAGAAGCCACACTCCAACATCTCACAATAATTGCCGTCCATCTTCCAGGACGCCACAATATCCTGACAGACATTCTCAGTTGCCAGTCCCCTGTGCATGAGTGTAGTCTTCATTGCGAAGTTCTTCAGATGATCTTCCACTTCTGGGGGACCCCAAACCTAGACCTATCTGCTTCACCAGACAATCACCGACTCCCCAAATACTTTTCCATTATCCTGAACTGAAGGGAACTGTCTACCGATGCCCTGTCCCAACCGTGGACAGGACTCTTCTTAAATGCTCCTGCCCCCCCCATCCCACTCCTGCAACAGATTCTACTGAAACTACAACTTGAACCTGCCACAATGATCCTCATAGCCCCCTTGTGGCCCAGGCAGGTGTGGTTCCCCTACTCCAACAACTGTCCATGGCGGATCCCATTCCGTTGCCAATCAAACCAGATCTCCTGACTCAGGAGTGGGGCACCCTCCTTCACCCCAACCTGAAGTCTCTATACCTTCACACTTGGCTCCTGAGGACGCTTTCATAGCATGTCTTCAAGTTTTCTCACCTGTGACCAACATTCTCTTGGCCTCATGAAAAGCATCAACCAGGGAAACATATAACTCTAAATGGAAACATTTTTCCACATGGGCTACTTCCCTTTCCATAAATCCATTTTCATGTCCTCTACTCAAAGTGCTGGACAACTTGGCTTCACTTGCCAATAAGGGCCTTAGCTATACCTCTATCAAGGTTGATATATATAATATATATATATATATATATATATATATATATATGTGTGTGTATATATATATATATATATATATATATATATATATATGTAACCCCCTTCAAATGGGGGTTCCCAAAAGACTTCAGGAGCTTGTTGAATCTCCAAGCCTGAATGGTGTTTGGCATTTAAGCCATTTATCAGTGAGTGTTTTAGAGCCTCTGGTACTGTCTCTTTAAGAGCTGTCTGCTTGCAGACATAATTAGTTTGTATGGGGGACTGTGTGCTTCTCTGAGTACCACTGAGCTGCTGCCAATTCACTTCATTTTTGCAGTCACTAGGAGTGCAAAGGAACCTATCTGAAAGATGTAACTGTTTGCCAGAAATTATTTAGAGTAATAATGAAATTACAGTTTGTCTAACCTGCTTTCTTTGCAGTCAGAACTGTGTCTGCTAGTTCCCCATTCTAGTTTTGAACTGCTGAACTGGACCAATCAGTGTGGGGTAAGCTAGCTCAAAATGGTGCCTGGACGAATCAGAACTTGGACTCATAATCTGAGCCAGCCACAAGAGGATTGTATGGGCAGTGACTCTGGGAGATGTAGTTTAGACTTCAGTGCCTTTTTGGACCAACAGCAGCAGTCTATTGTGAGTGACAGCCAATCCAGTCAAGAACTGGGAGGAACTCAAAGGAAGTGCCGGTTTTGTCGGTTGGAGTTTCAGTTGAGCTTTGGCAGTGAAGAAGGAAGGAGCCCTGTGCTTTTCAGTGTGCATTTTAGTCAAAAACGTGTGTAAGGCCCAGAGTTCGGTCTGCAGCTTGTGTAACAGCTTGTTAGGACTGAATCCGTCCTGTGAAAAGAATCAAAGGATCTCTGAAGAGTAGAAACCAGGCTCACCCTGTAGAGAGACTGGAGGAATTGCTGAAAATTGCACTCGGTCTGTCAGGAACTGAATCTGCTGTGTGTTCTCCGGTATTGTGCAGTAATTGCGATCGGGATACAGATGCAGCCTGCCTGGTATAGTGCTTTCTTTTATATGGATGTGTGAAGAGGTTTGTGTACCTCAAGTGAGCCCTGCTGACATTGAAGGACCCTATCTTATTTGGAGGTCGTGAGTACTAATTCAGGGTCGCTCCCTGTTGAATTGCCACATTAAATCCAAATGGAATTACTGTACTGCTGACTGTTTAATTCTCCTTTCTCTGTGTGAAAGGGCCCCTACCAGCTGCCACGGTTTGGACTAGCCACTAGGGCTTGGGTACCCAGGGACAGTAACTGATAGGGATAGGCCTGTGCACAGAGCCATAGGTGATTATTAGAGTGATAAGCTAATTAACCTGATTTCCTGTCCTTGTTATATCCCCTAAATAAATCCAGAGCTGCTTGTTTCAGCAAAGTTATACTGCCTGAGGTATTTGTCTATGTTAAGTACTGTACTGTGATTGTTGCACTGTATCTCATTTCACAGGAGGTCCCAGTGCCGGAACCAGACCTGGGGGTAAGTGTATACTGTGAAGGTAATTCTGATATATTGTGTGGGCCACTAGTGGGAAGAAAGGGGGGTTGCAGTGTCCCAGAGGGCTGTGACCAAGTTAGTTTAACTATTACAAATCCTGACCTCTGGGTGGAGGCACCCGCCATTGGATCCAGGCCCCTCAACCTGTTAGTGGCAAATCAGGCAGGGGTAGTAGCCCCTGGGATAGCGCCATCTAGGGGTTACATATATATATATATATCTCTGTTATGGTAGCACGGTAGTGCTACCATAGTTAGGGTTGAGGAGCCATTTACAGTACATGTTAAACCCAAAATTTTGCACCTTAATAACTTTGCAACTGTTTGATGTATTTGCCTGAAATTTGGAATACATGATCAAGACCCATACACCTTGGGATCTGCCAAGTTTTGTACTAGTTGGATACATGGCTGTGGAGTTATTAAGCATGATCTGCGCATGTGTTTATGCTTTTTCTGGAATTCTACGGTCATGCCTACAGGTCGCACGGTTTGCGTGACTGGCCCGAAAACTTCAGGGAACACGTGGGCCGGGGTCCCTGATGTGCCTTTTGAAGATTTCGTGAAAAAATATTAAACGGTTCAAAAGTTATTCAAAAAAGAATTTCCCATTACAAGTCAATGGGAAAAGTTAACAAAAAGTTCGACAGTGTCGCAAATGCATTTTTACTTTCGCAAATGGCCCTCTTACTTTCGCAAATCCGCCATCTTGTTTTCAGTTAGCAATCACAAAAATGCTTGCCATTTAAATTTGGGATCATCTAGCAACCTAATTATTTTTGTATTCACCTAGTCAGACCCTGAGGATGCTAGCCATGTCTTTATTTTGGGGCAAAACACCCCAGAAATATGTTTTTCAAATTTCTGGAAAAAGTACTTTCACAAAGTACTTTCATGCTCACGACACTGTCGAATAAATTTGTGAAAGCTTTCGCAAAGTTTGACAGTACTTTTCCGGTTTGTCTGAAAATACCAGCAATTCTTTGGCACTGTGCTGCAAAAGAACGGTTTGGTGTTTTGGACTGAAATTTGGAGGGAACGCAGCCGACATGTCACAGATGTGCCTTTCACTGTTCTGTTGAGAAAATATTACATGATGGCAAAGTTAAGGCACTCCAAAGTTGACACTTTTTCCCATAGGATAACATTACGGCGACTGACACATTACAGGAATCCTTTGGCACCCTGCTGCAAAATATCGGCTTGGTCTTTTTTCCTGAAATTTGGAGGGAAGACAGCCAACAGCCCACAGATGTGCCTTTCAGTGGTTTGGTGAAAAAATATTACAGGGAGGTAAAGTTATGGCACTCCGAACTTCTCTTTTTTTCCCATAGGATAACATTACGGCGTTCGCCGCGCCTTTCAGGGCCTGTATCTCGGAAACGGTGCGAGATACGGACTTTTCATTGGAAAAACACTTAGCCCCCAAGTACAAAACTAGCTAGGAAAGTCATAAATCATATGACTTTTAAATTTTTTTTCTACGTCGTACTGTTCCTAAGATATACGCTACTTAGTATTCCAACTCCTCATTTTCTGCTCCGAGACCCATTATTATGCATACATTCTTTATACTCACTGTCTTTCTCTATGTAGCTTTTGGGGAAAACCAGCCTGTGCACTTACATTACTGTTACCGTTGCCCTTTCCGCTTGCAGTTCCGTTCCCGTTCACTTACAGTTCACGTCTATGCCACCATGTCGCTATCCTTTGCATTTTCATTTCCGCTTACGTTTTGTTATTTTTGCCATTTGTGTCTACAGTACTGTTTGTCTTTCTGTTTCGCTTTGCGTCACCATGCCCATTGACATTTCCGTTTGCAGGCACCATGTCTCCATGTGACAAGACATCACGTGGCGGACCGTTCCCGTCTACGCCACCGTGTGCGTTACCCCTTTCTGTTCTTATTTGCACTTGCGTTACCATGTGCGCCACTGTTAGCACTTCTGTTTGCGTTGCTGTTCCTGTTACTATGTCACAAGACATCTCCCGTCGCTGCATTACATTCACTATTTCTCGTTATCATTCTCTAAAAAAAGGGAAATTAGAGGCAAAAAACTCCATTTAATGCATCAGTTAGGGTTGTTCCACAGCGACAAAAGTGAGGAAATTCAGTGTTAGGGTTGAAAACCCCCCTTGGACCCCCCAGCCCACCCCCTAACCAGCATTGGGGTCGCATTGGGGTGTTCGGTCCTAACTCTCACCCCATTCTCCTATACTTCTGCTGCTTCACATGTGATGGGGTGAGAGTTGGGGCCGGCTTGACAATCGCACTAACGGTTGATGGTGGGCAGGTTTCAACCCTAGCTACGAATTTCCTCACTTTTGTCAACTAACTGATGCGTATAGAGTTTTGCCTCATATATATATATATATATATATATATATATGGGATGCATAGCTAGGGGGATCAGTAGTAGGAGAGATGAGGTTATACTGCCCTTGTACAGGTTACTGGTAAGGCTGCATCTAGAGTATGGAGTTCAGTACTGTGCCCACACCTCAAAAAGGACATTAACCTGCTGGAGGAGGTACAGAGGAGGGCTACAAAGATGATAGCTGGTCAGCAGGGCAAGGCATACAAGGAGATGTTGAGGGCACTAAACATGTACTTCCTGGAAGACAGGAGAGAGAGAGAGAGAGGAGACATGATTTGGACATTCAAGTACTTGAAAGGGATAAATAAGGTTGATAAGGAGAGTCTCTTTAAGCTGATTGGCAATCATATCACAAGGGGGCTCAGTCTTAAGCTGGAGGGTGGGAGGTTTAGGAGGGAGGTCAGGAAGCACTTCATCACAGAGAGGGTAGTGGACACTTGGAATGCGCTGCCGGAAGAGGTCATCTTGTTGAAGACAGTGGGCAGCTTTAAGAGGGGCTGGGATAGGCATAGGGGGAAGGTTAGAATCATTGGTAGGGAGGATGGGAGGAGTGGGGAGGGAGGGCAGGGACATTAGCTCAGGCTGTGGACCCTGCAATACGAGCAGACTTGATAGACCAAATGGCTTTCCTCTGCTGGCTTCTTCGTATGTTTGTACAGTATGTTCATCTGGCCTCCATTTCAGCCTTTCATGAACCCTGTGAAGTTAAATTACTGTACCAACATCATCTTGCCAAGATGTTCTTGAGAGGTATGCTTCATATCAAACCTCCTAGGCCAAGCGATCCTTATCTGCCGTCAAATTCTATGTTTCTATGTTTCTAACTCACTCTTGCCCCCTTTGAACCAGCAGCTACTGCTGATCTCCGCTTCCTGTCTTGGAAGACAGTGTTTCTAGTGACCGTCACTTCAGCTCGACATATCTCTGAGCTTCAGGCTCTGATGTGTAGAGAGTCTTACCTAATCTTCCACAAAGATAGGGTGGTTTTCCGCACCATACCTTCCTTTTTGCCAAAAATGGTTTCAGAACATACATTAAACCAGACCATGGAATTGCCCGTCTACCACCCAGAGCATTCTAATCCGGAAGAACATCTCCTACACACCTTAGATGTTCATTGTATTCTGAAGTACTATGTAAACCATATCAAATCCTTGAGAAAAACCTCTCAATTGTTTGTCACCTTCGCCTCTATGAGGAAAGGTTCCCCAATTGCCAAGAAAACCATTTCCATTTGGTTGGCAAATTGCATCACATTTTGTTACAAAAAAATAAAACAAGCCCCTGTCAGGAACAGTATAAGCCCATTCCACTAGAGCCCAGGCCTCCATGGTAGCCTGCTTCAAAGAGGCCTCAATCACTGATATCTGCAATGCAGCCACATGGTCTACCATTCACACTTTCATGAAGCATTACAATTTAGATGTTGCTTCATGCTGTAGGATGGCCTTTGGCTGTGCAGTCCTACAGGGTCTCCTATCATAGTTCTACCCTCTTTGGGTACACTGCTTGGGAATTATCCCAAGTATATTACCTGCTGCAGGAGACCATCCCATGGAAGATAGTACAGTTGCTTAAAAACTTACGTTAATAGTAGATCTTTTTTTTTTTTTTTTTTTAGTTGTTTAACCAGGAGTAGCACACTAAGCTGAAAGCCTTTTTACAGGTGCGACCTGGGAGCACAGGGAAGTTAAGTCAGGAGGAAGGTATGGACAAGGATATGATAGAAGGCATTCTTAGAATGGCAGAGAAAGGGGAGATACTGTTGATGGGAGACTTGAATATGCCAGATGTTAACTGGAGCACATTTGCTGCAGCCACATTCAAGAGCAGGGCCATTCTTGATGCCCTACAGGTGGCAGGCATTAGACAGCTAGTTTCAGAACCCACTCGTGAGGGAGCAATCTTAGACCTCGTACTCTCAAACGGGGGTAGTGAGAGGATCTCAGATTCTAGAAGTGGCTGCCATCTGGGGACAAGTGACCATCAAACAGTGTGGTTCACGTTAAACTCAGCTACAGAGTCAAGCCATACAAAAGTGAGGTACTGGACTTTAGGAGGGCTGACTTTGACAGATAGGGAGAGTGTCTCAGAAAAGCACTAGCAAACAGGCTAGAAGGGGGTGTGGAGCAACAATGGGAATTATCAAAACTGCCATCACAGAGGCAACAAGCCTTTGTGTGAAACAAATCAAAATGAAAGAAAAAGCCACTATGGTTCTCAAAGAGGTGGCTGTGAAGTCGGAAGAAAGATAGCATTCCGGAAGTATAAGGAAACACAGAAGGAGCAGGACAGAGAGCTGTACCAGTTAAGGCAGAAGGAAGCAGGGAGGGAAGTCAGAATAGCAAAGGCCCAAACTGAGGAAAAGATAGCCAACTCAGTTAAGAAGGGGATAAAACCTTTTATAGGTACATCAGCGTAGAAAGACAAAGGGAGGGATAGTGAGGCTGAATAGAATGGCGGTGGGTGGGCAGGAGGGGACAGTGAAAAGGAGGAATACTGAATGAATATTTCTGCTCAGTATTCACAAAGAGGAGGGGAAGTGCCTAATCCAATTAACGGAGCACTCTTGATAGGGGTCGATCCCAGTCCTTTCACAAAGAAAGGGTTCTGCAAGAACTCCTAAAACTGAAGGTGGACAAAGCAATGGGTCCTGATGGAATTCACCCCAGAATTCTAAAAGAATTAAGGGAGGAACTAGTGAAACCACTGGCTACTCTTTTTAATAAATCATGGGAGGATGGTGTGGTACCCGAGGACTGGAGGAAGGCGGATGTGATTCCCCTTCACAAAAGTGGGACCAAGACAGAGGCAGGAAACTACAAACCTGTCAGTCTGACCTCTGTGGTAGGGAAAGTGATGGAGTCACTTCTGAAGGAAAGAATAGTTGAGTACCTAGAGGCCAGTGGAGCACAGGACCCAAGGCAGCATGGGTTCACAGCGGGAAGGTCATGTCAGACAAATCTAATAGATTTCTTTGACTGGGTGACCAAAGTAGTAGACCAGGGAGGGGCTGTGGACATGGCCTACCTAGACTTTAGCAAGGCATTTGACACAGTCCCACACAAAAGACTAATAGTCAAATTAACCAGCCTGGGAGTGGGTCCCAGGGTGGTAGCCTGAGTAAAACATTGGCTGGACAACAGGACACAGAAGGTAATTGTAAATGGAGTCCACTCTGAAGAAAGGGGGTTACTAGTGGGGTACCGCGAGGGTTCAGTATTGGGTCCAGTCCTTTTAATGTCTTCATCAGTGACATTGCAGAGGGACTGGAAGGAAAAGTATGCCTTTTGCAGATGACACAAAGATCTGCAACAGGGTTGATACACAAGGAGGCGTGGAAAGGATGAAAAGGGACTTGGCAAGGTTGGAGGAATGGTCAGAAGTATGGCAGCTAGGATTCAATGCAAAAGTGCAAAATAATGCACCTGGAAACAAGAAGCCAGGGAAGAATACAAATGGGTGGGGAGGTAGTAACAACAACAAAAAGAAAGGGACCTGGGGGTAATCATATCAGATGACCTTAAGGTTAGCAAGCAATGTGAGAAGGCAGTAGGGAGGGCTGGGGGTATACTGGGATGTATAGGGAGAGGCATCAGCAGCAGAAAACAGGAAGTTGTTATCCCTCTGTACAGACAGTTGGTGAGACCCCATCTGGAGTACTGTGTCCAGTTCAGGAGACCCCATCTCCGCAAGGACATAGACAGGATAGAGGCAGTCCAGAGGAGGGCAACTAAAATGGTGCAGGGTCTGCAAGAGAAGCCATATGAGGAGAGACTAAAGGAGCTTAATATGTATACCCTTGAGGAAAGAAGGGAGAGGGGGGACATGATAGAAACTTTTAAGTACCTCAGTGGAATCAACAAAGTCCAAGAGGGTAGCATCTTTCAGAAAAAGAGACTTGCAAGAACAAGGAAACAAATTAAAGATAGAAGGAGGGCGGTTCAGGGGCAATGTGAGGAAGTATTATTTCACAGAGAGGGTAGTGGATGCATGGAACAGCCTTCCTGAGGAGGTTGTGGGGTCTAAAACTGTGGGAGAATTCAAGAATGCATGGGACAGACATAAGGCAATTCTTGTGGGGGGTAGGAAGAAATAGGCTGTTGGTTAACTAGGATCTGCGGCCTATCCTGTAGGTAGGGAAATGGGCAGACTAGATGGGCCTAGCTGTCCTTATCTGCCATCAAAGTCTATGTTTCTATGTTTCTAAGTGACTTGCTCAGGGTCACACAGTATGCAAGTCTTTGAGGGATCTTTGAGGGATGTCTCTTGCAGCAGGTATGTTCCCTCCCTCCGTCCCCCTCCTTCTCTAAGAGAATGACTTTGTTCCACTTAGCACATGGGAAGGGACACCTTTGGTACCTCAGATCCCCTTAGTCCTTGCTTAGTGAACTGAATCCGGGGAACGGAGGATACCAGGGACCGCCCACTCTTATATAGGAAACAGGATGATGATGTCATCGGTAGGCGGCCCCTGGTGAAAGAGTGCTAGAAGAGCTGCCATGTGCCACAGTGACCTCTGGCGACTACCCAAGTGTATTACCTACTGCAAGAGACATCCCTCAAAGATCTACTGTTATGGTAAGTTTTTGTGTAACTGTACTTTCTATGAGTGTTATATGTTGTTCATCCACACAAACCCATCCAACCTCCCCAGCTTTGACGCCCAGCCCTATGCTTCCAGCAGGCAAGATCTGGTGTCAAGGGGCAGAGCCGAGGGATGTACCACCTGGGTGTGTGGGAGGAACCAGCTTAAAGACCATCTGGCAAGATTCTTAAAAGGAAAGGTCATGCCGAACAGTGTGGATGAACAACATATTCCACTCCTAGATCTACTGTTACAGGTGAGCAACCTGTTCATCTTCCCCACCAGCGACCCACAATTTCCTGGGCACCTGGTAATGTCACCCAGCTTCAGCATAAATTCTGCCTCCATAATTAACTAGTAACCTGACAGTCACTGTTAAAACTTTGATGTATCAATATAGCATCTTGTAAGCTAATTCACTGTGTCATATTAGAATTCCACATAGTACTGCTAGAATAGTCTTTCCTGGTGACAATATACTCTGTTCCCTCATAAAATGTGATATACTTGTAATAGTTCCTGAGATCATAAGCAATCTGCTTCTGTAGTGCATGTTTATGGCAGGTAAATGGCTTTTGGCACAACTTTGCTAAAAAGAACCTGGGAATGAAAATCTCACTTCCTGGCAAAGCAGGCGGCCTTCGAATCAAAAAGTCAACCCCCTTAAAAAAACTAGTCTTTCCCTATGCCTTGAATTAACACTGGCACGGGCACACATAGAAATCCCATAAAACAATATATAATAGAAATATATATATTGCAAATAATAATTGGCAGTTGGCTAGCTCACATCACTCCACACTATTTGCAATGCTTTTATTAGTGTTTTACCTTATTAAATTGTAAAACTGCCTTTCTTTCATTATAAGCTGTATCTGTCCCATTGTTCTCTGAGTTTTTTTTCCCGATTACAAGTGAAAATAACATTGTCTAAGTAAACTAGTATGTGATCTAAGTGTGATTTTGTATTTCTTTGAAACTTGGCTTCACAGCCAAATGCCCTTTGGGGTAACCATTGCCTTGGTGCTTGCACAAAGAGGTTCTTTGTCTTTTAAATTGTTTTTTTGTTTTAATTGGGTTCACCACAACATAACCCAGATAGACCGTCTTAGGGTACCTGGTTCATTCCACTGGGGTGTCAAACAGATGCGGCATACTGATGAGTCCTGGTAGGATGAAACGCATGTCTATGTCTTCTGTTAGCACCCTTTGCAAACTGTGTGAGAGGCCTTTGGCACCATGCATTTCTGCTTAAAGCTGAACCAGCATAATATTCTGTGGTGATTTGCATATGCAGACCATGATGCTCTGCATTGTGGGGGCATGTGTGATTTTTGTATTTCTAATGAGTTCTACGTGAAAACAAATATTTATTCCAAAATAACAGATTAATTTATCCAATTTATTCACCACTAGTGTGGTACATACCATGTGGATGGATAGATAGATAGACAGACAGACAGACAGTCATTGCAGGAAAAACTACATTAAAGGTGACGTGCCACCTCTTTTTGTAGTTTCAAATATCTTTTTCTGACCCTAGTTGTAAATATTATACCCTGCATGAGATAATGTAGTGTATTGCTTACATTATAGTTAGTTAAAAAAAACTGAATTCTGCTGGTGTATTCCATGGCTTCTCATCATTGTTTGCTGTTGTCTTCTGCTTGCCATGCGGAGGTCCGAGCTGTGGTAAGGTGATGAGCTTTGTCACTACCCCTGTTCACACAGCAGTCTGAGATAGAAAAAACATGAACAGCGCAAAGAGGGTGACAGCTTTTCTGACAGGTGGCTCTGTCAAGTAAAAATATAAGTATTCTCTTCGGCTCATACTGTTTGTCTCTTAAATTGAAAAATTTCTCCTAACACGTCTAGGAACATATTTTAGCAGACAGCTTGAGTGAATATCGTTAGCGCTACTGATAGAGACTTCTCGACTGCAGTTCAAATCAGTCACTGACAGAACAGCTGATTGCTGGTAGAGCTGTCTTATTCAGATGTGAGGGGATTTTCACATAGCAGGCACATTTCAAATGACTTTTAAATAATGCCTGCGTGTGTAAAGCATTAAATTGTGGATTGCTTTAACTACAGTATTCTGTTGAGTCGTCAGCAAAGAAATTGATCCAAGTGTACAGCAAGTGCTTATAATAAGGCCAGCAGAAAACAGTTCTGCACTATCCACACTCTCAGTTGATGGACCTTACTGATATACTACTGCACATTTTAAAAACTTTGGTTATTTGGATTTTCATAAAAATATCACATTTGGTTTAATGCAATTGACATAACATATAAAGTGCACAAAATATAGCAAATTGAGTACGTTCGTGATATCAGTTACAAGTACATGTTTACTTTTGTAGAAAATTTATATTCTTTTGCATGTTGAATGTAATCTCTTTGACCCCCTCCAATACAATTATTCTGGCTATTTCTTTAAATGTATATTTCTCGCTTTGCAACTAACGTGTCCCAAGCCATTCGTGAATGATGATGTCTGTGGAAGGAGGGGAGGATGCTCGTTGAAAAACTGGATGGAGATAGAGATCAGCATCTATATGAATGGTGGAAAAGCAAAATAATAAGCCCAATAAGTACTGCATGCTATGGGTTTGAAAAACATCAATTAACATACAAAGATGTTGCTGCCAGCACCTGGACTTTTGTGCAAATACTCATTTAAACTAATTTCCAAAAGACCTGTATTGGTCTGATTCAATGTGATAAATTTGCTGAGTAATACTATTGCTAACATGACAAATTATGTACCCATGTGCCAATCACATAGTTGAAAATACTACATTTTATACATGCTGTGGTTTGTGCCTAAGTGATTCTGCTCATGTAGACATTACTGGTAGTAGGTGATTTTAACTTGAATTGGATGGGCAGTGACAGTTTTAAAGATGAGACTGCACTCCTGGATTCAGGTTTGCAGCAATTAATAACTAATCCCACTCGCCTTAACTTAAAATCCAACAGGCACACTCTACTAGACTGGTTTTAACCAAACTGACTGTGTGTTCATCAGAATTGTGTGAACCTGAAGGCTCTAATGGGTCGGAAAATTAATTTGCTATACCTAGCATGTCAGAAAAGGAACTAATTCCTTTCTCTGTTTCCAAGCAACACATATTAACATGTAAACACACTGAGAAATAGTATCACAACTCTTGAGAATCCCTAGAAAGAATATTGTAATTGCTTGCCTTGGAATTTGTTCTAGTGGAATACAGCATGGGACTGTCTCAGGCAGGAAGCTGTAGACTGTCAGATAAGGACAGAGAGGCAGTGTCAACTTGTCGCAGAGATAGTCATGCCATCTATGTTGCATGCTAAACAGAAGCTAGCTTTGAAAGTACCAGAGGGCGATAGATAACTACACTCAAATTAGATGAAAATCAAGATAATGGGTACAAATGTCACAATATTAAGTAGTAATTTAATATATATGTGTATCTAGCTTCAAAATAAACACACAGACACGAGTTAGATACAAGTTTTTATTGATTTCACCTTTAATGCACAAGCTATGGTTTGTTATTAAAGCAGCAAAAGTAAGGAAATGCAGTGTTTGGGTTTTTTTGAACCCCAACTCTGACTACATTTATCCACCACCCCCGTGAACCTCACCAAATTGAATGACACACCTCAACCCAGATTTCAAATATATATTTTAACATAATAAATAAACAACATAGTATAAGGAATACAGTTACACCCCATGAAGAGTGGTACTCCAAGGAAGGGGCTAATTTCAGGAGTGATGAGCCAGGTGGCAGGGTGAAAATCAAGGGCAGGAAGGGCAGTAAAAAGCTGATAGTGATCTGGGTCTCTGTAGTCATAGGGACAAGCAGGCTGGTTGATGCTTCAGCACCTGGGGATGTATAGTCATACGCTACCCTGGAGAGACATCTGTGAAGATAATTGAATGGCTGGAAGAGTCTGACCAGGGTTGATGGAGGAAAGACAGACATTGTGATTCACTTGTAAATCAACAATCTGGTGCACTGCAGTGCAGAGCAGAACAAGGAAAGATTCAGAGAAAAGGGTAGCAGACTGAGAGAAGCTGCAGATATGATAGCCTTCTTGGAGGTACTGCTATTGTCTCATGCAAGTAGAAAGGTCAGGATTCTGAAGTTTAGCACATGGCTAAAAAGCTGGTGTGGAGAGGAGGGATTCAGGTTTGGGGGTGACTGGGGTTCCTTCTGGGATGAAGGCAGGTTTTTTGGAAGATACCCTCTGCATCCGAGTAGAGGGGGGCACCAGTGTATTGGGGCAGAAACTAAGTTAGATGGGGGACTGTATTAGGGCACAAGGACCAGAATGGGAGCCTAGTTGGCTCCTGCCAAACAAGCAAGATATTAGGGAATACTGGGGGGGGGGAGAGAAAGGGGGAAGCCAAGGAATAAAGCAGATGGGCAAAAGGAAGGAATCCTAGAAGGGTGAGGGAGGACAGATGGAAGGTGTTTTACACAAACATCAGACATCTGGGCAACAAGATGGATAAAACATGGATGGTGATGGCAGCAGAGGAAGTAGACTTAGTGGCCATTACCGAAACTTTGGTCAACCTAAACAACTGCAGGGCCCTAAATGTTCCAGGGTACAAGATCTGCATGAAAGACATGGAAAACAGGACGGGGAGCAGTGGCAGTGTATATGAGGAAAATATATCAGCGTGTTGTAAGATACAGCAATCAATGAGGGGGTAGGGTAGTGTCACTGTGGATACAGGTTATGGAAGGGGGTTGGGAGATGTGCAGGGTACAGGTAGTGTACAGGCAACTAGTGTCAGTGTCAGTGGCTCAGTAGGTAGCACACTCACCTCTGAGGCCGGAAGATCAGAGGACTGTGGGTTCAGGTCCCATATCTGGCACTTGGGTTAATATCCCAGTACTGACACTGTAGTGCAGCACGAGAGGGGTGCTGCACTTCTGAGGTGCCGTCTTTCGGATGAGACATCAAACCGAGGTCCCATCTGCCTGGATTGGTGGTAGTTCTGGTGGATGTTAAAGATCCCATTGCACTTATCGAAAAGAGTAGGGCAATTTTTTATTGAAAACTGAAAACAAAATATACAAATCATATGACGTCATACAAGACCATAAGAAAAGAATTCAAAAACAGAAATAAGTATTACTGCATACATGGAGTACAAACAAAAATAATCCTTATGGGCACACAACCCCCATCTCATTCCCACTAAAAGAGTAGGGGAAGTTGCAGTGAAAACAAATTATACTAAAACGTATTGCTTCATACAAAAACATAATGGAGGTCAAAACAAAATAAGTACCACAGCTGCTTTGAACTACAAACATAAATAACCCGTGGTTGTACATAACCCCATCCCATCCCCACTATAAGAGCAGGGAATCTTCCATTAAAACTTAAGAGAAAATATACAAAAGTGTATGGCATCAGACAAAACCATAATAAATGAAATAAAAACAAAAGTAAGTATTACAGCATACATGAATAACAAGCAGTGAGAAGCCGTAGTAGTATATAACCCCTATCTCATCCCCACTAAAAAGAGTAGGGGAGTATTGTATGGTATACAAACATTGCAAGAACAGTAGTACATCATACAAAATTATAATGAAGAAAAGCAAGGAAAACACAAAAAAGTACTGCATCATTAGGAAAAAATCCAGGAACAGAAGCCCCAATAGCGCCGAAAAACTTCAGGCGATACGGAGGTTTTCTCAGAACTATAAACAGCCTGTAAGCCCTGTAAAATCTGAGTGACAATCTGAGTAGGACTACACACTTTCTGTTGTAGTAAAAATGCACATCTGGCCTGCCACAAATAGAAGCGACAAAATGCAAAAATTAAACATAAAGTACTAGGATGGTAATGAACCAAAGTAGGGGGATAAATACCATAAATCACAATATTATATTTGAGAAAAGGAAGGGCCTTTTCCTTCCATTTATGGAGGAGAAGGGTCCATACTGGTTGTGAATAGGGGCAATCAAGAAGGAAATGCATCATGGTCTCTGGAATGGAAAGGCACGTATCCCGGGGACAAGTCCTTTCTTCATGAGCCTTATGCTTCATATTACCACGAACACCTAGTCTGCCATGACAAGAAAGCCAGGTTACATCCCAAACCCTTTGGGGTATCCGTGGATCAGTCAGTTGGCGAAAAACTCCAGAGGAGCCCAGTTGAACGCCAAGGGAATCTCGTAGCACTGGAAGGTCCAAAAAGGATGTTCCAAAAACAGACTGATATAAGTGCTTCCTTGAGGAAGAGAGAATCACCGTAGGGGTCAGAGACCACTGACGAATTTTTAAAAAGGTGGGAATGATAAAATGAGGGAGCTTAAACTTACAAAACTTCTGAGGGATTTCGAAAGGGGGGAGACACCAGGTGGTGCACAATGGAGCAATATGATGATGAAGAAGAGAAATCCAAAAGACCGGGGGTGTATTCAATAGGTAGGGGATAACAGTCTTAAGAAACAAACAGTGAAAAAACACCAAGGGGTTCAACATCCGAACCCCACCGTGACAATAATCAAGATATGTGTAAGAACATTTCACCGGATTTAAACGGCAGCCCCAGAATCCCTGAAAGAAAACATTATACAAGCGAGCCTCCAAGGAAAAGGGGACTGGAAAAACTGAAGCCACATAAAGAAATAAAGGAAGAACTAAGATTTTCAACAACAAAACCCGCTTCCTCTTTGCAATAGTATGACCCTTCCAGGATACAACCAAATGAATGGCCTTGTCCAAAACAACAGTCCAATTTGAGTGGGCATCATCAGGGGAACCAAAGGACAATCCTAAAACTTTAACTGGTGAAAACTGTACAGGCACTCCTGCAACGTAGTGAAGTGAATGTGGGGGTGGTGGAATTGGGAGGTACAATGCCGCACTCTTATTATAATTAAGCTTAGAACCAGACACATGTTCGAAATCCGTTAAAAGGAGGACTAAGTCTGCCTCTTGTAGGTGCGGGGTGGTGAGAATGCAGAGATCGTCCGCATAAGCCAGTACTGTAGGGACAGAGCACCCATAAGGAAAGGACAAATGAGGGATCGATGGGTTACATAAGAGTCTACGAAGTAATGGATCTATATGAAAAACATAAAGAAGAGGACTAAGAGGGCAGCCCTGCTGAACCCCGGTACGACTCAAAAAGGGGGGCCAAGTGGCACCATTCACGTAAGGATGGATCCAGGCAGTGGAATAGAGCAATCTAATCCATTGAATAAAGCGCTGTGGAATACCGTATTGAGACAAGACTTGAAAGAGGTAGTCATGATTCACTTTATCAAATGCCTTCTCCTGATCCAGTGAAAAAAGAAGTGAAGGAGAAGAAGAAGAGCTAAAGGCAGAGACATCTCTAAGCAAGGAAAGATTGGAAACAATAGTGTGTTGAGGAATAGCACAGGTCTGTACTTCTGAAATAACGTGGGATGCGACAGGAAGAAGACGGTGAAGCAGGATGGATGTAAAAATCTTAGTCCACATTCAAGAGACTCAAAGGCCTCCAATTCTGTATGTCCGACCTATCTCCTTTCTTGAACAACAGAAACATGATTGCGTCTGAAAAATTCCGAGGAACAGAATGAGTAGCAATGATAGTATTAAAGAGCAAGGTAAGAGTGGGTGAAAAAACATCCGAAAAAGCTTGATAAAGTTCAGCAGTAAGGCCGTCCTGCCCTGGAGAAGTACATCACTTTTGTTTCTTAATAGCTGCTTGCACCTCTAGCAAGGAAATTGGGGCTGTCAACTTGGTGCAAAGATCAGGAGGAGAAGAAGGGGTCAGGAAATCAAAAAAGGAAATAGCAGTGGATGTAGCCACTGAAGGAGTCCCAAAAACAATGGCTAAATGGGAAGAGACCTTTAGCTGGAGAGATGTTATAGTATCATAAACCTTAGAAGAGTCAGGGTCAATAAGATGTTCAATGAGCGTGGCTGCCACCCTGTCAGAACAGCGCTTGTATATATCAAAAGAGGCCTTTGAAGTGGGTGCCACAAGTAGCCTCCAGACGCAATGAGTGGGCCCTGTTATATTGATACTCTTCCATCTGGGTCTTCAAGGAAGCAATAAGAGGGGAGCAGTCTTGAACCATCTCAGCAGCCCTAGAGATTACATCCTGTAAATGTCGCCATAGTAACAAATACTGACGATAAGAGGAAACAGATTTACTCCTGGCATACCTAAGAAAAAAGCATTTAAGATCTGATTTGGTATCGTCCCACCAATGTAAAAGGGAGGTGTAAGCATCCAGAACCGAAATTCGGGCTAACAGAAATTCCCGACAGTCTTGAATAATGCTGCCATCAGACAATAGGGTGCTGTTCAACTTCCAGCATGAAGAAACAAGAAGAGGATGAGAAGCCGTAGAAGGAAAACAAAGCAATGAGATGGCCATGTGATCCGAGGTCTCGCAAGGAATGAACTTTGCCTGTTGTACCGTAACATTCTGGGAGAGAAAAATAAAATCAATACGGGTGGCCAGAAGGCCTCTATGATAGTTCATTGTTCCTTTGGGATGCACCTCGCAATAACCATCCTTAAGAGAGGCGTACTTGAGAATAGTACGTAATGCAGTAGAGTCCCCGAAAAGCTTCTGTGTGGAGCCTCCTCTGTCAGCCACAGTGAGACCACAATTGAAGCCTCCTCCCATATAAAGATGTGTAGAGGTGTGTAAATAAGGCTGCAACAACTGAAATAAATCAGAACGAGCAGCAATACCCTGAGGTGCATAAACATTCAGAATCCTGAGCTGGAGGCGACGGAAAGTGCAATCAAGCAACAAGGCGCAGCCAGGGACAATATCAACCAGTCTCGTAACGGTACAATCAAAACCAGAAAACAAAATACCCAACCCATCACATGTATCCTCACCAGAAGACCAGTAGGAAGGGCCTCTAGTCCAGCCAGCAGAAGCCTGGGTCAGCTCATATCGAGTCTTCAGCCTAGTATCCTGAAGTAAGTAAAGATCATGCGGGAGATCCAAAAGATACTGTAGAGAGGCAAGACGTTTTCTATGGGATTTCATGCTGCACACATTAAGTGTGAGGCAGGAAAGACCCAAACCCACAAGCATAAGAAGAAAGAAAAAAGACTGAAAACCAGCAGAAAAACATGAAGAATTAGGCACAGAGGTGTCAAGTAACCACCGATTGCCACCTGGTGTCAGATGTAGTAGGGGAGGGATCTTGTAGGGAATCAGAGGAGTAGTCTAAATGGAGGGAAGAGGCTTGTGAAGATTCAGAGTCATTTTCCTCGTCCATTATATCACTCCACTGCTTCCGTTTGGACAGGGCTTGATAGCAATTCCTGGTCAAAATGGATTGTCCGGGGGAAGGGCTGGGAGCCTTACGATTACCTTTGGACTTACCCTTTTTCCCTGAGAAACCTCCGTGAAGGGGTCCAAAGCAGAAGGGAGGGTGGCATGGGGTCACAGGGGCAACAACCCAGGTACTGGGTCCGTGCCAGGAGGGGTCGGGTCTTGTAACACAGGATCTGCCACTGGAAGAGCAGGAAAAGCAGAGGGAAGATCCTCACTGGGGGAAGGGGCACTATGACCTGGCCGTCCCCTTCACGCTGGCGAAGAACCTGAGTCTGAGAGTCCGTGATAAGGGCTACCTGATCCTGAGGGGGATGGTCCAACGGATTATGGTCAGCCCATGGACATTGATGGTAAGTATGGCCAGTCTCATCACAGAGATTACACCTCCGCAGGTTAGGGCAACTGAGACTCACATGACCATAGGCCAAACAAATAGTGCACTTTGGCTCATTGCAGATATGGCTCAAATGCATCCGGAAACCGCATTTATGGCAGGTGCAGGGTTGACCGGGATAAAAACACAAACCTCTATCCCTACCTATATAAAAACTACCTGGCAAATGAGCTATACCCCTGTCATCCTGCTTCAGTTGCACCTTAGCTTTCCAATCCCCTGTCCAGACAAGGTCCTCATCCAAAATAGGACGAGGAGCCTTGAGAATGTCGCAGCACTGCTTAAGCCAGTATTGAACATCCGCTATGCTCACTCCTTCATTATGAAAAAGAACAGTAACCAATTTTACTGTAGGTTTAGTAAGAGGAATGAGCATAAAGGGGGTCCATAAAGGCTGTGACTTCACCTCATCATATTTGATCCAAAATTTTTCTAGAGTAGAAACAGTCTTAAAACATAAATCATAAACTGATTCCCCTTCAACATGTATGAAAGCAAACAATTCACTTGCTGAAATACCCATAGAGTCACGCAACAGGGAATGCAAAACAATTTTCCTATCAGGTGCAGTAGAGAGGTCACCAAAATATTTCAGACAAACTGCATTCCTACGTCTGGCTGGTTCGCCCAAGTTCTGAAACAGGTCACTGAGGCGAAAGGGACAGTCAGTCAAAACCTCACCTGTACTTAGAGTAGGGAAAGGAGGATTATCCAAGTGGGGAATAGAATCAGCTGTCAAAGAAGAGTACTGCCAGTGGAGGATGCGGTACGGCTTAGAACCCTTAACACATGGGCCGAGAGTTTCAGGAGTTGGTTGGCCAACAGCAGTTCTGGTGGTCAAGTGGGAAGGACGAGGAGCAACGGCTTCACTGAGGATGAATGAGGGAAGGAAGTGGATTCAGCAGGCTGTTCAGTGACTGTGTTCCCTGCATAATGTCGCAATAAACACACGGCAGGAGAAGACCAGAGTGCACCAGGAGGCGGTTGAATTCAACCCGCAGCACGCAGACCAGAAGCAGGGGACCATGGAGAGCCTGGAAATGAAGTACCTCCATGAGTAGTCGTAGAGGAGAGCCTGCCTGCAGTAGCTGAAGTGGTACTGGTAGGAGCTGTAAGTAAGTCTGTTGTTGATGTGTGCGATAGCCCAGAGTGTAATTCAGCCTGGTCAGAGGTAGTAGGCAGGGCAGAGTGCAGTGCGTCATCCTCCTGCAAGAAGCGCCGTAAGAGAGAATGGTTTTGTTCATATAACAGTCTCAAATGCAATGGAGACATAGTGTTAGTACTGGTCCCAAGAACTGTAGGAGAATGCTGGTCCAAAATCTGGGTGAGAGTTCCAAAATCAGGAGGAGAATCAGGAGGTGTACGAACAACTAGTTGTGGCACAGAGTTCGATTGATTATTACTGCAAGCACTAGGCAAACCAACAGGCATAGTAGGCTGGAGATCTGGAGCAGAAACCACAAAACAGAGAGCTGCATCACCTCCACCTCCTCCAGGGTCCGGGACAGCAGCCATCTTAGTCCTGCAGGAAAAAGAGTCCCCCTTGCTCACAGGAAGCAAGAGTAGGGGAATTTCCCTGGTGTCCTGGCCAAATTTCCCTCATTCACTAAAAATACCTCCAACAGCTTAATCTGATTTAAGGTCAGTTGGCATTCATCTGTATCCTCCTCCCCCGGGTCATGCCTGAAAATAGGCAGGATTTGTCTAGTGCATTTACCCGGTCAACAAAAACTAAAATAAAATAAAAAACTAAATCAGAATACAGTATTTAACTGTAAAAGAAGGATATAAATAAAGTGGCAAGATCAGGAGAAATAGTGTTAATAGGTGATTTAAACATTTCAGACATGGACTGTGAGTTACTGTTCCTAGGATTCAGAAAGGGCAGTGATTTGTGGATGTCACTCAAGACTGCTTCTTCACATAGTGGGTAAGTGAGGCTACAAGTTTAGGAGGCAGTACTAGACATGCTGATGTCTGATCAAGACATACTGTAATTAGAAACATTAAAGAGCAGCTGATGCCTTCAGGAGAACTTTAATGAAACATATTTAGACACTGTTCGGATTATATTTTACATTAGTTCTGTATTCCACCTCCCCATTATTTATTTCTGGTGTAATTTGCATGAAAACAGTAATTTGCTCCTGAAGAGATCATGTATTCCTGTTGCTTTCTCCCTACCTGAGGTTATAATGCACTCCTTGTGACATCACAGTTACTCCCATGGCAACAGATTGTGAAGTCACCACAGTGAATTATGACTTGAAATAGGGAGTAAGCTACAGAGGCAGATGAACTCTGAGGTATAAAGATCTTGTATTCATGCAGATTTCCTCAGAAATAAATAATGGAGAGGAGAAAGGTATAGAATATACTGTATACCCAGAACAAATGGTTTGATATTTTTTTATTTGACCAACAAGGATGTTACAAAAAGAACAAATAGCTTTAGCTTTTGGACCAACAAGTCCTTCTTCAGAAGCTTAATGACAGTTATTTAGAAAATCCCATATTATTAACACTTGGAACATGCAGAAAAAAACAGAAATAATTCTCACTGGTTCAAAATGGGCATTCAAAACATAATTAAAGTGACGTCAGAGCTTGAATACCTTAAGTGAGCTTTCAGCTGAACCAAACTTAAAGGTCAAAGATTGTCAGAGATAACAGCAGGCAGAGAGTTCAACCCACATATATTATACCATGTATCAGTCTAATGAATAACAAAACACTAGGATTCTCTACTCACTAAATTATACAGTATGTCAAGTGAAAAAAAAAACTCCCAAAGACACATGCTTCAAGAGTGAGGTAAGAGCACACCAGTAGAAGCCAACATAGAATATATATGGAATTCAAGCTGAATTGTACATAAATATCATGTTCTTCAAAGTTTTCTTTGAGGTGTCAGCAGCTCTTTAATGTCTAATCAAGGCATAATTAGAAACATTAAAGTGGAGCCTCCTGTTCTTTATTTATTTATTTATTACAAGTCAGATTTACAACCTTTGAGTCAGAGACTCATTTACAAAGGCATCTCGTTGCAGGGAGGGCAGTCAATAAGACATAGTGCAGGTTACAAGAATGGACAATATTACAGGTGCAGTAGAAAGAAACATTTAACATAGATACACTTAGGTTACATATTGTTGCAAATTACATGTTACAATCATGGATTTAATAAGTCCTCAGAAGAGACGGCAGGTTACATCCCTATATAAATCTAGTAGGGGTGGGTCCGGGGAGAGGGATATGGCTGTCCAGCGGACATTGTCGAGTCAGGGGGTGCAAGGCGGGTGGGTCCCGCAGGTTACAACAGAGGAGAGGCTAGGGTTACTTGCACCTACAACAGTGGATATTAAAGAGATGGTTCCAAAGGGTAGTTTTGAAGGAACCAATTTTGGGCAAGTTGGAGATGCAGCTAGGGAGGGAGTTGAACCAGGTAGGGTCTCGGTAGAAGAAAGATCTCTGGGCAAAAGAGGTCTTCGTTCTGGGCACCTGGAAGGTGGTCTTAGCAGAGCTATGGGTGGCGACAGACGAAGATGACCGCTGTAAAGAGGCGGAGACCCCTGGGGGGAGAGCACGAGCAGTGATTTCTTAGCGAGTAGGCAGGTCTGGTAGTGCAGTCGCTCCTCAAAGTTGAGCAGGTTGGTAGTAGAATAGAGCAGGCAGGTGTAGGTGTGGCTGGGGACACCGGTCAGGAGCCTACAGACCTTATTGATGGAGAGTTGGATTTTGGAGAAGGGCAGTGTTGTCTGCTGCGGCATAAATGGGCAAGCCATAGTCCATGAGGGACAAGATGGAGGAGATGATGGCCAGCCTGGGGGCAACCTGGGGCAGGCAATCCCTGTGATGGTATAGCAGGCAAATCGGAGAGTTAATGGCAGAAGACAGGGCATTAATGTGGGTGTGGAAGGAGAGGGCAGTATCGAACGTGATGCCTAGGTATTTGTATGTGGTCATTTATTCTAGTGGGTGCAGAGTGCTCTGAATAACCAAGGGGAGGGTATTTTTTGCTTTGTTTTGGTGGTGGGAGAAAAGCATTGACTTGGTCTTCTTTAGGTTAATGACCAGTCTGCGGTCGATGAATCATCTTTCAGCTTGGTTGTAAGCATGCTGGAGGGATAATTGGAGAGAGGAGGGATCAGGATGTGAGACAAAGAGGACTGTATCATTGGTGTAGATGAGCATTTTACCAGTACAGGAGCTGGGGAGGGTGTTCAGGTAGAGACTAAAAAGTACTGGACACAGATGGACCCCGGAGCAAATGGGTAGAGTGTTGAAGAGGGAGCTGTTGATCTTAACACACTGGGATCTAGCAGAGAGGTAGCTAGAGAACCAGGTAATGGGACCATCAGAGAAGCCGAGTTGGTGGAGAGAGTCGAGCAGGAGGGGGTGACAGACAGTGTCAAAGGCCTTGGAGAGGTCAATAAACACTGCTCCTGCAAGACTGCCAGAGTCAAGAGCAGCATGCAGGTGTTGGGAGAATTCCAAGACAGCAGTGGTTGTACTGTATCCTGGGTGGAAACCATGCTGCTGTGGACACATAACGTTGTGCTTGGCCAGGTACTCAGAGAGTTGAATAGACACCACTTTTTCAAGGGCTGTAGAGAGTTGGGGGAGGATGGAGATCGGCCGGTAGTTGTTGGGGTGGACCGGTCCCTGCTCTTATGTATAGGTGTGATTTTGCCAGTTTTACAAGCACTTGGGAACTGACCCAGGCATAAAGACCGGTTAAGGAGGTCCGTCAGGGGGACTAGGACTTCATCCAAGACCATGCAGAGAATCCTGGATTCAAGGGGGTTGCTGCTGGGGTTATTGCTGCCAAGGGCTTTTAGCAGGTGCGGCCTGGCTTTGGGGGAGGGATAGGGTGTGCAGGTAGAATGGTGGGCAACACAGGACCGGGGGAGAGAGGCAGGGATTGGGTCAAGAAGCTGCTGGGGAGGACTGAGCTGAGGTCAGAGAAGGCAGTGTTAAGGCAATCAGCTATAAGGAGCAGATCTGAGGTGGAGGTGCCATCGATGGAGAGCTGGGATGGTGGGGGAGAGTGGGACTTCCCATTTAGCTCTTTCATGTTATCCCAGAAGGTCCAGGCTGAACCTGAAGTGGAAGCGAGGGTGGTCTGGTAGTGCTCCGACTTGGTCCGCCTAATGGCCTAGGTGCACTTATTGCACTCTGCATTATAGGCATGCGTATCAGATGCCTTTCCAGATTCTACAGCAATGTGCCAGAGATTATCTCTGTTCTTAAGTCTCTGGATAAGGGATGTGGTGATCCAAGGGGCATTACGTTTTTTGGAGCAGATCCTGGTGAGGGGGGGGTGAAAAGGTCACAAGCCTTACAGAAAGCACTTGTGAAGTGGTCAAGAGCTGAGTCAATATCAGGAGCATGCTGGATAGGGAACCAGTCTAGCTGGGCTAGATGTTGTTTTAATTTTCTGAGGCCGCCAAGGCATAAGCGCCGGCGCAGCATGGCCCGGGACACTGGTTTCAGTTTGGAGGATGACCAGAGACAGAGTACTGGGGAATGATCACTAAAAAAGTCAGGGAGGACAGTGATATCCAGGATTTTATAGGGGCAGTTTGATATAACAACGTCTAGGAGGGTGCTGGTGCCACTAGAGCAGTTAAATCTGGTGGGCTGGGTGACTAATTGGGACATATCCAGGGCAGCAAAGGAGTCCCTGATGTGGGAGGCAATGGAAGCAAGCCAGTTAACGTTAAGATCACCTAGGATGACTTGCTCAGCTTTGTGAGGGAGGGATATGTGGTAGTAAATGAGGGACTGGACTGCTGGGTTTTGATTCCTCGGGGGTATATAGGAGACCATGAGGAAGAGAGGGCCTCTGGTGGGGTCAGGTGTCATTTTTAATGTGAGGGTTTGGGTTCCATAGTCAAGCATGGGAGCAGGGAGTGCATGACCTAAAAGGGAGTCCCGTAGGAGTAGTGCACAACCACCGCCGCGTTTGCCTACTCAGTCTTCCCTGTAGAGGGTACATCCAGGGAGGGAGATAGCGTAGTCAGGGGTGAATTTGGAGAGCCAAGTCTCTACCAGTGCAGTTATGTCAGGTTGATGTTGAACGGCCCAGCAGTGGAGGGCAGCGGATTTCTTTAGAAGACTGGATATGTTTAAGGATGTAGCAGAGGCCAGTTGCAGTACAGGGTTTGGGATGGCTGGAAGCCATAGGTCCTGGGTTTGCGTGTACATTCCCAGACAGTAATAATAGCAATGTGATTATTCTGGTTAGTGGCTGGTGGCGATGGAGACCATTGCACAGTGAAATTCAGATGAAGCTGAGGTCGCAACAAGTAGCCATTGACCAAGGATGCTGGGCTTCAAATAAATGGATTTCAAGAACATTGGGGAGAAAATGAGGAATGATTCAAGTACTTCCATAAGATCAAGGTGGGATGGGGAAGTGGGTAGCATTAAAAAAGGCTATTACAAAGCTAAACCAGTTAACACATCAATTAACAAATTTACCAAACCAATTACACAAATTTCCCCTCCCATTATCACACCACAGGACAGTTAAAAAAGTATACCCCTACAAAGTAGAAAATGGTCAGGACTAATTCTGTATTCCGATTGAGTTTTGCTATTCTGTTGGCATATGTTTATGTGCTACTACCCCTGTAAAAAAAAAAAAAAAAGGTCCAGCATGTGATCTGGAACTTGATCAAAGCACGTACAGAATTCATGAGCCACTTCGCTCATTCTTGATTTCCATCACAAACATGTCTGCCACCTTCACTCTTACATAAAAACATTCAACTAGGTCCTACAAATAATACTCTCTTAAATTAGTAAAAATACATACATTGTTGACTGTTCTTTCAAATCATGATCCTTTTCTTATACGCATAAACACATTTAAAAAATGAGCACTATTCAGATTTGATGTTTCTTTGATGACCATGAAAAATCCCACCAGTTTAACAGAGCAATCTCTGCTGCTAATTCTGCTAATCCTGCCTCATACGAAATTGAGCATATGGCTGTATAAGAGGGCTGTATGTGTCTTTGTGAGTGTGTGCCAGTGGAATTTTGAAGAATTTTGAATTCATGCATTCCATGCTTCTGGGAAGGAGGGGAGAGCATTCTGTTAGGGGAGTAGGTAGGTAGGTAAAATTTATTTTTATACAGGTAATACATGTCATTTGGACATAAACCAGTTTACAAGACAGACCTGTGTAAATTCCTAACTAGTCACATACAAATAAGTTCCATGTTAAATGCATATAAATACAAACACCACAATATACAAACAACACGGTATACCGAAAGACTTACAATAGCTAGATTATAAAATCTCAAAATCCCAAGGAACCTTAAAGAAAAAAAAAACATTTAACACTCACAAATGTGAGCATATAACTCCTTTATAGTATGAGTAAATGAATAATTTGGAATTTCTCTTACCTCATCAGGAAGAGAATTTCAAAACTAGCAGCCTGATATAGCAAAGACCTGTCCCAATATTTATTATAATGTTTACCTACAACTATCTTATTTAAGTGAACTGATCTTGTCAATATCCGTTTTTGATAGTTGTTCACTGTAAATAATATTAAAGAAATTGGATGATTTACAGATGAATATTTTATTTTGTGTATTAAAGATAACCAATGACACTTATGATTTATGTCTAAAGGTGACCAGTTCACTTTCTTCAACAATAGACAATGATGAATCCGATAGTTTCCTTGTAATACATATCTTGCTAAGCAATAATAAGTTCTATCTAATCTAGACAATAGAGTTTTATTTGCATTTCTATATATTAAGTCTCCATATCTTAGCACTGGAATAATTAACTGATCTGCCAGTTTTTTTCTATCTAAAAAAAATAAACAATCAGTACTTCTTCTTAACGCCTACCCTTCTATTTACTTTTTAATCAGTGCAATAATATGATTTGAAAAGGTCAGATATTCATCAAATATAATCCCTAAATAACTATATTCTTTAACTTGTTCTAGTTTAGTTTGATTTCCTGTATAAATGGATAAATCATAAACAAATTCACCACTTTTTTCAATGGAAATACATACACTTTGTTTTTGTGTTCATTATCAGCCCTGACCTGGTGAACCACCCCTCAATTCTTCTAAAATCAGACTGCAAATTAGTTTGTAATATTTCTTCCGTTTTTCTGGATGCAATTATAACCGTATCATCGGCATAAAGTCGAATCTCTGCTTTTTCTATAGTCGATGGCAAGTTATTTATGAATATTAGGAACAAAAGAGGTCCTAAAATTGATCCCTGGGGAACTCCTCATTTACTTTCCTCTTTCTTGACAAACATCCCTGTACCTCGACTCTCAGGGAATGATCATCCAAATAAGATTTTAACCAATTTAGGGATCCTCCTCATGCCTATTTCATGAAGTCTTTCAATTAGTAAGGGTGGTCCACCAGGTCAAAAGCTTTTGAAAGATCTACAAAATAACAGCTGTCTCCCTAGTTTCCCAATGACCTATTTATTTGGTCATAAAATTCTAAAAGGGCTGTTGTAGTAGAATAGTTTTTTCGAAAACCAGATTGTTTAGTTGTCAACAAACTGTATCTGTCCAAATATTCCATTATCTGGCTAGAGACAAGTTTTTCAAAACATTTCAACAAAAGAGGTAATAAGGCTATGGGCCTATAATTATTAACTTCTACCGCATCCCCTCCCCCCCCTTGAAAATAGGTTTTACTCTACTCTCTTTCCAAGATAAGGGAAAGTATCCAATTTGAAGACTCCAATTAAATAGATACGTGATAATTGGGGCTATATGAAAAGCAGCTAGCTTTAAGAATTTACCTTCCAGACAATCACTATCAAAAGCCTTATGAGCATTTATATTTTGAAAAATTTTATATACTTTAGTGACTGTCAAAATTTTAAATCTAAATGGAGGACATTTATTTTGTATAGACTCTACATTAGTTTGTTCTAAGTCTAAATTACAAGGAATTTCACAATTTGGGAGATCTACAAAAAAATTATTTAAGACATTACAAATTTCCTCCGGATTTTCAGTAATGATATCCCCATTTTTAATCTTAATATCTCCTCTGAGGAATCGCATCCTGGTTTAGTTAATTTCTTGACCACTCTCCAAAACTGTCTTGGATCTATACTTGAATCTATTTTATTTTGTAAAATGAAATTTTTGAAGCCTTAATTAACCTTTTACATTTATTTCTAGCAACCTTAAAAGAAATCCAATCCTTTTCTAATTTTGATCTCAGTGCTTTTTTCCAAATTCTATTTTTAATTCGAATTTGTTTCAAGAGTCTATCATTTGTCCATGGTAATTTATTTAATTTCTTCTTTGCTTTAACTCTTGGTGCATGAAAATCACATACTTCTTCAAAAGTTTGGCTAAAATATTTAATTGAAGTGTCAATATCTGGAATTAATTTACATCTATCCCATTTTATTTTACTAACACTATCTAAGAACCTAGATTCTGAAAATCTTCTGAAGTCCCTAGTCCAATTTTTATTTTCATATACCCCGATTTTGATTAAACTGAGACCTGGGCAAAGTAGCCCAGATCAAGTTGTGGTCTCCAAGACATGGTGATAAAACACCCACTGCTTCAATTTCAGTTTGAGTAGGTACTAAAATCAAATCTAATATGGATCCATTTGTCATATTTGATGTGTACCTGGTAGGTTTTTTATGAGTTGTTTTAATCCTAGGTTAGTTATTATGTCTTTTAATTGTCTCCCTCTAATATTTTTCCAATCACAATTTAGATCTCCCATCAAAATTAATGGTCTACTTCCTACTTTATCTGCTATCTTAGTAAGAATTATCTCCAAGTCAGTTATTTTTACCCTTGGGGGGTGAATAAATAATCGAAATTACCAATCCTAGATGTCCCAGGTATACAGCTAAAAATTCTATATTATTTTCAGTACCCTGTATTATAATTTCTGAAAAACCTAATTTGCAGAATAATGAACTCGTATGTTCCATGGTAAACAAACAAACCTACTGCATGTGTAGAAAGACTAATGACTGACAGGTAGAAACCATCTGTGGAGGGACTGTTTACATTTTCTAAGCAATATTTTACTGTATTTTTTTTTGTGTGTAATTTTTACCTTTTAGAGATTTTTTTTTTTAATTTACCCATTCCATTTTATAAGTGTAATAAAACATTTCAGGGTGTGGGGTATTGGTGAATACCTGCACTTCCAGGGTCTGTAAGGCAATCCACCTGTGGCAACGGGCCTCATCACACCCTTGGGTGAGTGGGTATTCACAAATATACCACACTGTTAGGTCTTATTGCTTACATAAACCCTATCTAAATCCCACTAAAACAGTAACTGCAGCCTAACAGAAACCAAACTATTCCCCCTCTGTCTCTCATTAAACAGCCATGTCTCTCTGTGCTGCAAATCTCTCCTCAGATGCCAGGCCCTCCATACTGCTGCTGACACCTCTCTCACCACAAATCCATGCCCCTCGATGCTGCAGATCTTTCCTCAGACAGTTGGTTAGCCTCCTTGATAAGTGTATCTCCTTTTATATCACACACGCTCTTTATTCCATTTGATATATGAACGCAATAAGACACAATGAGGTGTGTATTGTTGCCTGATAAGAGCATGCGCCAGGTGTGTTGGTGACTTCAGCACATGGGAAGTGCTCTTATCAGGCAACAACCCACACACCGAAGTGTCTTATTGCGCTTATAAAATGGATTGTAAGAGTAAAAAAATAAAGAAGAGTTAAATGCAGCGTTGAAGTAAAACGGAATTAACTTATTTAATATTTAAAATGTTAATGGGAAAAAATAGTCCCCAAAAATTAAGTGAGGAGATTAAAAGAGCAGTTTTCTGATAGTTGCTTCCCAACCCCAAAAAAATGTGTCCTGACAGTGCTGCAGCTGTTTTTAACGCAAGTCATAATCTCTTCATGACATCCACACTCAACATACTGTTTTCCTCCCAAACCTCAAACCTGCTGTGACACTGTGGAGTGGCTTTCAAGAGCGAGTGTGTCCCTTGAAAGCCACTGTACTTACAGTGTGTCTGGTTTACAGAGCAACTGTTTTAATCAATCTTCTTTCTCCTAACATACTGTGCTATAAATCTGCCTTCTACCCCTCACACTGTAAATGTTTTGTGTGTGTGTATGTGTGTGTTTTTGATGGGTATATTTCTTTGTACACCACACTTACCCATTATTTATTCCATTTACTATATATATATATATATATATATATATATATATACATATATATATATATATATATATATTTATAAAATGAGCAAATCTCCAAATCCAGTGTTCTGATTGTATAAAACACATCATGTGACCGTGCATATATCAGAGCGCAACTGCACACCTGCACTTTTACCTCCCTCCAAAACAATTTTGACATTTTATAAGATAGATAAACCACTCTGAGGTGTGTGGTCATGCTCTGATATACACACACCATGGGCAGTTGACACACTCGGCCTGTGGCCTCGTGCGTACAATGCACACCAAGGCGTGCGTATATCAGAGCATGACCGCACACCCCAGAGTGGTTTATCTATTACATATATATATATATATATATATATAAACTGTATATACATTTCTCTCTCTCTTTCTCTCGCTCTCTCTATATATATATATATATACACACACACACACACACATATATATTATACATATTATATAGGTGTAGTGGTGCTTGTATTTTAGGGATGAGTTACTGTTTGTCAGCTTATATATCAGCATTTTGGTGTGCATGGTCTCAGGAGCTAATATTTTGGCAAATTTGACAGAAATCGGTTTGCTTAGTAGGTAAAAAAAGGGGCCAAGACTTTTTATAGGTACATTAGTGAAAGGAGAAAAACCAGGGGAGGGATAGTAAGGCTAAAAGGGGAAGAGGTGGAGTGTGTGGAAGGGGACCTGGAAAAACCATCAGTACTGAACAAATATTTTTGTTCTGTATTCAAGTTCAAGTTCAAGTTTATTGCAGGAAAACTCCATTGAGCAAGCTCATTCACAAGGAGGTCCTAAATCATGTACACAGACAGGAGACTTAGCATAAAAGAAGCAACATATAAACAGCAAAAGTGAAACAACATACACATAAGATTAAAATGCATCAATTCATGTAAGTACATCGTACCAAAAGGAGGTATAGTAAGGTTCATATATTACCAGGTGCTCAGTTATGACAGTGCATGGAAGGAATTATTAGTATAAGATAGAGGTTGGTAGAAAATGTGGGGACTGTACCGAGACGGGAGAGATTAGTTAGATAAGAGTAGTTAAGTAGATAATGTGGGGACTGTACCGAGGCAGGAGAGAGTAGTTAAGTAAAAGGGCGGGGTTAAAACTAACAGGAGGAAATAGTAGAAAAAGATGGAAGGGTAGCTAATGAGTGGTAAGAGGTGGGCGAGGGCTGAAAAGAGTAGAGGGAAAAGGATATAGATACAGAAGGTAAGGACAGGAGAACGTTTTGAGAATAACTGCATGGTTTCATGTCCTGTCGAGTGCTGGTTCAAGGTGGATGTTCATAAGGAAATAAGTGCAGGGAAGAGGCTTAAAAGCATCTACAACTATCTTTCAATTTGGATGCAGTTAACTCTTTGAAGAAATTAACTGAGACCACACTGGATAGTTTCAGGGTGGATTGGAGTCGGTTCCAGATTGTTGGAAGAGCATATGAAATAGCACCTTTACCAAAGGTGGTGCGAGTCCTAGGCACGTCAAGGAAGATGAAGTCAGATTTCCTGAGAAAATAAGCACAGTGGGAGATACTGATGAGAGATGTGAGGTAGCTCGGCATTTTGTTCAGGAGTAACTTGAGGGTCCAAATACCAGCATGAAGCAGATGTCTAGTGATAAGTGATGTCCAGCCAACAGCTGTGTAAAGGACACAGTGGTGGGTAAGGTAGGGGGAATTGGTAATGAACCGCAGGGCACGGTGGTAAAGTACGTCCAACTTGTTTAGGTTTGAGATCATGAAGGAGCTGTAAATTAGGTCCTCATAATCAAGTAAGGGAAGAAATGTGGCCTGCACGAGCCTAATTCTGGTTTCAGTCGGAAAGAGGGACTTGTGTCTGAAGAAGAATCCTAACCTAGCTTTTAGCCTTCTGGAAAGGTCCTCAAGGTGATCATTGAAAGAGAGTTTGTTATCTAGCCAAATGCCAAGATATTTAAATTTGGGGACAACTTCCAAGGGTTTGCCTAGTGATGTAGTAATAAGGTCCTTCAGTAAACCTGGAGTGGCGGTAGATGAGTTGCCAAGGGAAAAAATCATAGCCTTAGTTTTCTTAGCATTGAGAAGAAGCTTAGCATTAATGAGGTTAGTTTCCAGCTGGGCAAAGTCAGCTTGCAGTGCATCCTTTACTTCAGACAGTGTAGAGCCAGAAGTGTACAATACTGTGTCATCCGCAAAGAAATGTAGGTTGGATTTGGTAATATGAGAGTCAAGATCATTAATGTACAAGGAGAAGAGGATAGGACCTAGGTTGGAGCCTTGAGGGACTCCCCTGGCAATTGGCAAGGAAGCTGAGTATAAACCATTGGCTTTGACTTTCTGAGTCCTCCCTTCGAGGTAGCTGGTGAACCACTGCGCGGTGGAAGGAGTGACACCAAGTTTAAAAAGGCTGATGATTAGTAAGTTGTGGTCAGCAGTGTCGAATGCCTTATTTAGATCTAGGAAGATTGCACCAGTGACCTTTTTGGTATTCACAAGAAGAAGGAGAAGGTGAGGGTCCACAGTTAGGAAACATGAACAAATATGGGAGGGAGATGGACACCAGTCCATTTATGAAAGAGAGAATCCTAAAAGAACTCACAAAACTGAAAGTGGACAAGGCACTGGGACCGGATGGGATACATCCTAGAATATTAGGGAACTACGGGAGGTGCTGGCAGCACCACTGGCAGCCCTGTTCAATGAGTCATTTGATATGGGAGTGGTTCTGGAGGACTGGAGGAGGGCAGATGTTATCCCTCTTTACAAAAGTGAGAGTAGGGAGGAGGCTGGAAACTATATTCCAGTCAGTCTCACCTCACTAGTGGGGAAAATGATGGAATCACTACTTAAAGAAAGGATTGTGGAACACCTTGAATACAGTAGATAGAGCACAGGATATGAGACAGCATGGATGCACAGCGGAAAGGACATGTCAAATTCTAATTGATTTCTTTGGGTGACTAGGATCATGGATCGGGGGGGAGCTATGGATGTGGCCTACCTGGATTTCAATAAGGCCTTCAATTCCATTCTGCATAGAAGACTTGTGAACAAGCTGGGCAGCCTGGGAGTGGGTCACAAGGTGGTAAACTGTGTTAGGAACTGGTTGAGTGATAGAAGACAGAGGGTCATGGTAAATGGCGCTCAGTTTGAGGAAAGGAGGGTGACCAGAGGGGTGCCACAGGGATCAGTTCTGGGGCCAATCCTGATTAATGTCTTCATAAGTAACATTGCGGAGGGGCTGAAAGGGAAGGTGTGCCTCTTTGCGGATGACACCAAGATCTGAAACAGGATGGACATGGTGGGAGTAGTGGAAAAAATGAGGAGAGACCTACAGTAGATAAACTGGAGGAATGGTTCAAAGTGTGGCAACTGAGATTCAGTGCGAAAAAATGCATCATCAGTAGAAGAAACTAGGTGGTGATGCCACTGTACAGATCATTGGTGAGGCCTCATTTAGAATACTGTGTCCAGTTCTGGGCCACATCTCTGTAAGGATATAGACAGTGTGGAGGAAGTTCAAAGAAGGGCAACAAAGATGGTGCAGGACCTGCACAAAAACTCGTATGAGGAGAGACTGGGAGATCTCAATATGTATACCCTGGAGGAGAGGAGAGAAGAGACAGGGGAGATATGATAGAAACCTACAAATATCTAAAAGGCATAAATAGGGTACCAGAGGGTAGTATCGTTCAGAAAAAGAGATGTCCAGTAACAAGGAGGCTTGACATGAGGTTGGAAGGGGTAGACTAATGGGTAGCTTGAGGAAATATTTCTTCATGGAAAAGGTGGTGGATGCATGGAATAGACTTCCAGCAGAGGTGGTGGGGGCAGACACAGTGGGGGAATTCAAACAAGCATGGGACAGGCATAGGGGAACCCTAGCAATAGGAATGAGGAGGTAAAGCCTAAGATCAAGTAGGGTCTGCGACTTTTACAGTAGGTAGGGAAAATGGGCAGACTGGATGGGCCTAGCATTCCTTATCTGCCGTCAGTTTAAATGTTTTTATGTTGGTTTAAAAATCATTAATTTATGAACTGACATAAAAATCCCCAATTTTTGTGCCTGTTCTTTTTTGCTCATGGATAGATAGAAAAAAAAGGCAGTTAAATTATGACATTTTTAGGTTCATTATAGTTTGTTCCAAGGAAGTGCCTTTGGGAAGTTTTAAAATGACATTGTAATTAGTTTGAAAATTATGTTTTAAAGTTCAAAATGAACAGTTTGAATATTGGATGGTCATGGATTCTAACCCCACACCAGGCTTTTGGGGTAGTACCCATATCTGACACTTTAGTTCAGTGCAAGGAGGGTGCTGCACTGGTGATGTGCCATCCTCAGTGTTGGGTAGTAATGTGTTACTGTAATCTGATTACTTTGGTATGTAACGTGTATCAGTAACTAATTACTTATGAGTAAATATAATCTTGTCAAAGTTACTGATTACATTTTCTCATAAGTAACGCGTTACTGTAACGCTAATTCTATACTACATATACTATGGTTCTGGTCCGGATACTGGTGGGTGCTATCACCATTAAAGGTTTTGCACTCCCTCCCCCCCAAGCCATCTTTTGGCAGGGTGACCATGCGAGCCTGGCAGGGGAGGGTCCAAACTTTAAAACACAGCAGCCAATCATAGCTCCTGAGCTCCACGGCTCTGCAGGGTACACCAATCATGGTGCAAGCAGTGAATCACCGCAACTGACAATCAAATATTCCTCCTCCCCTCCCACTGTCTCTGCTATAAATTGAGAGTGGTGCCAAATCCCCCACAGCAACATGCAGTGCACGAGAGCAAGTGTTGCAACAACGGGAGTTGGAGTGAGTAGTGACGGAATCCAAGTGTTTAAACCCAAACTGGTCCTCCATCAGTGAAAAAGAACAGAAGAGGCCTAGCAGAGCAAACTGAGGAAGAGCAGATCAGCAGACAGAGGAGAGGGGAGAGTTGACTGGAGTCTGAGCGGAGGATGATCCAGCAGCGGGTGGGAGTCTGGCGGCATGAGGCCCAAGCGAGCTGTAGAGAACCAGAACATGGCCACAAGACTCAGTGGTGGTGAACTGGTCAAGGACAAGTGACAAACAGCAAGAGAAGCAACCCACCCGGCCTATGGGCCCGAAGCATCCCCATCCCTGGGAAGCAGCATCAATCAAATGAACAGCCAGATGTATGGCGGTGACGGTCTGCTCAGGGTCATTTAGTGCCAGGGTAGGTTGTGGATGGTGGCTGATGATGTGCACTGATCAGGCCAGCCTGTGGCTGTGTCCCATCCCGATCCACATATTTTTTTACAAAATAATTATGCTGGCATGGCAGGGGAGGCATTAGCTATGTGCCTGTGTTGAGGCCTGGCTGGTAGGCAAGGGCTGAACCTGGAGTCAATGAGGAGACAGTATATGGCACAACAGGTGTCAGCAATGGGGAAGAAGTCCTAAAGTAGGCCAACAAGGCCATGATGGGTTTAACTTTTGCTGCCAGCCTGCCCCTTCTTACTGTTTTCGATCTGGGGAGGGAGGGTGCAGAGGGAGTGTTGGCACAGTGGCACCCCATTTCCGGAAAGAAGCATTGATTGAATGAACAGCCAAGCGAGGTATATGCCTGGGGTCTGTCTTCCAGCCAGGGTGGGTGGGTTGCGGTGGCTGATGTGCAGACTGGCCAGGCTGGCCTGCAGCTGTGTCCTGACCTTGTCCACCTAAATGTATCTTTTTAAAAAAAAATTTTTTGGCTGGCATTGGCGTGGCAGGGGCAGCATTAGAGCTGTGCCTCTGTTGCAGTAGGGCCCAGCTGGGAGGCAAGGCCTGGAGCTGAGGAGATATGGTGCGGTAGGTGTCAGCGATGAGGAGGGAGTCCTTAAGTAGGCCAACCAGGGCAGGATGGGTTTAGTATTTGTTTGCTGCCAGCCTGACTCACTTGTCAGTGACACAGTGACATAGGGAGGGAGGGTATGGAGAGAGTCTGGGCACAGCTTCACCCAACCCCCGGGAAGCAGAATCAATTGAATGAGCAGCCAAGCAAGGTATATGCCCAGGGTCTATCTTCCGGCCAGGGTGAGTGGGTGGGTTGTGGTGGCTAATGTACACACCAGCCAGGCCAGCCCACAGCTGTGTCCCAACCTGGTCCACCTAAATGTATTTTTTTTTTACTATACTTTTTCTCCCCTGGGCTACCAGTCTGCCTACCTTATCATGTCCAGGCTACCCCAGGGTTCCGACCACCATCTCGAGGATCCCTCGGCTCAGCCCGCGGCGTACTCCCGCGGATTACCACCCGCGGCAGGGAGGCAGGGAATCCCCCAACACTCATCCGCCCTGACAGGATCCAGTGCCACGTTCCTTGCCCAAGCAATCCGCCATGAAGACAGCCATCATACCATCACGACTGGAGCCCAATTTTCCCTTGTTCTCCCCATGTGCGTGGCATGCAATGATGCCAATGGACAGGAGTGCACACGCTACCGCATGCACTCCTCCCCAGCGTCGACCCCAGCAGGTCCCTCTATTTGTCTGCCAGTGCCCTGCAATGCCCCCAGCCATTGCTAGAGGCCGCCAAGGCACTGAGGCAGGATACCCCCTTCCCGGAGATGGAGAGCAGTCCAACGCACGCTCAATCCGTCTCCTCCCCTGCCAATCCCCGACGACCCTGGCTCGTTCCCGAACCCGGGTCGCTGGCATGGAGCGAGGTGTGGCATCCAGCGCCTCAACCTCAGCACCACTGGGATGGCTGTAAATGTATTTTTTTAACAAATTTAACAATTAAGCTGGCATTAATGTGGTGGGGGCGGCATTAGGTCTGTGCCTCTGCTGCTGTAGGGCCCAACTGGGAGGCAAGGCCTGGGCTTGGAGCTGAAGAGATATGGCACAGCAGGTGTCGGTGATGGGAAGGGAATCCTTAAGTATGCCAACATGGCTAAGATTTGTTTAACATTTCTTTGCTGCCAGCCTGACTCACTTATCAGCAGTATGAGGAGAGAGGGTCCGGAGGGAGTGTGGGAACAGCCGCATAGCACAGCAACAGCAGCACAGATTGTGGACTGCATGGTTCCGAAAATGTGAAAAGAAAGAACATGTAGGCCTGAGGCCCGAACTGCTGCCATTTGGGCCTTGCTCTTGCTGCCTCAAACTCCTTTTGCGCCAAAGTGGTTGGGGTAGCCACTGACCAGTTTGAGTTTTCTGGCTCTTTCCCTGTGCTCCTTCTTCCCGGAATAGTTTGGTATTTTCCTTGTAAATCCAGGGCAGTTTTTTTGTGTTTTCCAGATTACATTATTTCCAATGGAACCTTTAGTAATTGCTCTTTTTTTCCTAACCAATTCAAGTCTATGGGAAGGGGTCAGTTGTCCATATCTTCAAGTGTTGTCTCTGGAGCGAGCAGTGATCCTGACCGAGCTTTGAGTGGTCTCCTGGACTGCAATCTCTGAACCGGATGCTGGTCCTGAAGTCTTTGGGGTGATTTCAGCATGGGTTGTTGGGCCCAGTTGGGCCTAGAAATAAGTATCAGCCTCGCTAGGTGTTTGGAACTGTACAGTTTTGCCCTTGTAGGTGACCTGGAAGATAGCCGGATACAGTACTTCATACAAAGGCTCATACTAAAAAGTGTGAGGAGCTAGAAGGCAAATGTCTATGTATAAGGACACTGATTGTTGTTGTTTACTGGAATATTCAGAAAAATTCTGGAATTTGGTCTTTCTATACACAAGTAAAAACAAAACATTTCATAAAGTTTGCCATTTTTTTACCAGATCAGTGAATCTTCAGAAATTCTATTTTTCTGTAAATTATTTCCTATACTATTTTCATTTTTCTTTATTTAATTTGATGTATGCTTAGCCTTCTTTTATTCTGAATATTTATACACATACCAGAAGGGTACAAGGACAGAACACCAGTAAAAACTGATTTGATATTGCCAGTTTTTCCCATCTGCAAAATGGAATTTGCCAATCACAGTAAACCAGTGTCCCTCCTCATGCATGCCCCAATAAGTTCAGTCTTGAAAATACAGAACATTACTTTTTTTTTTAACTTAATTTTTATTAAGCAGTCACCACAAAAATACAATAGGTGGTACACATCTTTTTTTTTATTAATCATGACTTTCTTTTAAGCCTACTTGGTGTGTGCTGAGTCGTTTGGCTGTGGCACCCCTGGTCTGGCCACTGACATGCTCTCATCCACACAGGCCAGGATGCAGAGTCCCCCCTTCCTCGGGGGACCTGGATCCTGTTACCTGGGGGTGCACCTCTCGTGTCTAGGGGTGCAGGGCATGGTTGTCAGCCACCACGATTTCCCCACAATTTTCCTTCATTTTTTTTACCTCCCCTCAAGCCAGTCATGCAATGATGTCAACGCACTTATGTGCTGATGCCTGCTGCACTCCAGCCCTCAACTGTGCACGCTACTCGCAGTGCCCCGGCTGCCACCAGTTGTCACTGCAGAGCAATGCGAATTCACCCTCCTACCCCAGAGGAAGGAGAGCAGTTGTGGGATGCTCGATCCTCCCTCTCCCCTGCTGACCCCCAACGGCCCGAGTCTATTCCCAAACTCTGGTCACCAGTATGGCGCAAGGTGTGGCGTCCAGCGCCTCAACCCTCGGCACCACCAGGCTGGCTAGATACACATCTGTTTGACAGAGTAAGTCACAACATATCAATCATAGCATTACCATTTTTTATTTTTAAATAAAAGTTGACTACTAAAGTAAGTTGATTTGGGTCTTATATAAAATTCATCTTGGAATCCCATTGTTTGAATCTAAGTAATGTCCAATCCTTCTAGTTTACTAGGCTGCAGTCTTCTCTGCAACGTAGCTACTGGATTTGTATATCGTGTCTAAATAATAAATACTGTAAGAGGAGAGAAAACCACTTGACCCAATTTAATACTTTTTAATGACCCTTGTACCTCAATCATTCAGGGATGCGTACTCCATTTAAACCTGATGTTGCTGTTTTGTAATTCCTAAACAACAGAATAATTCAATTAGAAATAGTGTAATATAAATAATTACTAATAATAAAATTAAAAGAAAATGGTGCTTATCTTACCTATCATATTCAGTTCTACATAGTAATTATCCCAGAGAAAGAGAGTGAGACACGGTCCCCAAATGCATCCCCAGAAGTGATGGAGTTTTATCTGTATTCCCCTTCTCCGAGGATGGAGTTCCATTCCCACCTGACTTTCCCAGAGTCCTAGGCTAACAGCTGTTCTAAGACCATACGGCCTTCCGTATCTTCCACATAATTATAATACTGGCGCGATGGTCTGCATCTGTCCGGGGGGGAAAGAACCAGGATACTAGGTGAGAGGTTTAAATGCTTCATTGGCAAGCATTTAAACTAGCCAAGGGGGAAGCACTGAAAAGGAGCAGGGAAATCTCAGCCTCCCCCCACAAAACACAGTAAGTAGTGAGGTAAACATCAAGGTAGAGAAGTCATTAGGGAGCAGGACAGAGGTAAATGTAAAAAAAGGCAAAGGCAGTAAGGACAGGGATGGGGCTAAAAGGGGTAAGGCCATCAAAAAGTGGAGGGTGATGAGTACCAATGGCTGTAGTCTGTGTAACAAGCTCCCTGAACTAGTGGCCGTGATGGAAGAGGGTTGCCTGGATATTGTGGCAGTCACAGAAACATGGTACACAGAGAACCATGACTGGGATGTCAACATACCAGGATACACAATCTACAGGAGGGACAGGGAGGGTAAAAGGGAGGAGGAGTAACTCTCTATGTAAAGGAAGGGATCAAAGCAACAGAACTAAAGAGTAAACAGGGAACAGATGAGGCACTCTGGGTCACCCTGGAGACAGGAAATGGCACCACAATCCACATAGGGGTTGTATACAGACCCCCATCTCAGGGGGAGGGAATGGATAAGGAAATGATAGAAGGCATCCTTAGAATGGCAGAATAATGGGAGATATTGTTGATGGGGGACCTGAATATGCCAGATGTTAACTGGAGCACCTTTGCTGCAGCCACATCCAAGAACAGGGTAATTCTTGATGCCCTACAAGGGGCATGCCTCCGACAGCTAGTATTGGAACCCACTCAAGAGGGAGCAATCTTAGACCTGGTACTCTCAAATGGGGACGGAGAAAGAATCTCAGATTTAGAAGTGAGAAGCCATCTGGGAACAAGCGACCACCAAACAGTGTGGTTCACGATAAACACAGCCATAGAATCAAGCCATACAAAAGCAAGAGTATTGGACTTTAGGAGGGCTGACTTTGGGAAAATGAGAGAGCGCCTCAGAAAAGCACTAGCAAACAGGAAAAAAGGAGGGGTGGAGGAACAATGGGGAGTAATCAAAACAGCCATCACAGAGGCAACGAGCCTTTGTGTAACACAACTCAACAAAACACAATGAAGGAAAAAAACGCTATGGTTCTTAAAAGAGGTAGCAGTGAAAATTAAGGAGAAAAGGATAGCATTCAGGAAATATAAGGAAACACAGAAGGAGCAGGACAGAGAACTTTATCAGTTAAAGCAGAAAGAGGCAGGGAAGGCAGTCAGAAAAGCAAAGACCCAAACTGAGAAAAGGATAGCCAACTCTGTTAAGAAGGGGGCTAAGACCTTTTATAGGTACATTAGGGAGTGAAGAAAGACCAAAGGAGGGATACTGAGGCTTAATAAAGGGGAAGGAATGTGGGCAAAGGGAGACAGTGAAAAAGGAGGGATGCTGAATGAATATTTCTGTTCAGTATTCACAAAGGAAGAGAAGGGGGAGGTACCTAAACCAAACAAGAGAAACACTCTGAAGATAGGGGTTGATACCAGTCCATTTACAGAAGAAAGGGTTCTGAACGAACTAATAAAATTGAAGGTGGACAAAGCAATGGGGCCTGATGGAGTTCACAGGAATTCTAAAGAACTAAGAGTAGAGACTAGTGACACCCTAACTACTCTCTTTAACAAATCATGGGAGGATGGGGTGGTACCTGGAGGACTGGAGGAGGGCAGATGTGATTCCTCTTCACAAAAGTGGGAGCAGGACAGAGGCAGGAAACTACAGACCAGTTAGTTTGACCTCAGTGGTAGGAAAATGATGGAATCACTTCTGAAGGAAAAATTGTTGAGTACCTAGAAGCCAGTGGGGCACAGGACCCAAGGCAGCATGGATTCATGATGGGAAGGTCATGTCAGATGAATCTAATAGATTTCTTTGACTGGGTGACCAAAGTAGTAGACCAGGGACGGGCTGTGGACATGGCCTACCTAGATTTTAGCAAGGCATTTGATACAGTCCCACACGAAAGATTAATACACAAGTTACCCAGCCTTGGAGTGGGTCCCAAGGTGGTGGCCTGGATAAAAATTGGCTAGACAACAGGACGCAAAGGGTAGCAGTAAGAGTCCACAGTGAAGAAAGGAGGGTTACCAGCGAGGTACACAGCATTCAGTACTTGGGACTGAGTCCTTTTTAATGTCTTCATAAGTGACATTGCAGAGGAACTGGAAGGAAAAGTATGTCTCTTTGCAGACGACACAAAAATCTGCAACAGGGTTGATACACAAGATGGAGTGGAAAGGATGAGAAGGGACTTAGTAAGGTTGGAGGAATGGTCAAATATATGGCAGCTCAGATTCAGTGCAAAAGGAGTGCAGGTAATGCACTAGAAACAAAACCCGGGAAGAATGATACACAATAGGGGGTCCGAATGCTGACAACAGTAAAACTGAAAGGGACCTGGGGTAATTATATCAGATGACCTAAGGTGGGCAAAGCAATGTGAGAAGGCAGTAAGGAAGGCTGGGGATACTGGGATGCATAGGGAGAGGCATCAATAGTAGAAAACAGGAAGTTGTTATCCCTCTGTACAGACAGTTGGTGAGACCCCATCGGTACTGTGTGCAGTTCTGGAGACCCCATCTCATAAGACATGGACAAGTGGAGGCTGTCCAGAAAGAGCAACAAATGGTGCAGGGTCTGCCAGAAGACACTCTGAAGAAAGACTAAGGAGCTTAATATGTATACCCTTGAGGAGAGAAGGGAGAGAGGGGACATGATAGAAACTTTCAAGTACCTCAAGGGAATCAATAAAGTCCAAAAGGGTAGCATCTTTCAGAAAAAGAGATGTGCAAGAACAAGGGGACACAATTTGAAGATAGAGGGGGGACGGCTCAGAGGTAATATGAGGAAGTATTTTTTCACAGAGAGGGTTGTGGATGCATGGAACAGCCTCTTTGAAGAGGTTGTGGAGTCAAGAACAGTGGGGGAATTCAAGAATGCATGGGACAGACATAAGGCAGTCCTAGTGGGGGGTAGGAGGAAGTAAGCTGTTTGTTAACTAGGATCTGCATCTTATCTGTTAGGTAGGAAAATGGGCAGACTAGGTGGGCGGTCCTTATCTGCTTTCACATTCTATGTTTCTGTGTTAGGGCAGCCATCTAGAATTACATTTATCAACTTGCATTCTAAGTTTGGCTGTAATAGCTTCCATTACTTGACTGGTAGCCACATTTATTTTCCACTGGTTTACAGTGAGAACTCCAGATGTCAACCAATTCTGTTTTATTGCTTTCAATTCTGCCACTATCAGAATACAAAAAAGGTACTTAGAGGTCCTCGATCTAGGGTCCTGTGGGGGTAGGCCAAGCACTAGGTTCAGGAAAGTCAAAGGTTGCATAATGCTTAATATCTTCTGAATTATTGGTCCTATCCTACACCAGAAAGATTGTGCTCCCGAACATTCCCAGAAAATGTGGAGGTGTGTTCCCCTTGATCCACAACTTCTCTGGCAAGTGTCTGAATGATGGGTACCATAGTGTCTTGATATTGTAGGTGTGACAAAAAATCTACTACAAACCTTCCAGCAGAATTCCCGCCAAGGAGCCAGTGCTGTAGTTTTGTGTACATCTCTCCAGATTTTTTCCCATACATTAGTATCCAAGGACTGGTCGTATTCCCGCTCCCATTTATCCTGTATATTCTTAACTGCTGACATTCCCACGCCCTCCTGTAATAAAGTTGTGAGATCAATTGTTTAGTATTGGATTGTCTCCTCCACTTGTTTACCAGCACAACTCCTGGAACTGGCTCACTCAACAAAGTAGTGATGCCAGGTCCCATCTGGATGTAGTGCCTGCACTGTAGATAATGATACATATCTTGTTTGGGAATACTAAACTCCTTTTGTATTATTAAGAAATCTTTGATCAGTTCTCCTTGTATCATTTTATGTAAGAATCTCAATCCTCCTTGTTACCAGCCTTTAAAACAAGCATCTGTGTCTCACGATGGAAAATTAGGACCATGTCTCAGGGGGAATATACTGCCAAACATACATAGGAAGCTCCCAAATCGCTCTACCTTTAGCCAGATAGACATTGTATGTCTTGTCCAATAATTTGTAACCTCTTTTAAAGTTTGTGACAATATTATCCATGGAAGGAAACAGAGAGGGATTTGCGGGTGGGTCTGCTCTTCTGGAGTGTACCATCCACCTCGTTGTCTGGGGTTAAGCATTTTAACAAGTATCTGGATCTATGCTGCCATGTAATAGTGTGGAAGACTGGGCATTCCCCAGCCCCCTGCTTTCTTATTCTCCAGTAGTACTGACTGACCATTTAGGTCTTTGTTTCTTCTCCACCCATATAAATCTCAAGATTTTCTATTTCAAGTTTTTCCAGTCTTTAGAAGGGATGGGTATGGGGCGAGTGGTGAAAAGAAATAGACATCTGGGTAAAATGCTCATTTTCAGTGCCTCTATTCTACTAGTTAAGGTTAAAGAGAGACTATTCCACCTGTTCAAATCCGAAAAAATTTCCGTGAATAATGTCTGATAATTATATGATAGGTGTCTTGGGATCCATATTCCTAAATATCTGACCTTATCTGAGACCCATCGGAAGGGAAATTGTTTTCTGAAAGTATCTGGAATCTTACCTTTTATAAGTAATATTTCTCACTTATTTCTATTAATCTTGAAATCCAATATTTTTTCATAGTTATCTAGCATGTTTAATTGCGATGAAAATGATTTTTCAGGGTTGTCCATGTAAATTAGGGCATCATCTGCATAAAAGGATCTCTTACATACTGTTTGGTCAATGGCTATTCCCTGAATGTCAGTTGATTCCCTGATAGCTTCTGCTAGGGGTTTGAGACTAAGTACAAAAAGCAGGGGCAATAAAGGACACCCCTGCCTAGTGCCTCTTTCTATAAGGAAAGCCTCAGAAAGGGTACCATTGACCCTGATTGTAGCTTTAGGTTGGTTATAACACAACCTAACCCACTCAGAAAATTACCTTGTATTCCAAAGTGATTTAACACTGTTGTCAAATATGCCCAATTAATTTGGTCAAACACCTTTTCGGCATCTAGAAATATGGCTAGTTTTTTCTGACTTAGTGGGAGATCTATACACCAGTATATTTAATAATTTCGTAATGTTATCTGTTAGCTGTCAATTTATTATAAATCCTGTCTGGTCAATATGAACTAGGTACTCCATGTATTTTTGCAATCTAAGAGATAATATTTTGGTGAGGATTTTCATATCCTGATTTAATAATGATATGGGCCGGAAAGTTTCACACATATCCTTCAATTTACCGGGTTTCGGTATAACCATTATCAGGGCATCTAACCAGGTGAGCGGAAGTCCTCCCTCCTCCAAAAAATCATTAAATACTTGTGTTAGGAGTGGAGCAGGGCTACCACTTAACTATTTATAGAATTCTGAGCTAAAGCCATCTGGTCCCAGGGTTTTACCAGAGGGAAGTGTCTTAATGACCATTTTGACTTTCTGTTCCGTAACTGGGACATTTAAGGAATTCATCATCTCTGAGGTTAGTTTGGGTAATCACAGGGTTATTAAGAAAGCTTCTGTTTTGGCAGTCACTTCTGTGCTACATTTATCTTCGGCATACAAGTTCTTATAATATTCTAAAAACATTTGTGCAATATCTTTGGGTTTAGTCCAGGGTTGGGTAGGATTTTGTTAATGATCCTAGGGACCACCCTATCTGCCTGTTCCTGTCATAGTCGATAGGCCAACAGGCATGATGCTGTCCCCCCACATCCTGGTATTTTTAACTCAAGAAACAAAGTTTTCTTTCCATTTTTTCATTTTCTAATTTTGTTAATTTATCCCGTACTGACATTAATTCTTTATAAAGACCAACAAAGTTTGGGTCCTGTTTATGGAGCTCTTCCAGTTCTGTTAACCTCTCCAAAAGTCTGTTATAATGAGCAGATGCAGTTTTTTTTGGCTGATGCATAGCTTATAAGTTCACCCCTTATTACTGTTTTTATAGCTTCCCAGATAGAATGGTTGGAGCAGTTTTACTGGCTGTTCAGGGTATAAACCACTTTAATGGTGTCCTCAGTAATGCCTCATCATTTAATAAAGTAACACTGAGCCTCCAGGTCGATTGCTTATCTGAGGGGCCCACCATGACCCTAACAGATGTGGGGGTGTGATCTGAAAAGGTAAAATTGTGTATTTTTGATTGTGCAACTCTATATAAGAATTGTTGCTGCATAAAAAATAAGTTAATTCTAGAAAATGCTTTATAAGCCGCAGAATAAAATGAATAATCCCTTACTCCTTTATGCTGACCACGCCATATATCCTTAAGTCCTTGTTCCCTAAATAAACTATCTAACACATTAATAGATTTTGTCCCACTTGATACAACCCCTGATAATTTATCTAGATGTTGATTCACTACAGTATTAAAGTCTCCTTCTAAGATTATTTGACACACTGTAAATTCCGTGATTTTATTTAATATTTTATTCAAAAAATCATGTGTTTTAATATTAGGGGCATATATGTTTATTAGATGGATCTGCTCTCCCCCTAAGTCCCCTGATATCCATACAAATCTGCCCTCCATCCCTGCTTCTACTTCAGTTATATTTAATGAGCAGCCCTTATTTATTAGGATTGCAGCTCTGGCTTTTCTGGGATTAGAAGAAGCTGCCGCTTCCACCCAGCTCCTTCTCACCTTCAGGTGTTCTACCTCATTCAGATGAGTTTCTTGTAAGAAGGTGATGTCACTACCCAATCTTTGTAGTTTCCCCAACAACTGTGTCCCTTTAATTGGGGAGTGTATCCCCTTAACATTATATGAAATAATTTTAAGGTCCCCCATTGTTATAAAATAGAAAAAAAGGTCCTAAATCTCTCCCCAATCTCACCCTGCCCCTCCTTTGGTATGTTAAGAACCGTGTCTCATCACTCCCCCAAGCATATTCAGGAGTTTGTATAAGCTTGTTATATATGTTACTAAGCACCAAAATAAACTTACAACAACCATAAAACTGTAAACTTATTAACTTAACTATATACAAGTACATTAATATCCTCATATGGATGCATGTACTATTTGATTTCCTAGGTTTGAGTCCAACACAGTAGAGTTGCAGTGACAAGGTAAGGGAGACAACAAAAATTATAAAATGATGCAACCTGCTCACTCACCCCCTTCCCTGTGCAAGAGTCAGCTAAGTGACTTATCCTTGTCCTAATTCGTGGGGATATGATTCAGCGAGAAAAAGGTATTACTTCTCATTTGCCAAGTACTATACTAAAAATAAGAAACACCACCAAACCGTAAACAGATCTCAAAACACTCATAAGCCTCTGTTTTCCAAAGGTCTTTCCCCTCATCTGCTAACAATTTTCCCCCGTTACCCCACTCCCTCTCAGCATAGCGAGAGAGTAGAAAGGGCCATATGCATCTCCAACACTCGAAAAAATCACTAAAGTCCTTAGGCTCCCTCTCTCCTCCCTCCCTCCATTATTTCCCCATTGTCACATTCAGAATGTGCTTCTGTTGCTCTCCTTTTGTCCAGATCCCCATTCCTCCCCAAAAGAAGCAGGAAAAATGTATTTAGTGGTTAAAATCACCAGGAGGGGCTCTGTTAAACTGCTGTAAGAATACAAAAGTCATGTCCCCTCCCCCTTCCCCAGTCCATTCTTGCAGCTCTCGTTTAAGCCCTCCATACATAACAAAGTTTAGTCTTCTAGCAACTTTTTAACTAGAACAGTGAGGTACTGAAGGGATTTTATTTCTGTAAATCCTCCCTTCTCATAACAGAATTCAGTGCTTAGGAACAGTGTCCTTAGTGTCTCTTCTTCGCAAATCGCAAAGTGAGAAACACCATCAGGCCTCTTCAGAGCCTGACGACCCCAATTTTACCATAGCAGACCTTGTATCTCAGTTCATTCCAGTTCTTTAGCACTAGGGTACAAAGAATCCAATCTTCTTTTTGGTGAAACAGAGTTTGTCCCTGTGGAGCAGTTCCATCTTCTGAATACCGCATGAGCTTGTTTAAATTTGGTGCAAGTTTTGGTAACGAGCCAGGCATGCCTCGTCTGGAGCCTCTGCCCTCCACAGACCATACATTGTTGAGCAGCCTCTGTTCCATCATCTCCATCTCCATATCTGGAATTGATATCTGCCAGTCTTGAAGCAGGGACGTCGCTTTCACCAATGAAGAAAAAATTGGGGGGGGCCACCATCCAAATGTAGTTTAAGTTTAGCAGGGAAATTCAATTGGGCCCTGATGCCTTTCTTCTCCTTTATCACTGTAATGACTCCTCTTATTCTCTGTCGTTCAGTTTGTAGAGTGGGCAAGAAGTCATGGTAAAGAATACTGGTGCACCCTGGAATTTCAAATCAGAATGGCACCAAGCTTCTTGTAGAATCTGATCTTTAGCTTGATAATAAACCATTCTTACTACCAATCTTCTAGGCCAGGCATTTGGAGCTGTCAGCCTGGCCCCCAGGGATTGGTGGTCTCTGTCCATTTCTAAATGTATGTCTGAGGGCAGAAATAACGTTGACCGAAAAAAAGTGTTGTACAAAGTCTATCACAGTAGGGTACCCTTCCTCTGCACCCTCAGGTACTCCATGGATTCTAAAGTTATTACTTCGAGCCCTGTTTTCAATATCCTCCATTCTCACCTGCGATAATCTTTCCTGCTGTAGAAGGTATAAAAGGACTCACTCAGAAGACTCCTGGGCCTCCGCCACCATGGATACTTTGGCGGTATTTTCAGAAACCTTTTTTATCTAACTGCTGTATGTCCGACTTCAACTCCGCCACCGATGACTCAATTTTCTGCACAGAGGTAAGGATCTTATTTAGAGTCCTTCCCATTTTTCTTTGTTGTCTGTCCTCCTCTCCTCTAAGCTCCGAGGAGGATTTCAACGCAGAGCTGGTTTACTGTGAGCAGGTCATAAATCTGTCTTTGTCGGGCCCCAATAGTAGTTGCTTCATTTTAGTAGCTGGTAGTCCCGTTTTCAAATTTCTGTTTTTGTCTTGTTTTGAAAGCATTTATGCACACATTCCCAAGCACTTTCAAGCACCAATGGAAGTTTGAAATGGGAGGATTAAGACTGTTTGAGGGAGAAAAAACGCGGAGCTCTAAAAATTGGTTGTCTACATTACGGTGACGTCACTGGAAGTTCCTCAGAACATTACCTGGCTGGATATATTTGTCTAGTTTATTCTTAAATTCCTTCTTGGTTTCACTTATAATAACTTTCACAGATAGGGAGTTCCATGGGTTAACCACATGTGATGTATATAAATATTTCCTCTTGTTATATTTGAATTTTGTTCCCATGATTTGCAACGGATGTCATCTAGTTTTTCTGTCTCCCGGTTTAGAGCATTGAGGATGGCATTAAGGGCAAAATGTGCCTATTCGCACATGACACCAAGCACTGTGGGAGAGTGGACACAGCTGAAGGGATACAGGACCTACAGTATGATCTGGAAGAGCTGGGGAGGTGGTCCAGGATCTGGCAGCTTGGCTTCAATGCCAAGAAATCCAGAGTTGTACACATTGGAGCCAAGAATCCCAGGATGGAGTACTACCTGGGTGGAGTCCAAGTATCTGCATCAGAGGTGGAAAAGTCCTGGGAGTGATGATCACCAGTAACCTGAAGCACTCCACCCAGTGCAAGCAAGTTGCAGCAAGGGCAAGCAAGATGCTGGGATTCATGGCTAGGGGAATCAGTAGTATAAGAGAGGAAGTTATACTACCCTTGTGCAGGTCACTGGCGAGGCCACATCTAGAGTATGGAGTTCAGTACTGGTACCCACACCTCAAAAAGGACATTAACCTGCTGGAGAAGATCCAGAGCAGGGCTACAAAGATGATAGTGGGTCAGCAGGATAAGGCAAACGAGGAGAGGTTGAGGGCTCTGAACATGTACTTCTTGGAGGAAAGAGGAGAGAGAGAGAGAGAGATGATTGGGACCTTCAAGTACTTGAAAGGGATAAATAAGGTGGATAAGGAGGGTCTCTTTAAGCTGAGTGGCAACCATAACACAAGGGGGCACAGTCTTAAGCTGTGGGGGGGAGGTTTAGGAGGGAGGTCAGGAAGCACTTCTTCACAGAGAGGGTGGTGGGCACTTTGAATGCCCTGCCAGAAGAGGTGGTCTTATTGAAGGCAGTGGGTACTTTCAAGGGAGGCTAGGCATAGGGGGAAGGTAAGGATCATGGGTAGGGAGGATGGGAGGAGTGGGGAGGGAGGGCAGGGACAGTAGCTCAACCTGTGGACCCTGCAGTATGAGCAGACTGGATAGACCAAATGGCCTTCTTCTGCAGGCTTCTTTGTATGTTCGTAGATCCCTAATTCTGCTAATAGAAATAAGTCTTGCATCATGTCATACATAAAAAGTGAATCTCCACATGTGTGCCTAGTATATAAAGACATTAGATTAAGGGATTGTAATTGATCATGATGTCCCTTACCTTCCTGTCATCTATAATCTTAGTAAATTTCCTTTGAACCCTTTCCAATGTATTTCTTATACCTTTTCTATATGGATACCATAATTGTAATGCATATTCCATGTGAGGCCACACATAGGATCCACAAAGAGGGCTCAGTATATTTTTATCTCTTGAAATAGTGTATCTTCATTGAGGGTATCTCTTGCAGCAGGTACAACCCTTGGGAGTCCACCAGAGGGCACTCTTGTGAATGGTAGCTTTCACCAGCAGTGCTCAGTTGGGGCCAACCATCGTGATGTCATCACTCTGTGCAGTATAAAGAAGTGGGCAGCCCCCAGTATCCTCAGTTCTGTTCCCGCCATCTATCAGCTCACTGCTTGGTTTGCTTTCACTTCAGTGCTTCGATGAAGACATTGATGAGGGAAAAAGAACACCAAAAAAGAGAACGAATGGCTCACCATTCCGTTACAATACTACTCATTCTTCGAATGTCTCATTCAGATTCTTTGTTCAGAAAGTGCCTTTGCAGACGAAAAATCTATAGATACAATGAACACCCAGTCTGTGTGAGGTGTTTAGGGGCTGCCCATAACATGCGTGCTTGCTCCATCTGCAGGGAGTTTACTCAAGCCACCCATTGACGGCGGCTTCAGGAAATTGAAATGTATCTTATGGAACAAAAGATTGCTCTCCATGAGAAGGGGACACGTCCCCACACCCCGTCGTCATCATCGCATACCTCTCAACCATTCCATAAGCATAGATCAAAACACAACATAAGGATAAGACACCTTCACCAGAGGGTAAAAGAACCCATTCGTTGATGACTGCCACTTCTGCTGGCCCATTGTTGATGGATACTAAAACCTCTGTGGACAAACTATGATTCTCAGCGATCCCACTTGTGACTTGCATCTCTTCTGACTGTGTACCGTTTACCACCACTCTCTGTTTTCTGCCCGTCAACCAGTTTGCCACCCAGTTGACCAACTTCTGACCCACCCTGAGCCTACCCAGCTTATTAATCAATCTTCTATGTGGAACAGTATCGAAAGCTTTGCTGAAGTCAAGGTAGGCAACATCAACTGCTCCCCTTTGGTCCACCACTCTGGTTACCCAGTCAAAGAAATCTATGAGATTAGTTTGACAGGACCTTCCTTTTGTAAACCCATGCTGTCTTGGATCCTGTGCTCCTATGGATTCCAGGTGTTGCACTATCCTTCCCTTAAGGAGTGCCTCCATAATCTTGCCCACTACTGAGGTAAGACTGACTGGTCTGTAGTTCCCTGCCTCCTCCCTGCTACCACTCTTGTGGAGCGGGATCACATGAGCCCTTCTCCAGTCTTCTGGGACATCTCCTGTGCTTAGAGGCTCACTAAACAGTTCTGATAATGGCTCTGCTAGTTCTACCCTTAGCTCCTTTAGTACCCTGGGATGTATGCCATCAGGTCCCATTGCCTTGTCCACCCTGAGCTTATTGAGCTCTTGTAGGATTCTTTCTTTTGTGAAGGAACTAGTGCTCACCTCCCTCCCCCCTGTGTCCGTGGTGCTGAGCTGTGGGCCCTGCCCTACCTTCTCTTCAGTAAATACTAAGCAGAAGTATCTATTTAGGATAGATGCTTTTACATGGTCCTCCTCCTCACACACACCCTTATCTCCTTTGATCTTAGCAACACCCCCTCTGGACTTTCTCCTTTCACTAATGTATCTATAGAAATCTTGTCACCTTCTTTTACTGTTTGGGCTAGTGGTTCCTTGGTTTGGGCCTTTGCCTGCCTTACTGCCTTCCCTGCTTCCCTTAGGGAAGTTTGGTATGCCTCCCTATCTTCATCCCGCTGCGTTCCCTTATATTTCCCGAAGGCCAGCCTTTTGGGTCTGACCTTTTCTGCTACTGTTTTTGAGAACCAAAGTGGTTTCCTTCTTCTTTTGCACTTCCTTTTCTCTCTAACACAGTGGGATGCTGCTTCAAATATTGCAGCCTTAATGCTTGCCCACTTTGCCTGTGACATGCGCTTCCTAGCATGTAAGATATTGTTTTTATTGGCGATCACGTCCGCTTGCCACATATTAGAGCTACAAGTTCTTATATGCTCATAACCTTATTTGATATTCCATAAAGATAGTCTCATTACATACCAATCCAGCCTTTCTACCAAAAGTGGTATCAGAGTTTACACTAAACCAATCTATACACCTTCTTGTATTCTTCTCCAACCACTATAATCAAGGTGAACAACTATTACATATCCTGGATGTTCATCGTATCCTAAACATATACCTGACACATTCTAAGCCCTCAAGAAAGACAGAACAACTTTTCATAGCCTTTGCTCCAGGCAAAGAGGGAAAGCTTGTTACCAAACAGATATCAAATTGTCTGGTAAATTGTATTACTTATTGTTACAATAAAGCTCATAAACCATTACTTTGCACTGTGCATGTCCATTTCACGAGGGCCCTCTCTACATCTGCAGCCTATTTCTGAGGTGTGTCCATCTTGGACATTTGTGAGGCTGCCACATGGTCTACCATACATACACAGTATAGACATGGCCTCTAGACATTGTGCACCATTTGGGCGTGCCGTGCTACAGGGCCTCCTCTCTTGATCGACCACCCTTCCACATTATTGCTGTTTGGGAGTCATCCCAAGAGTAGCACCTGCTGCAAGAGATACCCTCAATGAAGATAATACAGTTTCGTACTTACTGTAATGGTAGATCTTCGAGAGTATCTTCTGCAGCAGGCACGTACCCCCCTCCATCCCCCTCCTTCTTAGAGAGAGCAATTTTTATACATTCTCTATACAGAGAGGGCACCACTGGCTTCCTTGGTTCTCCCTCAGAAGTCATGCTCAGCAAGCTGATAGACGGTGGGTTACTGAGGATACTGGGGGCCGCCCACTTGTTTATATTGTACAGAATGATAACTTCATGGTGAGTGGCCCCTACTGAGCACTGCTGGTGAAAGCTACCATCCACAAGAGTGCCCTCTGGCGGATTCCCAAGAGTAGTACCTGCTACAAGAGATCCTCTCGAAGTGTTCTGCAACTGATCCACTAGGGTTATAAGGAATCCGCCAAAGTACACTGAAACAAGAAATCTTTCCCAGTTAAATTCGGTCATTGTTGAGACTGCATGCAATGAATTTGATTGGTCTTTGACTCTCTCAATGACTTGGATTTACTTCTTGAATTATTTAATAAGGTATTCTCTGATATATCTAACAGGGTGGTACCATTAAGGAAAATGAGAATAAGAGCGAATAAACAAAAATGGTTAGCTCGAGAGTTACTTCTCCTTATGAAATCTAGAGATAACACTTGGAAACAATATAAAAAAAAACTGTTACATTACAGCTGTATAAAACCTTGATGAATAAATGTAAATCTAAAGTTAGGAGTGCAAAAAAATCGTACTGTCTTTCTGAACAGAGAAGTTCCTTTGGGAATTCTAAATAAAAAATGGTTAACTTTAAATAAATTGATAGGCAAGGAAAAAGAGATGACTGATATCACTTTACAACACAATGGCCACCTGGTCAATGACTCTAATTTAGTGGCAGGATTGTTCAGTCAATACTTCAGTGATCTTAGCAGTTATAGAACATCAGTTAATGGCCAGAGTCAAATACAAACAGATTTAAAATATACTCATGATGAATTTCAATTGGTATTTGTTACACCGGACTTAGTCAAGGAATATATACTTAAAAATGACCCCCAGCCTAGTGTGGGGTATGATGGAATCGATTGTAGAATTAATAGGTTAGGCATCTCTTTTTTGTCTCATCCTCTCTCCTTGATTTTCAAGTGTTCTTTAAAAAACTGCGTTTTCCCACAAAGTTGGAAATTATCCACTATTAAGCCAATTTTGAAAATTGGCAACCCAAAGATGGTATCTAATTATCAACCTATTTCGTTGCTGAATCCACTCTCTAAAATTTTGGAAAGAATTATTTTAGATCAAACCTTAGAATATCTCACAAAATATCAAATGTTAACTGACTGCCAGCATGGGTTTAAACCTAACCATAATACTGAGATGGCCTTGGCGAGGTTCACTAGCCACATTCAGTGTGCCTCTGTTGGGGATTTAGTTGTGGACATCACCAAGGCCTTCGACCTAGTTGATCATGACCTATTGCCATCAATACTTACAAATTTGCATTTTTCAGCTGAGGTGATCAAGTGGTATTCTGACTTCCTCACAAATAGGACTCTTCGGACACTGCTTGGTGATAGTTTTTCAGAAACAAAAATAATGCAGAGTAGGTGCCCCAGGGTTCTATCCTGGGCCCCCTTATTTTCTCCCTCTATGTTGACTGAGCTCCAAGTGCTGGTACAAGAAGGTCAATGATTTTATATGCAGATGATGCAGTTATTCATAGTGATGGATCTAACATAAGTGATATTTTAAATGATGTTTAGACAGATTTTGATCATTTTCAAAATTGGTTGATTCAGAACCATACGGTTCTGAATTAACAAAAAAACTAAACTTAGGATTTTTTTCTGTAGGCCTACTGGGAATGATGATCTTATTCCCATTAAAGATAAGGGGAAGGATTATTATTGAGTTGGTGGAAAACTTTGAATATTTGGGTATATTACTGGATAGTAAATTAATTTTTGAATCTCATGTCAAACATCTTAGAAAGATTATAAACCAAAGATTAGGTCTCCTATATCATGTAAAAACATTTTTAACAGCTGATTCTCGCAGGTTACTTTCACATAGTTTCCTTTTAAGTGTTTTTGATTATGGTTTATTGGTTTATTCTTCTACAATGACCACAGTATTGAATAATTTGAGGGTCACTTATAATTCAATATTACGGCTCATGCTTAGTGCACCCCATCGTATGCAACATTGTCAGTTATACAAGTCGTCTGTCTGTCTATCCCTGGCTGATAGAATTTCTCATAAAATGGGAGTTTTTCTGTTTAAAATTATGAATGGATTTCTTCCTGCATCAGTTACTCATTTGTTTCCAAGATTTATTCATTCCTATAGAATAAGGGCTCAGAGTAGATTTTCTTTTAAGATACTATTTAAAAAAAAAAAACTGTGGGCCAAAGGTCACTTTTGTATTGATCACCTCTCTTTTATAATAGTGTTTCAATTGACCCTGTCGACTGTAAGACTGTTCGCTGCTATAGAACTCGCCTTAAGCAATGGCTTCTCAATAAGTCTGAATGCACATGTTGACAACACATTATTATGTAACTGGCCTACTTTTAATGTTATTTGTATTCTATATTGCATAAGTTATTATATTGTTTTGTACATTTATGTCATATTTGTATTGTTGTAACTTGTCATCTGTGAAAACGGGCAATCCTACTCATCAGATTTACAAGTATAAAAAATAAAAAATGAAAAAATGAAAAAAGATCTGCCATTACACTAAGTATGAAACTGTACTTTCTTTTTATTGCCTATATTATTCTGTTTGATTTAGCTATAGCATCATTTGTCTTGAGAGAGGTGCCCAGGTCATTAGATACTTGGATTCCCAAGTCCCTTTCACTTGCTGACACCACCAAGGCAGCCCCACATAAAGTGCATGTGAGCATTGGCTTATCTTTACCCAGATGCATCACTCTGCATTAGTCCATATTGAACTTCACTTCCCATTTGTTCACCCATACAGATATACTGTCGAGATCTTGTTGGAGGTATTCAACATCAGTACCATTTTTCCGTGGACCACCTCTCTTTGTGTCATCTGCATATTTTGTTGCCCAGTGGGTTAATTATTCTGTCAGGTCCCCAATAAATACTGGGAAAAGAACAGGGCCCAGCACCAATCCCTGAGAGACGACACTGGTAACCCTCATAGCCTCTGAAGAATGTCTATTAACAATCACACATTGAAACCTATCAGATAACCATTCTATAACCCAATTTATAGTGAAATTGTCAATCTTGGCACTTTCCAGTTTCTTGATAATGGCCCAGTGTGGAGTGAGATCAAAAGCTTTACTGAAATCTAAATATATATTGCAAGGGATATTGTTATCTAAGGAACAGCTAATTTTTTCATAAAAAACACAGCAAATTTCTTGTGCAATTCCATCCCTTTTTAAAGCCATGCTGATCATTATCACAATTTTCTATGGAGAACATCATGTTATCCTTGATTTTTTTTTTTTATTTTCTTTTTTTACCTCCATGCCTCTCGTCTGCCCTTCTGCTCCGGTCATGGACCCCAGGCCCCCTGGTCACCGGATATTGCCAACTCCCCCGGTCATCCCTGGCTTGCCCCCCAGAGAGCGGGTCCGCGGTTCGGACCCCTCCCCACACCGGACCGCGGGCCTGGTAACTGGTTGGGGGAATGGCTCCGGTGACCAATCAGGGCATCCCGGGCAGGCGTCATCTAAACTAGGCGTGGGTCACATACCCTTTTCTTCCCACCCGAGGAGGCAGGGGCGTGCAATGATGCCAGCGTCCGCCCGCATCACCCGGCGTAAGGCGGCAGCGTGAGTGTCCCCAGCCTCGCTAGGGTCCCCCCATGCACCGGTTGCTACCCGACCCCCCTGGAGAGGAGAGCAGTCCATTGGGCGCTCGATCCTTCTCCCCTGGCCAACCCTCCGACAACTCAGGTCCGTTCCCGAACCCGGGTCGCCGGCGTCGTAAGCGGAAATCCCACCGCTGCGCTGACGGGCCTGCCCATGTTATCCTTGATAATACTGTATAGAATTTTACGCACTACACTGATTAAGCTAATCAGTCTACAGTTACTTGCTAGACCCTTAACACCCTTCTTGTAAATTAGGACCACGTTTGCCTTTTTCCATTCTGATCGGCAATTTCTCTCTGTGTCTGCCTCTGCTTCGGGGTGTTTTAATGTGTATTTGTTTCTTAATTTAGGTTTCAACTCCTGCCTGTCCACTGCTTTACTTGGCTGCCTGCATGCTCACTCAGCTGCCCGCTCCAAAAACTGCAATGCTACTAAGCATTACAAAGATAAAAAAGGCTACCAAACAGGTTTTTAGCATTCCATAACACCATATTAATTAATGATAAGACTAAATATCAGGATGACTGTGGACAGTACTACAGCATTGCACGGTCAGGTGACCATTTTAGCCAATCAGGATTTGAGGATTTCAGTGCCCATTTTATAAATGTAATTAGCTGGGTCAAAAATTCCATAAAAATAAAATAAGCTACTGCTGTTGATGCTGAAAATATGTTCAGCAGTGTTAACTGGAATTATCCATTTTGCATCTTGAAATGGTTTGGATTTGGGTCGAGCTTTCTTGCATGTGTGTGTGCCCTATAAACCACACCAAAGGTGAGGGTTAATTGAGTTCTTTCACAGCTCTTTGACCTGTAGATGGGTATGGTGCAGGGGTGTCCTCTTTCATCCCTCCTATTTACTCTAGGGATAGAACCTCTGACAGCAATCATGAGGCAGTCTCAGGAGATCAAAGGAGCCACATTTGATGTATACGGTCTGAAAATCTCACTCTAGGCAGATGATACATTGCTGATGGTCAGTATTTAGGGCTGGCAGGACTTGGTAATGTTCTGACCCTAATTAAATAAGAACCAGAACACAAAGAGGTTTTGATTATTTATAAATATTCATTGCAAAAAGTGTCATTAATGCACCAATTAGAGTAACTCAACACCACAAAAATAGGGAAATGTGGTGTTAGGCTTTCAAACCCCCAGCAGCAAAAATAAAAAATATTAGGATTTTGGGTCTGGATTCTTGGTCAATCTGTGGTGAGATCTTGATTGGGGTTGTGTACCATAATGCTGCCCCCCCCCGACCATAGCCTCCAGTGCAAAGCACAAGATTCAGGTTCAAGCCAGTGTCTCATAGTGATACTGTCTTCTAAGGTAGAGAAGTATGTATCGCCACATGTTGTCAACACAATTTGTTGTAGCTTTCTTCATGCAGGAACCACTTGGCCCACCTAGTCTGCCCATTTTTCTCTACCTAATGCAATGTCACAGACCCTACTTGATCTCCGGCATACCCCTTCCTCTCCTAACCACTAAGGTTCCCTTATGCCTATCCCATGCATTCTAGAATCTTTTTACAGTTCCCCGTGCTGGGAGACTGTTCCAGGCATCCACTACTCCTTCTGTGAAGATGTACTTCCTCACATTTCCCCTGAGTCTACCCCCTCCAGCTTCATAGCATTTCCCCTTGTTCTTGAGCATCTTTTTTCCCGAAAACTTCTTCCCTCCTGTACCTTATTTATACCAGTGAGATATTTGAAAGTCTCTATCATATCCTCTCAGTCCCTCCTTTCTTCTAGGGTGTATATATTTGTGCAGACCCTGCACCATTTTAGTTGCCCACCTTTTGGACCGACACTACCCTGTCTATATCCTTCCAGAGATGTGGTCTCCAGAACTGGACATGGTTTTCTAGATAAGGTCTCTCCAATGATTTATACAGCAGTATCATCACCTCCCTCTTTCAGTTGATGATACCCCTTCCTATGCATCCTAGCATCCCACTGGCTCTTCTGACTGTCTTGTCACGTTGTTTGACCACCTTTAAGTTATCCGATATGATTACCCCTAGGTCTCTTTCCTGTTTGGTGGCCGTCCATGTCGTAATAGCCATCTAACCTGTTATTATGTGTACATAATTGTGATATAAATGTATGTTTTGAATTCTGCTTTTGAAACATGACAGTTAGCACAAGGCATCATGGGACCATGGATTTTTAAAAGAAAAAAAGTGTTCTGCCCTTGCTTGCTGGAACAGATGGTTTGAAAATAAAAGTTGACTTCCTGGGACTATAGTAAAATCAGGTTATAAAACAATCCACTGCTGTGGACCAAGGCAGCTTGTCGTGAAATATTGCCTTTTACAGCGCATCAGGAAGGAAGCACTTTCTGATAGATACCTGTGAAAATTTGCCCAGCTATGACAAGTGTTTCCAGGATGTTTCTCTGAAAGATCAAAGGGGTAATTCTGACCTGTCATAAAGCATGCTCTGTGGCTCACCAGTTAGGAAGTATATACATATTTTTAATTGGGACGTTTAGCAGTGTGCAGGGGCATGTGACTGATCAATTAATTACAGGACTAAGAGTCATCTCATGCCAACAGCCAGAGCTGTGACATCACAGGAAGGGAGGAGCATTTTGGTTTCTGATATTATCAAGCTGGCTGAAAGGACAGACACTTCTACTTCTGGACTCCTAAGAGACACTTCTGCCAAGACCGGTAATTCCAGTGTGAACCTTTACCAACTAAAACTGAGTTAGAACTAGTTCATGCAGTCACAAGGTGCTTTGTTTTGTATTGGTCAATTTATTTTCTGACTGTAATCATTATGTTTATATGTTCTGTTTGATGTACTGTATTTGTTTACTATTTTTAGTTTTTTAATAACTTTGGTTTTCTTTAAACCTGCCTGAGACATTTGCTCATTCTGAGTGTGAATGGTGGAACAGTCCTAATATTCTAACACAAGCTGTTAAATGCTATTTGTGCCACATTATGCAGCCACACTAACAAGGATCTGTGTAAAGATCCAGCAAGGTAAGAAACATACAAGCATCTCAATTGAATCGGAAGGGGGTTGTGAACCAGGTTGGTTGTATGCCTGCTGGGTCAAGTATATTGCACTGCTTTCCCCAAAGAGAGTGTGATATTTGGACCTGTTACCTGGGTGTGCTAGCTCAAAAGGGTTCATAATTGACCCCAGGACTCGAGACTGGTAGTTTTTTGGACCCAAAACAAACAGGAGGGTGTCCCTGTTTGTCCCCTGTTCATTAATCACACTTCAAGGTTAGGCACTGTGGGAGCAGAGGGTCTGACCCCCAGAGTAGGTTTGTGACAGTTCACACACTCCCCCATCTTGAACTCTGCTCCTGGGTTTCTGTGACCCAAGTGCATGATTTTGCACTTCTTTGCATTGAAACTTAGTTGCCACACTCGTGACCATTTTTCAGTCTTTCTTAGATCCCTATTCATTTTTTCCACCCCCTGGATTGTCTACCGTAGTGCAGATTTTAGTGTCATCTGCAGAAAGGCATACCTTCACTTCTAGCTCCTCTGCAATGTTGCTTATAAAGACATTATACAGAACCGGTCCCAGTACAGATCCTTGTGGCACCCGTTGGTCACCCATCCTTCCTCAGAGTGAACTTACATAGAAACATAGAATTTGATGGCAGATAAGGACCACTTGGCCCACCTAGTCTGCCCATTTCCCTACCTGATGGATAAGCCGCAGATTCTAGTTAATCAACAGCTTACTTCCTCCCTCTTACCTCCCACTAGAATTGCCTTATGCCTGTCCCATGCATTCTTGAATTCTCCCACTGTTCCTGACTCCACAGCCTCCTCAGAAAGGCTATTCCATGCATCCACAACCCTCTCTGTGAAAAAATGCTTTCTAACATTACCTCTGAGCCATCCCCCCTCGATCTTTAGATTGTGCCCCTTGTTCTTGCACATCTCTTCTTCTGAAAGATACTACCCTCTTGTACTTTGTTAATTCCCTTGAGATACTTGAAAGTTTCTATCATGTCCCCTGTCTCCCTCCTTTCCTTAAGGGTATACATATTAAGCTGCTTTAGTCTCTCCTCGTATGTCTTCTGGTGCAGACCCTGTGCCATTTTGGTTGCCCTCCTCTGAACAGCCTCCACTCTGTCTATGTCTTTGTAGAGATGGGGTCTCCAGAATTGCACAGTACTCCAGATGGGGTCTCACTAACTGTCTGTAAAGAGGGATAACAACTTCATGTTTTCTACTGTTGATGCCTCTCCCTATGCATCCCAGTATCCCCCAGCCCTCCTTACTGCCTTCTTACATTGTTTGCCCTCTTTAGGTCATCTGATATAATTACTCCTAGGTCTCTTTCGATTTTTGTTGTTGTTATTAACTCACCCCCCATTGTGTACTCTTCCCCTTGGTTTTTGTATCCCAGATACATTACCTTGCACTTCTTTGCATTGAATCTGAGCTGCCATATATTTGACCATTCCTCCAACCTTGCCAAGTCCCTTTTCATTCTTTCCACCCCACCTTGTGTATCAATCCTGTTGCAGATCTTTGTGTCATCTATAAAGAGGCATACCTTTCCTTCCCAGGTGCTCTCCAATGTCACTTATAAAGACATTAAAGAGGACCGGTCCCAGTAACGAACCCTGTGGTACCCTGCTACTTACCCTCCTTTCTTCACTGTGGACTCTGTTTACTATTACACTTTTCGTCCTGTTGTCCAGCTAGTTTTTTATCCAGGCTACCACCTTGGGACCCACTCCACAGCTGGCTAACTTGTATATTAATCTTTTGTGTGAGACTGTGTCAAGTACCTTGCTAACATCTAGGTAGGCCATATCCACAGCCCCCTCCCTGGTCTACTACTTTGGTCACTCAGTCAAAGAAATCTATTAGGTTCATCTGACATGACCTTCCTGCTGTGAAACCATGCTGCCTTGGGTTCTATGCCCCTCTGGCCTCTAGGTACTCAACATTTCTTTCCTTCAGAGGTGATTCCATCATTTTCCCTACCAGTGAAGTCAAACTAACTGGTCAGTAGTTTCCTGCCTCTGCCCTGCTCTCACTTTTGTGAAGTGGAATCACATTTGCCCTCCTCCAGTCCTCAGGTACCACCCTATCCTCCCATGATTTGTTAAAGAGAGTAGTCAGTGGTGTTACTAGTTCTACCCTTAGTTCTTTTAGAATTCTTGAGTGAATCCCATCAGGCCCCATTGCTTTGTCCACTCTCAGTTTCAAGAGTTCTTTCAAAACCCTTTCTTCTGTGAATGGACTTGTATAGACCCCCCTATTCAGAGTTTCTCTCTTGTTTGGTTTAGGTACCTCCCCCTCCTCTTCTGTTGTGAATACTGAGCAGAAATACTCGTCCAGTATCCCTGTTTTTTCACTGTCACCCTCTGCCCTCATTCCCTCCCCTTTATTAAGTCTCTGTATCCCTCCCTTGGCTTTTCTTCGCTCCCTAATGTACCTATAAAAGGTTTTATCCCCTTCTTAATGGAGTTGGCTATCTTTTCTTCAGTTTGTGCCTTTGCTATTCTGACTGCCTTCCCTGCCTCCTTCTGCTTTAACTGATAAAGTTCTCTGTCCTGCTCCTTCTGTGTTTCCTTATATTTCCTGAATGCTATCCTTTTCTCTTTAACCATCCCTGCCACCTCTTTTGAGAACCATAGTGTTTTTTTCCTTTGTTTTGTTTTGTTGATTTGCTTCACACAAAGGCTTGTTGCCTCTGTGATGGCTGTTTTGATTATTCCCCATTGTTCCTCCAGCCCTCCTTCTTGCCCGTTTGCTAATGCTTTTCTGAGGCACTCTCTCATTTTCCCAAAGTCAGCCTTCCTGAAGTCCAATACTCTTGTTTTTGTATGGCTTGACTCTATGGCTGTGTTTATTGTGAACCACACTGTTTGGTGGTTACTTGTTCCCAAATGGCTACCCACTTCTAAATCTGAGATCCTTTCTCCTTCCCCATTTGAGAGTACCAAGTCTAAGATTGCTCCCTCCCGAGTGGGTTCCATCACTAGCTGTCTGAGGCATGCCCCCTGTAGGGCATCAAGAATTACCCTGCTCCTAGATGTGCCTGCAGCAAAGGTACTCCAGTTAACATCTGGCATATTCAGGTCCCCCATCGACAATATCTCCCTTTTTCTGCCATTTTAAGGATGCCTTCTATCATTTCCTTGTCCATTTCCTCCTCCTGAGATGGGGGTCTGTACACAATCCCCATGCGGATTGTGGTGCCATTTCCTGTCTCCAGGGTGACCCATAGTGACTCATCAACTTCCTGTTTACTTCATTTAGCACCACTTCCTGTCGCCTAGCCCCCAACCAATTCCTTACCCAGTTTACCACTTTTGAAGCCACTCCCAGGCTGCCCAGTACTGCAAAGTTTACTCATCATAACCTGGGCATTTTACCATATTTGTACACCAAATTGTCAGCATAGCCTTCTTATTACCCCACCTTATGTAGCTGGTATTGAAAATGTTCAAATCCCTGCTAAAACATCATTCTGTGGCATCAAAACACCATTCCGCATCACAGGTGTGGAAACACATTTTGGACTGGATTTGAAAATGACAGTCATCACATTCATGAGGTGGTGTAAAAAATGGCTATGTTGAAAATTTGGGTTCTAAATATTTAAAATTACCAGTAAAAAAAGACTACAGTAGAGCACACACACCTCATTGATGCAAGGGCACAGGTCTATTCAAAATAAATTTTATTAGCAAATGCCACCAACCTGACACATTTCAGATGCCAAACACATCCTTTCTCAAAGGTAAAACACCAACAATAAAATGTCTCTTAAATACGCCAACAAATGAGATTCAAACAGTGTAATTAATTAAAACTCCACAGTGATTGGTTTAAACCACAAACATGCAACCCACCTTAATTAATATAAATATATACTATACATCTTAAATGCAGCTAAAAAACGTATCTATAATTTACTAATAGCAGCCAAAATCACATATATATCGACATTTATAGCTAATATATCCTGAATCAAAGAGATGAAAAAGATGGGGCGGGAGAGATTCTTTATATAAAAATCTCAAACTAATGAAGGAAGAAGGTTTTGAAAAGTGAGCAAAAATGCCAATGAGAAAATTACAGAGACTCAAATCACAATCCTTTTAGTTAGAATATAGCACATAAATAAATAATACTACCATTTTAACATGTTTAGACATTAACAATAATCATATTACTAGATTATGTATACTCGTACACTAGATGAGGAGACTTTTCACAGGCCACATTTAACACATCTGCCTAAATATGAAGTCTTACTAATACATGTCTGCAAGACAGTAAATGAAATGTTTTTCCCCCAAAAGCCCCGGTTTATTGCATTCCCCTTGAGAAGTGCAAAAACTACGGCTGAAATTACTTGGCACGTTTTCATACATGCACAGACTGACTATCTTAATAGCTGTCATAGTTAAGTACTACCATTTTAACATGTATAAATATTAACAATGACCATCTTGCTAGATTGTGCCTCCTCCTCGTACACTAGATAAGGAGCCTTATTACGGGACACATTTAATACATATAACTAAATATGGAAACTTACTAATACATGTCTGCGAATAAGATTTTCAAAAAAAACAGTCTCATCGCATTCCCCTCAAGAAGTGCAAAAAATACGGTGAAAATTGCTTGGCATATTTTCATACATGAACTGACTAATTATCTAAATAACTGTCATAATTAAGTACTATCATTTTAACATGCATAACAATAACCGTCTTACTAGATTGTGTCCCCTCCTCATACACTAGATGAGGAGCCTTTTCATAGGACACTTTTAATTCATATAACTAAATCTGGAAACTTACTAATGCATGTCTACAAGACAATAAATAAGATTTTCAAAAGCCCCATTTTATCGCATTCCCCTCGAGAAAAGCAAAAACTACGGCAAAAATTGCTTGGCACATTTTCATACATTCACAGACTAACTGTTTTAATAGCTGTCATAATTCAGTATTATCATTATAACCTGTATATACTGTACTCAAACCTAACTGCACTATTGGTGCAACACTCTATCATAATATCACTTATCTCTTCATTCTAAAGTGCAGCTCAAGACAAAAATCATATATACCATTATAATGGTTTATTTATTTCTTCTTTAAAAACAGTTTTAATTCAAAACCTGCATTAAGTGCTCTATTTTTTGTTGCATTCAAATGTATGATCCAAAATGCTTCCTGTGTTAATAGGAGATCATTAAAGTCTCCCCTTCTCGGTTTGTGCTGTACTTTATCTATTCTAATAAAGTAAAAAGTGTGTTGCTCCTTATTATGTGCTGTAGCCACATGTGCTGCAGTAGCGTATGTTAGATCTACTTTTTCGATTGCTTTTAGATGTTCTTTCATAAGCGTTTTAAAATTTAGTTTTGTTTTTCCCACATAAAATGCTTCACAGCTACAAATGGCCATATAGACTATTCCTTCAGTATTGCAAGTTATCAATTGCCTAATTTCAAAGGTTCGTTCTATGTCTATGCATGTAAATTTTTTACATTGTTTTATCACTGGACAAATTTTACATCTTTTACATGGATAACACCCTGTCATATTATTGTGTAGCCATGTTTCTTTTACTTTAGATGTTTCAACAAATTGGCTATGAACTAGTTTATCTCCTAGTGTATTAGCCCATTTAAAATTACCAAAGTTACGAGCGTAGCAAAATTTCAATGTATGTACATAACTTTGCCATTTTTCTGTATTTTGACCCCAAATGTTCAACATAGCCTTCTTGTGACCCCACCTCATGAACAAGGGCAGAGAAATTTTCAAAACTGCCTGAAAGGTGATTTTGCCAACTGAACGCAAAATCACCTTTCGGGCTTGATTTGCATAATTCCACCACCATTGGTCATTAGATACTGTAGGGTACTAAAAGGCCATGTTGAAAATGCGTGGTCAAAATATGTAAAAATGACAAAGTTATGTATTAAGGTGGACCTGATATTTTTGGACTTCACAAAGGCCTTCAACAGAATTCTCATGGAGAACTAATTAGCACCTTAATTGACTTGGGGCTGAATAGCAACATCATTAACTGGATTGTGTCATGGTTGACGGTTAGTAGGCAGCTGGTGACTCTTACGGGTAGTAACTCAGGATGGGCAAGTGTGACTAGTGGAGTCTCCCAGGGTTCAGTGCTTAGTCCATGCCTGTTTAACCTGTACATATCATCTATGCAGTGCACTGGAGATGCTTGGGTCACAAAATTTGCAGACGATAGCAGAATCAATATGAATGCAAATAGTAAAGAGGAAATATCAAAATTATAGAGAGGACTGGCAGAACTAGAACAATTGGCAAAATCACATGGGTTAGTTTTAATACCAGTAAATGCTCTGTTATGCATCATTGGGAGGAACAACATAAGGGCACAATATTCTTTCAGTGGCAACATGTTGAAGGAAGTTACACAAGAAAGAGACCTGGGTGTAACAATATCCAGTGACATAAGTTTCATGATGCACTGTCATAATGTTAAACATGAAGTGAATGGTGTGCTTAATAGTATTCTTAGGCACATTACAAGCAGAGCCAGGGAAGTGATAGTCCCTTTATTTTCATCCTTGGTCAGGTCGAGATCTGAGTACTGTGCCAATTCTGGGCACCAGGGACGAAGACTGACATAAAAGCACTGTAGGGGATACAACGGAAGGCAACTTAGGCAGTTAGAGATCCAAGAGGTCTCAGTTATGAAAATAGGTTACAAGAACTGGGACTGTTTACATTAGAATACCGAAGAATGCAGGGAGATTTATGTCTAGCCTTCAGCGCTGGCAAATCATGACCTCTGGGATTGCTTAGGTTTTAGATTTCAAGACCCAGACCCATAACACAAGACCTCATGATCTGCAGTGCAAAGGAGACATTTGTCATCCCAAAAAGCGGGCATGTTGGTATAACCAAAGAGTGGTAGCCTTATGGAACTCACTACCACTTAATATAGTGGGTAGTAAGGATTTGAATAATTTTAAGAACAAATTAGACTGCTACTTCAGAAGTAAAAAAATTACGGGTTACTTCTGTTGACTTAAGTGCAAGTGTAATGGACATTTATCTTCTTGCTCTCTAAATACCTATAAAGCTCAAAACTCCATTGAAATACATTGAACTGCACTTACCTTAGTTTCTCATACTGCAGTGGTGGGTACAGCAGCAAGACATGTCTTGGATCAGAAGCAAATCTTTGCCCTGGGATGTGTTCGGGTGAGTGGCGGTGTATGCAGGATGTGTGTGGGAGGATGTGTGGGGTGGTGGGTGCTCAGTGGGAAGTCGGGTTGGGGTTGAATTGGTGAGGACCATTTTCTTTTACAGGTTTAATTTAAAAAAATATTGGGAGACAGTTTTCTTTGATACAGGTAACAATGTGGGACAGTCATCGGAGGGTGGGGGCTGTCATGAGACACCAGAGAAAAAATATACTTAAGGGGATAGCAATGGGAGAGTGGGGGACACCACTAGACACCAGAGATGCATTATATCAATAAGGGGATAGCAATTGAAAGGTTGGGTGCCACTAGACATCAGGGATAAATTATAATAATAAGGGGATGGCAGCTGAAGGGTGGGGGCACCACTAGACACCAAGGATACATTGTATCAATAAGGGGTGGTGATCGGAGGTGGGGGCACCACTAGACTCAAGGCTACAATATATCAATAAAGGGATGGTGATCAGAGGTGTGGGGCCACTAGACAGGGTGCATTATATCAGTACATATGGGGCCCAGCGATCGAAGGGTGGGGGCACCACTAAACATCAGGAAACATAACTTATATAATGGGATGGTGATGGGAGGGAGGGAATGCCGTTAGACACCAGGGAAACATGACATAAGGGGACAGCATAGGGGGTTGAGGGGCACTGCTAGGCACCAGGGAAATGGTGGCTCACTGCTCTCAGAGCAGCCTGCAGCATAAGATCAGCTGCGGCTGCAGAACTCAAGAAAGTCCTGCTGCTCTCGTACAGAGAACACAGGTGAATGACTCCTCTCGCTAAGCTGGGCACCCTGGATTTTAGGTTCCCAGAAAATGTATTTCTGGCAACTTTTTAAAAAAACAGACTCTAGCTAAATGGGTCCTGTTTAGGTAGGTTCAGGTGTTATTTATTTATTTTTTAAAAAGACATTTTCGTACTTTAAATGTTTGTAAGATGGCAGCCATATGAAAAGTTGTTTTCTTCAGGAAAAGGATTGGCCCGTGCTGAAAAAGGATCCTTTTTTATATGAACCAGTTTCTTTTTCATTCTAAGCAGCTATCCAAAAGACTGTACTGAGCATGCTTAGAAACAGAATTTAAAATGTAATAACTTTGGAATGGATTAATATTTTTCACCAAACCAGCAAAAGGCACATCTGTGGGCCAAGCCCTTTCTATCTTGAAATTTCAGGCAAAATTCCAAACCATCTGGGCCTTAAGGTGATTACAAAAATAAATAGCAAAAAACAGTGATTTTTCTTTTATGATCTTTCTTTAGGATATCTCTTACATCAGGCCACACCTATGGAACTATAGCTGCAGGCACTAGGACCACATGGAAACTTTTTACTAGTAGCCTACTAGGAGCCACCCCAATGACATCCTATGTCAAAGTCCTGCTCTGTATAATTTTTGGCAGCCCCACGCCCTCCTCAGTTTTTTTTCCCACCATCGACTATACTTGCCATACTCCACAGAGACACTGGCACTACATTCAACCAGTAATCTTCGATGTTCTTTTCATTTTATTTTTTTTCTTTTCCTCACCTTATATCACTTTATTTTTTAAAGAGATTGCCGTTGTTGTGCATGTTGACCCACTCTAGAACTTCTGGAGTTGTCTTCAGACTTTCTTCCAGTTCCCTCAGCTTATCCTCCAGATCACATTCCAGTGCTACTAGAGGAAGTCTGAAGTCTGCTGTGCAAGATGGCCACACAGCCATTTCCCTGGGAACAAAGGAACTGGGGTTATATTCTCATTTTTCTCTATTCCCCAAATCCACAGGGGACTTGAGGCCCATTCTGGATCTAAGGGATATGAACTTCCATATTCAGTACAAGAAGTTAAGGATGGTCACTCTACAAGGCGGCTGCTCTTCCTGCAAAAGGGACTGGATATGCTTTCAGGACATGCAGGATGCTTACCTGCATATCAAAGTTTGCACACCCACAAGAAGTACCTCTGGTTCCTGTTTCAGGGACCCAAAGCAGCATGGGTTCACAGCAGGAAGGTCATGTCAGATGACTCTAATCAATTTCTTTGACTGGGTGACCAAAGTAATAGACCAGGGAGGGCTGTGGATATGGCCTACCTAGACTTTAGCAAGGCATTTGGCACAGTCCCACACAAAATATTAATAATCAAGCTAGCCAGCTTGGGAGTGGGGCCAGGGTGGTAGCCTGGGTAACAAACTGGCTGCACAACAGGACACAGAGGGTAATAGTAAATAGAACTCACTCGAAGAAAGGGGATACTAGTGGGGTACCTTAGGGTTCAGTACTGGTTCAGACCTCTTTAAAGAGTAGGTGCTTAGTAGGTGCATATCTTAATGGATGAAGGTTTGGGGCCTTTAGATGCCTCTGCAATCAGTCAGTTTGCTTTTATTTGTTTCGTAACTTAGTTTTTCATCATTTTATTTGTATTTTGCCAACTGCTAGTGAAAAAAGAATCCTGTGTGATGATGTCATAAAATCCTTACTGGTAAGGCTGCTGGTGTATTTACTGGGATGCATAGGGTGAGGCATCACAAGTAGAAAACAGGAAGTGGTTATCTCTCTGTACAGACAGTTGATGAGATCCCATCTGGAGTACTGCGTGCAGTTTTGGAGACCCCATCTCCGCAAGGACAAAAACAGGATGGAGGCGGTCCAGAGGAGGGCAACTAAAATGGTGCAGGGACTGCATCAGAAACCGTATGAAGAGAGAGACTGAGAGGAGCTTAATATGTATATCCTTGAGGAAAGGAGGTAGCATCTTTCAGAAAAAGTAATGCAAGAACAAGGGCACAATTCAAAGATAGAGGAGGGCGGCTCAGGGCAATGCGAGAAATATTTTTCACAGAGAGAGTGGTGGATGCTTTGAACTGCCTTCCTGAGGAGGTTGTGGGGTCTAAAACAGTGGGGGAATTCAAGAATGCATGGGACAGACATAAGGCAATTATAGTGGGGGGTAGGAGGAAGTAGGCTGTTGGTAAACTTGAATCTTTAGCTTATCCAATAGATAGGGAAATTGGCAGACTGGGTGGGCCAAGTGGTCCATATCTGCTGGCAAAGTCTATGTTTCTATGTAACACTACCAGTTCAGGGTATTGCCCTTTGCTTTGTCATCTGCTCCACTGATATTTACCAGATGCTTGGTAGTGGTGGCAGCAGCCCTCAGGAGGGAAGGATTCTATGTCTTCCCCTAGCTAGATGACTGGTTGCCCAAAGCTCAGTCAAGGAACAAATAAATTGGTGCACATCCAGGAAGTGTACCAGAAATCCAATACTAGGATGCTCTAAAAGTAGTTTTTATTAAAACAGACTTAAAACACACACTGTGCAGGTACTATACAACAGAGTAACCCCACACACACATACAAGTGGAGGCTGAGTCAACGTTTCACATTTCCCTATTGCTTTGTCAAGACATCATAAGCCTCAATCCATCCATCTTAAATAATCTAATCAATTAAGCAGTTAATGCACTTTCAAACATTTCATTCATATCTTAAAGGGATAGCATCCCATAGTCACATAGCAACACATTAACAAACATAAATAACACTCTAACAGCACTATACTCCATTAAACATCAGATAAAAATCAGTAGCAATTCCACTAAAATAATATTCTTTCATGGGACACAGCAATGAATAAAATAAAACTGAATATTTACAAAATAGTTACAGAATATTGTATACTATTGCATCAGCATTCATATCAAATTCATTATTCATAAATGCATTTTTCTTCAGTACTCATATATCAAATACTTTTATCTATGTTTCTTAAGGAACAGAACCAATTGAAATTGTCCATTCAGTCCTGGATATATTGCTCCTGACTGTAACTACGTTTTTAGTTAGCTCCATCCTATAGGTCCTGAGCCACTCTCTACATTTTGGATTCAGTCCAAGGAGCAACTGTCTCACACCCTGGTGCTTACCAGGCAGCTGTTCAATGGTCCTTGGGATTGCAGTCAATCTGTCCAAGTCAGTTTTGACCCCTTGTCAGCATCTGCAGTACATAGGGCAGTACTGGATACTGTTCAGGGCTCAGCCGTCCATGTTCCAGGCACCCAAAATGTCCTGGCAGACAGGCTAAACCGGTCACAGTCTCGAGTGCATGAGTGGTTGCTGCTGACCTTGGTAGTAGAAGACCTGTTCAACAGGTGGGGTCCTCCAGAGTTGGAAGTTTTTGCATCCATACTCAGTGCAAAACTGCTGCTTTTCTGCTTGCTAACTCCAGGGCTTGGAGTTTTCTGCTGAAATGTGTTGTCCCTCTCTTGGAAACAGAGGTTTCTTTATGCCTTCCCTCCCTTTCTTCTTATTCAGAGGGTGCTAATCAAGCTCCAAATGAAGGGAGCTACTCTAATTCTTGTGGCTTCCTACTGGCCTCACAAGATGTGGTTCCCCTGCTGAGCAGTTAGCAGTGGAACACCACAGTACCCCTGCTCCTGTGCAAGGGCTTGCTGTCTCAGGAACAGGGCACATTGGTCCATTCGGACTTCAAGTCACTCTATCTCCATGCCTGGCTCCTGAAGACATAGCCATTGCGAGATTTGGAATGTGCCCAAAGGTGGCTGATGTCCTGGTGGCCACCAGAAAATCTTCCACCAGGGACACTTTATCCATGAAGTGGAAGCGGTTTGCTTTGTCGGACACTTCCCATCACATGGATCTCTTCACTTGCCTAGTGAATAAGGACTCCAATATGCTTCCATCAAGGTGTGCTAGCTGCCATTTCGGTCTTCCATGTGCCTATTGATGAATGTACAGTGGCATAGCAACTGTAGATATAGCCAGACGTTTTGAGAGGCATCCTGCACTTGAAGCTTCCCATTTGTAATCCAGTCCCAGCTTTGGGCTTGAATTTTGTGTTGGAGAAACTCACTTTGGCTTCTTTTGGAGCCAGCTGTGACCTGTGGCTTATGCTTCCTTTCTTGGGGCGTTATTTTCCATTACTGTTACTTCTGCTCAAAGATTTCTGAGCTTCAGGCTCTTATGTGCGAGTCTTCTTATTTGATTTTCCATAAAGACAGGGTGTCTTTATGGACTAACCCCAAGTTTCTTCCTAAGATAGCATTGGAGTTTACTTTGAATCAAACTATCCACCTACCAGTTTATTTTCCAGAGCATGCCAATCCAGGGGAAGCATTGCTCCATACATTAGATGTACATAGAATACTCAGATATTACGTGAATTGTATGAAAAGACTGCAGAAATTCTTCAGAGCTTTTTATTTCTTTTGCCCCTCGGAAAGAGAGTGTACCACCAGTTGCAGTGCTCCCAGATCTATGGGGATTCCCATATTTCTGAGGGTTTGTGTGCTCAAAATGGGCTACGGGAAGGAATTACTTATTTTTAAATATACGGGATAAATTTGGCACCATCAGGGAAAAGTTGTTGCAGAGAGTCTGTGGGTTCATAAGACGAGAGATTGTAAAGAAGCCTGCCTCTGATTGGTTCCAGAGACCACAGTCATGCTCTGATCACGCATGACTGTGGTCTCTGATGCTCTAGTATTCTTCTTTGATGCAGAGTGAGCTCTGGGATATTTAAACTGTGCCTTGGACCCCTGTGTTTCAAACACCTACAAGGATCACTGCTGCCGAGAGAGAGAGAGAGATATGATTGTCCAGTTGCTTGCCGCCACATGTTTTTGTTTTCACCCGTGGACAGGACCCCTGGGCATCGGATCGAGAGACAGATCCTGCGCTTTAGGCTTCTCAGACACCTGCTGCCGCCAGTGTCCTAACCTCCGGTTTCCATCTGCACCTGCGTTGCAACTTGCAGGCTTTAATTTACTGGTGCAATCGTGGTGCAGAGAAAATCAAAGGACCAGACTGATCCATCCCTGAAATAAACTACCCTGGATCCTGGCATCAAGAAACCCCAACCCTGCACACTTTCCTTGGTTGCAGCCTATGAGCCTAGCCAGATGGTAGAAGAAACAACATTATCCAGATCCTGAGCTGCCTTCTGTCATGACTTCACGGATCTATAAAGGTAAGAAAAAATATTATTAATATTATAACCAGTGTCTGTGGGCTCATAATTCAAGCACCCTTGTCTACCTGAGCTGCTCTGGCTGGGACAGAGTGGGGGTTGGAGGTTTGACTTGAGATCTAATCATCTCTAGTTTTTTTATAAAAATAACATCATTAAACAGCTCCTCAGTCACTGGAGGATGGGAAACATATTCAGTCTGTCCAGGTAGCAGCTGCCTTCCTTATACTACTGCCCTCACTAAAAGATGCTGCTGATCACTACTCCTGAATCTGTTCGTGTTACTGCAGTAATCCCCATGCCAGTAAGGTAGTATTTTATATCAATGTTTTTTTCCTAAATATTTGACCTTCCATTTCTCAGGGCTGAAATTCTTCTGCCATTCTGCTTTCCATTTGCTTAACGTCATCTGATAAGTGTGGATGGGACAGCGTGTACTTGGGAGGAGCTCAGTTCGAGGAGATAAACACATTTTTTTAATATATTATATTACTAGTACAAAAACACAATAATCTTGCATCAGTGATCTGTGCTGCTTTGGCTGGGACATGTGGAGTATTTCTAGTCTTTATGGCATACTATTAATAGAAGCACCAAGTTTGGTTGACAGTAAGCGTGTTGACCACCCGCTGTGATAGACAATACCAGCGCGGGTATTGTGCCTCTACCAGTGTTTTCTAGCCCCCACCCCATCCCTCTGCATGCCCTGGACTTTAAGATTCTCAACTCCAGGTCGGGATGGTCCGGGGAGGGCAGGACACTGGGGACTGGCAACGGAAGCGGACCATTACAGCGACTGCCGCTGTAGTGGTAATTTTCTGTGTTTCACTGTCGGAGTGTTAGGCAAAAAGGGGCCACCACTATTAATAGGAGTTTATAACATCTAATAGGAACAATCTTGCATTTATTATACAGTGTGAGCATTCAGGAAAATCTACAAGAATTTCACCCAGGTTTTACAGGAAAATACAGGAAACATTAGGGTCTGCTATGGGAAAATGTTTTGGCTGATCTGGGAGCACTGCAGTTTCTAAACAGTGCCTGTCAAGTGGTTGGCCAAGTATATTACTTTTTATTACAGGAAGTATGGTAAGGAACTTCCTGGGGTTGTTCATGTCCATTCCACCAGAGGCATGGTCACTTCAATTGCCTGTTTCAGGAATGTAAGAACAAAAGCAAGGTGCTGTGTCAGCATGTGGTCTGAAAGCAAAACAAAATGGTCATATTAAATGCATGCTGAAAATAGAAAATAGACTAACTTTGCTTTTTTTTCTCTTTTAGATATTTCCTTACGAAGACCTAAGGTCGAAACATCTGTTTTTAACTCTGTTTTTCTGTTTAATATTACCATTCTGTTTCAGGAATATTTCAGCTGCAGAAATTTGTGTGGCTGCAGCCTGGAGTACTGTCCACACTTTCACTGAACCAGTGGCGTAGATTGTGTGTGTGTGTGTGTGGTGTGGGGGGTGCGGGGACTTTTGCAGTTCTGACTTGAGTTTTATTTTTATTTTATTTTTTCATGTTGATCGTGGTCAGGACTCAGGAGGGATTCAGGACCCATTCACAACATGAGTTCTGGGGTGGATGGGGCATCCCCGCATGCCTGTCAGTATGTGTCTGCCATCCCACCACTCCCCTGCCTTGCTTTAAATGTTTCGTTCCTTGATTGGCTGCAACAACCATCAACTCCTCCTGATCCAGAGATCATCAGCCAATTGAAGTGTCCAGAGGTCTAGTAGGCTGGGTCATTGTTGCTCACACCACAATGAGCATTGGAATGGAGCATGTTATGAAAAAGCATGTCAGGTTCCATTTAGTATGCTATGTGTCACGCATCAGTGAGCTCGGCCATGTGTCTGTGGATGGAGGAAATTATAAACAAGAAACTGTCACTCTCCACATTGGCTATGAGTCCGATGCTGATGGTCTCAATTATTCTAATGCCACAAAACAGAGTAAGTAAGTACACAAAGTGGGGAACTAAACAAATTTATTGGGTAGGACACTGATGTAGGACTTAACATCTGTGCTGTGGTTAGAGTGGGGATATTTTACATTTATAATGTGGTGTGGCAGCCTCTTCCGTCCACACTTTGTTCTGGCTGGATTGGAACTGCCAGACTTAGTTCTGACTTCACCCTGCTGCCTCTTTTTCTCCATGCTTAGCTGGTGGTCATGGTAATTAAACAGGAGGACCTAGCACTGAGAACAGCAGTGACACTGTTTGCTGTGTAATCTGTTTTTGTTTGTTTTGATTTCCTGATTCAGCACTGCCCTTTATGAGTGAAGTACAAAGAGCATGCTACCAGACTGATTTGGTATTTTCCTGTAATGCCAGGGTGATTTTTTTTGTGTTGTCATGTACAGTAGATTGCATTATTCCCTACTGAAGCTGAATTACTCTGTTTTCTTGTATAACGAGTGCAAGTCTAATGGGAAGAACTTCTCTGTAGATAACTCCAAATTCCTATAAAATACAGGAATCCTCTAGATCTGGGAGCCCTGCAACACCAATAATACAGATAAAATAAAAGGTAAAGTGCTGCATGAATGGATGGGGGGGTGTAAATGTGTTTCTTGAGTACCAGTACTTATATTGACCTGAATCTCTGCTGCACATGAATGTTATTCTATACTAGCCAGATGCTATATTGAAAACTTACAGTTTGGACCTGATTTCTGTTAGAATGGACCCTTATGCTGCAGCTGTTTTATTTAGCACCACTACTGTAATGCTTGGTATGACTGTATCTTGTGCTCTTGATGTTGGCTACTGTTTGCTTGACTCAAAATAGTTGCCAATTGTCCTCACAAAATTCAATAAATTCTTATGAAGTTCATTTATGTAAAACTTGTTGTTTGGCACCTAAACAATACCAACCTTACATTGAGGCTGTAAGTGGTAGATTCTATTAACCAACTGTTTTGCAATGTATTTGCTATATCTTTGCCTTGTTGTGAAATACAGTACTAAAATGGAGCTGTATTAAATGCTGATGAAATTAAATGGACACTGTCAACCTCCTCAGGCCTCAAATTTTTGGAATTTTAAACAACCCATGTTATGACTGCTGACATTCTGTAGAGATTGTTGATGTGACTGGTTGTTTGATTCTGGGTTTGAAGAATGCAAGTCTTTTATAGCTGAATTTAGGCATTTCTAGTTGAATTTTCTAGTTGGAAGAAGTATGTAGATTTTGCTCCTTGATTTTAATCAAGAGATTGTCCGAGTATGCCACTTTTAGAAAGGAAAATGAAAAGATGGTCGTTTTGGTAGTGATATCTGTTGTTTGCAACAAGTCAAAGAAAGTTTTAAAAGCAGCCAGAAAGTCTCAAAATGATCCTCAAAATGCAGCAGAATGTATCTAAAACTTGATGGCTTCTGAAGGTTGTCCCTGTCCCATTGGTGTTGCATTTCTCAGGATGACCAGGACTTTTAATTGCCCCCCCCCCCCGGACATTGCTTCTAGAAGAGGCAGGCCTCAACCTGGCTGGGCTTCAAGACCTCCTGTCTTAGGCCTGTAGCCTCCAGCCCCCCAGACTGTCTCTGTGACAGTACTGCTTGAGACTCATTCTATAGGTGTGGCCTGATGCAAGAGATAATCCTTGAAGAAGATAGAACAGTTATGTACGTACTGTAAGTACTGTAACAGTCAATCTTCTTTGAGAGAATCTCTTGCAACAGGCCATGCTGTCCCACCCTCTGTCCCCCATAGATGCAGAGCTTCTTCACTCATCTCTCTCTCTCTCTCCAGGACAGTCTACCTGTTGTTCTCAACCTTAGTTGGTTGCAGAAACCTTTAGTGCTCTCTCTCAGTTCCCCAGGAGGAGGTCCTTTGAGTATGATCTCCAGTGGTCAAATGAGGAGGGTGCAGGACCACCCACATTTATATAGAGGGGGACACCAACATAGTACACCATCATGGCAGCCCCTAGTAGGCTGCTAGTGAAAAAGTTTCTGTGTAGTCCTAGTGCCTGGTGGGTATAGTTACATAGGTGTGGCCTAATGCAAAAAATTCTCTTGAAGATCCACCGTTCCAGTAAGTATGTAACTGTTCTTTTTTTTTTTGCTATCCACAGCTCAGAATTTGTACATCCAACTGAACTGAAACTTGGCACATGAAGAGATCTACTCCCAGAGACTGTGCTTGCAAAAGTTCATAGAAATCTGTTGAACGGTTGCAAACATATTCAAGTACAACATTTGAGGTTTAACATAAAAACTCCTGCTCAACCCTAACTATAGTGGCTCTACTGCACCACTATAATTTAAATGAATATGATAAAATGCATAAAAATGAGCAGACTCTGTAATATTTAAGACAGAGGGCCAAGGGGAATACTGTAATTCATTATTTGTATGAAAAATAAAGTGAAACTGTTAATGTGGGGGAGACAAACAAACCACTCACCCAAAGGGAGGGATAACTATGATATATGTAGCACACTCAGCATACAGTAGCTTCTTTGAGGCCTCCTTGTTGAGACATATGCTTGGACCTGGGGTGGGGAGCAAGAGCTCTGTCTATTTTAAAGTACTGTACTCTATTTAGAGTACTCATTCCTTCTTTTCTGGAACCCATGGGACAAAAGACTGATGATACAGTTCTATCTATCTCTAATTTGCTTCTTTATTTATTAATCCTTTGCTGCCAAGTCTGTATTTTATTTTGTTTTATTACAGCCTGCTGACAGGCACAGGGTAGAATCACTGTGCTCTGTGTTTTATTTGGCAAGCTGTGCTGTGCACAGGCATTCGGCATAGCACTCCACACCTCATGGGCTGATCTCGCTGTTTCTCTTTGTCTCGCTCTCTCTCTCTCTCATTTGCTTCCTTATTTTTTAATCTCTTTGGGTGTACTGTAAGTGGAGGACAAAACAAAGAAACCTAAATATCAATTGATTTTGTTAGAAATGGGGCTCCACCCCCCCCCCAATTTAAGTTTTTAATTGGGTAGCGGGTCAGTTTTCCCTGCTTGCACAGTAGCACAGTGCAGGCATCTACTAATTCTCCCTATAGTAACTGCCATAGAACTAACAGACACTCAATTACTATGGGATTGGTTTGCGTAGTGATACACTGAACAGCTAGTGGCATTCTCAGCCATCCATTTATGCCATCTTTTGCTGTCAAGCCTGTATTTTATTACTGTTTTTCACAGCCTGCAGGCACAGGCAGCACTGTGCTTTTCTGTTTTTTGGAAGCCAGGCACAGACAGCCAGTACAGCAGCACCATCTATTCTCCACCCCCCCAACTGTAATCTGCTTGTCCTTTAATTTCTTTTGTTATACTTCTGTATGGAGCACAGCAGGCATAGTCAGGCAGCCAGCCACCACACCATACAGATGTTTTCTCTTATTCTTCAATCTCTGCTTTTAAATATAATTTATAAATCCATTTTAGTTTTGCCATACAATGGTGTCTCTCTTGCTGTGCAGCACAGACTCGCAGCATGCAGGCAGACTGCCAGACCATCAAGAAGCACTGCCCGTTGCCTTAGACACAAATCAAAATGGCATCAACCACCAGCAAGTCCCTTTTTTATTTAGTAAGGGCTTTGGTGTTGTACTTTATAGGTAATTATTATAAAACTTTAAGATGGTTCCCCTTCACGGCCCTTGGCCCTTCCACCCTCTCAGTTTCTTCTGACAGTCTCTCTCCATCTCTTGCTCTGCAGTTCTGACTCACTCACACTCTCCCATGAAGTGGTGTCACATGACCCCAATTTTGCTGCAGTTTTCTATTGGCTGCTGCCGATCACCTGCTGACACTCCACATAGAGTGTGGCGTGCCAGCAGCATCAAGCATGGAGAAGAACCTGGGAGTGTAGTCAGGAGGAGTGGAGGAACTGGCAGGCTTAGCAGCACACATCACATGCCCATTGCACAGAGGAGGAACAGACTGGTAGGTGAATCGGCACAGCAGCAGCAGCAGTATATCCATGCACTCAGAAACTGAATCTGTATTTTTCTGAGTCCATAGGTAAACACAGTATGGGGGGATCTGATTGCTGGCAGAACAGTCCACCCAGCCCTATTAGTAACCCTCAACAGTCTTTACCACCTCTATTAGAGCTTTTAAGGAATATTGTCAGGGTTTAAAATAAACTACAAGACTGAGGTATTACTTTTGAGTAATTACCCTGGCACTAAGAGAATTGTTCCCCATTAGTTGGGCTACTAAGGGATTCGAGTATCTAGGCATCCATATTAGGTCAGAAACTCAATTACTATATAAAGCCAACTGTGCCCACTTGATCACCACTATAATGGGAGACTTGAACAGGTGGTCTGTTCCATATTTGATGGAAGGTGGACATATTTATCTTTATAACATGGGATACTGCAATATAGTCACCTGATTGGAAGAAGATGACCATCAGGTAACTGTTGACTAATCCCTGATATACGCACAGTTGTTGTTAAGCGGTAGTAAAGACAGATCAGTGGGCAGTCCCACACTCGTTGTTGTGGGCAATTCCATTCAAGAGGCAGCCATTAAGATATCCGAAACAGCAATGCAGGCGCTAGTGGGCAGAACAGGGTTGCCACTCGATCGCTTCTGTTGCTGCTCTCTCCTATACCGCACGTTGCCTCATTTTCTGAATTATAGTAACACAGTGTTGTACAGTGTTCAGCTCATAGGCACAGTTTGTTTCAGCGTCAGTACCCACACATCTTGCCTCTTTGTTGCACTGAAGCCATGTCTGTTATCCTGTCTGTCATTTATGGCTGTCCAATGTTACAGAATTTATCTTGTAGCACCCTAACCCAGAAAATCCCTTGAGTCACAATGAAGGCGCGCTCTGCAGTGCCGTTCCATGCTGCTGTCATACCACTGTCACGGTCCATCTCTCTCTCTCTCTGTCTGCGTCGGTCTCCTGTCCATCACAAGTAAGCAGTGCTGGCCTTAGCATGCTGCGAACTGTGCATTCGTACAGGGCCCCAAGGGCAGAGGGGCCTCTAAAAAGCCTCAACTGCCCAGTTGGCCTCCTTTCTTCCTGGTTCTCTATGTTCTAATTCAAGTAAAGTGCAAAACTGATACAAAACTAGCTGAAAGTGAAGATATAGGGAGGCCATGGTAGGGATGAGGATATTCCTTGGGGGCTTCGCAATTTCTGATTTGGGGCCCCGGCAAGGAGGTTTGCACAGAGCCTCAGGATAGCTAGGGCAAGTACTGCAAGCAAGGAATGGAAGAAGTTGTTGGCCACCTGCGGGGGAAGGGGGGCACAGTGTCTGAAATTCCACCAGGTGAGAAAGAGAGCAATGGTAGTGTCAGGGCAGCATTTGTGATCGTGGTGGGAAAGGTAACAGAAAACAGGCTGTGGGAGCTATGCACTCATCATGTACTCCAGGGAATTGTCAGACAAGTCACTTTTCCCAGTCTGTGGTCCGACAAGAGAGACAGCGCAAGAGACACAGTGTGCACCAAAGTTGCTGCAATCTCCTCTTTCTCTGTGTAGTAGAAGGTGGTCACAGTATGAAACAGTAAATGAGGAAACCCTCCGATGTCACCCTAAGAAAGTCTGTCCTTAGTTGAAATGGCCATAGTGCAGGCACAGGCAGCTGCAGCATAGCATTTGAGGTCTGGCTGTCTAGCTCCACCACACCCTTGTCATCGTCACAGCAGTAGTGGGAAGGTCAGGCAGGCACATGGAACATAGCTGTGTGTGTGTGTGTGTGTGTGTGTGTATCGTGCACCTCAGCTAAACAGCTTCTTGCCACAACGTACATGTGTGTGTCTGGGGGGGGATCTGACAGGACAATACAAGCTGTCAAGAGTGTGTTATGCAGAACAAATGCCAGCAATCATGTCAGAACTGTATTTCTGACATTTGTATGTGCATGAAAGCAGTGACATTTGGAGTATGTGTCTGGGACTATTTTTCCAGGTGGCAGGATACAGTCACTTTTCTGGTATTTAAATAGGGAGAAAACCCCTTTATGGTGTTTTCTCCTTGCTCTGAGTATAACCCATGTTATAAGCACAATAACCCACTCCAGGATATGGGGTTGTGGAGTTAATCAACACCCGGGTGCTATGAGGGCATTTGGCCTGTGGCCTGGTACCACACAGTGCACCCAGGGTGTTGATTAATCCTCCAGTAACCCCATACCGTGTGGAGTGGTTATTCTTACACATAATTATTGAAAATGTGGGAGAATACCTTTGAGAACAAGTGCGCTTTACAAAGGTTCCACATCAATAATAGAGATTACATGATGGCCCAGTGGTGCTGAGGTTGTGGCACTGGACACCACACCTTGTGTCGTGCCAGTGACCCATATTCAGGAGTGAGCATGGGTCACTGTGGGTCAAAAGTGAGGAGATGGATCAAGTGTCTGACGGACTGCTCTCCATCTTCGGAGGGGGGGAGCATGTGGCTGGTGCATGCCTGACCCCTAGCAGAGTCTTGGGGTCAGTGACACAGAGTGGCAATCACAAAGGGATGGGAGCATGGCAGACACTTGATGTGGCATGCATGGGACCTTGCATGACCTTGTCGCAGGTGTCATTGCATCCTCGGTCGTGGTGGCTTGATGCCCATCCAATGGGCGCCCCAGCTTCAGGGGCATTGCTGGAACTGGATCTGGACCTGGCGGGAGAGTTGGGCGCTTTCCGCCACCCCACCGTGGGGGGCAAGCCACAGGGAAAGATGGCGGGGCCCTAAGGAGCTAGGGACAGACCGATCGGTAGCTGGAGACCAAAAAAGAGAAGCACAGGCAAGGGTGCCAAACAGGAGCCAATAAGGAGAAACAGAGTAAGAAAAAAACAAACATTTGTCAAAGCCAAATGTTTGCTTGCTGATATTAGCATTGGACGTGTAGGAGTTAGACAGATGCAAAATAGGAATGGCAGTGAAATATTGAACTTCACGCCAACCCCACCTCCACCCTGCAGAGATGGACAGGCATTGGGGTATGCCTTTGGGTCGTCGCCCATAACACTCACACCATTTTACCTCACCCTATCCTGCAGAGACCGACAAGTGCTGAGGTGTGCCTTGGGGTGTTCGGCTTTACAGTCTCTCCATTCTGTGAGGACATATGCTGAAATGGGTGCAGTTTAGGAGAATGGGGTGAACTCTGGGGCCAAAGAGTCCAAGGCACACCTCGATGCCTGTCACTGGCTGCAGAGTGGGGGTGAAATGGCATGAGCATTACAGCCGGCAAACCAAAGGCACACCCCTGATGTCTGTCAGTCTGTACAGGGTGGGACGTTGTGGTTATAAACCCCGAACACCCCTGGAGTTTGTTGGTATTTGCACTACAGATTTTCAACATGGCCTTTTTGTGACCCCCACCTCATGAAAGCATTTGGAACCTCTGCTCATGAACAGCGGCACTGTGATTTTGTTAATCTGTCCCGAATGTTGATTTCCCACAGCGACCGTGCCATTCTGTGCCAGATGTGCGAAAACACAGTTCAGGCAGGATGTGAAAAATGACAGCTATACCATTCATAGGGAGTTGTGAAGAGATGGCAATGTTGAAAATCTGGAGTGAAAATATTACAAATGTTCAGACTTACGAGTGTATGGGGAAACTGCGCAACACATGCCCGTAACACAGTCATTTAGTGGAATTATTTCACCAAATTTTCAACATAGGCATTTTGTGACCTCTGCTCATGAACAGTATCACTATGATTTTCTTAATCTGTCCTAAACATTGATTTCCCACAGCGACCTGCGCCATTGTACGCCAGATGTAGGAAAACACATTTCAGGCAGGATATGAAATGTGACAGCTGTACTGTTCATAAGGAGGTGTGCAAAATTGACAATGTTGAAAATCTTGAGTGAAAATATTACAAATTCTCGAAGTTATGAGTGTATGTGGAAACTGCACAATGCACGCTCGTAACATAAGTCATTTTATGGACTTTTGTCACCAAATTTTCAACATAGGCATTCTGCGACCTCCACTCATGAACAGTGTCACTATGATTTTCTTAATCTGTCTCGAACACTGATTTCCCACAGCGATCGCGCTGTTGTGCGCCGGAAGTGTGAAAACACATTTCGGCCAGGATGTGAATAATAACAGCTGTACTTTTCATAAGGAGGTGTGAAAAAATGCCAATGTTGAAACTCTGGAGTGAAAATATTAAAAAATTTGTGAAGTTACGAGTGTGCGTGGAAACTGAGCAACTCACGCTCATAACACAGTCATTTTTTTGCAGTTTTTCACCAAATTTGCAACATAGGCTCTTTGGGAGCCCACCTCATGAACAGTGACACTTTTGTTTCATTAATCAGTTCCAAAAGGTGATTCCGCACAGTGACCACAAAATCACTTTTCGGGACTGAATAACCAGATGACAGTGACTGAACTCATGAGCGAGGGTCCCAAGAATCCCATGTTGAAAATTTGGTGCCAAAATTCACAAAAATAACCGTGATATCCACCTAAATTGAAAAAATCCATTAATGCCGTTATACAGCTTACCAGCATTTCTTCAGTTTGCGGTTGGCTTTGAAGAGTGCAGATGCATTCCTGTTCCACCGAATTTCATCGTGCTGGGCTCCAGAGGTAAGTATGGGGTGGGGTTGGTGTGTGGGGAGGATGGATGTGCAGAGGGTGGGTGTGGGTTTGAGGAGGGGGCACCGGACACGACGAGGGATGGTTCTCTTTTCACAGGGTTAAAAAAAAAAAAAAAGACCACATGGGATGGTTTTTCTATTACAGGGAAGAATGGGCACACTGAGGTGGGCTCCCAGCATGCCACCTGGGTGTTTGTTGATGGGGTGACTGTAGACAATGGAGATTGGGTACCCCCCTTGGCATACAACAAATGGGGGGGGCATTATGCCGACAAGGGGATTGGGCACCCTTGTCAGCTTTCATGGGGACTGTGAGAGGCAGACAGCGACAGCCGACGCAATGTTTATTTAAAACAAATGAAAGGGACATTATGTCAATGGGGATTGGGCTACCCCATCAGCAAATGAACTGGGGAGGGGGCATGCTGATAGGGAGATTGGGCACCCTTGTCGGTTTTCATGGGGGACTGTGAGAGGCAACAGCTGCCGCCATGCTTATTGAAATGGAACACCAGACAAAGGAAGCTGTGATTCACCACTGGAATCAGGGACTGCCCCAGCAGCAAAAACAGCTGATTGTTAAATGACAGGGCGCTCCCTGATTGCAGCGGTGAGTTTCTTTCAAGTTGGTGGCACCCTACAATACTGCTGTCATTGACACCGTGCTCCTCTATTGGCACCACAGAGACCAGCCCCAAAATGGACTGCTGGCATTGGCCACAACACTGCCGCACCTCCACAACTCACTACTACAGCAAGCTGCTGCAATATGTTTCTTGTGCATGCACGCAAGCAAACACAAAAAATAACAGAGATTACAAGGCAATATAATAAATACATTAAGCCAGTTCCAGTGGAATGAAGTCACCAAGAACAAATATCAAAGAACAAGTACAAATAAATAGGCTAAATCAATTGCATGCAATTTTACAATAAAGGCAGGTAGACAGAATCATAGAAACTTGGACCATGATGGCAGAAAAAGACCAGAGATCCATCCAGTCTGCCCATACTCCCTATAATCCCTAGAACCTTCCCTGGAACCTATTGTTCCTCCAGGGTACTAACCCTCCCCATCCTATTGCCATTCTACTTCCAGGTCTTTTGACCCAGGTAACCACTGTTCCTTTAATTCTGTCCCATGCCTGCTTGAATCCCTGACTGTGTTTGTACCCCGCCTTGGCTGACAGGCTGTTCCAAGGTGGAACCACCCTTTCCATAAAGAAGTACTTCCTCACATCCCTCCTGAACCTCCCTCCTGTTAATTTCCACTCGTGACCACGTGTCCTCAAGTTGGTATTCAGGGTAAATAGTTCCCTGCAGGTTACCTTGTCAATTCCTTTAAGGAACTTGAAGGTCTCTATCATATATCCCCTCTCCCTTCTGGTTTCCAGTAAGTACATATTTAGTGCCTTAGGTACTCCTCATAGGATCTGCCCTGCTGGCCCACAGTCATTTTTATGTTTGCTTGCATGCATGCGCAAGAAACATTATGTGGCAGCTTAGGAGAGGAGCGGGTTTTGGAAGTGCGGCATTGTGGCAACCAATGCCACCACTGCTTTCTTGGGCTTGGCCCTCATTTTGCAATGCAGTGGCACACTGCTGGTGACACTAGTTCAGCAAGTGTGCCACCAGCTTGAAACGAATTAGCCGCTGCAATGAGGGAGTGACCCAACATTGCAGGGCGATGCCTGCCTGGTGTAACATTTCAAAAACAGCAGTAGCGGCCATCGCCATCCACCACCACAGTCCCCATAAAAGTCGATGGGGTGCCCAATCCCACTGTCGGCATGCCCCTGCCCCAGTTCATTTGTCAATGGGGAGCCTATCTCCACTGGCATAATGTCCCCCATGTAATAGTTATGTATGCTGAGGGAGTGCCCAATGCCCCTTGGCATCATTTGCCCCCCCCACATACACATTTTCTGTGCCAACAGGGGGTCCAGTCACCATCGGCTTCAGTCACCCTCTTCAAACAACACAGGTGACACACAGGGAGCCCACCCCAGTGTGCTAAAAACAAACATGTGAAGGAAAAACCTTCCCATGATGTTTTTTTTTAACCTGTGAAAGAAAAAAATGGTCCCTCATTGTCTCCGGTGCCCCTTCTCCAACCCGCATCCACCCTCTGTGCACCCGACCTCCCCACACCCCCTCACCCCATACTTATGTCCGGAGCCTGGTGTGACAATCTTTGGTGGACCAGGAACACGTCTGCACTCTTCAAAGCTGACCACGAACTGAAGAAATGCCGGTAAGCAGCATAATGGCATAAATGGGGAATTTTCAACTTAGGTGGATATCTCAGCTATTTTTGCGACTTTTGGCTCCACATTTTCAACATGGGGTTCTTGGGACCCCACTTCATGAATTCAGTCACTGTCATTTTGTTTTTCAGTCCCGAAAGGTAATTTTGCAGTCACTGCGTGGAATCACCTTTTGGGACTGATTAACAAAATGACAGTGTCATAGTTCATGAGGTGGGCTTCCAAAAGCCTATGCTGCAAATTTGTGAAATTCAAAAATGACTGTGTTATGATTTTGCATTGCACAGTTTCTCGCACATTGTAACTTCAAGAATTTTTTTTATTTTCACTCCAGATTTTCAGCATTGCCATTTTTCACGCCTCCTTATGAACAGTACAGTTGTCATTTTTCACATCCTGCCGAAATGTGTTTTGCACATGTGGTGCACAATGGTGCGGTCGCCTGGGAAATCAATGTTTGGGACAGATTAAGAAAATCACAGTGACACTGGTTATGAGCGAAGTCCCAAAATGCCTATGTTGAAAATTTGGTGACAAAGGTCCACAAAATGACTATGTTATGAGCCTGCATTATGCACTTTCCACGCATTAATTGTAACTTCAAGAATTTGTAATATTTTCACTCCAGATCTGCAACATTGCCATTTTTGCACACCTCCTTATGAATAGTGCAGCTGTCATTTTTCACAACCTGCTCGATCTGTGTTTTTGCACACCTTGCGCAGAATGGCGCAGTCGCTGTGGGAAATCAATATTCGGGATAGATTAACAAAATCACAGTGCCACTGTTCATGAGCAGAGGTCCCAAATACTTTCGTGAGGCGGGGGTCACAGAAAGGCCATGTTGAAAATTTGTAGTGCAAATACCAACAAACTTCAGGGGTGTTCGGGTTTCTAACCATAACGTCCCACCCTGTACAGACTGACAGGCGTCAGGGTGTGCCTTCGGTTTGCCAGCTGTAATGCTCATGCCATTCCACCCCCACCCTGCAGCCAGTGACAGGCATCAAGGTGTGCCTTGGACTCTTCCATTTAAGTTCACCCCATTAAAGGAATAATGCCTGACATGGTGGGTGTTATGCTGGGATAACATCCCACCTCGGGTGGATTGGGCCCAAGGCCACTGGCGAGGGCTTCAACACCGAGAAGGATGTTATCCCAGCATAACACCCACCCTGGAGGGCATTATTCCTATTATACAATGGCTCATTGTTTTATACAGAAAAAATAATTTTAAAGAATTTGATTTAGTGTTTTAAAATATTTTTAAGAAAAGATGCTCTAGGTGCTCTATGTCCTCAATGATAACATCAGCAGGGATGTTATGCCAGGATAACATCTCTGCTGTGATAGCCAACTGACCAATCAGGAGCCAGAATTCTTTCTTGCCATTGTATATTCTCCTATACTGCATCCATTTCAGTGTATGTCCTTATGGAATGGAGTGACTGTAAAGCCGAACACCCCAAGGCACACCTCAGCACTTGTCGGTGTCTGCAGGATAGGGTGAGGTGAAATGGCATAAGCGTTATGGGCAACAACCCAAAGGCATACCCCAATGCCTGTCCATCTCTGCAGGGTAGAGGTGGGGTTGGCGTGAAGTTCAATACTTCACTGCCATTCCTATTCTGCTTCTGTCTAACTCCTGCACGTCCAATGCTAATATCAGCTAGTAAACATTCGGCATTGACAAATGCTTGTTGTTACTCTGCACTGCACTGTTTCCAACCTATCCTGCCCTTTCTGAGGTGAGAGCTGTAGAACTGGATGCAGTACTCCATGTGAGGCTTCAACAGGAATCTATATAGGTATTACCTTTTTCTTCTGCTGTCAGTAACCCTCTCCATACATCCCAGCATCCTGTTAGCCTTACTACAGGCCTTGTTGCACTGGCTCATTTGTTTAAGGGATCAGTGTAAAGCAGGTATATTCATACATAAAGAAAGCATCTGCAGGACTGTGCTGCCTCACCTCCTTTACTCCTTCTCAGTGCTCCATATTAAGGCCCCATCAGCACCTAGCAGCAGTTAGAGAAGGCCTTTACAAACGTTTGGAGTAGGTATAAACTACAAGTCCGTCTTAAACTAGAAGAAAGACCAGAGAGGCATGGGTGTCCCTAGGCTACAGTTTTACTACTGGCTTCCCAGCTCACCTCATCATGCAGTGGGACATAGCAACTTATTGAACAGGGTGGATTGAAATTGAAGAGCAAGGACTGCAACCAGATTGGCCACAAAATTTGGTTTTCCTTAACATTACTAAAACTGTTGGAGCTCCTATTCATCCATTGACTGCACACTCACTTGATATTTGGCAACAGGTTAGACAGTATCTCAAGGCACCCAGTGCAGTATCTCTATGAACTAAAATAGTAGGTAATCCAGAATTTGAATCAGGTATGACAGACTCTAGCTTTCTTGTCTGGGAACAGAAAGGTATCAGGAGACTTTCTGATCATGTTCTACTGGGTACAGTGATTCTTAAATCCTTTCCACAATTAGAGCAGGAATTTATCCTGGAGGATTAAGATTTTTGTTGTTACCTTCAAATAAGGAAGGCACTATATGACATTATTATCAGTTAAAGCCAACTTGGGTGACAAAAGTTACTGATCACGATTGACCCTCCCATTTGCCGGCTATTGGGGCATTTTGGGAAAAAGAAAATACGAGACATAGGTGCCTATAATTTGTGAGCAGGCAGCAAATACCTCTTTTAAAACCACCATATGTCCAGTATGGAGAGAATACATTATCAATGAAAGGTATTGAACAGCTTTTTTGTACACCAGCTATAACTAAGCACTTCAGCACTATCAAGCCAGCCTTATGTTGAAGGAATTGTGGTGCAGTAAGTAATCACTTTCACATTTATTTTATTTTTATATATTTATTGAAGTCTAGGAATTGCAAACCTTTGAATCAGAGACTCGTACAAAGGTTCCATGTCAGAAAAGTTCACAACCAAAATACAAGGTGCAATAATGGAGTACAAGTGCAGGAACAGATTACATTCAATATACAAAATAAACATATACAATATACCAATATACAAAGAAGCAATGTAATGGCATACCATTTAGTACAAGTTATAAATGGGAGTTTAAATACAGGTGGGCTTATGTTCAAGAAAGCAATAAGCAGGGGGGAGCAGGGGAGACGGGCAGAGAAACAAGGGGAGAAAAGAGAAGGGAGACAGAGAGGAGATGCAAGAATGGGGATGGTGAGGGGAGAAGGAGAAAGTAGTACTTAGTTCACTCAGTAATGACCTTGTCATATCAAAAGAAGGTGTGGTAGAGGGATGGTAAGGGTGGGAGGAGAAAAAAGTACTTGGTTCAGTCAGTGATGACATTGTCATAACAAAATGAGGATGGGGAAGAGGGGCAGGTTAGAGGAGGGAGAATAACGGACAGATCCATTAACAGTGACAGCAATGTAGGGCAAGGAGATGCTGCCGGAGTTTATGTTTGAATGGGCCTAATTTATTTACTGAAGAAACCTCAGAGCTTACGCCATTCAGCCAGAGACTAGCCCTGTAGATGAAAGCCTCTGCTCCATAGAGGTCCTGCAAAATGGGACGAGGAAGGGGCTTTAGAGGAGCTTCTGGTTGGCTGAGTAGTTGGGGCAGGAATTAGGAGATGCTGGGCAGCAGGAGGAGAGAGACCAGTGGCTATCTTTTTAGCTTGCAGGCTGGTCTGATACATGAGCCTTCCCTTGAGGTTTAATCAATTAGTTTGGACAGGTCGCAGGTGTGTGAACCCTATCACAACCAGCCACAAGCTGACATTTATTTATTTATTCAAGAGTTTCACCAGGAAGGCATACTGAGCAGAGTACCGCTCGATTCCAGATGCATCCTGGGGGAGGGGGGTTAGATCAAAGCAAGTACAATAATTGAGCACAACAATCACATTTCATATACATCATCTTAGCACATCAGGCACATAGGTACAGGTTGTAGGTACAGCATCTTAGCAGGAGTTAGAGAGTACAAACAAGGCAGTAGGCTAACAGAGTGTGAGCTAGAACAATAATAGGAATAATAAGAATAAGTCCATGGACCAACAGTGCAGTTAGGCAGTAGGAGAGGGCAAGTGCATCCTTTGAACTCATTAGTTACAGTGCATGTACATCAAATTCACATATTTGACACAAAGGTATGGGTTGCGGGAACAGCAGCATAGCTGGAGTTAGACAATACCAACACGGCAATAGGCTAGCAGAGTGTGAGCTGTTAATAAGCCATGGACCGACAGTGCAGTTAGGCAAGTTAGGAGTAAGGAAGCGATGTGCGGTGGGCGCCTAGGTAGGCGGACATGCTTTGTTCAAAGCAACCTTAATTCTGCTTAACTGTGTCAGCCAACCATAGATAACAATGCCATTAATCGACAATGGACAGGACCGAACTGGTTACAGCCAGGTGAAGAGTATCAGCCAGCATGCAAGACCTATGTCTGTAGAAAAGGCAAAACTCGGTGTTAACCGCCTTATAGACCATGTTTATGTGCTCATGGAAAGAAAGGGTTGAGTCAAGCATGATACCTAAATATTTGAAGTTATGTACTTGTTCCGAGGGTTTGTCCTGACAGTTAAGTATGTTTAGTGGAGATCCTTTGTTTTTGTTTTGTGGGTTGGCAAACACCATTGCCTTAGTTTTTTTGTAATTTAAAATAAGTTTGATGGGAGAACCATGATTTGGATTCCGGAAAGAACCTTTGAAGATTGCATTGTAGTTGGGTGGGATCGGGGTGGCCACAAAGGATTACACCATCATCGGCTTAGAGTAACAACTGCCCAGAACAGGCAAGGGGAGTGTGTTGAGGAAAAGGCCGAATAGAATCGGGCAAAGGATTGAGCCTTGGAAACCCCTGAGCAAACTGATAGACTGGAGGAGAGAGTGTCATTAATTTTCACCCACTGTGATCTCCCACTAAGGTAGTTAGCGAACCAGGAGGTGGCATCATGTGAGAGACCCAGAGATGGTAGGGATTCAATTAGGAGTGTATGACTGTCTGTGTCAAAGGCTTTTGTTAGGTCTATGTTCACAGACTCAACTAAGTGTCCACAGTCAAGGACTTTATGAAATCAGTATATTCCAGGAGGGCAGTGGTAGTATTGTGGCTCTTCCTGAACCCATGTTGCCGACGACATGGGAGGTTGTATTTTGAGAGATAGTTGGAGAGTTGATCAGATACTATCCTCTCAAGGGCTTTGGAGATGGGTGGGGGGACAGAGATCAGATGATAGTTACTGTGGGAGGTTCTATCACCACTCTTAAGTAGAGGCATAACCACCACAGACTTCCATTGTGAAGAGGGAATTGGCCTAGACAGAGTGAGAGATTCAGTAGTTTGGTAAGGGGGGGATAGGACAACATCAAGGGCCAGAAGCAGCAGCTTCAAATCCAGGGAGTCTCCACTAAATCTAGATTTTCCCAGGACCTTGGTAAGGTAAGATTTAGCTTCCCGAAGGGAGACAGTCCTGAAGCAGAAAGGAGGGATACCTGAAGGTGGGGAGGCTGGGGCTGGAAGTGTTGTTGAAGAAATCTGGGGAGAACCCCGCTAAGGTCAGGAGAATGCTGTGTTGAAAGTATTCGCAATAAGCTGTGGATCCTGGGTAATGACACCATTGATATTCAGCGGGGATGAGTTGGGTTTACCAGTCAGGTCCTTTGTTATCCTTGAACTTCCTACCCTGGCCCCAGGTGGACGAGACGCTAGCTTGGAAGTGGGCAGCCTTAGCACAATGAATTTCCCAGGTGCAGGCATTTCTGGCAGCCCTATAGTGTTGTCTATCTACAGGGAGGTCAGTCGCCAGGGTTTTCTGCCAGAGATTGTCGCGGGTGCACATGAGATCAAGGAGAGGTGGGGTGATCCATGGGGTTTCAGGGCCTTTCATAATACACTTGGAGTATGGGGCGAAAATGTCACAGGCAAAGTTAAAAGTGGAAATGAAAACAGCAAGGGCACTGTCAACATTAAAGGCAGTGTTTAAGGGGGTCCAGTCACAGTTTTGTAGGTAGGCCTTGAATTGCCTCAGTGAACCTTTTGATGGAGTGCTGGATGAGAAATCCTGGGGAGGGAGGGTGTTTGGGGAATGGTTGGACCAATTGCAAAGAATAAGAGAGTGGTCACTTAATGAGTCAGGTAAGACCATGACATTATTAAGTCTCTTAGGGTGGTTGGTTAGGAATATCAATCAGGTACTGGTACCCATCCTATAATTGATCTCAGGCTGCCACAACCTGTGTAAGGTTGATGGCTCTGCAGCATCCCTATGAGGTGCAGCTGAGGGACTGACCACTTAATATTATAATCACCTAAAATGATGACCTCAGCCTTATTGGGTAACTGAGAGACACAGCTGAGTACAGAGCTGAAGGCAAGTTTTGAGTTATGGGGTGGAATGTAGATGGACATAACTAGGCGTGATTTACCCATGTTACCAGTAGCTATTTTGATAGTGAGTGCCTGGGCTCCCTTACCTGAGGAGGTAGTCTGGAGTACATGCCCTTGGAGGGAGTCACGGAGGTAGATGGCACATCCTCCACCCTTTTTGCCCAGCATATCTTCTCTGAAAAACATGTTGCCATTTAGGGCAATGGCAGAGTCTGGTATTTTGGGAAAGAACCATATTTCAATCACAGCCAAGATGTCAGATTTGTGCTGCATAGTGCAGCTCTGGAGAATGTCATGTTTCTGCAGCAGGCTGCATATGTTGACAGAGGCTAGTAAGAGGCCACTGGTACGACTACTAGTGGAAGTGAGCATAGAAATGGGCCCAGGATTTGGGTGCACGTTGCTGGAGAGGAGCATGAGTAAGAGGGCAAGCCTAGTGAAGATGCGTTTCAGCAATTTAGGTTTGACTGTTTACAATAGGGGGCTTGGAATCAATGGAGGGAATTGGGAGGGAGAGGACATGGTGCAGAAGGAGTAAGGACTGTTTATTGGGATGGCCGGGAGAGCAGGATACTATGCCCTGAAGATAAGTAGCAAGACACTAATAGTGGCAGCCAGCCACACATGAGTGTTATTACTAATTTGAGGGGTAAAGGATAGTGGACAAGCAGGGAAGGGATATGGGGAGGCTAGTATCAATAAAAAGGAAGAGGCAAATTAGCCTAAGTGAGAGCTCCATTATAGTAATTTGGGGGGAGGACCTTAACTTAGAGGCAGAGTAGGTAAGAGTAAAAGTAGAGATAAAAGATAGGTAGTAAGCAACCAGAGTCAATGATACAGTGCTAGGTTACTGCCTACAGTGCAGAGGGTCAAGGGTCTGAACCCCAGAACGGGGGAAGGGAAAAGAGGCAGATGAGGAGGAAGAAAACCAGCAGGGGCAGGAGGAGCTTGGTAAAATGGGTCTGAAGAGATTCAGGAGCAGTAGGTGACAGAGGGAGAAACAGTGGTTAATGATGGACCCTAGTGGTCAGAGAATAAAACCTGCAAATGGGAAAGTAGGGACATTTAAAACAGCACATGAGAGGTCGGGTGATGGGGTCATGTGACCACAGCTCCCCAGTAACTCTGGGGCCGGGGTGGGAGCAGTCAATGTGAAGCATCAGCGGACTAACACCTCACAAAAAGGTCAGCAGCAGGTCCAAGGGTGAAGCTGTGCCTCTTCTTCTTGTAATTACTTCAGACTGCTCCGTGGCCGTGGAGGAGCGAGTGTGTGTGTGTGTGTCCTTTGGGGAGCCTAAAAGTATGAATGGAGACAAAAGGGATCAGATTCATGGTGGGAAAATCAGACACAATAGAGTCAGGCTGGGTTGGAGTGCACATGCTGAGTATCGCAGGGGAAAGCAGGAGAGAAAAGTAAATGAATAACAACAACTACAGAATACCTCTTAGGCTGCTTAACATTATTTGGGCCTGTCCAAAATTACAGGCTGCTGGCAAGACATCCACAGTCTCCTCCTGAAACTACTGCCAACAAGGATTTCATACTCCTTCTAAACCTCTGTCTGGGCACTTGGCAATGGAAAGACCTCAAAAAAAGTGACATATATTTTATAGGCTGGCCTCAGTGATAGTGCCTAAAATGATAACACTTAAATGGCATAATAAGAGCCCCATCTCTACCAGCTTTTTCCACAAATTACATGAGGTCAGACTGATGGAAGCCATTACAGCTCGACTTAGATGAATTCCATGGGACTTGGTCCACATTTGACCAACTAATGGAATAATTGTATTCCCCACTAGGTGGCACTATATAAAAAGGAAAGAACTGATGTTACTGCTGTGTGTCAGTTTCTGTTCATTCATTGAGAAGGGTCTGTGAGTAGGTTCTTGCTGGACCTGGGTATCTGGAGTGTATCTATACATCCATGTGTGCTGTAAAACATGTATCAGCTTGTACGATGACTGTGAAGTACTACAAATGTTGCCAACTTGGCCAGTCTAGTGCGCAGAGGGCTGAGGCGCTATGCACCTTACCTTTCACCACATTGGCTACCCGAGTTCTGGAATGAGCTTGGGGTATCGGGGGTTGGCTGGGGTGGGGGGGAAGAGGATCGAGCATCCGATGGATTGCTCTCCTCTCCTGGGGATGGGGAAGGATGCTGCCCTGCTCCTTGGCTGCTATCTGTTGGTGTCCAGGTGGCAGTGCCAGAGTCAGAGTGCTGTGGAAGGGAGGGGGCCGTGGTTCTGTAGTGTGCACGTACCTCCATGCGCACACACTTATGTGCCGCCATGGCAAGGGGATAGGGAGAAAACGAAAAGGGGAAAGCGCCAGCTTCATAAAGCCCTGCCTGTTTTCCCTGTTCTTGCATCACTACCTGACCACTGCCATCAATTCTGAATGAGAGTCACCGGGTTGGGGAGGACTTCTTCCGCTTTCCTGCCCCACCATGGGAGACAGTCTGTGGGGAATTGTCAGGGGGTGTGGGTGCTGGGCAGGAGTGGCAGGACAGGCCTGAATAGCTTGATGGATGTGACACAACAGGAAAAAACTATATTAAAATAATAAAAGAAATGTTGCCAACTCATGTAACTGTTACTTAAATTACAATAAATGGTTTTACTGTTATCCTGTTGTTTGCTGCTTTCAGTTTATTTGACCACAGTTCAAGAAAGAGTTAGAAAGAACATAAATTAAGTAAAACAAACATAGACTATACAAATATTGTATTTGAAAAAATACACAATAAGGCTGATGTTTACATCTTGGGGTGAGATAACATCATAGAGACCTCTCAAGCTGTACCCCTGAGATCTATGATGTCATCTCATCCCTTGTTTTGTATGGTTGCCATACATTATTCTCTGTAGCCTAGCTAATGACATCAGTAACAGCAACATATGAAAACTACAGTATTTTGCTGTTACTTGTCACAATGGATATTTTATGTTTGCTTGCATGCATGTGCAAGAAACATAGTGCCACCATATGAGAATTCATAGGTGTGCCTCCCCACTTCCAGTGCCCTGCTGCCTTTTGCAGGCACAGCCGCACCGTGCAGTGAATGTGAGGCTGTCTATGACAGCCGTTCAGATGCAGTGGCATACAGGTGAAACAAAAAAATGCTTGCAATCAGCGGCAGTAAGGTGCCAGAGCACTTTTTCATACTGCCGCCCGCTGTATGCAAAGTGTCTGCACATTGGCACTGCACTGAAACAGCTGTCATAGACAGCTCCATCCCCCCGCAACTAGTAGCACGCTGGGAGTCCACCCCAGCATGCTCATGCGCCCCCCACACACACTGTATGGATGATGGGGGTGCCCAATCCCCCATCGACTCTGCTGTGCTTCCCCCCAACAGAGTTCCAGGTGCCATGCTGGGAGCCCACCTCAGCGTGGCAACAGTCCGTAAGGCTTACAGGGGTGCCCAATTCCCATCGGCACCACTGTATCCCCCCCCAACAAACTTCCAGGTGCCACTCTGGGAGCCCACCCCAGCCTGGCAACAGTGCATATGGCTGACTGGGATGCTCAATCCCCTGTCGGCTCCACTGCCCCCCCAAACAGCCTTCCAGCTGTAAAGCTGGGAGCCCACCCCAGCATGGAAATAGTTCCGCGTCATCTTTAAAAAACAAAATGCCCTATAAGAAAAACAGTCTCTCGCTGACTGTCTTGACCCCCCTGCCTCCACCCACATCCAACCTCTATGCACCCTTCCTCCCCATACCCCCACCTCACCCCATACTTACCTCCGGAGTCCAGCACAATGATCTTCGGTGGACTGGGAACAAGTCTACACTCTTCAAAGCTGACCACGAACTGAGGAAATGCCGGTAAGCTGTATAATGGAATAAATAGGGTTTTTTCAACTTTGATGCAATCTCAAGCATGTTTGAGAATTTTTTCACCAAATTTTCAACATGGGGTTCTTGGAACCCCACCTCATGAATTCTGCCACTGTCATTTTGTTATTCGGTCCCGAAAGGTGATTTCGTGGTCACTGCGTGGAACCACCTTTTGGGACCAATTCCCAAAATGACAGTGTCACAGTTCCTGAGGTAGGCCCCCAAAACCCTGTGTTGAAAATTTGGTGAAAAATTCCAAAATGACTGTTTTATGTGGCTGCATCATAGTTCCTTCAAGACTCATAAGTTGGCAAATTTTTATATTTTCACTCCAGATTTTCAACATTGCCATTTTATCGCACTGCTTATGAGCAGTATAGCTGTCATTTTTCACATCTTGCCCAAAATGTGTTTCGACGCATGTAGCGCAAAATGGCGAGTTGGTGTGCGAAATCAATGTTCGGGACAGATTAAAGAAATCACAGTGACACTATTCATGAGCAGAGGTCTTAAAATGGCTATGTTAAAAATTTGTGACAAACTCCACAAATGACTGTGTTACGAGTGAGCATTCATGCAGTTTCCACGCACCTTCATAAGTTCATGAATTTGTAGTATTTTTAGTCCAGATTTTCACCACTGGCATTTTTACACACTTCCTTAGGAACAGTACAGCTGTCATTTTTCACACCATGGCCGAACTGTGTTGTCGCACTTCCAGTGTAGAAATGCGTGGTCGCTGTGGGAAATTACTGATCGGGACAGATTAAGAAAATCACAGTGATGCTGTTCATGAGCGGAGGTCCCAAAATGCCTGTGTTGGCAATCTGCTGTAAAAAATTCCCAAACTAATTACATTACGGGTGTGCGTTCCGCAGTTTCTACACACGCTCATGACCACCAGTTTTTTTAATATTTTCACTGCAGATTTTCAACATTGCCATTTTTTACACCTCCCCATGAACAGTACAGCTGTCATTTTTCAAATCCTGTTCGAAATGTGTTTTCACACCTGTGGTGCCAAATGGCGTAGTCACTGTGCAAAATCAGCTTTCGGCTAACAAACTGATATTGCTACTGTTCATAAGGTGGGGGTCACAAAAAACCCATGTTGAAAATTTGGAGTGAAAATACCAATGGATGCCTGAGGTGTTAGGGTTTCTGACCTTAATGCCCCACCCTGTTGAGACTGACAGGCATCAGGGGTGTGACTTGGGATTGTCACCTGTAATGCTCATACTATTCCACCCCCACTCACACCCTGCAGCCAGTGAGAGGCATTGAGGTGTGCCTTGGACTCTTCGGCCCCAAAGTTCACCCCATTCTCCTATACTGCACCCATCTCACCATATTTCCTGATGGAATGGGGTGAGCATAAGGGCCAAAGACCCCAAGGCACACCGTGACACTTGTCGGTGTCTGCAGGGTAGGGTGTGGTGAAATGGCATGGCTGTTATGCCTGACGACCCAAAGGCACACCCCAATGCCTGTCAATCTCTGCAGGGTGGGTGTGAGGTTGGCTTCAGTTCAATACTCACTGCCATTCCTATTATGCAGCTCTCTAACTCTACACTACCAATGCCAATGCCAGAAGCAAATATTCAGCATTGACAAATGCTTGTTAAGGTTACTGTCATCGCCATGTAATACTGAACCAGTCAGAGAGCTGCTTTACATTGCTTGATGACATCACAATGCCTAGTATAGCACTGAAACCAACTGTTAAAATCAAGGAAAAAATCTTTAAACTCCAGATTTTAAATCTGTAACTTGAAAACTACTGTAGTATATGGTTAAGGCTTATTGTGAAAAGAATTCAGATGCTTTCTAAATCTTGTTGTAGGAAAGTTCAAAGGTCAAGTTGTTGTACTATCATTCAGTCAATCAATAAAACTTTATTTAACCAGGCATAAACACCATTGAACAAGCTCATTTTCAAAGTCATCCTGGACATTAATACAATACAATACACAGTCACAGATACGGTAGCCAAAAAGCAAAACATTGTACAGGTGAAGGTCGGTATAGGCCTATACATACAGATCTAACATGGGTAAATGGATTTGCAATTCATAATAAGTTCACATGAGAGAGAAGAGACTACATTCCTAGGTGTCTCCAATAAATAGAGGCTAGTACCTTTATGAAAATAAGTAGGGAAGGAAAGAAGAGAGCATAAGTGTGCTAGGAGGAGGGGCTAGGATGATGAGGACCAAGAGTGGAGAGATAGGCTAATAAGTGCTGGGTATTCCATACTAAGGATGTGAGCTGAGCGTAAATTCTGAAACATAGGATTCGTGGGAGGAACCAGAAGCTATGGCTCATAGTCGCCAAAACAGCTGCAGGTTTCCTTCAGGTATTCGGCCATTAGTGCTTTGAATGTGGATAGACCTGGAAGTGAGGAAAGCTTTAATGAGCTTTGCATGGCATTCCACAGCGATGGGAGTGAGAAATTGATTGCAGCCAAGCCATAGGTTGTTTTCACTCTGGGAATCTGGAAACAAAGTATGGAGAAGCATCTCAAGCCATAGGATCCCTTGGCAGGTTCAAAGAAGCTCGAGATGTATGCAGGAAGATTATCAGACAGTGCTCTAAAGAGCCAGAGGAGAGCATTTCTTTTCCTCTTTGTTGAAAGTGAGGGCCATCCCGTCTCTTGGTACAATAAGCAGTGGTGAGTGTGAGAGGGCAAGTTAAGGATAAATCTTATGTCTGTGGTAAAGAGTGCCAAGTTTGTTGAGCACTGGTGAGGGCAATGATTGTAGAGAAAGTCAGCATAGTCCAGTATGGGTAGGAATGTGGATTGTACTAGTCTCTTTCTGGCTTCTTTGGTAAGCAGATGTTTAATATGGTAGAATAAGCCTAACTGCTGCCTTTGTTTTTTCGAGACTTCATTCAGATGGCACAGAAAGTTAAGCTTATTAACCAACCAGAACCCTAGGTATTTAAAGGTATCGACTATTTCAAGAGGTTCACCCCGAAACGTTAGAATCTTGGGAATGTGTGTTGGTCTTAAGGCTGCCTTTGGTGAGAGAATCATGGCTTTAGTCTTTTTGGCGTTGAGTAGGAGCTTGTGTTTGATAAGGTTATATTGGATAGTGATAAAGTCTTGCTGTAAGTCCTCATTGGCCAAGTCCAGGGAAGAATTTAAGGTGTAGAGTACAGTATTGCCTGCAAATAAGTGTACATTAGCTGTGCGCAGATGTGAGCCAAGGTTATTGATACAGATTGCAAATAGGATTGGTCCCAGGATGGAGCCTTGGTGGACACCTCATAGAAGAGATTTTGGTGGAGACAAATCACGTGTAGCTTTGACTTGTTGTAACCTGTTAGTAAGGTAGCTGGTGAACCATTTGATGGCAGAACTATCAAGACTGATATTACTCAGTGCAGTAAGCATGATGTTGTGATCCACAGTATTGAAGGCCTTACTAAGATCAAGGAAGAGGGCAAACACATGCTTCTTAGAATCCAAGGCAATTTGCTAATTGGTGGTTACTTTTGCAAGGGCAGATACTGTGTTGTGTTTGGCTCTAAAGATGGACTGTGCGGGGTTTAACAATTTCTGTGAATCCAAGTATTCGCTAATTTGGGTCTTGACAATTTTTTCAAGTAGTTTTGAAAGGGTGGATAGTACGGAAATGGGCCGGTAGTTGTTCAGGTTGCTCGGATCCCCAGACTTGAACAAGAGTAAGATGTGAGCAGTTTTCCACGACACAGGTAGCTCGACGTGCTTCAAGAAGGTGTTGAATAAATGGGTGATGGTCCAGTCAAGTAGAAGTAGCCAAGTTTTAGGAAGTAGGGTTCAATATTGTCTGCACTGGCACTTTTTGTGTCCAGTGACAGAAGAAGGTCCTCTGCTTGTTTAAACGTGAGTCATGAAAGCTGAAAGAGGAGGGATGAAGTTGGTTAGGGCTGAAATTAGCATTAGAACCAGCAGTGGAGTCCCCCTAACGGGCTAAACTTGTTGATAGGCGAAGTGTCAAAGGCTAGCCCTGCAGTGGCAAAGTGTTCCTTGAGCTGCTCTCTATAGCAGCTCAGTCCGTGAAGGTAGTTCCATCGACACAATTTTGGCTGGAAGGGAGGCATCAGTAGAATGCCCTTCAACCTCTTTGAGGATGTTCCAGAATTTGGCAGAGTTGTTTTTGTTGACTTCTAGTTCTGTTTGAAAATATCTAGCTTTTTCAAACCTAATTAGTTTGGTGCAGGCATTTCTAGAGGTACGAAATGCTAGCCAATTGGCCTCCAGGTGAGATTTCCTCACTCTTTTCCAACAGAAGTCTCTGTCCTTGAGCGCTTTTTTTCAGGATGGGAGAGAATAGTCGGGAGTTGATGACATCAGTGAGACCTTCGTGCTCGCCTCCCGAGGTCTCTGTGATGTCACCAACCCCTCGAGGAAAACATAGCCTTGTAGTGGATGGTTGACCATCCACCATTCTATATATAGTATGTGGTTAGGGCTTATTCTATATGAAAATCAGTGGTTCTGAAAATGTTGTTGTTGGACAGTTCAAAGGTCAAACAAGCTGTTGTACTATCGTTTTGATGTCACATCGATAGAACAACAACTTTTTAGCCTTGAACTGTTTCTTGATTAGCTGTAGCATTGCACTTCACACAAAAATACTGATCAACATGGCGGCACCGCTTAGCGAGCGGTTGGGAGAGCGCTTCAAAGATTGTTTGGACATGGACTGCCATAGTCGGCTCTGTGTTTCCAAACAATCAGTTTGTCAGTTTTATTGGCTTAAAATCATTGCCCCATTAATCTTCGTGGTTGGGAGCACAGCAGGGCAACAGCAAGAACCGTGATAATCGGGGTCGGCAGCAGAGCGTCATGGCAGCGAGGACTGTGAGGAAGCAGCAGTGTGAACAGAAGGTATGAACCTGCACCCGATCCTGAAACCTTGTGAAATTAACTGGCCAAATTGTGGGGGAGCCATATACTATATAAAATAATAAATGGGGAACTGTGCACCAACAAGGCTTTGTGTTTCCATCTCGGGGGTGGGGTTGATGACATCATAGGGACCGCTGGAGCTTGGCTCTCAAGGTCTATGATGTCATCATACCCCTTCCCCCGTTAGAAACACAGCCTTGTTGTGCACAGTTCCTTATCCATTATTCTATATAGTGTGTATACTGAATATACACTAGCCTGACTCAAAATATGCAATTTATCATCACTTAGAAAATGGGTAAAGAAATTCTAGCTTCCTGATTGGCTAAGGGACTTGTCTAGGTGGTCATTTATGAGACAACAGTGCCCACCTAAAACAAGTTCCTATGCCAAGTACCCCATTACCTAGTCAAATCACTGTGCCACATTCCAAATTCAAACCGCAAAAAACACCATTTTTGTCTGGCTTAGTGAACACACCATACCATTCCTGAGTTACCAGTTGAACACTTTTTTTTGTTGGCAACTCCCCCCCCCCCCGGTTTGTTTCAGTTTGTACTAAAACTGCAAATGTGCAGGTAAACAACATATACCAAAAAGGTTTAAATGGAACAGAAGTTCAGCTTCTCCATGCCGCGTGAAATGCCACTTGTGTGCTTTGCCGAGTAACCTCTCGCCACAAATTCTGAATTCCCAGAGTCTCCGATCAATTGCAAATCAAACTCATTCATGATCCCAGTGTCCATAAGAAGTCTAAAGATACGCCTTGAAATAAAAAGAAAATGTTGGTTCAGCGCCCTAGCCTGTTGCTCTTTGCTACTTCCGTGTCCGTCCACACATTCCAACATGAGGTTATGGTTATGAACACATCTTCAGATTTCACAAAACAAAAAACAACAACAACAAAAAATTGAACTGTAGCAAAAGAAAACAATACTGCAAACACATGTTTACTGAATGACCATGGGGAAGGTGAACCACTGTTGGGGGTTGGGGGAATGACAGCACCTTCAACAGGTTGGCACAACACAAAACATAATAGTGCCCTCTAGTGCCAATCACAGCAGTACAGGGATTACTTTACACAAAAAAATTGTTTTGACTCATTTTATTAATTATTTGCATTAACGTTTACATTTTTACCCATTTTTCCTAGTATCCAGCCTATTTTCCGTTTTCTAAGTGCAATAATACCCTGCAAGGTGGGTGGTATGGGTTATACCCACCCTTCCAGGGGCTAGAAGACCCCCCCACCTGTGGTGGCAGGCCTCATCACACACCAGGGTGGATGGATATGACATACCACCCACCCTGTTGGGTATTACTGCTTGCTTGTGATGGGGTAGGGCTTTCATAACTCACTCTTGGCTCTGCCACTTGTGTGAGTTATGGTCCTGCTACCTCATGCTTGAAAATACATTGAATATTTTCAGTCAGCCCACCGTATATCCCCTATATATTGATACTATTGTTGATGTGGATGAAAAAATTAAAATGTTTAAAAAAGGACATTTAAAAAAAGGCTGCTGAGATGGACATTAACTCACTCAGCATCTGCATAAGATATAGCATGTGCACTTGCTAACTCATGTCCAAAAAACTTCTGAAGTGAAAACAGTTGAGAAAATGAATGAATAATATAAAAACAGGCCCTACATGAAGAAAGTTAGGATTGAGCTCCTCATTCCTGCAAGGTCCTGTGCAATATATATATATATATATATATATATATATATATATACTATATATATATATATATCTATATATATCTATATCTATGGGATACATGATGGGTGAGGATTGGAAAATATTTGCATGAGTGTAATGACCTTGGTAATGTCTCGGTGGCAAAGCCACAGGTGATATTACCAGGGCTATGCACTAATGCAAATATTTTCCATATCCACCCCATTATCATTGCAGTTTATAAAATAGGTTCCGTTTTTGCAGGTTATTCTTTTATTTTTAGGTTACCTTGCTTGGTTTATTTCTTGTGTAGGTGGTGTTCTGTGGTGGGGTTTTTTCCTGTGTGGGTTGGTGATGTTCTGTAGCGCTATTTGTTTCTTTCTCTTTGGTTCAGTTCCGTTCATTAGCCTGATTTGCTGTGATATTCTGTAGCAGTATTCATTTCTTTTTATTTGGTTCTGTGACATTTCTTAGTATGATTTGCTTTCTTTTCTTCCTCTTTGTGGGTGATATTGAATGTTGATTAGTCTTGTTGCAGGGTGTGTTTCTTTGATTGGGTGATTATGTTTTTTGCTTTAGTTTGATTGGGTGCTTTTTGTATGGGAGTGTGGCAGTTTGCAATATGGAGTTCGAGGAGGACGTGTTGTTTGGGCTCTCTTATATTTTTGTTTCTTTTTTTTTTAGCAGTGATGACTTTATTTTTTTTGGGGGGGACAAAGTGTATGGTTTAAGGTATGATGTGTAATGATGTCTTTTTTTTTTTAGGTGCAGTTTTTCTTCTGAGACTGCCAAATGCAGTATCTTCTCAGCTGTTTTCCTGCACCTGAAGTTAGCTGCTCTTTTAGAGCTGATTATCTTACTGGTGTGTTGCATTTTGTGCTTTAAAGAGAAGTAGTGCAGGTTTGCTACATGTGATGTAGCTGGAGTGGTTTATTTTCTACTGACGTATCCACAATGAATTTTTACGTTTATACCACTGTGGTGACGCTAGCGGAAAGTTATTTCACTATGGTGAGTTTATGGCCCAATATGTTACTTGATATACTCTAACCCCTATTGTATAAATATATGGTACTATACTTTTTTAAAAGTAAGAAAATTGTATGAAAAAAAATGACATCAATGTATACATTAAGGTACAAAGCCAAAAGGAGGAAATGTGGCATTAGGTTTCTTTGACTCAAACATCTAACCCTACCCTTGTGACCAAGGCCAGTTATAGGTCTGGAGCTATTCCCGCAGGTCTGCTGCTTCACGTTGCAGGTCTGGAACCCTGTACAAAGAAAGTTGTGACTCATTTCTGCTTTGGGCAGGGCCCATAATGCCCTGTGTTTTGGGTTGCGTTTGAGTTTTCTGTGTAAATCCCAGTTTTGGACACTTATAACTTGGCTATCATAGATCCTAGGACTGTGAAATTTGGCATGCATCATCTCAGCATCTGTGCCTACAAATGTGGAAAGATTTGCAGAAATCTGTCCATTTGGAATTATAGAGTATTGAATACATGTGTTTTGGACCTTTTTTGAGCCTAACCTTTTGCCAGTGGATAGAGGAAAAAACTACAAAAAGCTAGGTGATGAAACTTACAGATATTAATACATTTTTATGTTGTTCATGATTATGTTTCATGTATGCTCTATTTGTTGAAAAGGTATCTGAAAAAATTAGTAATTTTTTATGTTAAAGTTCTACACAACCAAAAAACTTTAAAGTAATATTAATAATTAAACGTTACGGGTGACAGTTTACTGTTTGTGAGGGAATGGTAGAACAAGGCACACAATGTGTTTAAAAAATAATAATTTGATATCTTTAATTAAAAACTAACATTCACACAGGAATTCTTCACAATATGTACTTCTTGAATATATTTTGAACATGTATACAATGGTTTTCAAAATCTGCTTCCTGCTTGATGGCTGTTAATATCTGCTCTTTAAAATCTATGTGCTGCAGGATGGTTTGCAAAATCTATGTGTGATGATTTTCAAAACCTACATGCTGCAGGACAGTTTTCACAAAACGTTTGTAAAGATATCTTTCATGAAAACTTTGAAAATCTATGCAGTTGCACGGTGGTTTTGAAGAAAACTGTTATGAAAAATGTAAAGTCTTACACAAACAAAGCATTTAAAGTTGAAAAACAATAAAATGGTCATGAATATGAGGATCCCCCCCAAAAATTGAATGCAATTCTTTACTATAAATAGTCATATATGAACATAATAGTAAGTTTGGAAATGTGCTATTGTGGTTGTCAGTCCAGTGCCCACATAGTTTGGAAATGTGCCGTTAGGTTTCTCTACCCAATGCACGTAAAGTTCAGAAATGTGCTATTAACATTGTCAAATCTAACTCCTCCCTTCCTCCCCTCTCCTGTACCCTCATGACACAAGCCGAAACTACTGGTACAGGGCCATACATCAATGGCTGGGTATCCCATACAAGGTCAATGTATTCAAAATTTGTAAATAGCAGCCCTAATCGTCACTCCATGCACAGTCCCTACTGCTGACTGACACTACAAGCTATGGCTGCTCTCACAAGTTGCAGGGTCTTCATGAGACTAGGATCTACTGTATTGGGAGTTTTGTGGAATTGATATTCTGGTATGGCACAAATTGGGCACTTTGTGGTATGTGAGTGCGGCACGGTGTGATAATCAGATCTTCTGGGGATTGGAAAATGTTGGTCATTGCCATTTTAAGAGGGGTTGAGAGGCAGTCTTTAGTTATGATGGTGACAGAACTGACATGGGACTGGACCAGCATCTTTAGCCAGCCACTACACCAAAGGTATGGACATTTTTCCACAGTATGGGAGATGGGGGGTGGGTTGTAATTGTACTTAAATTTCAAACTGGGAATTTGTAATATTACTGATGATCAGAAACTTGTGAATTTGTGAAAATAATACACAGATTAAGCAATGATTTCTAGGTTATCTCATGTCCCATGCTGAAAAGTCCTTGGCATCTACTTTAGTGACTCCTTACCCTCTCCCAGTGCCATGCCGAAAGTCTGTGGCATCTAAGGGCTCCCCTTACTCTCCCCAGTCCTGTGTCAAAATGTCCCTGGTGTATAGTAGCACCACATTCCTTTTCTTGGATCCATTTCAAAAGACCCTGGGGTCTAGCAGCTCCTCTCCTGGTTCCATGCTGAGAACTCACTGTGTCAAGTTGCCCTTCCTTCCCAGTCCGATTCTAAAAGGTGCTTGTGTGTAGTGGTGCCTTCCATTTCCTGGTCCCATGCCAAAACTCACTGGTTAACGCTGTTGCTGAAAGACTCCCCCCACCACCCTCATTGCCCCCTTCTAAAGATGGTACCTGGCACTCCCGTTGTTGTTGCTGATGCTGCTTCCAGTGCTGAATGTTGACAGATGGCTAGGTATGCTCGAAGAAGGGTGCTTCTTTTGAGCCATTGGTTGCAGCAGAACAGCAGCAGCAGCAGTGGCACTGGCAGTATGGTGGGACGGGATGAAAGGGAGCTGTAGGTGCTGTGAGCAAGTGAGTAAAGGGTAGTGAGTGTCAGCAGATTAAACTGGGAGCCAACACTGCACAGGTGGTATGTGCATATGGCTTTGCCCTCAGGAGTGAGACAGGCAGATGAACCAAAGGTAAGAAGGAGGGAGCTAGCAGAAGTGAGCACTGTACCCAAGCAAAAATAACATAATCACATCAGGGCTGCCTGCCATCCCTGCTGCTAGGTGCAGTGGGGAGCCACTGCCATAGTCAGAGTGGTACACAATGCTGGTGCCCTTCCACATATACTCTTTGTTGACCTCCTAGCTGCAGGTAAGCTTACGAGATACAGAGCAGGTGCTAATGTGGCAGCTAGCGTGACTCATGGTGTTTGGTGTTCCCTATTACCATCTGCACTTGCCCCCTCATGTTGCAGGCTAATCATCTTGACATGAGACTGGTGCTGATGCTGCATTTGATGCCCAGTACCCCTGTGTTTTACTACAAACCCTGATGTTCCTCTCCTCATAGTGCCACCCCAGTACCCTTGCTGCTATAGTTAATGCCTGGTCCCCCCACCCCCACCCCACTCGGAGTTGCTATAAGTAGATGCCATTACTACAGTTGGTGTGAGTCTGTTTTAGTCTTCATCTGTCACCTCCCCAATTGTAATACAGTGTTACAGTTGATGCGCAGTCTACCCTGGTGCTAATGAACTATAGTCAGTCTTCACCCCCACATGTCTGTAGACCGCAGGTCGTGCCCTCACTCTGTAGACCCTGCTGCTGAAGTCCAGGTTTCTTTCAGGTGAACACTGCATAGTGATGCTTACATTGCCACACCATTCACATCTGTGAATCACTCACAAAGCAGCTGCATAGTGACATATGGGGCACCAGACCACAAGTGGCCTGACACAGCCCCCCTCCCCTCCCCTCATTTTAGTTTGCAGACACTGGGTATCAGCCAGTCATACAAAAAACAATTCCTCCACCCACTAGCATCCCTGCCACCCCCCCAACTCTCTACACAAGTAAAAACTACCCCATCACCCTCAGCCCACTTAGAAAACACACCCACCATACTCACCCCCAGCATCTATCTTTTAAATCAAATCCAGCATTAAACAACCAGAACAACCCTCCCTTCATCTTGGCTGAGTTACGAGTAAAAGGAAAAAAATGCAAAAAAATCCTAAGTCCTGAAATGCTCATATTTCGCATGTGTGGTGTGGATTTATTTCTTTTTATTCAGTTTTTTTCTTTGGTCATAACTTGAACTTTGTGGCTGTTTTGCCATATTTTCAGGGTGGCCAAATTGCCATCCCATCTAAAGACCACTAAGTGACACCTTGTAAATTCAACCTCAAATTTTTGGGAGGTGGTCAACCCCAAAATCACATCTTAGGTCATATTAGCAGGGTGCCACTTATAGGCTGCTCGAGGTGAATTGGCAGCTTAGCCACCATGGTATGTATGGGCAAAATATCTAGAAGTCCAGACCAAAGAACAAAAAAAAAACTAAGCAAAACCTTAATGCACATGCCTGCACAATACGCGCATTTTGTGACTTGTTTTTACCCAGTTTTTTCCATTCATAAATGGCAGCCAGCTAAGGTGTAGGGAGAGTTGTGCTGGTTTTCCAGTGGTGGAATTTAATGACAAGACAGTTGCCAGCCAGTTTGGAGGGTGCTTATGAGAATGGGGAATATCCCATACAGGCATAGGTAGCGGAAAAATTGGTGGTAATGATAGTGGTGACGGGGAATAGTTTACTAGAACAGGCTGCTTAAGTCATAAAACAAGTTCTGTAGTGACTCCTGCAACCTAATTTCATTAAATAATTGTAAAAGCGTTTTGTTCAGTAAAAGAAAACAAGACTTGAAATATCGACCTTACATGCAAATCACATAGCCCACATTGATGCAGTCCATGCTAATTCGCCCTATGCGTGGTGCCTTGTACCACAATGAAGACTTTCTGTCCCCACGTCCACTGGGAGTTGGTTACTAGGTTGGTGCTTCCAGTCTTTGAGCACGTGGATGCGGTATATGGATCCTCCCACTCCTCTTTCTTGTCAGGCTGGATACCCTCTGTAACGCCTTTTGTTGTTTTGTCTCAAACTCTCCCTCGCACACACCATTACACTCTCTATACTCCTCTTTACTCCCATCACCTCTACCACTGTACATCTTTCATTGCTAAATACTGGTCTGAGGCTATGCCTTGTACTTGTCCTCGCTCATCTCCCCCTCTCCATATACAATACCTCATACTCCCTTTGTTCCAGGAATCTCTGTTGCTTTTCCCTCCCTCACCCTCACTCCTCTGCTGGACAGTCTGCCTTGTTTTACTGTCTCCCTTCACCATGGAATCTCCTCCCCTTATCTATCCATCTCTCACCCACCCCAATGTGGCTTAAACTCCTTCCCTCCCCTACCTGGTTGTGTCAACTCCCCACCTGGCCTGCTTTCTCCCCTTCCCCAACTAGTCCAGGCCCCCTCCTCATGGTCAGTTTTGCATTTCATACTTACTGATTACTTTTCATGCTAATTTATTAATTATAGTAACAAGGTTGAATAAGGCCCTGTCCTGCTTTTTTAGGCAGAAAGAGTTAAATACAAGGATATGTTCTATCCGATCCTTTTCTGTTTCTTATCTGTTTGATTGCACAATCACATTTTCTTATGAGACCTGGGAACTGATTACTCTGATGGTCTCATGATTCTCCGCTCTTATCCTTCTGCTTTCACTTGCTGTTTCTGTTTTTCTTTCCCCTTGACTGTGGTTGTGGAAGCATGTGTGAGTCTGTATGTAAAGCTGGAATTCCTTTGTTTGCCAAGGTATATAATTGTATTGCTGAAATAATTGCAGAAAGCTATTTGGAACTCATGGAGTTAATCTTGAGATGCAGCACAAGCTCATTTGCAGAATTGTCAACAGGAGATTAGTTTTAGGACACCATTTTCTATTTTGTTCAACTGCAGGAAAGAAACTAACAAAACTCAGATGCATTTTGTATGAACATAGGATGTATCTTAACAAGGTTAGGATGTAGAAATTAATTGCCAGAAAAATACTTCTTATAAAAAGAGCAGCACTGTTTGGTAGAGCGAGTAACTGAAATTTACAATTAGAGCTACCCTCAGAGGAAAGGCTTCATTCTGTTTGAACTGCCTGTGTTAAAAAATATTGTGCACAATTTTTATTTTTATTCTATTATTATTGAGAATAATAAAATGCTAATTGAGAATTTTATAACTGCTTCTGGTTTTCTGATGCTTCTTGACCTATCCCTCGATGACACTTATAACACATATTTATATATCATATATAATAATTCTAAAGTGCTGATTGTTTCCACCATTTGTTGAATGTATCTCAGTATGCTTAATGTGCCTGCCCTAGTCATCTGTTGCAGATGTTGTGCTTTCTTGTCACATTGCACTACTTTTGTTTGTACTTTATTTCTTTTCTATGTGTAATTTTACTGTTATGATTGACTGTGTCCCTACCCCCACCCCACCCCCGGATTGCACCTGGAAATGAGCCTTGGCTCAATGTGCCTTTCCTGGTTATCAATTTTTAAATAAAATAAATACTAAATAAACTCTGTCCACCACAGACATTTCAATGTATGGCTCCAACCAATTTTTTTTTTAATTGTGGTGCACACATTTTTCCCTTCTATAACACATTTTCATGAGCACTAAGACTCATGAAAATGGAAGTCTTCTCTCACAAAAAAGGATTTTGAGTCATGAAAATGGAAGCTACTGTTGTCATGACAAAACACACTGTTAAGAAACAGAATGTTAAAATAATGTTCTGCACATGTGCAGAAATGGCATCTTTGTTCTTGATAATTTGAAATCTACGCATATTTCAGTAAAACCACTAAAGTATTAAAGGCACCTCCTTAGGTCAAACTGTAATGAATCTGAAAGTTTCATGTTTCTACTGTCAGCCATTTTGAGCTGTAGATAAAAAGTATTAAAAGATACTTCATGCAATTTCAGCCTTCTAGAACATTAAAACTGTTGAACTCATTATTACCAAATGTTTGGGATCCAGAGATACTGGCACCAAAAATGTGCATACTAAATTCAGGCCATTCTTTCTAGGGGTGGCTACATTATTAATGTGCAAAAACAGAGATTTAACATTTAATGGCATTTATAACCATATAATTACTGGTGCAAATTTTTCTCTATGGGAAAAAGCAGTTGATATTTCCCGTAATAACTAGTCAGTTGATACGACTTTCACGCGCACACATGATTTTGGCGCGAGGGTTAGAACACACACAAGTAAACAGTTAGAAAGCGCGACAGTCAAAACAGTATTTTTTCACCAACCTGTAAGCACATCCTCATCATCAGCGTCTGCACACGTCTCCCAAAATCGGAAAGTCTGTAAAAAATAAAAAGTAATGGATAGCATAACGACTCGTTTCACAAACCCTCAAGGTGAACAAAGAGAGTGTTTTATACAAGAACAAGGAAACGCAAACACTAAGCGAAAACAGATAGCTCGCCTCTCTTTAGCTACCTCAGTGAAACAGGTCAGACTATAGATCTAAAAACTATCAAAATGCAGCAACTAGATGAATTAATAGTAAATTTCATTTTTGTGTAAAAAAATGATGGCACAGAATATGAGCCCAGCTCCATCTGTGGCATCGTTGCATCAATTGACAGGTACCTAGTGAAACAGTACTACCCGCACTCCATTTTCAAAGGTATACAGACAGATTTTATGGAAACCAAGCGTACCTTGAGCGCTAAATTAAAACACCTCAAGAAGATGGGCAAAGATAACAGGCCACTGAAATCACAAGCACTAACAGATGAAGACATTAACCTTTTGTACAGTTCGGGGACAATAAACACAACCACTCCCACTGGACTACTGAACTTCAGATTTTTTAACATAGGCATACAGTTTGCCTTGAGAACCAAGGAACACTATGACTTGCAATGGGGACATAACTGAAGGTATCGACACTGAAGGAAATAATTTTTTAGAATATTCTGAGCGGCAAACAAAGACCCGATCGGACGATAATCAAGGGACGTTAGACCAGTAAAACCACGTTTGTACCAAAACGTAACAAACCCAGAGAGAGACACCATCAGGGCATATGAAATTTACAAAAAAAACAGGCCCCAATCTTGCTTATCAGAACAGTCTCCCTTCTATCTAGCACCCAACACAAATGCAGCCCAGGGCTCACTTTGGTTCAGGAATATGAACGTGGGCATGAACAAACTCAGAACAATGATGTCCACAATGAAAACTGCTGCAGGCATAGCTAACTGTAAACGAATTACAAACCATTCAACCCGTAAAACCTCGATACAGAGGTTAATAGACTGTGATGTGCCCCCCACCGAGGTGCAACAAATCTCTGGCCATTGGAAACCGCAGAGCATAAATAATTATTCAATCCTGTCAGAAAAGAAACAGCGTAAAATATCAAGTCTCCTACAGTACCTACCTGAGACACAAGAAAACCAGCAGCCCTCAACATCGACTTGTCTGTTCACAAACCCCAAAGTGGTCAAATGAATCTAAAAGAAATCACAAAAGCAAACTCTCTTCAAACAATATTTGGTCCAAACTGCGTGATCAACCAGGGGGTGTCAATAAATTTCTACCATGCAACTCTCAAAGAAAGAAACAAAATCAACCGAAGGCATCCAGTAATTGAATCAGATTCAGACTAGAGGTACGTAGCTAGTGACACAGTACAATCCATATGTTAATTAGTTGCCTTCTAGAGTAAAAAAAAAGCAAAACAAAAGTAAAAACTGAGATTTAACATTGATATCCATTAGAATCTATCTGAGATTTTCAACACTGCCCCTTAATTCATTTCAGGGACTTCAACATATGACCTCCGTATCCATGGCAACAAACTGTCGTGCAGCAACTGACACTGAGCACACGGAGATACGAACTTCCCACGGAGGACTCAGCTCTGTAATTTATTTTTAGATTGAAGTAACATGCTGCATGTACAAACATTACAAATGGAGCTCCTTTTTTTTCACCAATGATATTAATTTAGCGTTTGTCTGTTTTTTCAATAAACTTGCACAGATTTAATTTCAAAAGTAGCCACTGAGCATTTCCATATGATGCATCACTTGAAACCTCCTAATACAGATCTTATTTATGTCAGTTGTGTTTGTAATAACTAAGTAAAATAAATAAAAAAATGCTTATTTTCTGAAATAAGTTGTGTTGCACATTATGACTATGTCTACTGTTTCTACATGCCTTAACTTTATCAGAGGATAAAAATTTGCACCAGCAATTATATAAATCGCTCTCAGGGTTTAATGATGCATCCCTCACCTCGGGTGTGCATTAAATTTTCATAATGTTCAGGACCCCATGCATTATTCTCTATATAATTACTGGTGAGCCCCAATATCAACCGGTTTAAAAGTCACTGCCAACGGCTGGTTGATATATCAACCCAGCACAATGCAGCTAAATCCGCGTAAAGTCAGCGCAAACAATGCAAAACACCAGTGACTATAAAATAGAAGTAGGCGTGTGTTAAGGATTTTACACTCGGGTGATGACTTTGAAACCTCTCGAGGTTTACGGGTCATCACACGCCTCGGGTGTGTAATTAAAATCCATAACACACACTTGCCTATCCATTATTCTCTATATTAATAAATGCACTACAGTGCCCTTCTAAACTGAAACTACATTACCTTTCATACAATAAATACTAGGTACTACAGGAATTTTGTATCTTTTATCTCTTTTCTAATACATCAATGTCATATTTTAACACCCCCTAGGAGTTGTATTTTTCTGTTCTTAATTACAGTATATAATTGGGCAGCTATATTATGAGGTTTTAACCTCCTGAACTTCCTATTCGGGGTATGGATTTTCCAATTTTGAAGATAATCTGTACATTGCAAAGTGATTACAATAAATGTTACTTTTTTATGTCTTTCATTTTGCCAGTAAGGTGGAATGGATGAATGACTCATTTTCAGCCATGCCTGGGAATTTGGGAGTTTACAACAGGAGTCGCTTACATCATTACAACATACACTTAAATATACTTATAAACATGCAATAAAAACTGCAAACTATATATGTGTATACATTATGGTAGAGTAGCTCTTTTAAATTTAAAGGGTCAAACTTTGCACCTTAATAACTTTGACACCATTCAACAGATTTGCCTGAAATTTGGAAAGCACGATCAAGAACCATACATCTTGGGATCTGCCAACTTTCTTAGTGGTCTGATATATGACTGTGGAGTTATTAAGTGAGAGCGTTTACGGTTTTTGGTGAATTCTTTGCTCGCACCTACAGGTCGCATGGTTTGCGCGACCGGTCCGAAAACTTCAGGGAAAACTTCGACAGCATCACAAATGCACTTTTTAGTGTCACAAATGGCCCAAGTAGTGTCGCAAATCCACCATTTTGTTTTCGGTTGGAGATCAGAAAAATGCTTGCCATTTAAAATTGGGACCATCTAGAGACACCATTCTTTAGTGTTTACCTAGTTGGACCCTCAGGATGCTAGCTATGTCTTTATATTGGGGTTAAACACCCCAGAAATATGTTTTGCAAATTTCCGGAAAAAGTAGTGTCGCAAAGTAGTGTCGCACTCAGGTCACTTTCATGATTTCATTTGCGAAAGTGTCATGATTTGTGACACTATTTTGCCACACTATGCCCAAAATACCAGGAATTCTTTGCCACCCTGCTGCAAAAGACCGGTTTGGTCTATTGGGCTGAAATTTGGAGGGAAGACAGCCAACATGCCACAGATGTGCCTTTTGGTGATTTGGTGAAAAAGTATTGGAGGGCTGCAAAGTTACGGCACTCCAAAGTTGACACGTTTTCCCATAGGATAACATTATGGCATCTGTTGCACCTTTCCGTGCCTGTATCTCGGAACCAGTGCGAGATGCTGACTTTTCGTTGAAAAAATGCTTAGCCCCCCAGATGGGTGCTAAGTACAAAACTAGCCAGGAATATCATAATTCATATATGAAATTTTCATTTTGTTTCTATGTTGTACGGTTCCTGAGACACAAGCAATTTAGTATTCCAAGTCCTCCTTTTCTGCTCTGAGGCCCATTATTATGCATACATTCTTTGTATTCACTGTCTTTTCAATGCAGTTGTTTGGGAAATGAAGAGTGTGCCCTTTCACATTGTGCCAGTTAGCATTTCCAGTTGCTTTTCCTACAGTTTGTGTCACCATTCTCGTGTACGCCACCATGTGCGTTACGGTTTGCATTTTTGTTTGCAATTCTGTTTGCGTTACTGTTACTATTTGCATTTCCATTCCTGTTTGTTTTCATTTTTTTCTGTATCAGCCTGTGCATTGCCATTTGCATTTGCAGTCGACCTTCCATTTGCATGTGTCTTTCATTTTGCGTCATCATCGCTGTTACCATTACCATTGGCGTTTCCAATCATGTTACCATGACCGTGCACATTATGGTTTGCATTTCCGTATGCGCTTGCATTTCTGTTTTTGTTTCCTTTGGCATTACTGTTGCTGTTACTGTTACCATTTACATTTCCAATTGCAGTACCGTGACCGTGTGCATAACGGTTTGCATTTCTGTACATGCTTACGTTTGCGTTTCTGTTTCCTTTGGCGTTATTGTTGCTGTTACCATTACCATTTGCATTTACAATAGCGGTTCTGTGACCGTGCGCGTCACACTTTGCATTTCTGTAGGCGTCTGCATTTTGGTTTCTATTTTTGTTTTCTTTGGCATTATTGTTGCTGTTACCATTACCATTTGCATTTCCAATTGTGGTACTGTGAACGTTATCAGTTGCATTCCGTACACACTTGCGTTTGCGTCTCCGTTTCCGTCACTGTTCGCTTTGGTGTTACTTTGCACTTGTGTTTCTATTACCGTTTGCTTTACCATATGCATCACCATTGCTGCTTGCATTTGCTTTGCAGTTCCTGTTACTATGTAACAAGACATCTCCCGCCACCACATTCCATTCATTATTTATCATCCTCATTCTCAAAAAGAAGGGAAATTAGAGGCAAAAAACTCCATTTAATGCATCAGTTAGGGTTGTTCCACAGTGACAAAAGCAGAGAAATTTGGTGTTGGGTTGAAAGACCCCTTGGTCACACTTCCCCAACCAGGATCGGGTGCGAGTTGAATCATTGATCCAACTCTCACCCCATTCTTCTATACCTCTGCTTCTTTACACATGTGATGGGGTGAGAGTTAGGGCCAATTACCTCAATGCACACTCTGATGCTGGTTGGGGAGGTGGGCTGGGGTCCAAGGGGACTTTCAACCCTAAGACCAAATTTCTGCGCTTGTCGCTGTGGAACAACCCTAACTGATGCATTAAATGGAGTTGTTTGTCTCTATATATATATATATATATATATATATATATATATACTGTATATATGTATATATATAGTAGATATTATCACAGAATATAAAATACAGTAAGTACTGTATACCGCAAAAAACAATCTATCAAATGTTCTCATAACAAATGCAATAAAAGCTGCAAACAGTGTCTCTATTTTATTTGTTTGTTTATTTATTTATTCGGAAATACACCTTTGAGCACAAGTGCTGTTTTACAAAGGTTCTACACCATTGAGTAGTCACAGAGATTGCAAAATAAATATACAGGAGAATGCAGTTCTATCAGAGCATTGTCAGAAGCAGTTCACATACAGTAGGAGCATTGGCATAAGCCATTCATGCAGTGTAAGTGTATTTAAAAGTATTAACGTTATAAACGAGCACAAGCAAGAGCAATTCTAGAGGAACATTGGAACATTGTCAAGTACAGAGCAAGAGGAAAAGCATACTATTTTTTCATAGTTACAAGCTGTCAGAAAAATCAGTTGTAGTAGTTACATTTGACTCTGAGTAAGTGAACCTTACATTTGACTCCAAGTAAGAGAACCTTTCTTAGCTCCCTCCTAAACTGGGCTATTCTATGGAGGCCCAACAGGGGTACAGGTAGTTCATTCAGCCAAAGTTGAGCTCTGATTATACCGCATGAATATTATTAGCGTGCAGTATAAAATACTGTAGGTACATCTTAAGAATCATTCTGTCGGGTGGTCCCATAACCGTTGCACTTAAAAAGTGCCCCAACTGTCTCTCTAAACTTCTTTAAAATATGTGTTTCCAGAGTTAAGTTCTAGCCCCATTTCTGTCACCTTGTTTAACAGTCATGAACCATAGCGTGACAGAGAAAGCTCCGCTATAGTTCTTTTTTATGAAAAAGTTCTCACTGATGTTTTATGTAGCAATTTAAAGTTCTTACTGATGTTTTATGTAGCAATTTAGTATTCTGAACTTTTACTAGCCTATCGCTTAGCACTTTAGGTGTAGCAGTTACCGAAGTCTTTCGTAAAAATGTCAATGTTGAATAATAAATTCTTAGTTGAGGAGACATTGCACCATACTTTTTGTACAGATCACAGTGATGTTGTTGTTTCCCTGCCTGAACAGAAAATGTGCCAATATTGTTAAATGTGACCATATATTTATGTAAAGTTGTGTCCAGTAGATTGAATAACAGAATTGAATTGTACTCCAGAGCTGGAAGAAGAACCTGTTTTGCTATGGAATTGAACTGTTCTGATTTCTATATAACTATCCCAACTTAATATTAACTTTTTGTGTAACCTTGTGAATGTGAGCTTGGAATGTCAATGTCTGGTTCAGAATGGATCCCTAAATAATCAAAATGTGTTGCCTCTTCCAATGTGTAACCCTTTGTCCTTACTATTGACGTTTTACTTCCTATTAAACCTTTTTGTTATTTTGTTCCAAATGCCACAATTTTTCTTCTAATTTAACAGAATGTTATCAGTCAACCAAGTCTGTAGAATAGCATACACTGATTGCATGTGTGTTTCTAAGTCCACTCCTGTTCTCCCTGCACAGTAAAGCATTGTATTATCTGCATACATGACTGACATATCCTTGCAGAGATTTAGCAGGTCATTTACAAAAAGTGGAAACAGGAGCAGACTTGGAACTGAGCCATGTGGTACCCCAATGTCTATTTCTCGCAATTTAGACCTTTTGGCCCTACTTTTTACCATTTGTTTGCTTTTAGATAAATAGTTAACAAACCATTGTAACATATACTCCTCTGCATGTATATTGGCTGATTTTCATATCAGCATGGGCTGGTCCACTTAAATTGAAGACCTTGGACAGGTCAACAAATACTGTTCCAAGGAGTAAGCGTTATCCATGTTATCATAAATGTTGCTAGTTAACCTGACCAAGGCTATTGATGTACTATACCCCTCACAGAACCCATACTGATCAGCTGTAAACAAGTTGTTAATTCCATAGGTTTAGATTAGTTGATCGAATGTTATTTTTTCTAGTAACTTTGCTAAAGCAGGTAAAACCAATATTGGTCTGAAATTTGAAACTATTTGTTTATACTCAGCCTTGTATATTAGGATTATGGTTGCATTTTCCATCACTGAACTTCATCTGTGTATAAGACAAAGTAAACAAATAGGTCACAGGTTTAGCTATTTGTTTTGCTATTAATTCTAACAGTCTTGGTAAAGGCCATCAGCACCTGCCCTGTACTACTTTCTACTACTAACAGATCTATTGTTTCCTTTTCAGTCACTTTTAAAAATGGACGTTTTAACATTTTCTTTATCTAAACCAAAACTCTACTTCCTGCAGAAATCTGACCTAATTGATTTATATAAGCTGTCATATTTATAAAGAAATCATTACATTTTTCTATGATCATCATGTTATTACTAATTAAGTCATCATCAATATTTACTTTATTGACTCCTGCTTGCTTGAAGTTTGCAGAACTCTTTTAAGAGTCCCAAAAAGTTTCTAAGGTTGGCTAAGTCTAGGCTTTTTTCTTTTCCAGTAGGTTTGTTTGGATTTTTAAATTCATTTTGCCATGTTCTGAGATCTATAATAGGTGTTTGATTATATTTTGATTCAGTTTTTTTTGCATTGTTTCCAGAGTGCAGCCCTTGTTTTATTAATGCAGTTAATTAATTAGGAATTAAGTAGCAATGGAAGTAATAAAATTGCTTGTTTTCATCTGCCTTGTTTCTAGTTCTTTAAATCTGCTGTATAAAAGGTTATTTCGATGTGAATCCTCATGCCCTAATGAAGCATTTGAGAAATGCAAGTGCAAGGAGTTTTGTCAGGAACCTCTTTGGGCTTCGCTTGTAACTTTGGAATAAACTTTACTTAGCTGATTTAATCCAGTCTTGATTAGGGAGCATGCCTTTCTCTGGTTCTGTGAAATACTGCCCACTAGAAGGTGGTGCTCGAGTCATGGCACTCCTTCCTTGACTTCTCTTCTCCTTTAACCCTTCCAGAAAACCTTGCCACTGGTTCCTTCATCCTTGGATTCACAGATTTTGTCCTGAAGGGAGATGACCCAGGGTTAACTAAGAGCAGTTATCTTTGCTGATCTGGCCAAGGCATTCAAAACAGCGGCAGATTGCCTTCTGTTTGAAAGCTTACAAGTGCAGGCCTCTCTGACAACTCTGATAGATGGTTTTATACTGATACCAATCTGTACTTTTAGCAATCCTCTCTCCCCCCACCTCTCAATTGGCTCAGGAGTTCCACAGGGCTCTGTCCAAGGTCCCATCTAATTTTTCTCCTTCCTTAAAGAGCACCTTTACTGACATTTGCAGAAATTTCCCCCAGAAACACTATAGGCTCCTTGCTAGTTCCAAAGTCCTTGGGAGTGAAAAATAGAATTTTAATGTGGCCAAATTTTTGGGTGGAAGGAATCATAATTTGGCTCCATGGAGCTGAGCTGCAGATCCCTTCCACTTCCTTGTGTTCAGCACCACACCCCATGCTAGCATGTTTTGAGACGGGGCACACTCCATAGCCTACCATAGGGGCTAACATTTATGTTTTTTTTTAAATAGTTCAGAGTTCCAGTTCAGATGCATCAAGGCCACAGTTCAACAAACAAGAGCCTTGTTAGTTGAACGGTGGCCTTGTTTTATCCAAATAGATACCCTGAACTATTAAAAAAAAAAATCAGCCCCTGTAGTAATCTATGGAGTGCATTCCCATGCTCTCCATGTAATACATCATAATATATGCTAGCGTAGGGTGGTGCTGAACACTATGGAAGTGGAAGGATTTAAGCTCTCAGCTCCATAGAGCTGAATTACAATCCCTTCCATCACAAAAACTAGCAACATTAAAATTCTCCTTTGACTTCCAGTGACATCACTTCATGGTCGGCAGCTGAACTCCGACCTCCACTACCATCCCTCTTAATTGTTGGACATTGATTAGTCTGCAAACCTCCGAAAGATAAATTCCTACCTCTCCACACACCTACAATGGCTGGAAGCCCCCAGGTTGAAACTGGCAAAATCAACAGGCAAATCGGGAGGCAAGCTGAAACAACTGATTCTCAGCGAGGACATGGAGGGATTTGCTGCCCTGACACCGCATGGTTGCTCGCAATCTGAATCTTTAATAGAGCCCGAACTTGAGGAATCAGACACCCCAGTGGAAACAGCCTGCACTCTGCAGCACATCCTCACCACAGTTACTAAAATAGATTTGTCGCTGGTGGACCCGATGCAAGATGTCCAATTGCTCGACAAGAAAGTGTTGGCAAATCTGAGCAGAGTAACTGAACTGTCGGAGGCCCAGGACACACATGAGCGACTCCTGTTGCTACTACTGCAGTGGGAAACACAGGTCCAGTCTTAGCTGGAGGACCTGGAAAACAGCATGCCACAATAATTTTCATATTCACGGCGTGCCTGAAGGAGCAGAAGAGGGCTTTGCCAGCCCCATTGATTTCATTCAGCATCTACTCCTTGCCGCGTTGTCTATACCACTCGACTTAAATCTGGACATAGACAGGTCACACAGATTGCTGGGCCCACACCCAGAAGACCCCAATACTAGGTCCCAGCCGTAGGTCATCAGAATGGTTTATTTCCAGAGCAAGGACTGGCTACTAAAAGAAGCATGGCACTTGAAGGATTTAAAATACCAAGTGACAGCTATATTTTTTAATCAGGATTTTTCCACCACCTTACAGGCTGAATGCCAACAAGTAAGAGCAGTCATAAAAGAACTTAAGGCAAAAAAAGATATAAAAGTGCAATTACAGTACCCAGCTAAAATCTGCCTACTTGTGGAGTCAGGACCGAGGACCCACAATTCTTCGCTTGAAGCAGCCCCAGCACTGCAAGAACTGGGCATTACTCCCCCAAACTTGGAATTGCAGTGACTGGAAAATAAATTGGCATCATCAGCATAGGAAGTGACAGGCAAAGGACAGAATAAGAAATGAGGTCCACCAGGATCCCTCTTAGGGTGTACCTTCATGAATGTCGCAACGCTGATCAACCAAGCAGAAAAAAGAAGCCAAGGTGGGCAAGGGAACCTGCATGCAGCCAGATCTCCCAAATGTTGAGTTACTGTGGGTATTAAAATGAAAAGGGAGACCTTTATACAGAGGGGATAGCCCTGTAAGGAGAGTGGGCTCACTTCCCTTATTAATGGGTCCAAATGATTATTATTTGATTATGGACCTGTTGAAAGACACTTCATATGTTACCATAAAGTTATTTTGGACATAATGACCAGAAAGGCCCACTATGGTCTGGTTTGAATGGGGCCTGCCTAAGAGTTAATTAGGGGGGTTCCTAAAGCAACATTTAAAAGATAATCTACAATTAGTGAAAACAAGGATATCTTGTTTTGGCTCTCAAAGAAGCGGAAAAAAGGAATAAATGGGAAGGGGGAAGGGGTATTAAGAGCCAAACACGCTGAGATGAAAAAAGAAAATAAACCAATCAGCAACAAGATTATGAAGGGAAAATGGAACATCATGCAGGGAGGTTTGACATCTTGATCTAGGGAGAGGGGTGGGAGGTCAGGGGGAAGTGATTGGAGTCTTGACTGTGTGAATTCATTTTGGTGATGGAAAGCATAGTGGCCACATACCTCTGTTTGCTTAAGGCAGAGGTAGTGCCCAGCCCTAGAAAAAAATTTCCGAAGCTACGGTGTATGTTGACAGCAAAAACACCAACATTCCCCACAGCGACAACAAGGAACGCCGCAGACAGGACCCCTGTGCACCACACCGCGAACACCGTGTACCCAACACCACAGATGCACAGGAAGCACCGACGAAATGCATGGCAGCGATGCAGCAACAGAGTGCACGACTGAGCCCCCCGATGGTAATGACGACTGGCGGCACACATCCCGAACAGCCACCCAATGGACAGGAGAGGTATGATGGTGCAGACCATGAAAGAACCTTGGCAGAAACCCCCTGCACAGGGGGACAGTGGGCAGTAACAGTACCACAGGGTGCAGGAGACCTAACCATGCACAGCAGAGGGGTAAGACTGTGGAATGGGGTGCAGATGCTGGACAGGGGGTCTCCTGACACAAGGGCCTACACCTGGAAGGCTGATATTCAGTGCCAGCCCCATCAGGTAGTCCCTGTAGCTCCTGGCACTGCACGCACTGGACAATGTCAGTGATGCACTGAGCTGACTCCCTCCAGCACCTCCGGGACTGCCTCACAGCCTGGCTGGACACAGCCAGCTGCAGCTTCACCTCCGTCAGCCATTGCTCCCCCCACAGGACATCCAGGAACTGCCACAGGGTTGGGTGCACTGCACCAAGCAGGGTGTTAAATGCCCGGTGCCACCCCTTGATTGCATTATTGGTGCGGGGCATTCCATTCAGTACTGTGGTGTGGCAGTTCCACATGGGGATGGGGAACAGAGGCTTGCAGCAGTGGCCGCTGTGAACAGGCCTGCCCAGCCAGGTGTCCTTGAAACAGTCAAGGACAGTAGCGAGTACATCCTCATGAGAGGTGAAGTACTCCCAGCCATGGAGCTCCTCATAGGTGGTGCACACATCCTCAGGGCACAAATGCAAGGGCTGGCAGCATGCTTAGGTGCATGGCACAGATGTTATTAGAGCAATACAGATGTACCAGCTCCGCATGTTGGTGGATGTGCCACCAGACACACTGGCAGAGGTGGAAGAAGCATCTGTGGACGTCCATGTCAGGCAGCACAGTGCGGATAGCCTTATAGGCAGCAAGGTCAAAATCAATGAGCATGCAGCGGGGACTGCCTGCAGGGCACAGCTCTGCGATCTTCGTGTACACAGCAATGTAGTCTGCGGCCATTTTCCTAGCCATCAACACATACACTGCAGGCAGTATAGTCACCCCATCCACCCCATGCAGCGTGTACAGCTGCTGGAACAGCCTGGGGCAGCAGCGGAATGTGCCATCTCCATGCCATGCTGGGCTATGGCCCAGGAATTCAAGCCTCCTCTCGGTACTGAAGAGGGAGGTACCTGTGTTCCATGTTGGCCTCAGCACCCTGTCCTGAGTCATACAGCAGGAACAGTTGACCTGCCAGGGTTTTGGTGTAGTCATCGGTATGGTGAGCTCGACAGCTGCTGTGGGTCCACCATAGCATGCCGGCTGCCCCTCCGGACTCATTGTGCTGACCACTTCAAGAGGGTTACAGGGTAGGCGTCCCCCGACCGCCTCACTCACTCCAGAGCAGCATGCCACTATGAGCTGTTGCCTCGATTGGTTCATGTCTCGAGCCCTCCGCTCACCCGCTGCCCTTACCTTGCAGACCCAATGGCTGTGGAGTCAGGCACATGGTTGTGGGTGCCTGTCAGTACCAGCTGTTCCTTGCCTCTCGTTGAGTACATGGCCTCTGCATCCATCTACTGTGTATTCACAGCATTTCCAATATGTTCTGTTTCCCTGTCCATTCATGCTGGTACGTACCTGGACACCACCAACAGTCTGCGCCTCTTGGTACTCTCCACATACACGACATGCCTCCTCCCACAGCAGACCTGTGTGTGCAGGTGCGCATGCCTCAACTCACCGCTGGTGCACTTGCTGATGCTTTGGGGAGGGTCAGCTTCCTCACTGTGTCGCTGTGGGGGAGTGTGCACTGACTGTGCTGGTGTGCAGATTATGCATTGTATTGTTGCCCCACACCATGCCTCCAAAATTTCCACATAAGGCCAATTTCTGATCACAACTAGTGATCTTCCATTGCATGGCTGTGCAGGGGAATTTTTTCCTTGGAAGTATGTTAACAAGTTCAGTTGGGGTTTTCTCTTTTTGTCTCTTGGTTTAAAACAGGGGACTCATAGTTCATGGTTTTTCTTATATGTTAAAATTTTGTGCTGGGAAGCATGCAGTTACTAAGTTAAATGTTAAGACAACTCATTGACATTTGAGGATGATGTGGCTCTGTAGAAACTTAAAACAAGATCATGTGGAAGTAAGGGATTGGTTAATAGGAGGGATATTGAGGGTGACATGGGAGATACCTCCCCAAAGGTGTTTTTTTTTTCGTTTTTCTCCTTTCAGAAAATGGCTAGCCTCAATATAATATCTTATAAGTGAAAGGTAACTTCCCAGTTAAATGCACCAGGCTGTTAAATGAATTGAAATCACTTAAGGGCAACATAGTGTACCGCCAGGAGATGCACCTCCTGGTAGTGGAGCACACAAAGCTGTGTAGGGCATGGGTGAGGCAGGTTTGGGCAGCCTCACACCCTAATTCCAAAAAAGCAGGGGTTGCTATTCTCATAAAGAGAAACAGCCCATTAATTATTAAAGAATCAGTTCAGGGTCTACAGGGTCGCTCTGTGAGGGTTACAGGGGAACTACATGGCAGGGTGGTACATCTGGTGAATGTTTATGCTCCAAATATGGGAATTGGCAAGTTCTTGCTAGATCTCTTCTCCAAGTTGGCTGCTTTTCACAGGGCAACTCATAATTGGAGGAGACTTGAACATAGCCTCTTTCCCCCATATGGACTGCTCCACAGGTACCTCCCTTACCAACCGGCAGCTACCAAAAACTTAAGGCTCTGACATCAGAGATGGACTGGTAGACATATGGAAAGCCCTTCATAAACAGAAAATGATTATACTTTTTATGCTAATGTCCAAAAACACATTCTAGAATAGATTTATTTTTCATGCAGTAGTCAGACCTACGCCATATTAGTAAAGCAGAGATCCACCCCATCACCTTATTGGGCCATGGGTCAGTATCTGTCAGACTCAATTGGGCCAGGATAGGAGTTAATATGTGAAGACTTAATACTGCTCTATTGAACAATCAAAACTTTATAAAGCAGTTACCAAGTGGCTATAAATTTGGCTACAGACTCTAATGCAAGAGTGCTCCTCTGGATATGGTGGACACATAATGCAGTTCTATGAGGTCAAGCTATCTGTTATGCCTCTGCTCAAAAGAAATTAGCCCTGGCTAAAACTACTCAGTTGATTAATAGGATCACAGAATTAGAGAGACAACTTAAACAGAACCTAGGGAAAAATAAAATCAGGTGGGACTTAAATAAAGTAAGGATCGAACTTACGAGGTTAGAGGAGAAAAAGCAGAAGGAGCTTTAAGGTTCACAGGTCAAAATATTATTGGGGAGGGAGGCAGCTGGGCTCTTGGCCTTTAGCTTAAGAAAGGCCGAGGCTGAAAGAAATATTCCCACCATAATGGATGAGAAGGGTAGAACCTGGCCATTACCTAAAGATGTAGCACACCAATTTAAGAACTTTTACCAAACCCTTTATGTGGAAGATAAAACTGACAAACAGGTTTGATCAGATACCAAACCTTTCTGGACTCCATAACCCTCCCAAACTCTCTCAAGAGGCACAGAAATTATTATCAGCCCCTATAACTTACCAAGAAATAACGCAACTATCTCAGGTCTCCCAGTGGGTAAATCCCTCGCTCTGTTGGACTGTGGGCAGAATTCTATAAAAACTCAAGGAAACTATAATACCCTGGCTGCTGAAGGTCTTTAACACCTGTTTGGAGGAGAATCATTTGCCTATGTCCTGGGAAGAGGTGATGATATCGGTCATCCCTAAGCCTGGCAAACCAGGAACTACATGTACAGACTTCAGACCGATATCGCTCTTTAACCAGGACCTGAAAATTCTCACCAGAATTTTAGCAACATGACTTCAGAAACATATAGAGAAGTTGGTTCATCCTAACCAGATGGGGTTTATACCCCATCGACATATGTTAGATAATGTTCAACTGTTGTTGAATATTATGTTGCAGAGTACTCAAGCCCCTCTCCCTCAAGTAGCATTATTTTTAGATGCAGAAAAGGCCTTTTATCACCTTAATTGGACATATATGAAAGAGGTCATGGAGTGTATGAGGATTGGGGTAATTTGTTAAAATGGGTTTCTCTTTGCTACTAGCACCCCACAGCTAGGGTCAAAGTAAATGGCACCATGTCTGATTGCTTTGATATTGGAAGAGGGACAAGACAGGGGTGCCCTTTGTCACCCCTGCTCTTTGCCCTAAGCATGGAGCTTCTAGCCCAGGCTGTTAGGAAGGATCCTAAAATAAGGGGCATCACAATTAATCAACAAATGTACAAAGTGTCGTTATACGCTGATGACACCTTAATATATTTGGAGGACCTAATGTCATCCCTGCCCCCACCTTGGATCTTTTGAGAGGTTTGGTAGGTGTCTGGGTTTAAAATCAACCTAAGTAAATCTGAGACCATAGCACTCAATAAAGGTCTTGACAGCTGACCCCCCCCATCCTGTAATTGCTTCCTATCAGAATGGTAAAATGTGTAATACCAGACAATTTATCTCCACTATTTATAAAGCGTTGCAGGAGGGGGGTAGGTATGCTGTTGGTTCAGTGGATACAAGAAAAGTGGCAAGAGGAAGTGGGAGAAGATCTTACAGGGGATGAGTGGGGCATGATATGGGATGGCACCCACAAAACCACGGGGTCCCCTTAATGGAGATATTTTCATTGGTGTGTAAACATCTAATTTTTTTATCACCCCGGTAATCTCATGCCATTACTCATCCATACACTTGGATAAGTGTTGGAGACGTTCTGGAGCACAGGGCAGTCATAGTCATATCTTTTGGGACTGCCCAGTTATTTAGTCATTTTGGTCAGCAGTTATGCAGGGGATAGTAAAGATCTTTGACCTGTACAATAAACCCACCTTTGCAAATTTAGTGCTGGGCCTCCCGTCCGAAGAATTAAACACCCAAGTCTAAAATAACTTTTTATGTCTCAGTGGCAGCTTTTAATGCAATAACACAGAATTGGTTAACACCAAGCTGCCTCCATACAATAGTGGAGAAGCAATACTGAGCATATCAAAAGTATGGAAGCCATTACAGCTAGATTATGACTACAGACCAACCAATTTAATTCCAGATGGTTCCCATATTTTGACTTTGTCGAGGCAGAGGGTGGAATGTCTACCTTGGAGCAGCTCTTACTATCATAAACAATTTTAGAGACACTTTATGACATGCCAACTTGATTATGAATAGCTGTTGTCCCAATCCCAATTATGCTCCATGTGATACTTCCAAAGTGATTACAAGAGCTATCAAAACATGGACATGTAAAACTGACATAATGAGACTGAGCATGTCAATGAGTTGCACAATTCTTTATTGTAATATAGTTGTATTTTTATTATATATAAAATATGATGGTGGTGTATAATCCTTTGGCACTAATCTTCTGGGGAAGTTTTCTCAAGATGGAACTTTGAACAAGATGGGAATGGATGCCCCAGCACTGGAAAGGAAGTTATCCTCCATTAACGGCATCTTTAGTACCTGGAAGAAAAAAATAAAAAAACACCTAAGAAGGACAATAGTGATAAGATTATATTACGTTTTTTTATACATTCTGATACAATGTTAAGGAATCAACTAACATCAAAATTGTGGAATGTATGAACTGTACTGTTTTTTGCCTTTGCAATAAAATTATAAGTTAAAAAAAATAAATTCTCTTTTTGGCTTCCATGGACCTGGGAGCAGGCAAGGCTCCTCTTAAGTTTTTGTCCTGAGCACCAGGAAAGATGCTCTTTAAAGATCATGTGCAACACTCTGCTTTTTCCCTCAGACTCATAAATACATAAAAAGTACCTTTCCAACTTGTGCCCTGCCATTTTTTTGTGATATTGATAAATATATGTTTTTTTTAAATTCTGTATTGTTGCTTCATTTGGTTGTGCTACTCCTGCTCTGTATCCATGCTGTGCCATGCAGTACTGAAGACGTCAATAGCATCATGACATCATTGGGGGTTCTTCTGCAATAAAGTGCTGATACAAGCATGCCTTTCCTTGTATTTCTGGCTGTCATAAGTATTACCTGAATGCTGAAGTATCTTTGTAATTGTAGGCCTAACCAGTGCTTAATTTGTAAAGAAAGAGGTGCCAGGCTCTGAATCCAAACACCAAAGGCCGGGGGCTGGGGGCTGTGGGTTTTTAGATGCTCTGTGGTGAGTTTTAGGGGTTATATTGAAGATAAAACACATTTCTGTGTCAGGTTCCCTATCCCTGAATCCAGGGTAAGAATTTTGTTTGGGGGGGGAGAGTCAGGGTATTGAAGAGTCTGGCTGACTGCCGGTAAAGGATCGTAGGCTTATATAAAGGGCAAGATGCTGTGAATTGACCCAAAGGCCAGGGGTCTGGGAGCCAGTAGGCCCCCAGAAGCTCTTTGGTTTTAGATGCTCTGTGGTGAGTTTTGGCTGGGTTATTTTGCAGATAAAATACATTTCTGTGTCAGGTTCCCTTCCACTGAATCTAGGGAAGAACATTTTGGGAGTTATAGAGTTCTCACTACCATAACTCAGAGTTATGGTATTGAGACTCTGGCTGACCTTACTAAGTAACAAAATGTTCCACATAGCATCTTACATGGTACAAGTAGTAGAAGAACCAATTAAAACTGAAGCATGAAAAGTTTTTAGGTAAAGGATCATGGGCATGTAGAAGCAATGGCACAATGCCATGATGACCCAAAGGCCAGGAGTGGATGCTGGTAGTCCCTAAAGCTCTTAGGTTTTGATGTTCTGATGTGTTTGTGGATTTTACTGAAGATAAAACATACTTTGTTACATACCTTTATTGAAGATAAAGCACACTGCTGTTACAGAAGTGTGCTTTATCTTCAATAAAAGCCCCAAAACTCACCACAGAGCATTCAAAACCCAAGAGCTTCTGGCCAACTTATAACATTATAACTATGCTCCTGCAATTAATTTGTTACAATGGGAGGTTAGCTGCTCAAGTAAGAACATTTGATCATATGTCAGGGTCTAAGACTTATCGAACCCCAGGCCACCGAGCACCGTACAGTACCAGGCAAAGTTGTACCCTGCTAGATGCTATGTGGTACATATTGTTGTTGCTTAATAAGGCGAGCAAGAGTCTCCAATATCCTGACTCCGTCCAGGTGAAAAAAATGTTTCCCTAGGAGTCAGGGGGAGGTACTAGGGAACCTGTAACAGAAGTGTGTTTTATCATCAATAAAAGCCACAATACTGAAAACAGACCATGTAAAACCCAAGGGTTTCTGGGGGCCATCAGAACATGTTACTGATTTTTGTACAAGTTAATGTGAGTGAGCTCAGCTCACTAGTCATTTGTACAAAAATCATTCATATTGGGTCGGTTGCAGGATCCGGTTCTATACCATCCTATGCTATGCTTATGTGCATTCCCCCATCTCCCTTTATGTGAGATTGCCGTTATTCCCATTATGCCAAGATATAACTCCTTGTGTTTTAGGTTTTATCAAACTTGTATTGATGATGCCTTTCATGCTTGTCAGCCTTGCTGCTTAGTGATACAGTATTTGCCTGTGCCATAGCATTCTACCACATGGAGGCTGGCCCACTGTGAAACAATATGTTATGCCATTTAATCTGACTTATTACTAGAAATTAAAAAAAATAGTGCATTGGATATCTGTACTCCTTTTTTTTAACCTTTTAGCTATTATAATTATTTATTTCCTTAGAGATAGTTAAAGCAGTTAAAGGACCTTGGTTGGCGACTGTGTGAAGGGGATTAAGGATTTAATTGACTTAACAGTGGCCGGTAGTATGTGCTGCTAATGCTTATGATTTAGCAGCACATCCTACTGGGAGTGGCACCCCACAATCACAGGTATCAGGTGCCGGGTACACAGACATTACATCTCCTTTAGAGCAATTTCAAAAACCTTTCTATAAAGATTCACCTCCCTCCCTATGGACACTGGCTCCACTGAACCTTTGCTCCAAAGCATGTTCTGTTTTCCTGTGTCAGTTTACTGTACTCGGACACAAAATACACTGTAAGTATCTGCAGCATTCCATACTGTATACACTCACTCACTTGCTAGTTTCTGATAAATGAAACAACAGTGACACAGCCACACACCTCAGATACCTGCCTGGCCTGTTGCAGCCACCAGAAAGTGGCCGGCAATCACCTACTCTGCCTAGCATTCAGCCTGTATGTGTGTGTGTGGGGGACTTTCAGCAGGCTAGCATCATCAGCTTGCTAGTACACAGTCTTTCAGCAGGCTAGCACATCAGCTTGCTAGTACACAGTCTTTCAGCAGGCTAGCACATGAGCCTGTTACTCAGTCTTCTGCATACTCAGCCAAACCATTTAACAGGCTGCTTCATGCATGTTTAAAACATTTGATAAGTCTAACTCTGCCCACAGCCACTCTCACAAAAATACCATACCCCCTTTTCATTTTTTCTAGTCTATATCCACCTGTCTTGAAAACTGGGGAGCAGTATTCTACCCCCCCCCGACCGGGGTTATTATTCTCATCCCCTGGCAGTGGGTATTTTTTGCTATACTCCCCTTCCCGATTTAATTAGATCAAATTCACACCCAACCAGCCAGCCAGGCCCACCCTGACCCACAACACAAGTGCACTGTGGAGCAGACAGTCAAGGTGAGATCTCTCTCTCTCTGTCTTACTCACTCACTCTTCAGCTCTCAAGGCACAATGCTGAAAATGTAATGGTGGTTACTCTCCTGATGTACTGAGACTGTCAGACTGACAATGACCTACCTCCTTACCAGCAGCGCACTAGTCTTCTCTCCAGTCTGAAATGAGTCCTGGCTAGCTCTGTGTGACTCCTGCTCCCGACACTCCTCCTGGCTCCTTTCCCAAGTTCCAACATGACCGTGGCGGGCGGGCCCACCCACCAAGTAACTACTGTCTTGTCATGGCCTTGAATTGACCAGCCGGGTCAAGCGGGGTGGTTCAGTGACTAGGAGCGGTAAGGTAACAGATGGACTAACACCATGGTACTAGACTGCAGCAAGAGACACAGTCACGAACGGCCGGAAATGGCATTGGTCAGCAGGAAGAGATCCTCACAGGACCGCTGGAGGATATACCGATCAGGATTCATGCACTGCACTGCCCTGAGCCAAGTTCTCACACTAGGGGTCACCATCAAAAATAAATCCATCCAGTGAGCAAGCACAAGTTGGCTGCACAGTGATGAGTGATCACATTATAGCTCCTTCGAATCCTTCCAATCCTATTCATCATTCCTCGAGTCACTAACTGCAGTGCGACAGTGCATGCCATCAAGCTCCACTACATTCAAGCCACCGTGCACTTCTGATTGGTTCACGATGGAGAGGAGGAGGAGGAGGAGCAGACTTGTCCGGCGATCAATCAGGCCTGACTTGAGTACTATAGTTCCTTCCAAGCCTCCTCATCATTCCTTGAGTCATTGACTGCAGTGCAACAGTGCGTGCCATCAAGTGCCACCACATTTAAGCTGCCATGCGCTTCTGATTGACTCACAATGGAGAGGAGGAGGAGGAGCGGACTCATCTGGCGATCAATGAGGCCTGACTTGAGTAGTAACTTGTTTATTCTCCTGCTCAGCTTTGAAATCTGTGAGTGCTGCCACTGCATATTTAATTTAAACTAAATAAAGTCAAGTGCAATGTCAGAGAGAAGAGGTGCCAGGGCTGAGCCCCGGCTAGCACCAACACAAATTAAGCACTGGGCCTGACTGGATTTTCTCCTCCATTATGCATTGCTTCAGAAGTTTGCACTTTCAGAATGTTTTTGTGTTTGTGTTGGGTGGGGGAGGTTGTCAGGAAACTGCTCATATGTCATAGGGACTTCCAATATACTGTACTACAGTCTTGTGTGTCTCCCCATCCTTACAGCATACACTATGTAGTGTTTTGACACAGTCTTTATGTAGCAGTGCAATGAAAAACGTAATTCCAAAAAGCTAATTTTCTGCTACGGTTATGAAAAATATTGGCAGAACTGTAGATTTGGATTTTCTGGATGCTTCCTATGCTGTGAACTGTTCATTTACATTTTTGTCTGGATTCTTATCCTCCGGTCTTCAGTATTATTTCCATGCAGAAATGAAGCCACCATCTGTTTTTCTTGAGAAATAATTATTTAAAAACTTTTATAAAAAAATTCTTAAATGATAATGGAACCGGAAAATTTCACTACCAAAATAAATTGGAAGACATCTGGCATTGATTAGGAAGAAAAAGGTGGGGCCATTTTCATTGCACTGTTGCTTTAAATACAGATACTTTCTTTCATGAGTTGTTACACATTGACATTAAACAGTATTTGCAATGGCACTAGTGCTTGCCTATTTTGCTGCTTCACTGACTGCCTCTCCATGCTCATGCTGTGTAGAGGACTTGCCTCTACCTGATGGCTGGATTTGCCAGAAGACTCCACGTACATGCATCATGTATTTTTTAGCACTATAAGGTAAATATCTGGTCATATAGAAGGCTTTATCCTGAATTTGTCAAAGTGATTCATTAGGGAAAATGAACACTACAACCCGTGAAATAAGCATTTGATATATTAGCGCTATGGCTCAGTGTATTATTTCCAGGGTTGTAGTGCTTTTTCCCCTTATGAATCAGTTTGCCAGATTCAAGATAAAAAACACCTTCTACTGTATATGACCAAATATCTCCCTTACAGTGCTCAAAAAATACTGGGCCCACTTTTCAAAAGCCCTGTGAATGCTGCAAGCCTCTGGTGCACTGATCATATGGTGCGGGGGGCTTGTGGCATTCTAACAGTGATTTTCATTCCTGTTTACCAAATGCCGCAAGTTAGACCAGCTTCCCCATGGTGTAACTTGCACCATATGGGGGACCTTTTTCATGGGGCTTGCGCCAAATATTTGGTGCAAGCTGTCAAGGTGTGTGGAACTGCCTGGAACTGCACTCAATGTACAAAGATTGAGTGCAGTTGCATCAAAGGTGTTTGACATAGGTGCACCAAACAGTGGGGTTGACACAGGACATGGTGCAAGCCCTGTGTCAGCCTTTGAAAATCAGTCCCCATGTGTGTACAGTATGTGCGAGTCTTCCTGCAGATTCAGGCCATCAGGTAGAGGCATATCCTGTTTAGAGCATGGACATGCAAAGGCAGTCAGCTAAGCAGTGAATATGGGCTACAGAATATTCAGTTTTATGTAAATGTTCCTTCTAAACTAGCAGGGATAATTTATAAAGTGGGATGGAATGAGGAGGGGTTGGCACTAAACTACAGGCATAGGTTTTCTGAGTGGCTTCATTTCCTAAGCACAAAAAACTTAGTAAACAGCATACAGCATTGTCAGTACCCTTTTAGTCCCACTTGAATGCCAAATGGCATCAGCATGCTAGACGACATCTAGACAGCACAGCTGGAAATACAAACCTAAGCTAGAACGTAAGCTGCAGTATGTGCAAAAAATATAAACATACTTTTCTAATTGTATAAGCAACAAAGACCAGAAAGCACCACAAAGAACACATCAGTATCATGTAAATGAATAAAAAAATGCAGATAATCTAAATGTAAGTAAGACATTTTGCATATGATCTTTAATGACCTCCCCAAAGTCTGTTCCTCCTCATGCTTTCATATGTACAGTATGCAGATAGCATAGTGCTCTTCCTCAGTGACCCACCCCTGGCCCCTAATCTGGAAGTGTATCTCCAGCTGGACTTTGACAACATTTCAGAGTAGTTCCACTTAAACCAACCCCTCTCAGTGCTAAAGAAATGGCATCCATTACCTCTGGTAGCAGACACTGCTTGCTTTGAGACAAAAATCTTAGTGCAGCCTTTATTTCATGACTCCCGAGTGCAGGTTCCCTTTCCCATCATTGAGAAGACACTGGTTGGTCAAGGTTCCCAACCCCATGGTTTTCAGGACTCTGATGGTTTTGTCAGAGAAAGTTCCTTTCTTTAAATATTTTATTATCTGGCTAGATCAACAGCTTGATTTCTCCCGACACAAGGTGCATTTACACAGCCTGATCTGCATCATTGTAACTGGTGCGGATGAGTTGCATCAGTGCAGCTCAGGCCATGTAAACAGCCTGAGGAGCACCCTAAGTTGCTTTGTTATGGTGCGGCGCACTCAGTGTTTCGATGGGAATGCATACCGATGCAGGCTTTTTGTATTGCTAGCATGTATAAACTGTGCCCCACATGCACTGGTACAGCCCCACAGCACCTTGCATGATGCTGCCATGTCTCTTCTGCCTTCCTCCCCTCGACTCTCTGATTGGGGGAAACCATATAACTTGGAGTGAGAGAAACGCAATATATTTTCATTTATTGGTACCTTGGAGGGGTGGTGGTTATGGAAGATGAGAGGGTGAGAGAGGCAGCATTAGCTTGACTCCCAAACCTGGCAGAAATGTATTGACACAAAGCAGGGAGTCAGTTTGAACTACAGACTGACCCTGCAGGGGTGCACAGCGTCAGCTGTGTAAACAGCCTTCAGGAGTGAGGAAGGTGGCATGACAGGAACTCAGAGCATACTGCAACATAACAAAGCAGATAGACTAAACAGGCCTACATTGATGACATGTACTCAAAATGCCTCCCAAAGCTAGGTGCACTGTACAGGAACAGGCTTTATATCCCCTTCCTGCCTGGCAGGAGGTTGTTCTCAAAATGGTTCTCTTGACATTTGGTTATGAGGACATGGGGCCTGATTCTACAAGCACCCGTACACATGTCACAAGTTGCGACATGTGAGGGGTGCAGTTGTGACATGGACCCTGTGCCCGATTCTGTAAGGGGCAGGGTTCCCGCAGCTAAGTCCCGCAATTTGTGACAAACCCACATATAGGCCAAATGAAGGGCATATCTAAACGGCTTGTCGCAAGCCGCAACCCCGGACATGAAGGGTGCAAGTGTCCCCCATCCCCAATCTCCGCACTGCATTATTGAAAACCCTGCAGGGCTACACATGCCTCCCCCCCCAGCCCTGATCCCCAATGCCAGCCACCCGCAAATGGCATGTCCTGTAAAAATAGAAAAAATAGACAAACCCTAACCTGCAATCCCTGGTAATCTGGTGGCCCCCCACCCGGCATTGCTAGAACACCCCACCCCCCACAGTTCATTCATTGAGCACGTATATTACAGAGCGTGCTCAGACAGAGCTAGTCGGCTGCTGGCCACAGTGGTGAGAGGTACTCAGCGCCAGCCGGCTGGGTAGTGGGGTGCAGGTGGTCTGGCAATGCCAGGTGTGGGGACCACTAGACTACAAGGATTATGGATTAGGGTTTGTCTATTTTGTTCTATTTTTACAGGGCATGCCATTTGTAGGCGGGCTGGCATCAGGGATCGGGGCTTGGTGGGGTATGTAATTTCAAGTGGGCTACTTACAAGTATTTAGGGATCAGGGCATGCAGCAGCCCTGTGACATTATTTTCAAGCACTGGGAATCGGGCATGCTGCAGCTTCTGCAGGGCATTTTGGTATTTACGGGGCATTACCATGTTGTTTCTGGGTTGGGGTATGGGGGAGAATTGGCCCTGTTTTTTTTTTTTTTGTGTTTTTGGGTCAGGGCAATGTTGGGGGGCATACCATTGGGGATGGGCGCTGCACATGCAGGCAACTCCGGGGTGAGTATAGTTACACCAGCTATATGCTGGTGTAACATATGTTGACTGTGTTTCCTGGGGTTGTTGGAGAATAGTGCCCTGGGGACTTTGCTGCTGCCCTTCCAGAATAGGGTGCAGCAGCTGCTGTAAACCCCCAGTGCCATGTTGCAGGGGGTTTAATGCACTGGTGGCATAAGTCCACTTTTGGCGTAAGCAGCCTGAGGCATGTGCAGGCTGCTTTGCAGAATATCAGAGAGTTAGACTGCTGCGTGAATTTGCTACTTGCACCATTTTCTTTGGCACAAGTCAAGTTACACCAGACATAACCTTTGAGAATTGGACTTATGGTCTACATTGCCACCCCTGTGTTCACCCTGAACTGTGCACCTAAACATTTCACTCCTCCCTCTACTCCAAGCTGCACCTTCCTCTTCCTGAGGACAGATATCTTTTCCACTCTGCTATTCTAATATCTAAAGTCTGGTCCTCTGCTTTACTTTATTGCCCCTCCGATCTCCTCTCTCTCCCTCCCTTTCCTCTACCTACTGTATCAGGAGCACTGACTCCAACTCCTTCACATTTCCCATTTTCAAAGGGCTGGTTTCCTTTTCTTTCAAACTCTCCATCTTTGGAGCAACCTTCCTCCCTTTATTCATTCCTTTTCCTCTCCTCTCTCCTTAAAAACCTTGCTCCATGAGTTCATGGTTGACCCCTGCCCTTGTACCTACTCACTCTTCTTGTGCATTCTTTCTTTCACATATTAGCTTTTTATCCTCCAGTACCTGTCTGCCTGTATATCAGGTCTGGTCTTCATCAGCAAACTGCCAGCTCAGTTATCCCAGTGGAGGTCAACATGGAGCAAGCCTGAGTGAATAGCCATCATCATATAGACCTATCTGTGGATTTTTCCCTATTTTCTTCTGTTTTTCCTCTACCCCTGCTGTAGTGCAACAACGGATGCATGCAATATTCTATCACAGCAGGGAGCAAGCTCCCTGGACTGCCATCTGGGCTCATTGCAGTGCTGGATTTCCAACACCACCTGACCTGGCTGCCCAAGTGCTGGCTTCCATGTGCACGCTGGAACCTGGGCCACCAGCATGATATAAATATAGCACTTTGCATTAGATTCAGTGAGATGTCATGCAGGCAACCACATCAACGTACCATTTCTGGTATATGGGGTAGTTGCAGTACATAAGAGTTACATGGTAGCTGGCTTAGGTGGTGGGAGGGCTGCACTGGTCACCAATCCTCCTCCTCTTCTCCAGCCCTGTACTGTTTGGCAGTCCGTGCAACCAAGGGGAGGAGAAGGGTGGGATGGGGTGCTATGAGGTGCTATTTGGGCTGAAGAAGGGGGTGATAATGATAATGTTTTGTTTTGTAAACAAGTCTTGACTACCGATTTGGCAGAGGTGGGTGGGCAAGAGGAAGGAAGATGGGGTGATGGGTACTGCCTTAGTGGGAGGGTACGTAGTAGTTTTCCTTCTTAATTTGGCTGAGCAGAGAAGCTTGGCAGCTGCAGCGGAGCAGTATGGACAATTTGGCTGAGGTATTGACCAGCTGACCAGTCCTTGATGAGCCATCTTCTTAACTTTCCCTTTAAAAGTGACCTTTTTTTATTTAATTTTTGTTAACCGGGAAAGGTGGGCTAGGTAGCTCTGCTTTTTTCAGACTCATCCGGGGTAAGGGGATACAGATGCAAACTGATACATTCAATCAGGTTATGCTATTGGTGGTATTTCTACTGAATGAGGGAAATTTGGCCAGGACACAGGAAATTCTCCTACTTTTTTCAGGAAGTTCATGGGAACCTTAACATCTACCAAAACAGGTAGAAGGGACTGTGACATATTACCTTTGGCTCACAGCTACATGACATTCTTATAAAAGTCAAGGATAAGAAGACTTCACTACTTTTTCATTAATTTTTTTGTTGACTGAGTAAGTGCACTAGACAGATTCTGCCTATCTTCAGGCACGACCTGGGGGTGGGGGATACAGATAAATGCCAACTGCCTTTTAACCAGATTAAGCTGTTGGTGGTATTTTTAGTAAATGGGGGGAAATTTTGGCCAGGGCACTGGAGAAATTCCCCTACTCTTTCGAGGAGTGCCATGGGATCTTTAACATCCACCTGGAACGACACCAGAACAAGCAGATGGGGCCTTGGTTTAATGTCTCATCCAAAAGATGGCACCTCAGGAGTGCAGCAACACCCTCATGCTGCACTACAGTGTTAGTATTGGGATTCAATCTAGTGCCTGGTGTGGGATAGAACCCACAGCTTTCTGATCTCCCGCTTCAGAGGCAAGTGTGCTACCTGCTGAGCCACTGACACTCGACATCCATACCTAGGATGAAAAGCAGCAGTTTTCAAGCAATTCTTAAAACAGGAGTTTCATTTGTAACTGATCCCATCATGGCGAATTTTGTTCCTTTCATGGATACATGGATACAGAGGCTAGTGAAACAGGGTTACCATCTCTGAAGTTAAGTCTCACCAAGGCTGAGGATCATTCTCCTGCAGATTGTCATCGAGGCATAGGTCAGGAAGCATAGAAAAACCAGGAGCAGTTGTAAAATTCCCAAGTAACATTTTATTATTATCAATAACAGCAAAATAAAAATAAAAATGATTCAGTATAACTATTTACAAAGGCAGTACAAACAGAGAAAACAAAGTCCTTCATATGAGGATACCGCTAATTCCAGGTTTCAGCTTCTCAGTCTCTCTCTCACTCTAGCAAAAGCATTGCTGCTCTTATTTCTGCCTCCTGGACTCGTTAAGAGACCAGAATTGACCTCTTGTTGACAACTCTGCAAAAGAGTTTGTGCTGCATGTCAAGGTTAACCCCTAAATTCCAAATAGTTTTTCGTAATCATTTCAATAATGCAACTATATACAGTTTCAAACTAAGGGATCCCAGTATCACTTACAGTTTCATACAAAATGCACATATATATTTTATAAATGCAAATAAGGAAAAGAAAAGACAGAAACAGCAAATGAAGGCAGAGATATGTTTTTGTGATTAGTGCAGATTTTTTATTTTTTTATTTATAAATGTTATATTGTATGTTATGTCTTTTTATGCACTTTCTCACTTTACTTGTACAATGCTTCAAGAATTGAGAACAGATGCTTTATAAATAAAATTTGCCTTTCATTGCTTTGCCAGTTCCCCTTCTAGAGAGAGAAATAGGACTCTACTGGATTTATTTCAAAGTTCCAAAGAATAAGTGCCTCTTACGCCAAATTCTACATCTCAAGAATCTCAGTATATTTGTCAGACCAGTCAGCTTCAAAATTAAGTCTCTAAGCTCAGTTATCAGGGAAGTCCAGTCAGGAGATTTCCTAGCTCCTATAAGTCTGTCCAGTGCATACCTGCACATTCTGATACAGTGCTTCCATCAGAGGTTCCTGACGTTTGCCTTACAGAATCAGTATGTGCAGTATCAGGCCATTTCCTTTTGGGCACGCTTCAGCCTGAGGGTCTTTACAAAAGTATTAGTAGTAATCATGACATAGCTTCAGAAGGAGGGTCACAGTCTGTACCTTTATCTAGAAAATATAATGATAAAAGTGTTATAAGAATTTCTAGCTCACAGTTTGAGCCAGATGACCCTTCGGATCCTAAGGGACCATGGCTTGCTAGTAAACATGGAGAAGAGATTCACTCCAACCTTCTCAGAGTGTGGCACACTTGGGGTTCATTTTCTCATGGACTTTGTAGGTGTTTTCCTCTCTCAGCAGAGGATGGAGATCCATGTTTTAGAGATTCACTGATTCAGAAGCCATAGAGCAGTTATAACCCACTGGTGTCTCCATAACTTAGGCCTAATGCCATCCACCATAGAGATGGTCAGCTGGGCCAGGCTTCGCATGAGATCTCTGCAGATTCATCTCCTCTTTCACTGTTCCCCAGAATTGTAATGATACTGGGTTCCATTCTGAATTCAATGCTCAGTCCACCAGTCTTTGCAGTGGTTAGGGGAGAATCTTTTGAGAGCATCTCCTCTTTCTCCTTCTTTGGAGATAATTATAATGCCAAATGCCATCCTAACATGTTGGGACATGGTGATGGACAAGATTCCAGTTCAGGAGTTATAATTTGTAGAAGAATAGAGCCTACAGATTAATGTTTCAGAGATGAACCATTTACTTGACATTAGTCTTCATCCATTTTCAGATCAAAAGCTAGTCATCAACCTCTGCATCTAGCCCGCCACCCCCGACCAAGGAAAGCAGCCACAATCCCCAACTAGGCTCTGCACTTCAGCCAAGTGGCCCTGGCGCTGCTACCTGCTGCCGTCCGGACCTCTACATCCAGTCCCTCACCCCCTGACCAAGGAAAGCAGGTACGTTTGGTCAGCTCCTAGCTCGGAGGTGTCAGACTTCAATCCCCGTAATCGGACTGGCTCCTGGGGACTGTGGCTGCTTCCTGATTGGATGCTGCAGATCCCCATTGAGAAAGAAAGCACCCAAGGCACCTTTTTCAAAACACAGCTCGACCACTGCCTTGCTGTACTGCTGTCTGGACAGTTTCTTCTGCTGAATTTACTGCTCATGTGGAAATATTTTTTTTCTCTCCTCTTGGAAATTTCTGCCGTTTAGCCTGCTGTATTAGCTAGGCCTGACTTCTATACAGCTTATGGCCTGTGCTGCTGAATATTTTAACTGTTTAAACATTTTACCTTTAAACTATTGCACTGTATATGTAGAAATTGCCTAGCATAGTATAGCAGAGTTGTAGTGAACTTTAACTTACTGCCTGACGTCTATATAGCTTACTGCTTGCACTACTGAGTTTTTTCTGCTAATTGCCCATTATTGTAGAATACCTAGAACTGACTACTGCCTGCTGTTTTTTCTGCCACGCTCTTTTCCCATCACAGTCCCTCTCAATCATCCTCGGACTGCCTTCTTTGTTTCCCTCTTTCTCTTGCTTTTTCCCTTTTGTATTTCTTTCTCTCTATTCCCCACAATGTTTCTCTGCCATCTACTGGACCCCTGATTCCCTCTCCTGACACCCCCCTAAACCAACACATTCTGTAAATATCGCCTGGCATTTTGGGCCATCTTCTCTACCCATTCCAGACTACCCTGAGTGCTCTCCACCACACGCCTCCTTCACAGCTCTCCCTGGTCTCATTCAAGGCCCCCCCACCTCCTGAATCAGCCTTTTGTTTTGCTATATTCCCACCTGGCACCTTTGTCCAGACCTCTCTGCAGGAACCTTTTCTCTCCCTCTATTTGCACCTACTTCTGCCCTGAGCATTAAATTGCCCAAGGCCCTCCCATCAATTTACTTGACTATGTCTTTGACTTTTACACTAATGGCCCACCTTTTTTTCTGCTCTGTTTTAGCCACAAGCCCAAACCAGGCTCTCCACTTCAGCCGCGTAGCCCTGGTGCTGCTACCTGCTGGCAGCCGGACCTCTGCATCCAGCCCGCCACCCCCTGACCAAGGAAAGCAGGTACATTTGGTCAGCTGCTTGCGCGGAGTTGTCAGGCTTCAATCCTCATAATCGGACTGGCTCCTGGGGACTGTGGCTGCTTCTGATTGGATGCTGCAGATCCCAATTGAGAAAGAAAACACCCAGTGGCACCTTTTTCAAAACATAACTCGGCCACTGCCTTGCTGTACTGCTCACTGGACAGTTTTTTTCTGCTGAATTTACTGCTCATGTGGAAATATTTTTTTTTCTCTCCTCTTGGAATTTTCTGCTGTTTAGCCTGCTGTATTAGCTAGACCTGACTTCTATATAGCTTATGGCCTCTACTGCTGAATATTTTTACTGCTTAAATATTTTACTTTTAAACTATTGCACTGTATATGTAGGAATTGCCTAGCAGAGTATAGCACTACTGTTCTCTGGACAGTTTTTTCGCCCACCTCCCAGCCCCTCCTCCCTCCTTTATTAAGTACACTTCCCCAGTGATCCCTGCCCCCTGAGGCCTCACACTAGTCAATTATAGCAACTCCTTAAAGGGGCTTTCCTTTCTGTAACTTCTTAACGAGGTGATCCTCTCTCATGATCAAATAACTTATCATCCTCAATGCATCTGGGATCAAGTGTATTGACACAGACTATGGTCCTCCTCCTACTGCCTACACCAGCCCCACCTCACTTAGGACCATCACCCTCTCCATATAGTACCCCCTCTTATCTACAACACCTCTAACAGACCTCCCCGGTGCTGACCACCTTCCCCTTGGTACCCCCCCACACTTCCACCCCTGCTACCTCTTACTTCCCACTCATACCTTGGTCTCTTCTCCTCAATGCCTTTCCCACCCTTCATACTTACCTACCCCTTGCACCCAGCACCTGGCCCCGTGTCCAGTCACAAGGAGATGCCGCAATCACTACCATGCTTTGGTGCGCTTAATCACCCTCCTGTTGCTTCTATCAGGTAACATTCATCCAAATCCTGGCCCCATGCCCAACCTTATGAACAAGCCTGCCCAGGCTCAAGGACTCCGCATGCTTCTATGAATGTTTGCAGTCTCCTTAAGAAGGCTGCTGCATTCCAATGCTGGGTTACTCAGCACCAACCAGATTGTCGCATTTGTCGAAACCTGGCTATCCAAATCCACCCCTGACTCCATCGTCTGCCTCCCTGGTGACACACTTTTTAGGGAAGATCGGATGGGTAAGCGTGGAGGTGGTTGTGCTGTCTACATGGGTGACTCCCTCCTTGGACATGCACTTCCGCCACCCAAGTTTGATAACGGAGCGCAAGCCCTCATGCTAAAAATCTCCCCCAACCCTGGTAAGGGCCCACTCTTTCTCACCGTTGCCTATATTCCCCCCCAGAAAGCAAGGCCTCACCATTCAGGCGCTTGCTGACTATCTCTCTGGCATACAGCCCAAAATGGCCCAGATAATTGTTGGTGACCTGAATATCAACTGGCTCTCTGCCACGGCCTCCCAAACCAGAGATATCTTTGCTGCCCTTGACATGTCTCAGCTTGTCACCACCCCAACTAGATTCAACCCCTCTACTGGCTCTAGTACCCTCCTGGATATCACCATTACCAACAGCCCCCAGAAGGTGCTCGATATCAGTGTACTTCCCAGCTCACTTAGTGACCACTCCCCGGTCGTATTCTGTTGGTCCACTGCCAACAGCAACTTGCACCACAGAGCACCCAGTGACATCGCCTACTCCCTGGCTGCCTAATTCACCTACAACTGTACCTCTCACAACTGTATTGGTCCCCAATCAGGCTTGCACTGTCCATAGATGAGGTATTGGATTTTTTCACTTGCACTTTTAACACTGCCTGTGACATCTATGCCCCCTTCACTAGAAATCGCACCAAAAAGCAAAGCACACCGTGGGTTACCCCCTCCCTCCTTCACAAACTTAAAATGAGAGACGACCTGTGGCACATTGCCATGGAATCTGGCAAGCCAGCTGATAGGCAAGTGTACAATGCCAAGCGCAATAGTGTACTTGGGCCATTCGACAGGCCAAAGCCCAGTACTATCAATCCGCTCTTGTTTCCTCCTGTGGGTCGACTAGAAACTTTTGGGATAATGTAAAGGAGCTGAATGGGAAATCCTGTTCCCCACCCCCCTCTCAACTCTCCTTTAATGGAACTGCCTGTTCTGACCCCCTTGGCATTGCAGACTACCTAAACAACACTTTCTCAGACCTGAGTTCAGTCCTGCCCAGTAACTTATTTGACCCCATCCCAGTAGCACCCCTGCCCACTCTCCAGAGACCTCCTTTCTATCTACATACCATCTCCCCGCTGGAGGCTAGACCCCCTTCTGCAAAAAGCCATTAGTAGTAACAACCCTGGCACCGACCTACTGGACACTAGGCTACTTCGTCTGACATAGGATGCTATCCTGGTCCCACTTACTGAGCTGCTCAACCACTCTCTGTGCCTGGGGCAGTTCCCCAGCACATGGAAAACTGCCATCATTACTCCCATCCTAAAGAGCGGCGATCAAGCTACCCTGGGTAACTATTGACCTATCTTCATCCTTCCCCCACTCTCTAAGGCCCTTGAAAAAGTAGTTGCCAACCAGCTTGCCGAATACCTGGCCATGCACAATGTCCTCTGCCCTGAACAGCATGGCTTTCATTCAGGTCACAGCACCACAACCGCACTACTTGAATTCTCCAACATCCTGCACTCTGCTGTTGATGCTGGAAGGCCTGAAGGTGCCGTGTACATTATCCTCGCCAAGGCCTTTGACATAGTTTGCCATCCCCTCCTGCTTGACTCCCTCAGAAGCCTTGGTTTTTCCCCTGGCCCACTTGCATGGTTCACCAGCTACCTCTCTGCCAGAACTAAGTGTGTAAAAATCAATAGCACCCTATCTGACACATGACCTGTCCACTCTGGGGTTCCCCAGGGCTCCACTTTAGGCCCTCTTCTCTTCAGTCTCTACCTCATTCCCTCTCCTCGGCCTGCCCATGTAAGATCCTCCTCTACGCAGATTACGCTGTGCTCTTCTCCTCTGACCCCAACCCCAACACACTCCAGGCCACCCTCCAGCAAGCTTTTTTTTTTCAACTATTTTTATCTCCTACCGACTCCGGAACTCTCTCGGGCCTCTTCTCTGGCCGGTGCCATTCTACCGCCCTCTGAGAACCCCGCCAACCTCAAGGATGTCACTTTCTCCCAGGCACCCTGAAGGAGACGAAGGGTCCCGAGGAGATCGAAGAGGGTGGTGGCGGGGCTCCAGTGTAGGGCATGTGGTGGCAGGGTTCTGGAAGGGCCATTGCCTATCCGGGCCGGAGGGGTATTTGTAAGTTACGCCCCTGAGGTGGGACGGCAATGCCGCCAAGCCCCGACATGAGTGCTCCCACTCAAATCTGGAAGACGGGCGCCCAACGCCTGTCCCAAGCCTGTTAGCCCCTAGTGCATCGCAGTGCTGCTGGTCTCCATCGGGGCTGCTACCACACCGGGCTGCCCTGGATCCCTCCTCGAGGGAGGAGAGCAGTCCCTTGGATGCTCAATCCTCTCTCTCCCCCCTGCCACCCCAACAGTCCGGGCTCGCTCCCGAACCTGGGTCGCCGGCATGGCGTGAGGTGTGGCGTCCAGCGCCTCAGCCCTCAGTGCCACCAGGCCAGTCTCCAACAAGCTTTTGATGGTTCATATCATAAGGGCTAGTCCTGAACCTAAAAAAGACCAAAGCTATGCTCTTCTCGCATCACCAAAGCAAAGTCAGTGGTGCCCTCTCATGATACAGCCTAGCACACTAAACCCAATTGAGCAGGTTTCCTCCTACAAGTATCTGGGCAGTACCTTTGATTCAGCACTCTCCTTCCATTCCCATATCAATGCCCTTTCTGCTGCCACCAATGTCAGGATTGGACCGTTATACCACCATAGGGACTGCCTACTACAAGAGGCCCTTAGATTGGCAATCACCTCCTCTGTCCTCTCGCTAATCGACTATAGGCTGCCCATCTATGCTGCAGCCGACAACACTGTGCTTGCAAGAATCCAGCTCTCTATAAACAAGGCCTGCAGGCTAATGCTGGGAGCCCCTAGGTGCACACATACGTGCCTGTTGTATTCCACCACCAACTTGCTCAACCTTGAAAAAAGACTCCGCTTCCAAACTTGCGTTCTTGTAAAAAAGACCCTGCTAGGGCTCTCCCCCCCGGGGTTGCCACCTCCCTGCAGCATGCCTCCCCCTCAGTCTCCACCCGCAGCACTGTCAATACCTCCTTTATTGTCCCCAGGGTAAGGACCTCTATGGCCCAGAGATCCTTTTGCTATTGGGCTCCCTCCTGGTTCAATTCCCTCCCAGTCCACATAGTTGACTCCACTAAACTTGGTCCTTTCAAGGTCTCCCTCAGAAGCCATCTGACAAGTACTTGCTGCTGCAACTGAACATAATCCCCCACCTGCCCCTTACCCTCACCCCTAAGCTGGGTTTGCCCTGTTTGCTTTTGCTGTATATGCCTGGGGTCTCAGGATGTATCTGCTGACTAATGTTATAAAATATCTCTGGTTGCTACCTGACATGGTACTCGTGTACCTATATTATGACTACTGTGATCTACCTATATTACCAAGCTTGTACCACCAGTGAATGCCTGTAACACTGGTTGCTTTTTTAATCTAAGTGTTATGTACTGTACTGATTTGTTTGCTGTGACGTATTGCTCTCTTGACGAGGTGCCTTTGTAAATGAGTGTTTGACTCAACAGTCTGTAAACCAATGATCTAATAAATACATAAATATATAAATAAAAGGTTTGATCAGGCAGTGCAGTGACAGTTGCCTACTGTACCTAAACAAAGTGGCACAAGATGCTAAATGATGTTGACAAAGGCATCCCCAAGGATGCAGGAAAAAAATCTACTCTTAATGATTCGTCTAACAGGGTACCTGAACTCTCAGGTAGATTATCTTAACTGCCAATATGTTCACCTGGGGGAATGGTTGCTGAACAGGCAAGTGTTTCAGCATCTTTTCCACTGGTTCAGGAAAGTGTACTAAACCTATTTGCATCGAGGGTGAATGCTCAGGCTTTAAAATGCTTCAGCTGGGTGATGCTAACGAGGCTATGAATGCATGATCTCAAGTTCTCAGCTATTACATTTTCCAGAAACACTGACACCTGTTGTCCTGTCCGTTCTCAGAAAGATTTGTAGGTTGTGCAGAATGTTCCTTCTGAAAGCTCCATAATGGCCAAGGAGACTGTAGTTCTCTGACCTTGCCAATATGTCAGTGCAGGCACCATTTTGGATTCTGTCTTAGTGGCACCTTCTGTCCCAGTGATTTGTGTTCCACTCAAATCCAGCTCTCTTTTAGCTGGTTGTTTGGCTGCTGAACAGACAAGACTCTTTATGTTAGGCTGTTCTGAAAATGTGGTAGGCACTGTCATGTCCTCCAGGAAACAGTCTTCTTCCACATCATGACAGGGTTCTTTTTAACCCTGATTTCACTGCATATAAAAAAGCTTGTTTCAGTTCAGAAGAGCCAATGGTAATGTCATGAAATATCAGGTATGGCATTCAGAACCCAGCCAGTAACACTATATGACCACAGCCTCATAAGAACTTTGCATTGTCAATAAAAAATGTGTAGCCTTCAACCCTCCAAATATTTAAGCCCTGAACCTGTCAAGAAATGTGAACTCTCCACCCTTTCCAAAATATGTACCCTCACATCTCTCAAAATTGTGCCTTGCATTCCTGTCACATGTTGCACCCTACTCCCCCCCCAAAGCTGGAACCTCACCCCACATCATTCCCAAAATGGGTGTGCACAGCCATCACAAAACTGTTGCTTAATACCCCTCCTGAATTTTGCATCCTGCACCCATCCACACTTTATGCCCCACATCCCTTCCAAAATGTGTACCCTACAGCATACCCCTCCTGAAAGTTGTGCTCCACAGCCCTCCAAGGATTTGTGCCTGTACCCCCTCTGAAACTAGCACCCCATAGTCCTCCTAAAATTGGCACTCTATTTCCCATCCAAAATTTAGGAAGGGGTGTTAGTATAATTTCTTAGAGGAGGAGTGTGTGACTAAAACTCTGGGAGGGGTGCGTGGCACACATTTTGAAACGGGTACTGGGCACAAATTACGGGAGAGTATAAGTTGCAAATTTTGGGAGGGCTGCAAAGCACATATTTTGGGAGGAGTACAGGAACAAATGTTAAAGGGGTACAAGGTGCAACATTTCCAGAGGTATGACAAGCACAATTTTCATCAATAGTATTGGGTAAAATTTTGGGAAGGCAGTAGGGGTATGTTTGGGATGGGTAGGGGCACACAATTTAACAGGGGGTGGGGGTACACATTTTGAAACTAGTGCCATGGTACAAATTTTGGTAGTGATGAGGGCATAGATTTTGGGAGGATGCACATTTTGGGTGTGGTATGTGAAATCATCAGGTGCAACTTTTGGGAGAGGTGCATGGTACCCATTTTTGGAGAGGCAGAGGAGCAATTGTTGTGCTGTGCAAAATTCAAGAGGGTTAAACGGCACAAAATTTAGAAGGGTTACAGGGCACAAAATTAAGGAGGGTTGCTGGTTGCTTATTTCAGTATGGGTGTGGGGTGCATGTCTTGAGAGGGTATGGGGCACCAGTTTTGGGAGAAGTGTAGAGTGGAGGGTAACAGTGAGAGATATCAGCTATTGGTAAATTTGGTTCAGCTTTAATTTGGGGCTGAAGAATTTGATTCAGCTTCAGAAATTCTGCCCAGCAACTTCAGGTCCCAGGGTAGTAACTGGCATAGGGTAAAGCATATTACAAAATAGGGGTAGGGGTAATAAGAGCCTTGAGGTCAGCAATCAATATTTATTACACTGGCTTTCTTGTGGCAGGAGGTGCTGGCATGCCGCTGCTGAGGATTGCTGTGTTTATGGTGATGTATGTATGTATTGTGTTCAGGAAGACCTTTGAGCTCAAGAACCCTTTTTCAAAGATGTCCAAGTCAAAGAGATTTACAAATTACCAGCAACAAAGAAAACATCTTGAAAGAACTTGCACATACTGTACTTGTATGCTACTTGTACTTAAAAACCGCTGTGAGTATACACAAGAGTTATGTAGTATATGCAGTGCAGTTGTAGTTGCAGTGTATATAATCAAAGTTAGTCTTCAGTCTATGAGCAGTTACAGTTAAGCATTAGGAGGAAGAAAGCAGAAGCTAGTGCTCTGAAGGAGTTGAGAAAGTTGGGCGGGTCATTGGGGGTGGAGTGGGTAGTGAGTTCCACACATAAAGAAACATTGCCCAAGGATTGTTTTTCTAAGATCTACTACAAGATCCTGACTTATATTTGACTGACAAACACGTGCATGACTCTAGATTCTTGACATGCACTAGATTGACATGTTCAAAATCCAGACATACCAACAGCCAGACAACTGAAAAACCCAAATTCCTCTGAGAATTCTACAATACTACATACACCTGCCCCCTATATAAACGCACACAAACACAACCCACTCCCAAACTAAAGGTGCGGATGACTACAACTGAACAAAATCACAAATGAAATCGGCAAACAACAAGTAAACCAAAACCCATTTCACCAACAAGGAAAAATGACTGGTTACACTCCTGACCAACAGAACCCAGAAGCCACTCACGGGATATCTCTGAGGGATTGTCCATAATACCACACTATAGCAAGCAAAACCATGTAAATAATGAATAAAAGTGTACTGTGAAATAAATAAAACACATCCCTTTTCTCACTTCACTCCCTCACAAATCCACACCTCACCCACACACAGAACACAATTCCACACACAAATCATCACTATTAAATCACTGACACATTAACACAATAGTACATACATAGATTCAAACCCCTGACTACACACACTGAATGCATGAGAGACAAATGGACAACCGCTGAGCCATGACAGCACACAGCCACTGCAGCAGCAACTCCACCTTATCACAACCCTACTACTCTTAACTATACTGACACACACTACATGTGGGGGGGGCTCAACCACTCGCACCCCCTCCCCGTACTTAATATATCTAACTCAAAGTCATAAACATACTGACTATCAGGCAAACCCATATGAGGGTTATACACCTGTTAGACAACAGTATGTCAGTTTTACACACCTGTCAGGCAAGTGTATATCAGGCAAGTGGTGTCAGTCAATTGCCTGTCAGGCGAGTGTAAGTCAGGCAACTATAGGACTCCTGTTTTGCTAAAAGGCATATGCAGTTTATTATCACTCACACAGAGTGAGCACTATATTTGTTGTCAGCCAGGGTAAAAAGCCATGGGGATGCCTTTGGAAAAGTAGTGTTCTTTTGCATAAAAGAAGTGAGTTGTAGGAAGATCAGAGGTGGAAGGAGAGCCTATTGAAAGCAGTGTAGAAGTCACTGTGGTGAGTGATTTTAAGTACGGTGCAAATATGCATTCGCAATTAAAGGCAATGCAGATTTTTCTCTAGGACAGCACTGTTATCAGCAGAATAGGTCACGAACCATAGTCTATGACTGAGCTGATGAGTCTAGTGATTAACAGTTTTTTGATTTCACTGGTTAAGTTTTGTCTATTTTTGTAGAGCAGGACGAGCCTTTGGTGGATACTCTTGACAACACAGTCAACATGTTGGAAAAAGGACATAGAGGGTCCCGATAAATACCTAGGTATTTGAAAACTTGGACTTGTTAAATTAAGTCCCTGTTAGGGGTGGTGATGTGCAGAACAGGGCTTCTCTTCAGTGCATGGGTACTCCCAAATAGTACTAATTTGTTTTTGGAGCATAAGACAAAGTTGTTAGTGGTGAACCAGATGCACTGCACACTTTGTTAATCTAATTGTTGATTTTTCTCAGGGGGAATTAGATCCTAGTGGGTAGTGAAAATATTATGTCAACTGCATATAATAATGATTTAGAATAGAAACAGACCTCTGGAATTTTGTTAACAAATAGACTAAACAGCAGGATTCCCAAGACAGAGCCTTGCAGTACTCCAGTTGTCAAAGCCTGTAGACCAGAGAACACATCTCTGCACTTAACATTTTGAGTTCTGTTGGCCAGGTAGCCAGTGAACCATTTGGTTGCCTCAGAAGATAGGCCCAGCTCCAGAAGTTTTTTTTTATTTGGAGATCATGACTTGCTAAGTCAAATGCCTTAGATAGTCAACGAAGGCAGCACCGACATATTCCCCTCTGTCTAGAGCTACATGGAGATCTTCAGTTAGCTAAGTCAGTGCAGTGGTTGTTAACTCAATCAGTGCTGTGGTTGTGTTATGCATCTTCCTAAAGCCATGCTGTTCAGGGGTGAAGAGATTATGTGTGGAGATGTAGTCCAAGTGACAATTTTCTCCAAGACCTTGGACGGTGGGGAGAGAGAATTGAGATGGGGCTGTAGTTAGAGACAGTCGTACTGTGCCCTGGTTTGAATACGGGAACAACACTGGCTTGTTTCCAAACATCTGGGAGAGAGCTGAATTGAAGGGAGATTTTGAACAGTTTTTGGAATGGCACAGCCAGTTCCTCAGTTTGCCATTTTAGGTAGTTTCACATCAGCAGAGTCTGGTTCAGCTTTAGTTTTTGTGGTGGACTTTTAGAGGTATTTATTAACTGTCTGTGAGATCACCCTTCTAAAATAGAATCTGGGTCTGATCGTATCTGAGATGTCGGGGGGTCAGGGAGGTCATGTGCAATAGGCAATGGGCCAGTTGGCAGGTCCTTGCCTATGCTGACAAAGAAGGAGTTGAAACACTCCATTGATATTTCCCCATGGCTTCCTGGGATCATTGCAGGCTTCATGAAGTTTTGTTTTATAGTAATTACTCCTGGCTTTTCTGATGACGGACATGCAGTGGCTCCTTGGTTCCTTACATTTAATCAGGTGATTTTGGGAGCTAGTAGCTCTATATAGTGCCCACTGCTTACCTCTAGCTTTACTGAGGGCAGGTAGATCGGAGTGAGCTAATTGTCAGAGTCTCTTTTCTTTTTTGGGGGAGTACGAGGTCACAGGCTTTTTTAAAAAGGTTTCGTAGAAGTAGTCAAGTGCAAGGTTGATGTCAGAAATACAGTCAAGAAATTGCCAGTGCAGAGGTCTCCTGGGAGCCATAGATTTGCAAATAATCATTGATTAGGCAGGTAGCACCTCCAGCTGGTTTAGTCTATCTGGGTGGACCACCAGGATACAATCGGAGTCTCGGTGGACTGTCTGTAGTAAATCTGGGTTGGGGTACTAATGACCTGATAGAGATCTTTTATTTAAACTTTTGTTAACCAGGAAAATTCAATGAACTAAGGCCTTTTTTTTGATGTGTGACCTGGGGCCATGAAAACGACAGCCAAGATGTTACAGGACAAACAGGTTTACATTTAAATCATATACAATTCATACAAAATTAAAAAAGTACTAAAGTTCAAGTTCAGTTAAAATACTATACAAAACAAGTACAGTGTGATTGATTGCATAAATATTTCTTAAGTTTCAATTTAAAGACTTCATGACTGGAAACAGTCCTAATAAACTCAGGAAGATTATTCCAGTTTTTTGATGGACAGCATGTAAAAGCACATTCTCCCATATTTGTATTTGTACTAGGGAGAACTAATGTATTGGTTCCTGTTGACCTTAGTAGTCTATCTTCATTTTTAAATGTAAACATAGAATGCAAAGGAGGATTAGATTTCTGCCTTAAGATGTTAACAGTTAAACAATGTAAGCTATATAAACAGCTGAGTTTGAGTGGAAGCCAACCAGACTGGTTATAAAGAGTACAATGGTGAGTACTATAGGGTAATCTTAATGCAAATCTGCATATTCTGTGGAAAGTAGTATTCAACAATGTTAAATCTGTTTTAGCAAGGTTGGAAAAAATAAATGAATTATAGTTCAACAAGGGGTGTGTAGTATACTATCAGCAACAGAAAATCTTGCCTTGGAAGTTAAACAGTTCTGAAACTTAAATAAAACACCCAATTCTTGATTAGTTTGCCTACATATAGTTTTAATATGTGCAAAAAAAGTTAAAGATATGTATAACTGCAACCCAAGGTACTTAAATTGGGCAATCTGCTCCAACTTGGTACCTCTGTTGTCAAATATTTCAAGAGAAGGACATTTATCTAATCTAGGTTTAGAACCAAATAACATGCATTTGGTTTTTTTACTGTTTAACAACAAATAATGTTGTGTAAACCAATCATTCAATAATATAAAATCTGTATTCAGTGACTGGCTTACTACCTCAACCAACTGGGAGCTGGAGTAAAGAATTATATCATCAACATACAGTAATTTTTGGTATTAGTCAACAAAGATGGCAAAACATCGGCAAACAAGGAGAACAATAGAGGTCCCAGGATTGATCCCTGGGGCACTCCCTGCTCCATCATTCTTGTGCCAGACAAAACTCCTCCATAGCTCACCCTCAGTGGATGGTCAGAGAGATAACTCCCAAACCAGTTGCAAGGCCCATCAGTCAGTCCAATGCTCCTCAGCCTCCCAAGCAGCAGGTGGTGGTTAACCAAATCAGAGGCCTTGGACAGGTCCAGGAACACAGCGCCAGTGAGCTTCCCCACATCCATAGCCCCACTGACATGGTCTGAGAGCAGCCAGTATACTTTTGTACTTCATAGATTAGGGGGAGAGCCAGTTTATATTAAAGTCACCAAGAATTAGTTCTCAAGGCTTCGGTTCAGGTTGTTCATGTGCTCAGTAAATGAGTTAAAACCTTGTTCTACTGAATCAGGAGACAAAAGTATACTTAATACTCATTTCATAACCTTTTTTTAGAGATAGTTCTACAGTGCGTAGGCACACAGACAGTATTATTCATTTTATACAGTGATATCAAAGACCTACATAGACCTATATGTTTCATGCCCTCCCCAACAAGGGGCATGTCTTTAACTAATAGGGCAGACATTTCAGGCCAGAGGGGATCAGTGAATGTACCAGAGGGAGCATCCTTCTTAAAGGAAGCTGCAGAGATATCGTTACACATTATGTTTTCAAAGTGAAACAGCACATTACTAGGGTCTTGTATAGGTGGTAGGTATAACCCTTGTAGGAGGCATATTACGTAGATGAGCAGCATTGTTCCAAACATCAAACATTACAAGACTGGCCTGACTGACACTGGTTATCTAAGATACACAACCCTTGGTTCATGATAAACACTAGGGGGTTACCAGAACTAGAATACCATCCAACCACAGTGGGATAGGGAGGACCACCCACTCGAAAATATAGTGGTCTCGCTGATAGGGAGGGCCGTCCTTTCACACAGATCAGGGTCACTCAGCTAGGGAGGATCGCCAACTCACAAATATGGAGGGCATCCTGATGGGGAGGTTCACCCACACTCAAATTATAGAGGTCAACCAGGTAGATAAGACCATGTTTTACTTAGATGGGGGACACCCAGGCAGTCAGTACCTCACTCTCTCAATTATAGAGGTCACCCAGATAGGTGGGACCTCCCTCACATACTGTACAGATAGTGGTCACCCTGATAAGTCATAGTAGTGGAGTCTGTAGTCACTAAGGCCACAGTGGTACAGCCCACTGAGGTAGAGTCATAAATATTCATTGCTGGCCTCAAGACTTATCCCCCCCCCCTCCGTAGTCTCTGCATTACCTCCATGCCAATTGTTATATTTTCCCTGGCTCCACAGATGTTTTAACTTGTATAAAATTATCCACTATAAAAAATAATGCATCATGAAATATACAAAATTAATGAAAAAAAATCATATTTAGGGCATTATTTTATCCTTCACAATATTTTATCATCCATCAATAGCATTTATCTATTATATATATTTAGTCCATAGGTGTGGACACAAAAGGCTGCTGATATGCATTTATCAGAGCTGCTATATGTATAAATGTAAAATCTTGCATTCATACATTTATTTATTTAGTTATTTATTTAACTTTGATGACTGGGTGAGTACATTGGCGGATGAAGCCTTTTTCAGGCATGACCCAGATGCAAATGCACAGATAAAATATGCAGTCATAATGATACATAAACAGCTAGTGATAACAATATGTACAGGACAATATGTACAGAACAGTATTTGTCTGATACAACAAGACATTGTGTGCAGCAAGGGAAGGGATAACATTATATACAATGCAATATTCACATGAATTCGATTACAGAAAGTGCGAACGTGTGAGACAAGTATGTTTGAATACAGTTACTGTTTAGAAGGAAAATAGAAAAGGAGTGCAGGAGGAAAATGGGGGGTTAGTGGGAACATTGACATGCGATGAGATGAAGAAGTAGGATTCCAGAAGATTTGCAAAGTCAGGAGGAGAGGTAGTTTTTCTTATGGGAGGAGGTATTGAGTTCCATATGGAGGCAGTACGATAGGAAAAGGACCACTGGCCCTTACCGGTGTGAAACAGCGGGATGACAAAGTTGTTGTAGGAGGAAGATCGGGAGGTTGGAAGATTAACGAGAGGGATCTGCCTGGGTAGGTAAGGTGGGTTGCCAGTATGCAGAGTTTTGTTGATGAATGATGAAAAACCAAAGTTTGCTCTGAGTTCTGGAGGTAACCTTGGTGTCAGGAGTCAAGAAGTGGTGGACTCTGTAGACATCCCAGTTTTTTGTGAACTGAGGAAATAGTGTGCTGGAGGTGATTTTTGAAAGAGAGGGAGGGGTCTAGGTGTACGCCAAGGTACTTAAAGGAGAGGGTCTTTTCAAGAGGGGAGCCAATTCCAGTGCCAATACTAAACAGAAGGGAGAATCTGGAAAGTTTTTGCTTGGACCCAAACAGCATGGACTATGTTTTTGGTAGGTTTAGAACTATTGTTTTCTTGAGAGAGTCAGGCTTACATCCTGACAAGTGAGTTGCTGAGAGTTATTGATGGAAGTAATGTTATTACTATGGGTATAAAGGACTGCATCATTGGTGTAAAGAAATGTTTGTACTGGTCTGCAGATAGTAGGGAGAACATTAATGAAAATTGAGAACAAGAGGGGCCCTAGAATGGAGCCTTGGGGGACTCCACTGGAGCTGAGATTCATGCAAGAAATGATGTTCCCAATTTTGACAGCTTGCTGGTAATGCTGCAGGTAATCTTTGAACCATACTATGGTAGGGGTCCCGAGGTTGAGTGCCAGGAGTTTTGAGATGAGAAGTGTATGGTCGACAAGGTCAAAGTCTTTTGTCAAATCGGTGAGCACTGTACCTGTGATGTGACCTGTATCCATAGTGTTAGTGAAGGTTGTTAGGGCAGTGACTGTACTGTGTCCTTTTTGAACACCATGCTGTTCCAGGCAGGTGAGGTCATGTAGCTGAAGGTATTCGGTGAGCTGGTGATGGACAATTTTCTCTTGAAGTTTAGCTAAGACTGAGAGAATCGAAATTAGGTGGTAGTTTTTGAGGGAAGTGGCTTTCCCTTTCTTGTGTAGGTGGACAACTGTGTATGTTTTCCAGAGGGATGGCACAGAACAGGAAGAGAAGGATAGGTTGAAGAGTTTAGAGATGGGAAGTGTGATTTTGGGGGGGTGGCAAGTTTAAGAAATTTAGGGATAAGATCATTGGGACCGGCTGATTTGTCATATTTGAGAGTGAGGAGTAGTTTATGCACTTGTCGTGGTGTGACCCTTTTTATGTAGAATGGAGGCAACCTGGTGTTGGATTGCATCTTATCAGGAGGAGGATCAGTATTGTATGTCCACTAGATCTGTATTTAGACAAGTCACAGAAAAAGTCATTGAAATGGGTGGTAATTTTTAAAGGGTTGGAAAAGGTGGTTCCATTCTGTTCAATAGATAGTATGGGGATGTTGCTGGCCATTAAGGAGTGAATTAATTGACAGCCAGAACTTTTTAGGGTTATGCAAGTTTTGTGTTTGTTGGGATTTAAGATACTGACTTTTGGTGCTGTGAATTAAGTGTTTACACTTATTGTGTAGGTATCTGTAAGTGTTCTAGTCAGAGATGCAGTTTGTAGTTTTATATTTAGCCCACAATGCATGTCTTTTATGCATAAGGACAAATATGTCCTTTGTGAGCCACAGGGATTTTTTTACTTTAACTCTGTGGGTACACGGGGGAGGAGGGGGGGCATGCTTTCTAAGCACTGACAAGAAGGCATGAATAAAGAATTTGAGGACTCTGTTGATGTCGGAGACTGTGTTGAGGTGGGACCAGTTGATATGGTGCAGGTTGGACAAAAAGGAGTCAGTGTTACGGTTAAAGACATTTCTGTAGAAAATGATCCACTGAGGGGAGTGTTTCTGGGCACTCTTATGTCATTGGCATTATATGGCATGGTGCTCACTGATTGAATTCCTTAAGACTCCTGAAGTTAGAATTCTTTCAATATTGTTAACCAGGATCCAGTCCAGAAGGGTGTGTTTACTGGTCCTATGGTTTGATCTAGTGGGGGATTGAATGATTTGCTGAAACTTTCCTGAATCTAGTGCATTCATATAACCAGGTGCCTTATCTAGCCAATTCAGGTTAAAATCACTGAGTATGACATGGTCAGAAACTGGAAGTGTATTGATTATGTGGATTAGGTTGTAGAGGCAATTGATCCCTGCTTTGGGTGGGTTGAATGTACAGGTGATGCATAGGGTTTTAGGACCTAGGGTAATGTTGATGAAAAGCCCATTCACATAAGGTGCTGGGGGTGTAGGGAGGGATGCAGATTTCTGCTTTGAGGTTGACGTCAGTGTAAATCAAGATGCCACCTCTTTTTTTGGGTGACTGTCCTTGTGGAAGATATTAAAGTTTGGGAGGGAGATTTCCGAATCTTTTATAGGAGGTAACAGCCAGGGTTCTGAGATTGCCAGAATATGGGGTTTATAAAGGGTGGAGAAGGCCTTGAGGTCTTGCATCTTGGATAAGATGCTTCTAGCATTTAGGTGCATGATGCAAATGCCATTGGGACTAGACCATATCAGGGGTGTAACTGGGGTGGTTTCCGCAGGGCCAGGGTTGGTTTCTATGTCCACAGCTAGTAGTAGGAGGGTAGCTAATAAGTTTGTCTGCAGGGAGGCAGCAAAGGGACATGTTGAATGTAGAGAAATGATGTGATGTCCTTGGGCGAGAGTGATTTACCTATAGCGCTTCGACAGTGCTAGCACTGACATCCCCTACAGCGATAGCTACAGTCGGCATTGTAGCCATGGGGATGTCGGCGCTCACAATTGAGGGGCTGTGTCCCCCAAACCCCCACAACCCTCGGTCAGTGGGATTCTAACTCTGAGTTAGAGTTGGACTGGGGGGGGGGATCACCCAGTCAGGCAGTCCCGATTGGCACACAGACCACCACAGCAATGGACGGATTTTGCCCGATTCCTGTCGCTGTGGTGGTCTTCGCTTTCAGGGTGTCACTGCAGTGGTGGTACACTGGCAGGAGTGTTTCTGTTAGGGAGGAGACCAAGAACTGGGATGTTAAGTTGCTGTGGGGATATCTGGAAATGAGTGGCAGAAGTAGGGACAGTTATGGGTGGGGTAGTTATGTGGCTGGAACCATGTTCGAAGAAACATTAGGATTTGGAATCCTGGGCATCCTGGTAAATCAGTGGTGTGGTGTTCCTTGGGGTTGTCAACCCTAAAACCCACCCCTCCCCCAACCCATAGTCTCCTGTCTGAAGTACATGGTACAGCTCCAAGCTAGTGCCTCATAGGCATATACACTTTGGAGGTACAGAAGTATGTCATCACATGTGACCAACAGAATCGGTCATAGCTTTCTTCTTACAGGGCCCTGTGTGAAGCTAGAGATCATGTTTGTTTGCACAGGGAAGGGGGTGGGTATTAGGGTTGGCAACCCAAAGGAACACCACATCACCAATTTGCCAAGATGTCCGAGACTCCAAACCCAAATGTTTTTAATTTCCTTACTTTGCCCACTTTGCATTCTTCAACCATAATGTCTGCATTACCACAGTTTCTTTGCAATAAATTTCCTTTCTTTTTGTGACAGTGGCATTGTATCGTTATTCGCACTGGTCCCTTTCTGCATGAAAAGATGCAAACAGGCAGGGCTCTCTGAACCCTGCCCTTCTGTGTGACTACAGATGCAAAAATGAGTAGATCTGTTTGTGGGGCTGAGGAAGCTTGTTCCATGTTGGCTACAGGTACAGAAGCACAGGGCCAAGAGTCAGTCTGGCTGCTAAAGCACAAGGATCTTGGGGCCCAGCACTTCCATGCAGCTATGGATATACAGATAAAGGGCCCTCTGGGCCCTATGCCAAGACAAGCATTCACTTCACAACATGGTTACTTGTTGCCTATGTGGCCAACACTGCAGTGTCCCTCCCCAGGCTAGGAGTGGCACCACACAGTAGTGCCTTCCTTTCAGCCTTGGCTCATCCAGCTGACTCCCTAAGCTTACCCCCAAACTTATCTAACTGGCATGGGGTCTCCACACACTAGCCACTGGGCCGACAGCCAGCCCTGAACACATTTCTTCATAACCGTTTGACATTTTGACCCTATATTTTCAACATAATGTTTTTATGACCCACTCTTCTGAACATGACGGGTGTGATTTATAAAATACTAGCCGAACTGTCATTTTGACCACAAGTGCAAAAACACGTTTTGGGCAGCATTTGAAAAATGACACCTGTCATGTTGATGTGGTGATGTGAAAAAATGTCTATGTTGAAAATTTGGTGTAATTACCAAAGTCATGAGTGATCACTGAAAAATGTCAACGTTCACTCATAACTTGGACATTTTAACATATTTATTACCAAATTTTCAACACAGTCTTTTTATAATCCCACCTTATTCACCTGGTAAGTGAATTTTTTCAAATCCCACCTGAAAATGTCATGAAGCGACTGAAATCACCTTGCAACTCAGATTTGGAAAATGTCACCTGCCTTGTTCATAAGGTGGGGACCCAGACAGGCTATACTGAAAAACTGGTGAAAAAATATTAAAAAAATAACAAAGCTATAAGTAAAAGTTAAACGTGCATAGAAAATACATTGAATAAGCAATAAGACATGATGGGACATTGGTTGTACACTAGGTTTACCACATGCTCAGGGGAATAGTAAGGTACGCAGCTGAAGGCTGAGTGCCTTCAGCCCCTGGACATGTGGTAAACCAAGTACAATCAATGTCCCTGGAGTGTCCTATTGCTTATATAAAATGGGTTTTTAGTGAAATAAAAAATACAGTAAAGGAAAAAATTAAACTATATAAAAATATTAATTACAGGCTGTATAAAAAGGTAAATTAGTTCCTCAGCCTGGTTGGTGCCATCAGATGTCACTATACCTGTGGAGGAGGAGTAAATGACCTGCATACTTGTGAGCATTCTTTACTAGGTATTTTTATAGGTCTTGGTATTTTTTGTTTTGTTTCAGTGAAAAGACTCAAACACCCATCAGTTAGCTAGGGTTAGCAGTTATCTGAGCTTGAGGTCAGCTGGCTCATGTTGAAGTGTGCGCTGCACCATGAGAACACCATGTATAGGGAGAATACTGGTACTTTGCTGAGTACCTCTCCTTCAAACGTCTCAAGTGTAGTGCCATGCCACGTATTACTTCTGGGTTCAGAAAAGCGAGTGCAGCACTAACAGTGGCTGTGTGATTTTCTTGATTATTAATTTTTTATGATCGGGTTAATGCTACAACTAATTAAGATCAGCAATTTCTATAGAGTAGAAGAAGGCAGCAGGCAGGAGAACAGGAAATGAGCTAGTGTGGCTCTTCTAGTGAGTGAGCTAAGGGTGTTGTGGGTGGCTAGTGATGAGAGAGAGAGAGAACAAATGGGCAGGTGGGAGAGCTACCTGTTGAGCTGGTGGGCACTATTCATCGGTACCACTACCAACAGTTTCAGATTGATTAATGAACAGAAAAAAAACAACATTACAATCGATGGTGGCAGCAGATTTGGCAGGTATCCGAGTCTGTTATCAAGTTTGGAAGTTTACTCAGATAAAAAACAAATAGACATTTGAAAATGAAAGTTGTACTGGCACACACTGTAGATATGGGATGCGCTAGGTCCAGGCTGACAGGGACTTGTTCACAGCCATTGGTAGTGCTGTCTTAATGTCATGGCTAGAACCAGGTTTTTGCCAGTCAGGATGCAGGAATTTTCTTCACCCATTTCATATCTGCACTTTCCTTGTTTCCTGAGATTGCTGTCGCAGTTGAAGGAGGATGCCTTTCTTTGAAGAGAGTGGATCTACACTGGTGTACCTTCTATAGGTGAGTGTGGTGTGTGGGGTGGTGGGTGCTGAGTAGGGGGTTTGGGGTGAGGTGGATGGTGGCTGGGGTGCCAGGGGGTCAGATATCGATGAGGGACCATTTTTTCTTTTTCCAGTTTTACAACTTTAACAACAACAAAAAAAGCCTTCGCGGGACAGTTTTCTTCTTTTCAAGTAGACCAACACTGGGGATTGGGCACTGCAGTGTCAGAAAACTGTTCAGCAGAACCAGAGGCGGAGACCCCAGTGTCACCAGCTATTGGGGGGGAGTGGACTGAGCTGGAGGGTATGCTGGAGGGGATGGGGGCCTAAATGTGCAGTAGAACTGGGGGGAATGGGCACCCTGATCTGCTTCTAATTCGGGGGTATATTACCCAGCACCAGGTCTGGGCACCCTGGTTTTGTTTAATTTAATTTTTTTGTGGACTCTTTTTATGCTCCTACCTGACAGGGCATCTCTTGGGAATCCTCACTCGACTTCTTACCACCCGTCTGAACTGCCTCCTCCGACCGCGTAACCAGGTTCAGGATCTCGGCTCCCCCGGACCCCTTAAAAGGGGCCCGAGATTCCCAAGGTGAAGTCAGAGTTGCCAGCCGACGTTGGACATGTGGGTCCAGTCCATTGGAGGTTCTGTCGCCTCCCTTGGGTAGGGGTATTTTTCTTGTTTTCTCCCCGATGCTTGGACGTGCAATGACATCCAGCTCAGCTGGTGCACGCTCCCATGCACCCCCAAAAGACGTCCGCTGTAGCTTCCAACCCTGCATTCTGTGGCCTTGTACTGTAGTACAGCCAGCCTCCACTAGCGGTCACTTGTGCATCGGCAGGTGGAATCCCCCCTCCCCAGGGAAGGAGAGCAGTCCTAGGGATGCTCAATCCTTCCCCATCCTTGCCAACCTCTGACGACCCAGGCTCGTTTCCGAACCTGGGTCGCCAGCGTGGTGCAAGGTGTGGCATCCAGCGCCTCAACCCTCAGCACCACCAGGCCGGCTCGGTTTTGTTTTTAAACAAATGTATCATGGTGGCAGGATTGGGCACCCACCAGATATTTTTTTTGTTAAAACATGGGTCGGGAGGAAGGAGGGATGCTGTCAGTGGGATTGGGCCCCTGCCGTCCAGTAATACTCCCCAGGATGCTTCTGGAAACGAGCTGTTTATAGTTCATATTGCTTTCCTGGTGAATCTCTTCTAAATAAATAAATAATACAAATAAAATACTGAAATGTGGGTTAGGAGGATACCTGTGGGGGTTTTGGTACCCACCATACAGTTATGTAGAAATGTGGGTCTGCAGGGAGGGGTGCTAAAGATAGGGATTTTTACTGCCTCAGCAGTGTGTTCAGTAGTGATTTCCTTCATACTGCTTTCATCACTCATCAGCCACGGCTGTCATAGCAGTGAGAAAGAAGGAAATCACTAATGCAGTTTTACCTTATCCTCAGAATGTTCATGTTTTTAATTCAGCATGCACAAAAAAACAGCACCATTTTTAAGTTATATTTTAAAAACTATATAAGTTAAAAAATATGCCAGTTGCAAAAGCATGTACATTACCTTGGGCCAGACTTTATCATACCTGTAAGTTTCAGGTTTCAAAACAAAACCATTTTTAAGTACAGGTGAGCAAAAAAAAAACAACCTTAAAAAGAGTGAATTTAAGCATTTTTGCAGCTTTGTAGCTTTGCTCCCCAAACCAATTGACACAAAATTGTCAGTATCCAGAGACCCTGGCCCAGAGTCCAGGCAAATTGTTTCAATGGGGAAAACTTATTAAGGTGCAAAAACAGGGGCTTGACTTTAAAGTGCTAACTCAACCATAATAAGTAGGTGTGGTAGTGCTCATATAGTTGGGACTGAGCAGTGTTAAATCTTAAATTCTAGTTTTTGCACGTTAATAACTTGTGCACTGTTCTGTGAAATTACATGAAATTTTGCATGTGCTGTCAGGGTGGCAAATTTGTGTGATTTGGCAATTTTCCTGACTGCACTTGTCTGGATTATGAGATCAATGGAGTATGAAAACATATTTCATGGCCATTTGTTTGCTCGTGTCTACAGTACAAATAGTTTGAAATTTTGTTATGGAGATTTCATGGTAGAAGCGACTCAGTCCAAGGATGTGCCTTTTGAAGACTTCGTGAAAAAATACTAATTGGTTCTCGAGTTACAAATTTTTAAACATTTGATTCTGAGCATGCTCAGTAGCGTTGTCAGGATAGCTGCTTAGCGTGAAATAAGAATTTTAGACTATGAGATTATTTTTATTTCGTGAGAAATATTTTTTAGATCATGAGAAGATTTTGTAGGTCATGAGCACAGCCATTTTGTTTTTGCATTCAGGAAAAAAATCTGAAAAAGTATGAACATTATGTTTTTTCAACAAACACCTGAATCTAGTTAAAAGGGACCGCTTTAGCTAGATTGTGGAGTTTATTTTACCAAACATGACCCAGTAATAATGTTTGGGGACCCCATGAATTTAGGCTGCATACTTAGCGATGGTTGACAATTCTTGTGTCACAAGCTGAGAATTCTTAAGTCACAAGAAAGTGTGAACAAAGAATTCTCAGTTTGCATCATAAACATTTGTACTTTATACCAGTTAAGAATGTTATGTCGCATACTAAGAATTTTTAGGTCATCAGAAACTGTGAAGAAAGAATTCTTGGTTTGTGGCATAAAAATATTTTACTTCATACTGGTTAATCATTTTTATGTCGCAAACCAATAAAATTTTGGCTTGACAGAAACTACAAACAATGAATTCTTGGCTCGCGACATAAAACTTGTACTTAATGCCAGTGAAGAATTTTATGTCGCTCACCAAGAATTTTTAGGTTGTTAGAAGCTGTAAGCAATACAGGCTTAGCTTACCTGATGGCTGTTTGTGGTTGAGTGTGTAGTCTTGTTCTTTTGCTGTTTCGTTGGGGAGAGGGGGAGTTAGGATTGGAAACCCTAACACCACATTTCCCTACTTTTGTGGCATTACCTTGAACCGTAACTGGTGCATTAGTGCAGTTTTTTTTTCCTTTTGCAATGAATTTCATTTCTTTTTGAGAAAGTTAATAAACTGAAATTGCAGCAGTACTTCTGGATGCATGGGGGGGCAGCTCTTGTGCAGCCACAGATACACATTCATACTGCATGCCATACACAGCCGCTTCTGCAGATGCAGATAGAAATTCATGATACCCAAAGTACAACCTATTTCTGGGTGCAAAACTCCAGCCCTCTTGTGAGTGTACGATTTGCTTAGGGCCCTTTGATCCCAAGGCAAATACTATACAAGAGACTTATGAATGTTAACTTAGTGTACGTCCAGTATGACATGTTTCGTGCATATACAATTAGTGTAGTACACTTCAGTCTCAACACAAATTCCTTAATCTGATGTTACATGCATCTTCAGAATTTGCAAATCCTGTAATCCAGCATTACATGTGTAACAGCACAATCATTGCCTCAGTGCACGTCCCATTTTTTTTATATTTATGTCCCAAATTCTCAGAACTTATATTTAAGCCTCCATGAAATCCACAGGTGTGATGGACTTGCAGTCCATTCTTTTAACTAGTTTTTATGATGTTACAGTATAAAACACATTTAGTGTTGGAAGTAACACTTGCCACCCACTGTATTTTTCCAAGAGCCTTACGGAAATAAGAATGTTGAACATTTTGTAAAAAAAATTTTTTTTAAAAGTTATGAGTAAAAGTTGTTTTTGATACAAAGTACAGTAGAAATGTTATATTCATGTGCTGGTATTCTGTGGTCTCAGTTAGTGACAACCAAAGAATTATTTGATCGAGCATAAAAGTTGTTATCCAGCACTAAAAATTATTTTAAATTTCTGGACCTCTGAATCTCGATGAGCGGTTATCTTGAAGCTTCCCAAGTCTTTTTTTTGTTTGTTTTAATTCAGTATGCTTTATATTATTTTCCATAACAGACAGTACACAAAACATCACAGTACAGGGACAATACAGTACACACTCCCCCCACACCAAGAAATCCCCTTCCTCCCCAGGCATTGACAGTGTCCAGCAAATGTTCAGAGTCCTTGGAATGATCCACAGTTCATGAGTTCAAGTGAGTCTGCATGGATAGGCAACATGTTGTCATACCACAGTTTTCTCCATACAGTATGCAGCTTGTTGAATATACTGTACATCATCTACCCTGAGCAGGTGTTAGCCCACAGAATCCATTTACATAATCATGAGCAACCCGTATGCAATGTTTCCTATCTGTTACAATAAGCTTTATAATGATGGTTAATACTTGCTATTGTTTTTTTCAGCATTTAAAGTAAGTACAATTTTCTTATGTCACTCTGCTCAAGTGGCCACCTCATCTTCCAGCCAATGTCTCATGATAATTTGCTTTGACTTTTGATACTGTAAGAGCTATGTGGCCCTTTCTTGGCCCAAACATTCCACCTTTATACATCCTTAAAATACAGATTTCTGGTGTGAAACCAGTCCATGAACCCATCAGTGGATCTTGATGCTCATTAATATTTGTCAAAATTCCACAAAATGTGGTAGAGCGTACTTTTGGCCTTGCCACACCTAGAGCAAAGCCCTGTGTCATGTTGACCCATTTTAAGGATTTTACTTGGCGTATAGTACACATTCTGCAGAATCTGAAACTGCTAAACCACAGCCTAGCTTGCTTCAGTTACCTAATAGACATCTAGACCATTCAGGTTCATTTAAATTTAGGTCACATTCCTTAGCCCAGTACAAACAGTAACATGTTAATCCTTTGGGATCCATAGCTTGTTAAGCAGCATATAAGTAACAGTGAAACTACCCCAACAGCTGCAGATATGCTAAGAATAAAACTGAGCCACAGCAAAGAATTCAAGCATCATCCACTCGCCCCCAAAATTGAAGCAATGCACCAGTATTATTCTGAAGTGCTGTAGCAGCTGACTTATTGCAAAAAAGGCTAAAAGGTCAGACATATATCCTACCTCCTACCTCTCCAAATGGGGAAGCCGAGCAGCAACCCCTGTAGACAGCCTCCACCTGGTTTCACCGTAAGGCATCATGTAAGTGAGAAATGGAATGGGGCAATTGTGCAATAGGGACTAACCTCTAAAATTTAATGCCTCTTCTTTTTTTTTTTTTTCTTTTGAGATCTATTTTTCACTCTTTGGCCACCTGACCTCCCCTTACCTCATCCTTGCAACCAGCTTGAGGACATCCAGCCGCCAACTGCCTCTACCACGGGCACCAGACTCCTATGGCTCCCCCCCTGCAGTGGGACTCCAGGGAGCCCCCAACTCCCCGTGGAACACTGATCCAGGTGGGTGCCACAGCAAAACTGCGGACGGCCATTAAGCTGCTCGCTTCAAGCACCATTTTTCCCTGGTTGTCTGTGTCCCCATTACTGTATGCTCAGGCAGTGTATCTAGTCTCCACTGGGGGCCACTGCTGAGTGATAAGTTCCCTGATCCCACCCCTGGAGAGGAGAGCAGTCGTCTGGATGCTCAATCCTCTCTGTCCCTTGCCGACCCCCGGCGCCCCGAGTCCGTTCCTGAACCCAGGTCGCCGGCATGGGTCGAGGTAAGGTGCCAGTGCCTCAACCCTCTACACCACTATCCTAATGCCTCTTTCTTTTGAAATGGGGGGGTCCTAAGAACTGCACTACACAGTGAGTCAGTTGCAGAAACTTAAAATAAGTGGAGATGGGTACCTTATTTTGTTGCTGAAAAGTACAGAATGGGATGATGTTATCCCACAGTCAGATGCTCTATTGATGGTATATTCATTATATTTTCCCAGAAGTGATTTGTCAAGAACTCTATTACCAATTCTTATATTGGGATTATAGAATAGTGGTTGTAATAGGTCAGAAGAGACTTTGACTTGCACGGCCCTGCACGTCTGTTGATGCATTTTTACTGACCACAAAATAGGGGTACCTCTGAGTCATTTGGATGCCGTGGCTGGGGGGCGTGAGAAAAAGAGCTCTCCACTGGCAGCCAGCTTGTCTACTAATTTCCTCCTCTATTTGCATCCATTGTGGTTTGTGACCCCTTCACTCCAGCTGTTCAGTATCAGTTCCCCACTTCATGTATTTGCTAGTCTGAATTGCAGAATAATACAGTATAAAATTCAGAAGCCTCAGACCTCGTAGTTCTTTGAGCCCTGCCAACTTGGATTGGGCTTTTCTGATGCCCTTGCCTTGCCACAAGAATTTGGTGATGGAGGTGTGCAGTTTCCAGAACCAGGCAAGTGGTAAGGGATGCTCAGCATCACCAGGGGGGTAGCCTCAGTGAGACATCCATCCTAATTATGTTGACACATCCTCACAAGATGAGGGGGAGGCTGGTCCACCTCTGTAGTTCTAACAAAATGGTTTTGAGTAATGTTTCCAAATCCAGCAACTTGAAATCTGGGAACCATCTGGAGATCTGAATACCTAGGTAAGTTAAATGCTTTACATTCCACTGTAGACCCATATTCAAAATGTCTTGTTTACAGACCTTTTTATTTAATAAGAATACACTTGTTTTGCCCACACTGAGCTTGTAGGCTGAGAATCGACTCAGTAGGTTTTGCTACACACAGGAAGTATCATATATGTAAGCTAAAATTTAGAACTCCTGTCTGCCTGCTGCAATGAAACATAGAAACATAGACTATGACAGCAGATAAGGACCGCTTGCCCCACCTAGTCTGCCCATTTCCCTACCTACTAGATAAGCTGCAGATCCTAGTTAACCAACAGCCTATTTCTTCCTACCCCCCCACCAGAATTGCCTTATGCCTATCCCATGCATTCTTGAATTCTACCATAGTTGTAGACCTCCACAACCTCCTCAGGAAGGCGGTTCCATGTGACCCTCTCTGTTAAAAAATACTTGCTCACATTGTCCCTGAGCCATCCCCACTCTATCTTCAAATTGTGTCCCCTTGTTCTTGCACATCTCTTTTTCTGAAAGATGCTACTCTCTTGGACAATGCTCCTTACTCTCTCACTGTTCTTGATTCTGAGTGACAAAGGCTCCAAGTATAGGTTGAACAACATTGGTGAGAGCGGGTACCCCTACCTCATGCTACTAGTGAGATGTATGGGGTTGGGATAGTATACCATTGTAGTACACTTTGGCTGGTGGCCTCTGATAAAGCAGTTGTATCCATTTCACAAATGATTGGGGTATACTATACCTTTTTAAAATCATGAATAAGTAGCTCCAGGCCACCCTGTCAATTGTTTTATCTGCATCCAGAGAGATCAGCAGAGCAGCACTGTTGGTCCCTCTGGATGCAGGAATTAATTGGTGCTGTTTTCTAAGATGGTCAGCCCTTCTTGCCATGAATCACACTTGCTCCAGGTCAATCAGGACATCCCACACTCTACTTAGCCTAGCTGCCAGGACCTAGCTTTCCATATCTTATGAGCTTGCCACCTGGAATGTGCATACAAAAGCTCATGCAATTTGGGGTTAATATTAACAGCCTGCTCAACCATAACTATACTTATTCAGATAATATATTGTACATATATAATAATGGGTGATATATAAGGATTAAGGATGTATACCCATTGAGGGGGCTAATTGGGCTGTAAGGCCATGAGCCCAAAGTGCCTTTATTGCCCTAATTAGCCCCCCCGATTTGGTTATACTTCTGAGTGTTCTACCCTTATCCATTGTTTATTGAATATAATACATTAGGATGGTTATTGTTAAGGAGATTGCATTTTTGATCACATTATGGCACCTGAAGGTCTCTTGCAGCAAGGAAGGAATGGTTTGTAGTGAGTGTGGGTAGGAGTTTGAGAAGGTTTTGTGTGTTCTTTTTTCCTGGTTCTTTTGCAGCTTGTTAATTTGTTTGGCTAGCTTCTTAATGATGTGTTAATTGTTCAGTATTGTCCCATTAATTGTTTGATTAGTGTAGGTATATAGGTAAGCATTAAACCACGATGAAAGTAGCATCTAAGGGTGGATTAATACATGGTAGGGAGGGTTGTGGTTCAAGGTCGCAGGCCGAGGGCATACAACGGCCCAACCATGTAGTAATCCCATTAGATGCCACCGGAGTGGCTTAATGTGCTTGTAACATGGTGTGCATCATTTGAGGGTTACTATGATTGTGTGTGCAATCTTGTGAAGAAGATAAGACATCCAGAATTTATGCTTGTTACACATTTGTGCTGCACTTTTTGAAAATGTCAAAGACTTATATTTACATCGTGATGCAGTGAAAACAGCTCTATTGGTACATATGCACAACGCTGCCTTCTACATGGTACAGTAGTTTATTTGGAGATCTACTCTGCTATTATTATGGTGCCATGTGTAGGAGGTCCACGGGTCAGTGATTTCAACTGCCATTTGTTATCTTCACATACAGATGTGCATGCTACGTCCCTACCGTCTGTGTTGCTCTAATGTACCTCTGATCTGGTGTGCTCCCAGTTCTGCTGCTTTTGTCACTAGTTGTTCTGCTCGGTTTGTGGGGGATGCCAGTATTTCTCGGGATCTCCGCTGTCGCTGTGCCACTCCCGTGGTTGAAACTGACTCTCCCGTAAACTGTGAAATGGAGCACAGCTGTCTCGGTCCCACGGCACCATGAGTTTGTGTCACGTTGGTCCCATCTTGCAGCCCTCTCCTACGCGGTGGTCTGCATCATGACTCCTCAGCCTCTTCAATTGGTTGATCTGTGCAGTTGCTCTGGGACACCCTTGTGGTGTTGCCTCTTCGCTTCTCTCTCCCTTGCGGGTCTCTCCCGTCTCTGGCAGTCAGGGGTTGCACTTCACTGGGTGGGCAAGACAAAACGCACCCTCTCATACCTGCAGCCATTTTTCTGGTGCTCCTTTTACTTTGTGTGGATAGTGCTGGTATTTCAGTTTGGAGACGGCATTACTGCTGGATTAATCCCCACTCCAAACTGTACTAGCTGATCTGTTCTATCCAATCCAGTGTGCTCTTTTGAGGTTCCTTAACTTTGCCATGTTACAACTTTAATTAGTGTAGGTATACAGCTGTAATTGGTTGATTAGTGCAGGTATATAGCTGTAATTGATTAGTGCAGGTATATAGCAATAATTGTTTGATTAGTGCAGGTACTGTATATACTTTTAATCAATAGATTAGTCACAGGTATACAGGGGGAAAAATTATGGCCTTTTGTATGGGGAAACATTCCCATCCAAGTATATTATTATAGTGGCATGGTAGCACCATTATAGTTGGGGTTGATTAGGTTGTTTAATGTTAAACTCCTAACTTTGCATTTTAATAGCTTCTCCACCATTCAAGCAATTACATGAAACTTTACATGTGCGGTCTCAGGGCCAAAGTCTCTTGATTTGCCAAGTTTTGTTCCAGTTAGATATGTGGGTTCTGAGATTCAGATAGTGAAAAAAGTGAAACAATTTTTTTTTTTGTAACCACCCAGCTTGGAATTTTGCTCTGAAATTTTCAGAGTAGAAGGGGCTTGAGCCACAGCTGTGCCCTTTTGCTGGTTTGGTGAAAAATATTAATCAGTTCCAGAGTTATAAGGTTTTGAAAATTCGGTTCTGAGCATGCTTAGTACAGTCTTTTGGATAGCTGTTTCATATGAAAAAAGAATCTGGTACATATAAAAAAAGATTCTGTTTCGTATAAGGATTACTCTTTTTTCATGAGAAAAAATAATTTTTTCATATGGCCGCTATCTTATTTCTGTTTATTTTTTTGAAAAGCTATAAAAATGATATCTTGCAGAGACACCAACAGATGTATCTTGTTAATTGGGACCCCTTAGGTTGATTCTGCAGTTTGTTTTTGGAAAAATCACCCAGAAATGTGTTTTTGTCGCATTTGAAAATCCTTTTTCGTGACCCAAATTTCTTTTTTCATATGGCTATATGAAAAAGAATAGTGCCATACAAAAACAGTTCCCTTCATATAAAAAAAAGAATTTGGACTTTGTTTTTTAACATTCATCTTTTTTTTTGTGTGTGAAGAAATCTTGTTTTGTATGAATGACACAACCTTACAAAAAAAGATCCCTTCATACAAAATGAAAATTTGGACTTAGTTTTTTTTAACATTCTTTTTTTTACATGAAGGAATCTTTTTTATATCAATGACACAACTTCATAGAAAAAGATCCCTTCATATGAGAAAAGAATCTGGACATTCTTTTTTCGTATGATCCAGTCTTTTTTCGTATGAATGAAACCACTTCACAAAAAAGATCCCTTCATGCATAAAAAAAAATTGGACTTAGGTTTTTCCACATTTCAACTTTAATAAACTATAACTCAGCTGGAGCTTGTTTCCAGGTGCAACCTGGAAGCACAAGGAAGTTAAGTGAATTGCTCAGGTTCACACAGTATGCAAGTTGGGACTGATGGGACTCAAACCCCTGTCTCCAGGTTTGCAGCTCAGTGCCCTTAACCACCAAACTATACTGCCTCTCAATAATCTATATATTAAAATAAAGTCTTAATCAGTACAATAACACTAACACATGACACCCCCCCCAAAAAAAAAGAAAATTTAGGAGCCATATAAAAACAAAAAAAATTCAGTTCCCATCGGATAACATTGCAACTTTAATAAGCTATAACTCTGTTATTCAGAGTTAACGGACAATGTATATATTAATAGACAGGCCTTAATGACTAGTACAAAGCTAAGCCCCTGAGAAATCAGAACTGAAAATGGTCCATCCTCACAAAAATTTTTTTTACAAAGAAACACATAAATTGCTTTTCTAGAGGAACAGAGGGCCCTGCACGTCCACACCCATATACACATGTGGGTAAATGGAGGCACTGGGCCCAGAGGGCCTTGTGCTTCTATAATCACATGGATGCGTTTACGCAAAATCTGTGTGAATGACAATATGATTCTACTATCTCAAAAAGTAAGGAAATTCATTGCAAAAAACATTAAATTAACTCATTGTACCCAATAGCTCCATATGAAGTCTGAACCATCCATTGATTCTCCAGATACAAAATGGCCACCCAGAGTATAATAAGTTAATGCACCATTTAGAGTTAAACAGAAAAAGGCAGAGAATATGGTGCTAGATTTCCAACCATACTGTAACACCCCACCCCCACCCTGCAAGCAGCAAAAAGAAAAAAAAATGATTTTGGCTGTCCTGAGTCTTGGAAAATCAGGCCTCGGGTATTTCTTGTGGTTATCATCCCTAATGCTCACCCCATTCTCATATAGACTGCACATCTGAGCTTATTTGCTGATGGAATGGGGGAGTGTTAGGGTTGGTTACCACATGGAAGACCCCAGGCCTGATCTGCCAAGACTCAGGACAGCCAGAATTGTAAATTTTTTTTTCCTTTTGCTGATTGCAAGGTAGGAGTGAAGAGTTAGGGTTAGAAACCCTAATGCCACATTTCGCTACTTTATTGGTTTAATCCTAACTGGTGCATTAACTAAGTTTTTGCAATGAATGAAAAAAATATATATATATATATATATATATAGTGTGTATGTGTATGTGTATATACAGTGTGTATATATATATATATATATATATATATATATACAGGCCAGATATTCAAAAGGGGTTGCGCGTGCAACTCCAAAAATGCGCCATTCTGCAATATTCAGAAGGGGCCAGTTGCGCCACCGAAAACATGCTGAGCAACAGCGCAATGGAAATGAAGGCATGCGCAACCGAAGGGGGTGGGTCCATGCATAAAGTGCGCAATGCGATATCCGAACACTTGCGTAATGCGCAAGAGTGGCTGAGCCGGAAGTTGAGCAGTACCGGATTTGAGCCAAAATAAAAAGGCTCAAGGAAGCGGCGCAAGAACTCTAGCAGGCTGCAAACTGGGGGAGAGAGACAGAGAGAGAGAGAGAGACAGGAGCTGAAGGGAAGAGAGGGACAGTGGGTCCTGGAGGACAGAGAGGCCAGTGGGGGTGCCCGTGCAGTGGAAGCAGCAGTGGGGGCAGTGGGGGTAACACAGGAACAGCAGCTGGGGGCAGAAGCCAGGAGATGGATAGTGTCAGCTTCCACATGGAAGCTGTAATGAGGGGTGAGACACCATGCTGCAGGGGGACATGGTCATGAGGGGCCCGTCGGCGGTATGCCCCTGACAGGCGGTATCGTGCCCGCATCAGCTACGAGCTGTACACAGATGTCGAGATTGTGGCCCGGTACCGCCTGAACAGGGCAATACTGAGACGGCTCAGCGAGCTGTGCAGTGATGTGATGCAGGCACCCTCACGACGGAGTCATGCTCTGTCCGTGGAGACCAAGGTGACAGCCTGCATGTGCCTGCTCGCCACGGGCACCTTCCAGAGTCTGACAGGGGACACCACAGGCATTACACAGTCGGCCACGTCACGCATCCTCACCCAATTCCTCAGCGCACTGCTGCCTCATGCTGCGGAGTACATCCATTTCCCCAGCTCCGCGGCAGAGCGTACAGCAAACATGCAGGAGTTCCACAGGGTAGCACATATGCCTGGCATGCTAGGGGCCATAGACTGCACCCATGTGGCCATTCGCATGCCACCTGGCCCCGATGACCATGCTATCGGAACCGAAAGGCTTTTCCAGTGTCAACTGCCAGGTGGTGTGTGATGCCACTTGGCGATCATCAATGTCTGTGCTACACACCCCTGGCGGAGCACATGATGCCTTCATATGGCACCAATCTGCACTGTGCCATCAATTCGAGAGTGGGAACATCCCCACGGGTCATCTAGTGGGTGAGTACACATGTATGGAATGCAAACTCTGTGCAAGGGTGGGAATGACACAGGTGCCATGGTAGTGGCACACAAGGATATGGGCAATATGGACCTGACATGACACTGATCTCCACTATCTCCACACAGGTGACTGTGGATACCCACTGCGCCCTGGCTGCTCACACTATACCGGGCGCCCCATGACCCCAGCACAGCTCGGTTTCAATGAGGCACATGCCGCAACACGGAACATCATAGAGCGGTGTTTGGGATACTCAAGGCACGCCTCGATGCCTGGACACCCCGGCGGAGCTCTACAGTACAGCCCCCAAAAGGCCTGTGGGATATTCCTGGCCTGTTGCATCCTGCACAACATGGCCAAAGACCATGGGATAGCCGGACAGGTCCAAGAGGGGACAGCGATGGGGACGCCAGTGGCGCCTGGTGATGTGGGTGATGAGCAGCCCCCAGGACAGAGGGACCCCGACTGACGCTGGCAGGCCCAGCTGCACCGGGACACCATTGCAGAAGAGCACACGCACAACACAGGTAAGTCAAGGGACATGTGCAGGCAACACTGTCCATGCGCAAACCACAGGCACACAGGGGAACACACCGCAGCATGAAGGTCAGGGAGTTGAAGGGTCCAGGCATACCAACACACCATCAGAGAGGGGTGAGCACTCATATGGACACACACACACACCAGGCAGCAGACAGGGCAGCAGCACAGCACTGGGAAATGACATCGCCAACACACAGCACCACCAACCACCCCCACCACCTGGACTGTCCACGTACGTGTGTCAGGACCTGGGCAACCTTGCACCTTGGTGTACAGTGCAATGCAGGCATCATCATGCACACGGACCTGTGGACAGCAGTTGGGAGAGTGTGCAGATGGTCCGTGTGTCAGCTTGGTGAGCAGAGCACCCAGCAGTGCACTGCCCACCATGACACACATTGCACACAGGGCAGCACCAGACAGGGCCTGCATTGGGAGACAGCTCAGTCAGGGAGCACTGTCCCACGGCCACCACGGATGGCTGGTGGCCCCGCCGTGGCCTAGCAGCACTGGCAGGCTGAGCAGTGGCCACATCGGGTGGCGCTAGTGCATCACCAGGGGTCCCAGTGCGCGACCGCGACCTTGCCCGCACAGGGGTCTGCATCCCGCCAAACAAACTTGCACCAGGGGTGCTCGGGATGCCCACAGCAGAACCCAGCATTGACAGGCCTGGTGTCGCCGATGCCGGGAACGGGAGTGGAGTGCGCACTGTGTGGGGTGCGTGTTACAGGGCACCTGACAGTGTGGTCAATCGCGTTGGCCACAGAGACCACTGCCTGGGTCAGCCTGTCAATGGCAGCGGTCACATCCGTCCGCATAAGGACCATCTCGGCTCGGTCCCGAGCACACTCCCTGCTATGCCGCTCCACGGACACAGACAGTGCCTCCACGGACCTTGCAACCCGCCCCTGCAGCTGTACCGACTCCTGCAGCAGGCGGGTGTGCGCGTCCAATGGGTACTGTGCCCCAATGGCATCGTGACCCCCAGGGTGTGGATGGTCCTGGTTCGCCAGGACCAGGTATGGGCGGATCTAAGGGCGGTGGACAAGTGCCACTGCTTGACGCTGTCCCCCCAGGCCTGGTGTGCAACTGCTGCTGCCGCCCCTCCAACTGCTGAGCCCCAGGTCCACCTGTTCCACCTCTGTGCTGTCAACAGTGCCAGACACCTGCACAGCCACCGATGCTGCCCCACCGGTGCTGACAGGCACAGCCTGTGACTGTGCCAGCATGCTGGTACACAGGTGGAACCAGGATGGCCCAGGGGCACGTGCTGGCCTGCCATGTGTCCGCCGTGGGACACACACCTATCACTGGCCATTGCAGGCCTGTTATCATCAATGGTGCCGTGCGTACACTGCTATGGCACAGCAGGCTGGCATACCTGCATGCCAGACTGCTGTGACACAGGCTGTGCACCCCTGCACCCGTATCACTGCCGCCGGAGTTTTGGGCCAGCCTGCATGCTGCTGCAGTGCCTGCAGGCTGGTGGCGGAGGTGGATGGTCCTCCTCCAGGTCCAGCAGGTCTGCTTCACTGTCTGCACCCACCACCACCACCGCCTCCTGCAGACGAACAGGATCTGTAACAGAAAGAGAGTACATGTGAGTGCATGTGAACAACAGCCCCCCACCCCAACAACATCACCATGTCATACCGCAGCGTGATGGGCTTCCACCTGTCTGGAACCCTCCGCCTGAACGCCTGCATGGCACTCGGCTGCATGGCGCGACCAGTGTCTCCTCAGTCGGGTCAGCTGCAACACCACTGGTGGTCCCCACCAGTGGCAGCATCGTGCCACCCTGAAGGCTGCCACCTTCTCCTTCAGCCTCCCGCGGCCGTCCCCATCTTCTTCCGGCATTGATGCACGGAGCGCTGGTGGCTTCCGTGCAGGTTGACGGCCCGAGCTACCCCCTCCCATGCAGCTGCACGCTCCTGAGGGGTGCCCCTCCGTCCACTCAAAAGTGGCTCATCCTCCAGGTAGGCCTGGAAGAGGGCCTCAGTCTCTGCCGTGGTGAAGTTCGGCCTCCTCCTCGCCCGCCGTCCCACAGCCTCAGCTGGTTCTCGTCAGTCATGGTGATCTCTATGGGTGGAAGTGGACACCTGTCACTGTGCAGTCCACAGCATTTCCCCATGAGCATAGCTGCCCGGCGGGGCAGCCTCCCTCCTCCTCTCCGCATGGCAGATACTGATGGAAAGGGTGCCTCTGTCCCTTTCTAGTGCCCTCATCATGCTCAGCCCCTCAACCTATATCATCCCCTCCAGCACCCCTGCCCATGAGCATTGTCCTGAGCATCACACAGCATGTAACTCACCTCTCACCTGCAACAACCAAATCTGGCCACCACGACCCAGTGGCGCATTTTTATAGCACAATACATGCAAATGAGGTGTGGCTCAACTTTAATGACATGCTAATCGCGCCACTGCGCCTTTGAATGGCTGATCGAATGATTTGCATATGTCGGCTGAATATCGCTTAGCGCAATACGGAAGGTCCGGCTGAGCCGATGGCGCAAGTTTGTGGCTGTGTGCTACACTGCATTGCGCATGCCCAGACAGGTTACGCATGCGTCGATCGCGCTGCAGACCTGCTGAGCGCGATAGGCGATTCAGCCCATGGCCACCATTGTGCCAGTGGCGCCACAGCACTGGGCACTATATGGCGCTGTGGCACTTCTGCGATAGTCCACTGTGACACTGGTGCTGTGCTTAGCAGTCGCAAGAGGATGCCTATACATCCTATGGCACTGTGCGAGCCTTCCGCGCCATTGCCGTGACCTTGTGTATGCACTCTGACCCTGGCGCTGTTGGCATGCCATGTGTGTCTCCTGATTGCGCCTGTCTGGTGACAGCACCATGTAAAGTGACGGCGCTGTTCGCACAGCGATTGAGCCTGTGTTGGTCTATCGCGCAACAACTCCACGTGGGGTTACGGCGCAGCGGGGCGCCATATTGCCTGCTGTAAAGTTGGTGCCATGGCTAGGAGGAGGGCGGTGTCCTGGAGCCAGCTTGAAGTGGCCAACCTGGTGGCCCTGGTGGAGCCCCACTGTGAGGCACTGTATGGTGAGGCCCCCCTCACCATGCCTAGGACCCATGTGTGGCAGCAAGTGGCCACTGACCTGGTGGCGGTCACTGGCCGGGCCGGTCTGCTGAGCAGTGCTGGCACTGCACAGTGACCTCCGCCGGAGGGAGCGGACCCTCTGACGTGCCGGCTGCGTCACGCAGACAGGCGGGCCTGGTGCCAGGCCACGTGAGTGTACCATCTATGCACCTATATTCTCTGTAGGGGTGTGTGTGCTTGGGTGGCTGTGCATAGGTGTGTCAGTGTGCAGCTGTGCGATGGATGGTTATGGCTGTGTGGGCAGGCACTCACTGGGGCAGGGGGCACTCTGCTTTTGAGTCACACTGATGTTTGTCTCACCATATGTCTCCCACAGGCCGGATTGTGAGGACACTGACGACGGTGATGTGGGCCATGCCAGGGCCCCGGTGCCACAGGATGTTGTGCCACAGCAGCAGCAGCAGCAGCAGCAGCAGCAGCAGCAGCGTCAGACCGAGCTGCTGGAGGAGTGTGAGTATCATTACGTCATGGATGCTATTGCATGCTGGGGGGGCAAGACCACCAACCATGCTGGACACAACCAAAGGGGAGGTCATAGTTCCACTATACGAAACACTAGTGAGTCCCCAAACTGGAGTACAGTGTACAGTTCCCGGAGACCATACCTGCGTATGGACATGGACTGGGTGGAGAGGGTTCACAGGAGGGCGACATGGATGGTGCATGGATTGCATCACAAGTCCTATGCAGACAGGTTGACAGAACTGAACATGTACTCCCTGGAGGGGAAGAGGCTGTGGGGATATGATGGGGACATACAAGTATTTTACAGGGGGGAACAGAGTGCAGGACAACAATATTTGTAAGCGTAAAGGATGTTCCAGGACTAGAGGGCATGGGATGCAGTTGGAGGGGGCTCGTTTAAGAGGAAACATGAGAAAGTATTGCTTCACAGAATGGGTGGTGGACAAGTGGAACACCCTGCCAGAGGATGTGGTGGGGGCTGACTTGGTTACGGGATTTATGAATGCATGGGTTAGCCATGAAGGAATTCTGGAGGTCAGGGGGTGAGGGGGAACGGACTTATAGGACAACAGAGTGAACGTACAAGGCCAAATGGCCAGACTGGGTGTCCCATAGGCCCTTATCTGCCGACACTGTCTATGTATCCATGTATGTAGGCATGACACAGGTGACCTGCATCACAGTGCAGCATCACGACACGTCTGTGTATGCATCACAGGTGGTCCAGGCATGCACTGGGCACATAGCTGTGTAACTGGCCTCGCACCACGTTGCCACATCACTTGACAGCCTAGTTTGTACTGTGATTGACGTGGGCAGTGTGTGTGGGCAGTGGTGCGATAGCTGGTGTCGCCTTGTTTGTGATGGCTATGTGCATGTTCACTGTGGGTGGTGCATGCCATCACAGGTGCAGGACATTGGGTTATATGGGTTGCAGGTTGGGTGGTGTTCAGGGTTGTGGCAGTCTCAGCCATTGACTGTGTTCCCATTTTCCTAGGCCTCGGGTGCTGAGATGCATGGCCCAAGATCTGGCGGCGCCTCACCCAGCTTGGTCTCACAAACCGGGAGCTCCCTGCACGCCCATACAGCACCAGGGTGAACAGCGGCAGCGGCACAGGAGGGGACGCCAGCAGGGGAGGACCAGGAGCCAGCTGGGTCTGAGCCCACATTCCCTTCCCACTTCTCCCATCCCTTTCACCCTGCCTTCCTCTCTCAAGTTTTATTCCCTCCCTTGAACACCTCTGCCCTTTACCCGTCCCCAACCTGTACATAGTTTCACCTGTTATTGTTCATATGTTGTTTTTGAAATATACATTTCTATTTTGATACAACTGCTGTGTTGGTGTCTGCTTTGCAACTGGCTATGGGTGCTCCGTTGCAGGGGTGTACATGCCATCTGGGCTGCTATGGTCCTGGGTATATGTGTGTGTGTGTGTGTGTGTCCATGGGGAGGTATCACCAGCATGGCATTGCCTTTCTGCTGGTCTTGCCATCTGCTACCACCCACTGCTGGGTGCACAGGGTGGGTCTGGCTGGTATGCTTCTCTGCAGCACGGGGTTGACGTGTGGCACGGGGGGTGCATGGTGTTTCCTGCAGTGCCTGTCACTGCACATGAGCAGTGTCTTGGGGCATGGTGCACGTGTGCTGTGCGTACGGGGGGACTGATGTGCACTGTGGTTGTCAACCCCTGTGTGTGGCACTCTTTGCCTGCCAGTGGTTGTGCTGGGGTGTCATGGCTCTGCTATGCTTTAGTTGGCTTGTCCCCATGGGCACGTGATCATCCGTCCCACCCCAGTGATGCTGTGCTTGGGGTGTGCCGGTGTGGTGTGGGTTCTGCAGTGTGTTCCTGTGCCCATGTGTGGCATGGCTGGCGGTGGGCTCAGCCTGCCTCCCTGGATGTCAGTTCCATTGCTCTTGGGGGGGCTGTGCTTGCATATGGCAGCTCTGCAATGCTCAGCTGGGCTTCCATGGTTGCGCCATAGGCGCGGCATTTTGGCTCAGCTTCTCCTTCCTGGTTGCTTGGCGATGGCAGTATGTGCGATATTGAGACGCTGTTGCTTGCGCAATTTGCTCTGCTCCATGTTTGAATATCGCACCTGTTGTGCATTTGCGCAACTGGTTTGCGCTTGCTCCTACTGTTGCGCCAGTTTTCAGCGCAGTTTGAATATCCAGGCCACAGTATATATACACACCCATATATATATATTTTTTTCATTGCAAAAAAGTATGTTAATGCAGACATTGGGGTTGAAGAATGCAAAAAAAGAGCACAAAATAGGGAAGTGAAGAAACATTAGGGTTTTGGGTCTCCAGCGTCTTCACTCTCTGCTGTTGCACTTTCTGTAGAGGGCAAGGGAGCAAAAAGTACAGTCAGCTTACCAGCTACTGTGACACAGGTGCACTGAAGCACCACAAAATGTTATTGTGCTTCTTGTCCCGGTGTCAGTCCAGGAACATAGAAACATAGAGTTTGACGGCAGATAAGGACCGGTAGGCCCATTCAGTCTGCTCATTTTCCCCTACCTGTATCAGTGGCCCCTTACCCTATTTGGTCATTGGTTTTATCCTCTCTTTCCCACCTCTAGGGTTCCCTTGTGCCTATTCCATGCATTTTGTAATCTCCCTACTGTGTTCACTCCCCCACCTCCTGGGGTAGGCTGTTCCATGCATCCACCACTATTTCCATGTAAAAGAACTTCCTCATATTCCCCCTTATTCTGCCCCCCACCAATCTCAAATCATGCCCCCTCGTTCTTGTACATCTCCTAAACTGGAAGATGTCACCCACTTGCACCTTATTGATGCCCTTAAGGTGCTTCAAGGTTTCAATCGTATCCCCCCTTCCTCGCCTCTCCTCCAGAGTATACATATTGAGGTCTTTTAATCTCTCCTCATGTGCCTTATGTTGCAAGCCTTGCACCATCTTAGCTACCCTTCTCTAAACCACCTCCACTATGTCTATGTCCTTCCAGAGGTGTGGCCTCCAGAACCAAACACAGTATTCCAGATGAGATCTCACCAATGTTCTGTACAGTGGCATCACCACATCCCTTCTTCTGCTAGTAATACCTCTTCCTATGCACCGCAGCATACCACTGGCCCTCCCCACTGCTTTTGTACACTGCTTTGGCTACCTTTAGGTTCTCTGAGATAATTATTCCCAAATCCCTTTCTTCCCTTGTGACTGTCAGTAACTCCTCCCCCATCCTGTAACTCTTCTTAGGGTTCTTACACCTCAAGTCCATGATTTTGCACTTCTTTGTGTTAAATCTTAGTTGCCATATCTCGGACCATTCTTCCAGCTTCTCTAAGTCCCTCCTCATTTTCTCCACCCCTTCTGGAGTGTCTACTGTATTGCAGATCTTGGTGTCATCTGCAAATAGGCAAACCTTCCCTTCTAGTCCTTAAGCAATGTCGCTAATGAAGACATTAAAAAAGACTGGCCCCAGGACAGCTCCCTGAGGTATCCCACTGGCCACCCCCATTTCTTGGAATGGGCCCCATTTACCACCACACTCTGATTTCTGTCCCTCAACCAGTTTCTTATCCAGTTCACCACCTTTTGGCCCATACCCATGCTCCCTAGCTTGTTTACCAGCCTCTTGTATGGAACAATGTCAAAGGCCTTGCTGAAATCGAGGTAGGCGACGTCCACTGATCCACTTCCTTTGTCACCCAGTCAAGGAAAAGGCAAGCAAAGTGAAAATAATGGGATCCAAAGAGGAACGTTCGGGGGATTATGCTGGCATTGGATCCCAAGCAGGGTTCAGAGGTAGGTAAGCTTTGGGAAGTGTCAGTGTCAGCTAACTCTGCCCTGTGATGAAACTACCTGATTGTGTTAATACAAAACGGTGTTAGCCCAGCATCCTGATCTGAACTGGGCTCTTAATAAAGCCATTTGGCAAACTACACATTCTGGTGTATGTACAGTTTTCTTTTACAAGTACATTGTGATGGTCATCCAATTGTTGCAACCAACCAGCTGTAGTTTGGATCCGGGCCCTTCTCACCTACTTGTAGGTTGCATGGATAAGATCAGCCCAGTCCATGCTGAGATAGTCTGGAGGTCTTTGGAGAGGGGGGATTTTTCTGAATCCCCTGGTTTGGCCCCTCCTCAAGAAGCCCTACGTGGACCCAGACTGTTTGGCTAACTACAGACTGGTCTCTAACCTGCCCTTTGTGGGTAAGGTTATTGAGAAGGTGGTTGCATCGCAGCTGGATGATCGCTTGACCAGCTACAATGTTTATGATTCTCTCCAGTCTGGATTTAGGAAGAGACATAGTACTGAGACAGCCCTTGTCCAGGTACTAAATGACCTCCTAATAGTGAGAGATCGAAAGACCTGTTCCATATTGGTCCTTCTAGATCTCTCTATGGCATCTGACACTGTAGACCATGGTGTGCTGTTGGAGCACCTGCGGTTTATCTGTGGACTGTCTGGTACGGTCCTCTGATGGTTCCAATCATTCCTCGAGGGTAGGACTCAGAGAGTGGTGTCAGGGATTTTTTCCTCTTCACCACTCCCCCTATCCTGCGGGGGTGCTGCAGGGCTCCATATTGTCACCCATGTTGTTTGAAGTGAACATGCTGCTGTTAAGAGTGATTATTAGGTGGTACAGCTTGAGTTTTCACTGCTATGCAGATGATACTCAGCTGTACATGTCCTTTGTGCCCAGTCAGGATGAAGGTGTCTCGGTTTTTAACAACTATCTGGCGGAGATCCAGGACTGGATGATTGTGAGTTGGTTATGGTTAAACCTGAAAAAAACGGAGGTTTTGGTGGCGGACCCAGGTCATCAGGAGGCGGGTTTGTTGGCAGAAGCACCCTCTGGTCTATGGCTTGGGGTTGCTCAGCTAATTACTTCAGACCGGCTGTGGAACTTGGGCGTTATTTTTGGATGACCGCCTGATGCTTAAATATCAGGTGTCAGCGGTTGTCAAAACCTAATTTTACCATCTGAGGCATATCACCTGGGTAAAACATCTGGTTCCACCTGATGATCTTCCAACATTGGTCCACGCCTTTGTTTTTTCTCACCTTGACTACTGAAATGCCCTTTACCTAGGGCTGCTGGTGGTTGATATCCACCGCTTGCAGCTAGTGCAGAATGCGGCAGCTAGGCTGTTGACTGGTACTTCTAGGACCAGTCATATAATGTCTGTGCTCCGCGGACTGCACTGGCTGCCAGTACAGTGACGGACCACCTTCAGGGTCGGCTTGCTGGCCCTACATGATCAGGGACCTAGTTACCTGCAAGATCTCCTTTGCCCCTACTGCCCCACCAGCTCCTTCCAATCCACCAGTGAGGGGTTGTTAGAGATTCCCAGGGTCTGTTTGAAGATATCTGGAGCTTAGGCATACAGTTTTACAGCCCCAACCGTGTGGAATTCTCTACCTCGTTGGGCACAAGATTGCCTGACCATGCAAAATTTTAAATCAGCACTTAAAACTTATTTATTTAGCCTAGCATATTCTTACTTTTAGGCCGCTGCTGTATTTATTGAATTTTAATTGTTGGATCTGGTTTTTGATTTTTTTAATTATTTATTGTACTGTACAAGTGCCTTGATTGTAAGAGAAGTGCTTTTTATAAATAAAGTGTTGCTTGCTTGCTTACTGGGAAAAGGGATGATTAATGATTAGCCACTAGGCCACTGACTCTTTAAAAAGCAGCCTAGCAGGCTGAGCATGGAGCCAGGCAGGGATCTGGGTAGACTGAATGGACCTCTAGGTCTATTTCTGCCAGTACATTCTATTTCTATGTTACGTCTGTATTCCTGAATATGAACATGTGACATCTTCCACAGTAGTTTATTTTCTCATTTTAACACATGGTTTTAAGACTGTTTTGACTTTGTTACTGGAATTGTCTTTCATCTGAATTTCATCTTGCTTTTCAGAGAAATCACCAATATGCCAGAAGTAAAATACATAGCACTACAGGTGCCTGTTTCCCCATCCTTCCTTTATTTTCAGAAGTTTGATTGGCTACTGGTTTATCTCATATAGGTGCGGTGATAGCCAGCGGTATTTTGTTTTCTACTGTTTGGCTGCCATGGCATATCACAGTACAGTGAGCCATGGTGTACTTGCAAGAACAAAATAACTTTTTGTTCTTTTAATTATCTGTCACGTCACCTGTGACTCGATCTGCCAGTCTATACTATTGAACTCTGATTACTGACTATAGAAATAGTTCAGCAGTTGGTTGGACCTAGTACTAGATGTTTGATTAGATTCACTTGAAATGCCTTTGCAATTCAAACATTTTTGGTTTGCATCTTCTTTTCTTCTTGTGCCTTGCTTTTCAAGGGACTTGTTTTGCAAGTGACCACTATCATGAGGCCACGTTCTCACTAAGCCACTTCTTCTTCATTCATGGTCATTAACTTTTACTGTATAATGAGGCCTCGTACTGGTTTTCTTTTTTTTTTTTTTAACTTTGCACATTGAAACATCTTATCCATCAGGCACTGTACAAGAAAGTGATACAGTACAATAGAGTGTGTACTGCATGGTTACAAAGTGATGAACCAGAGAGACAACTCATATTGACCTAAAGTATACTTTGTGAGCTTCAACACAGATTAGCTTTGAGTTTGGTTATTGCTTTGTGACAATTATTATTCACTCTGAGTGTCTTATCATCTGAAACTGTATATTAGGTAGTATAGTAGAATAGTATAAGTAAACTACTAGTGTCTGGTGGCTATAATACAAGTAAGTGTACCACTACAACCCTTTGTCAATGCTGAATGCTTGCGTTTATGGTGTGGGGGTAGGCATGCATAGTAAGATGAGTAGTGTGTGGTGCATTCTGACTTCCTTCTAACTGTAGGTCTGTGCCTGTACTGTAGTGTGAAACTATCAGGCTAACCTACTTTTCCAGATGCAGTGGATGGGCCCACCAACCAGGTCAGTATCTTGTACACTTAATAGCGTATGTTAAAACTGCACAACAGGAACAGTGTGGTAGGGTAGAGCAAGAGGCTACAACACCATGAAAGGGTGAATACATGGTAGTGCACCCTCTCACTCTTCCCAGGTAGGGAATGAGACCTGTGCTGGGAGGTGGGGCTGGCGAGCAGCTGCCGTGGCTTAACGGGATGAGCTACAGGCAGCGAGGGAGGTGGTGCATTTGAGACCAGGTTTTGATTCCCGGTCCCAGACGCAAGGAATTTTTTTAATTTTTTGCACTTTGTGCGAGGTTAGGTGTTAACCTACCCAGAGTTGTTTTTAGTTGGGAGGGGACGTAGACCCCCTTAAAAGAAAGACATATGCTGTGTGCAGTATATTGTGCTGTATTGGCAGCGTGGTATATTACTGCGGCATAATGTCTTGTGACATTATGACCCGTGCCATAGGCCCATCAAGCCTCTACATCCACATCACTGCTTGTGAGGGAAGGCTACCTGGCCAGCCACAGAATGTTGTATGTGTATCAGAACGCTGCTCTGCCCCTCCCCTGGTTGGAACCAGTGTCGCACGATGCAGCTCCTTCCCCCAAGCCTCATCCCGTGAGCTGACTCCCTGAGCTTGCACCTCAACTCAGGTCACTGGCATGGGAAGGCAGCATGGTCCCTGCTAGGCCAACAGCTATCCCTGCAAACAACGTTAGTTTATATATATTTGTAACAGTTTTGACCCTCAAAATTTTCAACATATGTTTCATGCCTCCTCCTTCTGAACATGACAGGTGTCATTTATAAAATAATGGAAGAAACATCATTTTGTGCCACAAGTGCAAAATCACATTTTGGCCATGGTTCGAAAAATTACAGCGTTTTGGTTCATGACGTTGTGTGAACAAATGTCTATGTGGAAACTTTGATGTCCCAGTATTGAAAATTAATAAAGTCATGAGTGATCATTGAAAAATCTGAATGTACCTTCATAGGTTTCTTGTTTTGTAATATTCTGACCCCAAATTTTCAATATAGTCTTTTAAAACCCATCCTCATGAACCCTGTAGGTAAAAATATTCCTATCCCAGCCAAAACGTCATTTCATGCTGCAAGTACGAAAACACATTTTGGCCAAGATTTGAACAATGACAGCTGTCACATTCCCAAGGTGGTATGGAAAAAATAGCTACGTTGAAAATTTTGGGTCAAAATATTGAAAATTGTCAAAGTTATGAGTGAGAATTGCAAATTCCAATGTCCGTTCATAACTTTGTTTTTTTTTTTAAGATTTTTACCCCAAATATTCAATGTAGCCTTCTTATGACCCCTTTTAATATTTCTACCTCAAATGTTCAACATAGCTTTCTTATGACCCCACCTAATAAACCTGGTAGGTAAAAAAATTTCAAATCCTGCCTGAAAGGTGATTTCATGGAGCAACTGCAAAATCACCAGTCAGCCTGGATTTAAAGAATTTCACTTACCTGTTCGTAGGTGGGGGTCCCAAAAAGGCCATGTTGAACATTTAGAGAAAAATATATTTAAAAATGACCCAAGTTATGAGTACAACTTAAAAATGCATTGAAATACACTGACTGCATACCTCATTTCCTCAGTTCCTGGTCCAGTGTTGAAAAGTGAAGATGTGCCTCTGGTCCAGACAGGATTATGGCATTGGACCTCTGGTAGGTAAGTAAGGGGTAGGGAGGTATGGGGTGGTGGTTGCGGAGTGGGAGGATCAAGTGGGGGGAGCCTAATGGCAGCAATAAAAAAATAAAGTCTACAAGGGATGAGTTTCTTTATTTGAAACAGCGACACTGGGGATTGGGCACCCCAGTGTCAGTGTCATGTTTGGCAGCATGAGGGGTGGGCTTCCTAGTGTCACACAGTGGAAACTAACTGGGTTGGGGGGGGGTACCTGCTGGCACATGAGAATGGGAACCCCAGTGTCAGAAAATACCTGGGATTGTCCATACTATCAATGAGCTAGTATGTATGCGCTTGGAGGGTGGACACAGACAAAGGTGTTTGTGTTCTCCCTGGACTCACTGATGACTGAATCAGCTTGCTGGAGCAGGCCTCAGCTCTCTTGTCTGGTGTACTTTTGTTTCCTTTGCCACATTCCAGAGGTACATGGACCAAGTGCTGGCACCCCCCATGATTTTTGTGCAGCTTACTTGGATGATGTCAATATTTTTAGTCCTGATTGGAGTACACGTCTGGCACACTTAAAAGCAGTTATTGACTCCATTAGAGAAGCAGGTATGACTATCAACCCTGCCAGATGTGCCCTAGCCATGTTAGAGACCCATTATCTGAGATTTGTATTAGGCAATGGAATGATAAAACCAGAAACTGACAAAGTTGAAGTGGTAGCTTGTTGCCTCATACCTGAAACTAAGAAGCATGTGCGATCCTTTTTAGGTTTCGCAGGATACTACTGCAGGTTCATACCTAACTTTGCAACTATTACCACACCACTTCCAGACTTAATGAAAAAGAAGTGTGGAAATAAAGTAAAATGGTCAGCCAAATGTGAAGAGGCCTTCCAAAAAATCTAAGTGACCTTGTGTTCTTCCCCAGTGTTAAGAAGTCCTGATTTCAACCACCTTTTTAAGGTACCTACAGATGCTTCAGGTACCGGAATTGGAGCTGTGTTAAGTCAAACCATAGAAGGGATTGAACATCCAGTATCATACATTTCAAGAAAATTGCATGAATGAGAGCAGGAATACTCAACTGTGGTACAGGAATGTTTAGCCACAAAATGGGTAATTGAAGCTCTCAGGTTCTACTTGTGGGGGGCTCCCTTTACGTTAGTCACCGATGATAATCCTTTGTGTTTTATCCAGCAAATGAAGGATAAAAATAATCATATTATGCAGTGGTACCTAGCCCTTCAGCCTTATAGATTTAGTGTTAAACACAGAGCAGGCACCAAGCACAGTGATGCTGACTTTTTATCTCATTATGGGGCATCTGGACAAACAGAAAAGTCTTGACTCTAATGGATTATGTGAATTATATTGTATGAAATGTTTATAGACACCCCAGGGTAATAATGTAAATTGATTATTGAATGTATACAATCAGGTATTTTTTACCTGGGTTGTGTTGTAAGTAAGGGACCCTGGGGTGGAGCTAGCAAGTGAGGGTGGGTGGTAGCTCCATCCTACCCATTGTTATTTTGGTAGGTTGTCTTGGAAACCTGATTTCAGAAATCTCTGGTTTTTGCTAAACCTTGGGGGGTGGTAGAAAGACCCCCCTCCTCCGTTTACAGGCAAAGAGGGCACACAAATCTTTTCCCTATGTGTAAAGTATACTGCAGTAGCTCTTTTTCTTTTATTCTTTCCTGAATTATTTTCTCCCTTTCTACCATAGACCACCCACTGCAGTATCTCTATACACTATCCTGCACCCTCTGTAAAATTCCTTTTCTTCCCTGCCTTTTGCCTGTGCCCATGGTAGCAAGAACACGTTGTATCTGCATAAATGAAAAGACACATGCTGATAAATGTAGCCTGTTTTTCCCTGTAAAAATAAATTATGGTACTGTGGGGTATATCCCAAGTCTAGCGCTAAAAGGGAAATTTGAGGTGCTCCAGTCTGTTGACTCTCCCCCAAAAATGCATCCACATGGTAGCACAAATGCGCAGTATTGTTGAAGAATAGCTAGGGGTAGAAACTGTCCCCGAAGCTATAACAAAACCAACAAAATGAGTATAAGCTGGGGCTGCCCTGTGCCTACCAATTCTGCCGCATGATGCAGTCAGACAATAACAGGGCAATGACTATATAATTAGATACCACTGTAGTGGTGTAGATGGCAAATTAAGGTGCCTTACTCCTTAGCCCTGTCACGGCATGTGGCTGGAGAAAGCTGACTTAAATAAGGAAGGGTTTTCCTTTTTTTTGTGTACTGTTATAAGCGGTAAAAAAAGTAGTAGAAAATGAGCATTATCGTAAGGGCTTTAGAACTGAATGACTGCTCCCAGGAAAAGCCGAGTAGAAAGCTAGAACCCTTGAATATTTAAAAAGGGCCCAAATGAAAGTTTTTCCCCCAATGGCTTGAAATTTCAGCCACCTGAGAAAATGAGGAGACCGAATAACATAAAAACATAGACTTTGACAGCAGATAAGGACCACTTGGCCTACCTAGTCTGCCCACTTCCCTACCTATAGGATAAGCTGCAGATCCTAGTAAATCAACAGCCTATTTCTTCCTACCCCCCATAAAAAATTGCCTTATGCCTGTCCCATGCATTCTTGAATTCTCCCACAGTTTTTGACCCCACAACCTCCTCAGGAAGGTGTTCCGTGCATTCATCACCTTCTCTGTTAAAAAAATACTTCCTCACATTGCCCCTGAACTGCCCCCTCATCTTTAAATTGTGTCCCCTTGTTCTTGCACATCTCTTTTTCTGAAAGATGCTACCCTCTTGAACTTTGTTGATTCCACTGAGGTACTTAGAAGTTTCTATCATGTCCCCCCTCTCCCTCCTTTCCTCAAGGGTATACATATTAAGCTCCTTTAGTCTCTCCTTGTATGACTTCTCTTGCAGACCATGCATGATTTTAGTTGCCCTCCTCTGGACTGCCTCTATCCTGTCTATGTCCTTACAGAGATGGGGTCTCCAGAACTGGACGCAGTACTCCAGATGGGGTCTCACCAACTGTCTGTACAGAGGGATTACAACTTCCTGTTTTCTGCTGGTGATGCCTCTCCCTATGCATCCCAGTATCCCCCCAGCCCTCCCTACTGCCGTCTCACATTGCTTGCTAACCTTAAGGTCATCTGATATGATTACCCCCAGGTCCTTTTCCATTTTTGTTGTTGTTACTACCTCCCCACAATGTGTAATCTTCCCCAGGGTTTTTGTTTCCCAGGTGCATTATTTTGCACTTCTCTGCATTGAATCCAAGCTGCCATACTTTTGACCATTCCTTCAACCTTGCCAAGTCCCTTCTCATCCTTTCCACACCTCCTTGTGTATCAACCCTGTTGCAGATCCTTGTATCATCTGCAAAGAGGCATACGTTTCCTTCCAGTCCCTCTGCAATGTCACTAAAAAAGACATTAAAAAGGACTGGACCCAGTACTGAACCCTGCAGTACCCCACTAGTAACCCCTCTTTCTTCAAGTGGACTCCATTTACAATTTTCTTCTGTGTCCTGTTGTCCAGCTAATGTTTTACCTAGGCTACCACCCTGGGACCCACTCCCAGGCTGGTTAATTTGACTATTAATCTTTTGTGTGGGACTGTGTCAAATGCTTTGCTAAAGTCTAGGTAGGCCATGTCCACAGCCCCTCCCTGGTCTACTACTTTGGTCAACCAGTCAAAGAAATCAATTACATTCAGCTGACATGACCTTCCCGCTGTGAACCCGTGCTGCCTTGGGTCCTGTGCCCCACTGGCCTCTAGGTACTCAAGAGATCTTTCCTTCAGAAGTGATTCCATCACTTTCCCTACCACAGAGGTCAAACTGACAGGTCTGTAGTTTCCTGCCTCTGTCTTGGTCCCACTTTTGTGCAGGGGAATCACATGCGCCTTCCTCCAGTCCTCAGGTACCACACAATCCTCCCATGATTTGTTAAAAAGGGAAGTCAGTGGTTTCACTAGTTCTCCCCTTAATTCTTTTAGAATTCTGGGGTGAATTCCATCAGGCCCCATTGCTTTGTCCACCTTCAGTTTTAGGAGTTCTTTCAGAACCCTTTCTTCTGTGAAAGGACTGGGATTGCCCCCATCCAGAGTGCTTCTGTTAATTGGATTAGGCACCTCCTCCTCCTCTTTTGTGAATACTGAGCAGAAGTATTCGTTCAGTATCCCTGCTTTTTCACTGTCCTTCTCTGCCCACCCACCATCAATTCTATTCAGCCTCACTACCCCTTCCTTTGTCTTTCTATGCTCCCTGATGTACCTATAAAAGGTTTTATCCCCCTTCTTAACCAAGTTGGCTATCTTTTCCTCAGTTTGGGCCTTTGCTATTCTGACTTCCCTCCCTGCTTCCTTCTGCCTTAACTAGTACAGCTCTCTGTTCTGCTCCTTCTGTGTTTCTTTATACTTCCTGGATGCTGTCTTTTTCTTCCTGACCTTCTCCGCCACCTCTTTTGGGAATCATAATAGACTTTGGGGCTAAAATAAATGCTAGAAGGAAAGAAACATTTTTGTTTCTTAATTTCTCTTTTGAGCAGGATAATAAAATAAATAAAGGGAAAGTTTCATTCCCTACCTGTTGCTTGTTTTTCTGTTCCAATAGAATGGGCTTCTTGGAGCCAACAGCCCCAAATAGAGGCTTATTTATGGAACACCTCCAGGAGATGACAGGGTATTGGAGGAGGAGTCTGGGTCTACTAAGTAGCACTTAAGCATGCAGACTCTAGCTCTACTTTTTCTGTTGAAAAAACATTAAATTTCTTAAAGCTATTCATGCAAAACATAATAATAAAGATGTGTCTGCCATGCTGATCCCCCAAATGTCTGTATTAGAACAGGTATTTTGATGTATTAGATTAGGGGTGGATCAGCTGACCTTATGCCGCCTTAGACGGCCAGTATAAAAGCACCTCTTGTGCTCAGTTGAGTTAGTTCAGCTTGGGAAGCTGTACAGAGAGGTTATATGGTAGTTGGATGCACAGGCAATAGTGCATATTAGGGTTTCAGTATTCAACTCTATGGCAGTACTACCTGGGGGGGTAGTACTGGGGCTCGAGGAGAGCCTAGTTCTTGAGTTTGTTTTTATTTTTATTCTGCACTATGAAATAAATATCACACAATCCTTGTGTGTTTTAAAACTTCAGATTGTGTCCTGTGTATAAGTTACCCTAGCCCACAAACTAGTCACATCCTTTACTGAGTGACAGCATAAAAAGTAGGATGAGGAGCAGGACTCAGTCTTGGGCTTGGGATGCCTGTGTTGCTAACTGGACTTGGCAGGGTGTGTACAGTAGAAACAGACTGGTGGGGGGTTACTATCCGGCACTGGGGATCAGGCACCCTGGCATCAGAAAATACCAAATCCATTAATTTATCTGCCAGTGTCAGTGGCTTAGTAGGTAACACACTTACCTCTGAGGCCAGGAGATCAGAGGGCTGTGGGTTCAGTTCCCACATCTGGCACTTGGGTTAATATCCCAGTACTGACACTGTAGTGCAGCATGAGAGGGGTGCTGCACTTCTGAGGTGCCGTCTTTCGGATGAGACGTTAAACAGAGGTCCCATCTACCTGGATTGGTGGTAGTTCAGGTGGATGTTAAAGATCCCATGGGACTTATCGAAAAGTGTAGGGGAATTTCCCTGGTGTCATGGCCAAATTTCCCTCATTCACTAAAAATACCACCAACAGCTTAATCTGGTTCAAGGTCAGTTGGCATTCATCTGTATCCCCCCTCCACCGGGTCGTGCCTGAAAATAGGTAGGATTTGTCTAGTGCATTTACCTGGTTAACAAAAACTAAATAAAATAAATAAATAAAATTCACCACACAGCTGCCCTGGGAATACATGCAAAACAAGGATGGATGACCTTGCCAGCCGGCATAGTTTTCTTTCATAATCCTATGCTGGAAAGAATGCTGCTACTCTTTGGGCTTTTAACAAATGACTCCTTAACTAATGTTCAAATGAGATAATAGCCCGCATTTATAGTTGCAAGTATTTGCATTTCAAACTCCCAACAGCAGGATAGTCTTTCAGAAACAGGCTCCTTTTCATCTTGCATGAATAACTTGACTCCAGTTCATTGAGGAAATAAAGCTGTATTATGTTTATGTGCCAGTTAAATCTGCAAACTGCAGTAGCATACTTAATCTCTTGTGTGACAGTAGTGTAACAGTAGACACAAAGTTGTTTCAAAATAAAAGCATGGCAACAATGGGTGGGGTGGGGTGGGACTCAGGAATGGCATGAACAAAATTCTGATTGAGGGATAGTTTTACAGAAATGGGCCCCTTTTCCTCTTGTGTGAATAATTTGACTCCAAGGGCAATAAGCCCTGAATTTCATTGAGGAAATAAAGTTTCATGTTTATATGCCAGCTAAATCTGCAAATCAGAGCAGCGTGCTTAATTTCTTGCATGACGGTAACATGTAACAATAAGCACAATGTCTTTTCAAAATAAAAACATTGCCAGTAGTGGGTGGGACTCAGAAATGGCATGATGACTTCTTGCCGGCTAGCTTCATGCAAATAAAAGGATCAGAGTTCTCTCTCATAGGAGCGGTTTGGTCCTTTTAAGTTCATGAAGTTTCTGTCCAGCAAACAGTGACCAGTGTGATGGTCAGCTTGCCTGGTTATTGGTCTGTCACTGCTGAGCCCAGCGCAGTTTGAGCTCCACTGGACACAGCAGTGACACACCGCTGAAATGCCATTCATTGTCCAGAATGCTTCTGCACAGGCATGCACACACAAACATAACAAGGAAACAACCTACAACATTGTCTACAGGGGATAAATACTTCCCCAGTAAACATGTGCAAGATGTGGTACATCACGATAAACCTTATTCCGACAGAATACAGAAAAAAGATATGACATCTATATGTTTTCTAACATTGAATAAACTGGTCATGAAAGTTGTTCTAGTGTCAATGTTCCTTCTATTTTTTTCTATAAAGTAAAAAAAATGTGAGCCGCCAGGAATTAAACTTTTCTCTATGAACTCTCAGTATAAAGTAAATAAATATGGGTGTCATCAGGAATGAAACTTTTCTGTCTTAACTCTCAGTAGAGCTGTGATGGCTTCCATGTCCCTGATCTGCTCACAGATGGCAAACCAGTCTGTAACCTCTGGGAGTGTTGTGTGTGTCATCATTTGTAATCGCTTTTACGGCAGCGGCAATAAGGATGTGAAAACATACTTTGTATCTGCTCTGTAAACCCCTTTTGGTGGGAGACCTAGGATTATTTTCTCAAAATTAAGTGGGACTGTTGTGTCCAATATGTTTTGGAGTACCTTATGGAGTTCTACCACATATTGGGCTTAAAACTGGGCAACTCCAGAAGATATAAGGACAGCCTCTCTCCACATTGTTGCCAATAAATATATGTGCCTGTAGCAGAAAAGTGTTTGGACTTGGTTGGGTTGAAAAAGAAGTGGGTACTGTTTTTCACTTAAATTCTCCTCTGGAGGCTTTGGCTGTGGTTCTGTCTATTCCTGCCCAGACAAAATCCCGCTGTTTGAGCGTAAGGGTAAAATTCCCTTCCTGTTTTGATTTATCTTTGGTGTGTGTCAGTGCTGCAAGGCCCCGGTCCATTATCAGCATGTGGTATAAAGTGAAGATCTGGTGTGGCTGGACTCCATGTTGCCCAGCCCACCCATGCATAATTCACTACTGGTGGGAGTGGAAAGGCAGGCTGTCCTCCAAGGTATCAATCACAGTAAGGGTGAGTATCTGTGCTGTGTTATAATAGTACTTTTATGTCTGGCACTCTCATCTACCCCAACCCCCTCTTCCTGTTTATTTCTGCTATGGGCATGTTGCAACTGTTTAGAGTCTTTTTTCATTAGGAAAGTGGATTTTGTGGAAAATAAAAACAAGAATCTCAGCAGAATTTTCAGTTTTTCGCTGCATCAGTTTGATTAGTGAAGGATAATGGGATCTTAGACCAGCAGTTCATATCTGCAAAGGTTTCCTGAGTCCGCTGTGAGTAATTTATCTGATGCAATGTCAGTAACTTCACGGGTACTTTTACCCCCAGCTATCTGACCTTGGATATTACCCACTTGAATGGGATTGCAGCCTTAACCTGGCCCTTAAGCAGGCCATTAATAAGCAGTATTTCTGTTTTTGAAGGGATGACCTTAAAGCTTGAAATATGTCTGTATTGCTTCAGAAGGTCTAAGAAGGGTGCATTGATAGTACAGGGTCTCTCACTCTGTGACGCCTGCCACAGGTATTCCCTTAATTTCCATAGGCTGCCTAAGGTCCATACCAAGAGCAGGAAGAAGGAAATATTGACATTGGACACCCCCGTCTTACCCCTGCATACTGCGAAGAACTCATAAAGGGTACCATTCACCCCTGTATTTTGGCTGTTGGGTTGTCATAGAATAGGCAAAACCATTCGGAAATGGTATTTCTAAAAACCCATGGTGCAGAGGACTTCCTGTAAAAAAGACAAGTTAAGGCAATCAAATGCCTTTTCAATATCAATAAGGGAGACTACCTGCATCAAATTAAGGAAAGAAGGAAGGAATCAGGGAGGAAGGCAAGAGGGAGGGAAGGCAAGAGGGAAGGAAGGAAGGCAGGCAGGCTTATATAGTGCTTTCATGCAAATTGTATCCCAAAGTGCTTTATAGTCTAAAAGAGGAAGGGCAGGATGAATGTTGCTGCCATTATATATGCCATTATATAGGTACATAGATAATGGTGTCAGAAAAAGATGTCAGCTCATTCAGTCTACCCACCCTAGCTAACTACTCTGCACCAGTCCTAGTGATGATATTTCCCCTTGGTTTCTGTCCCCTTTCCTAATTCCGTATGCCTGTCTCATCCCCATGTAAAGCTGTTCACAGACTTTGCCTGTATCACTTCCTCCTGCAGCTTGTTCCACTTGCCCACCACTCCTTCTGTGAAATCATGCTTACAAATGTCTCTCTCGATTCTCCCTTTAGCGATTTTGCATGAGTTCCATCTTGTCCCTGTATCTGAACTCAAGTAGAAAAGTTCCCTGGTGTCCACCCTATTTATACTATGCAGGTACTTGTACAGTATGTCTAATTCATGTTTCCCACCTTTCCCTCCTTTTCTCAAGGGTGTAAATGTTCAAGTCCTGCAGCTTCTCCTTGTATGTCTTGCCCCTAGGCCATTGACTGTCTTGGTTGCCATGTGTTGTACTGCTTCCACCTTCTCACAGTCTCTCCTCAGGTGTGGACTCCAATACCTTGCACAGTATTCTAGATGAGATTGCATCAGTGAACCGTGCAATGGAAAGATCACCTCATGACTTCTACTGCTTATCCTCCTCCCTATGCACCACAGCATCCTGTTTGCCTCGTCCATAGCTCTGTTACAATTTGGTGTTGTTTTTAGGCTCTCCGATATCATGACATGGTCCTGTTCCTCCATGGTAGTTTCCAGCACCGCCAGCCACATTTCATATTGTACTTTTGGGTTCCTCTTCCCAGTGTGCATCACTTTACTTTTTTGTTATGTTGAAACTCTGCCACCAAATATTTGGCCAGCTCTCCAACCTGCCTAGGTCCACCTTGAGTTCCCTTTTCGCTTCCTCTGTGTCCAACCTTGCACATATCTTTGCCTCATCTGCAAAGAGGCAGAGCTTGCCTCTTATGCCTTCCCCTATGTCACAGATGAATATGGTGAAAAGGACTGGGCCCAGCACCAACCCCTGAGGTATTCTGCTTGTTACTTCCTTTACCTCTGAAAACTCCCCATTAACTATCACCATTGTGTTCTTCTCTTCAGCTAGTTCCCCACCCAAGTTGCCAAATTTTTCCCTGACCCCTAAGTCCCTTGTATTTTTAACCAGCCTTCTTTGGGTCTTTTGCTACAATCCAGGGTGCTGCATATGTGTAACTGGGTGTAATTAAAAGTCATAAACCTTTAAGTTGATCTAATTATTAGAATGTTTTTAATTGATGACATCACAATTTTTGCTGTTTGCTGTCAGTTGCAGGGTAGTATGTCTGCAGTTTTCCTATGTGGAAAAGTCCTAACCATGTATTATAACAGGAATAATACTCTTCAGAGTGTTCCATTGTGCTAGGTATATGGACACATCTGGTAGTTGAAATGAGGAGCAATGCACTGGAACTGTATGTACAGTATATCTTAACACAACCGGATGCCCTGGTATGTGTGATTCCTTGTGCAATGCATGGCATATTCAGTTTACCTTTCACTAGCTGACCAATTTTTAATACTATGAAATGGATTTCAATAAAAAAGATAGCAAAAACAGCATCTTTCCGTCCATCATATGAAACATGTTAGCCTTTGTGTTGGCAAAAGTGCTTGTATTTTTTTATTTCTTAATACAGAATGTTGCCTTCATGTGGCCTGCTAACAGAAACTCTTCTCACTATAAAGTTTTCGCTATGCTGTGCTTTATGTCACACATTTTATTTGGTTAGTGATGTGCTATGGTGGTTAAAATAATAACTCCTTGTCTCTTTTCTACTTCTCTTTAGAAACAAACAATACAGGAAGACAAAAACAGACAACAACAGGCTAAAGAAGGTAGGGCTATTGATGACTACTGCAAAATAAAGAACCCGAATTGTGCATTCTCTTTACTAATAAATGTGAGTCCTAATAGTATTTTTATGTGCATACCTCAAAACAACACCTTCGGTACCACAACTCACATGTGCTGCTTCTGGTCAGAAATATGGTGCCATTAGACAGATTAGGGATTGTACTGTTTATTTTGGCTATAAGGCAGGATAACTTTATCTTTAAATTAACTAAGAAATATTTGCTTTAAGCACTAACTGCCTAAATGTCAAATAACACGTCGTATTTAAGGACAGGCTTGGGAAAAAACAGTGAGGCTGTGCCTGGACAGTGCATTCTAATTTAGCATTGTGTAATGATTTATTGGTGTATTTTGCTGTGGGTTGCATTATTTAGTTCTTTGATAATCGCCTGCCTTTCTCTGGTGATCTATATCTTGAAATGTGAGCTTATTTCATACTTGAAGGCCATTCAGTCAAAAAGGAGGTCCTGCTGTTTTGTTCATGTTGTTTGTGTATGCGTGGAGAAAAAAAAACAGACAACGGCCAAGAAATAATTGTCAGTCAGTTTAGAAGAACAAAACAAGATCAGTGGACTAGCGGTGGGCTACATAACTTTTACTGCTAGGTCATAGGTTCATGTGTAGCTCAGTTCAGTAGTGGATGAAAAATGTTGTCAGCCGGTGGCTGTTTTGGTGACCTATGTGAAATGAGTTGTGGTGACCTCAGTCTAGTTCCTAGTTGGCAGGCAACATCACAAAACCACCATTATAACTGACACTTACTTGTCACCCAGTCTGGCAGCTTTGCATGGGAGGTCAAAGACTGATTGGGAATGGAGTGTAAACTTCCCACCCACAAGTGGTAAACTCTCTGTGTCAGGGTTTAGACACATGAGGGGGGTAATGTGAGTATGTGAGGTGATCTAGTAATGTTTGGCTGCTTCTGCTGCACCTACCATGTGAATTAATAGAAGGCTTCAGTCTTCACTGCTGTAATTCTGGTACCCCACGAAAAATTACACTGGATGTCATCTTTGTGCTGTAACATCTGCCTCAATATGAGATCTGGATGACACTAGAGGTTTCCGTTAAATTATTGTCTTCTTTTTGTTTTATTTATTTTTATTTTATTGAAATACTAGGAATTACATCAACCTTTGAACCATAGGTTTTTTGCAAAGGCTCCGCATTAGACATAGAATGTACAAACATGCACAAGTTGGTTACAGAGTGTGGGGTTACATATCCATATGTAATTACAATAAAAACTCTAGGTTACACATGGAGTTGGCAAAAGAGGACACACAACAAACACTAGAGGTGAGGTAGCTGCCAGAAGTTAGACTTAAGTCAGGGGAAGTGCTTCAGTGTAGAAGGGGCCAGTGAGGGTACTGGCTTGGGGGGACAGAATGAGAGGAGGCAATGGAAGTATGTAGAGCAAAGTGCCTAGTAGCAATCACATTGGCTTAGGGCCAGGAGGTGGGTACACAGTTTGGATTTGAAGGGGCCAAGCATTATGATTAAAAAGCTATTGTATCAAATTCAGTTACAACAGTATACAGTAAATGCTTACAAAAGGCATGAGAAAAGCATCAATCTGCAAATTATCACAGAAGCACATCTTATCAAAATACTGTATGCCCAGATTGGTTTGAATGGTTTAACTGCTGTTCACTTACCTAGTCCTATTCACTATTCATGTTCTTTCTTTTTTTTTTACATTTCTTTATGTCCTCGGCGGGGGGTTATGCTGTTGGTTCCCTCTTTCAGCCAGCCTTCATGGCCACTGCTTCGGTCGTGGCCAGAGCTCACCTCCCTGCCATCTCCTCCCTGCCATAGCCCTTCCCAGGCTGCATCACAGTGGGTACTTACCCCATCACTCGCGAGACCTGGGGGTGGACCAGGAGGGAGCTGACTTGGAAAGGCCAGTGGTGGTGCCATGGGGCAGCCGTCATGCTGCCGAGGGATTTTCTTAGATATAGGTAGCCCCCCTCCAGCACTGGCATACAAATGCATCAGTGACACTGCAACACACACTCCCATGCATTGCACGTCAGATGCCACCAACGCCATCCCTTTCTGTGGGCCCCCAAAGTTGCACAGCTCCCAGATGCCACCAGGAGCCAACACCTCAGCAGTCCTACCCACCCACCTTCCCCGGAGGTGGAGAGCTGTCCCTTGGAAGCTCATTCCACCACCTCTCGGCTGACCCTGGTGATCCATGCCTGCTCCTGAACACAGGTCACCAACATAGCACGAGTTGTGGTGTCCAGTGCCTCAACCCTCAATGCCACTGTGCCGTCCACTATTCACTTTCATCATTTTTGCCAACTGCTTCTTTTCACCTTTCCAGTATCCCCCTCTCCATTGCAAACACCCAGCTCCTCCTGGCCCAATGGCAGGAGGGTAAATAGTACTCATACCATGGACTCTGTTTTCAAATGGTCATTAACTTACAGTGTATTTTGCACCTGCAGCATTTCGTTAGTTTAATTGCTTAGTTTACAGACATTAGCCTCAAGTAAAAATTGGTACTTTTGAAAAAAAAGTTTGCAAACCTCCTGAGTTTGGCAGAAAGCATCACGTGGTTTGAGTCATGATTTAGACTATTGTATTAAAGTTGGTCATAAGCAAGAAGTTATACAGATTTCTTTTCTCAAGTAGGATTTTTCAGGGGCTCTGATAATTCAATATTCTTTTTCCTATGTCCGCCCCCCCCCCCGAAACTGAGCACACATCACTGAGACATGCCCAGCCTCCATTAGCTAGGGGGCATAAGCCAAATCTCCTAGATGGCAATGTATGACTTGCAGAATTGTGTGTTCCTCGAAACCTTTGGCATCAGTTTAACAGGTGAGTGGGGGTCTAAAATGTAGGGACATCAACTCAGTATCTGTAGCCTTTCTCTGAATAAGCTGTGTGAAAATGCCTTCTAGTTCCAATTTGAGCCTATGTTACACCCAAGGGTGCTCCAAGCAGATTCACATGTGGCAACCCTTTCACCCTCATGGGCACTCTTGAGGTCGTAATGGTTTCACTTCTCTCAATGAAGCAAAGCCTTGTTATGGATGGTCACCCATCCATTATTCTCTATATATCCCCCAAGCAGTCCAGCTTAATAACTCCTATGCTGTTTTGGAGGAACAGGAATGCCTCACACAGTCACCTACAGCGGGGACCAGAGAGAATGGTCAGGTCCTCCAAACTGGAGTCCCAAGGAAGGGGGCAAGGGATCCCGGAGGTGGAAGCTTCTCCTAGTGGGGGACTGTATTGAATGGTGTGTGAAATTAGGGACACCTGGCAGGGGGGAGAAGGAGATCAAGTGCCTCCCAGGAAGTGCTGCATGGAGGGATGGAAAGTGAATCCATAGGATTGCTAGGGCAATAGCCAGGAGGGAGGAGCTGGATATCATTGTCCACCTGGGGACCAATGACCTGGCAAGGAGAAGGGTACAGTTATCCAGAGTCCAAGAGGATTTCATGAAGCTGGGAGGGGACCTGAAACAGGTAGCATATTCTGTATCATTCTTGGAGGTGCTACCTGTCCAAGGCATGGGGGAGGCCAGGGCACTCCACATCTGAACCTTCAACTCCTGGTTGAAGGATTGGTATGGAAGGGAAGGATTTGGATTCATAGGGGACCGGGGCCCAACCTGGGCATATGCGAGCTTGTATCAGGAGGATGGCCTGCATCTGTTAGGAAAGGAGACCTCAGTCCTTAGTGAGAAGTTGGAATGCTTCAGCAGACAGCATTTAAATTGGCCAAGGGGGTGGAGCCAGGAGAGACAGGTGGCTTAGGAACACCTCCTCCCTGTGAGAACATGCAAAAGTACAAGCTGACATCAGGAACAACTGAAGCAAGCAGTTACGGGCAGGCAGGGGAAACATTTATAAGGGGGTGTAAAGGGGGGACAAGAGCACATGAGCATGAATATCAGGGTAGGGGGAAGAGGCAAAGTAGAGAAAACAGGAGCAAAGGGAGTAAAACATGGAAGATCATGTTCATAAATGCCCGCAATAAGGTTCCAGCCCTGGAAGCTTTGATGACAGATGCAGATCTTGACATAACAGCAATAACATATACGTGGCATTCTGCTAATCACAGCTAGGATGTCAATGTATCAGGCTATGCACTGTTTAGAAGGGACAGGGAAGGTAAAATAGGAGGAGGGGTAACCCTGTACATCAGAGAAGGCATAAAGGCTACAGAAGTACAGGGAAGGCAGGGGGAGGCCGAGGCAATGTGGGTCACCCTTGAACCAGGAAATGGCATGGCAATATGTATGGGAGTGATCTACAGACCTCCAGCACAGAGGGAGGAAGTGTACATGGTACTAGTGGAGGAAACTCACGACTTGGCAGCTAAAGGTGAAATCCTGTTGATGGGAGATTTCAATATGCCAGATGTGGATTGGACCACCAAGGCAGCTGCTTCAGCCAGAAGCACGGCCATCCTGGAATCCCTGCAGGGGGCTGGATTCAGACAGCTGGTGCATGAGCCCACAAGGGACAAATCAATTCGAGAGCTGGTATGGATTAATGGGAATAGAGTCAAAAGAATCCAGGTGAAAAGGCAGCTGGGATCCAGCGACCAGCACATGGTGTGGTTTGACATGGAGACAGGGACTCAGTTTAGCCACACAAGGGCAAAAGTATTAGATTTCAGGAGGGTAGATTTAAGTGAAATGGGTAGATGTTTAAGAGTAGCCCTGGAGAAGGTAGAGGTAATGGATGGGGTGGAGGAACAGTGGAGGAGACTAAAAGGAGCCATTATGGAGGTAACTAACAAGTGCATTAGGATAGTGCCCAAAGGGAAAAGAAAAAAGGAACCACTGTGGTTCTCTAAAGAGGTAGGAGACAAAGTAAGGGCTAAAAGAGCAAGTTTCAGGGACCCAAAGGGAGGAGGACAGGAAGGTGTACCTTTAATGTCTAAGAGAGGCAGGGAAGGCTGTTAGAAAAGCCAAGGCACAGACAGAGGAGGGTTTAGCATGGACTGTGAAAAAAGAGGTCAAGACATTCTATAGGTACATCAGCGATAGAAAAAAAATGGTGGGGGTGTTGTGAGGCTCAAAGGGGAGGAGGGAGAGTGCAAGTAGGGGATCTAGACAAGGCAGAAATGTTATTTTATTTTATTTATTAATTTGTTAACCGGGTAAATGACACTGGACCAAAGGCCCCTTTTCAGGTCTGCCCCAGAGCAGCAATACAAAAATTACAAAACAGACAATAGAAACAATGACACATACATTAAATATTAGACACATTGATACTTCACCAAAAGGAATTCCATTAATTTTTTTCTTAAACCCAACAATTGATAAAGCCTGTCGAATAATCAAGGGAAAGGCATCTAATAAAATGGGGGCAGAAATAGAAAAGGCACGAGAATCTAATTTCAGTTTAGACAATTCAATAACTAATGTAGTACCAACAGATGAACACAAACTGGAAAGAACATTTTTAACATAAATTAAACCTTTTAAAGGAAATTTAGACCCTAAAAACGCACTTTTAAAAATCATGCAACAAAAAAGTATTCTATTTTTGTTAATGGAGACAACCAACCTAATTTAAAGTACAATAAACAATGATGTAACCGAGGTGATTCTAAAAATTAAAACAACAAATATTATTGTAAGACACCTTCACAAGTTGCAATTCCCTACCACCCAACCCCAAGTGAATATGAGCGACATAATCATAACGCGGTTAGAAAGAACCAACCGCTATGGACTTACTGACTTCAAAAGAAAAATAATCCTTGTATTTATAAAGCAGACCCAATCTTTAATTTATTGTACAGGCAACTGATCTAGTATGAAAGGAAAATGTCAAACTGGGATCTAACAAAACACTAAGGTATTTAAAAAGGAAAACCTGTTTAATAACCTGTCCATTTTGATCAAATAAATTTAACATTGGATTCAAACTTAACACTCCCTTAGTCCCAAAAACCGTAGACTTCATTTTGACTGAATTTAAAACCATGAACAAACCCTCCCAAAATCATAACTTAGAACAGTAGATATTTCTTCACTAGAATTCCCCTGACAATAAATTATCAGAACATCAGCATACAGGATCGATTGACATTTCAAACTAATAGTAGGGAGTTCATTTACAAACAGAGAAAACAACAAGGGGCCCAATATAGACCCCTAAGGGACACCACAATCAATCAAAGACACCTTAGAAGAATGAGAACCAACACTAACAAATTGTACATGATTTGCCAAATAATCCCTTAACCAAGCCATTGCAGATCCAGAAAAATCAAAAATCACTAACCTTTGACAAATTAAATCATGTTCTAATAATCGAAAGCTTTGGTCAGGTCCACAAACACCACCCCAGTCATATGGCCTTTATCCCATTTAAAGTAAGATAGTCACTTGAACAGTGTCAGTGGCTCAATAGGTAGTACATACGCCTCTGAGGCCAGGAAATCAGAGGGCTGTGGCTTCAGTTTCCACATCTGGCACTTGGGTTAATATCCCAGTACTGACACTGTAGTGCAGCATGAGAGGGGTGCTGCACTTCTGAGGTGCCGTCTTTCAGATGAGACGTTAAACCGAGGTCCCATCTGCCTGGATCGGTGGTAGTTCCGGTGGATGTTAAAGATCCCATGGCACTTGTCAAAAAGAGTAGGGGAAAGTTTTATTGAGACAAAAATTGTACAATAGTACACAAAGCATAATACAAAACAAAGGAAACACAGGATAAGTATTATACAATCATTCAGGTAACTGCAAAATCAGAGTCAGTGATCCAAGGAAGAGCTTTCCAAAGTTCTAAAAGTGTCGTATCTGAGTATAGAGTATGTTCATGCTCATAAATTTCTTTTAAATCTTGTACAATCTTTTTTTCGAGCTCCAAATAGGAGCAGTCCTTTTGCTATAAAGAAAATATGCAACGCACCATCCAAATATTCAATTTAATGCAGACAAAAACAAGGTTTAAAGTGTCCTGGTGCCATTTTGACCACTGGGGAGAAAAAAACCCTGTATACAAGATTCACATAAGTAACCGACTGAAGCAAAGGGGTATCCCATGCCTGTGCCAAAAAAGACCACCAAATTTTGATAAAGGAACAGTCAAAAAATAAATGAGGGATAGTTTCAAGTTCTGTAATACATAATAAGTGAGAACACATTCTATCTTGGGACTGCTTATGTTTATAGTTTGATTTTACATTAATCTTTTCATGGCATGAAAGCCAATGAAAATCCCACATTTTGGCTGGAACCCTCTTACATTTCCACAATAACAAAAGGGAAGGGAGGTGTTGACCAGGACACTTATCGAAGGGTACTGCTACAGCTCAAACCGTCAGGAGTAATTTCTTATATAAAACTTTATGTGAATGGTTTAATAACATCTGAACAGACACCTTCCATTGTTTGAGGACGTAAAACATGTGTTTTACGTAGTTGAGTATACCAACAGTTTGTCTTACCACAGTTAAGGAATTAGTTTCCATTGATGAAACCAAATCCTACGAGTCATAAAACCAAGGTTCCCACCCCTTGGGCATGAATCAATAAAGGCCTAAGGTTTGCAGTGAAAAAAATACAAGAAAAAAATAACAAAGGGTTAACCATACAAACGCCACCCTCAGGGATAGGTAAATAAATGATATTCTGCTTTATCGGGTTTAACCTACTACCCCAAAGAGCCTGAAAAAACAGGCTAAAGACAGCAGTTTCTAGCTGTCGTGGAATAAGGAATACGTAACTCAGAAAAAGGAAAGTAGAGATCAAATAATTTTTAATTAAGAAAACACTTTTTTTCCTATCTGCCCCCGGTTCCAGGAGGCCACCTGAAGTTTACCTTGTTGCAGTTTAACATTCCAGTTAAACAAATCTGAGTCCTGTGTCCCCAAAAATTCCAAAATGCGAATGGGGCCCTTAACCAAACGTAACGGGCCAATACGGTCCGAGGGGGAGGTTGCTGAACCGACCCGAATAACCAAATTTTTAGTGCAATTTAAAACAGCACCAGAGAAGTTTCCAAAAATAGAGCACTCACGGAGAGAATGAACCACTGAGGCTGCATCAGCTACAAGAAACCAAACATCATCTGCATATGTAATCGCCTTATAAGGCAAGCATAAGGCACAGCTAGAAATAGACTGAATCTGAGAATTAGTATTCAGCTGACGGAGCAAAACATCAAGAAAAAATACATATAACAATGGGCTTAAAGGACAGCCCTGACAAACCCCGCCTTTTATGGGGATCATGGGTCCTATCCAACCATTCACTACAGGCACAACAGTCGCCATTCTATAGAAAGCACGAATCCAGCGTACCATAACACCAGGTACATGCAGAAAACGAAGTGCTTCCCATAAAAAATCATGCCTAACTGAATCAAAAGCAGCCTTCTGATCTACGGAAACAAGAAGTCCCGAAGCCAGACCTGCAATCAGAAATTCTCCTTTGAGGCACAGAACAGGATTGGGCGGGATGCAAAACCACCTCCGCTATCCTCACCAAACGCTTCACAATAATTTTCATTAAGAGCTTAAAGTCGGTGTTCAGCATACATAAAGGTCGCCAATTCTTTAGAGAATGGATATCACCTTTCTGTTTATAAATGTAAATCAAAGTACCCTTAGTAAATTCCAAAGGGAGAGATTCACATGTTAACAGAGAATTAAACACAGATGTAAGTTCTGAGGCTAAATGGTCACCCAGCACCTTATATAAGCCAGTAGGGAGACCATCCGGACCAGGAGTTCTCTGTACAGGTAATGAAGAAATAGCCAGTGTCAAATCCTGCTCCGTGATAGGAGAACAAGCCTGATCCTGACATAGCTGTGAGGGAGCTGGGATATCAAGGCCACTATACAAAGTTGCACTGTTACCAGCCACAACAGGGAGGGGAGAAAAAAGGGATGTAGTATACTTTGTTATAATATGACAAATCTCAGTTTGTGAGGAACATAAGGTCCCTTCTGAATTTAGAAGACACGTCATATTTTTTCGGGCTGACTGACGGGAATTATATTCAAAAGGACAAATAACATCACGTGTTCCAACAGTACAGAATTTATGTTGGTTATAAAGTTGTTGTGACTGCCGTAATTGGAAAGTCAACATATCATTCTGTAGGACTTTTATTTGTTGAGTAAGGTCTTGCCCTGTCATGTATGCTGTGGTTAATAATGACTGAAAATGTACTCTCTTCTGCAAATAGTCTAGGTATTCCCTCCTACATTTTAAACGACTGTAAGTTTTTAAAAAAGTGACCAGATCATGTTTTGTGTCTAACCACCACTGAACAGGATCTTCATAACAAATAAAAACAGAATAACAGGCTTGTATGAAGGACAGGAGGGACTGCATAAACATCGGAATCTGCAACAAAGATATGTTGAATTTCCAAATACCTGGACGTTTACAGGAAGAGACAACAGAACCAAAACCAACAGAAAGCAGCTTATGATCAGAAAACTCAACCGCTTGAACTTTGGCAGAAATAATTGGTACTGTAGGAGAGGAAAACACATAATCAATACATGTGGCTAGTTTACCCTTTTGGAAGGTAGGGGTGTGTTGTGTAGTAAAGGAGAGATAAGAGTCCGTTAAGTGGGCGACTCGAACCAATTTACCCAATTTGTGGGAATCACAAAACAGTTTCTTTGTAGCAGCAAAGGAGCTCTTATCCTGAAGACTCAGGCCACAATTAAAGTCACCAGCAAACAATACCTGAAAGGAAGTATGCAATAAGGACTAAGCAAAGCAAATAAAGCTATGCATTCAGTTTTGATTTGAGGCATAAATGTTTATCACCGGTAAGGACAGGACCCAATAACAAAATCTATAATAAGCGCCCTACCAGGGGCTACATCAAACAATTTTAGCAAACGGAAGTCTGGGATATTAATTAATATTCCCAGTCCCGAACAAGAATCCTGACCAATCAACCAAAAAGAAGGACCCAGTAACCAGTCCTGTTGTGCTTGTCGGATCTCATGTGTAGTATGAAGTCTTGTATCCTGTAATAAAATTAAACCCAAAGGCAAAAGCCATAGAAAGGAAACAATCAATCTCCTTTTAGCTATACGCTTCATACTATTTACATTAATAGTATGGCAAACAAAGTGAAACATAGCAACAAAAAAAAAGGAAAACAGACAAAAAATAAATTTTACAATTTCCTTTTCCCAACCACCTTCTTCCCTTTAAGTTTTACTCTGGCCTTTCACTTCTGAGAAAGGCCAGTGCCAAGTTGCAACTCAGGGACAGTGGTACCGTCAGGGAGAGAAGGAGCTATGGAGGAAGAGTCCGACTCACCTCCAGCATCATCAGAAAGGGGTTGGAGAAGTTCAAAAAAATTAGATAAGGGCACTGGGGGAGGTTCTGGACCACTCACAGAAGATGGTGCAACCCGAGGGTTATTTCTCTGTGACCTTCTACATATAACATTTGTAAGCACTCGGGGGGGGGGGGGCACAGTACTTGGACCTGGGACTGGGTCCAGAACAGGAAAATTAGACTGGGCAGGATCAGGGACAGGAGAAATCTCAGGCAAGGGGTCATCCGTGAAGGAAACCATCTGATGTACGACCTCAGAGGATACAACAGGCACTGAAGCCTGCAGTAAGGGCTGGGCTGCCCTAGGGGGAGGTACAGCCAAGGTGTTCCGGAGACGGGCCTTCTGCGCCTGTGTAATAATAAAGTGCTGGTCCACTCCACCATCGTGAAATTCCTGGTTATGTGCAACCCATTTACAATTCTGAAAGGTGTGCCCCTGTTCGTCACATAGGTTACATCTACATTCATTCAAACAATGTGCCCCTACATGGCCCAATTCCCCACAGACATTGCATTTCATTTTATCACATACATTACTAAGATGTGCAGGGTCAGCACACCGATAGCAAGCCTTCGGCTGACCCGGGTAGAACAAGACCCCCCCTATCTCGGCCTATGAAAAAGAGTTAGGCAGATGTACAACCCCAGAATCATTAGATCGTAACAAGACTTTAAACTTCCAGCCCCCAGTCCAAATGTTCTCGGTATCCAAAATGGCTTCAGGCTGTCCCTGGACGTCACAATGCTGTTTCAGCCAGTACACAACATCCTCCACCTCAGCTCCTTCATTACGAAACAGAATAGTGATTGCCTTAAAAGTGGGTTTAGAAAGAGGAATAGCCTAAAATGGGGTCCATAATGCAGTAGTCCGCAGAGAATTATACTTTGACCAAAATGCTCCAGTCCCTAGATGTTTGGAAACTAATGTCAAACATGGTTTCACCAGAGATATGAATTAACGCATATATTTTATGGGAGAAACATTTTTAAAGAATCCTTTAGCATCATAATGAACACATAGACTGATCAGGTGGCTCAGGTAACCCTCTGGAGCATATGCCAAGTGAACATGTTGTGTCTCTTAGCAGCCTGATTGGAAATTTAAAGAAAGAAGAATATGAGCTGCTCGGTCCTGAAATTTTTGAGGGGGCTGGGAGCTGTATTCTACAGAAGTAGTAGAAAGAGGAATCTGAGGTGGAGAACCCTTCAGATAATCCAACACAGGGTTCTGTGTAAGCTCCAGTTCATGAGGGAGACACAAGGGGTCAGTAGTGACTTTTGAAGCACCTATCTTGCTCTGTAGCTCTGGAAAATCTTCAGGGCGGGGGGACTGAATTGGAGGCAGACCAGACTTCCAACTTCCTGGGACAGTACCCTGGACCCAGCCAGAACCTTTCAGCGCTGATTCAACAGTCCAGGTAGGTTCTTTATTAATATTTGCTGTAGATGATTCTTGTACATGTAGGGAGCTCTGTGATGAAATAGAAGCAGGTAGTGAAAAGGAAAATGAATCTGTTTGTACTGCAGGTGGCAGGGGAGCATTTACTGTAGATAAGTCTTGTACATGTGAGGAGCTCTGTGATGTAATGGAAGCAGGTTGCGAAAAGGAAACCAAATTCATTTGTACTGCAGGCGGCAGGGGAGCAGGCAGTAGGGTTTCGGCTCCCGACGCACTAGTCGGGTCAGAGCCTGTCACAGCAACAGGCAGTAAAGGAGACAAGTCAGGAGAATCTTCAAGAACTTTCACCTGAGTGGAAGATGCATCTGTGCTGTCGGCTCTCAGGCGTTGCATATCTCTGTGCATTTTCAGTTTTGCACTAGCAAAATGGCCCATTGCAAAACACTCCTGGATCTCTTGTGCTGTCAAACAGTGGTTTTCAGAATCAGATGAAGTAAAATCCTCCAGTAAGTCGACGGTAGGCACGCAGGTCAGCAAGTCAGTTCCATAAGAAGTCAGCAGAGGGCTAGGTATAGCAGCCTTAGTATGAGCAGCAGAACTTAAAGTTGAAGTAGGAACAGCAACAGGCAAAACATCAGTTGTTAGCATCGTGGTCTCCATTTGTTCAGAGGTAGGAGCGGAGACCAAATCTCCCACCTCCATAGCTCCCTCCTCAGAAGGCAAGGGTGCGTCCGCCATCTTGGACAGAGGTTCCCCCTCTGAAGAGTAGGGGAATTTCCCCGGTGTCCTGGCCAAATTTCCCTCATTCAATAAAAATACCACCAACAGCTTAATCTGGTTCAAGGTCAGTTGGCATTCATTTGTATTCCCCTCCCCCAAGTCGTGCTTGAAAATAGGCAGGATTTGTCTAGTGCACTTACCCGGTCAACAAAAACTAAATAAATAAAAAATAGTTAAAAATTAATCTGACTTGCCACAACTCTCTCCAACATCTTGCTCAGAGGATTCAAAATTAAAATTGGCCTAAAGTCATCTAATGGGGATGCTTGATTTTTTTTAAGAACGGACACCACTCTCGCCAGCCTCCAATCTGATGGAAATTGACAATATTGTAAAGAAAAATTAAAAAGGAAAAGTGGTTTAACCAAAAATGGGATTGCCAAATGCAAAAATCTACAATTCAACCCCCATTAACATATTTATTTGGAAGACCATTTAATAACTGCAACATATCTTCCTCAGTTATCTTCCTAAAATTAAAAAGAGGCTTATCAATCAACTTAGGATCCCTCTGAAATTCCCCACAACCCATATGATTACCCACCTTTCTAAATTTAGATAAATCAGAAAATTTTTGGTTAAATAGGTTAGCTATATCTACTGGGTTTGTAACATTTACATTATCAACTAATAAACTACCAATAGTTGAACCAGAATGAGGGGAACACAAAGCAGTGATATTTTCCCAAAATTTTTTCGAATCAGCCCAATTAAACTGTATTTTGTTTTGAAAAAAATCCTTTTTTGTTTTGTGCACAAGTTCAGAAACTTTATTCCTAATACAGCGAAATTAATTTAACAAATGAACCGATGGAGCCCTCTTATATAGTTCCCACAAAGCATTTCACTTTTTAATCAAGGCCTTAATAGAAGGAGTAAACCACTGACTAGGGACACCTCAAACTCTCAATTTCCTCAAAGGGAATAAACATTCTTGAATTGGAAGCAATTGATTATAAAAATAATCTAAAATGGAATCAATATCTGGAATACAATCTAAATAGGACCAGTCAATCTGGTACAACAAGGAATAAAGATAATCAAAATTAAAAATTTTGAAAGAGCGAGCCTGTATTAAACACGATGGTACTTTTTATGACAAAAATTTAATTCAGCAAAGGTAGCCATATGATCACTAATCGCATCAGATAAAACACCAGATGCAGATAAATGATCCCTGTCATTAGTTACTATCCATCTAAAACTGAATGATTTAATGAGAGAAAATATAAACGAGTTGGTTCCTCAACATGCTGATATAAACCATAAGAAGCTAACAAAGATTAAAATCTCATGTAACCCCTAGATGGCGCTATCCCAGGGGCTACTACCCCTGCCTGATTTGCCACTAACAGGTTGAGGGGCCTGGATCCAATGGCGGGTGCCTCCACCCAGAGGTCAGGGTTTGCAATAGTTAAACTAACTTGGTCACAGCCCTCTGGGACACTGCAACTCCTTTCTTCCCACTAGTGGCCCACACAATATATCAGAATTACCTTCACAGTATACACTTACCCCAGGTCTGGTTCCGCACTGGGACCTCCTGTGAAATGAGATACAGTGCAACAATCACAGTACAGTACTTTAACATAGACAAATACCTCAGGCAGTATAACTTTGCTGAAACAAGCAGCTCTGATTTATTTAGGGGGATATAACAAGGACAGGGGGAAATCAGGTTAATTAGCTTATCACTCTAATAATCTACCTATGGCTCTGTGCACAGGCCTATCCCTATCAGTTACTGTCCCTGGGTACCCAAGCCCTAGTGGCTAGTCCAAACCGTGGCAGCTGGTAGGGGCCCTTTCACACAGAAAAGGAGAATTAAACAGTCAGCAGTACAGTAATTCCATTTGGATTTAATGTGGCAATTCAACAGGGAGCAACCCTGAATTAGTACTCACGACCTCCAAATAAGATAGGGTCCTTCAATGTCAGCAGGGCTCACTTGAGGTACACAAACCTCTGCACACATCCATATAAAAGAAAGCACTATACCAGGCAGGCTGCATCTGTATCCCGATCGAACTACTGCACAATACCGGGGAGAACACACAGCAGATTCAGTTCCTGACAGACCGAGTGCAATTTTCAGCCATTCCTCCAGTCTTCTACAGGGTGAGCCTGGTTTCTACTCTTCAGAGATCCTTTGATTCTTTTCACAGGACGGATTCAGTCCTAACAAGCTGTTACACAAGCTGCAGACCGGAACTCTGGGCCTTACACACGTTTTTGACTAAAACTGCACACTGAAAAGCACAGGGCTCCTTCCTTCTTCACTGCCAAGAGCTCAACTCAAACTCCAACCGACAAAACTGGGCACTTCCTTTGAGTTCCTCCCAGTTCTTGACTGGATTGGCTGTCACTCACAATAGACTGCTGCTGTTGGTCCAAAAGGCACTGAAGTCTAAACTACATCTCCCAGAGTCACTGCCCATACAATCCTCTTGTGGCTGGCTCAGATTATGAGTCCAAGTTCTGATTCGTCCAAGGCACCATTTTAGAGCTAGCTTACCCCACACTGATTGGTCCAGTTCAGCAGTTCAAAACTAGAATGGGGAACTAGCAGACACAGTTCTGACTGCAAAGAAGCAGGTTAGACAAACTGTAATTTCATTATTACTCTAAATAATTTCTGGCAAACAGTTACATCTTTCAGATAGGTTCCCTTTGCACTCCTAGTGACTGCAAAAATGAAGTGAATTGGCAGCAGCTTGAGTGGTACTCAATCAAAGAAACACACAGTCCCCATACAAACTAATTATGTCTGCAAGCAGACAGCTCTTAAAGAGACAGTACCAGAGGTTCTAAAACACTTACTGATAAATGGCTTAAATGCCAAACACCATTCAGGCTTGGAGCATTCAAGCAAGCTCCTGGAAGTCTTTTGGGAACCCCATTTGCAGAGGTTACCCTTCCTAGCCTGGGAAAGCTTGGCGTCCGCGTCAAGCAAGTACCATAAGTTTCAACTGCAACCACATACATTTGCATTAGGCTCGCACATGTAATCATCAGTCAATATATCATTTTACCAAGAACACATTTCTGAAACATTGCAGTACGTCACTCTTTACACAGTATTACATACATTGTACCATAACTCAAGTTATTACCTCTTGTACATGAAACCTGAAGAGAGGGGGCCCTTCCCTATCAGTTACCTTGGGGCTGGACGGGGCAAGGGCACCATACTTAGAGGGCAACACAAGTAACTTGGAGTTAGCACTGATGCTCAGTTTGGGCAATGAGCTCGGGGACACATACACTCCTTTATGGACAACATTGAGAGGCAAATCCACAGGCCTCCCAAGGGAATCATAACTGAGGTGCACCACAGGCTTTACAGCTCGACCAGTCTTTCTAGGGGGAACTGTTACAGTCTCTGCACTCTGAGCCTCATTTTCAGCATTGTCCTCACTTGTCAGGGGAGTCTCCATGGGGGTAGAGAGGCTAGAACTTGGGGCACTTTCAGCTCCAGGAGTTACAGTTTCTGAGTCCACAACATTTGGCTCGCATGGAGAGCTTTGGACACTGGCAGTGGACTGTCAGGGCACTCAAAATACTCTTCTTGTTCGGTGTATCACCAGTCTGCCCCAATCTATCATTTCCTCCCTGAAAGCTCAAACAGTTCAACCATGCACAATGATTCCATTTCATCTGATCTGATGCTTTGCACTTCACTTTCTGGGAGCATTGGCTCCAGGGATGAAGCTGGGGCTTAGACAGTCCAGAAGGCCCAGCTTTGTCTCCAGTATTGACTAGGGATTGCCCCAAACAATTGACTCAGTTAGTAAGAGGATAGTATTCAAAGTCACTCTCACTTTCTTCCGATATGGACTGACAGTCATGCTCAACTGGGACTTGTGGAGGGAACACTTTAACTTTGCTTCTGTAGGTGCAGACTTTCTTGATCTTTCTTAGCAGCAGCTCTAGTCACTGGTCCAGAGGGGCATCTTCTAGGGCTCAGACTCAATTAAGATTTGTCCAATGGGCAGTAAATGATTTCTATGCATTGTTTTACATCTTTTGAATTATTCTCAGGCCTTACTTTGTACTGGCAGATCATCTAGTTTGCCCACTACAATGTGAGGGAGATGGTGCCATCTGTCAGCAATCTTGTGCTTGCCATGCAGTCCCAGATTTCTTAGCAATACCGATCTCCCTCCTGGAGTTCCTGTGCTTTCACCTTTTATCATACCTTTCTTTGTTGGCCAGATTTCTTTTGGCAGCCATGGTTTGAGCCAGTTAGTACGCATGAGTTAGCTGGGCCTTTAACTTTGCACATACTGTAAATAGTTGTCAGCTTGAACCCCATCAGAGAGACCCCAAACACACATCTACTGGTAGTCGAGCTTCTCTTCCAAACATCAGGCGGTAGGGGGAGAATCCAGTGGCATCACTTTTGGTGCAGTTATAAGCATGTACCAGGGTGGTAATTTGTTGGCTCCATCTAGGCTTGTCCTTTGGGTGCAGGGTGCCTAGCATATCTAGCAAAGTGCGGTTGAAACGTTCAGGCTGTGGATCCCCCTGGGGTGGTAAGGAGTGGTTCTGGACTTTGCACTCCCCACAGAGAAAGCATCTCTTTGATCAGACGACTCTCAAAGTCTCTCCCTGATCAGAATGGATTCTTTGTGGAGCCCATAGTGAACAAAAAGTTTTCTACAAGTACTTTGGCCACAGTGGATGCTTTCTGGTCTTTGGTGGGAAAGCTTGGGCATATCTCGTGAAATGGTCAGTGACCACCAGCACATTACTGATATTTCTTTGATCTGACTCCAAACTCAGAAAATCAATACAGACCAGCTCCATGGGTGCACTGGTGGTGATGTTAACAGGGGCAGCCCTCTGGGGCAAAGCTTTCCTCTGTAGCAGCGACTACAAGTTCGAATGTGTTGCTCCACATCAGCCCCCATCTTAGGCCAATAGAATCTGGATCTCACCAAGTCAAGTGTTCTGTCTATACCAAGGTGCCCCATGTGGTTGTGCAAGGACCTCAGTACTGAGTCTCGAAAGGCAGTGGGCAGCACTAGTTGTTGTTTGTCTACTTGTCCCCTCTGTCTACTGTTTCTCTGTATAACAGTTTATTGATCAGTTTCAACTTAGGACCTTCTTTGTATAACAGTGCAGTTCTCAAATCAGTGGAGCGTAATTTGGACACATCTTTTCCTGCATAGAGGGCTTCTAAGCTGTTTTGATCATGGGATCGCGGGATTGAGCCCGCGAATACTGTCATTGTCCAGCTGAGGCAGTGCACCAATGTCTATTGCAGAAAAGTGGCAATAAGCAGCAGGTATGCAATTCTCAGAGGGTCCCAAGCAATCACCATGCAGTCCACTGCGTCCGTGGACATTTGTTCCTCCCTGTCAAACTTCGGCAGAGTGCCGAATGTCAGGTTCTGCCATCGGACCCAATCATTCTGGGAACAGGCCTCCGGAGAGCATCAGCATCTATGTGGTTCAGACCTGCTCGGTATTGAGAGCATAGTCATATGTAGATAATGCAGAAAGCCACCTATGGCCAGTGGCATCCAACTAGCTGAGGTCTGCACATAGGTCAAAGGATTATTGTCAGTTTTACTAGTATTTAGCCCCATACAAGTACTCATGGAATTGGTCAACAATAGCCCACTTCAAAGCTAGAAACTCTAACTTATGTACAGGATAGTTCTTTTCAGATGGGGTCAGACTTCTACTGGCAAAGGCCACTGGTCTCAGGCCATTCTTGCTCTTGGTACAACACAGCCCCCAACCCTTGCAAGCTAGCATCAGTGTGCAGGACATAAGGTTTTCTTGGATCGGCATAGGCCAGCACTGGAGCATGGGTAAGTTGATAAATGATCTCATGAAAAGCAGTCTCACAATCAGGAGTCAAGCGGGCCCCAAATACTTCACTCGGATGAAAATACACTCTTTCAGTCTTGAGGGACGCTGACTTTTGGTATTTTTTGTGGGTTGGGGGATACCCTTGAGTAAGGTTAAGTAAAGGGCGGATCACTCTTGAATAGTCCTTGATGAACGCGATAATAACCACAGAATCCAGGAATCTTTGCAGTTCTTTTAGATTTTTGGGCTGCGGCCAGGTGGTCAAGGGCCTCAACTTACTTGGGTCGGTCTCTATTCCTCGGTGGATACTATGTGTCCCACATACTTTACTGATGTTTGAAAGAATTGACACTTATCAATGGACAGTTTAAGGCCAAAGTCCTCCAGTCGGTCCAATACCTTAAATAATCTGCTCTCATGTTCCTCCAGTGAGCTGCCAAACACAATAACATCATCTAGGTATACCAGGCACTCTAGTAAGTTCATGTCCCCACTGCACGCTCCATCAATCGTTGAAAAGTGGCTGGGGCACCTGAAATCCCTTGAGGCATCCTCATGAATTCATAAAGCCAAGCGGACAGATATAAAGGCTGTCTTTCACGGTCCTCTGGGGCCATCGGGATCTGATAGTACCCACTGCGGAGATCCAGCACAGAGAACCACTTGCTCCCGTTTAGGCAGTCCAAAGCATCCTGAATGCGGGGCATTGTGTACTGATCAGGGATAGTCCGCGGTTTAAGGTCGATAATCCACACACATCCTTACTGTTCCATTCTTTTCCTCACTACCACAATGGGGAAGCATAAGGGCTTCTGGATTCTTGTATTACACCAGCAGCTAACATCTCTTGCAGATGCCGTCTCACATCATCTATGTCAGCAGGTGCCAGGCGTCGAGACCTCTCACGAAATGGTCTTTCGACATGCAGCCGGATATTGTGCTCAGCTCCTTGCACGCATCCTCGTCCCATTCCTTTAAAGAAAACACCTGGTCTCTCTGGGCAAGCTTCTCACTGACCCTCACTTTCCATTCAGCTGGCAGCGAGTCGCGAAATCAAACAAGCTGGATGCTACTCTGTCATTCTTCCTTGAACTCTTGCTGCTGGGTAGCACTGCAGTGTCTGCACAATGCACATTAGCCAGGATGCAACCCTATTTACTCGAATGTCTCTTTCAGACACATTATGAACTTGGACCATTACCCTTCTGGCATAAGCATGGGCTCTAGCGGGCAAAATACTAGGCTTGACCAGCAGTCCCTCTGGCAATTTTCCATCGCCTGGTGCATCCAACATTAATATTTTATTCTTAACATCCTTTCTTATCACGGACCTCTCCCTGCAAGGTACACTGGGCATTTGGCGCCAGGATCAGAGACTCAGGATCCTTCTTCCATACAATTCCGACCGGTTCCTCTGGTTCTATTTTTTCAGCATCTCTCTGTGCCTCATAGGCCTTCTTAATTAAAGCCGGAACTCTTAAAGCTCTACTAGTCTTTGACCCCTGTTTTTCATAACACAACTGTGCCAGCCTTCCGAACATATGAGCATTTGTTCCAATCAACAAAGGGACACCATCATACAGTCCAGTGGGGACACACTAAGGCTAGGGTCTCTACTTGTTCGGCCACTCCAGCCACGGAGGTGGGAAAAGACAGCCAAATTCGGATATACCGGAATAGGGGTAGGCCTTCTCCTTAACCCCATACATGCAGTCCTTCTAATGGTTGTAAGAGTCGTCTGACAAATGCTTCTGATACCAATCTTGGAACATAATTGTCACTTGGGAGCCACTGTCTAATACAGCTCTTGTAGACACTCCATTCACCTTTACAGTGGTCTCCATGGAGGACCCACTATTCTGGACCAGTCTGGAGAGGCGTGGTGGGGGCCTGGGCAACTGACCTTGCCACAAAGGACGTGAGTTAGCATTTTGGTGCCCTCACTGGGATCATTTTGCACCTCTTAACCACTGATTTGTTCTCCAAGCTCCCTTGTAGCCTATATGCAACTTTGTCAGTGTCTTTTGGGGACTGGCATTCCCTTTTCATGTGCCCATCTTTCCCACAATTATAGCAAAACATACTTTCTGGAGTTTGAGCTGGCCGAGGCGCCACACTGGGAGCCAGGGCGGGGGTATTACTAACTGGAAACCTGGGTGCCATCTCTGTCTGCGGCGTGATAAGCATTTGGAGACATCTCGTCAGTTTCTCTACTTCCATGGTCAAGGAATTGAGTTTGGAGCTGTTATCAGCAGGAGATACATGGGTGGGTACCCCCACCCCCATAGCAGATGCAGTCGGATATAGGTCAGGGCCCGTACTTGCAGGCGTGGCCTTCATAAAGGGACTGTTTTTAATTCCGGATCTCTCTCAACAGTTCGCCCCATTGTGGCATATCTTTTCCTTGTCAGAGCACTCATTGACTGCCAACCTCTGCCCTGAACTTCACTTGATGGGTCACCTCAGTCACTCGGGTCATAGCCGCAGCTATTGGTGCAGGTCCCTCCGAGGTCGTCTTTTCTCAACTCCTCGAATTTCTCTCATTAACTCATCATAGGAGGGTGGGGATTCAGTCGATCTGCCAGGCGTAACTGGAAGCAACAGCAGTTCTGAGAGGGGCAGACTTAGGATCCTGTCCAGCCTGGTTCGGTCCAGTTCAATCGCTGGCAAACTACCTTTCTGAGGCATTCTTGCAACAATTTTTCCAGCCGAGATACATACACAGACAACAACTCCCTTGGTACTGTTGTGCATCTCTTACTCTCCACCATAGGTCCTCATCAGAATCTGGGCTCCATACACATTCTCCAGGGCCTCAAGATGAGCCTGTGCAGTCACTTCAGGGTTACTGGCCCGTTTGATACGAATGGTAGCCAGGGCAGGACCTCGGAGGCTCTCACTAACCCTCTTTAAGCTTTAGACTGAGCATTGCCATTCTAGGACTTGGGGGCAACATAGTCTATCAGGTCTCCCAGTCATCCTCCCTTGGGGGTGGGGAGGGTGTGAGAAGATCCTCAACCTTCGGTAAGAGTCGTGACTAATGGCAGGTGCAGAAATTGGAGTCTGCATTGGTTCAGCCACCATTACGGGCACTGGAGGCGGAAAGGTGTTTTGGGAGGAACACCCCAGGTGGCAAGAATAGTTTCTTCAAGTCCTCCACAGTTTTCCCTTCCCCAGCAACCATTTAGCAAATTTCTCCTCAAAAGTTTCAGATAGTGGTGGGGCTCATTCCCCAGGTCTTTACTGTCCTTAGTTATCACTCTCCAAGCAGTGAGGGCTCCTCTGGGGTAATGGTCTGTGGCACTTTGGAGCTATCTATGGGATCTTAAACTCTACTAGGGCCAGGAAAGTGTGGGTGAGCAGATTAGCATGCCGACCACCACCACAGGGTTTTGTAAACCTTCCACCTTGGAAAGTACTCCCTGCACAGTGTCCGTATTGATACCCAGGGGATGTCCAGGATAAGCATAGCATTTTGGGGTCGATCTCCTCCCCAGTACACCACTCCACCAGCCGGGTGCACAGCCACTTCTGTCGGGTACCCATTTTTTCTTAACAGTGGTTAGTAAATATGGCCACTAGAGGACACACAATCCCAGCGGTGAGCCTCAAAATGTAACCCCTAGATGGCGCTATCCCAGGGGCTACTACCCCTGCCTGATTTGCCACTAACAGGTTGAGGGGCCTGGATCCAATGGTGGTGCCTCCACCCAGAGGTCAGGGTTTGCAATAGTTAAACTAACTTGGTCACAGCCCTCTGGGACACTGCAACCCCTTTCTTCCCACTAGTGGCCCACACAATATATCAAATTACCTTCACAGTATACACTTACCCCACAGGTCTGGTTCCGCACTGGGACCTCCTGTGAAATGAGATACAGTGCAACAATCACAGTACAGTACTTTAACATAGACAAATACCTCAGGCAGTATAACTTTGCTGAAACAAGCAGCTCTGATTTATTTAGGGGATATAACAAGGACAGGGGAAATCAGGTTAATTAGCTTATCACTCTAATAATCTACCTATGGCTCTGTGCACAGGCCTATCCCTATCAGTTACTGTCCTGGGTACCCCAAGCCCTAGTGGCTAGTCAAACCGTGGCAGCTGGTAGGGCCCTTTCACACAGAGAAAAGGAGAATTAAACAGTCAGCAGTACAGTAATTCCATTTGGATTTAATGTGGCAATTCAAGAGGGAGCAACCCTGAATTAGTACTCACGACCTCCAAATAAGATAGGGTCCTTCAATGTCAGCAGGGCTCACTTGAGGTACACAAACCTCTGCACACATCCATATAAAAGCACTATACCAGGCAGGCTGCATCTGTATCCCGATCGCAATTACTGCACAATACCGGGAGAACACAATTCAGTTCCTGACAGACCAGTGCAATTTTCAGCCATTCCTCCAGTCTTCTACAGGGTGAGCCTGGTTTCTACTCTTCAGAGATCCTTTGATTCTTTTCACAGGACGGATTCAGTCCTAACAAGCTGTTACACAAGCTGCAGACCGGAACTCTGGGCCTTACACACGTTTTTTGACTAAAACTGCACACTGAAAAAGCACAGGGCTCCTTCCTTCTTCACTGCCAAAGCTCAACTCAAACTCCAACCGACAAAACTGGGCACTTCCTTTGAGTTCCTCCCAGTTCTTGACTGGATTGGCTGTCACTCACAATAGACTGCTGCTGTTGGTCCAAAAAGGCACTGAAGTCTAAACTACATCTCCCAGAGTCACTGCCCATACAATCCTCTTGTGGCTGGCTCAGATTATGAGTCCAAGTTCTGATTCGTCCAAGGCACCATTTTAGAGCTAGCTTACCCCACACTGATTGGTCCAGTTCAGCAGTTCAAAACTAGAATGGGGAACTAGCAGACACAGTTCTGACTGCAAAAAAGCAGGTTAGACAAACTGTAATTTCATTATTACTCTAAATAATTTCTGGCAAACAGTTACATCTTTCAGATAGGTTCCCTTTGCACTCCTAGTGACTGCAAAATGAAGTGAATTGGCAGCAGCTTGAGTGGTACTCAATCAAAGAAACACACAGTCCCCCATACAAACTAATTATGTCTGCAAGCAGACAGCTCTTAAAGAGACAGTACCAGAGGTTCTAAAAACACTTACTGATAAATGGCTTAAATGCCAAACACCATTCAGGCTTGGAGCATTCAAGCAAGCTCCTGGAAGTCTTTTGGGAACCCCCATTTGCAGGGGGGTTACACTCAGGTCTAATTTTAAATTCCAATTTAGATTCCTATCCCCCACTAAAATAAAATCATGTTGTTGAGAATAAGTAGCAGTTAAATCCAGAAATTCCTTCAGCCCAGCCTTGCCACAACTTGACGGATAATACAAACGTCCAAGATTTAGATGCTTAACAACACCCAACAAAATACAAATTAGCAACCATTCAGTTTCAGAAGAGCCTCCAGTACTTGAATTAACAGCTACATGCAAAAAATTCCTATAGTAAATTGCGACCCCACCATACTTCTGTTCAGTATTCACTGAGGGGGGTCAAAGACCACAGCTGGAGAGCAGAGGCAATCTGGGGTGGGTGGGTAGGTGGGTGGGTTCACAGCTGAGAGAGATTTGGAGGAACTCACAAAGCTGAAGGTGGACAAAGCCATGGGGCCAGATGACATACACCTGAGGATGTTAAGGGAGCTGCGAAGGGAACTAGCAGTGCCTCTGGCCACCCAACACAGGCATGGTTCCAAACGATGGGAGGAGAGCGCATGTAGTCCCACTGCACAAAAGTGGCAGTAGGGTGCAGGCGGGGAACTACAAGCCAGTCGGCCTCACCTGAGTGGTGGGGAAGATCATGGAGACACTGCTGAAAGAAAGGATAGTGGTGCACCTGGAAATCCATTGGTGCCCAGGATCTGAGGCAGGAAGGTCTTGTCAAATGAATCTGATAGATTTTTTTTGATTGGGTGACTAGGGAAGTGAATCAGGGAGGGGCTGTAGATGTTGCCTACCTGGATTTCAGCAAAGGCGTTGATAGTGTCCCACATAGAAGGCTGGTTAACAAGATGAGTAGTCTGGGCATGGGGCATAAGGTGATACAGTGGGTTAGAAACTGACTGACGGACAGAAGGCAGATGGTGGTGGTAAATAGGATCCAACCTGGGGAGAGAGGGGGTGCCCAGCAGAGTACCACAAGGATCAATACTGGGACCAGTCCTGTTCAATGTCTTCATTAATGACATTGCAGAGGGGCTGGAAGGAAAGGTCTGCCTATTTGCAGATGACACCAAGATCTGCAACAGGGTGGATGCTCCAGAAGGGGTGAAGAAAATGAAGAGGGATCTGGAGAAGCTTGAAAAATTGTTGGAAGTGTGGCAACTGAGGTTCAATGCAAAAAAGTGCAAGATAATGCCCCAGGGTAGGGGGAACCCTGGGGAGAGCTACAGGATAGGGTGGGCGGTGCTGACCATCACCAAAGAGGACAGAAACCTAGGGATTATCATATCTCATGACCTTAAGGTATTAAAGCAGTGTGCAAATGCTGCAGGAAGGGCCAGTGACATACTGGGGTGCATAGGCAGAGATATTACTAGAAGGAGGCGGGAAGTGGTGATGCCATTGTATAAAACACTAGTAGGGCGTCATCTGGAGTACTGTGTGCAGTACTGGAGACCACACATGCGTAAGGATATAAACAAGATGGAGGCTGTCCAGACAAGGGTGACAAAGATGGTGCAGGGTTTGCACCACAAAACATATGAGGAGAGACTAAGAGATCTCAATGTGTACTCACTAGAGGACAGAAAGGGGCAACATGATAGAAACTTTTAAGTACCTCAAGGGTATAAACAAGGTGCAGGTGGGAGATCTTTTCCAATGTAGAAAAGATACCAGAACAAGGGGGCACGATATGAAATTGGAGGGGGGTAGATTAAGAGGTAAGGTGAGGAAGTTTTTCTACACAGAGAGGGTGTTGAATGCTTGGAATAGTCTGCCACAAGAGGTGGTAGGGGCAAGCACAGTGGAGGGGTTTAAACATGCCTTGGACAAGCACTGGGGAATCTTGGGTGAGAAGGAAGTGATGAAAAGCCATTGACCACTTAGGGTGAGTGGATACATGCATGTATAGGGCCCACAAGCTGACTGGATGGGCCTAGCAGTCTGTATCTGCTGACAATTTCTATGTTTCTGTAAAGTATAGTATAGCACTGTTCTATATAGAAATCAATACTTTTCAAAAAGCTGTTGTACCACAGTTCACAGGTCATGGAATGTGATTGTACCCTTTTGTGGTAGAACAGTATTCTAGAACATCTAGAGACTGCACAAGTCAGTTTCACTGTGAAAGATAAAAAATCCACAATGCTCACATTTCACATAATACTATACACTATAAAAAATACAGGATGAGCAACTTTATGCATAACCAGTATGTTCTGCCACCTTGGGGTTCTCATTCCAATGGACCTCTTAAGCTATGCTGTCGAGGTTAGAGGGAAATCAGAACCCCTCTGTGGCAGAACACATGGGTTGTGCATAGTTGCCCATCCAGTATTCTCTATTTTCCAGCAGTCTTAAGCAACTCAGAATGTTGAGAACGGGCAAGTAGATTGCTCTCACAGCACTGTAGTCTAGTAGACCATCTACTAGTGTTCCTTTGGTGGAAGGGCTGAGAGGTCTGCTGGTGGCTATGGGAATCCTTCAATCATTCTGCTGCATATGGTGGCAGAGATGATAGACTTTCTCTATTAGTCCTTGATGATAGTCTCATAGAGATTAAGAAAGCAGCTGGTAGGGGAGTCAGTGATGGTGGACAACCTTTTCTCCACCTGATAGATAGAGAGATAGATAGATAGATAGCTATATAGATAGATAGATAGATAGATAGATAGATAGATAGATAGAATGCATGAATCTTTATTTTAATACAGGAATAAACATGTCGTTAGGGGAGAATTCCCTGTTTGCAAGACAGTCCTGTGTATATGAACATAGACCTATGGCTAAAGCAAAGCTGCAGCTAGTTAGAAGCAGATGACCAATCATCAGCTATGGTAATAGCCTAGCAAGGACATTAAAGGAACAAGAGTTACAGCTGAATAGTAGTGGGCAACAAACATACTTCTTCAGTTGGCCCTATAATGGCTGGTAGGGGACAGTGGGTAATGCCCTTCCTTATCAGTACTATAGGAGTAGGGCAAGAGGGATGAGAGATGAACTTGTTGGTTAGCAACAACCCCTGCCCCAAACTGGCCTTTTGGGGGTAGGGGCACAGACCAGGGGCTTCAGCTGGTTGGTGGCATGTGCTCTCCCCACCTCCCAGCCCATTAGTACCATGGTGGCAGGCCATCCGTTATAAAGGCTGCATGTAGTGCAGTAGACAACATTACATTTCTCCCTAAAAAGACTGATAGTATGACTTAGAGCAACAGCTTTTGATACACTAGCCCTAATCAGTTGCTTTTTTGTAGGCTGGACTACAGTCTGCAGGTCTCAGGGTTTCAGCTAGTGGAGGAGATGGCCGCTTCTCCACACATAGCACATAAAGAGGATCACAGTTGCACTTTCAAGTGATTTTTGGAGGTAAACTGGTCTGGTTTTATTAGGAGGTCAGCATATCTGGTCAGCTTACCTTGGTTCCACAGAGGATTTGGTCAGTTACTTCTGTGTGGCAGCTCTGTGCCGTTATGAATCAACATCAGGATTTCTGTGCTCTTTTTTTTTGCCCTCTTCACACAGATATCCATTTTCTTCCACTAAGGTCTAATGCACATTGCGGGTCACTTGGTAAAAGCAGCAACTTCCTTCTCCCTGTCTTGTCTGCAACTTTTTGAGTACTGTACCTGTAACCACTAGGTGGCGCTACCCCTGCCTGCTTGGCTAGTAGCAGGTTAAGGGGCCTAAGTTCTGCAACAGGTGCTTCCACCCAGAGGCCAGGGTTGGTAGTGGTCAAACTAACCTGGGCACAGCCCTCCGGGACACTATAACCTCCCTTTTTCCCTTCTAGTGGCCTGAACAATATACAATAATCACTTTCAGTGTACCCCTTGTACACCATAAAAGTACCCACACTGTTTGCACTTACCACCAGGGCTGGTTCCTCTGGCTCGACCCTGGGGACCACCTGTAAAACAAGGTTATGCACAGCAAATAGCAACAGTACAGTACTCCTGGCACAAGCTAAAAACCCCAGTCAGATTAAATGCAGAAAAAGTCAGATCTGATTTATTCAGAGGACTTGAACAAGGAAGGGGTGTAATAAGGTTGACTGGCTTAAAGACTATATTAATAAAGCAGTAATGCATGCGCTTCAAGTCCCCACACAGTCACACCTCTGGGTACCCAGGAAGGGAGACGATGGGCTAGCCAGGAACATTGCAGCTGGTTGGGGCCCTATGATGGAAGAAAACAGCATGCACAACACACACTATTTGTAATCCGGAGCCGGAGGGATCAGTTCGTGAAAGAAAAAGCAACCAGACAATCAGATGACAACACTTTAGATTTAGCTGTTGTTGCAGAGAGCTACCCTGATGTTTACTCACGATACCCAATACTGGACACAGGCAGGATGAAATCGAGACTGCAAGTTATTGAGCTGGAGTGCCTAGAGAAGCGGGGCCCACACGAATCACCAAGGCATCATTCCTGTTCAAGTGTTGAGCAGGGGACTGATCCCCAGGCAGGTCTCTCATTGATGGCTTTCTCTGTGCAGTGGGTAGTCGGGCTGGGCCAGTGTGGCAAGGCCCAGGCCCAATGGAGATGATTTTGGATTCAGTCCATGGGGCTGGATGCGACTTCCAGCAAGCAGAATACAGTTCAAACCACAGTGGGGAACCAAATTGTGACCCACTAGCAGCACACGGCACATTCACATGTAAGGAAATTCCACTGTACCAGGCAAAAGGCTCTCCGGTCGCAATTACAGAGTCTCTGCACAATCCGGGAGTTCAGAGGTAGCTGGAGGTCCAGACAGGCCAATCACATTCAGCAAATCTTCTGTCTTCTTCAGGTAGGAGCCTGGTCACAGTTCAGTGGCTTACTTCATTCTCCAAGTTCGGATTCAGTCCAACAAAGGCACAAGTTCCCTCTCAGAGACAGCAGGCAGGCAGGCATGCAGGCCAAAACTCAGGCCTTTCCACAGTTCTCCCATGTGAATCTATGCCAGGGCTGCTGCTTGAATTATTCAAGCTGTTATCTCTTACTTCCCAACTCAGAACTGAAACTAGCTGCAAGCAGCTTAGGAATTTCCCCAATATCCAAAAGGTTCGGTTGGCTGATCTGTCTGTCAGTTACAACGAGGGATCCCCCTCCAGGTTATTTTAGGCACCAAAAGCCCCAAACTACAATTTCTACAAGTTTTGGCCTCACCAAGCCCCTGTAGGCAGGCTCCGTTTTAGAGCCCCAAATGTACTGATTGGCCCATTCTGCAATCCAGGACCAAGATGATGGAAACAAACAGAACTGTCCATGCTGCAAAGAAGGCAGGTTAAAACAAACTGCAATATTATTACTACTCTAACAAATGATCAGCAAACAAGTACATCTTCTAACAGAGCTCCCTCTCAGATTAATTATGATTGCAATCCAGGCAGCTCTTAAAGAGATGGTATACAGAGGCTATACAAGCACTCTCTGGCAATACATTTAAACTGCTAAAACGCAAAACACCAGCCTGGCGGTGAGTATTTAGGCAAGCTCAAGGAAGACTTTATGGGAACCCCCATTTGTCGGGGGGCGGGGTTACACCCTTCTCTGCCTGAAGAAAACTTGGCGTCCACGTCAAGTCTGTACCATCATGCATCAGTTAACATAAACTTATTACTTCACTATACTATACCTATCAATATACTTCACATTACTACATCCATATCGACAATACTTATGCATGTTTCATACAAGTAATACTGATTCATTTAATAACTTCTTGTACATTAAACAATGTAAGAGGGGGCCCTTCCCTATCAGCTAACTTGTGGCTGGATGGGGCAGGGGCACCATGGTGAGAGGGAAGAACAAGTAACCTGGAGTTGGCTGTCAAGTTCAATTTGGGCAGTGAACTTGCGAAACATAAACCCTTTGTGAACACATTGAGAGGCAAATCTGCTGGCCTCCCGGGGAATCATAACTAAAGCCTAGCACTGGCTTGAGAGCTTGGCCAATCTTTCTGGGGGGGGGGGGGGAGAGTGGCCACAGTCTCTGTACTTTCAGCACTAACTTTAGAGCATTCGTCACTTGTGAGGGGTGCCTCTGCATGGATGGGAATGTCCAGTCTTGGAGTACCGTCAGCTCCTTGCTCTGTAGGCTCTGTTTCCACAACATTTTGCTCATTATCTTCTGACGGAGGCCCAGGTTGCTCATTTTGAGGAGGCTCTGGCACAATTAGGCTTTGCAGCACTGAAGGGGGGCTGTTCACACTCTTACATTGTTCTGCAAATTCTGGTGTGTCACCAGAGAGACTCAGACCATCAGCCCCTTCTTTGGACAATTCACACAGTTCCACAAAACACAGAGTCCGCAACCTCAGGCGTAATACTTTGCACTTCACTTTCAGAGAGCATTGGCTCCAAGGACAAAGCTGGAGGGTTAGGCAGTCCAGAAGGCCCAGTTTCATCCCCACAATTAGTCATAGGGTTACCGTGAAACAGCTGACTCAATTCATAGGAAGGGTAATAGGCATTATCACACTCACTTTCGTCAGAGGTGGACTGACAGTTACTATCATTCTGGGCCAGCTGCAGGGGAAATGTTAAGTCTGTAACTACTGGGGTAGGTTGACTCTGTCTGTTTTTTTCAGCAGCATGAGTCACTGGCCCAGGGGAATCGATCTCTGATGGTTCAGTCTCAATTATGACTTGGCCGATAGGTAGCAAGTGGTTACAGTGCATGGTCTTGACATTTTTGGAGTAATTCTCTTGGTGCATCTTGTACATTGGTAAATCATTCAACTTTCTAACTACTACATGGGGAAGATGGTGCCACTTATTAGTAATTTTGTGTTTGCCATGCAGTCCCAAATTACGTAACGACACACGGTCTCCAGGCTGAAGCTCTTGAGCCTTTACTTTTTTATCATGCCTCTCTTTGTTGGCTAGATTTCTCTTGGCAGCCATTGTCTGGGCCAGTTCATAGGTATGGTTCAATTGAGCTTTCAGTTTCTGTACATACTGTAAGTAATTTTTGGCTCGGATCCCATCTGGAGAGACCCCAAAGCAGACATCAACGGGCAGTCGGGCCTCCCTACCGAGCATGAGGCAGTAGGGGGAAAACCCAGTAGAGTCATTTTTTGTGTAATTGCATGTGTGGACCAAGGTGCTAATCTGCTGGCTCCACTTAGGCTTGTCTTTGGGATGGAGGGGTGCGCAGCATGTCAAGAAGGGTGCGGTTAAAATGTTCTGGTTGAGGGTCCCCCTGTGGGTGATAAGGGGTAGTTCTTGACTTCCGCATCCCCCAATAGAGAGAGCATTTCTTTGATTAGCCGACTTTCAAAATCTCTGTCTTGGTCAGAGTGGATCCACTGAGGGGCACCATAGTGGACGAAGAAATTTTCCACTAGCACCTTGTCCATGGTAGAGGCCTTTTGATCTTTAGTTGGAAAAGCGTTCACCTACCATGTGAAATGATCCGTAACCACTAACACATTGCCAGTATTCCGCTGATCAGGTTCTAAACACAAAAAGTCTACGTAGACCAGTTCCATGGGGGTGCTGGTAGTAATATTGACAAGGGGAGGCAGCTCTCTGAGGCAGGGCTTTCCTTTGCAGGCAATGACTCTAGGTCTTTACATATAGCTCAACATCAGCCCCCGTCTTGGGACAGTAGAACTGAGATTGTACCAAGTCAAAAGTTCTGTCAATACCAAGGTGCCACATGTGATTGTGGAGGGACCTCAGCACCAAATCTTTAAAGGCCATGGGCAGGACCAATTGCTGCCTGTCTACTTGACCACCACGATCCACTGACTCTCTGTACAACAACTGATTGAGTAGCTTCAACCTGGGGCCTTCTTTAAACAATAGAGCAGTTCGCAAGTCAGGGGAATGCAACTTGGACACATCTTTCCCCGCTCGCAGGGTATGAAGTGTGGGCTGAATCATAGGATCTTGGGATTGAGCCCACTTAATGCTGTCATTGTCAAATTGAGGTAGTGCACAAATATCTAGAGCAGAAAAGTGGCAATAGGCAGCCGGTATGCAGGTATCAGGAGGGCCCAAGCAATCTACTAAACAGTCCATTGTGTCCGCAGACATCTGTTCATCTCAGTCAAATTTTTGGCACAGGGCTCAGATGTCTGGTTCAGACAGCCTGACTCTATCACTCTTGGAAACTGGCCTTCGTGACAAGGCGTCAGCATCATCATGGTTCAGTCCTGGCCTGTATTCAACAGCATAATCATAGGTTGATAAGGCAGAAAGCCACCGGTGCCCAGTGGCGTCTAACTTAGCTGAAGTCTGTACGTAGGTTAATGGGTTATTGTTGGTCTTCACCAATATCTTTACCCCATAGAGGTATTCATGAAACTGGTCGACGATGGCCAATTTTAGTGCAAGGAACTCCAGCTTGTGCACAGGGTAGTTTTGCTCTGACGGGGTCAAGCTCCTGTTGGCGAAGGCCACTGGTCTCAAACCAACCTCATGGGCTTGATACAGCACAGCTCCTAGACCCTGCAGACTGGCATCCATATGCAGCACATAGGGCTTGGTGGGGTCAGCATAGGCGAGGATGGGGGCGTGGGTGAGCTGGTATTTGACTTTGTGAAAGGCTGCTTCACATTTGGGTGTCCAGCAAGGCTCAAAAATTTCACCTGTGTGGAAGTACACTTTCTCTGGTTCTTTGACTGCCCCTTTTTTATATTTATGGTTGGTAGGAGGGTAACCCTGGGTAAGATTCAAGAGCGGATGAATCACCTTTGAATAGTCTTTTATGAACCTGCGGTAGTAACCACAGAACCCCAGGAAACGTTGTACATCTTTCAAATGATGGGGCTGGGGCCAAGTAGTCAGTGATTCAGCCTTACTGGGATCAGTCTCTATCCCTTCTGCAGATACTATGTGCCCACATACTTCATGGAGGTTTGAAAAAAATGGCACTTGTCAATGGACAGCTTGAGGCCGAAGTCTTCAAATCGGTCTAGGACTTTAACTAGGTACACTAGACATTCCAGCAAGATCATATCTCCCACCGCACGTTCCATCAGTTGCTGAAAGGTGGCCAGGGCACCTGAAATCCCCTGTGGCATTGTCAGGAATTCATAGAACCCCAAAGAACAGATAAAAGCTGTTTTCTCATGGTCCTCCAGGGCCATCGGGATCTGGCAGTATCCGCTGTGAAGATCCAATACCGAAAACCATTTGCTTCCATTCAAACAATCCAGGGCATCTTGTATACGGGGCATGGTGTATTGACCGAGGATGGTCCGGCGGTTCAAGGTTCGATAATCAACACACATCCTTACCAACGCATTCTTCTTATGCACAACCACAATGGGAGAGGCATATGGGCTCCTTGATTCTTGCAGCACACCAGCAGCGAGCATTTCCTGCAGGTGTCTCCTCACATCATCTATGTCTGCAGGGGCGAGGCGTCAGGATCTCTCTCTCTCTAAATGGCCGAGCATCATGCAGGTGTATGTGGTGCTCTGCACCCTGGACACACCCCGCGTCCCATTCTTTTAATGAAAACACTTGGTCCCTCTGAATGAGTTTCTCACTAATTCTAGCCTTCCATTCAGCTGGCAACGGGGAGTCACCAAAGTCAAATAAATCCAGGGTCACTCTCTCCTTCTCGTCAGAGCACTTGTTGCTGGGCAATACGGCAATGTCGGCACAGTGTACTGTAGCTAGGGTGCACCCTCTGTTCTCCCGAATCTCCCAATCTGACACATTCTGAATCTGGACCATCACTCGTCCTGTATAGGTGTGGGCACGAGCAGGCAAGATGCTGGGTTTGACCAATAAGCCCTCTGGCAGCTTTCCATCTCCTGGTGCATCTAACATTAATATTTTGTACTTTACATTTCTGTTTAGGCGGACTTCTCCATGGATTGTGCACAGGGCGTTGGGGGCCAATACCAAGGGGTCAGCTTCCTTTTTCCACACTATCCCCACTGGCTCATCTGGGCCCACTTCATCTGGTCTCTTTTGCCAGTCATTAGCTCTTTTCACTAAGGCTGGAATTCTAAGGGCCCATCCAGTCAGCTACCCTTGTTTCTCATGGTAGAGTTGTGCTAGTCTCCAAAACATGTGTGCGTTTGTTCCAGTTAACAGGGGAACCCCATCATACAGTCCGGTGGGGGAACACAGTATGGCCAGTGTCTCTACTTGCTCCTCTACGCCAGTGACAGTTGCAGGAAAAGACAACCACAAGCGGGCATATCCTAGATATGGATAAGATTTGTCGCTTAGCCCCCACACATGTAGGCCTTCCAGGGATTGTAAGGGTACATCAGATAAGTGTTTGTCATGCCAGTCCTGAAACACAATGGTCACTTGTGACCCACTGTCAAGCATAGCCCGAGTAGGAATACCATTCACAGCCATGTTAGTCTCCATTGAAGGGCCCACTATCTTGGACCAGTCTGGAGGGACAACAGCAGGGGTCTGTACAAACGTTTTAGCCACAGAGGGGTTTGAGTTAGGATGGCTGAAGCCTTTACTGCGGTCATTTCATGCACCCCTTGACCACTGACTCATTTTACGAAGCTCTCCTTGAAGCTGGTTCACCACTTTCTCTAAGACCGTCTGAGACTGGCATTCCCTCTTCATATGGCCATCCTTGCCGCAGTTGTGACAAATGACACGCTCTTGGGGCATCCTTATGGGAAAACATAGCAGGGGATGCTGAAGCATCAACAAGAGATTGTGATCTGACTTCTGTTGGTAGTGTACTATGTCTCCAAAGTTCCTTTAGGGTGGCAGTCAATTCCTTGAGCTCAGCCGAGGAGCCACCCTCAGCAGAGAATGCCTGAGGGTGCACCCCCACCCCCATAACAGTCACGTCCTAACAGGGCCAGGGTCTGTGTCAGCAGGGGATACCTCAGCGAACGCATCCGGTTATACTTTTCTGACTTCCTTCAGCAACTCCTCCCCCCGCTGTTTAGCCCACGTCGGGACACTCTTAATGGTCTCCATTTCAGAAGGGCCTTCCAGTGCCATGATCACTTGGGCTGCACTCACCCCATAATTACAATCTCCCTCTTCACCTTCTACCTCCCGGAGTTCTTTTATCAAGTCACATTAGTCATATGGGTTACCTCTCCTATCCTGGAGCCTTAACTGGATGATCTGCAGTTTACAATGCTTGGCATGTTGCAGTACTTGCCCCAATCTCACATGGTTCATATCACTGGCGGCTACCCCACCTTTCTGGTAAGCTTTCTGCAGAGCTCTTTCTAGGTGAGTAACATATGCAGACAAACTTTCCCCCTTCCATTGTTTGGTACCTTGGAATTTCCACATCAAAGTCTCCCCTGACTCAGTGCTCCCAAAATTGCCTTCAAGTACAGATAGGTACTTCTAAGCAGATGCATCAGGGTTCATGGACATCAGAAATGTAATGGCTTCAAGGGTGAGGCCCCTCAAACTTTTTATGATTCTTTTCCACTTCTCAGCCTCCGCACACTGCCACTCGGGTACCAAGGGGACAACATAGTCGATCCAAGTCTCCCAGTCACCCTCTCCCTTGGGGGTGGGGAGGGTGCCCGAGAAGATTCTCAGCCTTCGGTAGGAGTCTTGACTAATGGCGGGTACAGATATAGGGGCCAGCATTGGCATGGGCACAGAAGGTGTGGCAGTAACAGGTGCTGGAGTGGGAGGGGGTGTTGGGGGAAAGAACACCCCCAGGTGGCAGGAACAGTTTCTTAAAGTCCTTTATGGTTTTCCCTTCCTCCAGCAACAACTTAGCAAATTTCTCGTCACAAGCCTCAGATAATGGTGGAAGCTCATCCTCTCCAGGGTCTTTACTGTCTTTTGTTATCACTCTCCAGGCAGCTGGAACCCCTTCTAGTGCAATAGTCTGTGGCACTTTAGAACTGTCCATGAGGTCACTACACTCTACCAAGGCTATGAAAGTTTGGGCAATCAAATCAGCCTGTCAACCCACCACCACAGGGTTTTTTAAACATTCAGCTTTGGAGAGTGCTCCCTCTACAGTGTCTTTACTGGTATCCAGGGGAATATCCAGTATAAGCAGAGCATTTTGGGGGTCGATCTACTGCCCAGTACACCACCCCACCAACTGGTGTACAGCCATTTCTACTGGGGTAGCCATTAATCTTTAACAATAATTCATAATTTTTGGCCACTAGAAGGCACAAAATTCCAGCGGTGAGCCTCCAAGATGTAACCCCTAGGTGGCGCTATCCCATGGGCTATGACCCCTGCCTGCTTGGCTAGTAGCAGGTTAAGGGGCCTAGGTTCTACAATGGGTGCCTCCACCTGGAGGTCAGGGTTGGTAGTGGTCAAACTAACCTGAGCACAGCCCTCCAGGACACTGTAACCCCTCTCTTTCCCTTCTAGTGGCCTGAGCAATATACGATAATCACTTTCACAGTACCCTTTGTACACCATACAAGTACCCATACAATTTGCACTTACCACCAGGGCTGGTCCCTCTGGCTCGACCCTGGGGACCACCTGTAAAACAAGGTTATGCACAGCAAATAGCAACAGTACAGTACTCCTGGCACAAACTGGAACCCCAGTCAGATTAAATGCAGAAAAAGTCAGATCTGATTTATTCAGGGGACTTGAACAAGGAAGGGGCGTAATTAGGTTGATTGGCTTAAAGACTATATTAGTCAAACAGTTATGCATGTGCTTTAAGTCCCCACACAGTCACACCTCTGGGCACCCAGGTAGGGAGTCGATGGGCTAGCCAGGAACGTTGCATCTGGTTGGTGCCCTACGATGGAAGAAAGCAACATGCACAACACACGCTATTTGTAATCTGGAGCTGGAGGGCTCAGTTCCTGAAAGAAAAAACAACCAGACAATCAGATGTCAACACTTTAGATTTAGCTGTTGTTGCAGGGAGCTACCTGATGTTTACACACAATACCCAGTACTGGACACAGACAGGACAAAATTGAGACTGCAGGTTGTTGAGCTGGAGTGCTTAGAGAAGCGGGGCCCACACGAATCACCAAGGTGTCATTCCTGTTCAAGTGTTGAGCAGGGGGCTGATCTCCAGGAAGGTCTCTCGTCGATGGCTTTCTCTGTGCAGTGGGTAGTCAGGCTGGGCCAGTGTGGCAAGGCCCAGGCCCAATGGAGATGATTTTGGATTCAGTCTGTGGGGCTGGATGCAGCTTTCAGCAAGCAGAATACAGTTCAAACCACAGTGGGGAACCAAATCACGACCCACTAGCAGCACACAGCACATTTACATGTAAGGAAATTCTAATGCAGCTTCCAGCAAGCAGAACACAATTCAAACCACAGTGGGGAACCAAATCATGACCCACTATAAGCACATAACACATTTACACGTAAGGAAATTCCACTGTACTAGGCAAAAGGCTCTCTGGTCACAATTACAGAGTCTCTGCACAATCTGGGAGTTCAGAGGTGGCTGGAGGTCCAGGCAGGTCGATCACATTCAGCAAATCTTCAGTCTTCTTCAGGTAGGAGTCTGGTCACAATTCAGTGGCTTTTCTTCACTCTCCAAGTTCGGATTCGGTCCGAAAAAAGCACAAGTTCCCTCTCAGGGACAGCAGGCAGGCATGCAGGCCAAAACTCAGGCCTTTCCACAGTTCCCCCACGCGAATCTACACTGGGGCTGCTTCTTGAATTATTCAAGATATTATCTCTTCACTTCCCAACTCAGAACTGAAACTAACTGCAAGCAGCTTGGGAATTTCCCCAAGCTCCAAAAGGTTCGGTTAGCTAATCTGTCTGTCAGTCACAACAAGGGCCTCCCCTCCAGGTTATTTTGGGTGCCAAAAGCCCAAAACTACAATTCCTACAAGTTTGGCCCCACCAAGCCCCTGTAGACAGGCTCCATTTTAGGGTCCCAAATGTACTGATTGGCCCATTCTGCAGTCCAGGACCAAGATGATGGAAACAAACAGAACTGTCCATGCTGCAAAGGAGGCAGGTTAAAACAAACTGCAATATTATTACTACTACTCTAACAAATGATCAGCAAACAAGTACATCTTCCAACAGAACTCCCTCTCAGATTAATTATGACTGCAATCCAGGCAGCTCTTAAAGAGACAGTACACAGAGCCTATACAGGCACTCTCTGGCAATACATTTAAACTGCTAAAACACAGAACACCAGCCTGGCGGTGAGCATTTAGGCAAGCTCAAGGAAGACTTTTCGGGAACCCCCATTTGTAGGGGGGTTACATACCTTTTTACTGATCCCACCATTTTCCTCCACCGTTATCACCTCAAGTGGTCTTCTTCCACCTGTGTTGCCCTGCCAGCAACTGCATACCAGTACCAATGTTTCCACTTCTCCCTTGCAAAAAAAGGCTTTGTTAAGCTTGGCAGTCTGCCCTCCTACTGATTGCTCTACAAAAGCAATGAGGCATGGCAAAAGCACTCTAGAAGGACATAGACTACTGTGCTGGAGGGGCAGAGGGAAAAGGCCGGGGTCACATTAAGGGATGAAATGCTTGGCTGTCCGGGATTGGGCAGCCCAGTAAAGCTAGAACTCGAAATGTAGCACATAGTATATGATCACGCTTGATTGTAAAGTCAAAGCAGCCATGTTCAAGTCAGCTGCTCCAACTCGAGGCAATTGGTGGCTACGTTCATGACGAAAGGGAACTGGATGGTGGTGTGTACAATGCCCTCTGGTGACTGGAGGTCAAAGAGCACAATGCTGTTGAATGTTGTTTAAATGCCGTGGCTGAGCTGAAGTCTGAAGTGAGTGCTTGTTTTGCATGTTCTAGACATCCATCCTGATTTTAGTAACTCTGTTCAAAGTAAGGAAAAATCCCTTTGATTCAGCTCCGATCAATGTAAGTGGTCTGCTTGCTGATTACAAGGGTAATGGTCATCTGTGCAGTCCTTTTATACACTAAGGGGTTAATCAACTTTGGAAATTGAGTGCTATAGAACCAATTAACACAGATAAGCAATCTTTTGCATTATAGAGCCGCGTTTTTCATATTCATATGTAACAACCTCCTCTTTCCAGCAGGATGAAGGGTATTATTTTGCTGTGGGAGCCTGTACTTGGGTCCGATTGTGTGGTGTCAGCCTGAAAGCATAGCTTAGTAGGGACAGCTTACAGTAAAAAAGGTGGGTTCAAAAGAGTTGGCACAAAGTGGTTGGTGAGTAGTCAAGGGGGTGCTAGTTAAAGATGAGTCTGGGTTTTGAGAGTGGAGGCAGCTGAAGTAGGCACCAAGAGCTGGAGAAGTTGGCCAGTGGTACAGCATAACAGTGCCAATCAAAGCTACATGAAGCAACCCGAGTTCCTGTGGGAGGTTTCCATGGCACTATTTAGATGTAGGTGTAGTCATGGCTGGATTAACCTGTATGCTAATTACGCCATGGCGTAGGGCCCCGAGGTTCAGGAGGGCCCCCACTGTTAACTTATTTACAACTACTTTCTTTAATTCTGGCTGTACTGGACAACCGCTGACAGAAAATACACAATCACACATGCCCCCACAATGCAAAGCATCATGGGCTACATATGCAAATCACCACAGAATGTTATGCTGGTCCAACTTTAAGCAGAATTGCATGGTGCCGAAAGGCCTCTCACACAGTTTGCAAAGGGTGCTAAGAGAAGACATAGACACGTGTTTCGTCCTACCAGGACTCATCAGTATGCCTCGTCTGTTTAACACCCCAGACACCCGCTGACAGGCCGGATTGCCCAAAAAGCAGCCCCCTCCTTGGAGTCAGTCAGCCCCCCCACCTCACTGAGTCAGCCTGGTGAATGATGACCCTCCCCCGCAGCTGCTCTGAGCAAGTGAGCCTCTCAGTTTCTCTGACGGCTGCTCCAGCTTCACCTCTGATCCACCCTGACCCCACCACATACAACCAATCATGTCCATCAGAGGTCTTCTGGAGGTGTGGTTACTGGGGAGCAGGAATCAGTGTGTGCATGTGCATGGCATCAGGACATGTGGCCGGGCAGTAATGAGGAGTAAAGGAGGAGAGCGAGAGAGAGCTGTGGCAATCAGTCGTCAATGCTGGTGGTTGGTCTCGTCTATCAAAGAAGAAGAGTCTCTATCTAAAGACACAAAAGTAGGCCATGGGGGGTCACCCGGAGTCAGATTTGGCTTCAGTGCAGCGTCACGTGCTGCTAGTGTTTTCAGTGTAGCCACTAGCCAGGGTCAGTCAGTGCCGCTGCTAGTTTGGCCTTTGGTCCTGCTGTGACTATGAGGAGTCCTCCCATGCTGGGCCAAGCTGCAAGGCTGAGTCGTATCACCACTGCCTGTGTGATCTTGAGAAAACAATCAAGAGGACAGACTGGACTCATCAAAGTCACATTCACATCAGTCAGGCCACACCAGGTATATTGGTGTTGACTAGTTTTCTGCGTACTGCAGTGTCCAAGTCATTTGTGCTGCAGAAATAACTAGTTTTATTGCATTGGAGAAACAAACTAAGCTGTGGTTGCCTCTGGTCATGGTCTGCCTGTGAGTGTTCAGTAACCTGAGTAGTGTACTGAGTCTTTAATTTTAAAGATTTGAGTTTGGTACTGAGTGGACCATGGGATGCTAATAAGTCACCTGAGGGGAACTAGCTTGTGTGACTTGCTCTTGTTGGCACAGTTTTGTCTTGGTTTGACTTGAGTCATATACATTACTGGGAAGTTGCAGCAGGTTGCTCTAGGAAACTTAATTTCTGAAGTGACTGCAGTCAACAGCTGCAGGTCCTGCAGGGTTCTTAAGGCTCAGTATTTTTGGCACAACTCTGTTTAGCTGCTTCGGCATCAATGACTTGGAGTACGGGCAAGGATGTGGCAACTCAGCATTGGCAGCAAAGCAACTTTTAGGTTGACAATAAAACTATAAATGACAGTGGAGATGGAGGAGATGAGACAGTGGGAGAACAGACAGAATTGAGGACAAAGATAGCTACACAGAGGGCGATTGTGGCAGATGCATTGCAGAGGCAAGGAGCTTGAGCATGTCTCAGGTTTGGAGCTCGAAGAAGTCTTGAGTGAGGAAATAATGGGAGGGAGCTGTGAGCCCCACTAACTGCTTCAATACATGCTTTAGTTTTTTGATTTTGGCAGAGAGAATAGGTATTCAAGGAGGCATGTGCAGGGAGATCGTGGCAGCTACAATCCCCATTTTTATTAATTTATTTATGTGGAATTTGAATTTGATATCTGGGCAGGCAGGGCACACTAATTGAAGTCTAATGTCCAGGTGTCTCTCAGGGGAGGGAAAAAAAGAGGAAGAAAAGAGGACCCATAATTAATAATAACAACAAAAATAGTTACAAGGTACAGTAGTGGTAAGGGAAAAACAAGACGAGTTAAAGGTAACTAAAAAGTGAAAATTTACAAAATGTTAATATTGTAATGTTAAAATGTTTCTTTGTGCAGTAATTGGTCATTCTGAATTGTGTTGTTTATAATCAAGGGCATGTGACCTGTCAAGTCATATGGCATAACACATAGAATTATAAACCACATCCTGCTTGAGTAACCTGGTCGTTACTGCAGAAGAGTGGAATGTTGGCATTTAGGGCCCCGGGCCACAAAATATGACTTGGAGTAGGGCCCCCACATCCGTTAATCTGGCCATGGGTGTAGTGCCCAAAGTCTGTGACAGATCCTAGGGGATGGGGATCTGGGAATGTTACCGATTAACTCATTCATAGAGGGTAAGTGCAGTATGTAATGGGGCCTCTGGGAGTGCTTGAAACACCAGGTGGTTCCCCTTAGTGGAGACACCCCGATGCTGCCTGGTCTGTGGTTGGTTGCCCGGAAGACATCACCAGAGACCCTCCTGGGGGGCAGGTCCAGAGAAGCACCCATGCAAATTTCTCAGCCCCCGAAGATGCAGGTGACCCTGGTAGAAAAGAAAGTTGCCAGGCAAGTGAGGAGATCTGTCTCCAGCATGGATGAGGTGAACCGAGGCAGTGGGCATCTCAGATAGGTTGCAGCCACTCAGCTCTGTATGGACTGTTGTTTGTGTGGGCATGGGGGCTAGCAGGCTTTGAAGCACACACAGTTATGTGTGGTAGCTAGCAGGGCCTTGGAGCACACACAGTTGTGTGTGGCTGCTAGGTAGAAAGTGCCCCGATTGAGCTAGGTTCAAGAGGTATCAGCATGTGGCTGCATAGGCAGGCACCAGGCCTACAATCACCCTGGGATCTCCAAAGTTTAACAGCAGTAATGTGAAGACCACAGAAATGAGACTAGCCTCTTCATGGTATCAAATCCAGACAGCACCTGGGAAAAGTAAAGAACTGAGCAAGAATCACGCACAGTGTGGGATGTCCATTAGGACAGCAGGAGGTGGGAGAAAAGTTAAAGTGCCCTTATGAAAGGAGTGACTGAAAGAGAAGGACTACATTGATAAGTGCTCAACTAACTAAAGAAAGTACAGGAAGAGTTGAGGCATCAAAGTATAAGATGCAGTTACTGTGATGCCCAGAAAGTGGTAACTGCTGGGATAAGACAGGGAGACCATGCGTCACTGCAGGAGGCTGTGTTTGGATATTGGCTCAGCTAAGACCAGCCTGTATTGGGTTGAGAGTCAGCCTGGGACCCCTGGAAGGGAAACTTAACTTAGCTCTGAAAGACAGGTTGGAGTTTTAACCTAGCTCTGAAAGAAGAGCAGGAACTTGAAAGTCTGGAAGAGGAGTGTTTGCCTGTAGAAACATAAGGCCTGTTTCTACAACCTGATCTGCACCTTTGCAAGCGGTGCAGATGAGTTGCACCAGTGCAGATCAGGTCGTGTAAATGACATGCAGAGCACTGTATATCACTTTGTTGTGACAAACTGTGATATCCGTTTTGGTGGGACCATGTACCAGTGCAGGCATTTTCTGCTAGCGTGTAAATATGCTGCTCAACGTGCTCCGGTGCACCACCATGTCACCCTGCAGCAAGCACCTTTTTTTCTGTTTTGAACTGGCTATCCCCTCCTCATCCTAGGATATATCACGATACCACATTCAATCGTTTTTGCAGTAAAAAAAAACCAAAAAAAACCCACCATAAGTAAAGGCTGGAAGGTTAAACTAAACCCCCTTAAGAAGGAGTGGCAGGCCTATTGCCTTCCCGTGTCGCATGACCTGCTTCTAACGTGGTCCACAAGAACAGTGTAAGATTCAAAAGGTATCTTGACCTTTTAGCTAAATATTTTTAAGTTCTTAAGGTGATCGGATATTCTGAGGATACTGATACAAAACCCCAGAAGTGCTGGGTGCAACTCTGCCAGTATCTGCACCATTGTAGATGGACAGCATGTAAACGTCCATAGGGAGAGCAGCAGGAGAGGTAAAGGGGCAGTACAGACCCCATCAGTTCTTTTTGGATAGTGTAAAACTACATATAGTCAAATGCAGAATCAATTATGATCTTTGGATCTCATACGTGAATTGTAGAGATTTGACAGTGGTTCGCTAGGGCAGCAGGTGACTCTGCCACAACCTTCCCCAAGCAGTACTTAAACCACACATGCCTGATCATCCTTTGAATGTTCAGTTTGTTGTTGCAGCCATGCAGCTGCAAGCTGTCCCACCCACTCTGCTAGCTGTCCTTATCAACCATCACCACACAGCTGCAGTTCATCCTATCACTGCAGTCTTCTGCCTCCACTTTGTTCCATCTTCTGATTGTGTCCATTCTGTATGATAGTTTCTTTTTGGTGCTGCTGCTTTGTTCCCTGCTTCTCTTGAGGCTCTCTTCCTCTGCCTTCTTCTGGTCCCTCCTGGCACTTTCATTGCCATCCATGACCCTTAGATCCCTGCTGTGGCTGCTGCCTCTGAGAGCCATGGTCCTTCATCTCTCCTCTGCTTCACTCTGCCCTCCTGTGCCTCTGTGTTTGCTGCTGTGCTGCTACCTTTGTTAACTTCCCATTCCTTTCTGGCTGGCAGCCTTCCCTTCTTCTGCCTGTTCCCTTCCTGCTTGCTCTGTGCTTATTTCCCAAAGCCTTGCCTTTGTTGCCCCTCACCTGACACCTGCTGGTTGGTCTTGGCCTTGTTGCCACCCCCCCAGCTTCTGGGCTTGCCCCTGATGGGTGCTCTGTTTGTTCCCTGTTGCTCCTTGGCTGGTACTCCATCTGTTCTCTATTGCTTCTTTTGGGCTTTACTCATTTTCTGCAACCCAGTGTCCTGTATTCCTTACCATACTACTTTAGTCAAGCAGTCATTCTCCTTACCATCCCCTTTACATAGAAACATAGAATTTGACGGCAGATAAGGCCCGCTTGGCCCACCCAGTCTGCCTGTTTCCCTACCTAATGAATAAGCTGCAGGTCCTAGTTAACCAGCAGCCTACTTCTTCCTACCCCCACCCCCTAGAATTGCCTTATGACTGACCCATGCATGCTTGAATTCCACCAGTTTTTGACTCCACAACCTCCTTCGGAAGGCCATTCCATGCATCCACAACCCTCTCTGTGAAAAAATACTTCCTTAAATTACCTCTGAGCTGCCCCTCCCATCTTCAAATTGTGCCCCCTTGTTCTTGCACACCTCTTTTTTTTGAAAGATGCTACCCTCTTGGACTTTGTTGATTCCCTTGAGGTACTTGAAAGTTTCTATCATGGCCCCCTCTCCTCCTTTCCTCGAGGCTATACATATTAAGCTTCTTAAGTCTCTCTCTCTCATATGTCTTCCAGTGTAGACCCTGCACCATTTGGTTGCCCTCCTCTGGACAGCTTCCATCCTGTCTATGTCTTCGTGGAGACTGGGTCTCCAGAACTGCATGCATACTCAGATGGGGTCTCACCAGCTGTCTGTACAGAGGGATAATACTTCCTGTTTCTACTGGTGATGCCTCTCCTATGCATCCCAGTATCCCCAACCCTCCTTGCTGCCCTCTCACATTGCTTGCCCACCTTTAAGTCATCTGATATGACTACCCCCAGGTCCCTTTCCATTTTTGTTGTTGTTAGTATCTCACCCCCCATTGTGTACTCTTCCCCTGGGTATTTGTTTCCCAGGTACATTACCTTGCACTTCTTAGCATTGAATCTAAGCTGCCATACATTTGACCATCCCTCTAACCTTGCCAAGTCCCTTCTCATCCTTTCCACCCCACCTTGTGCATCAACTCTGTTGCAGATCTTTGTGTCATCTGCAAAGACATACTTTCCTTCCAGTCCCTCTGCACTGTAGCTTATAAAGACATTGAAGAGGACTGGTCTATCTGAACCCTGCGGTACCCCACTAGTAACCCACCTTTCTTCAGAGTGGACTCCATTTACTATTACTCTCTGTGTCCTATTCTCCAGCTAATTCTTTACCCAGGCTGTCATCTTGGGACCCACTCCCAGGCTGGCTAACTTATATTAATCTTTTGTGGGACTGTGTCAATGCCTTGCTAAAAGTCTAGGTAGGCCATGTCCACAGCCCCTCCCTGATCTACTACTTTGGTCACCCAGTCAAATAAATCTATCAGATTTGTCTGGCATGACCTTCCCGCTATGAATCCATGCTGCCTTGGGTCCTGTGCCCTTCTGGCCTCTAGATACTCGACAGTTCTTTCCTTCAGAAGTGATTCCATCATTTTCCCTACCACTGAGGTTAAACTAACAGGTCTGTAGTTTCCTGTTTCTGCCTTGCTCCCACTTTTGTGAAGGGGAATCACATCTGCCCTCCTCCAGTCCTCGGGTACCGCCCCATCCTCCCATGATTTGTTAAAGAGGGTAGTCAGCAGTGTCACTAGTTCTACCCTTAGTTCTTTTAGAATTCTGGGATGAATTCTATCAGGCCCATTGCTTTGTCCACCTTCAGTTTTAAGAGTTCTTTCAGAACCCTTTCTCCTGTAAATGGGCTGGTATCAACTTCTGTATCCAGAGTGTTTCTACTGTTTGTTTTAGGTACCTCCCCTCTTCCTTTGTAAATACTGAGCAAAAATATTTGTTTAGTATCTCTGCCTTTTCACAGTCACCCTCTCCCACCCTCTCCCTTTATTAAGCCTCACTATCCCTCCCTTGGTCTTCCTTCGCCCCTGATGTACCTGTAAATGTTTTATCCCCTTCTTAACTGGGTTGGCTATCTTTTCCTCGGTTTGGGCCTTTGCTGTTCTGACTGCCTTCCCAGCTTCCTTTGCTTTAACTGATACAGTTCTCTGTCCTGCTCCTTCTGTGATTCCTTGTACTTCCCTGAATGCTTTATTTTTCTCTTGAACCTTCACTGCCACTTCCTTTGGAACCATAGTGGTTTCTTACATTGTTTCGTTTTGTTTATTTGCTTCACACAAAGGCTTGTTACCTTTGTGATGGTATTTATTATTCCCATTGTTCTTCCACCCTTCCTTCCTGCCGATTTGCTAGTGCATTCCTTAGGCACTCACCCATTTGGCAAAGTCAGCCCTCCTAAAGTCCAGTACTTTTGCCTTTGTGAAGCTTGACTCTATTGCTGTGTTTATTGTGAACCATACTGTTCGATGATCGCTAGTTCCCAGATGGCTGCCCACTTCTACATCTGTGATCCTCTCTTCATCTCCATTTGAGAGAACCAGGTCTAAGATTGCTCCCTCTCGAGTGGGCTCCAATACTAGTTGTCTAAGGCATGCCCCCTGTAGGGCATCTAGAATAACCCCACCCTTCGAAGTGGCTGCTGCAACTGCACTCCAGTTAACATCTGGCATATCCAGATCACCCATCAGCAATATCTCCCCTTTTTCTGCCATTCTAAGTATACTTTCTATAATTTCCTTGTCCCTGAGAAGGGGGTCTATATACAACCCCTGTGCGGATTGTGGTGCCAATGCTGGTCTCCAAATTTATCCACAGTGCTTCTTCTCCTCCCTGTTTACCCTTTTGTTCTGTTGCTTTGATTCCTTCCCTTATGTAAAGAGCTACTCCTCCTCCTCTTTTACCCTCTCTGTCCCTCCTGTAGATAGTGTATCCTGGTATGTTTATGTCCCAGTCATGGTTTTGTGTGTACCATGTTTCTGTGACTGCCACGATATCCAGATGTTCCTCCTCCATCAAGGCCACTAATTCAGGAAGCTTGTTACTCAGACTACAGGCATTGGTACTTATTGCTCTCCATTTTTGATGGCTTTACCTTCTGTTGCAGCATCCCCACAGCCTTTCTACCTCGGTCTTTTTCTCATTTAGTACCCTGTTTTGTAGGAGAGGCTGGGATTTTCCTGCTGCTTATCAGTGCCTCCCCCCTTGACTAGTTTAAAAGCTTGCCAATGAAGTATTTAAACTGATTGCTCAAAAGAATTGTTCCCTTCCTGGACAGATGCAGACCTTCCTGCCAGTATAGGCTGGTGTCCCTCCAGGTGGAACCCCAGTCCCCAATGAAGCCAAACCCCTGTGTTCCACACCATTTTTTCAACCATTCATTAAACTTTCATTCATTAACCTACCCAGACTTCTCCTCCTCATCACCGTATTAACCTTGCCCTAACCCTCTCCTCTATTCATCATCTGCTCCAGAACCTATCCACTTCTGCCCCTTAAAGGTTATCCTTATAGGCTATGCTGGGTTTCCAGCCCAGCATATCAACATGCTTGCTCTGTTCCCTGAAGCCTGCTTTTCTAGGGGAGACCCTCACAAAACATAGATTTTGTTGGTAGAAAAGGACCACAAGAATCATTCACTCTGCCTTCACCCTACTTAACCTTTGTGGTGGCAAGGGGCCCTATGCAGTCGCCATCTTCCCCCATCTCCTCTGGGTGATTTTTCCTTTTAATGATATCTATGTGCCTGTCCCACACATGTTTGAATTCCTTCATTACCTCTGCCCCCATAAGCTTCCTAGGCAATCTACTCTATCTGTGCACCACCCTTACTTTAAAGAAATGCTTTCTCACCTCCCTCTTGAAACTTTTCATTGTGTTTCATCTTGCAACCACAGTTTTGCTCAACCTAAAAAGCTCCCACTCTCCACCCTTTTTATATCCTAGGGGTATTTAAATGTCTCTTTCATGTCCCCCAGCTCTTTTGTTCTCTAAGGAGAACATGTTGAGGTCCTTCAGTCTTTCCTTGTGGGGCATTCCCTGCTGCCCCTGTATCATCTTGGCTGCTCTCCTCTGAACAGCTTCCACCCTGTTAATAAGAGATGTCTCCACTCATGTGACTTTTAAGAGCAAACTCAGGACTTTCCTCACTACTATGGACAAATGTGTTTGCTTTGACCCTACCTGATCCGCTGCATTTGTACTGTTTCCTCATTGCTAGCACTTTTGCCTGTCCAAATGGGTGTTCTATACTGTGCCTTGTAATTAATGTTTTATTTTGTGCCTTGTAATTAATGTTGCCTTAACCTGTTTCTTTATAAGCCTAATGTTAGCTGTTGACAATTGTAAGTCGCTATTCTACTCCATGACATTCTTATCTTCACTTCACAGCCTCTCCTCACTTAACCTCACTGCTGCTCTTCCCCCCTTCTTCTGTTATATCCTCTTCCCCCCTTTTTGCCACTCCCCACCAAACTCACCTTTACCTGTTCCTACCTCATCCATGCCCCTCCTTAGTCCCCACCCTCCTGGCTGTGCTTAGTCACCTCTCTCACCACTACCGCCTCTCCCACCGTCTCCGACCCCCTTCCCTGCCGTGCAGTCTCTTGGTTCCACTGGCTCGGCGACTTTCGTACTTTTTGCGCTATTGCCGTAACTCCTCTGCCTCTATCCTCTCACAGCATCCTCACTCGCCCTGCCGTCTATCGGTTTCCACCAGACGGCGTATTTTCCTACCTCCTACGCTGTTGCTGTCTCTGCCTCCCCCACCACCCTCTCTTCGCCTGCAGTCTTTCGGCTCCATAGGCCCGGCCGCGGGTTGGTACCTCACCCCGCTGTTGCCGTATCTGGCGGCACCTCCTTTCCACTTAATCTCTCCCTCCGGCCCTTTGCCAGTTTTCCCTTCCTTGTGTCTTTTCTACTGATGCCTATCCTCTTTATTTTCTGCCTTCTACTATTCACATTTTGAGTATGTTCCATGATCAAGTGCTAAAATATTTTTGTTTACTAATGTATGTTACATTGCCATATGTATTTCTCTCTGCATTTTTTGTACTCGTTGTCTTAATAATCTGGCTGTACTCTTTGTGTATTGTAATTGTACCTCCCGGGTCGTGCCTGAAAACAGTCACTTGCTGACTAGCGTACTTACCCGGTTAACAAAAACTAAATAAATAAAATAAATAAATAAATAAATAAATATCCTTTCAAAGATGAAGCTTACAGAATGGCAAATGCTACTCAAAGTGGGGGCAAACCAGTGACTTGCACTGGGGGGAGGAGTATAACCTCTGTCCTTTTGCTTGCTTTTCCCTTCCCTATGCAGCCCATCATCCTATTTTCTCTCCCCTCCACCTTAATCACCAGGCCACTACATTCAGATTGTCTTTAATGATAACGCCTAGATCCCTTTCCTCCAAGGTACATGCCATGATCTCTCTATCCTGTACTCAGCTCTGTTTTTTTTTTTGTGTGTCTGATGTGAAAGGCACAGTCTTATATGGGTAGAGTCCATACCTGGGTTAACGTTGGGTGGGGGGGGGAGTCAGTTCTGAAGTGTGCAAGGACGGTGGAAATGGTGAGGTAGAGATTTGAGGGACTGGGATGGTTGTGTGAGGAGCTGGGGGATTCAGTGGCCTTCTCAGAGGTGCTTCCACTGTCTTGCAGGAGTACGGTAAGGAAAGGGAGGATTAGAGAGTTCAACACATAGCTGGGGGAATGGTATTAAGCCAAGGGGTACAGGTTAGTGGGGGGCTGGGGCAGTACCTGGGATAATAACGATCTATATGTAGGGGACAGGCTGCACTTGAGCAGGGTAGGGAAGGGAGTATTAAAACAGGGGATAGGATAGTTCATAGCAGAAAGGTGGGTTTTAAACTAGGTGGGGGTGGTGAGTGGACATTTGGCAAGAAGGGGCCAGAGAGGAGCCGATGAGCTTACCCCCAAATTAACAGGGAAGGATTCGGGGTAGGGGGCACGGGGGGACCTGAGAAAGGCAGGGATGGAAACAGGTTGGAGGGTGGTCACGTTGAATGCAAGAAGCCTAAGTAATAAGTCAGCTGAACTGTAGGCTCTCTTGGCAGTGAGGAGGGTGGACATTGCAGCCATCATGGAAGCATAGGCCACCCAGTACCAGGACTAGGATATGTTGATCCCAGGTATAGAATATTCAGGAAGGATAGGGCGAAGGGGAAAGGGGAGATGGCAATCTATGTATGGGAAAGGATAAGGTGTATTAGGTAGAAGGGGGAAGAAAGCAGAACAGAGGCCCTGTGGATGCGGTTCCAGGATTCGAAAGGGAGGACGCTGAGAATGGGGGTGGTATACAAACCACCAGTGCAGGGGGATGACCTGGATAGGGAGCTAGTTGGGCAAATCAGAAGGGTCTGTAGGAAGGGGAACACAGTGGTGATGGGGGACGTCAATCTACCTGGAGTGGACTGGAGCACTCCAACCACCATGAGTGCAAGGGAGCAGGTCATACTAGAAACATTTCAGGACAGCTTCCTGGTGCAGTTGGTTAACAAGCCGACTAGATTGGAGAGGACTCTGGACCTGGTACTTTCAAATGGGGTGGCTATAAGGGATCTGGGGGTAGAGGACCCTCTGGCTGGGAGTGACCACCACTCAGTGTGATTCACACTCAATATGGGTAGGGAAACAGGGAGTACGGGGACCAGGGTGATTGATTTTAAAGGGGCAGAGTCTAAAAGAATGGGGGAAATCTTGAGTAAGTATCTGGAGGGAATTCAGCCAGACATGGATGCTAGTCAAAAATGGGATATCATTAAAGAAGGTCTGATGGAGGCCTCGGGGACTTGTACCAAGACACAGAGTAAGGGGGGGAAGGGCAAAGAAACCCAGTTGGTTGACTCGGGAGGTGATGGAGGATATAAGGGCCAAGAAGAAGGCATTTTGGAAACTCAAGAAATAGGTGGGAGGGGGGATTGACAGGGATGAGTATATGAAAAAATCCAACGAGGTTACTAGGCTAGTCAGAGAAGCCAAGGCTTCAAGAAAGCTGAGACTGGCATGGGGAATTAGGGAAGGAGAAAAGGACTTCTTCAGATACATTAGGGAAAGAAGGAAGAACAAGGACCAGATTGTGAGGATTAGAAGGGATGGAGGGTGGGTAGAGAAAGGGGTGGACCAGCAAGAGGCATTAAAAGAATATTTCAGTTCTGTGTTCATTAAGGAGATGGGGGAGGGGGCAGATACCCCAAGGGGGGGTGCAGTGGGCAGTGGGGGGTGACTGATGTAGGGATTATAGAAGACAAGGTTCTAGAAGGATTGAGGGCACTAAGGGTGGACAAGGCACCGGAGCCAGATGGCATTCACCCTGGGATACTCAGGGAGCTAGCGGAGATCCTGGCAGGACCGCTGGCTGACCTGTTCAACACCTCCCCTGGATACAGGATACATACCACAGGACTGGAGGATGGACCATATGGTGCCTATTCACAAAAGTGTCCCTAGGGATGAAACAGGCAACTACAAACCAGTGAGTCTCACATCAATTGTGGGGAAGCTCATGGAGACAATCTTAAAAGAGAGACTGGTGACCTTTTTGGAGGACAGTGGTCTCCAGAATGAGCAGCAACATGGGTTTGTCTCAGGCAGATCCTGCCAGACAAATCTAATTGAGTATTATGGCTGGGTGACCAGGAAGCTGGACAGGGGCCATGCGGTGGTTGTCCTGTATTTGGAGTTCAGCAAGGCATTTGATACCGTGCTGCATGGGTGGCTTGGGGGGGGGGAGCTGGAATACATAGTGGTGGGAACAAAGATGGTCAAATGGATCATTAACTGGCTGACTGAAAGGCAGCAGAGGGTGGTGGTGGTGGGGAACTCTTGTCGCCGAGGGAAGTGACGAGCATGGTGCTACAGCGCGATTGGTACTGGGACCTGTGCTGTTTGTGATATTCATAGCTGATATCTCACATGGGATCCAGAATAGGGTCAGTCTGTTCATTGACAATACGAAGATGGGAGTTGTGGTAGATGACAACAAAGGGTGGAGGGGGCTGCAGGAGGACCTGACCAAACTACAAGAGTGGTCGGAAACATGGCAGTTGGGGTTCAGTGCCAAGAAGTGCAAATTACTGCACTTTGGTGCTAGAAACCAGGGGAAGAGTCATCATCTGGCAGGGATGAAGCTGGAAAGCACTGAGGAGGAAAAGGATCTGGGGGCGCTCATTACAGGCAGCTTGAACAACTCCACTCAGTGCAGGAAGGTGGCAGCAAAAGCCAACAGGATACTAGGATGTATAGCGCAGGAATCTCATCCAGAAATAGGGAGGTGATCCTTCCCCTGTACAGGTCTCTGGTCAGGCCTCACCTGGAGTACTGTGTGTAGTACTGGCGACCATTCCTGAAGAAGGACATCAACTTGTTAGAGGGGCTGCAACGTAGGGCCACAAAGATGATCCAGGGATTGGAGGGAAGGTCCTACAAGTATAGATTGGGCGAGCTGAACATGTACTTACTGGAAGAGAGAAGGGATGGGGGAATATGATTGAAACCTAAATACCTCAAGGGGATAAATAAGGCTAATACAAAAAGGATGTTCCAGCTTAGAAGAGAGAGAGATATGAGAGGGCATCAGCTGAGATTGGAGGGGGGAAGATTCAAGTGGGAAATCAGGAGATACTTTTTTACCAAAAGGGTGCTGGACAGGTGGAATACCCTGCCCGAGGAGGTGGTATCCTGTAGAATGGTGGGCTGCTTTAAGAGTGGTTGGGACAGGGTGAAGGGGGTTAAGATGAAGAGGGGCGGGGAGGGTTAGGCAGCTGCAAGTTGAGGGTCTAGCTGCACATTCGAACAGACTAGATAGACCATAAGGCCTGCTTCTGCTGGCATTTTCATATGTTCTTATGTTTGTGACTAAGCACTTTTTAACACGAATCTCAGCTGCCAAATTCTAGGCCACTCTTTTAGCCTTTCCAGGTCCCGCCTCACAGTCTACATTCCCCCCACTGTGCCCACTCTATCACAGATCTTGATATCCACTGCAAATAGACAGACCTCCTTCTAGCCAACTCCAATTTCCCCTATGAATTATTGAAGAGAACAGAGCCCAGTATCTACCCCTGGGGTACTTCACTTTTGACCCCCATCTCCTCCCCCTGAGAATTTCCCATTTAGTACTACCTTCTGAGTTCTGTTTCTTAACCAGTTTCCCATCCATTGGGTTATTTTGTCCTCTACCCCTAAGCCCCTTAACTGTTTTAGTAACCTCCTGTGTGGTACTGTGTCAGAGTCCTTACTGAAGTCCCACTAGGCCACACTGACAGCTGACTCCCAATGTAGCTGTCTTGTCACCCAGTCCAAACATTCTATTTGATTCATCTGGCATGACTGCCCACTGGTGAACCCATGTTGCTTGATGTCCTATAATCCATTAGATTCCAGGAATTCTAATAATCTTGCTTTTAATAGGGTCTCCATCCATTTCAGTACATTGAAAAAAATGTATGAACACCACACGTTGGAAATCTTTGTCAAATATTTCTTCTTACTTCACACAAAACACTGGGGACGTTTCATGCCTGGCGTCACTTCATCAGCCTGCTATGTTCATAACCTTTTATTATAGTTTCACTATACTTCAGTAGTAACATCCATTCTATCTCCAGTTTCTTAAAGGTCTGGGCACTTTGCCCAGCTGGAGAGCATCGTCCCCTATCACTTTAAATTCCTTAGTGAGAAGGAGTCTGACTCAACTCACTCTTTTTCACTGTGATGTGAGGGAACTCCCCTCACTGTCTGGCTGACTCTGACAGTGTATAATAGCTATCAGACACCTCCCCCCCCATAATTTATGTAGATAGATAGAAAGATATCTTTATTTATTTGGTGCCCAATTCCTGGGACTCTGAGCGTCGTACAACAAGACAGTTCAATAATAAAACCATCCTAAATAACAAATACATAAAACCAATCTGAACTTCATACATATTATTCAGTCAATAAAAGCCTGATGGAACAGTTACATTTTTAGTCCTTTTTAAAAGGCTTCTATCAAGGGGTCTCCTTTTAACAGCCAAGTAAGGAGTTCCACAGGGTAGGGGCAGCCACTGCAAATGCCGTCACCTGAATGCCGCAACCTCACCCTGGGAACTCCAAGGAGGCCTCCCTCGGCAGAACGGAGTGCCCAGACTGGCCTGTAAGGAACAAGGAGATTTTGTAGATAAACTGGGCCCCCTTCGTGCAGGATCTTATAAATAAAGAGCCCTATCTTGAAGAAAACCCTCCACCTGACTTGCAGCCAGTGCAGTCCACGGAGGACCGGGATTAGAACATTCACATCTCCTCACCTCAGTCAGGAGTCCTGCCACCACATTCTGCACCAACTGCAACCAGTGAAGGTTGCCCCCAGTTAACCCAAGGTATAGGGCATTGCAGTAGTCCAACCTAGTAGTGACGAAAGCATGCAACAGTATGGTCAGGTCCCCTGGTGGAATCAGGGATCAGATTCGGGCAGTGTTCCTAAGATGATAGAAACCACTTTTGGCCACTGCCAACAACTGAGCATCAAGTGTCAGGCCATTGTCTAGGATCATGCCCAAATCCTTCAACTGTCTAGCGGGGACAAGGGGAACACCTCCTAACACTAAGCCGGGGGGTGACCCCACCACCTCCCCGGCGACCCGGATCCACAACCAGTACCTCAGTCTTATCTGGGTTAAGCTTAAGCCAGTTGTGAGTCATCCAAGACTGGATTTCCTTGAGGCAGCTGTTAAATACAGAATCCAACAGCTGATTTTCAGGTGCACAGGACAGGTACAGCTGGATATCATCTGTATAGCAGTGAAAACCCAGCCCGTACCACCTGATAATGTCCCCCAGTGGAAGCATGTACACCGTGAACAATAAGGGTGACAAGACCAAACCCTACGGAACCCCACAGCACAGAGGCCTTGGGTTTGATGAGACAAGTCCCATTTAGTTTTTGGTGACCAGGTAGGTGCACCAGACAAAAACATTGCTTATTTTCAGGTACAATCTGGAAGGGTTACAGACAAAGTGAAACTCAAAAAATTACAAAGAAATTGTCCACCAAAAACACATTGGTTCAGAGCCATCAGGCATATGAAGTAAAGAACTAGAACACTATGTAACGCAAAAACAGTACAGGGGTTTTAGAAAGCAATCAGATAAGTACCTAAGTAAACATGAGAGATAACAGATCAAACTCAAAAACTCAAAGCGTCAGGTACATGAGCATTTATCATTGACTAGGAGTTTACGAAGATAATTCTTGAGAACCTGATGAGACTTAGTGCATCTAATTGTCTTTGGAATGGTCGTCTTACTGGCCTGTAATTCTCTGGCTCATCCACAGTTCTCCAGTCCTCTGAGCAGAAGTATTTGTTCAGTGTTGATGTCTTTCCTGTCTCTCTCTCCACCACTTCTGACATGTTCCTTAGGCTTACTACCTCCCTTTTTGTTTTTCTTTTGTCACTGACGTATCTAAGGAATGGCTTGTCCCCCTCCCTTACCTCGTCTGCTTTCTTCTGTCTGCGCTTTTGTGCTCCTTACTACCTTGTCTGTCTTCTTCAGTTTCTGAAGGTAAACCTCTCACTGAATTGCCTTAAACTTTTTGAAGGCCACCCTCTTTTCCCTCACTGGAACCCACACCTCCCTTAAAAACCATAGCGGGTTTGTTCTCCATTTGCTCTTGCTAACCTCCCTGATACACAAATTAGACACAAATTAGACACTTGCAACATCCCTTCCTTGACTGCACCCTGTTTCTGTTCCAATCTGCCCTTTTGTATCTCCCCTCCCAGCTTGTCCTTGAGCAGCTCCCTCATGGCTTGGAAGTCTGCACCTCTGAAGTCTAGTTTCCTTATCCTTGTTCGGTCCTTCTTTGTCCTAGGCCTGACACACACTGTCTGATGATCGTTGATTCCCAAAGGGTCCCTTATGGAGACCTCCCCAGTGCTATCCCAGGTAGTCAGTACCAAGTCCAGCACGGCACCCTCTCTAGTGGGTTTCCCAACTAGCTGACTCAAGGAGACCTCCTAGAAATGATCCAGCATGTCCTGACTCCTGGTAGATGCTTCTTTGGGTATTCTCCAATCCACACTGGGCATATCGAAGGCCCTCAGCAGTAACACCTCTACCCGGTCAGTTATCCTCCCTATTTTTTCCCCTAATTCCTTGTCTGTTTCCTCTCCCTGTGATGGTGGCCTGTTCACCACTCCTGCTTCTATGTTTACTCTTCCTGTCTCTAGCTGTACCATTAATTCCATTTCTCGTCCTGTATCCTCTGCATTGATTACTATGGCTTTTATTCCTTTTTAACATGCAGTACCCCATCCCCTCCATTCTTCTACTCTCTGTCTGTCCTGAACACAGAGTATCCTGGGATGGCCATATTCCAGTTGTGGTGCCTTGTGGGTCATATTACTGTGATTGCTGGCAGGTCCAGTTGTGCCTCCACCATTAGAGCCTCAGGGTCACAAATTTTGTTACCTAGGGTCCTGACGTTTGCACACATTGCCCTCCACTCCAGTCCCCTGTTCCCCTCTCTTTCTGCCTGGGTTTCATCCCCCAGCTGAGGCCTCCCCTCTGACAAAGAGACTGTGTAGAGCATTGAATCACTGGGGATTCTGGTCCTGCTGATCTCTATGACAAATATCTGCCGCCAGAATTTGCACTGATATGTTAAAATAAATATAACACAGGAGACACGTTTCACTGGCTTATGAGTGCCTCTTCAGACTGGGTTCCTTTTGTTCTACAAATATGTATTAAAGTAAGCAGTGGGATTTGTCGTTGGTGCAGGAACCCACCACCCACCAGTACCACCTCTGACTTTTCGATCTGCCAGTTTCTAACCCACTTCTGGGCTCTGTTCTATCTCACACCATTTTCTTGCTGGCCCTAATGCCCTCCCCCATGCCCAAATGTTGCTTGCTTTGTGCTAACTAGTTTTGTGGGGTGGCAATCTTTACCCCACCTCAGATGTGGTGTTTTCTTTTTCTTTGGTACCACCTTCACTAGAGCTAGTTTAAAAGCAGATTGACTTGGTGGCACCTGACAGCTTCCATCACCATTCTCCCACCTGGAGGGTAGGGCTTTTTCCATAGGTGCTTCTCTTACTGTGCTGATCAATTTCACTGTGTAGTATTTATGACTTGCTGATTCTTGAAGATGGAGCCTTCTGTGCCGGGGGGATTCCTTTGGCCATGCAGATCAACTTGGTGTCACCTCTCAAGGCAGCCCTCCCTGTGTCTGCCTATGGCCCGCTTTGTCCCATTCCATATACTATTACTTTAGCCCCCCTAAGCATTGTCAGTGAGAGGGCTCAGAACTGAGGCCAGGCAAAAGCCAACCAGAAGTTGCTATTTGCCTTGCCCCAGGGACTTGAGGGTGGGACCCTTTCTGCATGGGAGATGGCCCCTCTGGCTGTGCAGATCAACTTGGCAGCAGCTCATGGCCTTTTTCCATTGGAATACAATGAGAACCTTCCCATCCAAAAGTTCCTCTGAACTGGATTTTAAATTTTGCGGTGTTCTGAGCCATCATAATTGCAGCCCAAACCAAGTGGGATGGTGAATAAGGCTTTGGTTCCCCACAGGTTTCCTCCACAGGGTTTTTTTTTTATTCTCCTCCACACTGAAGGCCATACTCTATTAAATTCATGCTGAGAGTTGAAGCTAGATGGTGGTCTACATTTCAATCCTGGCATTTCCTACCTGAATACTGGTGTCCCTGTTCAATGCTGAGCCTCTTATCTCTTAAGAGAAGTAAGTGATTGTCTGTTAAATGGTTGCATAAATAGGCCTTCTCCCCAACGTACAACACTGTTGGTCTAAGAAAACCTTATCCTGTTGGTATCTCTCGGGGTTGTACCCTCCTGAAGAGAGTTCTAGTGTTTTTATGTCACCCCAAAAGAGTAGCAACCCAGTAGCAGGGGCATAGACAGCATAAGTCAAATTTACAGTCATGTTGCACTAACATTCTGTGTACCACTACCTGACTACCCCTCCATCATTAAGAATATCATTTGCCTCATATCAGTCCAGTCTTCTACCCTACCAATCCTTCCCTGTGTCCCCTAAGCACTCATACATGAAGAGTCCATTGAATTGGATGACATTGCCTGTGGTTTGGTGGAGCACTGGGCAATTATGCTACACCCCCACCAAGCAATACTTACACCATATCCAGATGTCCTTTGGACACACCATTCATTGCACCAACCATTTATCCCCCCTCTTCCTCCTCCTCGGGCAGCACCTTTCTGTCCTTAAGGAACCAGCTTTTTTCTCTAAGATACCTTTGGTCCATGGGGACCGTGTCATTGCAGCACCTCTAGGGGTGAAACTCTCCTCAGGAGGATTCCTATATCTTTATGGCACCTCGAAAGAGTGGTAGACCCTATAGCAGGGACAGAGAGAGCATAAGCCAAAGATACACTTAGGTTGCACAAGCATTCTATGTACCACTACCTGACAACCACTGTACATATTATTTGCATCCTATCAGTCCAGTTCTAAACCCTACCATTCCGTTTCCATGTCCCATAAAAACTCAGCAGTCCATTGAGCTTGTATAGTTTATTATTCAGTAAAAGATTGATGTACCCAAATATATTTGGAGTTTGTGATCCTTTGCACACAGTAGCTCCTGGGGAGCCACACAGAATTCCAACTGTGGTTAGCAAGATAACAGCACGTCTAAATGGTGTAAGAGAAATCCCAGGGGCTTTGTAGCTTTTTTGCCTTCAATGGCTCCTCGGGGGCAGCGCTGCCTATAAGGCAGCACCTTGTTTTTTGCAAATATTCTTCTGTGACAACTAAGTTGCTTCTCGTATAGTTTTACTATTCTAGCACCATGCCACCATGGATCACCACTCAAGTGAAATTCTGACCAAAAAGAAGTGAGTGGACCTTGTCTGGATTCAGATCCTCAACCTGTGGTTTATGAGGCTGTAGACCTTTCCAGTACACCACCAAACTGGGACAGCAGTGAAGCTCAGTTCTTTAGCTGTAGAGTTTTCAGATTTACATGGCTGCCCCTGAGGCAGCACTGCCCGCAGGGAGACACCTGTGCTGCCCCCAAGGAGAATTGCTGCCTCTGAGGCAGTGCTGCCCCCAGGGAGACTTTGAAGGCAAAGTTGTTGCATTACCACTCCACTTGTATGCATTACCACTCCCAGGGATCCAGAAATACCCTTATACACAGGAAGTTCCCTGTGCAGTGCATGCCCCCATTGTTAGGGCTGCATTGGTAGTGGTAGTGGTGGAGGTGGTGGTGGTGGGGGGGTGACACATACAACAGCACACATATTATTTATGGAGAGGGTTTTGAATCTGATTACTTTCTGCCTCAGGAAATTCAGTAAAAAGAAAAATTCATTTTCTGAACACTGACACTGTGCTGCAACATGTATTACAAAAAAGTTTTATTTTCTGGACAGTGGAAGCAGTGGTAAAATGTATGAGATGTTAAGGAGCTGCTGACACCTAAAATAAAAAAAAGAAAAAAATGATTAGTTACAATTCAGCTTGCATTCCATATATTTTCTGTGGATTTCTCCTCCCTTGTCTTTGTTACTTAGGAAATTTGCATGAATACATGAGCTTTATCCCTTAGAGTTCACCAGCCGCCATAGCTCACTCCTTACTTCAAGTCATAATCCTCTGCTGTTACATCACAATCTGTTGCCAAGGGAGTAACTGTGATGACACAGCCAGTGCATAATAATCTCAGGCAGGGAGACAGCAACAGGAATACACTAACTCTTCAGGAGCAAAGATCTTGTTTTCATGCAAATGACCTCAGTAATAAATAATGGGGAGGAAGAACACATAACTAATGTGAAATACAAGCTGAAGTGTGTTGAATTATTTTTTGTTAAAGTCCTCCTGAAGATGTCAGCTGCTCTTCAAAGGGTTTCAAAAGTTGGAGATACAGTTCTGTAACAGTTACATATATAGTAAAGTGTCCCCCAATTGTCTAACCCTAGTCTCCCTTATGTTTTCTTCAGAAGAGTAAACCAGAAATAAAATATTGAATAGTGGCTAGGTGGGTAGTTATAATATAGAAGATAATGTATGGGCCATTATCTATAACAAGCATGTGTAGCCATTGAGCGGTTGTCTATGGTGACTGTTTAATCCTCAAGAGCGCAGCTCGAGAGGTTTGGTCGCCATGACAACTGTGAGGTGGCTACTCACACTTGTTATGGATAGTGACCCATGCATTGTCTTTTATAGTGTATGGGCCACTATCACTATCAAAAACAAGTTCATTTTCTTTGCTGAGCCTTTACTCGTTGATGTGTTGCTTTCCTGCAATACCGTTCTCACCACCGCAGCCACTTCCTATCTGGTGACTCTTATCCAAATGTGCATGCTCGTGTGTGTGTTCTATGTTGTTATGCTGCAGCAGCTACACAGCTAGTGCAGCATAACAGCTGTAATAACATAGCTACTGCAGCATAACAACTCCATTTTAGTTATGGAGTTCTATCCATAACAACATTCTACCATACACTATAAGAATTTTACACACACCCCAAGGATGCCACATAAACTTAGAGAGTGAAGCTCAAGGGGTTTATAAAGGCATCTCACACCAGGGGTGTGTGTAAAATTTGACTTTTACACACCTACTCAGCCTTTATTTTATACTCAGTTATAAAAAATATGAATACAGCACTGTTTAGCTGCAGTCTGGTTGGGATGAAGCACGGTCCACGGCCCACCAGCTGCTGAAAACTTTCCTGTGGGGGGGTGTTAATTAAGTATTACAGCTTTAATGTGGGATTCAAAAGTATAATGCTGAGAGGTTAGTTTGTTTTTTTAAAGTTTACTTTCTGCTGAGTACTAATGGCATTGAAATGTCTGGTCTGGCGCTGAGCAAGGGAAGACCTGCAGCTGGGGCATGCACAAAACAAGGGAAAGCCAGTGCACATATGGTGTTATAACCCGCAGGTTATAACAGTGAATTATAGCTGGGCTTCCTTTAGGGAAAAACTATACTTAGATATTATCCGAAAGATGATTTTACTGTGCGACTACAACAACTGGTTTTGGAGGGATTTAAAAAATGACACCTGTCATGTTCAGAAGTTGAGGCAACACAAGGTATATATGGAGCATTAGGGGATCAAAATCTGCAGACATAAAGTTAAGAGTAAATGTTGGAACAATTCAACGTTTTTTCAAAACTTAGTTGTTTTTCCTCATTTTGACCCCAAGTTTTCAACATAGTCTTTTTATGACTACTACTCCTGAACACAACAGGTGTCATTTATAAAATAGTAGCCGAAATGTCATTTTGCATCACAAGTGTTAAAACACATTTTGTCCAGGATTTGAAAAATGACAGCTGTTACATTCATGACGTAGTGTGAAAAAATGGCTAAGCTGAAACGTTGAAGTTAAAATATTGAAAATTATGAAAGTTATGAGCATGCATTGAAAGATTTCAATGTATGCTTGCAACTTTGTTGTTGTTGGATATTTTCACCCCTAATTTTCAACATAGCCTTCTTATGACCCTACCTCATGAACCAGGATGGAGACATTTATCAAATCCTGCCTAACAGGTGATTTCATACCACAAGTGTGAAAACACATTTTGGCCAGGGTTTGACAGCTTGCTACATTCATGAGGTGGTGTGAAGAAAATGGCTATGTTGAAAATTTGGGGTCAAAATACTGTATTGAAAATTATCAAAGTTACGAGCGTGCATTTTAAAATTTCTGGGAACACTCGAAACTTTGTTGTTTTTAAATATTTTTACCCCAGATTTTCAACATTGCTGTCTTATGACCCCATGTCATGAACAAAGGCAGAGAAAAGGTTCAAATCTTGCCCGAAAGGAGATTTCACGCAGTGACCACAAAGTCACCTTTTGGGATGAATTTTCATAATTTCACCACTCTTGTTCAAGAGGTGGGTTCCAAAAAGGCCATGTTGAAAATCTGGGGAAGAATTATTTAAAAGTGATCAAGTTATGAGGACAAGTTCAAAATCCATTGAAATATACTGACCCACATACCTGATTTCCTCAGTTCCTGGTCCAGCGTTGAAGAGAGAAGATATGACTCCGATCCAGAGTAGATTATGGCATTACACCCAAGGTAGGTAAATAAGAGATGGGGAGGTGTGGGGTGGTGGGTGCTGAGTGCTGAGTACGAGGGTTGGGTGGGGAGAAGGTAATGATGGTTATGGGCCGGCGGAAGCAACAAACAGTAATTGGCAGTTCTCTTTTTTACAGGGTGTACAAACATAAAAAAGGAGCATGTGGGATGGTTTACTTTATTTAAAGTACTGACATTTGGGATTGGGTACCCCAGCATCAGTGTTATGTTTGGCAACACTGGGAGTGGGCTCCCCAGTGTCGCACAGTGAAAACGGGTGGTGTGGGGGGGTTACTAGCTGGCACCTGGGATTGGGCACCCTGGTGTCAGAAAATGAAGAAGAAAGGGGTGAGAGGGACTGAGGGATTGGGTTCTTTATTTCAGGTACCGACACTGGGCACTCCAGTGTCAGTGTTATGTTTGGCAGTACTGTGTGTAAGCTTCCCAGTGTCACACAGTGAAAAGGGGTGGTATGAGAGGCACTAGCTGGCACTGGGGATTGGGCCCCCTGCTTTTGGAAAATTAAGAAGGAAGGGGTGGGAGGGATTGTTTTTACGTGGGGGTGGGAGAACCACAGCAAGCTGACCATGACACTGATCAGCTCTGGTTACTGGGCGCCATTACGCAGATGAAAAGAAAGATCTGTCCTATGATTCAGGCAACTCTATTCATTGAACATGAAGAAATGTCTGCCCAGCAAGACCATAACAGTGTCATGATCAGTCTGCCTGATGATTGGTCTGACACTGTTGAGACCCTTGTGGAGTGCCTTGCATTGAACCGACAGTGACACACCTCTCAAAATCCACTATCATACCAATACGTTCACTTTGCTCAAGTGCAAGGGTGAACATAAAAATGGCTGTCTGCTGTCTGCTTTTAGATTGGCCAACAAACTATCTTTATTTTTCAGTTTTTGGGTATTTAAAATTTTAGAGTGAGACATGAGTTATTGGGGACAGGAAAACATGATTATCATCTGCAGTCTATGTCTTCTAAATCTCAAAATGTAGATTTGTTTTCTGGCCTCATTCAAAGCAGTATTGCCTCAGCAGCTGTGATCTGGCCTAAAACATTTTTTGGAACAACCAAAGTCTTTCTTCTTTTAAGAAAAAGAGGCTGAACTCTCCCATCCCCATATCTTTTGATATAGTGAGATGACAGGGGGCAGCATACCAAGTTAAATGAATTAGTGAGCAGTTTCCTATGAGACGTGTTGGATTGCTTGACTAAAAAACTTTTGGAACTGGAAATCACATGGGCGATATCAAAAGTAAAGGAAAGTAAACACAAAGCAAAGAATGGAATTTGGTTTTATATAGCATATTTTAGACCAACTGTTTCCCAAAGTGCTTTACAGTCCATGGAGGGAGGGCAGAGAATGTCAGCAAATATGGAGATTCAAACATCATGGTTGGGTAGGTGTGGTGTGTGTCTGTGTGTGTGTGTGTGTGTGTGTGTATGTTTACAGGGAGTACAGAGAGATTAGTTGAGGTCCATTGGGTTACAGAATATGTAACTGGCAGTTGTGGGATTTAAACCTGGGTGTCCAGATTTACAGCTTGGCCCTCTAGGCCACTAGACCAAACTGCTTTCCCATATAATACTACAGAATGTTAAAAAGTAGCAAAGTCTCTCTTGTAAGCAGTGTATTCAGAGAGCCATGTCCGATAACACTAATTTCTAGATTAATGTGATGGCACGATAGAGTACATAAGGAAGGTAAAGGCCGGTGCGGTTGGTGGAGACAGTATTGCCTTCATTATAAAGCAATCTGCATGGCCCATATCCACTAACACTAGAAACTTTGCAGCTGTCACCTTTATCAGGGGGAACAAGAGCAAGCCACTACATTTTAATCACTGGAGTTTGTCAGGAACAAAAAACAGTCCACTTCCCATAAATCCACAGACATGTATCCTGATAAGGAGGGTGAGTTGGACAAGCTGGACTGCAGCCCACTGCACCACCTTTTCTAAAGTGATCAAAGAGCTATAATTGTAATAGATAAAATGCACTATAGGATAAAATGCTCATCTTCGCATAAAAGGGATAGATGTGGCACCATGAGTCATATGGGTTGCACGGTATTCTCTTTTTCAGCATTAGAAAAACTTTGTGAAGTACCATAATGAGTAGTCTGGAGACCTATGTGTGAAAGCATTGTTAAACACTGTAACAAGGCCCATTACTGCAGGCGGTAGGTCAGGATCATTAATGGCCTAATATCAATGTGAAACCACTGTGTAATTTTGATAATGATGCTGGGATTACGAAGTAACACAAAAATATGTTATCATTGTTGAAATGCACACTGCATTCAAGATTAACAGGAAAACTGGAAAGACTCATGGTGTGGGTGATGATTTATGTGAGACTGACTTGTCCTTCCTAATGCACTATATTATTACCAAGTGTCGCTGGAGCCTACTTAGGAATCAGAACACCTCCCCCCATCCAGTGTCTTTCAGGCATATGTCTGGGGTCAGAAGTTCAAAGACAGCCCTCTCACTGTGTACAGAAAATTGGCCCCAGTTTTAGATCTTTGGCAAACAATTATTTTACAGTCATTGATTAGCAGAGATGAAGTGTTCTTGTTTAGTGGCGCACCAACCTAGTCATGGAAATCAAAAGCTAAGTACTCTTTACCCTGGATATGAGAGTGCTGTGAAGTGACAGTGAAATTTTAATCAGCAGTTGACTTTAAATGGTTGTTCAGCACCGGACAAAACATGTAGGAAGCATATCGGGTGATTAAAATAAAAGTTAACTAAATCATACAGTATCTTTCCTTACAAAAAACAAGGACTGGTCACTACCTATCTCTGTACTTTGTTGCTCTGTGAAGACATTTCCTACCCTTTGAAAGCCTTTACGTTATGAATTTTTTGGAATGCATGGAAACAGGGCCATCATGCAAACAGAAATTGTTTTACTGAGGGGGCACAGTTCACTAAAGGACTCTGCATTCACTGCCTTCACAGCAGAGTCCCCCTTGCCCCTTTAGGTTTCCTAGTCCTTTTGTCTGGAGAGAGCAACCAACCCTGTGGCCTGGCACAGTAAGCTCAGAAAGCAGCTCTTGGACTTAGACTCAGTCAGAGATCTGTTTGTCTCTTTGTGAGAGAAGAAGGGGATTCAGATTGGGACTCTGGAAAGCCACTGTCTCCTGACTCCAGTGTGTGGGGAGTCAGCTGTGAGGGGTATGTCCTCCTGGACCCAGACAGTGACAGTTAATTGAAAAGCATCTAAAAGCTGCAGTCCAGAATCCTAATGTAGGAGATACACAGGTGGTTTCTGGACAACCAACTCAAACTTAACTACGTGGCCATGCTTTTCAGATCAAATCAAACTCCACCTAAGGACCCTTAACCTCTACCTCAGTACTCTGGGCCCCATTTTGGAGGTTGTGAGGAAATTCAGGTAACTTGGCTACTGTCATTTTTAGACTGCCCCCACCTTGACTTCTCTGCCCATATACAGTAGACAACCTTATTGCCATGCTTTACACCAAGCTTGTAGTTCCCTGCCAAAATCGAGACAGCCACCCACCCCCACCCAAGAAAGGGATTAGTTTCTAAGATGATTCTTCCTGTACTTGATGATGGAGACATCATCTATAGAACTGCTCTCGAATCTCAGCTCACTTACCTCACTCCTTCTATAGATTCCTCCTATATTGCCAACCTTTCATTCACCACTGAAACCTTCACGATCAGCTTGACTGACCCTCCCTTGAGACCCATTGCATTTTACACAGTTCCATATTTATCCATATGTTCTGGCTTGCTATGTCCACCAGTTACTTGTCAGACCTCCTGTTCCCCACTGCAGAACTCCACCCACTCCCTCAGAGTCCACAAAGTAAGGAGCCTGCAGAAAGGTGTTCCATATCTACTGTTAGGTGTCCTTTGCTTACCAGCTTCCAGATTTGTGGAACAACCTTCCATATGAAATAAGAGGTGCAGAGTCTGCCACTACCCTACACACACTGTTCAAATCTCACAGTGCCCCCCAGCTACACTTGTTAGCCATACTAGAAGGGCAATTTCCTTCTTGCCTGTGTTTTTTATTTTGCTTACCAACATAGCTGGAGAACTCCAGATAATTATGAGCTCCTGGTTCTAGTTTCACACTGTTGTGTTCTAGCCGTATAATCTTGTTGCACAAATGCCCTCTGGATAATGCTCTTTGTATTGTTTTTTGTTTCCTTTTTCCATTTTGATCTGTATGATTTTCTTTGTATTGTTGGAGTTCAGCTTACTATGCTCACCTTGTCACACGTGTTGTTTACCTGTATTTTATTTTCCATCACTGTTGTTTATCCGCTGACTTATACTGATTGCCTGTTGTTATTGATCCTTGTATGATTCTTCCTGTTTGTACTGAATGTATTTACAACTGTATGTGCCAGTAACTGGCCCAGGCCTTGTCTGAAAAAGGTTTTCAGATCAGTGCACCAACCTAGTTAACAAATAAATAAATAAAATGTGTTTTAACTGACACATTTTTCATTGTCTTTTACCCAGTTTTTTTTTCCATCAGGATGCACTTGAAAGAGTTTATCTTTAACTCCATGTGCCTTCTTCATTAATACAGTTTAAACCACAAGCAGGTGTAACCCCCTACAAATGGGGATTCCCAAAAAGTCTCCCTTGAGCTTGCCTAAATGCTCATTGCCAGGCTGGTGTCCTGCATTTTAGCAGTTTAAATATGATTGCCAGAGCCTATATAGCCTCTGTGTACTGTCTCTTTAAGAGCTGTTTGATTGCAGCATAAGTAATCTGAGATGGAGCTCTGTTGAAAGATGTAACTATTTGCTGAAAAACATTTAGAATGATAATGATAATGTAGTTTGTCTAACCTGCTTTCTTTGTAGCAAGGACTGTTTTGTTTGTCTCCACTATCTTGGTCCTGGACTGCAAATTGGACCAGTCAGTTCTGGTGGGACCTAAAATGTAGCCAGACTACAGGAGCATGTCTGAATTCAAAATCTATAGGAACTGTGGTTTGAGTTTCTGTGCCTTTTTTGCAACTGAAGGGGGAGCTGTTGCTTAGACTGACAACCAAATCAGCCAACCAAAGCTTTTGGATCTTGGGGAAGTCCCGGGCTGCTTGCAGTTTTCAGTTAGAACTAAGCTGGAAGCTGATCAAGAAGGAGCTGAAGTGTTTCTGAGCAGCAATCCTGAGTGGATTCGCATGGGAGAACTCTGAAAAGGCTGAGAGTTTGGCCTCCATGTCTGCCTGTTGCTCCTGAGAGGGAGAGAAAAGAATTATTTTGGACTAAATCCAAGTTTGTATGACTAAAGTAAGCTACTGAAGTGGGCCAGGCTCAACTTGAAGAAGACTGAATATTTTTGCTGAATGTGATCGGCCTGTCAGGAGTTCCAGCTACCACTAAGCTCCCGGTGTGTGCAGAGACTTTGCGATTGTGCCCAGGGAGCCCTTTGCCTGGTACAGTAGAATTCCCGTACAAGTAAATGTGTTATGAGCTGCTAGTGGGTTGTGAGTTAGTTCCCCACTGTGTGAACTGTGTTCTGCTTGCTGGACGCTGTATCCAGCCCAAAACGGACTGCTTCCAAACTTGTCTCCATGCGGTCTGGGATTTGCCAGACTGGCCCAGCCAGACTACCCACTGCACAGAGAAACTATCGACGAGAGACCTGCCTGGGGATCAGCCCCCTGCTCCTCGCTTGAACAGGAATGACGCCTCTGCGACTGTGTGGGCCCTGCTTCTCCTGGCATTCCAGATCAACCACCTGCAGTCTCGATTTTCATCCAGCCTGTGTCCAGTCTTGGGTATTGTGAGTAAATAAGTGTGTCATCTGATTGTCTTGTTGTTTCCTTTCCTTTATGAACTGAGCCCTCTGGCTCCGGATTACAAATATTGTGTACTGTGCATGTTGTATTTTCCATCACAGGGCCCCAACCAGCTGCAACCCCGGGCAACTGTCCTGGCTAGCCCATCTCTTCTCTACTTGGGCACCCAGAGGTGGACTGTGTGGGGTGGGGGGACTCAAAGCGCATGCATAACTGCTTGATTGATATAACCTTTAAGCTAATTGACCTGATTTTGCCCCTCCCTTGTTCAAGTCCCCTGAATAAATCAGATCTAACTTTTTCTACATGTAATCTGACTGTGGTTCCAGTTTGTGCTCAAAGTACTGTATTGTTGTGATTTGCTGTGCTTAACCTTGTTTTACAGGGGGTCCCCAGGGTCGAGCCAGAGGAACCAGCCCTGGTGGTAAGTGCAAACAGTGTGGGTACTTGTGAGGTGTACCAGGGGTATTGTGAAAGTGATTAGTGTACAGTGTTCAGGCCACTAGAGGGGGAAGAGAGGGTTACAGTGTCCCAGAGGGCTGTGCCCAGGTTAGCTTGACCACTACCAACCCTGACCTCCAGTTGAAGGCACCCGTTTCAGAACTCAGGCCCCTTAACCTGCTACTAGCCAAGCAGGTGGGGTAGTAGCCCTTGGGATAGCGCCACCTAGGGGTTACACGAGAAGTCCACGAGCCCATGAACTATGCAAAATAAACAAAAACCACAGGGAGGAGTCTGCTCTCAGAGTCAGCAAGCAAATCAGAAATAAAAGATACTGGGCAGACTCACTCACCCTTTAATATTTCCTTTATTATTGTTCCAGATACATATGATCACAATTACAGACATCTGTTTTCCAAATCCCATCAACGTTGCATGGTCAGTTTTGCCATTTCATAAGGGTGGGTGGCCATACACAGTTCAGATTTTCCATAGATAAAAAGAAAATATATATGGTAAGTATTTTTTTAATTAGGGCTCCAGGATCATAAATTCCTTACAGAAAATTAGGGACTCACCAATTTATCTGGAAGACATTTATATTTCATTCAGGGGTGTAGCTACAAGGGTGCAGGAGGTGCAGTCGCACCGGGTCCACAAGGTTTAAGGGGCCCAAATGAGAGGTTTAAAGCCGGAGCCCAAATCAGAGTAATTAATTGATGTTTATTCCATCAGAAACAGCTGCCAGCACATGTGCTTGTGCTGTGGCCTTTTACCTAGCCTTTTTTTTGTCTCCAGCAGTAGCTGTACGCACTGTTATGCAATGGATTCCCCAGACCAGACAGAGTGAGTGACGCTGTGACAGCAGCAGCACAGGTATGGGGGGGGTGCTACAGTGAGAGTCTCTCACAGTGTGCACTATTAACTATACCACATGACTCTGTAGTAGCGGATAGAAAGAGCATGTGGAAGGGTACTATACAGTGCATGTGTCAGCATGGAAACTGTGCCTTCTCCAGACCAGTTTTCCATGTTGTTGGTCGTGTCATATGTGAGGAGAGGAGGAGAGTCTATGACAGCCCAAGAGTCTGACAAGAGCCAAGAGTGCTGACTCCATTGTCGTCATTCACTGATCCCATCACCCCACCGCTTCATAAATAAATATTGTTGGCAATCATCATCGCTTGACAGACTTCACTTCAAAACTTAACTTTTCCTTTGCTGTTTGGTTGGAGGTGAGCTCGGAGCAGCTGCAGCAGTAGCAGTAGGTGAAGAATAAATACTCAGTTTCTCCACTAGTTTAAGTCTCTGGTCCAAATTGCATGAGTCTGGGTGTGTCGGTGATGGGACTGTGCTTGCTTGTGCTTGATTGATTGTGATTATTTTATTACTATACTAGTTACAGTCCACTCCAACGCAATCAAGAATAGAAAAGAAGACCAGCCCAGCTGAGCTATATAATATTTGGTTTTGTAGGGGTCAGGGCAAGCAACAGGGTGGGTGGGGGGTGTAGTGTCACTGTAGCAGCCAGCAGAGTAGTCTGTCTATTACTTAATTCATGCATTTGTTAAATGGTTGTGGTAGCTGGTTCAACTATTATTTTGTTGGTGCGGTGTTGGCATGGTGTGCTGTCATCAGACTGCATCCAGTTTGAGTACATGAACTCACAATAATTTCATTTCACAGTAGGGTGTGTGCTCTTTTAAAATGGAGCCTCAATTTATTAATTGCCTCCCTTATATTTTCAAATTCAAATCAAATTGCAATTTTATGTCTAATGACTTGTTGGGAAGATGTACAAAAAGGTGAGTTTTCAGGGCTTGAGCCTGAGGCTCAACTGGTTGATTCTCTAACTCTTTAATGTGTTATGCTGAACTACTGATATCAGATCTCTGGTGTTAGCAGAAGATAAAGCTGGCTCAGTTAGTGGTATTGTAATTATTTTGTGTAGGTACTGTAGGTGTTTTTTTTCCCCCCGACTTTATTTCCCTCTGGTTGCGACCCCATGGACCTCTCTCAGGCATCCGAGTCCCTGTGCTGCCCACCAGAGGCTCCACCGAGCTGTACCTCCTCTCTCCCCCTCCTTCCTGCAGCCGGTACCCCTGGTCTAACCCTCCCAGGGTGGGTCACCCTACTCCTCTTGGGCGCTGTTACAGACAGACTCCGGCTGCAGGGTAGGACTGGACGTGGAGGACCTGGAAGGTCAGTCCAGGTTGGCCCAGTGATGGGCAAGGGGGACTGGTGCCATGGCCTATCCATGGCACCATTGTTTTCCCTGTTCTTGTGTGTTCCTGGAGCTCAGACCTGCAATGACGTCCAGCTCAGCTGGTGCATGCTCCCACACCCCCTCCGAATGACGTCCGCCGCACCTCCAATCCCCAGCAACTTGGGCCATGCACTGTAGTGTCTCCAGCCTTCGCTAGAGGTCACCAGTGCATCGGCAGGTGAATTCACCCCTCCCCAGGGAAGGAGAGCAGTCCCAAGGATGCTCAATCCTTTCCCCTCCCTGTCGACCCCAGACAACCCGGGCTCGTTCCCAGACCTGGGTCGCCAGCGTGGCGTGAGGTGTGGTGTCCAGCGCCTCAACCGTCAGCGCCACCAGACCGGCTGGTACTGTAGGTGTTAACCCATCCGTCCACAGACTGCATGATCTCTTCATTTCCTGGGAATGGAGTTTTACTTCTACAACTGTGGTTTCTAATTTTTCAAACATGTTAAGTTCTGAAACAGCAGCAGCAAATTCCCTGACAGTATAGAATATCTGTTATTGGCTCTGTGGATGGCAAACAGGTGGTTCATGGCTGATCTTTGGTTATTGCTGCTAGCACCTCAGAAGAAGCTTCAGACATTTTTGCAGCCTACTTTCGCTGACCCAGGCAGTCTCGATACACAAAAAGAAAATGACCAAGAGTTCTACTTTTAGTTGTTTTATGTAATGGGGGGGGGGGGGCTATAACATATCCTTGCACCCAGGCCCTCTGGGAATTTGCTACACCACTGATTTCATTATGACTCATTTGTGTTACATTTCTGTTGCAGTCATGTCCTTCCTACTCCCTGCTGTTCTCCAGTGTACACATGCTGAGATCCTCAAGCCTTTCTGTAAAGACTTCTGCTGCCCCAGAGTTATTTTTGTTTTCCTCAACTTTTCCTTAACCCTCTCCCTGTCCTTTTTCGAGTGTGGAACCAGAACTGCATGCAATACTCGATATGTGGCTGCACCAGGAATCTATACAGAGTCAGGATTACCTCTTCCTTCTGCTGTTGATCCCCCTGCTATGCACCCCAGCCTCCTTATCATCTTCTGTATTGCCCTGTTGCACTGCCTTCTGTACTGGCCCTGTTGCACTGTCTTATGCATTGCCCTGTTGCACTGCCTTCTGCATTGCCCTGCTGCACTGCCTTCTGCATTGCCTTGTTGCACTGCCTTCTACATTGCCCTGTTGCACTGCCTTCTGCATTGCCCTGTTGCACTGCCTTCTGCATTGCCCTGTTGCGCTGTGCTGACTGCTTTAAACTGTCCTTAGGCATAACTGGGAGGGGGCTTCTGAGTGCCCCAAAACTCCCTCCTATCTTGCTTCCATTATGTTTTCATAAAACAATTTGTACACTAGGATTAAACAATGGGATTTCTTTGGTGGAAACTCCCATTCCCAATTCCTGGCTATGCCCACCATCTGCCGTTGACACCAGAGATCCATCTCCTCCATTGTTTGTTCTATCACTACATCTCCCTTCCTGTAGTCTTTCTTCAGGTTCCTAACCACTACTGCATGTGCATACATTTGCTCTTTTTTGCATTGAATTTTAATTGCCAGACCAGTGACCATTTTGTGAGTCTTTTCAGATCTTCCCTCAATGCCCTGGCCCTATCATCACTGTCCACTCCACCCACCAAGCATTTTTGTTTTATCTCAAATAGGCACATCTTCCCTTGGATTCCTTCCCTCATGTAACACATAAATATGTTGAAAAGTATTGGACATAAACTGATCCTTGAGGAGCCCAGTGGTAATTTCTCTCACCTCCAAGAATTTCCCTTTTAAGACCAGAAACCTAGAAAATTGTCAGTAGAAAAGAAAGGTAAATGGTGATGTTGGTCTGGTACATTTCTCTGTGGATTAATTGAAAGCAGCACCATGGAATGGGTTTATATACCTGTAAAGAAAATAACGATTGGACCTACAAGATTGTAGCGTGAAGCAAGCTTGTTTCTCTGGTATAATCCTTTGAATACTGTGAGTGCACTGCAGTTGGGACCACCATAGTGTGGTTAAGTTATTGTGAACATAGACTTTTTGAAAATAGCACCATGTCTGTGTTCTGTCCCACACAGAAGTAAGTGCTGGTAATTGTTGGGGCTAAAAGAGGCACTCCTTAACATTATTGGTCCACATTCTTCCCCCTTTCCTCAGTTTCTTATCCCCTCTGAAAACTGATTATCCTGGCAAGGATCATTCCCAGTCATGATGCTGTGTAGCCTATATCTGCGTCACAGCCACCAAGTCTTACTGGGCCTCTGCAATCAGTGCCTGTAGGTCACAAATCTTATTCCCTAGGCTCCTGGCATTTACACACACACCACTCTCCAGAGTTCCTGCTCACCTCTTGTGTTCTTGTCATTTTACTCCATTCCCCCTTTTTGGTTTCTGCCCCTTGATCTTTTTCTCTGCCCGTTTTTTCTCAATGCTGGGATAACTTTCTATGCAGCCTCTCTTGAAGCCTCCTCCTCTAGTCCTTGCCTGTCCTGCATACAGTATTACTCCCATTTTCTTACCTCTACCTCTTTTTAATTTTCCTCATAAGTGTCCACTCCTGTATGGGTTCTGCATTTTCCCTTCCGCCTCTGATCATGTGGGGGAAGGCACACCCGGCCTTCCTCAGTTGTGCAGGTATACCTATCCTCAATTGCACTGACTTCCTTTCACCTACAGTAGTTGAAACTGGTCCTGATGTTATTTGTGAACCTTTGTCCTAACACCCTTGTGCCCACCTCATTCAGGTGCAGGTCACCACTTTTGAATAAATGCTAGCCCTTCCAATGGACACCCCAGTCTCCCAGGATCTAAAACCTCACTCCCATGCACCAACTCTTTAGCCATGTTTTGAATTGATAGATACTGAACTGTTCCCTTTCATCCTCTTGTGGATTCTGTTGAACCTTCAAAAGGTCACAGCCCCTGCTGTTTCCCTAAATGTTCTTCCTTAAAGTGTGGATCTACTTTATCCACACTCATCTTGGCCAGGTCATTTGTACCTAGGTTCACCAAAATGTCTGCCCCCCATGAGTTCCACCACTTTGGTCCAGAGCCTGCTTGCTTTAGCCCAAGGGCAATAATGAACTTCCAAGAACACAAACAAAACCACGCTCACAGGAGTAGGATCCATTATGTTCCTGGTGGCCAGCCAAGCAGACAGATAAGAACAAAAAGGAAGCACTTACCTAGTTAAGGGGAAGAACAAATACAAAGAACAGGTAGACGAAGCAATCTGTGCACAGCACAGACAAATTCATTAACCCTTCAGAGGAAAATGCTCTCAATCGTAGCAGTGCCCAAAAAATGTATTTAACATTACACTCTCACATATGACACATATAGTGTTTCTACCACTAGAAACTACCAATAGCCACTCATGCCTCAACACCTCACTCTAAAGAACTTTGCCAGGTCATATGTGCCTGCATGAACCACCATCTCCAGCCTCTCCACCTCCATCCCAATGCGTTCCACCATTTTAGTCCAGAGTCTGCCCACTGCTGCCCCAGGACACCCTCATGTGCAGAACTTACTATCCCCTCCATTTGTCCTACAGTGGAGTCCATTATCACTAGTACCATCTTACCTCTGCATTTGGGCCATCCCTCTTGGCTCATACCTAGCAGGTGACACCTTCTCCACAAGAACCTTAGTTCCAGCCATCAAGGTTGCAGAATTCTGGTGGAACCTCTTTCATCAGAGGCAAGACTTTGTTGGAAGTATGCACACCTTGCTCCATAGTTTGCCCTCCTTTGTCTTGCTCTCCCCTCCCCTTCTACTGTCCAACCATCTGTGCTGGACCATGGAGTTCTCTGCAACTGTGGAGTATGTAGTAGTCCTAATGACCCAGTAGCTCTGGCTCTTGAGAAGCTTATATCAGCCATTGTAGACTTGAGCTCAATCCTTAGGGTATGGAGCTTTCTGAAGTTTAGGAAACTGCCATATTCCCATTACCCTCTGGGTTACCACAGTCCTGCACCTTCTGCACTCTACCCACCCCCTTCCCCAGTAGTGTTCCTTCTGCATGTCTGTGTGTGAAGCAATTTGTACTAATATTGACACTGATCTTAACCCAGATAGGGAGTTGAATGTTTTCTCATCAGTTGTTTTATTTCCCATGAAGATGTCTCCCTGAATAGAGATTATCAGCTTTCTGAACCCAGATAGTGATTTGTCTCTTATCCCAGATAGAGATTTCAATTCCCAGCTGTTGCCCTGTTTCCCCTTATGGCCTTAGCCTTGATAGGGGTTTCTTACTTGCCCAACAGTTTCCCTTTTCCCAGAACAGTAACCCACAGAGAGTGGTTTTGCCATTCAGGTAATTATGTCCTGCTTCTTAAGCTGCCTGAACAGTGCCAGCCCCCCACAATAAAGTGATTACCACAGTTACAGGTGTAACCTCCTTACAAATGGGGTTCCTGAAAAGTCTTCCTTGAGCTTGCTTAAATGCTCACTGCCAGGCTGGTGTCCTGCAGTTTAAATGTATTGCCAGAGAGTGCCTGTATAGCCTCTGTGTACTGTCTCTTTAAGAGCTGCCAAATGCAGTCATAATTAATCTGAGAGGAGCTCTGTTAGAAGATGTACTTGTTTGCTGATCATTTGTTAGAGTAGTGATAATATTGCAGTTTGTTCTAACCTGCTTTCTCTGTGGCATGGACAGTTCTGTTTGTTTCCATCATCTTGGTCCCGGACTGTCAGAATGGGCAAATCAGTACATTTGGGACTCTAAAATGGAGCCTACCTACAGAGGCTTGGTGGGGCCAAAACTTGTAGGAATTGTAGTTTTGGGCTTTTGGCGCCTAAAATGACCTGGAGGGAGAGCCCTTGTTGTGATTGACAGACAGATCAGCCAACCGAACCTTTTGGACCTTGGGGTAAGTCCCACACTGCTTGCAGTTTCGGTTAGATCTGAGTTGGGAAGTGAAGAAGTAACAGCTCGAGATAGTTCGAGCAGCAATCCATAGTGTACACTGTGGAAAGGCCTGAGTTTGGCTTGCTTGCCTGCCTGCTGTTCCTGAGAGGGAACTTGTGTTTTTTTTCCGGACTGAATACGAATTTGGAGAGCGAATTAAGCCACTGAATTGTGACCACACTTTAACCTGAAGAAGACCGAAGATTTGCTGAATGCGATTGGCCTGTCAGGACTTCTAGCTACCTCTGAATTCTCGGACTGTGCAGACTTTATAATTGCGACTGGAGAGCAATTTGACTGGTACAGTGGAATTTCCTTACATGTGAATGTGCTGTGTGCTTATAGTGGGTCTTGATTTGGTTCCCCACTGTGTGTCTAAACTGTGTTTTGCTTGCTGGAGGCTGTATCCAGCTCCCCGGACTGAATCCGTATCCATTTCCATTTGCCTGGGCCCTGCTACACTGGCCCAGCCAGAATACCTGCTACCAAAGAAAGTCATCAATGACAGACTGGCCTGGGGATCAGCCCTCTGCTCAATGCCTTGAACAGGAATGGCGCCTCAGTGATTCATGTGACCCTGCTTCTCTGGGCACTCCAGCTCTGGTGCACTGCCCAAGTCGACACTTGAGTGGCAGGAACAGGCACCATTACTATGACATTCATGGTAATGGTCCTTTTTCTGTGTTTCGACTTACCCCAGTGTTCCGCCCCCTCCCTGGACCAACTCTGACCTGGAGTTGGAATCCTAAAGTCTGGGGGATGCGGAGAGGGCAGAGTCCCCGCATGGGGGGTGTGGGGGGCATAGACCCCCACAGAAAACACCTTTAAAACAGGCGGCACAATACCTGCATCTGTATTGTGCCATTGCTGTGGGGGAGGTCGGCATTGTCACTGTTGACCAAACTTGGTGCTTCCCTCCAGCTCAACAGCCTGCAGTCTTGATTTCATCCTGCCTGTGTCCAGTATTGGGTATCGTGAGTAAACATCAGGGTAGCTCCCTGCAACAACAGCTCAATGTAAAAGTGTTGTCATCTCATTGTCTTGTTGCCTTTTCTTTCACAAACTGAGCCCTCCGGCTCTGGATTACAAATAGTGTGTGTTGTGCATTTTGCTTTCTTCCATCACAGGGCCCCAACCAGCTGCAACGTTCCTGGCTAGCCCACCATTTTCCTACCTGGGTACCCAGAGTGTGTGACTGTGTAGGGACTCTGAACTGCATGCATAATCGTCTGATTAATATAGCTTTTAAGCAAATCAACCTGATTATGCCCCTCCCTTGTTCAAGTCCCTTGAATAAATCTGATTTAACTTTGTTTGCATTTAACCTGACTGTGGTTCCAGTTTGTGCCAAAAGTATTGTACTGTTGCTATTTGCTGCGCTTAACCTTGTTTTACAGGGGGTCCCCAGGGTCAAGCTAGAGGAACCAGTCCTGATGGTGAGTGCAAACAGTGTGGGTAATGCCTGGTGAATAAGGGTCATTGTGAAAGTAATTAGTGTATATTGTTCAGGCCACTAGAAGGGAAAGAGGGGGGTTACAGTGTCCTGGAGGGCTGTGCCCAGGTTAGCTTGACCACTAACAACCCTGACCGCCGGGTGGAGGCACCTGTTTCATTACCCAGGCCCCTTAACCTGCTACTAGCCAAGCAGGCAGGGGTAGTAGCCCTTGGTGTAGCGCCACCTAGGGGTTACACTAGATTACATATGTAACCACCCAGTTCCCTGGGGTTACTAGAATCCTATCAGTATTATTGTTAGGAAGGTAGCAGGCAGCTGGTAGGGAGCTCATTAGGGACTCCTTACATAATGACATCATTGGTTACTCAGCTAGCCTTACGGAAGTATGATTAGGTCATTCGGAACTCTTGCAGCAGCATAAGCCGCACTCTGTGGATAGCTGCTCTGGGGAGCTTAGAATGCTCAGTTATGTGTAGTCAGTTGTGGAGTGAGGAGGTGAGAGTGGCAGAAGGACTGCCAGTGGGCTCTGGGGAGGACCCTAGTGAAGGACATTTCTAGCTTCCAGTGAAGTGGTGGAGACAAGTGTTACAGTAGGATTCCCTGATTTCTACTCCCAGTGAAATGGAAAGATCTTGTTTTCACTGGACTCAGTGGGCAATCCCCTGAATGTTCTGTGGTGTTTTCAGCTACCTTGGATAGGACCTGAAAGAGACTGTTTTGATCGGTTACCCAGGAGATTGCCTTTCGGTACTTTTTGTTGTTCCATGCCCTGTGGATGGGACAACCTGTGTGAATACTGTTCTAGGAGACTAGATCTCCACATTTCATAGGGATTTGATAGTCTAGGGTGCGTGTGCTCATAGATAAGGCTGGATCGCAACTGTCAGTGCCCCTAGTTTCACCCAAGTGAGTAAAGTACTGTTAAACTGTGTACTCAAGTGAATGCAGTTTATTTTGTGTCACCCCAGTGTGTGCAAGTTAAAGTGTGGGACCTCTAGCATTTCAGTGGGAATGGGGTTTCAATGGTGTAACCCTGAAAATGGCAGAGACTATTGGTTGGGGCCAAGGGTGGGAGGAACACCATCTAAATGCTTACAAGGCAGGGTTTCCTGGTCCGTAAAGGGCACCAGTATTTTTACCTGAGCAAGAGCCAAGCTGTAGGTTAAGGTGTGTGACTGACTTTCACTATATTGAACCTAATGTTCGAGAAGAGTTCTGAGTGTGTGGCTTAGATTCACTAAATGTCACTCATGGGAGGAAAATGTTCATGTGTGTGGCCAGGTGTCCACTAATGCACCTTTTTGGGAATTAGGGAAGATGTTCTTTTGTTGTTCATGAACTGTACTGCATGCAAGGAAAGTTTGTGAATTGTACCTATCCAGCCTGGACTGACCCTTGGGGGCCCACTTCTGCTTTTACTTTCCATCTGTTTAATTAAACCATACTGCACGATCCCAGTCACTGTTATGGACATTCCAATTATTGCTTCTGGTTGTGTGGATTTACTGGGGCCCCCTCGGCAAGTTAGATCTGGCATATGCCTAGCAGCCTCCACCCAGGACTTGGGTTGTGTCATTTACACAAGGTTCATGTTGCTTTGTTTCTGTACCTCCACCCCTGTTTTCCTCTAGAAAATGAGCCAGGTATGCATCCTAACACCCATGGTGGTACCTACCTTTTTGTAATGTAAAATTAGAATGCCAGTATATGGGCACCAGTGTTTCCAGATTTTAATGGGGGTGTGTGCACATTAGTTAAAAAGTGGCCTGGGGGTTACACATATATGACACAGTAGTCATAGTAAACATAGAAATATGACGACAGATAAGGACTGTTTGGCCCACCTAGTCTGCTCATTTTTCCCACCTACTGAAATACCACATACCCTTCTTGATCTACAGCTTTTCCACCCCCTTTCTTTACCACTAAGGGTCCCTTTTGCCTATCCCATGCCTTCTTGAATCCCCACTTTTGCTGTGAAGAAGTACTTCCTTACATCTCCCCAAAGTCTATCCCCACTCCAGCTTCAAAGCATGATCCCTTATTCTTGAACATCTTTTAGAGAGGGGGAGGCATCACTGGCAGAAGGGGGGAAGGCTAAGTAGGGAGAAGAGGTAGCGGAAGTGGAAATCACAGCAGAGAGAGAGTGAGGGAAGCCCTCAGGTCCCTTAAGATGGAGAAGGCACTGGGGCCAGATAAATTACATCCCAGAGTGCTGAAGGAACTTGCGGATGTCCTGGCGAAACCCCTGGTGGAGCTTTTCACCATCTCTCTGAGGACAGGGTGGGTGCCCCAGGACTGGAAGGTGGCGCATATAGTGCCAGTCCACAAGGCGGGATCAAGGGAGGTGGCAGGGAACTACAGGCCTGTCAGCCTGACATCGGTGGTGGGCAAGATGATGGAGGGCTTTGTCAAAGAGAGGCTGGGGGGGACCTGGAAAAGTCAGGGTGCCTGGACGATAGACAGCATGGATTTGTCCCGGGGAAATCATGTCAGACAAACCTTGTGGAGTTCTATGACTGGGTGACGAGTGCCTTGGACCTGGGTAGACCAGTGGACGTCCTCTTTCTAGACTTCAGGAAGGCATTTGACTCTGTTCCTCATGTGGGCCTGTTGGATAAGCTGGGAGAAATGGGGGTGGGGAACCAGATGATCAGATAGATAGGCAGTTGGCTCCAGGCCCTTACCCAGAGGGTCGTAGTTGGTGGGATAGTCTCATCCCTAAGGAGGGTCATTAGTGGGGTCCCACAGGGATCAATCCTTGGGCCCCTCCTGTTCAACACCTACGCCTCTGACGAAGGACAGGTATCAGGAGTGAGATGAGTCTCTTTATGGATGACTCAAAACTGGGGGCGTGATGGATGGGAGGAGGGAAGGGTGGCCCTACAGGGGACCTGGAGGCTCTGGAAAGATGGTCTAGAAAGTAGAAGCTGAGGTTCAATGCAGGGAAATGCAAGATACTGCACTGGGGCCAGAAACCCGGCCAAGTATACACCTCGGGGAAATGCTACAAGTCTCGATGGCTGAGAGGGACCTGGGGGTGGTGGTGGATGTCAAGATGAACAACTCGGAGACTTGTAGGAGGGCAGCAGCCAAGGCCAACAGGATGCTGGGATGCATCGCTAGGGGGATCACCTCCAGAAAGAGGGAAGTGATACTCCCTCTGTATAACTGCTTGGTGAGGCCGCACCTCGAGTACTGTGTGCAGTTTTGGAGGCCACACTTAAAGAGGGACATTAAACTCCTAGAGAGGGTCCAGAGGAGGGCAACCAAAATGATTTGGGGCTTGGGGGACAGGACCTATGAGGAAAGGCTCGAAGAGCTAAATATGTACACATTGGAAGAGAGAAGGGACCGGGAGGATATGATAGAGGTCTCAGGTACATGAAGGGGTAAATAGGGAGGAACAGTCAGGGTGCTTCGGAAGGAGGAGGGGCCACTAGAGGCGTGGGTGGAAGCTGGAGGGGGAAGATTCAGTGGAGAAGAAGGAGGTACTACTTCACTGAGAGGTGGTGGAGCCATGGAATGTGCTGCCTAGGGGCTGGTGGAGGCAGAGATGGTGGAGGAGTTCAAGAGGGGGTGGGACAGGTACAGGGGAAGGGTTGTGGAAGCAAAATCCAATGCAGCGAGAATATCCGGAATTGGGAAGGGAGAAGCCAGAGAAGGCGAGGGGGGCAGCAAGGTCAGCTCCCAGGGTGGGGGCTGACCAAACGAGCAGACGCAAAAGACCATTAGACCTATTCTGCTGGCATTTTAGTATGTTAGTCTGAAAAAGGCTTCTTGTTTGAACCTAATTCATACCTGTGAGGTATCTGAAACTCTATCATATCTCCTCTCTCTTACTCCATTCCTCCAGAGAGTATATATTAAGGTCCTTCAGTCTCTCTTCAAAGGGCTTTTGATGCAGGCACTGCACCATTTAGTTGCTGTCCTCTGGACTGACTCAACTCTGTCTGTGTCCTTCCTGAGATGTGGTTTCCAGAACTGGACACAATACTCTAGGTGAGGCCTTACCAGTGATTTACATTGGTATCACCATCTCCCTTTCTGCTGGTGATACCCCTCCCTATGCACCCTAGCATCCCACTGGCTCTTCCAACTGCCTTGTCACACTGTTTGACTACTTTAAGGTCATCAGATATGATTAGCCCCAGGTCTCTGTCTTGTTTGGTGGTCAACAGTACCACTCCCCCCATTTTACACTCCTTCCCAGTGTTTCTGCACCCCCAATGCATGATTTTGCACTTCTTCTCATTGAAATTTAGTTGTCATACTCTTGACCACTCCTCAAGCTTTCTTAGATCACTTTCCATTTTTTCCATGCCCCTGGAGTGTCAGCCCTATTGCAGATCTTAGTATCATCTACAAAAAAGCATGCCTTCCCATCTAGCCCCTCTGCAATTTCGCTAATAAAGACATTAAGGAGGACATGTCCCAGTACAGATCCCTGTGGCACCCCACTGGTCACCCTCCTTTTCTTCGAGTGAACTCTGTTTACCACCACCCTCTGTCTTCTAACTCCCAACCAATCTGTTACCCAGTTTACCATCTTTGGACCCGCTCTTAGGCTGCCCAGCTTATTTATGAGTCACCTATGTGGAACAGTGTTGAAGGCCTTACTGAAATCTAGGTAGGCCACATCCAACATTCCACCCTGATCTACTTTCCTGGTCACCCAGTCAAAGCAATCTGTGAGATTTGTTTGACATGACCTCCCCCTTGTGAATCCATGCCACCTCTGATCTTGTAAGCCTATGGATTCAAGGTATTCCACAATCCTTTCCTCAGGAGTGATTCCATTCATTTTCCCACCACCGATGTCAAGCTGACTGGTCTGTAATTGCTAATCTCCTTTTGCTACCACTTTTGTGAAGTGTGACTAAACCTGCCTCCTCCAGTCCTCTGGAACCACTCCGTCTCCAGTGAATGATTGAACAGGACTGTCAGAGGTGCAGCTAGCACCTTTCTAAGCTCCTTCAATATCCTTGGATGTATCGGTCTGGTTCCATTCCCTTGTCCAGTTTCACATTTGAGAGTTCCTTAAGGACGGTCTCCTCTCTAAATGGACTAGTGTCCACCTCCCTATTGTCAGTGCCCCGGACACTTATCTGTGGACCATCGCCTTTCCTTTCCTTTGTGAACACTGAACAAAACTATATGTTCAGGATGTCTGCTTCTTCCTGGTCTCCTTCCACACACTCTCCTCCTTCCCTCCTTAGCCTTACAATTTCTCCTTTGTTTTTTCTCCTTTCGTTTACATACTGTATCTGAAAAATATCTTGTCCCCATTCTTTGCAGCCTGTGCTATTTTCCCCCTCCATTCGCGCTTTTTCGCCTTGACTACTTTCCCTACCTCTTTCTGCTTTTCCTGATACACTGCCTATCCCTTCTGTGTCTCCTTATACCTACTGAATGCTAACTTTTTTTCCTTTACCTTCACAGCCACCTCCTTTGAGAACCACAGCGGTCTCTTTTTCTTCTTGCTTTTGCATACTTGCCTGACTCAGATGTTTGTTGCCCTCATTATACCCATTTTTAGTTTTGCCCATTGTTCCTCCATCCCACCTAAGTCCTCCCCCCACCATGATTTATTTATTTATTTATTTTATTTAAATCACGGATTACAAATACCTTTGAGCCTGAAGCAGCTCATTTACAAAGGTTCCACGTCAAAGGAAAGGGTTACAATAAGGTAGGGAGGTATAGACAACATTCATGGTATCAACAGAGGTACAGACAACATTCTTGGTATCATCGGAACACAACAAGTCAAGTGGTGAATAAATGGAACAGTGCTACACACTCAAGATTACAAGCAAGCATAGAAAACCATAAGGTACATTTGAAGCAACTTTGCTAATCCGAGACTTTCCTAACGCATTCCCCATCTTTGTAAAATCAACCCTCCTGAAGTCCAGGACTCTTGCCTTGTATAGTTCGCCTCTGCCACAGTTCATATTTCGAACCACACCATACTGTGATCACTGGTCCCCATTAGCAGAATACAAGATCCAAAACTGCTCTCTCATGAGTGGGCACCCCACAAGTTGACTGAGGAACGCTCCCAGTGGGAGTCCAGGATGTTCCTACTCCTAGCTGAAGCTGCAGCTTGGATGCTCCAGTCTACATCCAACAGATTGAAGTCCCCCACCAGCAGCACCTCTTCCTTATTTGCCATCTTTTGGATGGCTTCCGTCAGAACCTTATCCCATCTCTCCCCCTCCCCCCAAGCTGGAGGTCTGTAGATCACACCAGTGCAAACAGTGGCTCCATTCCCTGTCTCCAGCATGACCCATAGTACCTCTGCCTCTCCCTGTATTCCCTGTATCTCTGTTGCTTTCATGCTATCCCTCACATAAAGAGCCACTCCTTCTCTTTCTTACCCACCCTGTCCTTCCAGAACAGAGTATAGCCTAGTATGGCTATCTCCCAATCATAGTTCTCACTGCACCTTGACTCAATGTAAGCAATAATGTCCTGGTCAATTTCTGCCATTATGGCCACAAGGTCTGGGATTTTATTCCCTAAACTATGAGCATTTATACACATGACCTTCCAAATTCTGCTTCCGCCCTGCTTGTCAACCTCCACTTTCCCTTTTGCCTCTTCTCCTTATCCCTCTGCCCACATTCCCATCCCTCTTCATTTCTGCCACTTTGTTTTCTTGTTATTAGATACCTTTAGGATTTCCTCCTAAGGTACTCTCTATTGACTACTTCAGCTTGGGGGGGGGGCAGTTTGTGTCTCCCTGCTTCCTTCCACCACCACCCTTGGCTACTTTAAATGCTCTCTGATGAAACACTTAAACCACTCATTGAGGACTGTGGTTCCCCTCCTGAATGGATGCAGGCCATTTCCCCTGTATAGCCCTTTATCCCTTCAGGTGAGACCCCAGTCTCTCCCCAAATGTAGCCAAATCCCTCCTCTCAGCATCACTCTTTCAACCATTGGTTGAAACTCCTGGTATAGAGTATCCTATCTTCCCCCTTGTTGTAGACAGACAGCACCTCAGAATAGGCCACTGAGCATGTTACCTGCCTAAGATTCCTCTCCAACTCCCTTAACTCATCCTGCACTATCCTAACCTTATGCCTAGCCAGGTCATTAGTCCCTAGGTGGACAAGTCAATGACATTCAGCAATCCCTCTCATCCTGCTGCACTAACAATCCCTGAGATGCAATGCCCATCCCTCTGAGCCATGGCACCGGGTAGGCACCTAACCTCCTTCTCTCCTTTCCTGCCCCCAAATTAGTTCCCCTCACAATGAAGTCCCCTACCAGGAGTTGCTTTCTCCTTCTTTTGGGTCCTCTGCCACCCTCCCTGGAGACGTCACTATGGTGGACCCCCATATCCTCCCTGGTCACTACTACAGGAGCCTCCATGGGACACTCCCACTCAGCCAGAGTGACGTAGTGCTACTGTATGGAAGATGTGCCTCTGATCCATCACCTTCACCCTTTCCGAGCCCACTGTAGTCCAACTCCTCCTCCTACTTGGCACCCTTTGCAGTAGAGTGGGGAAGAAAGCCCCTCAAATCCAAGCCAGCTCAGTCTGCAGCCTAGCAGCCTCCATCCTCCACACAGAGAGCTGCATGCAGATGCACCACAGTCTCCAGAAAGTCTCCCTGAATACTGTTGCTCCACAACCACTGCACTACTCCCAACATACCTACTTACTTCCTGCCTGTTTATGATTTTGCTTACTTAAAACCTATTATTACTCTTACCCTAAATAGGGTGTTTCACCTATTCCTAAATTTTTGTGTGACCCTAACTCTCCTTACCCCCTTGAAGTGTGAGCTACAAAAAATAGTTTAACTGGACCTCCCACTGAGGACTAGTTCAATGCTGGACAGACACCCTTCACAGCAATTTGTTATATTACAACATATACAATCTTAACACTGTAAACTTTTAAAATATTGTGGCCTTCCATTACCTATATCCCATGAGTGAATGCAACAATGATAGAAAACAGGTACTTACCCCAACTGCTGACAGGGTCTTTCACTTCCCCGCATCCTCTGCTGATGCCTGCAGTAGTGGTAGTCTATTTTGTATGCTATTCCCTGGAGGCTCAGGATGCTAGTACAGTAATATAGAACAGCACAATAAAAGCACAACCAACATATACAGCCCATTAGAACACTCTAAAAATAAAAGATAAAACATACCAATAAATAAATTAATAAATAGAATATACAGTATTATTAGTGCAAAGTTATTACATATTTAGTAGTAGCATCCTGGTGTGGGATAAACCGGTTTGATCCCACCTTACTGCTGATAGGACCCAGTGGATCTGAACAGAATTTCCTGTGGGCCTGCTGACTCCTGGGAATGAACTAGCAGATGCCATCCTCCTGCTCTGTTGTCTTTATACTCTGGGGCAGGGCCGCAGTAATGGGGGGGGGGTTAGTGGGGAAGTTGTCCGGGGCCCTGAGCTCAGGAGGGGCCCTCCTGAGGAGTTGGCATTACCTCTGTCATTAGCTGGTTTGGGAAACGGGGGCCCATTCCAAGTGACTTGTCCGGGGCCCCAGGATTCATAACTGCAGCCCTGCTCTGGGGTCTCTCATGCTCCAGGGTCACTGGTTCTAGGGGAGTTAAATATATGAGAGATCGGAAGATTGTGGGTTCTAGCCCCACAACAGGAACTTGGGGTAAACCCCAATACTGACATTATAGCGCAGCATGAATAGGGTGCTGCACTCCTGAGGTACTATTCTTTTGGATTAAACATTAAACTGAGGTCATGTCTGCTTGTTCTGGTGGTTGTTCAGGTGGCTGTTAAAGATCCCAAGGCACTTCTTAGAAACAGTAAGGGAATTATTTATTAAAAATAAAGAATCATACAAAAATGACAAAAAAGTATGTACAGTGAAGAAACAAAGGAATAAACCTGACCTCTGATATAGAAAAACCCTAGTTATCTGACATAAAAAAAAAAAATACATAAATTAATAAATGAACGAAATGAACTACTCAAAATGAAGGAAGAATTTAAATTAGTGCAATAACAGGATTAAAATAAGCTGATTCGTCACCCTGTATGCAGGACCCCTGACAGTGCTTCCAGTATTCCCATACCTTAGAATATTGTGATGCAGATAAATTAGTGTGATAGGAGTTCTGCAAACTGTCACCATCCTTACAATCTCCTGTCAGAGATTTGTTTATGCTGGATAGTGAGAACACACTCTGCTTGCTACAAATAGTATTTGTAGGCCGCAGAACAAAGATGTAAGGTGGTTTTGTGAAATTTTAGTCCTCCCGCCTTGATAAATTCCCAGGACCACTTCAGAATAGGTGATCTGTCTAAACAACGGTTCACAGCACATGTGGCCAAATGCTGCCAAAAATGTTCAGTGTAAGGGCAGTCTAACAAAAAATGGCTTTTGATCTTTAAAGCCCCCTGGCAGGAAGCACATGGACAGCCCCTCTCTTCTAATTTCTTATCTTTAAGGTGTTCTTAACTGCTTTTTTCCTGTGAATTTCTAATCACACCAGGTCCTACATTTATCTGGGAAAGTCTGTGGTTAACCAATTGACAAGTGGTCTCAGACATGTTTCGTTGAGAACAACATTTCCATTCCAACTGGGGTGAAAAGTTTTTTTATATAAAATTTACTTAGCCTGATTTGCCAGATCAGCTAATGATAGCTTCCACTTATTGAGTTTCACAAAAGAACATAGGAAAATTCCTTTCCTATACAAGGAGAGTTATTAATACTCCAGTTTGTATGGTTGGTACTAGCCAACCTTCCACCATTGTGGTCCATAACTTTTGTTAATTATGCAGTACCAGGGTAAAAATAAAATGCTGAAGAAAAATTCTGGGGGATTTATCATATTAACTTTACCCATTTCCTGTTTTATAGGTCAAGTCACTTTTAATTGTATTTACCCTGGATCCACATAAGCCCTGAAAGAAAATACTACACATTTTTGCCTGCAGTTCTACAGGGGGAGGAAAGTTATAGCTTATAAATAAAAACAAAAACAAATCGTTAGAGTATTAATCAAATAAATACATTTGAACTTTCAGAGGCACCTACTTTTCAAAGCAGCTAATTGATGATCTGCTTTCTGAATACACATTTGCTGGTAAAACACAATGTTACATTATTATGGTAAAATATGATACCAAAATCTTTACTGGGTCAGAGATTATCTGAATTCCAGCCACTTGCACCAGGGATGCAGATTCCCTTGGGGGCGGGTCCTACTTTAATGGCAACACTTTTATCATAGTGAATACATGAAACAGGCATTAAGGAGTAGGTATCTATAACCTGTCTAGTTTTGTGCCAAAAGTGTAAATCTTTCAGAATTATGCATAAGTCATCCACGCAAGTTAATGTTTAAATTTCTACAGAACCTGGAATAAGATGGATACCCTCAATATCGCATAACTTATGTGCCCCTGAAGGCATGGAAGGGGACGAGCTTAAAACTTTCATTGAAAGATGGTTGCCAGAAGTGGTGAGTCTGAGCCTGTGTGATCCCTGTCTTTCAGGCACAACTCATAACACCACATGGAGCCATGGCATCATAGGGATGGTCCTCAAACATTTTAGCTGTCACGACTTTGTCAGGTGCAAGACATCACATTTAAAAGCAACGAAAGATCAGTCACCTGTTAAACATGATGATAATTGCATATTGATGTTTCTGGACTATTCCTTCTAGCAAGCCTCAAAGAAAATCATTTGAGGAGATAACTGGATCCCTAAAGAGAACTCAACATACACACAGACTCGGCTGTAGTACAGGTTGAGCAAATATCACAGTACCTGGTGTGCTGTGCCATTTCCCCTGCAGTTGGCTCCAGGCTGTGGTAGATAAGTGACTATTAATTTCTGTGGCAGAATGCAGCCTATCATTAGCTAACGATGATGTCACAGCACTAATAACATCACATACCGCGCACAGAGGTGTTGTGGATAAAAGGAGGGGAAGAGAACCAGGTGCTATGGATAAACTGGAAATATTAATAAAGAATCACCAAGAATGGTGAATTCTGCAGCACTGCAGATATTCTGCAATAGGTTGCAAGCTCTGCTCAAAATTCTGCAGGCTCAGAATTGTAGGGGCCTAGATCATGATTCACCCTGCTCACAGACGGTTTATCTGCTTTTATTTTCAAGGTCTTCATTATCAGTTCAGAGCCCTTCCTTTCGGTCTGTCCTCGGCCCACCAAGTCTTCATGAAGTGCCTTACAGTGGTAGCTGCTGCTCTCCATAGGAAAGGCCTCTACGTCTTTCCTTACCTTGATGATTGGCTTCTAAAGGCTCTGTCCAGTGCTCAGTTGGCATCAACATTATCCTAAACACTACAGATGTTTTCCTCTGTAGGAATCACGATCAGCATACCAAAATCCAAAATGGATTACATCCAATGTCTTCAGTACATAGGGGCTGTCCTAAATACTTCCATGGGGTTAGTCTTCCTACCCAAAGATCGAGTGGACAAACTGATTATGCTGGCATCTCAGATGAGCACCGGTCATTCTGTCTCAGCTCAGGACTACCTCTGCCTTCTTGGTCATATGGCAGTGGCCATTTCGACCATCCCTCATGCCAGACAACACCTGAGAGTCCTTTAAGTGGTTGCTGAGAGTCCAATGGGACCAAAGAACAAAAGATTTGAAGCTCAAGTTCTGGTCTCATCCCCTATACTCCACAAACTGCAATGGTGGATGTTTCTGAACCACATTCTGTGCAGAGTCCTGTTCCAGGCTCCAATTCCTTGCCTCATTTTGACCACCGATGCCTCCCCCAAAAGTTGGGGAGCCCATCTGGGGGAAGTTTAAACTCAAGGGAACTGGAACACTCTGGAAGCACACTTGCACATAAACATCCTAGAGTTGAGGGCAGATCTATATACCCTACAGGCTTTCAATACCCTTCTTTCCCAGGGTTGTCTACAGATTCAGTCTAACAGCTCAACGGTTGTTCATTATCTGAACAAACAAGGCGGCATCCGTTCTTACCCTGTGCAGAGAATCAGTGAGAGTGTGGTATTGGAAATCCAAACAGGGATACATCTAATGGGCAATACATGTTCTGGTGTCACAAACACCCTGGCAGATGCACTAAGCAGATTCAGAACTCAGAAACATGAATGGGAGATTCTCCATGAAGTTATGGAAGACAAATTCCTCCACTGGGGTTGACCAGTTGTGGACTTATTCGCCTCTCCACTCAATGCCAAACTGCCTCACTGTTGCTCACTAGAGCCAGGTCCTGGAACTTTATGGCTGGATGCATTATTTCATTCCTGGACAGGAAGATTTCTTTATGCCTTCCCTCTCATACAGGGAGTTCTACTCAGACTTCTCAGGGTCAAAGCTTACATGATCCTCATCACACCTCTATGGCCAAGACAGGTCTGGTTCCCATTGTTCCAGCAAATGACTGTCCAGAACCTCTACCACTTCCCCTTTGCCCTGTCCTGCTAACTCAGGCCAGGGGCACCCTTCTTCATCCCAGCCTTCGCTCCTTGCATCTGCATGACTGGCTCCTGAGGACATAGTCCTTTCCGGGTTTCGGGTCTCTCTGCAGGTGGCGGAGGTTCTATGTACGGCCTATAAGCCATCTACTCGCTCTTCCTGTTCAGTGAAATGGAAGAGGTTTTTGGTCTGGGCTAAAGATCAGGACTTAGATTTGTATACTTGTCCACCACAATGCATACTAGACTATTTACTCTCCTTGTCTGATGGAGGTCTCAAATACGTCTCCATCAAGGTCCATTTATCAGCTTTTTCAGCTTTCCATGTTTTAGTGGAAGACAAACCTTTGACCCAATTGCAAGTGATGAAAACCTGTTTAACTCATTGCCTCCACAGGAACTCTCTGAAGTTGCAGCACTTGTCTACTGTATAGTGTTAACAGTGAATTCTGGGCCCTTTTAAGCAAAATCAAGCCATAATCGGTATGCCGCAAGCAAATGCTAATAGCACAAAAAACATAAGTGCTAGACAGAACGTATGCGTGGCAAACTTGTTTAGCGTAAGACTATCTTTTCAACAGTGGTAAGCAAGTAATAATAGGTAATTTAGTTTTTTTTTTCTATGCTGGTCGAAACAGCAAAAAAAATATTTTTTCCACTAAAAAAGCACCATAAGCCTTTTTTGTTGGGAAATATGCAATATATCAACACCAAATTAGGCATCCAGACATTAGATGTAGTTTTAATAATTGTTTGTAAAAAACAACTATTTCTGGCTCAGATATTCAAACTGCGCCCGGCTGTGGCGCAAGCTTGAGCGCAGCTCAGCTTGGCTGCGCAGGGGTGTGGACTAAGCGATATTCAAAGGAGCTGCGCCATGGCTCAACAGCTTTGAATATTGCACCTAACCACCAGTGTGCATAAGCATGATAGCACTACGCCAAGCATAAGTAAGCCAAACAGAAACATAGAATGAAGCTAGCACAAGTTCCATTGCGCCGTGCACAGCAACGCGCTATTCAAAACTGATATGCAAATGGGGCCATAATGTATGCAAAGGCACTCATAGGGCCATTTCATGTCTTTATAGCCCCATTGCATGCAGATGCACCGATCCCTGATGACTTGCACCTGGCCCTGCCAGGTAGCAGCCATCGAGGGCAGCGCCCTACCAGCCAATCGTGGGCATTAGTAGTACAAAAAAAAAAAACTAATACATCCAATATCCCTGGTGGTCCAGTGGACCGCTATCCGCCCGATCGCGGGCATGTGTAAAAAGAAAATAAGCCATTATCCCTGGTGGTCTAGCGGACCCTATCTGCCCGGTCGCGGGCATGTGTAAAAAGAATATATGCCATTATCCCTGGTGGTCTAGCGGACCCTATCTGCCCGATCTCGGGCATTTGTACAAACAAGATAAGTCCAGTATCCCTGGTGGTCCAGTGGCCCGCTGTTTGCCCGATCGCGGGCATCTGTAAAAACAAATTCCAGCGCCCTGTTGGATCAGGTAGTACCCCCCACCCGTCCACTGAGCCCCACCCGCTCCCCTCAGCGGTGGTGGCAGTACCCACCCGCCTGCGCCCTGCATACCAACGACACCTCGGTAGGGCTGCCGCCCGTTGGTTGACAAGCGTGAGCCAATGGGCATGCAACCACTAGGGCAGAGAAATTTTCAACTGTGCCTGAAAGGTGATTTTGCCAACTGAACGCAAAATCACCTTCGGCTTGATTTATAATTCCACCACCATTGGTCATTAGATACTGTAGGGTACTAAAAGGCCATGTTGAAAATGCGTGGTCAAAATATGTAAAAATGACAAAGTTATGTATTAAGGTGGACCTGATATTTTTTGGACTTCACAAAGGCCTTCAACAGAATTCCTCATGGAGAACTAATTAGCACCTTAATTGACTTGGGGCTAGATAGCAACATCATTAACTGGATTGTGTCATGGTTGACGGTTAGTAGGCAGCTGGTGACTCTTACGGGTAGTAACTCAGGATGGGCAAGTGTGACTAGTGGAGTCTCCCAGGGTTCAGTGCTTAGTCCATGCCTGTTTAACCTGTACATATCATCTATGCAGTGCACTGGAGATGCTTGGTCACAAAATTTGCAGACGATAGCAGAATCAATATGAATGCAAATAGTAAAGAGGAAATATCAAAATTATAGAGAGGACTGGCAGAACTAGAACAATTGGCAAAATCACATGGGTTAGTTTAATACCAGTAAATGCTCTGTTATGCATCATTGGGAGGAACAACATAAGGGCACAATATTCTTTCAGTGGCAACATGTTGAAGGAAGTTACACAAGAAAGAGACCTGGGTGTAACAATATCCAGTGACATAAGTTTCATGATGCACTGTCATAATGTTAAACATGAAGTGAATGGTGTGCTTAATAGTATTCTTAGGCACATTACAAGCAGAGCCAGGGAAGTGATAGTCCCTTTATTTTCATCCTTGGTCAGGTCGAATCTGAGTACTGTGCCCAATTCTGGGCACCAGGGACGAAGACTGACATAAAAGCACTGTAGGGGATACAACGGAAGGCAACTTAGGCAGTTAGAGATCCAAGAGGTCTCAGTTATGAAAATAGGTTACAAGAACTGGGACTGTTTACATTAGAATACCGAAGAATGCAGGGAGATTTATGTCTAGCCTTCAGCGCCATGGCAAATCATGACCTCTGGGATTGCTTAGGTTTTAGATTTCAAGACCCAGACCCATAACACAAGACCTCATGATCTGCAGTGCAAAGGAGACATTTGTCATCCCAAAAGCGGGCATGTTGGTATAACCAAGTGGTAGCCTTATGGAACTCACTACCACTTAATATAGTGGGTAGTAAGGATTTGAATAATTTTAAGAACAAATTAGACTGCTACTTCAGAAGTAAAAAAATTACGGGTTACTTCTGTTGACTTAAGTGCAAGTGTAATGGACATTTATCTTCTTGCTCTCTAAATACCTATGAAAGCTCAAAACTCCATTGAAATACATTGAACTGCACTTACCTTAGTTTCTCATACTGCAGTCGGTGGGTACAGCAGCAAGACATGTCTTGGATCAGAGAGCAAATCTTTGCCCTGGGATGTGTTCGGGTGAGTGACGGTGTATGCAGGATGTGTGTGGGAGGATGTGTGGGGTGGTGGGTGCTCAGTGGGAAGTCGGGTTGGGGGTTGAATTGGTGAGGGACCATTTTCTTTTTTACAGGTTTAATTTAAAAAAAATATTGGGAGACAGTTTTCTTTATTACAGGTAACAATGTGGGGACAGTCATCGGAGGGTGGGGGCTGTCATGAGACACCAGAGAAAAAATATACTTAAGGGGATAGCAATGGGAGAGTGGGGGACACCACTAGACACCAGAGATGCATTATATCAATAAGGGGATAGCAATTGAAAGGTTGGGTGCCACTAGACATCAGGGATAAATTATAATAATAAGGGGATGGCAGCTGAAGGGTGGGGGCACCACTAGACACCAAGGATACATTGTATCAATAAGGGGGTGGTGATCGGAGGGTGGGGGCACCACTAGACTCCAAGGCTACAATATATCAATAAAGGGATGGTGATCAGAGGGTGTGGGGTGCCACTAGACAGGGGTGCATTATATCAGTACATATGGGGCCAGCGATCGAAGGGTGGGGGCACCACTAAACATCAGGGAAACATAACTTATATAATGGGATGGTGATGGGAGGGAGGGGAATGCCATTAGACACCAGGGAAACATGACATAAGGGGACAGCATAGGGGGTTGAGGGGCACTGCTAGGCACCAGGGAAATGGTGGCTCACTGCTCTCAGAGCAGCCTGCAGCATAAGATCAGCTGCGGCTGCAGAACTCAAGAAAGTCCTGCTGTTCTCGTACAGAGAACACAGGTGAATGACTCCTCTCGCTAAGCTGGGCACCCTGGATTTTAGGTTCCCAGAAAATGTATTTCTGGCAACTTTTTAAAAAAACAGACTCTAGCTAAATGGGTCCTGTTTAGGTAGGTTCAGGTGTTATTTATTTATTTTTTTTAAAAAGACATTTTTACGTACTTTAAATGTTTGTAAGATGGCAGCCATATGAAAAAGGATTGTTTTCTTCAGGAAAAAGGATTGGCCCGTACGAAAAAGGATCCTTTTTTTTATATGAACCAGTTTCTTTTTTCATTCTAAGCAGCTATCCAAAAGACTGTACTGAGCATGCTTAGAACCAGAATTTTAAAATGTAATAACTTTGGAATGGATTAATATTTTTTCACCAAACCAGCAAAAGGCACATCTGTGGGCCAAGCCCTTTCTATCTTGAAATTTCAGGCAAAAATTCCAAACCATCTGGACGCAAGGTGATTACAAAAAATAAATAGCAAAAAAACAGTGATTTTTTCTTTTATGATCTTTCTTTAGGATATCTCTTACATCAGGCCACACCTATGGAACTATAGCTGCCAGGCACTAGGACCACATGGAAACTTTTTTACTAGTAGCCTACTAGGAGCCACCCCCAATGACATCCTATGTCAAAGTCCTGCTCTGTATAATTTTTGGCAGCCCCACGCCCTCCTCAGTTTTTTTTCCCACCATCGACTATACTTGCCATACTCCACAGAGACACTGGCACTACATTCAACCAGTAATCTTCGATGTTCTTTTCATTTTATTTTTTTTCTTTTCCTCACCTTATATCACTTTATTTTTTAAAGAGATTGCCGTTGTTGTGCATGTTGACCCACTCTAGAACTTCTGAGTTGTCTTCAGACTTTCTTCCAGTTCCTCAGCTTATCCTCCAGATCACATTCCAGTGCTACTAGAGGAAGTCTGAAGTCTGCTGTGCAAGATGGCCACACAGCCATTTCCCTGGGAACAAAGGAACTGGGGTTATATTCTCATTTTTCTCTATTCCCCAAATCCACAGGGGACTTGAGGCCCATTCTGGATCTAAGGGATATGAACTTCCATATTCAGTACAAGAAGTTAAGGATGGTCACTCTACAAGGCCGGCTGCTCTTCCTGCAAAAAGGGGACTGGATATGCTTTCAGGACATGCAGGATGCTTACCTGCATATCAAAGTTTGCACACCCCACAAGAAGTACCTCTGGTTCCTGTTTCAGGGACCCAAAGCAGCATGGGTTCACAGCAGGAAGGTCATGTCAGATGACTCTAATCAATTTCTTTGACTGGGTGACCAAAGTAATAGACCAGGGAGGGGCTGTGGATATGGCCTACCTAGACTTTAGCAAGGCATTTGGCACAGTCCCACACAAAATATTAATAATCAAGCTAGCCAGCTTGGGAGTGGGGCCCAGGGTGGTAGCCTGGGTAGCAAACTGGCTGCACAACAGGACACAGAGGGTAATAGTAAATAGAACTCACTCCGAAGAAAGGGGGGATACTAGTGGGGTACCTTAGGGTTCAGTACTGGGTTCAGACCTCTTTAAAGAGTAGGTGCTTAGTAAGGTGCATATCTTAATGGATGAAGGTTTGGGGCCTTTAGATGCCTCTGCAATCAGTCAGTTTGCTTTTATTTGTTTCGTAACTTAGTTTTTCATCATTTTATTTGTATTTTGCCAACTGCTAGTGAAAAAAGAATCCTGTGTGATGATGTCATAAAATCCTTACTGGTAAGGCTGCTGGTGTATTTACTGGGATGCATAGGGTGAGGCATCACAAGTAGAAAACAGGAAGTGGTTATCTCTCTGTACAGACAGTTGATGAGATCCCATCTGGAGTACTGCGTGCAGTTTTGGAGACCCCATCTCCGCAAGGACAAAAACAGGATGGAGGCGGTCCAGAGGAGGGCAACTAAAATGGTGCAGGGACTGCATCAGAAACCGTATGAAGAGAGAGACTGAGAGAGCTTAATATGTATATCCTTGAGGAAAGGAGGGTAGCATCTTTCAGAAAAAGAAATGTGCAAGAACAAGGGGGCACAATTCAAAGATAGAGGGAGGGCGGCTCAGGGGCAATGCGAGGAAATATTTTTTCACAGAGAGAGTGGTGGATGCTTTGAACTGCCTTCCTGAGGAGGTTGTGGGGTCTAAAACAGTGGGGGAATTCAAGAATGCATGGGACAGACATAAGGCAATTATAGTGGGGGGTAGGAGGAAGTAGGCTGTTGGTAAACTTGAATCTTTAGCTTATCAATAGATAGGAAATTGGCAGACTGGTGGGCCAGTGGTCCATATCTGCTGGCAAAGTCTATGTTTCTATGTAACACTACCAGTTCAGGGTATTGCCCTTTGCTTTGTCATCTGCTCCACTGATATTTACCAGATGCTTGGTAGTGGTGGCAGCAGCCCTCAGGAGGGAAGGATTCTATGTCTTCCCCTAGCTAGATGACTGGTTGCCCAAAGCTCAGTCCAAGGAACAAATAAATTGGTGCACATCCAGGAAGTGTACCAAGAAATCCATTACTAGGATGCTCTAAAAAGTAGTTTTTTATTAAAACAGACTTAAAAACACACACTGTGCAGGTACTATACAACAGAGTAACCCCCCCCCCACACACATACAAGTGGAGGCTGAGTCAACGTTTCACATTTCCCTATTGCTTTGTCAAGACATCATAAGCCTCAATCCATCCATCTTAAATAATCTAATCAATTAAGCAGTTAATGCACTTTCAAACATTTCATTCATATCTTAAAGGGATAGCATCCCATAGTCACATAGCAACACATTAACAAACATAAATAACACTCTAACAGCACTATACTCCATTAAACATCAGATAAAAATCAGTAGCAATTCCACTAAAATAATATTCTTTCATGGGACACAGCAATGAATAAAATAAAACTGAATATTTACAAAATAGTTACAGAATATTGTATACTATTGCATCAGCATTCATATCAAATTCATTATTCATAAATGCATTTTTTCAGTACTCATATATCAAATACTTTTATCTATGTTTCTTAAGGAACAGAACCAATTGAAATTGTCCATTCAGTCCTGGATATATTGCTCCTGACTGTAACTACGTTTTTAGTTAGCTCCATCCTATAGGTCCTGAGCCACTCTCTACATTTTGGATTCAGTCCAAGGAGCAACTGTCTCACACCCTGGTGCTTACCAGGCAGCTGTTCAATGGTCCTTGGGATTGCAGTCAATCTGTCCAAGTCAGTTTTGACCCCTTGTCAGCATCTGCAGTACATAGGGGCAGTACTGGATACTGTTCAGGGCTCAGCCGTCCATGTTCCAGGCACCCAAAATGTCCTGGCAGACAGGCTAAACCGGTCACAGTCTCGAGTGCATGAGTGGTTGCTGCTGACCTTGGTAGTTGAAGACCTGTTCAACAGGTGGGGTCCTCCAGAGTTGGAAGTTTTTGCATCCATACTCAGTGCAAAACTGCTGCTTTTCTGCTTGCTAACTCCAGGGCTTGGAGTTTTCTGCTGAAATGTGTTGTCCCTCTCTTGGAAACAGAGGTTTCTTTATGCCTTCCCTCCCTTTCTTCTTATTCAGAGGGTGCTAATCAAGCTCCAAATGAAGGGAGCTACTCTAATTCTTGTGGCTTCCTACTGGCCTCACAAGATGTGGTTCCCCTGCTGAGCAGTTAGCAGTGGAACACCACAGTACCCCTGCTCCTGTGCAAGGGCTTGCTGTCTCAGGAACAGGGCACATTGGTCCATTCGGACTTCAAGTCACTCTATCTCCATGCCTGGCTCCTGAAGACATAGCCATTGCGAGATTTGGAATGTGCCCAAAGGTGGCTGATGTCCTGGTGGCCACCAGAAAATCTTCCACCAGGGACACTTTATCCATGAAGTGGAAGCGGTTTGCTTTGTCGGACACTTCCCATCACATGGATCTCTTCACTTGCCTAGTGAATAAGGACTCCAATATGCTTCCATCAAGGTGTACTTGGCTGCCATTTCGGTCTTCCATGTGCCTATTGATGAATGTACAGTGGCATAGCAACTGTAGATATAGCCAGACGTTTTTGAGAGGCATCCTGCACTTGAAGCTTCCCATTTGTAATCCAGTCCCAGCTTTGGGCTTGAATTTTGTGTTGGAGAAACTCACTTTGGCTTCTTTTGAGCCAGCTGTGACCTGTGGCTTATGCTTCCTTTCTTGGGAAGCGTTATTTTCCATTGCTGTTACTTCTGCTCAAAGGATTTCTGAGCTTCAGGCTCTTATGTGCGAGTCTTCTTATTTGATTTTCCATAAAGACAGGGTGTCTTTATGGACTAACCCCAAGTTTCTTCCTAAGATAGCATTGGAGTTTACTTTGAATCAAACTATCCACCTACCAGTTTATTTTCCAGAGCATGCCAATCCAGGGGAAGCATTGCTCCATACATTAGATGTACATAGAATACTCAGATATTACGTGAATTGTATGAAAAGACTGCAGAATTCTTCAGAGCTTTTTATTTCTTTTGCCCCTCGGAAAGAGAGTGTACCACCAGTTGCAGTGCTCCCAGATCTATGGGGATTCCCATATTTTACGGGGTTTGTGTGCTCAAAATGGGCTACGGGAAGGAATTACTTATTTTTTTAAATATACGGGATAAATTTGGCACCATCAGGGAAAAGTTGTTGCAGAGAGTCTGTGGGTTCATCAAGGACGAGATTTAACAGAAGCCTGCCTCTGATTGGTTCAGAGACCACAGTCATGCTCTGATCACGCACTGACTGTGGTCTCTGATTGGCCATAGTATTCTTCTTTGATGCAGAGTGAGCTCTGGGATATTTAAACTGGCTCTGGACCCCCTGTGTTTCAAACACCTACAAGGATCACTGCTGCCGAGAGAGAGAGAGAGATATGATTGTCCAGTTGCTTGCCGCCACATGTTTTGTTTTCACCCGTGGACAGGACCCTGGGCATCGGATCGAGAGACAGATCCTGCGCTTTAGGCTTCTCAGACACCTGCTGCACGCCGGTGTCTAACCTCGTTTCCATCTGCACCTGCGTTGCAACTTGCAGGCTTTAATTTACTGGTGCAATCGTGGTGCAGAGAAAATCAAAGGACCAGACTGATCCATCCCTGAAATAAACTACCCTGGATCCTGGCATCAAGAAACCCCAACCCTGCACACTTTCCTTGGTTGCAGCCTATGAGCCTAGCCAGATCGCCTGAAGAAACAACATTATCCAGATCCCTGAGCTGCCTTCTGTCATGACTTCACCGGATCTATAAAGGTAAGAAAAAAATATATTATTAATATTATAACCAGTGTCTGTGGGCTCATAATTCAAGCACCCTTGTCTACCTGAGCTGCTCTGGCTGGGACAGAGTGGGGGTTGGAGGTTTGACTTGAGATCTAATCATCTCTAGTTTTTTTTTTTATAAAAATAACATCATTAAACAGCTCCTCAGTCACTGGAGGATGGGGAAACATATTCAGTCTGTCCAGAGTAGCAGCTGCCTTCCTTATACTACTGCCCTCACTAAAAGATGCTGCTGATCACTACTCCTGAATCTGTTCCGTGTTACATTGCAGTAATCCCCATGCCAGTAAGGTAGTATTTTATATCAATGTTTTTTTTTCCTAAATATTTGACCTTCCATTTCTCAGGGCTGAAATTCTTCTGCCATTCTGCTTTCCATTTGCTTAACGTCATCTGATAAGTGTGGATGGGACAGCGTGTACTTGGGAGGAGCTCAGTTCGAGGAGATAAACACATTTTTTTAATATATTATATTACTAGTACAAAAACACAATAATCTTGCATCAGTGATCTGTGCTGCTTTGGCTGGGACATGTGGAGTATTTCTAGTCTTTATGGCATACTATTAATAGAAGCACCAAGTTTGGTTGACAGTAAGCGTGTTGACCACCCGCTGTGATGGCACAATACCGGCGCGTATTATTGTGCCTTCCCAGTGTTTTCTAGCCCCACCCCACATCCCTCTGCATGCCCTGGACTTTAAGATTCTCAACTCCAGGTCGGAATTGGTCCGGGGAGGGGGCAGGACACTGGGGGACTGCGAAACACGGAAACGGACCATTACAGCGACTGTCGCTGTAGTGGTAATTTTCTGTGTTTCACTGTCGGAGTGTTGGGCAAAAGGGGGCCACCCACTATTAATAGGAGTTTATAACATCTAATAGGAACAATCTTGCATTTATTATACAGTGTGAGCATTCAGGAAAATCTACAAGAATTTCACCCAGGTTTTACAGGGAAAATACAGGAAACATTAGGGTCTGCTATAGGAAAATGTTTTGGCTGATCTGGGAGCACTGCAGTTTCTAAACAGTGCCTGTCCAAGTGGTTGGCCAAGTATATTACTTTTTATTACAGGAAGTATGGTAAGGAACTTCCTGGGGTTGTTCATGTCCATTCCACCAGAGGCATGGTCACTTCAATTGCCTGTTTCAGGAATGTAAGAACAAAAGCAAGGTGCTGTGTCAGCATGTGGTCTGAAAGCAAAACAAAATGGTCATATTAAATGCATGCTGAAAATAGAAAATAGACTAACTTTGCTTTTTTTCTTTTAGATATTTCCTTACGAAGACCTAAGGTCGAAACATCTGTTTTAACTCTGTTTTCTGTTTAATATTACCATTCTGTTTCAGGAATATTTCAGCTGCAGAAATTTGTGTGGCTGCAGCCTGGAGTACTGTCCACACTTTCACTGAACCAGTGGCGTAGATTGTGTGTGTGTGTGTGTGGGGGGGGTGCAGGGACTTTGCAGTTCTGACTTGAGTTTTATTTTTATTTTATTTTTTTTCATGTTGATCGTGGTCAGGACTCAGGAGGGATTCAGGACCCATTCACAACATGAGTTCTGGGGTGGATGGGGGCATCCCCGCATGCCTGTCAGTATGTGTCTGCCATCCCCACCACTCCCCTGCCTTGCTTTAAATGTTTCGTTCCTTGATTGGCTGCAACAACCGTCAACTCCTCCTGATCCAGAGATCATCAGCCAATTGAAGTGTCCAGAGGGTCTAGTAGGCTGGGTCATTGCTCGCACACCACAATGAGCATTGGAATGGAGCATGTTATGAAAAAGCATGTCAGGTTCCATTTAGTATGCTATGTGTCACGCATCAGTGAGCTCGGCCATGTGTCTGTGGATGGAGGAAATTATAAACAAGAAACTGTCACTCTCCACATTGGCTATGAGTCCCGATGCTGATGGTCTCAATTATTCTAATGCCACAAAACAGAGTAAGTAAGTACACAAAGTGGGGGAACTAAACAAATTTATTGTTTACGGCAGCAAGATGTAAGACTTAACATCTGTGCTGTGGTCAGAGTGTGGATATTTTTACACTTATAATGTGGCATGGCAGCCTCTTCCTTCCACACTTTGTTCTGGCTGGATTGGAACTGTCAGACTTAGTTCTGACTTCACCCTGCGCCGCCCCTCTTTTTCTCCATGCTTAGCTGGTGGTCATGGTAATTAAACAGGAGGACCTAGCACTGAGAACAGCAGTGACACTGTTTGCTGTGTAATCTGTTTTTTTGTTTGTTTTGATTTCCTGATTCAGCACTGCCCTTTATGAGTGAAGTACAAAGAGTGCTACCAGACTGATTTGGTATTTTTCCTGTAACGCCAGGGTGATTTTCTTGTGTTTTCATGTAGATTGCATTATTCCCTGTTGAAGCTGAATTTCTGTTTCCCTGTATAACCAGTGCAAGTCTATGGGAAGAACTTCCCCGTAGACATCTCCAAATTCATGTAAAATACAGGAATCCCTCTGGATCTGGGAGCCCTGCAACACCAATAATACAGATAAAATAAAAGGGTAAAGTGCTGCATGAATGGATGGGGGGGTGTAAATGTGTTTCCTTGAGTACCAGTACTTATATTGACCTGAATCTCTGCTGCACATGAATGTTATTCTATACTAGCCAGATGCTATATTGAAAACTTGCAGTTTGGACCTGATTTCTGTTAGAATGGACCCTTATGCTGCAGCTGTTTTATTTAGCACCACTACTGTAATGCTTGGTATGACTGTATCTTGTGCTCTTGATGTTGGCTACTGTTTGCTTGACTCAAAATAGTTGCCAATTGTCCTCACAAAATTCAATAAATTCTTATGAAGTTCATTTATGTAAAACTTGTTGTTTGGCACCTAAACAATACCAGCCTTACATTGAGGCTGTAAGTGGTAGATTCTATTAACCAACTGTTTTGCAATGTATTTGCTATATCTTTGCCTTGTTGTGAAATACAGTACTAAAATGGAGCTGTATTAAATGCTGATGAAATTAAATGGACACTGTCAACCTCCTCAGGCCTCAAATTTTTGGAATTTTAAACAACCCATGTTATGACTGCTGACATTCTGTAGAGATTGTTGATGTGACTGGTTGTTTGATTCTGGGTTTGAAGAATGCAAGTCTTTTATAGCTGAATTTAGGCATTTCTAGTTGAATTTTCTAGTTGGAAGAAGTATGTAGATTTTGCTCCTTGATTTTAATCAAGAGATTGTCGATATGCCACTTTTAGAAAGGAAAATGAAAAGATGGTCGTTTTGGTAGTGATATCTGTTGTTTGCAACAAGTCAAAGAAAGTTTTAAAAGCAGCCAGAAAGTCTCAAAATGATCCTCAAAATGCAGCAGAATGTATCTAAAACTTGATGGCTTCTGAAGGTTGTCCCTGTCCCATTGGTGTTGCATTTCTCAGGATGACCAGGACTTTTAATTGCCCCGGACATTGCTTCTAGAAGAGGCAGGCCTCAACCTGGCTGGGCTTCAAGACCTCCTGTCTTAGGCCTGTAGCCTCCAGCCCCCAGACTGTCTCTGTGACAGTACTGCTTGAGACTCATTCTATAGGTGTGGCCTGATGCAAGAGATAATCCTTGAAGAAGATAGAACAGTTATGTACGTACTGTAAGTACTGTAACAGTCAATCTTCTTTGAGAGAATCTCTTGCAACAGGCCATGCTGTCCCACCCTCTGTCCCCCATAGATGCAGAGCTTCTTCACTCATCTCTCTCTCTCTCTCCAGGACAGTCTACCTGTTGTTCTCAACCTTAGTTGGTTGCAGAAACCTTTAGTGCTCTCTCTCAGTTCCCCAGGAGGAGGTCCTTTGAGTATGATCTCCAGTGGTCAAATGAGGAGGGTGCAGGACCACCCACATTTATATAGAGGACACCAACATAGTACACCATCATGGCAGCCCCTAGTAGGCTGCTAGTGAAAAAAGTTTCTGTGTAGTCCTAGTGCCTGGTGGGTATAGTTACATAGGTGTGGCCTAATGCAAAAAATTCTCTTGAAGATCCACCGTTCCAGTAAGTATGTAACTGTTCTTTTTTTTTTTGCTATCCACAGCTCAGAATTTGTACATCCAACTGAACTGAAACTTGGCACATGAAGAGATCTACTCCCAGAGACTGTGCTTGCAAAAGTTCATAGAAATCTGTTGAACGGTTGCAAACATATTCAAGTACAACATTTGAGGTTTAACATAAAAACTCCTGCTCAACCCTAACTATAGTGGCTCTACTGCACCACTATAATTTAAATGAATATGATAAAATGCATAAAAATGAGCAGACTCTGTAATATTTAAGACAGAGGGCCAAGGGGAATACTGTAATTCATTATTTGTATGAAAAATAAAGTGAAACTGTTAATGTGGGAGGGAGACAAACAAACCACTCACCCAAAGGGAGGGGGATAACTATGATATATGTAGCACACTCAGCAGCATACAGTAGCTTCTTTGAGGCCTCCCTTGTTGAGACATATGCTTGGACCTGGGGTGGGGGGAGCAAGAGCTCTGTCTATTTTAAAGTACTGTACTCTATTTAGAGTACTCATTCCTTCTTTTTCTGGAACCCATGGGACAAAAGACTGATGATACAGTTCTATCTATCTCTAATTTGCTTCTTTATTTATTAATCCCTTTTGCTGCCAAGTCTGTATTTTATTTTGTTTTATTACAGCCTGCTGACAGGCACAGGGTAGAATCACTGTGCTCTGTGTTTTGTTTGGCAAGCTGTGCTGTGCACAGGCATTCGGCATAGCACTCCACACCTCATGGGCTGATCTCGCTGTTTCTCTTTGTCTCGCTCTCTCTCTCTCTCATTTGCTTCCTTATTTTTTAATCTCTTTGGGTGTACTGTAAGTGGAGGACAAAACAAAGAAACCTAAATATCAATTGATTTTGTTAGAAATGGGGCTCCACCCCCAATTTAAGTTTTTAATTGGGTAGCGGGTCAGTTTTCCCTGCTTGCACAGTAGCACAGTGCAGGCATCTACTAATTCTCCCTATAGTAACTGCCATAGAACTAACAGACACTCAATTACTATGGGATTGGTTGCGTAGTGATACACTGAACAGCTAGTGGCATTCTCAGCCATCCATTTATGCCATCTTTTGCTGTCAAGCCTGTATTTTATTACTGTTTTTCACAGCCTGCAGGCACAGGCAGCACTGTGCTTTTCTGTTTTTTGGAAGCCAGGCACAGACAGCCAGTACAGCAGCACCATCTATTCTCCACCCCCAACTGTAATCTGCTTGTCCTTTAATTTCTTTTGTTATACTTCTGTATGGAGCACAGCAGGCATAGTCAGGCAGCCAGCCACCACACCATACAGATGTTTCTCTTATTCTTCAATCTCTGCTTTTAAATATAATTTATAAATCCATTTTAGTTTTGCCATACAATGGTGTCTCTCTCTGCTGTGCAGCACAGATCAGAGCATGCAGGCAGACTGCCAGACCATCAAGAAGCACTGCCCGTTGCCTTAGACACAAATCAAAATGGCATCAACCACCAGCAAGTCCCTTTTATTTAGTAAGGGCTTTGGTGTTGTACTTTATAGGTAATTATTATAAAACTTTAAGATGGTTCCCCTTCACGGCCCTTGGCCTTCCACCCTCTCAGTTTCTTCTGACAGTCTCTCTCCATCTCTTGCTCTGCAGTTCTGACTCACTCACACTCTCCCATGAAGTGGTGTCACATGACCCCAATTTTGCTGCAGTTTTCTATTGGCTGCTGCCGATCACCTGCTGACACTCCACATAGAGTGTGGCGTGCCAGCAGCATCAAGCATGGAGAAGAACCTGGGAGTGTAGTCAGGAGGAGTGGAGGAACTGGCAGGCTTAGCAGCACACATCACATGCCCATTGCACAGAGGAGGAACAGACTGGTAGGTGAATCGGCACAGCAGCAGCAGCAGTATATCCATGCACTCAGAAACTGAATCTGTATTTTTCTGAGTCCATAGGTAAACACAGTATGGGGGGATCTGATTGCTGGCAGAACAGTCCACCCAGCCCTATTAGTAACCCTCAACAGTCTTTACCACCTCTATTAGAGCTTTTAAGAATATTGTCAGGGTTTAAAATAAACTACAAGACTGAGGTATTACTTTTGAGTAATTACCCTGGCACTAAGAGAATTGTCTCATTAGTTGGCTACTAAGGATTCGGTATTTGGGCATCCATATTAGGTCAGAAACTCAATTACTATATAAAGCCAACTGTGCCCACTTGATCACCACTATAATGGGAGACTTGAACAGGTGGTCTGTTCCATATTTGATGGAAGGTGGACATATTTATCTTTATAACATGGGATACTGCAATATAGTCACCTGATTGGAAGAAGATGACCATCAGGTAACTGTTGACTAATCCCTGATATACGCACAGTTGTTGTTAAACGGTAGTAAAGACAGATCAGTGGGCAGTCCCACACTCGTTATTTGTGGGCAATTCCATTCCAAGAGGCAGCCATTAAGATATCCGAAACAGCAATGCAGAGCGCTAGTGGGCAGAACGGGGTTGCCACTCGATCGCTTCTGTTGCTGCTCTCTCCTATACTCGGCACGTTGCCTCATTTTTCTGAATTATAGTAACACAGTGTTGTACAGTGTTCAGCTCATAGGCACAGTTTGTTTCAGCGCTCAGTACCCACACATCTTGCCTCTTTGTTGCACTGAAGCCATGTCTGTTATCCTGTCTGTCATTTATGGCTGTCCAATGTTACAGAATTTATCTTGTAGCACCCTAACCCAGAAAATCCCTTGAGTCACAATGAAGGCGCGCTCTGCAGTGCCGTTCCATGCTGCTGTCATACCACTGTCACGGTCCATCTCTCTCTCTCTCTGTCTGCGTCGGTCTCCTGTCCATCACAAGTAAGCAGTGCTGGCCTTAGCATGCTGCGAACTGTGCATTCGTACAGGGCCCCAAGGGCAGAGGGGCCTCTAAAAAGCCTCAACTGCCCAGTTGGCCTCCTTTCTTCCTGGTTCTCTATGTTCTAATTCAAGTAAAGTGCAAAACTGATACAAAACTAGCTGAAAGTGAAGATATAGGGAGGCCATGGTAGGGATGAGGATATTCCTTGGGGGCTTCGCAATTTCTGATTTGGGGCCCAGCAAGAGAGTTTGCACAGAGCCTCAGGATAGCTGGGGCAAGTACTGCAAGCAAGGAATGGAAGAAGTTGTTGGCCACCCGCGGGGAAGGGGACATGTGTCTGAAATTCCACCAGGTGAGAAAGAGAGCAATGGTAGTGTCAGGGCAGCATTTGTGGATCGTGGTGGGAAAGGTAACAGAAAACAGGCTGTGGGAGCTATGCACTCATCATGTACTCCAGGGAATTGTCAGACAAGTCACTTTTCCCAGTCTGTGGTCCGACAAGAGAGACAGCGCAAGAGACACAGTGTGCACCAAAGTTGCTGCAATCTCCTCTTTCTCTGTGTAGTAGAAGGTGGTCACAGTATGAAACAGTAAATGAGGAAACCCTCCCGATGTCACCCCTAAGAAAGTCTGTCCTTAGTTGAAATGGCCATAGTGCAGGCACAGGCAGCTGCAGCATAGCATTTCGAGGTCTGGCTGTCTGGCCCCCACCCACACCCTTGATACGTACAGCAGTAGTGGGAAGGTCAGGCAGGCACATGGAACATAGCTGTGTGTGTGTGTGTGTGTGTGTGTGTATACGTGCACCTCAGCTAAACAGCTTCTTGCCACAACGTACATGTGTGTGTCTGGGGGGGGATCTGACAGGACAATACAAGCTGTCAAGAGTGTGTTATGCAGAACAAATGCCAGCAATCATGTCAGAACTGTATTTCTGACATTTGTATGTGCATGAAAGCAGTGACATTTGGAGTATGTGTCTGGGACTATTTTTCCAGGTGGCAGGATACAGTCACTTTTCTGGTATTTAAATAGGGAGAAAACCCCTTTATGGTGTTTTCTCCTTGCTCTGAGTATAACCCATGTTATAAGCACAATAACCCACTCCAGGATATGGGGTTATTGGGGATTAATCAACATCCCGGGTGCTATGAGGGCATTTGGCCTGTGGCCTGGTACCACACAGTGCACCCAGGGTGTTGATTAATCCCCAGTAACCCCATACCGTGGAGTGGTTATTGCTTACACATAATTATTGAAAATGTGGGAGAATACCTTTGAGAACAAGTGCGCTTTTACAAAGGTTCCACATCAATAATAGAGATTACATGATGGCCCAGTGGTGCTGAGGGTTGTGGCACTGGACACCACACCTTGTGTCGTGCCAGTGACCCATATTCAGGAGTGAGCATGGGTCACTGTGGGTCAAAAGTGAGGAGATGGATCAAGTGTCTGACGGACTGCTCTCCATCTTCGGAGGGGGGGAGCATGTGGCTGGTGCATGCCTGACCCCTAGCAGAGTCTTGGGGTCAGTGACACAGAGTGGCAATCACAAAGGGATGGGAGCATGGCAGACACTTGATGTGGCATGCATGGGACCTTGCATGACCTTGTCGCAGGTGTCATTGCATCCTCGGTCGTGGTGGCTTGATGCCCATCCAATGGGCGCCCCAGCTTCAGGGGCATTGCTGGAACTGGATCTGGACCTGGCGGGAGAGTTGGGCGCTTTCCGCCACCCCACCGTGGGGGGCAAGCCACAGGGAAAGATGGCGAGGGCCCTAAGGAGCTAGGGACAGACCGATCGGTAGCTGGAGACCAAAAAAGAGAAGCACAGGCAAGGGTGCCAAACAGGAGCCAATAAGGAGAAACAGAGTAAGAAAAAAACAAACATTTGTCAAAGCCAAATGTTTGCTTGCTGATATTAGCATTGGACGTGTAGGAGTTAGACAGATGCAAAATAGGAATGGCAGTGAAATATTGAACTTCACGCCAACCCCACCTCCACCCTGCAGAGATGGACAGGCATTGGGGTATGCCTTTGGGTCGCCCATAACTCACCATACCATTTTACCTCACCCCATCCTGCAGAGACCGACAAGTGCTGAGGTGTGCCTTGGGTGTTCGGCTTTACAGTCTCTCCATTCTGTGAGGACATATGCTGAAATGGGGCAGTTTAGGAGAATGGGGTGAACTCTGGGGCCAAGAGTCCAAGGCACACCTCGATGCCTGTCACTGGCTGCAGGGTGGGGGTGAAATGGCATGAGCATTACAGCCGGCAAACCAAAGGCACACCCTGATGTCTGTCAGTCTGTACAGGGTGGGACGTTATAGGTTATAAACCCTAACACCCTGAGTTTGTTGGTATTTGCACTACAGATTTTCAACATGGCCTTTTGTGCACCCCACCTCATGAAAGCATTTGGAACCTCTGCTCATGAACAGCGGCACTGTGATTTTGTTAATCTGTCCCGAATGTTGATTTCCCACAGCGACCGTGCCATTCTGTGCCAGATGTGCGAAAACACAGTTCAGGCAGGATGTGAAAAATGACAGCTATACCATTCATAGGGAGTTGTGAAGAGATGGCAATGTTGAAAATCTGGAGTGAAAATATTACAAATGTTCAGACTTACGAGTGTATGGGGAAACTGCACAATGCACGCTCGTAACATAAGTCATTTTATGGACTTTTGTCACCAAATTTTCAACATAGGCATTCTGCGACCTCCACTCATGAACAGTGTCACTATGATTTTCTTAATCTGTCTCGAACACTGATTTCCCACAGCGATCGCGCTGTTGTGTGCTGAAGTGTGAAAACACATTTCGGCCAGGATGTGAATAATAACAGCTGTACTTTTCATAAGGAGGTGTGAAAAAATGCCAATGTTGAAACTCTGGGTGAAAATATTAAAAATTTGTGAAGTTCGGTGTGCGTGGAAACTATACTCACGCTCATAACACAGTCATTTTTTGCTTTTTCACCAAATTTGCAACATAGGCTCTTTGGGAGCCCACCTCATGAACAGTGACACTTTTGTTTCATTAATCAGTTCCAAAGGTGATTCCGCACAGTGACCACAAATCACTTTTCGGGACTGAATAACCAGATGACAGTGACTGAACTCATGAGCTGGGGTCCCAAGAATCCCATGTTGAAAATTTGGTGCCAAAATTCACAAAAATAACCGTGATATCCACCTAAATTGAAAAATCCATTAATGCCGTTATACAGCTTACCAGCATTTCTTCAGTTTGCGGTTGGCTTTGAAGAGTGCAGATGCATTCCTGTTCCACCGAATTTCATCGTGCTGGGCTCCAGAGGTAAGTATGGGGTGGGGTTGGTGTGTGGGAGGATGGATGTGCAGAGGGTGGGTGTGGGTTTGAGGAGGGGCACCGGACACGACTAGGATGGTTCTCTTTTCACAGGGTTAAAAAAAAAGACCACATGGGATGGTTTTTCTATTACAGGAAGAATGGGCACACTGAGGTGGGCTCCCAGCATGCCACCTGGGTGTTTGTTGATGGGGTGACTGTAGACAATGGAGATTGGGTACCCCCTTGGCATACAACAAATGGGGAGATTATGCCGACAAGGGGATTGGGCACCCTTGTCAGCTTTCATGGGGACTGTGAGAGGCAGACAGCGACAGCCGCAATGTTTATTTAAAACAAATGAAAGGGACATTATGTCAATGGGGATTGGGCTACCCCATCAGCAAATGAACTGGGGAGGGGCATGCTGATAGGAGATTGGGCACCTTGTCGGTTTTCATGGGGACTTGAGAGGCAACAGCTGCCGCCATGTATTGAAATGGAACACCAGACAAAGGAAGCTGTGATTCACCACTGGAATCAGGGACTGCCCCAGCAGCAAAACAGCTGATTGTTAAATGACAGGGCGCTCCCTGATTGCAGCGGTGAGTTTCTTTCAAGTTGGTGGCACCCTACAATACTGCTGTCATTGACACCGTGCTCCTCTATTGGCACCACAGAGACCAGCCCCAAAATGGACTGCTGGCATTGGCCACAACACTGCCGCACCTCCACAACTCACTACTACAGCAAGCTGCTGCAATATGTTTCTTGTGCATGCACGCAAGCAAACACAAAAAATAACAGAGATTACAAGGCAATATAATAAATACATTAAGCCAGTTCCAGTGGAATGAAGTCACCAAGAACAAATATCAAAGAACAAGTACAAATAAATAGGCTAAATCAATTGCATGCAATTTTACAATAAAGGCAGGTAGACAGAATCATAGAAACTTGGACCATGATGGCAGAAAAAGACCAGAGATCCATCCAGTCTGCCCATACTCCCTATAATCCCTAGAACCTTCCCTGGAACCTATTGTTCCTCCAGGGTACTAACCCTCCCCATCCTATTGCCATTCTACTTCCAGGTCTTTTTGACCCAGGTAACCACTGTTCCTTTAATTCTGTCCCATGCCTGCTTGAATCCCCTGACTGTGTTTGTACCCCCCGCCTTGGCTGACAGGCTGTTCCAAGGTGGAACCACCCTTTCCATAAAGAAGTACTTCCTCACATCCCTCCTGAACCTCCCTCCTGTTAATTTCCACTCGTGACCACGTGTCCTCAAGTTGGTATTCAGGGTAAATAGTTCCCTGCAGGTTACCTTGTCAATTCCTTTAAGGAACTTGAAGGTCTCTATCATATATCCCCTCCCTTCTGGTTTCCAGTAAGTACATATTTAGTGCCTTAGGTACTCCTCATAGGATCTGCCCTGCTGGCCCAAGTCATTTTATGTTTGCTTGCATGCATGCGCAAGAAACATTATGTGGCAGCTTAGGAGAGGCCAGGTTTTGGAGGTGCGGCATTGTAGCCAATGCCACCACTGCTTTTTGAGCTTGGCCCTCATTTTGCAATGCAGTGGCACACTGCTGGTGACACTAGTTCAGCAAGTGTGCCACCAGCTTGAAACGAATTAGCCGCTGCAATGAGGGAGTGACCCAACATTGCAGGGCGATGCCTTGCCTGGTGTAACATTTCAAAAAAACATGGCAGCGGCTATCGCCATCCACCACTCACAGTCCCCATAAAAGTCGATGGGGGTGCCCAATCCCACTGTCGGCATGCCCCTGCCCCAGTTCATTTGTCAATGGGGGAGCCTATCTCCGCTGGCATAATGTCCCCCATGTAATAGTTATGTATGCTGAGGGAGTGCCCAATGCCCCTTGGCATCATTTGCCCCCCCCACATACACATTTTCTGTGCCAACAGGGGGTCCAGTCACCATCGCTTCAGTCACCCTTCAAACAACATGTGACACACAGGGAGCCCACCCTCAGTGAAGTAAAAACAAACATGTGAAGGAAAAACCTTCCCATGATGTTTTTTTTTAACCTGTGAAAGAAAAAAATGGTCCCTCATTGTCTCCGGTGCCCCTTCTCCAACCCGCATCCACCCTCTGTGCACCCGACCTCCCCACACCCCCTCACCCCATACTTATGTCCGGAGCCTGGTGTGACAATCTTTGGTGGACCAGGAACACGTCTGCACTCTTCAAAGCTGACCACGAACTGAAGAAATGCCGGTAAGCAGCATAATGGCATAAATGGGGAATTTTCAACTTAGGTGGATATCTCAGCTATTTTTGCGACTTTTGGCTCCACATTTTCAACATGGGGTTCTTGGGACCCCACTTCATGAATTCAGTCACTGTCATTTTGTTTTTCAGTCCCGAAAGGTAATTTTGCAGTCACTGCGTGGAATCACCTTTTGGGACTGATTAACAAAATGACAGTGTCACAGTTCATGAGGTGGGCTTCCAAAAAGCCTATGCTGCAAATTTGGTGAAATTCCAAAAAATGACTGTGTTATGATTTTGCATTGCACAGTTTCTACGCACACTTGTAACTTCAAGAATTTTTTTATATTTTCACTCCAGATTTTCAGCATTGCCATTTTTTCACGCCTCCTTATGAACAGTACAGTTGTCATTTTTCACATCCTGCCCGGAATGTGTTTTCGCACATGTGGTGCACAATGGTGCGGTCGCTCTGGGAAATCAATGTTTGGGACAGATTAAGAAAATCACAGTGACACTGGTTATGAGCGGAAGTCCCAAAATGCCTATGTTGAAAATTTGGTGACAAAGGTCCACAAAATGACTATGTTATGAGCCTGCATTGCGCAATTTCCACGCACACTCGTAACTTCAAGAATTTGTAATATTTTTCACTCCAGATCTGCAACATTGCCATTTTTGCACACCTCCTTATGAATAGTGCAGCTGTCATTTTTCACAACCTGCTCGATCTGTGTTTTTGCACACCTTGCGCAGAATGGCGCAGTCGCTGTGGGAAATCAATATTCGGGATAGATTAACAAAATCACAGTGCCACTGTTCATGAGCAGAGGTCCCAAATACTTTCGTGAGGCGGGGGTCACAGAAAGGCCATGTTGAAAATTTGTAGTGCAAATACCAACAAACTTCAGGGGTGTTCGGGGTTTCTAACCATAACGTCCCACCCTGTACAGACTGACAGGCGTCAGGGGTGTGCCTTCGGTTTGCCAGCTGTAATGCTCATGCCATTCCACCCCCACCCTGCAGCCAGTGACAGGCATCAAGGTGTGCCTTGGACTCTTCGCCCCCCAAGTTCACCCCATTAAAGGAATAATGCCTGACATGGTGGGTGTTATGCTGGGATAACATCCCACCTCGGGTGGTTGAGCCCAAGGCCACTGGCCGAGGGCTTCCAACACCCGAGAAGGGATGTTATCCCAGCATAACACCCACCCTGGAGGGCATTATTCCTATTATACAATGGCTCATTGTTTTATACAGAAAAAAATAATTTTAAAGAATTTGATTTAGTGTTTTAAAATATTTTTTTAAGAAAAGATGCTCTAGGTGCTCTATGTCCTCAATGATAACATCAGCAGGGATGTTATGCCAGGATAACATCTCTGCTGTGATAGCCAACTGACCAATCAGGAGCCAGAATTCTTTCTTGCCATTGTATATTCTCCTATACTGCATCCATTTCAGTGTATGTCCTTATGGAATGGAGTGACTGTAAAGCCGAACACCCCAAGGCACACCTCAGCACTTGTCGGTGTCTGCAGGATAGGGTGAGGTGAAATGGCATAAGCGTTATGGGCAACAACCCAAAGGCATACCCCAATGCCTGTCCATCTCTGCAGGGTAGAGGTGGGGTTGGCGTGAAGTTCAATACTTCACTGCCATTCCTATTCTGCTTCTGTCTAACTCCTGCACGTCCAATGCTAATATCAGCTAGTAAACATTCGGCATTGACAAATGCTTGTTGTTACTCTGCACTGCACTGTTTCCAACCTATCCCTGCCCTTTCTGAGGTGAGAGCTGTAGAACTGGATGCAGTACTCCATGTGAGGCTTCAACAGGAATCTATATAGGGTAAGTATTACCTTTTTTCTTCTGCTGTCAGTAACCCTCTCCATACATCCCAGCATCCTGTTAGCCTTACTACAGGCCTTGTTGCACTGGCTCATTTGTTTAAGGGATCAGTGTAAAGCAGGTATATTCATACATAAAGAAAGCATCTGCAGGACTGTGCTGCCTCACCTCCTTTACTCCTTCTCAGTGCTCCATATTAAGGCCCCATCAGCGACCTAGCAGCAGTTAGAGAAGGCCTTTTACAAACGTTTTTGGAGTAGGTATAAACTACAAGTCCGTCTTAAACTAGAAGAAAGACCAGAGAGGCATGGGTGTCCCTAGGCTACAGTTTTACTACTGGGCTTCCCAGCTCACCCTCATCATGCAGTGGGACATAGCAACTTATTGAACAGGGTGGATTGAAATTGAAGAGCAAGGACTGCAACCAGATTGGCCACAAAATTTGGTTTTCCTTAACATTACTAAAACTGTTGGAGCTCCTATTCATCCATTGACTGCACACTCACTTGATATTTGGCAACAGGTTAGACAGTATCTCAAGGCACCCAGTGCAGTATCTCTATGAACTAAAATAGTAGGTAATCCAGAATTTGAATCAGGTATGACAGACTCTAGCTTTCTTGTCTGGGAACAGAAAGGTATCAGGAGACTTTCTGATCATGTTCTACTGGGTACAGTGATTCTTAAATCCTTTCCACAATTAGAGCAGGAATTTATCCTGGAGGATTAAGATTTTTGTTGTTACCTTCAAATAAGGAAGGCACTATATGACATTATTATCAGTTAAAGCCAACTTGGAGTGACAAAAGTTACTGAGTACGATTGACCCTCCCCATTTGCCGGCTATTGGGGCATTTTGGGAAAAAGAAAATAACGAGACATAGGTGCCTATAATTTGTGAGCAGGCAGCAAATACCTCTTTTAAAACCACCATATGTCCAGTATGGAGAGAATACATTATCAATGAAAGGTATTGAACAGCTTTTTTGTACACCAGCTATAACTAAGCACTTCAGCACTATCAAGCCAGCCTTATGTTGAAGGAATTGTGGTGCAGTAAGTAATCACTTTCACATTTATTTTATTTTTATATATTTATTGAAGTCTAGGAATTGCAAACCTTTGAATCAGAGACTCGTACAAAGGTTCCATGTCAGAAAAGTTCACAACCAAAATACAAGGTGCAATAATGGAGTACAAGTGCAGGAACAGATTACATTCAATATACAAAATAAACACATATACAATATACCAATATACAAAGAAGCAATGTAATGGCATACCATTTAGTACAAGTTATAAATGGGAGTTTAAATACAGGTGGGCTTATGTTCAAGAAAGCAATAAGCAGGGGGGAGCAGGGGAGACGGGCAGAGAAACAAGGGGAGAAAAGAGAAGGGAGACAGAGAGGAGATGCAAGTGTAACCTCCCTGCAAATGGGGGTTCCCAAAAGACTTCCAGGAGCTTGCTTGAATGCTCCAAGCCTGAATGGTGTTTGACGTTTAAGCCATTTATCAGTGAGTGTTTTTAGAACCTCTGGTACTGTCTCTTTAAGAGCTGTCTGCTTGCAGACATAATTAGTTTGTATGGGGGACTGTGTGTTTCTTTGATTGAGTACCACTCAAGCTGCTGCCAATTCACCCCATTTTGCAGTCAGCCTAGAGTGCAAAGGGAACCTGTCTGAAAGATGTAACTGATTGCTGGAAATCATTTACAGTAATAATAAAATTACAGTTTGTCTAACCTGCTTTTCTTTGCAGTCAGAACTGTCTGCCTAGTTCCCCATTCTGGTTTTGAACTGCTGAACTGGACCAATCAGTGTGGGGCAAACTAGCTCTAAAATGATGCCTTGGACGAATCAGAACTTGGGACTCATAATCTGAGCCAGCCACAAGAGGATTGTATGGGCAGTGACTCTGGGAGATGTAGTTTAGACTTCGTGCCTTTTTGGACCAACAGCAGCAGTCTATTGTGAGTGACAGCCAATCCAGTCAAGAACTGGGAGGAACTCAAAGGAAGTGCCCGGTTTTGTCTGTTGGGAGTTTCAGTTTGAGATCTGAAAGTGAAGGGGAAAGAAACCCTGTGTTCTTCAGTGCACAGTTTCAGTCAAAAAACGGTGCAAGGCCCAGAGTTCCGGTCTACAACTTGTGTAACTGTTTGTTAGGACTGAACTGTCCTGTGAAAAGAATCAAAGGATCTCTGAAGAGTAGAAACCAGGCTCACCCTGTAGAAGACTGAAGAAATTGTTGAATTACACCTGGTCTGTCAGGAACTGAATCTGCTGTGTGTTCTCCTGGTTATTGTGCAGTACTTGCATTGGGATACAGATGCAGCCTGCCTGTATAGTGCTTTCTTTTTACCATATAAATGTGTGAGGAGTCTCTTGGAGATCAAAAAGTAGCCCTGCTGACATTGAAGGACCATATCTTTTGGAGGTCGTGAGTACTAATTGGTCGCTTCCCCTGTTGAATTGCCACATTAAATCCAAATGGAATTACTGTACTGCTGACTGTTTAATCTCCTTCCTTTTCTCTCAGGTGAAAGGGCCCCTACTCAGGCTGCCACGGGCTCTTGACCTCCTCATTACTCAGGGGCCTGGGTACCCAGGGACAGTAACTGGTAGGGATAGGGCCTGCACAGAGCCATAGGTAGATAGTAAAGGATAAGCTAATTAACCTGATTTCCCTGTCCTTGTTATATATCCCCCTAAATAAATCAGAGCTGTTTGTTTCAACAAAGTTATACTGCCTGGAGGTATTTGTCTATGTTAAAGTACTGTACTGTGATTGTTGCACTGTATCTTATTTTACAGGATGTCCCGTGCCTGAACCAGCCTTTGGGGTAAGTGCATACTGTGAAGGTAATTCTGCCATATTGTGTGGGCCACTAGTGGGAAGAAAGGGGTTGCAGTGTCCCAGAGGGCTGTGACCAAGTAAGTTTAACTATTGCAACCCTGACCTCTGGGTGGAGGCACCCGGCCATTGGATCCAGGCCCTCAACCTGTTAGTGGCAAATCAGGCAGGGGAGTAGCCCCTGGGATAGCGCCATCTAGGGGGTTACATTTTGGAGGCACCGCTGCATTGTGTGTCCTCTATGTGGCCATATTTACAAAACCACTGTTAAGGGAAAAAAAATAAATAAATAAAATAAATGGTACCCTGGACAGAAGTGGCTGTGCACCGGCTGGTGGAGTGGTGTACTGGGAGGAGATCACCCCAAAATGCTATGCTTATCCTGACATCCCCCTGGGTATCAACACGGACACTGTGCAGGGAGTACTTTCCAAGGTGGAAGGTTTAAAAATCCTGTGGTGGTGGGTCGGGCACGCTAATCTTTGCTCACCCACACTTTCCTGGCCCTAGTAGAGTTTAAGGGATCCCATAGATAGCTCCAAAGTACCACAGACCATTACCCCAGAGGGAGCCCCTCACTGCTTGGAGAGTGAACACTATGACAGTAAAGACCTGGGGGAATGAGCCCCACCACTATCTGAAACTTTTGAGAGAATTTGCATGTGGTTGCTGGAGAAGGGAAAACTGTGGAGGACTTGAAGAAACTATTCTGCTACCTGGGGTGTTCCTCCCCCACCACCCTCTCCTGCTCCAGCACCAGAATGGTGGCTGGAACCAATGCAGACTCCTATTTCTGCACCTGCCATTATCACGACTCCACCGAAGGTTGAGGATCTTCTCTGGCACCCTCCCACGGGAGGATGGCTAGGAGACCCCTGGATGAACTATGTTGCCCCCCAAGTGCTAGAATGGCAATGCTCGGAAGCTGCGTAAAGAGGGCGGGTGGAGAGCCTCCGAGGTCCTGGGCCCTGGCTACCATCCGCAAGCAACGGGCCAGTAACCCCTGAAGCGACTGCGTACGTTTCTTATCTTTGAGGCCTGGAGAAATGTGTGCTGGAGCCCAGACTTGATGGAGAGGACCTGGTGGTGGAGAGTAAGAAATGCACAACAGTACCAAGGGAGGAGTTGTCTGTGTATGTCTCGCTGGAAAATTGTTGCAAGAATGCCTCGAAAGGGTAGTTTGCCAGCGATTGAACTGGACCAACCAGACTGGACAGAATCTTTAAAGTCTGCCCCTTCTCAGAACTGCTGTTGCTTCCAGTTACGCCCAAGAAATGACTGGAATCCCTGCACCTCCTACAGATGAGCAATGAGAGAAATTCGAGGAAGTTGAGAAAAGGCTTACCTCGAGGGACCTGCACCAATAGCTGTGGCTAAGGACCCGAAAGTGGACTGAGGGTGGCCCATCAAGTGAAGTTCAGGCAGAGGTTGGCAGTCACTGCGTGCCTGATAAGGAAAAAGATATGCCAAATGGGGTTAACTGTTGAGAGATCCGGAATTCAAAACAGTCCCTTTATGAAGGCCACGCCTGCAAGTACGGGCCCTACCTATATCCGATCACTGGGTCTGCTATGGGGTGGTGATACCCACCCATGTATCTCCTGCTGATAACTTAGTTCGAACTCGATTCCTTGACCGTGGAAGTGGAGAAACTGAGCGATGTCTCCAAAATGCTTATCACGCCTGCAGATAGAGATGGGTACCAAGGTTTCCAAAGCTAGTAATACCCCCTCGCCCTGGCCTCCCAGTGTGCACCTCGCCAGCTCAAACTCCAAAAAGTATGTTTTGATTATAATTGTGGGAAGGATGGGCATTACGAATAGGGATATGCCAATCCCCAAAAAGACACTGACAAAGCTGTAGCATAGGCTACAAGGAGCTTCGGAGAACAAAATCAGTGGTTAAGAGGTGCACGAAATGATCCCAGTGAGGGACCAAAATGCTAATTCACGCCCTTGTATGTTGTCAGTTGCCCAGGCCCCCACTACCGCTTCCAGACTGGTCCAGAATAGTGGGTCCCTCTCCATGAGCATTCACTGTAAAGGTAAATGGAGTGTCTACAAGAGCTGTATTAGACAGTGGCTCCCCAAGTGACAATTATGTTTCAAGATTGGTATCAGAAGCATTTGTCAGACGTACTCTACAACCATTAGAAGGACTGCATGTATGGGGTTAAGGAGAAGGCCTACCCTCTATTCTGGGTATATCCGATTTGGCTGTCTTTTCCCCCCTCCGTGGCTGGAGTGGCTGAACAGTAGAGACTCTAGCTTAGTGTGTCCCCCACTGGCCTGTGTATGATGGTGTCCCTTTGTTGATTGAACAAATGCTCATATGTTCAGAAGGTGGCACATTTGTGTTATGAAAACAGGGGTCAAAGACTAGTAGAGCTTTAAGAGTTCCGGCTTTAATTAAGAAGGCCTATGAGGCGCTAGAGAGATGCCGCTGAAAATATAGAACCAGAGGAACCGGGTCGAATTGTATGGAAGAAGGATCCTAGTTCTGATCCTGGCAACAATGTCATAGTGTACTTACAGGAGAGGTCCACTGTGGAAAGCATGTTAAGAGAATAAAATATTAATGCTGATGTACCAGGCGATGGAAAATTCGCCAGAGGGACTGCTGGTCGCTTCAGTATTTGCCCGCTAGAGCCCATGCTTATGCCAGAAGGGTAATGGTCCAAGTTCATAATGTGTCTGAAAGAGACATTCGAGTAAATAGAGGTTGTATCCTGGCTAATGTGCATTGTGCAGACACTGCAGTGCTACCCAGCAGCAAGAGTTCAAGGAAGAGTGACAGACAGTAACGCCTGACTTGTTTGATTTCGGCAACTCCCCTTGCCAGCTGAATGGAAAGTGAGGATCAGTGAGAAGCTTGCCCAGAGACCAGGTGTTTTCTTTAAAGAATGGGACGAGGATGCGGGTAAGGAGCTGAGCACAATATCCGCTGCATGACTGAAACGACCATTTCCGTAGAGGTCTCTTACGCCTTTTACCTGCTGGATATAGATGATGTGAGATCGCATCTGCAAGAGATGTTAGCTGTTGGTGTAATACAAGAATCCAGAAGCCCTTATGTTTCCATTGTGGTAGTGAGGAAAAAGAACGGGTAAGGATGTGCGTGATTATCGGACCTTAAACCTACGGATCATTATCCTCGATCAGTACACAATGCCCCGCATTCAGGATGCTTTGACTGCCTAAACGCAGGGTGGTTTCGTGCGGATCTCCGCAGTGGGTACTACCAGATCCCGGCGGCCCTAAAGGACCGTGACAGCTTTATCTGTCCCAAAGGCTTGGCTTCTATGACCATGAGGATGCCTCAAGTGGGATTTCAGGTGCCCCAGCCACTTTTCAACGATTGATGGAGCGTGCAGTGGGGGACATGAACTTACTAGAGTTCGGTATACCTAGATGATGTTATTGTGTTTGGCAGCTCGCTGAGGAACATGAGAGCAGATTATTTAAGGTATTGATCGACTGAGGACTTTGGCCTTAAAACTGTCCATTGATAAGGCCAATTTTCAAATATCAATAGTAAAGTAAGGGATACATAGTATCCACCGAGGAATAGAGACCCACCCAAGTAAAGTTGAGGCCTTGACTACCTGGCCACAGCCCAGTCTAAAAGAACTGCAAAGATTCCTGGGATCTTCTGTGGTTATTATCGTCATGCTATCAAGGACTATTCAAGAGTGATCCGCCTTTACTTAACCTTACTACGTGTCATCCTAACCACAAAAATACCAAAGTTATGGCCCCTCAAGACCGAAAGCGTATTTTCATCCGGAGTGAAGTATTTGGGGCCCGCTGGACTTGATCAGAGACTGCTTTTCATGAGATCATATATCCTTACCCATGCTCCAGTGCTGGCTCTGCCGCATCCAAGAAAACCTTACGTCCTGCACACTGATGCTAGCTTGCAAGGGTTGGGGCTGTGTTGTGTCAAGAGCCTCGAGAATATTCTGAGAGCCCAGTGGCCTTTGCCAGTAGAAGCCTGACCCCATCCTAAAAGAACTATCCTGTACATAAGTTGTGTTTAGCTTTGAAGTGGGCTATTGTTGACCAATTCCATGGTATTGTATGGGGCTAAAATACTAGCAAGCAAAAACTGACAATAATCCTTTGACCTATGTGCAGACCCTTGCTAAGTTGGATGCCACTGGCCACAGGTGGCTTTATATCTACATATGACTATGTCTCGTATCGCCGAGCAGGTCTGAAACCACATAGATGTTGATCTCTCCGGAGGCCTGTTCCTGTGGTCGATTGGGTCCGATTGGCAGAATCCTGACATTCGGCACTCTCGCCGGAAGTTTGATGGTGAGGAACAATGTCAACTGACGCAGTGGACTGCATGGTGGATTGCTTGGGACCCTCTGAGAATTGCATACCCGCTTATTGCCACTTTTCTGCAATAGACATTGGTGCACTGCCTCAGCTGGACAATGACAGTATTCGGGGCTCAATCCTCACGATCCTATGATCAAATCAGCTTTAGAAGCCTTCTAGCAGGAAAAGATGTGTCCAAATTACGCCCACTGATTTGAGAACTGCACTGTTATACAAAGAAGGTCCTAAGTTGAAACTGATCAATAAACTGTTATATAGAGAAACAGTAGACAGAGGGGACAGTAGATAAACAACAACTGGTGCTGCCCACTGCCTTTCTCGCAGATCAGTATTGAGGTCCTTGCAACAACCACATGGGCACCTTGGTTGCATTGACAGAACACTTGACTTGGTGAGATCCAGATTTCTATTGGCCTAAGATGGGCTTTATGGGAGCAACACATACTAACTTGTAGTCGCTGCCAGAGTAAAGCTATTCCCAGAGGCCGCCCCCTTGTTAACATAACCACCAGTGCACCCATGGAGCTGGTCTGTATTGATTTTCTGAGTTTGGAGTCAGATCAAAGAAATATCAGTAATGTGTGGTGGTCACTGACCATTTCACTGAGATATGCCCAAGCTTTCCTACCAAAGACCAGAAAGCATCCACTGTAGTCAAAGTACTGTAGAAAACTTTTTGTTCACTATGGGCCCTCTAGTTAATCCATTCTGATCAAGGGAGAGACTTTGAGAGTCGTCTGATCAAAGAGATCTTTCTCTGTGGGGAGGAGGAAAGTCCAGAACCACTCCTCACCACTCCCTGGGGGACCCATAGCCTGAACGTTTCAACAGACTTTGCTAGATATGCTGGGCACCCTGCACCCAAAGGATGCTTCAGATGGAGCTAACAAATTAGCACCCTGGTACATGCTTATAACTGCACCAAAAGTGATGCCACTGGGTTCTCCCCTACTGCCTGATGTTTGGAAGAGAAGCTCGACTCACCGGTAGATGTGTGTTTGGGGTCCTCCTGATGGGGTTCAAGCTGTACAACTATTTACAGTATGCTAAAAGTTAAAGGCCCAGCTAACTCATGCACTAACTGGCTCAAACCATGGCTGCTAAAAGAAATCTGGCCAACAAGAAAAGGTATCGATAAAAAGGTGAAAGCACAGGAACTCCAGGAGGAGATGGGGTATTGCTAAGAAATCTGGGACTGTATGGCAAACACAAGATTGTTGACAGATGGCACCATCTCCCCTCATATCAGTGGCAAACTAGATGATCTGCCAGTGCACAAAGTAAGCCTGGAGAACAACTCAAAGATGTAAAACAATGCATAGAAATCATTTCCACCCATTGGACAAATCCCTGATTGAGTCTGAGCCCCCAAGATGCTCCCTCTGACCAGTGACTAGAGCTGCTGCTAAGAAAGAGATCAAGGAAGTCTGCACCTACAGAAGCAGAGTTAAATGTTCTGCACAAGTCCCAGTTGAGCATGACTGTCAGTCCATATCAGAAGAAAAGTGAGAGTGACTTGAATACCTATCCTTCTTACTTAACTGAGTCAATTGTTTCGGGGCAATCCCTAGTCAATACTGGAGATAAAGTTGCCTTCTGACTGTTCTTATGCCCTCAGCTTCATCCCTGTGGAGCCAATGCTCCCAGAAAGTGAAGTGCAAAAGCATCAGATCGATGAAATGGAATCATTGTGCATGTGGTTGAACTGTTTGATTCAGGAGGAAAATGATAGATTGGGGCAGACTGGTGATACAATCTGAACAAGAAGAGTATTTTTGAGTGCCTTGACAGTCCACTGCCAGTGTCCGAAAGCTCCATGCGAGCCAAATGTTGTGGACCTCAGAAACTGTAACTCCTGAGCGGAAAGTGCCCTGCAGTTCTAGCCTCTACCCTCATGGAGACTCTGACAGTGTGTGTGGACAATGCTGAAAATGAGGCTCAGAGTGCAGAGACTGTGGCCAGCCCCAGAAAGACTGGTCGAGCTGTAAAGCCTGTGGTGCACTCTCAGTTATGATTCCCTCGGGAGGCCTGTGGATTTGCCTCTCAATGTTGTCCATAAAGAGTGTGTGTCCCGAGCTCACTGCCCAAACTGAGCATCAGTGCTAATCAAGTTACTTGTGTTGCTCTCTAGTATGGTGCCCTGCCCCATCCAGCCCCAAGGTAACTGATAGGAAGGGTCCTCTCTTCAGGTTTCATGTACAAGAGGTAATAACTTGAGTTATGGTACAATGTGTAAGTTAGTACTCGTGTAAAGAGAGATGCATCGCAACAAGTTTCAGAAATGGTTCTTGAAAATGATGTATTGACTGATGATTACAGCATGTGAGCCTAATGCAAATGTATATGGCTGCAGTTGAAACTTATAGTACTTGCTTGACGCGATCGCCAGCTTTTCCCAGGCCAGGAAGGGTGTAACCTCCCTGCAAATGGGGGTTCCCAAAAGACTTCCAGGAGCTTGCTTGAATGCTCCAGCCTGAATGGTGTTTGGCGTTAAGTCATTTATCAGTGAGTGCTTTTAGAACCCTCGTACTGTCTCTTTAAGAGCTGTCTGCTTGCAGAGACATAATTAGTTTGTATGGGGACTGTGTGTTTCTTTGATTGAGTACCACCACGCTGCCGCTAATTCACCCCATTTTTGCAGTCACTAGGAGTGCAAAGGGAACCTGTCTGAAAGATGTAACTGATTGCCAGAAATCATTTCGTGCAATAATAAAATTACAGTTTGTCTAACCTGCTTTCTTTTGCAGTCAGGAACTGTCTGCCTAGTTCCCCATTCTGGTTTTGAACTGCTGAACTGGACCAATCAGTGTGGGTAAACCAGCTCAAATGATGCCTTAGAGACGAATCCAGAACTTGGGACTCATAATCTGAGCCAGCCACACAAGAGGATTGTTATGGGCAGTGACTCTGGGAGATGTAGTTTAGACTTCGGGTTCTGGACCAACAGCAGCAGTCTATTGTGAGTGACAGCCAATCCAGTCAAGAACTGGGAGGAACTCAAAGGAAGTGCCCGTTTTTGTCTGTTGGGAGTTTCAGTTTGAGATCTGAAAGTGAAGGGAAGAAACCCTGTGTTCTTCAGTGCACAGTTTCAGTCAAAAACGTGTGCAAGGCCCAGAGTTCCGTGCTCACAACTTGTGTAACTGCTTGTTAGGACTGAACTGTCCTGTGAAAAGAATCAAAGGATCTCTGAAGAGTAGAAACCAGGCTCACCCTCAGAAGACTGAAGAAATTGTTGAATTACACTCGGTCTGTCAGGAACTGAATCTGCTGTGTGTTCTCCTGGTTATTGTGAGTAATTATGCATTGGGATACAGATGCAGCCTGCCTGGTATAGTGCTTTTTTTACCATATAAATGTGTGAGGAGTCTCTTGAGATCAAAAGTAGCCCTGCTGACATTGAAGGACCATATCTTCTTTGGAGGTCGGAGTACTAATTCGGGTCGCCTCCTGTTGAATTGCCACATTAAATCCAAATGGAATTACCATGTACTGCTGACTGTTTAATTTTCCTTTTCAGGTGGAAGGGCCCTCACCAGCTGCCACGGTTTGACTAGCTACTAGGCCTGGGTACCCAGGGACAGTAACTGGTAGGGATAGGCTTGCACAGAGCCATAGGTAGATAGTAAAGTGATAAGCTAATTAACCTGATTTCCCCTGTCCTTGTTATATCCCCTAAATAAATCAGAGCTGTTTGTTTCAACAAAGTTATACTGCCTGAGGTATTTGGTTCATGTTAAAGTACTGTACTGTGATTAGTTGCACTGTATCTTATTTTACAGGATGTCCCGGTGCCTGAACCAGCCTTTGGGGGTAAGTGTATACTGTAGGGTAATTCTGCTATATTGTGTGGGCCACTAGTGGGAAGAAAGGGGGGTTGCAGTGTCCCAGAGGGCTGTGACCAAGTAAGTTTAACTATTGCAAACCCTGACCTCTGGGTGGAGGCACCCGCCATTGGATCCAGGCCCCTCAACCTGTTAGTGGCAAATCAGGCAGGGGTAGTAGCCCCTGGGATAGCGCCATCTAGGGGTTACACAAGAATGGGGATGGTGAGGGGAGAAGGAGAAAGTAGTACTTAGTTCACTCAGTAATGACCTTGTCATATCAAAAGAAGGTGTGGTAGAGGGATGGTAAGGGTGGGAGGAGAAAAAAGTACTTGGTTCAGTCAGTGATGACATTGTCATAACAAAATGAGGATGGGGAAGAGGGGCAGGTTAGAGGAGGGAGAATAACGGACAGATCCATTAACAGTGACAGCAATGTAGGGCAAGGAGATGCTGCCGGAGTTTATGTTTGAATGGGCCTAATTTATTTACTGAAGAAACCTCAGAGCTTACGCCATTCAGCCAGAGACTAGCCCTGTAGATGAAAGCCCTCTGCTCCATAGAGGTCCTGCAAAATGGGACGAGGAAGGGGGCTTTAGAGGAGCTTCTGGTTGGCTGAGTAGTTGGGGCAGGAATTAGGAGATGCTGGGCAGCAGGAGGAGAGAGACCAGTGGCTATCTTTTTAGCTTGCAGGCTGGTCTGATACATGAGCCTTCCCTTGAGGTTTAATCAATTAGTTTGGACAGGTCGCAGGTGTGTGAACCCTATCACAACCAGCCACAAGCTGACATTTATTTATTTATTCAAGAGTTTCACCAGGAAGGCATACTGAGCAGAGTACCGCTCGATTCCAGATGCATCCTGGGGGGGGGTTAGATCAAAGCAAGTACAATAATTGAGCACAACAATCACATTTCATATACATCATCTTAGCACATCAGGCACATAGGTACAGGTTGTAGGTACAGCATCTTAGCAGGAGTTAGAGAGTACAAACAAGGCAGTAGGCTAACAGAGTGTGAGCTAGAACAATAATAGGAATAATAAGAATAAGTCCATGGACCAACAGTGCAGTTAGGCAGTAGGAGAGGGCAAGTGCATCCTTTGAACTCATTAGTTACAGTGCATGTACATCAAATTCACATATTTGACACAAAGGTATGGGTTGCAGGAACAGCAGCATAGCTGGAGTTAGACAATACCAACACGGCAATAGGCTAGCAGAGTGTGAGCTGTTAATAAGCCATGGACCGACAGTGCAGTTAGGCAAGTTAGGAGTAAGGAACGTATCGCCGGTGGACGCCTAGGTAGGCGGACATGCTTTGTTCAAGGCAACCTTAATTCTGCTTAATGCTGTGTCAGCCGCCGCCGAACCATAGATAACAATGCCATTAATCGACAATGGACAGGACCGAACTGGTTACAGCCAGGTGAAGAGTATCAGCCAGCATGCAAGACCTATGTCTGTAGAAAAGGCAAAACTCGGTGTTAACCGCCTTATAGACCATGTTTATGTGCTCATGGAAAGAAAGGGTTGAGTCAAGCATGATACCTAAATATTTGAAGTTATGTACTTGTTCCGAGGGTTTGTCCTGACAGTTAAGTATGTTTAGTGGAGATCCTTTGTTTTTGTTTTGTGGGTTGGCAAACACCATTGCCTTAGTTTTTTTGTAATTTAAAATAAGTTTGATGGGAGAACCATGATTTGGATTCCGAAAAGAACCTTTGAAGATTGCATTGTAGTTGGGTGGGATCGGGGTGGCCACAAAGGATTACACCATCATCGGCTTAGAGTAACAACTGCCCAGAACAGGCAAGGGGAGTGTGTTGAGGAAAAGGCCGAATAGAATCGGGCAAAGGATTGAGCCTTGGAAACCCCTGAGCAAACTGATAGACTGGAGGAGAGAGTGTCATTAATTTTCACCCACTGTGATCTCCCACTAAGGTAGTTAGCGAACCAGGAGGTGGCATCATGTGAGAGACCCAGAGATGGTAGGGATTCAATTAGGAGTGTATGACTGTCTGTGTCAAAGGCTTTTGTTAGGTCTATGTTCACAGACTCAACTAAGTGTCCACAGTCAAGGACTTTATGAAATCAGTATATTCCAGGAGGGCAGTGGTAGTATTGTGGCCCTTCCTGAACCCATGTTGCCGACGACATGGGAGGTTGTATTTTGAGAGATAGTTGGAGAGTTGATCAGATACTATCCTCTCAAGGGCTTTGGAGATGGGTGGGGGGACAGAGATCAGATGATAGTTACTGTGGGAGGTTCTATCACCACTCTTAAGTAGAGGCATAACCACCACAGACTTCCATTGTGAAGAGGGAATTGGCCTAGACAGAGTGAGAGATTCAGTAGTTTGGTAAGGGGGGGATAGGACAACATCAAGGGCCAGAAGCAGCAGCTTCAAATCCAGGGAGTCTCCACTAAATCTAGATTTTCCCAGGACCTTGGTAAGGTAAGATTTAGCTTCCCGAAGGGAGACAGTCCTGAAGCAGAAAGGAGGGATACCTGAAGGTGGGGAGGCTGGGGCTGGAAGTGTTGTTGAAGAAATCTGGGGGGAGAACCCCGCTAAGGTCAGAGAATGCTGTGTTGAAAGTATTCGCAATAAGCTGTGGATCCTGGGTAATGACACCATTGATATTCAGCGGGGATGAGTTGGGTTTACCAGTCAGGTCCTTTGTTATCCTTGAACTTCCTACCCTGGCCCCAGGTGGACAGACGCTAGCTTGGAAGTGGGCAGCCTTAGCACAATGAATTTCCCAGGTGCAGGCATTTCTGGCAGCCCTATAGTGTTGTCTATCTACAGGGAGGTCAGTCGCCAGGGTTTTCTGCCAGAGATTGTCGCGGGTGCACATGAGATCAAGGAGAGGTGGGGTGATCCATGGGGTTTCAGGGCCTTTCATAATACACTTGGAGTATGGGGCGAAAATGTCACAGGCAAAGTTAAAAGTGGAAATGAAAACAGCAAGGGCACTGTCAACATTAAAGGCAGTGTTTAAGGGGGTCCAGTCACAGTTTTGTAGGTAGGCCTTGAATTGCCTCAGTGAACCTTTTTTGATGGAGTGCTGATGAGAAATCCTGGGGAGGGGGAGGGTGTTTGGGGAATGGTTGGACCAATTGCAAAGAATAAGAGAGTGGTCACTTAATGAGTCAGGTAAGACCATGACATTATTAAGTCTCTTAGGGTGGTTGGTTAGGACAATATCAATCAGGGTACTGGTACCCATCCTATAATTGATCCTTGTGGGCGAAGCCACAACCTGTGTAAGGTTGATGGCTTCAGCAGCATCCCTATGAGGTGCAGCTGAGGGGACTGACCACTTAATATTATAATCACCTAAAATGATGACCTCAGCCTTATTGGGTAACTGAGAGACACAGCTGAGTACAGAGCTGAAGGCAAGTTTTGAGTTATGGGGTGGAATGTAGATGGACATAACTAGGTGTGATTTACCCATGTTACCAGTAGCTATTTTGATAGTGAGTGCCTGGGCTCCCTTACCTGAGGAGGTAGTCTGGAGTACATGCCCCTTGGAGGGAGTCACGGAGGTAGATGGCACATCCTCCACCCTTTTGCCCAGCATATCTTCTCTGAAAACATGTTGCCATTTAGGGCAAATGGCAGAGTCTGTATTTTGGGAAAGAACCATATTTCAATCACAGCCAAGATGTCAGATTTGTGCTGCATAGTACGAGCTCTGGAGAATGTCATTTCTGCAGAGCTGCATATGTTGACAGAGGCTAGTAAGAGGCCACTGGTACGACTACTAGTGGAAGTGAGCATAGAAATGGGCCCAGGATTTGGGTGCACGTTGCTGGAGAGGAGCATGAGTAAGAGGGCAAGCCTAGTGAAGATGCGTTTCAGCAATTTAGGTTTGACTGTTTACAATAGGGGGCTTGGAATCAATGGAGGGAATTGGGAGGGAGAGGACATGGTGCAGAAGGAGTAAGGACTGTTTATTGGGATGGCCGGGAGAGCAGGATACTATGCCCTGAAGATAAGTAGCAAGACACTAATAGTGGCAGCCAGCCACACATGAGTGTTATTACTAATTTGAGGGGTAAAGGATAGTGGACAAGCAGGGGAAGGGATATGGGGGAGGCTAGTATCAATAAAAGGAAGAGGCAAATTAGCCTAAGTGAGAGCTCCATTATAGTAATTTGGGGGGGGAGTGACCTTAACTTAGGAGGCAGAGTAGGTAAGGAGTAAAAGTAGAGATAAAAGATAGGTAGTAAGTAACCAGAGTCAATGATACAGTGCTAAGGTTACTGCCTACAGTGCAGAGGGTCAAGGGTTCGAACCCCAGAACGGGGGGGGGGAAGGGAAAAGAGGCAGATGAGGAGGAAGAAAACCAGCAGGGGCAGGAGGAGCTTGGTAAAAATGGGTCTGAAGAGATTCAGGAGCAGTAGGTGACAGAGGGAGAAACAGTGGTTAATGATGGACTCCTAGTGGTCAGAGAATAAAACCTGCAAATGGGAAAGTAGGGACATTTAAAAACAGCACATGAGAGGTCGGGTGATGGGGTCATGTGACCACAGCTCCCCAGTAACTCTGGGGCCGGGGGTGGGGCAGTCAATGTGAAGCATCAGCGGACTAACACCTCACAAAAAAGGTCAGCAGCAGGTCCAAGGGTGAAGCTGTGCCTCTTCTTCTTGTAATTACTTCAGACTGCTCCGTGGCCGTGGAGGAGCGAGTGTGTGTGTGTGTGTGTGTCCTTTGTGGGAGCCTAAAAGTATGAATGGAGACAAAAGGGATCAGATTCATGGTGGGAAAAATCAGACACAATAGAGTCAGGCTGGGTTGGAGTGCACATGCTGAGTATCGCAGGGGAAAGCAGGAGAGAAAAGTAAATGAATAACAACAACTACAGAATACCTCTTAGGCTGCTTAACATTATTTGGGCCTGTCCAAAATTACAGGGCTGCTGGCAAGACATCCACAGTCTCCTCCTGAAACTACTGCCAACAAGGATTTCATACTCCCCTTCTAAACCTCTGTCTGGGCACTTGGCAATGGAAAGACCTCAACAAAAGTGACATATATTTTTATAGGCTGGCCTCAGTGATAGTGCCTAAAATGATAACACTTAAATGGCATAATAAGAGCCCCCATCTCTACCAGCTTTTTTCACAAATTACATGAGGTCAGACTGATGGAAGCCATTACAGCTCGACTTAGATGAATTCCATGGGACTTGGTCCACATTTGACCAACTAATGGAATAATTGTATTCCCCACTAGGTGGCACTATATAAAAAAGGAAAGAACTGATGTTACTGCTGTGTGTCAGTTTCTGTTCATTCATTGAGAAGGGTCTGTGAGTAGGTTCTTGCTGGACCTGGGTATCTGGAGTGTATCTATACATCCATGTGTGCTGTAAAACATGTATCAGCTTGTACGATGACTGTGAAGTACTTACAAATGTTGCCAACTTGGCCAGTCTAGTGCGCAGAGGGGCTGAGGCGCCTATGCACCTTACCTCACCACATTGGCTACCCGAGTTCTGAATGAGCTTGGGTGTATCGGGGTTGGCTGGGGTGGGGAAGAGGATCGAGCATCCGGTGGATTGCTCTCCTCTCCTGGGATGGGGAAGGATGCTGCCCTGCTCCTTGGCTGCTATCTGTTGGTGTCCAGGTGGCAGTGCCAGAGTCAGAGTGCTGTGGAAGGGAGGGGGCCGTGGTTCTGTAGTGTGCACGTACCTCCATGCGCACACACTTATGTGCCGCCATGGCAAGGGGATAGGGAGAAAACGAAAAGGGGAAGGCGCCAGCTTCATAAAGCCCTGCCTGTTTTCCCCTGTTCTTGCATCACTACCTGACCACTGCCATCAATTCTGAATGAGAGTCACCGGGTTGGGGGAGGACTTCTCTCCGCTTTCCTGCCCCACCATGGGAGACAGTCTGTGGGGGAATTGTCAGGGGGGGTGTGGGTGCTGGGCAGGAGTGGCAGGGACAGGCCTGAATAGCTTGATGGATGTGACACAACAGGAAAAAAAACTATATTAAAATAATAAAAGAAATGTTGCCAACTCATGTAACTGTTACTTAAATTACAATAAATGGTTTTACTGTTATCCTGTTGTTTGCTGCTTTCAGTTTATTTGACCACAGTTCAAGAAAGAGTTAGAAAGAACATAAATTAAGTAAAACAAACATAGACTATACAAATATTGTATTTGAAAAAATACACAATAAGGCTGATGTTTATATCTTGGGGTGAGATAACATCATAGAGACCTCTCAAGCTGTACCCTGAGATCTATGATGTCATCTCATCCCTTGTTTTGTATGGTTGCCATACATTATTCTCTGTAGCTTAGCTAATGACATCAGTAACAGCAACATATGAAAACTACAGTATTTTGCTGTTACTTGTCACAATGGATATTTTTATGTTTGCTTGCATGCATGTGCAAGAAACATAGTGCCACCATATGAGAATTCATAGGTGTGCCTCCCCCACTTCCAGTGCCCTGCTGCCTTTTGCAGGCACAGCCGCACCGTGCCAGTGAATGTAGGAGCTGTCTATGACAGCCGTTCAGATGCAGTGGCATACAGGTGAAAGCCAAAAAAATGCTGCAATCAGCGGCAGTAAGGTGTAGGCACTTTTCATACTGCCGCCCGGCTGTATGCAAAGTGTCTGCACATTGGCACTGCACTGAAACAGCTGTCATAGACAGCCCATCCCTCAAGAATAGCAGCACGCTGGGAGTCCACCCCAGCATGCCCAGCGCCCCCACACACACTGTATGGATGATGGGGTGCCTAATCCCATCGACTCTGCTGTGCTTCCCCAACAGAGTTCCAGGTGCCATGCTGGGAGCCCACCTCAGCGTGGCAACAGTCCGAAAGGCTTACAGGGGTGCCCAATCCCCATCGGCACCACTGTATCCCCCCCCAACAAACTTCCAGGTGCCACTCTGGGAGCCCACCCCAGCCTGGCAACAGTGCATATGGCTGACTGGGATGCTCAATCCCCTGTCGGCTCCACTGCCCCCCCAAACAGCCTTCCAGCTGTAAAGCTGGGAGCCCACCCCAGCATGGAAATAGTTCCGCGTCATCTTTAAAAAACAAAATGCCCTATAAGAAAAACAGTCTCTCGCTGACTGTCTTGACCCCCTGCCTCCACCCACATCCAACCTCTATGCACCTTCCTCCCCATACCCCCACCTCACCCCATACTTACCTCCGAGTCCAGCACAATGATCTTCGGTGGACTGGGAACAAGTCTACACTCTTCAAAGCTGACCACTAACTGAGGAAATGCCGGTAAGCTGTATAATGGAATAAATAGGGTTTTCAACTTTGATGCAATCTCAAGCATGTTTAGAATTTTCACCAAATTTTCAACATGGGGTTCTTGGAACCCCACCTCATAGTTCTGCCACTGTCGTTTTATTATTAGGGTCCCGAAAGGTGATTTCGTGGTCACTCGTGGAACCACCTTTTGGGACCAATTCCCAAATGACAGTGTCACAGTTCCTGAGGTAGGCCCCCAAAACCCTGTGTTAAATTTGCTGAAAATTCCCAAATGACTGTTTTATGGTGCATCGCGCAGTTCCTTCACAAGACCATAAGTTGGCAAATTTTTATATTTTCACTCCAGATTTTCAACATTGCCATTTTATCGCACCTGCTTATGAGCAGTATAGCTGTCATTTTTCACATCTTGCCCAAAATGTGTTTCACGCATGTAGCGCAAAATGGCGCAGTTGGTGTGCGAAATCAATGTTCGGGACAGATTAAAGAAATCACAGTGACACTATTCATGAGCAGAGGTCTTAAAATGGCTATGTTAAAAATTTGGTGACAAAACTCCACAAAATGACTGTGTTACGAGTGAGCATTGCGCAGTTTCCACGCACCCTCATAAGTTCATGAATTTGTAGTATTTTTAGTCCAGATTTTCACCACTGGCATTTTTACACACTTCCTTAGGAACAGTACAGCTGTCATTTTTCACACCATGGCCGAACTGTGTTGTCGCACTTCCAGTGTAGAAATGCGTGGTCGCTGTGGGAAATTACTGATCGGGACAGATTAAGAAAATCACAGTGATGCTGTTCATGAGCGGAGGTCCCAAAATGCCTGTGTTGGCAATCTGCTGTAAAAAATTCCCAAACTAATTACATTACGGGTGTGCGTTCCGCAGTTTCTACACACGCTCATGACTTCACCAGTTTTTTAATATTTTCACTGCAGATTTTCAACATTGCCATTTTTTACACCTCCCCATGAACAGTACAGCTGTCATTTTTCAAATCCTGTTCGAAATGTGTTTTCACACCTGTGGTGCCAAATGGCGTAGTCACTGTGCAAAATCAGCTTTCGGCTAACAAACTGATATTGCTACTGTTCATAAGGTGGGGGTCACAAAAAACCCATGTTGAAAATTTGGAGTGAAAATACCAATGGATGCCTGAGGTGTTAGGGTTTCTGACCTTAATGCCCCACCCTGTTGAGACTGACAGGCATCAGGGGTGTGACTTGGGATTGTCACCTGTAATGCTCATACTATTCCACCCCCACTCACACCCTGCAGCCAGTGAGAGGCATTGAGGTGTGCCTTGGACTCTTCGGCCCCAAAGTTCACCCCATTCTCCTATACTGCACCCATCTCACCATATTTCCTGATGGAATGGGGTGAGCATAAGGGCCAAAGACCCCAAGGCACACCGTGACACTTGTCGGTGTCTGCAGGGTAGGGTGTGGTGAAATGGCATGGCTGTTATGCCTGACAACCCAAAGGCACACCCCAATGCCTGTCAATCTCTGCAGGGTGGGTGTAGGGTTGGCTTCAGTTCAATACTTCACTGCCATTCCTATTATGCAGCTCTCTAACTCCTACACTACCAATGCCAATGCCAGCAAGCAAATATTCAGCATTGACAAATGCTTGTTAAGGTTACTGTCATCGCCATGTAATACTGAACCAGTCAGAGAGCTGCTTTCACATTGCTGATGACATCACAATGCCTAGTATAGCACTGAAACCAACTGTTAAAATCAAGGGAAAAAAATCTTTAAACTCCAGATTTTAAATCTGTAACTTGAAAACTACTGTAGTATATGGTTAAGGCTTATTGTGAAAAGAATTCAGATGCTTTCTAAATCTTGTTGTAGGAAAGTTCAAAGGTCAAAAAAGTTGTTGTACTATCATTCAGTCAATCAATAAAACTTTATTTAACCAGGCATAAACACCATTGAACAAGCTCATTTTCAAAGTCATCCTGGACATTAATACAATACAATACACAGTCACAGATACGGTAGCCAAAAAGCAAAAACATTGTACAGGTGAAGGTCGGTATAGGCCTATACATACAGATCTAACATGGGTAAATGGATTTGCAATTCATAATAAGTTCACATGAGAGAGAAGAGACTACATTCCTAGGCTGTCTCCAATAAATAGAGGCTAGTACCTTTATGAAAATAAGTAGGGAAGGGAAAGAAGAGAGCATAAGTGTGCTAGGAGGGAGGGGCTAGGATGATGAGGACCAAGAGTGGAGGAGATAGGCTAATAAGTGCTGGGTATTCCATACTAAGGATGTGAGCTGAGCGAAATTCTGAAACATAGGATTCGTGGGAGGAACCAGAAGCTAAGGGCTCATAGTCGCCTAAAACAGCTGCAGGTTTCCTTCAGGTATTCGGCCATTAGTGCTTTGAATGTGGATAGACCTGGAAGTGAGGAAAGCTTTAATGAGCTTTGCATGGCATTCCACAGCGATGGGAGTGAGAAATTGATTGCAGCCAAGCCATAGGTTGTTTTCACTCTGGGAATCTGGAAACAAAGTATGGAGAAGCATCTCAAGCCATAGGATCCCTTGGCAGGTTCAAAGAAGCTCGAGATGTATGCAGGAAGATTATCAGACAGTGCTCTAAAGAGCCAGAGGAGAGCATTTCTTTTCCTCTTTGTTGAAAGTGAGGGCCATCCCGTCTCTTGGTACAATAAGCAGTGGTGAGTGTGAGAGGGCAAGTTAAGGATAAATCTTAAGGCTCGGTGGTAAAGAGTGCCAAGTTTGTTGAGCACTGGTGAGGGGCAATGATTGTAGAGAAAGTCAGCATAGTCCAGTATGGGTAGGAATGTGGATTGTACTAGTCTCTTTCTGGCTTCTTTGGTAAGCAGATGTTTAATATGGTAGAATAAGCCTAACTGCTGCCTTTGTTTTTTCGAGACTTCATTCAGATGGCACAGAAAGTTAAGCTTATTAACCAACCAGAACCCTAGGTATTTAAAGGTATCGACTATTTCAAGAGGTTCACCCCGAAACGTTAGAATCTTGGGAATGTGTGTTGGTCTTAAGGCTGCCTTTGGTGAGAGAATCATGGCTTTAGTCTTTTTGGCGTTGAGTAGGAGCTTGTGTTTGATAAGGTTATATTGGATAGTGATAAAGTCTTGCTGTAAGTCCTCATTGGCCAAGTCCAGGGAAGAATTTAAGGTGTAGAGTACAGTATTGCCTGCAAATAAGTGTACATTAGCTGTGCGCAGATGTGAGCCAAGGTTATTGATACAGATTGCAAATAGGATTGGTCCCAGGATGGAGCCTTGGTGGACACCTCATAGAAGAGATTTTGGTGGAGACAAATCACGTGTAGCTTTGACTTGTTGTAACCTGTTAGTAAGGTAGCTGGTGAACCATTTGATGGCAGAACTATCAAGACTGATATTACTCAGTGCAGTAAGCATGATGTTGTGATCCACAGTATTGAAGGCCTTACTAAGATCAAGGAAGAGGGCAAATACATGCTTCTTAGAATCCAAGGCAATTTGCTAATTGGTGGTTACTTTTGCAAGCAGATACTGTGTTGTGTTTGGCTCTAAAGATGGACTGTCAAGGGGTTTAACAATTTCTGTGAATCCAAGTATTCGCTAATTTGGGTCTTGACAATTTTTTCAAGTAGTTTTGAAAGGGTGGATAGTACGGAAATGGGCGGTAGTTGTTCAGGTTGCTCGGATCCCCAGACTTGAACAAGAGTAAGATGTGAGCAGTTTTCCACGACACAGGTAGCTCGACGTGCTTCAAGAAGGTGTTGAATAAATGGGTGATGGTCCAGTCAAGTAGAAGTAGCCAAGTTTTAGGAAGTAGGGTTCAATATTGTCTGCACTGGCACTCTTTTTTGTGTCCAGTGACAGAAGAAGGTCCTCTGCTTGTTTAAACGTGACTGTATGAAAGCTGAAAGAGGAGGGATGAAGTTGGTTAGGGCTGAAATTAGCATTAGAACCAGCAGTGGAGTCCCCTAACGGGCTAAACTTGTTGATAGGCGAAGTGTCAAAGGCTAGCCCTGCAGTGGCAAAGTGTTCCTTGAGCTGCTCTAATATAGCAGCTCAGTCCGTGAAGGTAGTTCCATCGGACACAATTTTGGCTGGAAGGGAGGCATCAGTAGAATGCCCTTCAACCTCTTTGAGGATGTTCCAGAATTTGGCAGAGTTGTTTTTGTTGACTTCTAGTTCTGTTTGAAAATATCTAGCTTTTTCAAACCTAATTAGTTTGGTGCAGGCATTTCTAGAGGTACGAAATGCTAGCCAATTGGCCTCCAGGTGAGATTTCCTCACTCTTTTCCAACAGAAGTCTCTGTCCTTGAGCGCTTTTTTTCAGGATGGGAGAGAACCAGCCGGGAGTTGATGACATCAGTGAGACCTCTCAAGCTTCGCTCTCGAGGTCTCTGTGATGTCACCAACTCCCTCGAGGAAAACACAGCCTTGTAGTGGATGGTTGCACATCCACCATTCTATATATAGTATGTGGTTAGGGCTTATTCTATATGAAAATCAGTGGTTCTGAAAATGTTGTTGTTGGACAGTTCAAAGGTCAAACAAGCTGTTGTACTATCGTTTTGATGTCACATCGATAGAACAACAACTTTTTAGCCTTGAACTGTTTCTTGATTAGCTGTAGCATTGCACTTCACAAAAAAATACTGATCAACATGGCGGCACCGGCGAAGCGCGGTTGGGAGAGCGCTTCAAAGATTGTTTGAACATGGACTGCCATAGTCGCTCTGTGTTTCCAAACAATCAGTTTGTCAGTTTTATTGGCTTAAAATCATTGCCCCATTAATCTTCGTGGTTGGGAGCACAGCAGGGCAACAGCAAGAACCGTGATAATCGGGTCGGCAGCAGAGCGTCATGGCAGCGAGGACTGTGAGGAAGCAGCAGTGTGAACAGAAGGTATGAACCTGCACCGATCCTGAAACCTTGTGAAATTAACTGGCCAAATTGTGGGGAGCCATATACTATGTAAAATAATAAGTAGAACTGTGCACCAACAAGGCTTTGTGTTTCCATCTCGGGGTGGGGTTGATGACATCATAGGGACCGCTGGAGTTGGCTCTCAAGGTCCATGATGTCATCATACCCTCTCCCCTGTTAGAAACACAGCCTTGTTGTGCACAGTTCCTTATCCATTATTCTATATAGTGTATACTGAATATACACTAGCCTGACTCAAAATATGCAATTTATCATCACTTAGAAAATGGGTAAAGAAATTCTAGCTTCCTGATTGGCTAAGGGACTTGTCTAGGTGGTCATTTATGAGACAACAGTGCCCTACCTAAAAACAAGTTCCTATGCCAAGTACCCCATTACCTAGTCAAATCACTGTGCCACATTCCAAATTCAAACCGCAAAAACACCATTTTTGTCTGGCTTAGTGAACACACCATACCATTCCTGAGTTACCAGTTGAACACTTTTTGTTGGCAACCCCCGGTTTGTTTCTAGTTTGTACTAAAACTGCAAATGTGCAGGTAAACAACATATACCAAAAGGTTTAAATGGAACAGAAGTTCAGCTTCTCCATGCCGCGTGAAATGCCACTTGTGTGCTTTGCCGAGTAACCTCTCGCTCACAAATTCTGAATTCCCAGAGTCTCCGATCAATTGCAAATCAAACTCATTCATGATCCCAGTGTCCATAAGAAGTCTAAAGATACGTCTTGAAATAAAAAAGAAAATGTTGGTTCAGCGCCCTGCAGCCTGTTGCTCTTTTGCTACTTCCGGGTGTCCCGTCACACATTCCAACATGAGGTTATGGTTATGAACACATCTTCAGATTTCACAAAAAACAAAAAACAACAACAACAAAAAAATTGAACTGTAGCAAAAGAAAAACAATACTGCAAACACATGTTTACGAATGACCATGGGGAAGGTGAACACCACTGTTGGGGGTTGGGGGAATGACAGCACCTTCAACAGGTTGGCACAACACAAAACATAATAGTGCCCTCTAGTGCCAATCACAGCAGTACAGGGATTACTTTACACAAAAAAATTGTTTTGACTCATTTTATTAATTATTTGCATTAACGTTTACATTTTTACCCATTTTTCCTAGTATCCAGCCTATTTTCCGTTTTCTAGTGCAATAATACCCTGCAAGGTGGGTGGTATGGGTTATACCCACCCTTCCAGGGGCTAGAAGACCCCCACCTGTGGTGGCAGGCCTCATCACCACCAGGTGGATGGATATGACATACCACCCACCCTGTTGGGTATTACTGCTTGCTTGTGATGGGGTAGGGCTTTCATAACTCACTCTTGGCTCTGCCACTTGTGTGAGTTATGGTCCTGCTACTCATGCTTGAAAATACATTGAATATTTTCAGTCAGCCCACCGTATATCCCCTATATATTGATACTATTGTTGATGGATGAAAAAATTAAAATGTTTAAAAGGACATTTAAAAAAGGCTGCTGAGATGGACATTAACTCACTCAGCATCTGCATAAGATATAGCATGTGCACTTGCTAACTCATGTCCAAAAACTTCTGAAGTGAAAACAGTTGAGAAAATGAATGAATAATATAAAAACAGGCCCTACATGAAGAAAGTTAGGATTGAGCTCCTCATTCCTGCAAGGTCCTGTGCATATATATATATATATATATATATATATATATACTGTATATATATATATATCTATATATATCTATATCTATGGGATACATGATGGTGAGGATGGGATATGGAAAATATTTGCATGAGTGCATAATGACCTTGGTAATGTCTCGAGTGGCAAAGCCACAGGTGATATTACCAAGGTCATTATGCACGAATGCAAATATTTTCCATATCCCACCCTCGCACATCATGTGTGCAGTTTATAAAATAGGTTCCGTTTTTGCAGGTTATTCTTTTATTTTTAGGTTACCTTGCTTGGTTTATTTCTTGTGTAGGTGGTGTTCTGTGGTGGGGTTTTTTCCTGTGTGGGTTGGTGATGTTCTGTAGCGCTATTTGTTTCTTTCTCTTTGGTTCAGTTCCGTTCATTAGCCTGATTTGCTGTGATATTCTGTAGCAGTATTCATTTCTTTTTATTTGGTTCTGTGACATTTCTTAGTATGATTTGCTTTCTTTTCTTCCTCTTTGTGGGTGATATTGAATGTTGATTAGTCTTGTTATGGTGTGTTTCTTTGATTGGGTGATTATGTTTTTGCTTTAGTTTGATTGGGTGCTTTTGTATGGGAGTGTGGCAGTTTGCAATATGGAGTTCGAGGAGGACGTGTTGTTTGGGCTCTCTTATATTTTTGTTTTTTTTTTAGCAGTGATGACTTTATTTTTTGGGGACAAAGTGTATGGTTTAGGTATGATGTAATGATGTCTTTTTTTTTTAGGTGCAGTTTTTCTTCTGAGACTGCCAAATGCAGTATCTTCTCAGCTGTTTTCCTGCACCTGAAGTTAGCTGCTCTTTTAGAGCTGATTATCTTACTGGTGTGTTGCATTTTGTGCTTTAAAGAGTAGTAGTGCAGGTTTGCTACATGTGATGTAGCTGGAGTGGTTTATTTTCTACTGACGTATCCACAATGAATTTATTTACGTTTATACCACTGTGGTGACGTCAGCGGAAAGTTATTTCACTATGGTGAGTTTATGGCCCAATATGTTACTTGATATACTCTAACCCCTATTGTATAAATATATGGTACTATACTTTTTTTAAAAGTAAGAAAATTGTATGAAAAAAAAAATGACATCAATGTATACATTAAGGGTACAAAGCCAAAAGGAGGGAAATGTGGCATTAGGTTTCTTTGACTCAAACATCTAACCCTACCCTTGTGACCAAGGCCAAGTTATAGGTCTGGAGCTATTCCCCGCAGGTCTGCTGCTTCACGTTGCAGGTCTGGAACCCTGTACAAAGAAAGTTGTGACTCATTTCCTGCTTTGGGCAGGGCCCATAATGCCCCTGTGTTTTGGGTTGCGTTTGAGTTTTCTGTGTAAATCCCAGTTTTTGGACACTTATAACTTGGCTATCATAGATCCTAGGACTGTGAAATTTGGCATGCATCATCTCAGCATCTGTGCCTACAAATGTGGAAAGATTTGCAGAAATCTGTCCATTTGGAATTATAGAGTATTGAATACATGTGTTTTGGACCTTTTTTGAGCCTAACCTTTTGCCAGTGGATAGAGGAAAAAACTACAAAAAGCTAGGTGATGAAACTTACAGATATTAATACATTTTTATGTTGTTCATGATTATGTTTCATGTATGCTCTATTTGTTGAAAAGGTATCTGAAAAAATTAGTAATTTTTTATGTTAAAGTTCTACACAACCAAAAACTTTAAAGTAATATTAATAATTAAACGTCTACTGGTGACAGTTTACTGTTTGTGAGGAATGGTAGAACAAGGCACACAATGTGTTTAAAAATAATAATTTGATATCTTTAATTAAAACTAACATTCACACAGGAATTCTTCACAATATGTACTTCTTGAATATATTTTGAACATGTATACAATGGTTTTCAAAATCTGCTTCCTGCTTGATGGCTGTTAATATCTGCTCTTTAAAATCTATGTGCTGCAGGATGGTTTGCAAAATCTATGTGTGATGATTTTCAAAACCTACATGCTGCAGGACATTTTCACAAACGTTTGTAAAGATATCTTTCATGAAAACTTTGAAAATCTATGCAGTTGCACGGTGGTTTTGAAGAAAACTGTTATGAAAAATGTAAAGTCTTACACAAACAAAGCATTTAAAGTTGAAAAACAATAAAATGGTCATGAATATGAGGATCCCCCCCAAAAATTGAATGCAATTCTTTACTATAAATAGTCATATATGAACATAATAGTAAGTTTGGAAATGTGCTATTGTGGTTGTCAGTCCAGTGCCCACATAGTTTGGAAATGTGCCGTTAGGTTTCTCTACCCAATGCGCGTAAAGTTCAGAAATGTGCTATTAACATTGTCAAATCTAACTCCTCCCTTCCTCCCCTCTCCTGTACCCTCATGACACAAGCCGAAACTACTGGTACAGGGCCATACATCAATGGCTGGGTATCCCATACAAGGTCAATGTATTCAAAATTTGTAAATAGCAGCCCTAATCGTCACTCCATGCACAGTCCCTACTGCTGACTGACACTACAAGCTATGGCTGCTCTCACAAGTTGCAGGGTCTTCATGAGACTAGGATCTACTGTATTGGGAGTTTTGTGGAATTGATATTCTGGTATGGCACAAATTGGGCACTTGTAAGTATGTGAGTGCGGGCACGTGTGTGATAATCAGATCTTCTGGGGATTGGAAAATGTTGGTCATTGCCATTTTAAGAGGGGTTGAGAGGCAGTCTTTTTAGTTATGATGGTGACAGAACTGACATGGGACTGGACCAGCATCTTTAGCCAGCCACTACACCAAAGGTATGGACATTTTTCCACAGTATGGGAGATGGGGGGTGGGTTGTAATTGTACTTAAATTTCAAACTGGGAATTTGTAATATTACTGATGATCAGAAACTTGTGAATTTGTGAAAATAATACACAGATTAAGCAATGATTTCTAGGTTATCTCATGTCCCATGCTGAAAAGTCCTTGGCATCTACTTTAGTGACTCCCATTCCCTCTCCCAGTGCCATGCCGAAAAGTCTGTGGCATCTAAGGGCTCCCCCCTTACTCTCCCCAGTCCTGTGTCAAAATGTCCCTGGTGTATAGTAGCACCACATTCCTTTTCTTGGATCCATTTCAAAAAGACCCTGGGGTCTAGCAGCTCCCTCTCCCTGGTTCCATGCTGAGAACTCACTTGTGTCAAGTTGCCCTTCCCTTCCCCAGTCCGATTCTAAAAGGTGCCTTGTGTGTAGTGGTGCCCTTCCATTTCCCTGGTCCCATGCCAAAAACTCACTGGTTAACGCTGTTGCTGAAAGACTCCCCCCACCACCCTCATTGCCCCCTTCTAAAGATGGTACCTGGCACTCCCGTTGTTGTTGCTGATGCTGCTTCCAGTGCTGAATGTTGACAGATGGCTAGGTATGCTCGAAGAAGGGTGCTTCTTTTGAGCCATTGGTTGCAGCAGAACAGCAGCAGCAGCAGTGGCACTGGCAGTATGGTGGGACGGGATGAAAGGGAGCTGTAGGTGCTGTGAGCAAGTGAGTAAAGGGTAGTGAGTGTCAGCAGATTAAACTGGGAGCCAACACTGCACAGGTGGTATGTGCATATGGCTTTGCCCTCAGGAGTGAGACAGGCAGATGAACCAAAGGTAAGAAGGAGGGAGCTAGCAGAAGTGAGCACTGTACCCAAGCAAAAATAACATAATCACATCAGGGCTGCCTGCCATCCCTGCTGCTAGGTGCAGTGGGGAGCCACTGCCATAGTCAGAGTGGTACACAATGCTGGTGCCCTTCCACATATACTCTTTGTTGACCTCCTAGCTGCAGGTAAGCCATCGAGATACAGAGCAGGTGCTAATGTGGCAGCTAGCGTGACTCATGGTGTTTGGTGTTCCCTATTACCATCTGCACTTGCCCCCTCATGTTGCAGGCTAATCATCTTGACATGAGACTGGTGCTGATGCTGCATTTGATGCCCAGTACCCCTGTGTTTTACTACAAACCCTGATGTTCCTCTCCTCATAGTGCCACCCCAGTACCCTTGCTGCTATAGTTAATGCCTGGTCCCCCCACCCCCACCCCCACTCTGAGTTGCTATAAGTAGATGCCATTACTACAGTTGGTGTGAGTCTGTTTTAGTCTTCATCTGTCACCCTCCCCAATTGTAATACAGTGTTACAGTTGATGCGCAGTCTACCCTGGTGCTAATGAACTATAGTCAGTCTTCACCCCCCACATGTCTGTAGACCGCAGGCCGTGCCCCCTTACTCTGTAGACCCTGCTGCTGAAGTCCAGGTTTCTTTCAGGTGAACACTGCATAGTGATGCTTACATTGCCACACCATTCACATCTGTGAATCACTCACAAAGCAGCTGCATAGTGACATATGGGGCACCAGACCACAAGTGGCCTGACACAGCCCCCCTCCCCTTCCCTCATTTTAGTTTGCAGACACTGGGTATCAGCCAGTCATACAAAAACAATCCTCCACCCACTAGCATCCCTGCACCCCCAACTCTCTACACAAGTAAAACTACCCCATCACCCTCAGCCCACTTAGAAAACACACCCACCATACTCACCCCCAGCATCTATCTTTTAAATCAAATCCAGCATTAAACAACCAGAACAACCCTCCCTTCATCTTGGCTGAGTTACGAGTAAAAGGAAAAAAATGCAAAAAAATCCTAAGTCCTGAAATGCTCATATTTCGCATGTGTGTGGTGTGGATTTATTTCTTTTTTTATTCAGTTTTTTTTTCTTTTGGTCATAACTTGAACTTTGTGGCTGTTTTGCACCCATATTTTCAGGGTGGCCAAATTGCCATCCCATCTAAAGACCACTAAGTGACACCTTGTAAATTCAACCTCAAATTTTTGGGAGGTGGTCAACCCCAAAATCACATCTTGGGTCATATTAGCAAGGTGCCACTTATAGGCTATGAGGTGAATTGGCAACTTGGCCACCATGAACATATGTGGGCAAAATATCTAGAAAGTCCAGACCAAAAGAACGAAAAAAAAAAACTAAGCAAAAACCTTAATGCACATGCCTGCACAATACGCGCATTTTGTGACTTGTTTTTTACCCAGTTTTTTTCCATTCATAAATGGCAGCCAGCTAAGGTGTAGGGAGAGTTGTGCTGGTTTTCCAGTGGTGGAATTTAATGACAAGACAGTTGCCAGCCAGTTTGGAGGGTGCTTATGAGAATGGGGAATATCCCATACAGGCATAGGTAAGCGGAAAAAGGGTGGTGGTAATGATAGTGGTGACGGGGGAATAGTTTACTAGAACAGGCTGCTCAAGTCATAAAAACAAGTTCTGTAGTGACTCCCTGCAACCTAATTTCATTAATAATTGTAAAAGCGTTTTGTTCGTAAAAGAAAAACAAGACTTGAAATATCGACCTTACATGCAAATCACATAGCCCACATTGATGCAGTCCATGCTAAGCTCCGCCCTATGCGTGGTGCCTTGTACCACAATGAAGACTTTCTGTCCCCACGTCCACTGGGAGTTGGTTACTAGGTTGGTGCTTCCAGTCTTTGAGTACGTGGATGCGGTATATGGATCCTCCCACTCCTCTTTTCTTGTCAGGCTGGATACCCTCTGTAACGCCTTTTGTTGTTTTGTCTCAAACTCTCCCCCTCGCACACACCATTACACTCTCTCTATACTCCCTCTTTACTCCCATCACCTCTACCACTGTACATCTTTCATTGCTAAATACTGGTCTGAGGCTATGCCCTTGTACTTGTCCTCGCTCATCTCCCCCTCTCCATATACAATACCTCATACTCCCTTTGTTCCAGGAATCTCTGTTGCTTTTCCCTCCCTCACCCTCACTCCTCTGCTGGACAGTCTGCCTTGTTTTACTGTCTCCCTTCACCATGGAATCTCCTCCCCTTATCTATCCATCTCTCACCCACCCCAATGTGGCTTAAACTCCTTCCTCCCCACCTGGTTGTGTCAACTCCCCACCTGGCCTGCTTTCTCCCCTTCCCCAACTAGTCCAGGCCCCCTCCTCATGGTCAGTTTTGCATTTCATACTTACTGATTACTTTTCATGCTAATTTATTAATTATAGTAACAAGGTTGAATAAGGCCCTGTCCCGTTTTTTAGGCAGAAAGAGTTAAATACAAGGATATGTTCTATCCGATCCTTTTCTGTTTCTTATCTGTTTGATTGCACAATCACATTTTCTTATGAGACCTGGGAACTGATTACTCTGATGGTCTCATGATTCTCCGCCTCTTATCCTTCTGCTTTCACTTGCTGTTTCTGTTTTTTCTTTCCCCTTGACTGTGGTTGTGGAAGCATGTGTGAGTCTGTATGTAAAGCTGGAATTCCTTTGTTTGCCAAGGTATATAATTGTATTGCTGAAATAATTGCAGAAAGCTATTTGGAACTCATGGAGTTAATCTTGAGATGCAGCACAAGCTCATTTGCAGAATTGTCAACAGGAGATTAGTTTTAGGACACCATTTTCTATTTTGTTCAACTGCAGGAAAGAAACTAACAAAACTCAGATGCATTTTGTATGAACATAGGATGTATCTTAACAAGGTTAGGATGTAGAAATTAATTGCCAGAAAATACTTTATAAAAAGAGCAGCACTGTTTGGTAGAGCTTAGTAACTGAAATTTACAATTAGAGCTACCCTCAGAGGAAAGGCTTCATTCTGTTTGAACTGCCTGTGTTAAAAAATATTGTGCACAATTTTATTTTTATTCTATTATTATTGAGAATAATAAAATGCTAATTGAGAATTTTATAACTGCTTCTGGTTTTCTGATGCTTCTTGACCTATCCCTCGATGACACTTATAACACATATTTATATATCATATAATAATTCTAAAGTGCTGATTGTTTCCACCATTTGTTGAATGTATCTCAGTATGCTTAATGTGCCTGCCCTAGGCATCTGTTGCAGATGTTGTGCTTTCTTGTCACATTGCACTACTTTTGTTTGTACTTATTTCTTTTCTATGTGTAATTTTACTGTTATGATTGACTGTGTCCCTACCCCACCCCACCCTCGGATTGCACCTGAAATGAGCCTTGGATCAATGTGCCTTCCTGGTTATCAATTTTAAATAAAATAAATACTAAATAAACTCTGTCCACCACAGACATTTCAATGTATGGCTCCAACCAATTTTTTTTTAATTGTGGTGCACACATTTTCCCTTCTATAACACATTTTCATGAGCACTAAGACTCATGAAATGGAAGTCTTCTCACAAAAAGGATTTTGAGTCATGAAATGGAAGCTACTGTTGTCATGACAAAACACACTGTTAAGAAACAGAATGTTAAATAATGTTCTGCACATGTGCAGAAATGGCATCTTTGTTCTTGATAATTTGAAATCTAGCATATTTCAGTAAAACCACTAAAGTATTAAAGGCACCTCCTTAGGTCAAACTGTAATGAATCTGAAAGTTTCATGTTTCTACTGTCAGCCATTTTTGAGCTGTAGATAAAAAAGTATTAAAAGATACTTCATGCAATTTCAGCCTTCTAGAACATTAAAACTGTTGAACTCATTATTACCAAATGTTTGGGATCCAGAGATACTGGCACCAAAAATGTGCATACTAAATTCAGGCCATTCTTTCTAGGGGTGGCTACATTATTAATGTGCAAAAACAGAGATTTAACATTTAATGGCATTTATAACCATATAATTACTGGTGCAAATTTTTCTCTATGGGAAAAAGCAGTTGATATTTCCCGTAATAACTAGTCAGTTGATACGACTTTCACGCGCACACATGATTTTGCGAGGGTTAGAACAAACACAAGTAAACAGTTAGAAAGCCGACAGTCAAAACAGTATTTTTCACCAACCTGTAAGCACATCCTCATCATCAGCGCCTGCACACGCCTCCCAAAATCGGAAAGTCTGTAAAAATAAAAGTAATGGATAGCATAACGACTGCTTCACAAACCCTCAAGGTGAACAAAGAGAGTGTTTTATACAAGAACAAGGAAACGCAAACACTAAGCGCAAAACAGATAGCGACATCCGCCTCTTCTTTAGCTACCTCAGTGAAACAGGTCAGACTATAGATCTAAAAACTATCAAAATGCAGCAACTAGATGAATTAATAGTAAATTTCATTTTTTGTGTAAAAAAAATGATGGCACAGAATATGAGCCCAGCTCCATCTGTGGCATCGTTGCATCAATTGACAGGTACCTAGTGAAACAGTACTACCCGCACTCCATTTTCAAAGGTATACAGACAGATTTTATGGAAACCAAGCGTACCTTGAGCGCTAAATTAAAACACCTCAAGAAGATGGGCAAAGGTAACAGGCCACTGAAATCACAAGCACTAACAGATGAAGACATTAACCTTTTGTACAGTTCGGGGACAATAAACACAACCACTCCCACTGGACTACTGAACTTCGTATTTTTTAACATAGGCATACAGTTTGCCTTGAGAACCAAGGAACACTATGACTTGCAATGGGGGGACATAACTGAAGGTATCGACACTGAAGGAAATAATTTTTTAGAATATTCTGAGCGGCAAACAAAGACCCGATCGGACGATAATCCAAGGGACGTTAGACCAGTAAAACCACGTTTGTACCAAAACGTAACAAACCCAGAGAGAGACACCATCAGGGCATATGAAATTTACAAAAAAAACAGGCCCCAATCTTGCTTATCAGAACAGTCTCCCTTCTATCTAGCACCCAACACAAATGCAGCCCAGGGCTCACTTTGGTTCAGGAATATGAACGTGGGCATGAACAAACTCAGAACAATGATGTCCACAATGAAAACTGCTGCAGGCATAGCTAACTGTAAACGAATTACAAACCATTCAACCCGTAAAACCTCGATACAGAGGTTAATAGACTGTGATGTGCCCCCCACCGAGGTGCAACAAATCTCTGGCCATTGAAACCTGCAGAGCATAAATAATTATTCAATCCTGTCAGAAAAGAAACAGCGTAAAATATCAAGTCTCCTACAGTACCTACCTGAGACACAAGAAAACCAGCAGCCCTCAACATCGACTTGTCTGTTCACAAACCCCAAAAGTGGTCAAATGAATCTAAAAGAAATCACAAAAGCAAACTCTCTTCAAACAATATTTGGTCCAAACTGCGTGATCAACCAGGGGGTGTCAATAAATTTCTACCATGCAACTCTCAAAGAAAAGAAACAAAATCAACTGAGGCATCCAGTAATTGAATCAGATTCAGACTAAGTCGTAGCTAGTGACACAGTACAATCCATATGTTAATTAGTTGCCTTCTAGAGTAAAAAAAAGCAAAACAAAAGTAAAACTGAGATTTAACATTGATATCCATTAGAATCTATCTGAGATTTTCAACACTGCCCCTTAATTCATTTCAGGGACTTCAACATATGACCTCCTTATCCATGGCAACAAACTGTCGGCAGCAACTGACACTGAGCACACGGAGATACGAACTTCCCACTGGAGGACTCAGCTCTGTAATTTATTTTTAGATTGAAGTAACATGCTGCATGTACAAACATTACAAATGGAGTCTTTTTTCACCAATGATATTAATTTAGCGTTTGTCTGTTTTTCAATAAACTTGCACAGATTTAATTTCAAAAGTAGCCACTGAGCATTTCCATATGATGCATCACTTGAAACCTCCTAATACAGATCTTATTTATGTCAGTTGTGTTTGTAATAACTAAGTAAAATAAATAAAAAATGCTTATTTTCTGAAATAAGTTGTATGGCACATTATGACTATGTCTACTGTTTCTACATGCCTTAACTTTATCAGAGGATAAAAATTTGCACCAGCAATTATATAAATCGCTCTCAGGGTTTAATGATGCATCCCTCACCTCGGGTGTGCATTAAATTTTCATAATGTTCAGGACCCCATGCATTATTCTCTATATAATTACTGGTGAGCCCCAATATCAACCGGTTTAAAAAGTCATACCAACCGGCTGGTTGATATGAAAAGCCGCGCAATGCCGCGCTAAGTCACGTAAAGTCGCGCAAACAATGCAAAACACCAGTGACTATAAAAATAGAAAGATAGGCGGTGTGTTAAGGATTTTACACTCGGGTGATGACTTTCAAACCTCTCGAGGTTTACGGTCATCACATCACTGGTGTGTAAAAATCCATAACACACACTTGCCTATCCATTATTCTCTATATTAATAAATGCACTACAGTGCCCTTCTAAACTGAAACTACATTACCTTTCATACAATAAATACTAGGTACTACAGGGAATTTTGTATCTTTTATCTCTTTTCTAATACATCAATGTCATATTTTAACACCCCCTAGGAGTTGTATTTTTCTGTTCTTAATTACAGTATATAATTGGGCAGCTATATTATGAGGTTTTAACCTCCTGAACTTCCTATTCGGGGTATGGATTTTCCAATTTTGAAGATAATCTGTACATTGCAAAGTGATTACAATAAATGTTACTTTTTTATGTCTTTCATTTTGCCAGTAAGGTGGAATGGATGAATGACTCATTTTCAGCCATGCCTGGGAATTTGGGAGTTTACAACAGGAGTCGCTTACATCATTACAACATACACTTAAATATACTTATAAACATGCAATAAAAACTGCAAACTATATATGTGTATACATTATGGTAGAGTAGCTCTTTAAATTTAAAGGGTCAACTTTGCAATTAATAACTTTGACACCATTCAACAGATTTGCCTGAAATTTGGAAAGCACGATCAAGAACCATACATCTTGGGATCTGCCAACTTTCTTAGTGGTCTGATATATGACTGTGGAGTTATTAAGTGAGAGCGTTTACGGTTTTTGGTGAATTCTTTGCTCGCACCTACAGGTCGCATGGTTTGCGCGACCGGTCCGAAAACTTCAGGGAAAACTTCGACAGCATCACAAATGCACTTTTTAGTGTCACAAATGGCCCAAGTAGTGTCGCAAATCCACCATTTTGTTTTCGGTTGGAGATCAGAAAAATGCTTGCCATTTAAAATTGGGACCATCTAGAGACACCATTCTTTAGTGTTTACCTAGTTGGACCCTCAGGATGCTAGCTATGTCTTTATATTGGGGTTAAACACCCCAGAAATATGTTTTGCAAATTTCCGGAAAAAGTAGTGTCGCAAAGTAGTGTCGCACTCAGGTCACTTTCATGATTTCATTTGCGAAAGTGTCATGATTTGTGACACTATTTTGCCACACTATGCCCAAAATACCAGGAATTCTTTGCCACCCTGCTGCAAAAGACCGGTTTGGTCTATTGGGCTGAAATTTGGAGGGAAGACAGCCAACATGCCACAGATGTGCCTTTTGGTGATTTGGTGAAAAAGTATTGGAGGGCTGCAAAGTTACGGCACTCCAAAGTTGACACGTTTTCCCATAGGATAACATTATGGCATCTGTTGCACCTTTCGGTGCCTGTATCTCGGAACCAGTGCGAGATGCTGACTTTTCGTTGAAAAAATGCTTAGCCCCCCAGATGGGTGCTAAGTACAAAACTAGCCAGGAATATCATAATTCATATATGAAATTTTCATTTTGTTTCTATGTTGTACGGTTCCTGAGACACAAGCAATTTAGTATTCCAAGTCCTCCTTTTCTGCTCTGAGGCCCATTATTATGCATACATTCTTTGTATTCACTGTCTTTTTCAATGCAGTTGTTTGGGAAATGAAGAGTGTGCCCTTTCGTTACTGTGCCAGTTAGCATTTCCAGTTGCTTTTCCGTTACAGTTTGTGTCACCATTCCCGGGTATCGCCACCATGTGCATGTGTTTGTATTTTTTGTTTGTAATTCTGTTTATGCTACTGTTACTATTTGCATTTCCATTCCTGTTTGTTTTCATTTTTTCTGTATCAGCCTGTGCATTGCCATTTGCATTTGCAGTCGACCTTCCATTTGCATGTGTCTTTCATTTTGCGTCATCATCGCTGTTACCATTACCATTGATGCTTCCAATCATGTTACCATGACCGTGCACATTATGGTTTGCATTTCCGTATCGCTTGCATTGTTTTTGTTTCCTTTGGCAATTACTGTTGCTGTTACTGTACCATTTACATTTCCAATTGCAGTACCTGGACCGTGTATAACGGTTTGCATTTTGCACATGCTTACGTTTGCGTTTCTGTTTCCTTTGGCGTTATTGTTGCTGTTACCATTACCATTTGCATTTACAATAGCGGTTCTGTGACCGTGCGCGTCACACTTTGCATTTCTGTAGGCGCCTGCATTTTGGTTTCTATTTTTGTTTTCTTTGGCATTATTGTTGCTGTTACCATTACCATTTGCATTTCCAATTGTGGTACTGTGAACGTTATCAGTTGCATTCCGTACACACTTGCGTTTGCGTCTCCGTTTCCGTCACTGTTCGCTTTGGTGTTACTTTGCACTTGTGTTTCTATTACCGTTTGCTTTACCATATGCATCACCATTGCTGCTTGCATTTGCTTTTGCAGTTCCTGTTACTATGTAACAAGACATCTCCGCCACCACATTCCATTCATTATTTATCATCCTCATTCTCAAAAGAAGAAATTAGAGGCAAAAACTCCATTTAATGCATCAGTTAGGTTGTTCCACAGTGACAAAAGCAGAGAAATTTGTGTTAGGTTGAAAGACCCTTGACTTTCACACTCCCAACCAGGATCGGGTGCGAGTTGAATCATTGATCCCAACTCTCACCCCATTCTTCTATACCTCTGCTTCTTCACATGTGATGGGGTGAGAGTTAGGGCCAATTACCTCAATGCACACTCTGATGCTGGTTGGGGAGGTGGGCTGGGGGTCCAAGGGGACTTTCAACCCTAAGACCAAATTTCGCTTTGTCGCTGTGGAACAACCCTAACTGATGCATTAAATGGAGTTGTTTGCCTCTAATATATATATATATATATATATATATATATATATACTGTATATATGTATATATATAGTAGATATTATCACAGAATATAAAATACAGTAAGTACTGTATACCGAAAACAATCTATCAAATGTTCTCATAACAAATGCAATAAAAGCTGCAAACAGTGTCTCTATTTTATTTGTTTGTTTATTTATTTATTCGGAAATACACCTTTGAGCACAAGTGTTGTTTTACAAAGGTTCTACACCATTGAGTAGTCACAGAGATTGCAAAATAAATATACAGGAGAATGCAGTTCTATCAGAGCATTGTCAGAAGCAGTTCACATACAGTAGGAGCATTGGCATAAGCCATTCATGCAGTGTAAGTGTATTTAAAAGTATTAACGTTATAAACGAGCACAAGCAAGAGCAATTCTAGAGGAACATTGGAACATTGTAAGTACAGAGCAAGAGGAAAAGCATACTATTTTTTCATAGTTACAAGCTGTCAGAAAAATCAGTTGTAGTAGTTACATTTGACTCTGAGTAAGTGAACCTTACATTTGACTCCAAGTAAGAGAACCTTTCTTAGCTCCCTCCTAAACTGGGCTATTCTATGGAGGCCCAACAGGGTACAGGTAGTTCATTCAGCCAAAGTTGAGCTCTGATTATACCGCATGAATATTATTAGCGGCAGTATAAAAATACTGTAGGTACATCTTAAGAATCATTCTGTCGGGTGGTCCCATAACTCACAGCTTAAAAGTGCCCCAACTGTCTCTAAACTTTTTAAAATATGTGTTTCCAGAGTTAAGTTCTAGCCTCTATTTCTGTCACCTTGTTTAACAGTCATGAACCATAGCGTGACAGAGAAAGCTCCGCTATAGTTCTTTTTTATGAAAAAGTTCTCACTGATGTTTTATGTAGCAATTTAAAGTTCTTACTGATGTTTTATGTAGCAGTTTAGTATTCTGAACTTTTACTAGCCTATCGCTTAGCACTTTAGGTGTAGCAGTTACCGAAGTCTTTCGTAAAAATGTCAATGTTGAATAATAAATTCTTAGTTGAGGAGACATTGCACCATACTTTTTGTACAGATCACAGTGATGTTGTTGTTTCCCTGCCTGAACAGAAAATGTGCCAATATTGTTAAATGTGACCATATATTTATGTAAAGTTGTGTCCAGTAGATTGAATAACAGAATTGAATTGTACTCCAGAGCTGGAAGAAGAACCTGTTTTGCTATGGAATTGAACTGTTCTGATTTCTATATAACTATCCCAACTTAATATTAACTTTTGTGTAACCTTGTGAATGTGAGCTTGGAATGTCAATGTCTGGTTCAGAATGGATCCCTAAATAATCAAAATGTGTTGCCTCTTCCAATGTGTAACCCTTTGTCCTTACTATTGACGTTTTACTCTCCTATTAAACCTTTTTGTTATTTTGTTCCAAATGCCACAATTTTTTCTAATTTAACAGAATGTTATCAGTCAACCAAGTCTGTAGAATAGCATACACTGATTGCATGTGTGTTTCTAAGTCCACCCTGTTCTCCTGCACAGTAAAGCATTGTATTATCTGCATACATGACTGACATATCCTTGCAGAGATTTAGCAGGTCATTACAAAAGTGGAAACAGGAGCAGATTGAACTGAGCCATGTGGTACCCCAATGTCTATTTCTCGCAATTTAGACCTTTTTGGCCCTACTTTTACCATTTGTTTGCTTTTAGATAAATAGTTAACAAACCATTGTAACATATACTCCTCTGCATGTATATTGGCTGATTTTCATATCAGCATGGGCTGGTCCACCAAATTGAAGACCTTGGACAGGTCAACAAATACTGTTCCAAGGAGTAAGCTGTTATCCATGTTATCATAAATGTTGCTAGTTAACCTGACCAAGGCTATTGATGTACTATACCCCTCACAGAACCCATACTGATCAGCTGTAAACAAGTTGTTAATTCCATAGGTTTAGATTAGTTGATCGAATGTTATTTTTTCTAGTAACTTTGCTAAAGCAGGTAAAACCAATATTGGTCTGAAATTTGAAACTATTTGTTTATACTCAGCCTTGTATATTAGGATTATGGTTGCATTTTCCATCACTCGGGAACTTCATCTGTGTACAAGCACAAAGTAAACAAATAGGTCACAGGTTTAGCTATTTGTTTTGCTATTAATTCTAACAGTCTTGGTAAAAGGCCATCAGCACCTGCCCCTGTACTACTTTCTACTACTAACAGATCTATTGTTTCCTTTTCAGTCACTTTTAAAAAATGGACGTTTTTAACATTTTCTTTATCTAAACCAAAAACTCTACTTCCTGCAGAAATCTGACCTAATTGATTTATATAAGCTGTCATATTTATAAAGAAATCATTACATTTTTCTATGATCATCATGTTATTACTAATTAAGTCATCATCAATATTTACTTTATTGACTCCTGCTTGCTTGAAGTTTGGTAGAACTCTTTTTAAGAGTCCCAAAAAGTTTCTAAGGTTGGCTAAGTCTAGGCTTTTTTTCTTTCCAGTAGGTTTGTTTGGATTTTTTTAAATTCATTTTTGCACATGTTCTGAGATCTATAATAGGTGTTTGATTATATTTTGATTCAGTTTTTTTTTTGCATTGTTTCCAGAGTGCAGCCCTTGTTTTTATTAATGCAGTTAATTAATTAGGAATTAAGTAGCAATGGAAGTAATAAAAATTGCTTGTTTTCATCTGCCTTGTTTCTAGTTCTTTAAATCTGCTGTATAAAAGGTTATTTCTGATGTGAATCCCTGCGTCCTAATGAAGCATTTGAGAAATGCAAAGTGCAAGGAGTTTTGTCAGGGAACCTCTTTTGGGCTTCGTTTGTAACTTTGGAATAAACTTTACTTAGCTGATTTAATCCAGTCTTGATTAGGGAGCATGCCTTTCTCTGGTTCTGTGAAATACTGCCCACTAGAAGGTGGTGCTCGAGTCATGGCACTCCTTCCTTGACTTCTCCTTCTCCTTTAACCCTTCCAGAAAACCTTGCCACTGGTTCCTTCATCCTTGGATTCACAGATTTTGTCCTGAAGGAGATGACCCAGGGTTAACTAAGAGCAGTTATCTTTGCTGATCTGGCTAAGGCATTCAAAACAGCGCAGATTGCCTTCTGTTTGAAAGCTTACAAGTGCAGGCCTCTGACAACTCTGATAGATGGTTTTATACTGATACCAATCTGTACTTTTAGCATTCTCTCCCCCACCTCTCAATTGGCTCAGGAGTTCCACAGGGCTCTGTCCAAGGTCCCATCTAATTTTTTCTCCTTCCTTAAAGAGCACCTTTACTGACATTTGCAGAAATTTCCAGAAACACTATAGGCTCCTTTGCTAGTTCCAAAGTCCTTGGGAGGAAAAATAGAATTTTAATGTGGCCAAATTTTGGGTGGAAGGAATCATAATTTGGCTCCATGGAGCTTGAGCTGCAGATCCCTTCCACTTCCTTTGTGTTCAGCACCACACCCCATGCTAGCATGTTTTAGACGGGCACACCTATAGTTTACCATAGGCTAATATTTATGTTTTTTTTTTAAATAGTTCAGAGTTCCAGTTCAGATGCATCAAGGCCACAGTTCAACAAACAAGAGCCTTGTTAGTTGAACGGTGGCCTTGTTTTATCCAAATAGATACCCTGAACTATTAAAAAAAAATAAAAAATCAGCCCCTGTAGTAATCTATGGAGTGCATTCCCATGCTCTCCATGTAATACATCATAATATATGCTAGCGTAGGGTGGTGCTGAACACAAGGAAGTGGAAGGGATTTGCAGCTCTCAGCTCCATAGAGCTGAATTACAATCCCTTCCATCACAAAAACTAGCAACATTAAAATTCTCCTTTTGGACTTCCAGTGACATCACTTCATGGTCGGCAGCTGAACTCCGGACCTCCACTACCATCCCTCTTTAATTGTTGGACATTGATTAGTCTGCAAACCTCCGAAAGATAAATTCCTACCTCTCCACACACCTACAATGGCCGGGAAGCCCCCCCAGGTTGAAACTGGCAAAATCAACAGGCAAATCGGGAGGCAAGCTGAAACAACTGATTCTCAGCGAGGACATGGAGGGATTTGAGGCCCTGACACCGCATGGTTGCTCGCAATCTGAATCTTTAATAGAGCCCGAACTTGAGGAATCAGACACCCCAGTGGAAACAGCCTGCACTCTGCAGCACATCCTCACCACAGTTACTAAAATAGATTTGTCGCTGAGGACCCGATGCAAGATGTCCAATTGCTCGACAAGAAAGTGTTGGCAAATCTGAGCAGAGTAACTGAACTGTCGGAGGCCCAGGACACATGAGCGACTCCTGTTGCTACTACTGCAGTGGGAAACACAGGTCCAGTCTTAGCTGGAGGACCTGGAAAACAGCATGCCACAATAATTTTCATATTCACGGCGTGCCTGAAGGAGCAGAAGAGGGCTTTGCCAGCCCCATTGATTTCATTCAGCATCTACTCCTTGCCGCTGTGTTCATATCACTCGACTTAAATCTGACATAGACAGGTCACACAGATTGTTGGGCCCACACCCAGAAGACCCTAATACTAGGTCCCAGCCGGGTCATCAGAATGGTTTATTTCAGAGCAAGGACTGCATACTAAAAGAAGCATGGCACTTGAAGGATTTAAAATACCAAGTGACAGCTATATTTTTAATCAGGATTTTTCCACCACCTTACAGGCTGAATGCCAACAAGTAAGAGCAGTCATAAAAGAACTTAAGGCAAAAAGATATAAAGTGCAATTACAGTACCCAGCTAAAATCTGCCTACTTGTGGAGTCAGACCGAGGACCCACAATTCGCTGAGCAGCCCCAGCACTGCAAGAACTGGGCATTACTCCCCAAACTTGGAATTGCAGTGACTGGAAAATAAATTGCATCATCAGCATAGGAAGTGACAGGCAAAGGACAGAATAAGAAATGAGGTCCACCAGGATCCCTCTTAGGGTGTACTTTTCATGAATGTCGCACCGCTGATCAACCAAGCAGAAAAAAGAAGCCAAGGTGGGCAAGGGAACCTGCATGCAGCCAGATCTCCCAAATGTTGAGTTACTGTGGGTATTAAAATGAAAAGGGAGACCTTTATACAGAGGGGATAGCCCTGTAAGGAGAGTGGGCTCACTTCCCTTATTAATGGGTCCAAATGATTATTATTTGATTATGGACCTGTTGAAAGACACTTCATATGTTACCATAAAGTTATTTTGGACATAATGACCAGAAAGGCGTCCACTATGGTCTGGTTTGAATGGGGCCTGCCTAAGAGTTAATTGGGGGTTCCTAAAGCAACATTTAAAAGATAATCTACAATTAGTGAAAACAAGGATATCTTGTTTGGCTCTCAAAGAAGCGGAAAAAGGAATAAATGGGAAGGGGGAGGGGGTATTAAGAGCCAAACACGCTGAGATGAAAAAAGAAAATAAACCAATCAGCAACAAGATTATGAAGGGAAAATGGAACATCATGCAGGGAGGTTTGACATCTTGATCTAGGGAGAGGGGTGGGAGGTCAGGGGGAAGTGATTGGAGTCTTGACTGTGTGAATTCATTTTGGTGATGGAAAGCATAGTGGCCACATACCTCTGTTTGCTTAAGGCAGAGTGAGTGCCCACGGCCCTAGAAAAAATTTCCAGAAGCACGGTGTATGGTCGACGGCCAAAACACCAACATTCCCCACAGCGACAACAAGGAAACGCCGCACAGGACCCCTGTGCACCACACCGCGAACACCGTGTACCCAACACCACAGATGCACAGGAAGCACCGACGAAATGCATGGCAGCGATGCAGCAACAGAGTGCACGACTGAGCCCCCCGATGGTAATGACGACTGGCGGCACACATCCCGAACAGCCACCCAATGGACAGGAGAGGTATGATGGTGCAGACCATGAAAGAACCTTGGCAGAAACCCCCTGCACAGGGGGACAGTGGGCAGTAACAGTACCACAGGGTGCAGGAGACCTAACCATGCACAGCAGAGGGGTAAGACTGTGGAATGGGGTGCAGATGCTGGACAGGGGGTCTCCTGACACAAGGGCCTACACCTGAAGGCTGATATTCAGTGCCAGCCCCATCAGGTAGTCCCTGTAGCTCCTGGCACTGTACGCACTGACAATGTCAGTGATGCACTGAGCTGACTCCCTCCAGCACCTCCGGGACTGCCTCACAGCCTGGCTGGACACAGCCAGCTGCAGCTTCACCTCCGTCAGCCATTGCTCCCCCCACAGGACATCCAGGAACTGCCACAGGGTTGGGTGCACTGCACCAAGCAGGGTGTTAAATGCCCGTGCCACCCCTTGATTGCATTATTGGTGCGGGCATTCCATTCAGTACTGTGGTGTGGCAGTTCCACATGGGGATGGGGAACAGAGGCTTGCAGCAGTGGTCACAGAACAGGCCTGCTCAGCCAGGTGTCCTTGAAACAGTCAAGGACAGTAGCGAGTACATCCTCATGAGAGGTGAAGTACTCCCAGCCATGGAGCTCCTCAGGTGGTGCACACATCCTCAGGGCACAAATGCAAGGGCTGGCAGCATGCTTAGGTGCATGGCACAGATGTTATTAGAGCAATACAGATGTACCAGCTCCGCATGTTGGTGGATGCCACCAGACACACTGGCAGAGGTGGAAGAAGCATCTGTGGACGTCCATGTCAGGCAGCACAGTGCGGATAGCCTTATAGGCAGCAAGGTCAAAATCAATGAGCATGCAGCGGACTGGCTTGCAGGGCACAGCTCCCCATGATCTTCAGGTACACAGCAATGTAGTCTGGCGCCATTTCCAGCCATCAACACATACACTGCAGGCAGTATAGTCACCCCATCCACCCCATGCAGCGTGTACAGCTGCTGGAACAGCCTGGGGCAGCAGCTGAATGTGCCATCTCCAAGCCATGCTGGGCTATGGCCCAGGAATTCAAGCCTCCTCTCGGTACTGAAGAGGAGGTACCTGTGTTCCATGCTGGCCTCAGCACCCTGTCCTGAGTCATACAGCAGGAACAGTTGACCTGCCAGGGTTTTGGTGTAGTCATCGGGTATGGTGAGCTCGGACAGCTGCTGTGGGTCCACCATAGCATGCCGGCTGCCCCTCCGGACTCATTGTGCTGACCACTTCAAGAGGGTTACAGGGGGTAGGCATTCCCCGACCGCCTCACTCACTCCAGAGCAGCATGCCACTATGAGCTGTTGCCTCGATTGGTTCATGTCTCGAGCCCTCCGCTTCACCGCTGCCCTTACCTTGCAGACCCCAATGGCTGTGGAGTCAGGCACATGGTTGTGGGTGCCTGTCAGTACCAGCTGTTCCTTGCCCTCGTTGAGTACATGGCCCCTGCATCCATCTACTGTGTATTCACAGCATTTCCAATATGTTCTGTTTCCCCTTGTCCATTCATGCTGGTACGTGTACCTGGACACCACCAACAGTCTGCGCCTCTTGGCACTCTCCACATACTCCGCCGACATGCCTCCTCCCACAGCAGACCTGTGTGTGCAGGTGCGGCATGCCTCTTTCAACTCACCGCTGGTGCACTTGCTGATGCTTTGGGGGGAGGGTCAGCTTCCTCACTGTGTCGCTGTGGGGGAGTGTGCACTGACTGTGCTTGGTGTGCAGATTGAGGCATTGTATTGTTGCCCTAACACCATGCCTCCAAAATTTCCACATAAGGCCAATTTCTGATCACAACTAGTGATCTTCCATTGCATGGCTGTGCAGGGGAATTTTTTCCTTGGAAGTATGTTAACAAGTTCAGTTGGGGTTTTCTCTTTTTGTCTCTTGGTTTAAAACAGGGACTCATAGTTCATGGTTTTTCTTATATGTTAAAATTTTGTGCTGGGAAGCATGCAGTTACTAAGTTAAATGTTAAGACAACTCATTGACATTTGAGGATGATGTGGCTCTGTAGAAACTTAAAACAAGATCATGTGGAAGTAAGGGATTGGTTAATAGGAGGGATATTGAGGGTGACATGGGAGATACCTCCCCAAAGGTGTTTTTTTTTCGTTTTTCTCCCCTTTCAGAAAATGGCTAGCCTCAATATAATATCTTATAATGTGAAAGGGGTAACTTCCCCAGTTAAATGCACCAGGCTGTTAAATGAATTGAAATCACTTAAGGGCAACATAGTGTACCGCCAGGAGATGCACCTCCTGGTAGTGGAGCACACAAAGCTGTGTAGGGCATGGGTGAGGCAGGTTTGGGCAGCCTCACACCCTAATTCCAAAAAAGCAGGGGTTGCTATTCTCATAAAGAGAAACAGCCCATTAATTATTAAAGAATCAGTTCAGGGTCTACAGGGTCGCTCTGTGAGGGTTACAGGGGAACTACATGGCAGGGTGGTACATCTGGTGAATGTTTATGCTCCAAATATGGGAATTGGCAAGTTCTTGCTAGATCTCTTCTCCAAGTTGGCTGCTTTACCACAGGGGCAACTCATAATTGGAGGAGACTTGAACATAGCCTCTTTCCCCCATATGGACTGCTCCACAGGTACCTCCCTTACCAACCGGGCAGCTACCAAAAAACTTAAGGCTCTGACATCAGAGATGGGACTGGTAGACATATGGAAAGCCCTTCATAAGACAGAAAATGATTATACTTTTTATGCTAATGTCCAAAAAACACATTCTAGAATAGATTTATTTTTCATGCAGTAGTCAGACCTACGCCATATTAGTAAAGCAGAGATCCACCCCATCACCTTATTGGGCCATGGGTCAGTATCTGTCAGACTCAATTGGGGCCAGGATAGGGGAGTTAATATGTGAAGACTTAATACTGCTCTATTGAACAATCAAAACTTTATAAAGCAGTTGGACCAAGTGGCCATAAATTTGGCTACAGACTCTCCAATGCAAGAGTGCTCCCCACAGATATGGTGGGATACACATAATGCAGTTCTGCGAGGTCAAGCTATCTGTTATGCCTCTGCTCAAAAGAAATTAGCCCTGGCTAAAACTACTCAGTTGATTAATAGGATCACAGAATTAGAGAGACAACTTAAACAGAACCCAGGGAAAAATAAAATCAGGTGGGACTTAAATAAAGTAAGGATCGAACTTACGAGGTTAGAGGAGAAAAAAGCAGAAGGAGCTTTAAGGTTCACAGGTCAAAAATATTATTGGGGGAAGGGAGGCAGCTGGGCTCTTGGCCTTTAGCTTAAGAAAGGCCGAGGCTGAAAGAAATATTCCCACCATAATGGATGAGAAGGGTAGAACCTGGCCATTACCTAAAGATGTAGCACACCAATTTAAGAACTTTTACCAAACCCTTTATGTGGAAGATAAAACTGACAAACAGGTTTGATCAGATACCAAAACCTTTCTGGACTCCATAACCCTCCCCAAACTCTCTCAAGAGGCACAGAAATTATTATCAGCCCCTATAACTTACCAAGAAATAACGCAAACTATCTCAGGTCTCCCAGTGGGTAAATCCCCTCGTTCTGTTGGACTGTGGGCAGAATTCTATAAAAAACTCAAGGAAACTATAATACCCTGGCTGCTGAAGGTCTTTAACACCTGTTTGGAGGAGAATCATTTGCCTATGTCCTGGGAAGAGGTGATGATATCGGTCATCCCTAAGCCTGGCAAACCAGGAACTACATGTACAGACTTCAGACCGATATCGCTCTTTAACCAGGACCTGAAAATTCTCACCAGAATTTTAGCAACATGACTTCAGAAACATATAGAGAAGTTGGTTCATCCTAACCAGATGGGGTTTATACCCCATCGACATATGTTAGATAATGTTCAACTGTTGTTGAATATTATGTTGCAGAGTACTCAAGCCCTCTCCCTCAAGTAGCATTATTTTTAGATGCAGAAAAGGCTCTTTATCACCTTAATTGGACATATATGAAAGAGGTCATGGAGTGTATGAGGATTGGGGTAATTTGTTAAAATGGGTTTCTCTTTGCTAGCTACCCCACAGCTAGGGTCAAAGTAAATGGCACCATGTCTGATTGCTTTGATATTGGAAGAGGATAAGACAGGGGTGCCCTTTGTCACCCCTGCTCTTTGCCCTAAGCATGGAGCTTCTAGCCCAGGCTGTTAGGAAGGATCCTAAAATAAGGGGCATCACAATTAATCAACAAATGTACAAAGTGTCGTTATACGCTGATGACACCTTAATATATTTGGAGGACCCAATGTCATCCCTGCCCCCCACCTTGGATCTTTTGGAGAGGTTTGGTAGGGTGTCTGGGTTTAAAATCAACCTAAGTAAATCTGAGACCATAGCACTCAATAAAGGTCTTGACAGCTGACCCCCCCATCCTGTAATTGCTTCCTATCAGAATGGTAAAATGTGTAATACCAGACAATTTATCTCCACTATTTATAAAGCGTTGCAGGAGGGGGGTAGGTATGCTGTTGGTTCAGTGGATACAAGAAAAGTGGCAAGAGGAAGTGGAGAAGATCTTACAGGGGATGAGTGGGGCATGATATGGATGGCACCACAAAACCACGGGTCCCCTTAATGGAGATATTTTCATTGGTGTGTAAACATCTAATTTTTTATCACCCCGTAATCTCATGCCATTACTCATCCATACACTTGGATAAGTGTTGAGACGCTAGATAATAGGCAGTCATAGTCATATCTTTTGGGACTGCCCAGTTATTTAGTCATTTTGGTCAGCAGTTATGCAGGGGATAGTAAAGATCTTTGACCTGTACAATAAACCCACCTTTGCAAATTTAGTGCTGGGCCTCCCGTCCGAAGAATTAAACACCCCAAGTCTAAAATAACTTTTTTATGTCTCAGTGGCAGCTGCTTTTAATGCAATAACACAGAATTGGTTAACACCCAAGCTGCCTCACATACAATAGTGGAGAAGCAATACTGAGCATATCAAAAGTATGGAAGCCATTACAGCTAGATTATGACTACAGACCAACCAATTTAATTCCAGATGGTTCCCATATTTTGACTTTGTTGAGGCAGAGGGTGGAATGTCTACCTTGGAGCAGCTCTTACTATCATAAACAATTTTAGAGACACTTTATGACATGCCAACTTGATTATGAATAGCTGTTGTCCCAATCCCAATTATGCTCCATGTGATACTTCCAAAGTGATTACAAGAGCTATCAAAACATGGACATGTAAAACTGACATAATGAGACTGAGCATGTCAATGAGTTGCACAATTCTTTATTGTAATATAGTTGTATTTTTATTATATATAAAATATGATGGTGGTGTATAATCCTTTGGCACTAATCTGCGGGGGAAGTTTTCTCAAGATGGAACTTTGAACAAGATGGGAATGGATGCCCCAGCACTGGAAAGGAAGTTATCCTCCATTAACGGCATCTTTAGTACCTGGAAGAAAAAAATAAAAAAACACCTAAGAAGGACAATAGTGATAAGATTATATTCGTTTTTTATACATTCTGATACAATGTTAAGGAATCAACTAACATCAAATTGTGGAATGTATGAACTGTACTGTTTTTTGCCTTTGCAATAAAATTATAAGTTAAAAAATAAATTCTCTTTTGGCTTCCATGGACCTGGGAGCAGGCAAGGCTCCTCTTAAGTTTTTGTCCTGAGCACCAGGAAAGATGCTCTTAAAGATCATGTGCACACCTCTGCTTTTTCCTCAGACTCATAAATACATAAAAGTACCTTTCCAACTTGTGCCCTGCCATTTTTTGTGATATTGATAAATATATGTTTTTTAAATTCTGTATTGTTGCTTCATTTGGTTGTGCTACTCCTGCTCTGTATCCATGCTGTGCCATGCAGTACTGAAGACGTCAATAGCATCATGACATCATTGGGGGTTCTTCTGCAATAAAGTGCTGATACAAGCATGCCTTTCCTTGTATTTCTGGCTGTCATAAGTATTACCTGAATGCTGAAGTATCTTTGTAATTGTAGGCCTAACCAGTGCTTAATTTGTAAAGAAAGAGGTGCCAGGGCTCTGAATCCAAACACCAAAGGCCGGGGGGCTGGGGGGCTGTGGGTTTTTAGATGCTCTGTGGTGAGTTTTAGGGGTTATATTGAAGATAAAACACATTTCTGTGTCAGGTTCCCTATCCCTGAATCCAGGGTGAGAATTTTGTTTGGGTGGGGGGAGAGTCAGGGTATTGAAGAGTCTGGCTGACTGCCGGTAAAGGATCGTAGGCTTATATAAAGGGCAAGATGCTATGAATTGACCCAAAGGCCAGGGGTCTGGGGACCGGTAGGCCCCCATAAGCTCTTTGGTTTTAGATGCTCTGTGGTGAGTTTTGGCTGGGGTTATTTTGCAGATAAAATACATTTCTGTGTCAGGTTCCCTTCCACTGAATCTAGGGGAAGAACATTTTGGGGGGAGTTACACGGAGTCTCCACTACCATAACTCAGAGTTATGGTATTGGAGACTCTGGCTGACCTTACTAAGTAACAAAATGTTCCACATAGCATCTTACATGGTACAAGTAGTAGAAGAACCAATTAAAACTGAAGCATGAAAAGTTTTTTTAGGTAAAGGATCATGGGCATGTAGAAGCAATGGCACAATGCCATGATGACCCAAAGGCCAGGGGAGTGGATGCTGGTAGTCCCCTAGAAGCTCTTAGGTTTTGGATGTTCTGTGATGTGTTTGTGGGATTTTACTGAAGATAAAACATACTTCTGTTACATGTTCCTTTATTGAAGATAAAGCACACTGCTGTTACAGAAGTGTGCTTTATCTTCAATAAAAGCCCCAAAACTCACCACAGAGCATTCAAAACCCAAGAGCTTCTGGCCAACTTATAACATTATAACTATGCTCCTGCAATTAATTTGTTACAATGGGAGGTTAGCTGCTCAAGTAAGAACATTTGATCATATGTCAGGGTCTAAGACTTATCGAACCCCAGGCCACGAGCACCGTACAGTACCAGGCAAAGTTGTACCCTACTAGATGCTATATGGTACATATTGTTGTTGCTTAATAAAGTGACAAGGTCTCCAATATCCTGACTCGTCCAGGTGAAAAAATGTTTCCTAGGAGTCAGGGGAGGTACTAGGAACCTGTAACAGAAGTGTGTTTTATCATCAATAAAAGCCACAATACTGAAAACAGACCATGTAAAACCCAAGGGTTTCTGGAGGCCATCAGAACATGTTACTGATTTTTGTACAAGTTAATGTGAGTGAGCTCAGCTCACTAGTCATTTGTACAAAAATCATTCATATTGGGTCGGTTGCAGGATCCGGTTCTATACCATCCTATGCTATGCTTATGTGCATTCCCCCCCATCTCCCTTATGTGAGATTGCCGTTATTCCCATTATGCCAAGATATAACCCCCCCCCCTTGTGTTTTAGGTTTTATCAAACTTGTATTGATGATGCCTTTCATGCTTGTCAGCCTTGCTGCTTAGTGATACAGTATTTGCCTGTGCCATAGCATTCTACCACATGGAGGCTGGCCCTGTGAAACAATATGTTATGCCATTTAATCTGACTTATTACTAGAAATTAAAAAATAGTGCATTGATATCTGTACTTTTTTTAACCTTTTAGCTATTATAATTATTTATTTCTTAGAGATAGTTAAAGCAGTTAAAGGACCTTGGTTGGCATGTGTGAAGGGATTAAGGATTTAATTGACTTAACAGTGGTCGTAGTATGTGCTGCTAATGCTTATGATTTAGCAGCACATCCTACTGGGAGTGGCACCCTACAATCACAGGTATCAGGTGCCGGGTACACAGACATTACATCTCCTTTAGAGCAATTTCAAAAACCTTTCTATAAAGATTCACCTCCCTCCCTATGGACACTGGCTCCACTGAACCTTTGCTCCAAAGCATGTTCTGTTTTCCTGTGTCAGTTTACTGTACTCGGACACAAAATACACTGTAAGTATCTGCAGCATTCCATACTGTATACACTCACTCACTTGCTAGTTTCCTGATAAATGAAACAACAGTGACACAGCCACACACCTCAGATACCTGCCTGGCCTGTTGCAGCCACCAGAAAGTGGCCGGCAATCACCTACTCTGCCTAGCATTCAGCCTGTATGTGTGTGTGTGGGGGGGGGGGGACTTTCAGCAGGCTAGCACATCAGCTTGCTAGTACACAGTCTTTCAGCAGGCTAGCACATCAGCTTGCTAGTACACAGTCTTTCAGCAGGCTAGCACATGAGCCTGTTACTCAGTCTTCTGCATACTCAGCCAAACCATTTAACAGGCTGCTTCATGCATGTTTAAAACATTTGATAAGTCTAACCTCTGCCCACAGCCACTCTCACAAAAATACCATACCCCCTTTTCATTTTTTCTAGTCTATATCCACCTGTCTTGAAAACTGGGGAGCAGTATTCTACCCCCCCCCCGACCGGGGTTATTATTCTCATCCCCTGGCAGTGGGTATTTTTTGCTATACTCCCCTCCCCATTTAATTAGATCAAATTCACACCCAACCAGCCAGCCAGGCCCACCCTGACCCACAACACAAGTGCACTGTGGAGCAGACAGTCAAGGTGAGACTCTCTCTCTGTCTTACTCACTCACTCTTCAGCTCTCAAGGCACAATGCTGAAAATGTAATGGTGGTTACCTCCTGATGTACTGAGACTGTCAGACTGACAATGACCTACCTCCTTACCAGCAGCGCACTAGTCTTCTCTCCAGTCTGAAATGAGTCCTGGCTAGCTCTGTGTGACTCCTGCTCCCGACACTCCTCCTGGCTCCTTTCCCAAGTTCCAACATGACCGGTGGCGGCGGGCCCACTCACTCAAGTAACTACTGTCTTGTCATGGCCCTTGAATTGACCAGCCGGTCAAGCGGGGGGGTGGTTCAGTGACTAGGAGCGGTAAGGTAACAGATGGACTAACACCATGGTACTAGACTGCAGCAAGAGACACAGTCACGAACGGCCGGGAAATGGCATTGGTCAGCAGGAAGAGATCCTCACAGGACCGCTGGAGGATATACCGATCAGGATTCGATGCACTGCACTGCCCTGAGCCAAGTTCTCACACTAGGGGTCACCATCAAAAATAAATCCATCCAGTGAGCAAGCACAAGTTGGCTGCACAGTGATGAGTGATCACATTATAGCTCCTTCGAATCCTTCCAATCCTATTCATCATTCCTCGAGTCACTAACTGCAGTGCGACAGTGCATGCCATCAAGCTCCACTACATTCAAGCCACCTGCACTTCTGATTGGTTCACGATGGAGAGGAGGAGGAGGAGGAGCAGACTTGTCCGCGATCAATCAGGGCCTGACTTGAGTACTATAGTTCTTCCAAGCCTCCTCATCATTCCTTGAGTCATTGACTGCAGTGCAACAGTGCGTGCCATCAAGTGCCACCACATTTAAGCTGCCATGCGCTTCTGATTGACTCACAATGGAGAGGAGGAGGAGGAGGAGCGGACTCATCTGGCGATCAATGAGGCCTGACTTGAGTAGTAACTTGTTTATTCTCCTGCTCAGCTTTGAAATCTGTGAGTGCTGCCACTGCATATTTAATTTAAACTAAATAAAGTCAAGTGCAATGTCAGAGAGAAGAGGTGCCAGGGCTGAGCCCCGGCTAGCACCAACACAAATTAAGCACTGGGCCTGACTGGATTTTCTCCCCATTATGCATTGCTTCAGAAGTTTGCACTTTCAGAATGTTTTTGTGTTTGTGTTGGGTGGGGGAGGTTGTCAGGAAACTGCTCATATGTCATAGGGACTTCCAATATACTGTACTACAGTCTTTGTGTGTCTCCCCATCCTTACAGCATACACTATGTAGTGTTTTGACACAGTCTTTATGTAGCAGTGCAATGAAAAACGTAATTCCAAAAAGCTAATTTTCTGCTACGGTTATGAAAAATATTGGCAGAACTGTAGATTTGGATTTTCTGGATGCTTCCTATGCTGTGAACTGTTCATTTACATTTTTGTCTGGATTCTTATCCTCCGGTCTTCAGTATTATTTCCATGCAGAAATGAAGCCACCATCTGTTTTTCTTGAGAAATAATTATTTAAAAACTTTTATAAAAAAATTCTTAAATGATAATGGAACCGGAAAATTTCACTACCAAAATAAATTGGAAGACATCTGGCATTGATTAGGAAGAAAAAAAGGTGGGGCCCATTTTCATTGCACTGTTGCTTTAAATACAGATACTTTCTTTCATGAGTTGTTACACATTGACATTAAACAGTATTTGCAATGGCACTAGTGCTTGCCTATTTTGCTGCTTCACTGACTGCCTCTCCATGCTCATGCTGTGTAGAGGACTTGCCTCTACCTGATGGCCTGGATTTGCCAGAAGACTCCCACGTACATGCATCATGTATTTTTTTAGCACTATAAGGTAAATATCTGGTCATATAGAAGGCTTTATCCTGAATTTGTCAAAGTGATTCATTAGGGAAAATGAACACTACAACCCGTGAAATAAGCATTTGATATATTAGCGCTATGGCTCAGTGTATTATTTCCAGGGTTGTAGTGCTTTTTCCCCTTATGAATCAGTTTGCCAGATTCAAGATAAAAAACACCTTCTACTGTATATGACCAAATATCTCCCTTACAGTGCTCAAAAAATACTGGGCCCACTTTTCAAAAGCCCTGTGAATGCTGCAAGCCTCTGGTGCACTGATCATATGGTGCGGGGGGCTTGTGGCATTCTAACAGTGATTTTCATTCCTGTTTACCAAATGCACGAGTTAGACCAGCTTCCATGGTGTAACTTGCACCATATGGGGGACTCATGGGCTTGCTTCAAATATTTGGTGCAAGCTGTCAAGGTGTGTGGAACTGCCTGGAACTGCACTCAATGTACAAAGATTGAGTGCAGTTGCATCAAAGGTGTTTGACATAGGTGCACCAAACAGTGGGGTTGACAAGGACATGGTGCAAGCCCTGTGTCAGCCTTTGAAAATCAGTCCCCATGTGTGTACAGTATGTGCGAGTCTTCCTGCAGATTCAGGCCATCAGGTAGAGGCATATCCTGTTTAGAGCATGGACATGCAAAGGCAGTCAGCTAAGCAGTGAATATGGGCTACAGAATATTCAGTTTTATGTAAATGTTCCTTCTAAACTAGCAGGGATAATTTATAAAGTGGGATGGAATGAGGGAGGGGGTTGGCACTAAACTACAGGCATAGGTTTTCTGAGTGGCTTCATTTCCTAAAGCACATAAAAAACTTAGTAAACAGCATACAGCATTGTCAGTACCCTTTTAGTCCCACTTGAATGCCAAATGGCATCAGCATGCTAGACGACATCTAGACAGCACAGCTGGAAATACAAACCTAAGCTAGAACGTAAGCTGCAGTATGTGCAAAAAATATAAACATACTTTTCTAATTGTATAAGCAACAAAGACCAGAAAGCACCACAAAGAACACATCAGTATCATGTAAATGAATAAAAAAATGCAGATAATCTAAATGTAAGTAAGACATTTTGCATATGATCTTTAATGACCTCCCCAAAGTCTGTTCCTCCTCATGCTTTCATATGTACAGTATGCAGATAGCATAGTGCTCTTCCTCAGTGACCCACCCCTGGCCCCTAATCTGGAAGTGTATCTCCAGCTGGACTTTGACAACATTTCAGAGTAGTTCCACTTAAACCAACCCCCCTCTCAGTGCTAAAGAAATGGCATCCATTACCTCTGGTAGCAGACACTGCTTGCTTTGAGACAAAAAATCCTAAGTGCAGCCTTTATTTCATGACTCCCGAGTGCAGGTTCCCTTTCCCATCATTGGAGAAGACACTGGTTGGTCAAGGTTCCCAACCCCATGGTTTTCAGGACTCTGGATGGCTCTTTGTCAGAGAAAGTTCCTTTCTTTAAATATTTTATTATCTGGCTAGATCAACAGCTTGATTTCTCCCGACACAAGGTGCATTTACACAGCCTGATCTGCATCATTGTAACTGGTGCGGATGAGTTGCATCAGTGCAGCTCAGGCCATGTAAACAGCCTGAGGAGCACCCTAAGTTGCTTTGTTATGGTGCGGCGCACTCAGTGTTTCGATGGGAATGCATACCGATGCAGGCTTTTTGTATTGCTAGCATGTATAAACTGTGCCCCACATGCACTGGTACAGCCCCACAGCACCTTGCATGATGCTGCCATGTCTCTTCTGCCTTCCTCCCCTCGACTCTCTGATTGGGGGAAACCATATAACTTGGAGTGAGAGAAACGCAATATATTTTCATTTATTGGTACCTTGGAGGGGTGGTGGTTATGGAAGATGAGAGGGTGAGAGAGGCAGCATTAGCTTGACTCCCAAACCTGGCAGAAATGTATTGACACAAAGCAGGGAGTCAGTTTGAACTACAGACTGACCCTGCAGGGGTGCACAGCGTCAGCTGTGTAAACAGCCTTCAGGAGTGAGGAAGGTGGCATGACAGGAACTCAGAGCATACTGCAACATAACAAAGCAGATAGACTAAACAGGCCTACATTGATGACATGTACTCAAAATGCCTCCCAAAGCTAGGTGCACTGCACAGGAACAGGCTTTATATCCCCCTTCCTGCCTGGCAGGAGGTTGTTCTCAAAATGGTTCTCTTGACATTTGGTTATGAGGACATGGGGCCTGATTCTACAAGCACCCGTACACATGTCACAAGTTGCGACATGTGAGGGGTGCAGTTGTGACATGGACCCTGTGCCCGATTCTGTAAGGGGCAGGGTTCCCGCAGCTAAGTCCCGCAATTTGTGACAAACCCACATATAGGCCAAATGAAGGGCATATCTAAACGGCTTGTCGCAAGACGCAACCCCGGACATGAAGGGTGCAAGTGTCCCCCATCCCCAATCTCCGCACTGCATTATTGAAAACCCTGCAGGGCTACACATGCCTCCCCCCCCAGCCCTGATCCCCAATGCCAGCCACCCGCAAATGGCATGTCCTGTAAAAATAGAAAAAAAATAGACAAACCCTAACCTGCAATCCCTGGTAATCTAGTGGCCCCCCACCCGGCATTGCTAGAACACCCCACACCCCCCCCCCGACAGTTCATTCATTGAGCACGTATATACAGAGCGTGCTCAGACAGAGCTTAGTCGGCTGCTGGCCACAGTGGTGAGAGGTAGGCTGCGCCAGTCGCCGGCTGGGTAGTGGGGGTGCAGGGTGGTCTGGCAATGCCAGGTGTGGGGACCACTAGACCCAAGGGATTATGGATTGAGGGTTTGTCTGTTTATTCTATTTTACAGGGCATGCCATTTGTAGGCATTTGCATCAGGAGATCGGGGCTTGGTGGGAGAGCATGTGCACGCTCGTGCTACTTACAAGTATTTAGGGATCAGGGCATGCAGCAGCCCTGTGACATTATTTTCAAGCACTGGGAATCGGAGATGCTGCAGTTCTGCAGGGCATTTTGTATTTACGGGGCATTACCATGTTGTTTCTGGGTGGGGTATGGGGGAGAATTGGCCCTGTTTTTTTTTTTTTTGTGTTTTTGGGTCAGGGCAATGTTGGGGGGCATACCATTGGGGATGGGCGGCTGCACATGCAGGCAACCTCCGGGGTAAGTACAGTTACACCAGCTATATGCTGGTGTAACATATGTTGACTGTGTTTCCCTGGGGGTTGTTGGAGAATAGTGCCCTGGGGGACTTTGCTGCTGCCCTTCCAGAATAGGGTGCAGCAGCTGCTGTAAACCCCCAGTGCCATGTTGCAGGGGGTTTATGGCGTACTGGTGGCATAAGTCCACTTTGGCGCAAGCAGCCTGAGGCATGTCGCAGGCTGCTTTGCAGAATACCGTATGTTGCAACTGCTGGCGTAACTTGCTACTTGCACCATTTTCTTTGGCACAAGTCAAGTTACACCAGACATAACCTTTTGAGAATTGGACTTATGGTCTACATTGCCACCCCTGTGTTCACCCTGAACTGTGCACCTAAACATTTCACTCCTCCCTCTACTCCAAGCTGCACCTTCCTCTTCCTGAGGACAGATATCTTTTCCACTCTGCTATTCTAATATCTAAAGTCTGGTCCTCTGCTTTACTTTATTGCCCCTCCGATCTCCTCTCTCTCTCCCTCCCTTCCTCTACCTACTGTATCAGGAGCACTGACTCCAACTCCTTCACATTTCCCATTTTCAAAGGGCTGGTTTCTTTCTTTCAAACTCTCCATCTTTGGAGCAACCTTCCTCCCTTTATTCATTCCTTTTCCTCTCTCTCCTTAAAACCTTGCTCCATGAGTTCATGGTTGACCCCTGCCCTTGTACCTACTCACTCTTCTTGTGCATTCTTTCTTTCACATATTAGCTTTTTATCCTCCAGTACCTGTCTGCCTGTATATCAGGTCTGGTCTTCATCAGCAAACTGCCAGCTCAGTTATCCCAGTGGAGGTCAACATGGAGCAAGCCTGAGAGTGCCAATAGCCATCATCATATAGACCTATCTGTGGATTTTTCCCTATTTTCTTCTGTTTTTCCCTCTACCCCTGCTGTAGTGCAACAACGGATGCATGCAATATTCTATCACAGCAGGGGAGCAAGCTCCCTGGACTGCCATCTGGGCTCATTGCAGTGCTGGATTTCCAACACCACCTGACCTGGCTGCCCAAGTGCTGGCTTCCATGTGCACGCTGGAACCTGGGCCACCAGCATGATATAAATATAGCACTTTGCATTAGATTCAGTGAGATGTCATGCAGGCAACCACATCAACGTACCATTTCTGGTATAGGGTAGTTGCAGTACATAAGAGTTACATGGTAGCTGGCTTAGGTGGTGGAGGGCTGCACTGTCACCAATCCTCCTCCTCTTCTCCAGCCCTGTACTGTTTGGCAGTCCGTGCAACCAAGGGAGGAGAAGGGTGGGATGGGGTGCTATGAGGTGCTATTTGGGCTGAAGAAGGGGTGATAATGATAATGTTTTGTTTTGTAAACAAGTCTTGACTACCGATTTGGCAGAGGTGGGTGGGCAAGAGGAAGGAAGATGGGGTGATGGGTACTGCCTTAGTGGGAGGGTACGTAGTAGTTTTCCTTCTTAATTTGGCTGAGCAGAGAAGCTTGGCAGCTGCAGCGGAGCAGTATGGACAATTTGGCTGAGGTATTGACCAGCTGACCAGTCCTTGATGAGCCATCTTCTTAACTTTCCCTTTAAAAGTGACCTTTTTTTATTTAATTTTTGTTAACCGGGAAAGGTGGGCTAGGTAGCTCTGCTTATTTTCAGACTCATCCCGGGGGTAAGGGGGATACAGATGCAAACTGATACATTCAATCAGGTTATGCTATTGGTGGTATTTCTACTGAATGAGGGAAATTTGGCCAGGACACAGGGAAATTCTCCTACTTTTTTCAGGAAGTTCATGGGAACCTTAACATCTACCAAAACAGGTAGAAGGGACTGTGACATATTACCTTTGGCTCACAGCTACATGACATTCTTATAAAAGTCAAGGATAAGAAGACTTCACTACTTTTTCATTAATTTTTGTTGACTGAGTAAGTGCACTAGACAGATTCTGCCTATCTTCAGGCACGACCTGGGGGTTGGGGATACAGATAAATGCCAACTGCCTTTTAACCAGATTAAGCTGTTGGTGGTATTTTTAGTAAATGGGGGGAAATTTTGGCCAGGGCACTGGAGAAATTCCCCTACTCTTTCGAGGAGTGCCATGGGATCTTTAACATCCACCTGAACGACACCAGAACAAGCAGATGGGGCCTTGGTTTAATGTCTCATCCAAAAGATGGCACCTCAGGAGTGCAGCAACACCCTCATGCTGCACTACAGTGTTAGTATTGGGATTCAATCCAAGTGCCTGGTGTGGGGATAGAACCCACAGCTTTCTGATCTCCCGGCTTCAGAGGCAAGTGTGCTACCTGCTGAGCCACTGACACTGACATCCATACCTAGGATGAAAAAGCAGCAGTTTTCAAGCAATTCTTAAAACAGGAGTTTCATTTGTAACTGATCCCATCATGGCGAATTTTGTTCCTTTCATGGATACATGGATACAGAGGCTAGTGAAACAGGGTTACCATCTCTGAAGTTAAGTCTCACCAAGGCTGAGGATCATTCTCCTGCAGATTGTCATCGAGGCATAGGTCAGGAAGCATAGAAAACCAGGAGCAGTTGTAAAATTCCAAGTAACATTTTATTATTATCAATAACAGCAAAATAAAAATAAAATGATTCAGTATAACTATTTACAAAGGCAGTACAAACAGAGAAAACAAAGTCCTTCATATGAGGATACCGCTAATTCCAGGTTTCAGCTTCTCAGTCTCTCTCTCACTCTAGCAAAAGCATTGCTGCTCTTATTTCTGCCTCCTGGACTCGTTAAGAGACCAGAATTGACCTCTTGTTGACAACTCTGCAAAAGAGTTTGTGCTGCATGTCAAGGTTAACCCCCTAAATTCCAAATAGTTTTTCGTAATCATTTCAATAATGCAACTATATACAGTTTCAAACTAAGGGATCCCAGTATCACTTACAGTTTCATACAAAAATGCACATATATTTTTATAAATGCAAATAAGGGAAAAGAAAAGACAGAAACAGCAAATGAAGGCAGAGAGATATGTTTTTGTGATTAGTGCAGATTTTTATATTTTTTTTATTTATAAATGTTATATTGTATGTTATGTCTTTTTTATGCACTTTCTCACTTTACTTGTACAATGCTTCAAGAATTCGAGAACAGATGCTTTATAAATAAAATTTGCCTTTCATTGCTTTGCCAGTTCCCCTTCTAGAGAGAGAAATAGGACTCTACTGGATTTATTTCAAAGTTCCAAAGAATAAGTGCCTCTTACGCCAAATTCTACATCTCAAGAATCTCAGTATATTTGTCAGACCAGTCAGCTTCAAATTAAGTCTCTAAGCTCAGTTATCAGGGAAGTCCAGTCAGGAGATTTCCTAGCTCCTATAAGTCTGTCCAGTGATACCTGCACATTCTGATACAGTGCTTCCATCAGAGGTTCCTGACGCTTTGCCTTACAGAATCAGTATGTGCAGTATCAGGCCATTTCTTTGGGCACGCTCAGCCTGAGGGTCTTTACAAAAGTATTAGTAGTAATCATGACATAGCTTCAGAAGGAGGGTCACAGTCTGTACCTTTATCTAGAAAATATAATGATAAAAGTGTTATAAGAATTTCTAGCTCACAGTTTGAGCCAGATGACCTTCTGGATCCTAGGGACCATGGCTTGCTAGTAAACATGGAGAAGAGATTCACTCCAACCTTCTCAGAGTGTGGCACACTTGGGGTTCATTTTCTCATGGACTTTGTAGGTGTTTTCCTCTCTCAGCAGAGGATGGAGATCCATGTTTTAGAGATTCACTGATTCAGAAGCCATAGAGCAGTTATAACCCACTGGTGTCTCCATAACTTAGGCCTAATGCCATCCACCATAGAGATGGTCAGCTGGGCCAGGCTTCGCATGAGATCTCTGCAGATTCATCTCCTCTTTCACTGTTCCCCAGAATTGTAATGATACTGGGTTCCATTCTGAATTCAATGCTCAGTCCACCAGTCTTTGCAGTGGTTAGGGGAGAATCTTTTGAGAGCATCTCCTCTTTCTCCTTCTTTGGAGATAATTATAATGCCAAATGCCATCCTAACATGTTGGGACATGGTGATGGACAAGATTCCAGTTCAGGAGTTATAATTTGTAGAAGAATAGAGCCTACAGATTAATGTTTCAGAGATGAACCATTTACTTGACATTAGTCTTCATCCATTTTCAGATCAAAAGCTAGTCATCAACCTCTGCATCTAGCCCGCCACCCCCGACCAAGGAAAGCAGCCACAATCCCCAACTAGGCTCTGCACTTCAGCCAAGTGGCCCTGGCGCTGCTACCTGCTGCCGTCCGGACCTCTACATCCAGTCCCTCACCCCCTGACCAAGGAAAGCAGGTACGTTTGGTCAGCTCCTAGCTCGGAGGTGTCAGACTTCAATCCCCGTAATCGGACTGGCTCCTGGGGACTGTGGCTGCTTCCTGATTGGATGCTGCAGATCCCCATTGAGAAAGAAAGCACCCAAGGCACCTTTTTCAAAACACAGCTCGACCACTGCCTTGCTGTACTGCTGTCTGGACAGTTTCTTCTGCTGAATTTACTGCTCATGTGGAAATATTTTTTTTCTCTCCTCTTGGAAATTTCTGCCGTTTAGCCTGCTGTATTAGCTAGGCCTGACTTCTATACAGCTTATGGCCTGTGCTGCTGAATATTTTAACTGTTTAAACATTTTACCTTTAAACTATTGCACTGTATATGTAGAAATTGCCTAGCATAGTATAGCAGAGTTGTAGTGAACTTTAACTTACTGCCTGACGTCTATATAGCTTACTGCTTGCACTACTGAGTTTTTTCTGCTAATTGCCCATTATTGTAGAATACCTAGAACTGACTACTGCCTGCTGTTTTTTCTGCCACGCTCTTTTCCCATCACAGTCCCTCTCAATCATCCTCGGACTGCCTTCTTTGTTTCCCTCTTTCTCTTGCTTTTTCCCTTTTGTATTTCTTTCTCTCTATTCCCCACAATGTTTCTCTGCCATCTACTGGACCCCTGATTCCCTCTCCTGACACCCCCTAAACCAACACATTCTGTAAATATCGCCTGGCATTTTGGGCCATCTTCTCTACCCATTCCAGACTACCCTGAGTGCTCTCCACCACACGCCTCCTTCACAGCTCTCCCTGGTCTCATTCAAGGCCCCCCCACCTCCTGAATCAGCCTTTTGTTTTGCTATATTCCCACCTGGCACCTTTGTCCAGACCTCTCTGCAGGAACCTTTTCTCTCCCTCTCTATTTGCACCTACTTCTGCCCTGAGCATTAAATTGCCCAAGGCCCTCCCATCAATTTACTTGACTATGTCTTTGACTTTTACACTAATGGCCCACCTTTTTTTCTGCTCTGTTTTAGCCACAAGCCCAAACCAGGCTCTCCACTTCAGCCGCGTAGCCCTGGTGCTGCTACCTGCTGGCAGCCGGACCTCTGCATCCAGCCCGCCACCCCCTGACCAAGGAAAGCAGGTACATTTGGTCAGCTGCTTGCGCGGAGTTGTCAGGCTTCAATCCTCATAATCGGACTGGCTCCTGGGGACTGTGGCTGCTTCTGATTGGATGCTGCAGATCCCAATTGAGAAAGAAAACACCCAGTGGCACCTTTTTCAAAACATAACTCGGCCACTGCCTTGCTGTACTGCTCACTGGACAGTTTTTTTCTGCTGAATTTACTGCTCATGTGGAAATATTTTTTTTTCTCTCCTCTTGGAATTTTCTGCTGTTTAGCCTGCTGTATTAGCTAGACCTGACTTCTATATAGCTTATGGCCTCTACTGCTGAATATTTTTACTGCTTAAATATTTTACTTTTAAACTATTGCACTGTATATGTAGGAATTGCCTAGCAGAGTATAGCACTACTGTTCTCTGGACAGTTTTTTCGCCCACCTCCCAGCCCCTCCTCCCTCCTTTATTAAGTACACTTCCCCAGTGATCCCTGCCCCCTGAGGCCTCACACTAGTCAATTATAGCAACTCCTTAAAGGGGCTTTCCTTTCTGTAACTTCTTAACGAGGTGATCCTCTCTCATGATCAAATAACTTATCATCCTCAATGCATCTGGGATCAAGTGTATTGACACAGACTATGGTCCTCCTCCTACTGCCTACACCAGCCCCACCTCACTTAGGACCATCACCCTCTCCATATAGTACCCCCTCTTATCTACAACACCTCTAACAGACCTCCCCGGTGCTCGACCACCTTCCCCCCCTTGGTACCCCCCCACACTTCCACCCCTGCTACCTCTTACTTCCCACTCATACCTTGGTCTCTTCTCCTCAATGCCTTTCCCACCCTTCATACTTACCTACCCCTTGCACCCCAGCACCTGGCCCCGTGTCCAGTCACAAGGGGAGATGCCGCAATCACTACCATGCTTTGGTGCGCTTAATCACCCTCCTGTTGCTTCTATCAGGTAACATTCATCCAAATCCTGGCCCCATGCCCAACCTTATGAACAAGCCTGCCCAGGCTCAAGGACTCCGCATGCTTCTATGAATATTTGCAGTCTCCTTAAGAAGGCTGCTGCATTCCAATGCTGGGTTACTCAGCACCAACCAGATTGTCGCATTTGTCGAAACCTGGCTATCCAAATCCACCCCTGACTCCATCGTCTGCCTCCCTGGTGACACACTTTTTAGGGAAGATCGGATGGGTAAGCGTGGAGGTGGTTGTGCTGTCTACATGGGTGACTCCCTCCTTGGACATGCACTTCCGCCACCCAAGTTTGATAACGGAGCGCAAGCCCTCATGCTAAAAATCTCCCCCAACCCTGGTAAGGGCCCACTCTTTCTCACCGTTGCCTATATTCCCCCCCAGAAAGCAAGGCCTCACCATTCAGGCGCTTGCTGACTATCTCTCTGGCATACAGCCCAAAATGGCCCAGATAATTGTTGGTGACCTGAATATCAACTGGCTCTCTGCCACGGCCTCCCAAACCAGAGATATCTTTGCTGCCCTTGACATGTCTCAGCTTGTCACCACCCCAACTAGATTCAACCCCTCTACTGGCTCTAGTACCCTCCTGGATATCACCATTACCAACAGCCCCCAGAAGGTGCTCGATATCAGTGTACTTCCCAGCTCACTTAGTGACCACTCCCCGGTCGTATTCTGTTGGTCCACTGCCAACAGCAACTTGCACCACAGAGCACCCAGTGACATCGCCTACTCCCTGGCTGCCTAATTCACCTACAACTGTACCTCTCACAACTGTATTGGTCCCCAATCAGGCTTGCACTGTCCATAGATGAGGTATTGGATTTTTTCACTTGCACTTTTAACACTGCCTGTGACATCTATGCCCCCTTCACTAGAAATCGCACCAAAAAGCAAAGCACACCGTGGGTTACCCCCTCCCTCCTTCACAAACTTAAAATGAGAGACGACCTGTGGCACATTGCCATGGAATCTGGCAAGCCAGCTGATAGGCAAGTGTACAATGCCAAGCGCAATAGTGTACTTGGGCCATTCGACAGGCCAAAGCCCAGTACTATCAATCCGCTCTTGTTTCCTCCTGTGGGTCGACTAGAAACTTTTGGGATAATGTAAAGGAGCTGAATGGGAAATCCTGTTCCCCACCCCCCTCTCAACTCTCCTTTAATGGAACTGCCTGTTCTGACCCCCTTGGCATTGCAGACTACCTAAACAACACTTTCTCAGACCTGAGTTCAGTCCTGCCCAGTAACTTATTTGACCCCATCCCAGTAGCACCCCTGCCCACTCTCCAGAGACCTCCTTTCTATCTACATACCATCTCCCCGCTGGAGGCTAGACCCCCTTCTGCAAAAAGCCATTAGTAGTAACAACCCTGGCACCGACCTACTGGACACTAGGCTACTTCGTCTGACATAGGATGCTATCCTGGTCCCACTTACTGAGCTGCTCAACCACTCTCTGTGCCTGGGGCAGTTCCCCAGCACATGGAAAACTGCCATCATTACTCCCATCCTAAGGAGCGGCGATCAAGCTACCCTGGGTAACTATTGACCTATCTTCATCCTTCCCCCACTCTCTAAGGCCCTTGAAAAAGTAGTTGCCAACCAGCTTGCCGAATACCTGGCCATGCACAATGTCCTCTGCCCTGAACAGCATGGCTTTCATTCAGGTCACAGCACCACAACCGCACTACTTGAATTCTCCAACATCCTGCACTCTGCTGTTGATGCTGGAAGGCCTGAAGGTGCCGTGTACATTATCCTCGCCAAGGCCTTTGACATAGTTTGCCATCCCCTCCTGCTTGACTCCCTCAGAAGCCTTGGTTTTTCCCCTGGCCCACTTGCATGGTTCACCAGCTACCTCTCTGCCAGAACTAAGTGTGTAAAAATCAATAGCACCCTATCTGACACATGACCTGTCCACTCTGGGGTTCCCCAGGGCTCCACTTTAGGCCCTCTTCTCTTCAGTCTCTACCTCATTCCCTCTCCTCGGCCTGCCCATGTAAGATCCTCCTCTACGCAGATTACGCTGTGCTCTTCTCCTCTGACCCCAACCCCAACACACTCCAGGCCACCCTCCAGCAAGCTTTTTTTTTTCAACTATTTTTATCTCCTACCGACTCCGGAACTCTCTCGGGCCTCTTCTCTGGCCGGTGCCATTCTACCACCCTCTGAGAACCCCGCCAACCTCAAGGATGTCACTTTCTCCCAGGCACCCTGAAGGAGACGAAGGGTCCCGAGGAGATCGAAGAGGGTGGTGGCGGGGCTCCAGTGTAGGGCATGTGGTGGCAGGGTTCTGGAAGGGCCATTGCCTATCCGGGCCGGAGGGGTATTTGTAAGTTACGCCCCCTGAGGTGGGACGTGCAATGCCGCCAAGCCCCGACATGAGTGCTCCCACTCAAATCTGGAAGACGGGCGCCCAACGCCTGTCCCAAGCCTGTTAGCCCTAGTGCATCGTGAGTGCTGCTGGTCTCCATCGGGGCTGCTACCACACCGGGCTGCCCTGGATCCCTCCTCGGGGAGGAGAGCAGTCCTTGGATGCTCAATCCTCTCTCTCCCCCCTCTGCCACCCCCCAACAGTCCGGGCTCGCTCCCGAACCTGGGTCGCCGGCATGGCGTGAGGTGTGGCGTCCAGCGCCTCAGCCCTCAGTGCCACCAGGCCAGTCTCCAACAAGCTTTTGATGGTTCATATCATAAGGGCTAGTCCTGAACCTAAAAAAGACCAAAGCTATGCTCTTCTCGCATCACCAAAGCAAAGTCAGTGGTGCCCTCTCATGATACAGCCTAGCACACTAAACCCAATTGAGCAGGTTTCCTCCTACAAGTATCTGGGCAGTACCTTTGATTCAGCACTCTCCTTCCATTCCCATATCAATGCCCTTTCTGCTGCCACCAATGTCAGGATTGGACCGTTATACCACCATAGGGACTGCCTACTACAAGAGGCCCTTAGATTGGCAATCACCTCCTCTGTCCTCTCGCTAATCGACTATAGGCTGCCCATCTATGCTGCAGCCGACAACACTGTGCTTGCAAGAATCCAGCTCTCTATAAACAAGGCCTGCAGGCTAATGCTGGGAGCCCCTAGGTGCACACATACGTGCCTGTTGTATTCCACCACCAACTTGCTCAACCTTGAAAAAAGACTCCGCTTCCAAACTTGCGTTCTTGTAAAAAAGACCCTGCTAGGGCTCTCCCCCCCGGGGTTGCCACCTCCCTGCAGCATGCCTCCCCCTCAGTCTCCACCCGCAGCACTGTCAATACCTCCTTTATTGTCCCCAGGGTAAGGACCTCTATGGCCCAGAGATCCTTTTGCTATTGGGCTCCCTCCTGGTTCAATTCCCTCCCAGTCCACATAGTTGACTCCACTAAACTTGGTCCTTTCAAGGTCTCCCTCAGAAGCCATCTGACAAGTACTTGCTGCTGCAACTGAACATAATCCCCCACCTGCCCCTTACCCTCACCCCTAAGCTGGGTTTGCCCTGTTTGCTTTTGCTGTATATGCCTGGGGTCTCAGGATGTATCTGCTGACTAATGTTATAAAATATCTCTGGTTGCTACCTGACATGGTACTCGTGTACCTATATTATGACTACTGTGATCTACCTATATTACCAAGCTTGTACCACCAGTGAATGCCTGTAACACTGGTTGCTTTTTTAATCTAAGTGTTATGTACTGTACTGATTTGTTTGCTGTGACGTATTGCTCTCTTGACGAGGTGCCTTTGTAAATGAGTGTTTGACTCAACAGTCTGTAAACCAATGATCTAATAAATACATAAATATATAAATAAAAGGTTTGATCAGGCAGTGCAGTGACAGTTGCCTACTGTACCTAAACAAAGTGGCACAAGATGCTAAATGATGTTGACAAAGGCATCCCCAAGGATGCAGGAAAAAAATCTACTCTTAATGATTCGTCTAACAGGGTACCTGAACTCTCAGGTAGATTATCTTAACTGCCAATATGTTCACCTGGGGGAATGGTTGCTGAACAGGCAAGTGTTTCAGCATCTTTTCCACTGGTTCAGGAAAGTGTACTAAACCTATTTGCATCGAGGGTGAATGCTCAGGCTTTAAAATGCTTCAGCTGGGTGATGCTAACGAGGCTATGAATGCATGATCTCAAGTTCTCAGCTATTACATTTTCCAGAAACACTGACACCTGTTGTCCTGTCCGTTCTCAGAAAGATTTGTAGGTTGTGCAGAATGTTCCTTCTGAAAGCTCCATAATGGCCAAGGAGACTGTAGTTCTCTGACCTTGCCAATATGTCAGTGCAGGCACCATTTTGGATTCTGTCTTAGTGGCACCTTCTGTCCCAGTGATTTGTGTTCCACTCAAATCCAGCTCTCTTTTAGCTGGTTGTTTGGCTGCTGAACAGACAAGACTCTTTATGTTAGGCTGTTCTGAAAATGTGGTAGGCACTGTCATGTCCTCCAGGAAACAGTCTTCTTCCACATCATGACAGGGTTCTTTTTAACCCTGATTTCACTGCATATAAAAAAGCTTGTTTCAGTTCAGAAGAGCCAATGGTAATGTCATGAAATATCAGGTATGGCATTCAGAACCCAGCCAGTAACACTATATGACCACAGCCTCATAAGAACTTTGCATTGTCAATAAAAAATGTGTAGCCTTCAACCCTCCAAATATTTAAGCCCTGAACCTGTCAAGAAATGTGAACTCTCCACCCTTTCCAAAATATGTACCCTCACATCTCTCAAAATTGTGCCTTGCATTCCTGTCACATGTTGCACCCTACTCCCCCCCCAAAGCTGGAACCTCACCCCACATCATTCCCAAAATGGGTGTGCACAGCCATCACAAAACTGTTGCTTAATACCCCTCCTGAATTTTGCATCCTGCACCCATCCACACTTTATGCCCCACATCCCTTCCAAAATGTGTACCCTACAGCATACCCCTCCTGAAAGTTGTGCTCCACAGCCCTCCAAGGATTTGTGCCTGTACCCCCTCTGAAACTAGCACCCATAGTCCTCCTAAAATTGGCACTCTATTTCCCATCCAAAATTTAGGAAGGGGTGTTAGTATAATTTCTTAGAGGAGGAGTGTGTGACTAAAACTCTGGGAGGGTGCTGTGGCACATTTTGAAACGGTACTGGGCACAAATTACGGAGAGTATAAGTTGCAAATTTTGGGAGGGCTGCAAAGCACATATTTTGGGAGGAGTACAGGAACAAATGTTAAAGGGGTACAAGGTGCAACATTTCCAGAGGTATGACAAGCACAATTTTCATCAATAGTATTGGGTAAAATTTTGGGAAGGCAGTAGGGGTATGTTTGGGATGGGTAGGGGCACACAATTTAACAGGGGGTGGGGGTACACATTTTGAAACTAGTGCCATGGTACAAATTTTGGTAGTGATGAGGGCATAGATTTTGGGAGGATGCACATTTTGGGTGTGGTATGTGAAATCATCAGGTGCAACTTTTGGGAGAGGTGCATGGTACCCATTTTTGGAGAGGCAGAGGAGCAATTGTTGTGATGTGCAAAATTCAAGAGGGTTAAACGGCACAAAATTTAGAAGGGTTACAGGGCACAAAATTAAGGAGGGTTGCTGGTTGCTTATTTCAGTATGGGTGTGGGGTGCATGTCTTGAGAGGGTATGGGGCACCAGTTTTGGGAGAAGTGTAGAGTGGAGGGTAACAGTGAGAGATATCAGCTATTGGTAAATTTGGTTCAGCTTTAATTTGGGGCTGAAGAATTTGATTCAGCTTCAGAAATTCTGCCCAGCAACTTCAGGTCCCAGGGTAGTAACTGGCATAGGGTAAAGCATATTACAAAATAGGGGTAGGGGTAATAAGAGCCTTGAGGTCAGCAATCAATATTTATTACACTGGCTTTCTTGTGGCAGGAGGTGCTGGCATGCCGCTGCTGAGGATTGCTGTGTTTATGGTGATGTATGTATGTATTGTGTTCAGGAAGACCTTTGAGCTCAAGAACCCTTTTTCAAAGATGTCCAAGTCAAAGAGATTTACAAATTACCAGCAACAAAGAAAACATCTTGAAAGAACTTGCACATACTGTACTTGTATGCTACTTGTACTTAAAAACCGCTGTGAGTATACACAAGAGTTATGTAGTATATGCAGTGCAGTTGTAGTTGCAGTGTATATAATCAAAGTTAGTCTTCAGTCTATGAGCAGTTACAGTTAAGCATTAGGAGGAAGAAAGCAGAAGCTAGTGCTCTGAAGGAGTTGAGAAAGTTGGGCGGGTCATTGGGGGTGGAGTGGGTAGTGAGTTCCACACATAAAGAAACATTGCCCAAGGATTGTTTTTCTAAGATCTACTACAAGATCCTGACTTATATTTGACTGACAAACACGTGCATGACTCTAGATTCTTGACATGCACTAGATTGACATGTTCAAAATCCAGACATACCAACAGCCAGACAACTGAAAAACCCAAATTCCTCTGAGAATTCTACAATACTACATACACCTGCCCCCTATATAAACGCACACAAACACAACCCACTCCCAAACTAAAGGTGCGGATGACTACAACTGAACAAAATCACAAATGAAATCGGCAAACAACAAGTAAACCAAAACCCATTTCACCAACAAGGAAAAATGACTGGTTACACTCCTGACCAACAGAACCCAGAAGCCACTCACGGGATATCTCTGAGGGATTGTCCATAATACCACACTATAGCAAGCAAAACCATGTAAATAATGAATAAAAGTGTACTGTGAAATAAATAAAACACATCCCTTTTCTCACTTCACTCCCTCACAAATCCACACCTCACCCACACACAGAACACAATTCCACACACAAATCATCACTATTAAATCACTGACACATTAACACAATAGTACATACATAGATTCAAACCCCTGACTACACACACTGAATGCATGAGAGACAAATGGACAACCGCTGAGCCATGACAGCACACAGCCACTGCAGCAGCAACTCCACCTTATCACAACCCTACTACTCTTAACTATACTGACACACACTACATGTGGGGGGGGCTCAACCACTCGCACCCCCTCCCCGTACTTAATATATCTAACTCAAAGTCATAAACATACTGACTATCAGGCAAACCCATATGAGGGTTATACACCTGTTAGACAACAGTATGTCAGTTTTACACACCTGTCAGGCAAGTGTATATCAGGCAAGTGGTGTCAGTCAATTGCCTGTCAGGCGAGTGTAAGTCAGGCAACTATAGGACTCCTGTTTTGCTAAAAGGCATATGCAGTTTATTATCACTCACACAGAGTGAGCACTATATTTGTTGTCAGCCAGGGTAAAAAGCCATGGGGATGCCTTTGGAAAAGTAGTGTTCTTTTGCATAAAAGAAGTGAGTTGTAGGAAGATCAGAGGTGGAAGGAGAGCCTATTGAAAGCAGTGTAGAAGTCACTGTGGTGAGTGATTTTAAGTACGGTGCAAATATGCATTCGCAATTAAAGGCAATGCAGATTTTTCTCTAGGACAGCACTGTTATCAGCAGAATAGGTCACGAACCATAGTCTATGACTGAGCTGATGAGTCTAGTGATTAACAGTTTTTTGATTTCACTGGTTAAGTTTTGTCTATTTTTGTAGAGCAGGACGAGCCTTTGGTGGATACTCTTGACAACACAGTCAACATGTTGGAAAAAGGACATAGAGGGTCCCGATAAATACCTAGGTATTTGAAAACTTGGACTTGTTAAATTAAGTCCCTGTTAGGGGTGGTGATGTGCAGAACAGGGCTTCTCTTCAGTGCATGGGTACTCCCAAATAGTACTAATTTGTTTTTGGAGCATAAGACAAAGTTGTTAGTGGTGAACCAGATGCACTGCACACTTTGTTAATCTAATTGTTGATTTTTCTCAGGGGGAATTAGATCCTAGTGGGTAGTGAAAATATTATGTCAACTGCATATAATAATGATTTAGAATAGAAACAGACCTCTGGAATTTTGTTAACAAATAGACTAAACAGCAGGATTCCCAAGACAGAGCCTTGCAGTACTCCAGTTGTCAAAGCCTGTAGACCAGAGAACACATCTCTGCACTTAACATTTTGAGTTCTGTTGGCCAGGTAGCCAGTGAACCATTTGGTTGCCTCAGAAGATAGGCCCAGCTCCAGAAGTTTTTTTTTATTTGGAGATCATGACTTGCTAAGTCAAATGCCTTAGATAGTCAACGAAGGCAGCACCGACATATTCCCCTCTGTCTAGAGCTACATGGAGATCTTCAGTTAGCTAAGTCAGTGCAGTGGTTGTTAACTCAATCAGTGCTGTGGTTGTGTTATGCATCTTCCTAAAGCCATGCTGTTCAGGGGTGAAGAGATTATGTGTGGAGATGTAGTCCAAGTGACAATTTTCTCCAAGACCTTGGACGGTGGGGAGAGAGAATTGAGATGGGGCTGTAGTTAGAGACAGTCGTACTGTGCCCTGGTTTGAATACGGGAACAACACTGGCTTGTTTCCAAACATCTGGGAGAGAGCTGAATTGAAGGGAGATTTTGAACAGTTTTTGGAATGGCACAGCCAGTTCCTCAGTTTGCCATTTTAGGTAGTTTCACATCAGCAGAGTCTGGTTCAGCTTTAGTTTTTGTGGTGGACTTTTAGAGGTATTTATTAACTGTCTGTGAGATCACCCTTCTAAAATAGAATCTGGGTCTGATCGTATCTGAGATGTCGGGGGGTCAGGGAGGTCATGTGCAATAGGCAATGGGCCAGTTGGCAGGTCCTTGCCTATGCTGACAAAGAAGGAGTTGAAACACTCCATTGATATTTCCCCATGGCTTCCTGGGATCATTGCAGGCTTCATGAAGTTTTGTTTTATAGTAATTACTCCTGGCTTTTCTGATGACGGACATGCAGTGGCTCCTTGGTTCCTTACATTTAATCAGGTGATTTTGGGAGCTAGTAGCTCTATATAGTGCCCACTGCTTACCTCTAGCTTTACTGAGGGCAGGTAGATCGGAGTGAGCTAATTGTCAGAGTCTCTTTTCTTTTTTGGGGGAGTACGAGGTCACAGGCTTTTTTAAAAAGGTTTCGTAGAAGTAGTCAAGTGCAAGGTTGATGTCAGAAATACAGTCAAGAAATTGCCAGTGCAGAGGTCTCCTGGGAGCCATAGATTTGCAAATAATCATTGATTAGGCAGGTAGCACCTCCAGCTGGTTTAGTCTATCTGGGTGGACCACCAGGATACAATCGGAGTCTCGGTGGACTGTCTGTAGTAAATCTGGGTTGGGGTACTAATGACCTGATAGAGATCTTTTATTTAAACTTTTGTTAACCAGGAAAATTCAATGAACTAAGGCCTTTTTTTTGATGTGTGACCTGGGGCCATGAAAACGACAGCCAAGATGTTACAGGACAAACAGGTTTACATTTAAATCATATACAATTCATACAAAATTAAAAAAGTACTAAAGTTCAAGTTCAGTTAAAATACTATACAAAACAAGTACAGTGTGATTGATTGCATAAATATTTCTTAAGTTTCAATTTAAAGACTTCATGACTGGAAACAGTCCTAATAAACTCAGGAAGATTATTCCAGTTTTTTGATGGACAGCATGTAAAAGCACATTCTCCCATATTTGTATTTGTACTAGGGAGAACTAATGTATTGGTTCCTGTTGACCTTAGTAGTCTATCTTCATTTTTAAATGTAAACATAGAATGCAAAGGAGGATTAGATTTCTGCCTTAAGATGTTAACAGTTAAACAATGTAAGCTATATAAACAGCTGAGTTTGAGTGGAAGCCAACCAGACTGGTTATAAAGAGTACAATGGTGAGTACTATAGGGTAATCTTAATGCAAATCTGCATATTCTGTGGAAAGTAGTATTCAACAATGTTAAATCTGTTTTAGCAAGGTTGGAAAAAATAAATGAATTATAGTTCAACAAGGGGTGTGTAGTATACTATCAGCAACAGAAAATCTTGCCTTGGAAGTTAAACAGTTCTGAAACTTAAATAAAACACCCAATTCTTGATTAGTTTGCCTACATATAGTTTTAATATGTGCAAAAAAAGTTAAAGATATGTATAACTGCAACCCAAGGTACTTAAATTGGGCAATCTGCTCCAACTTGGTACCTCTGTTGTCAAATATTTCAAGAGAAGGACATTTATCTAATCTAGGTTTAGAACCAAATAACATGCATTTGGTTTTTTTACTGTTTAACAACAAATAATGTTGTGTAAACCAATCATTCAATAATATAAAATCTGTATTCAGTGACTGGCTTACTACCTCAACCAACTGGGAGCTGGAGTAAAGAATTATATCATCAACATACAGTAATTTTTGGTATTAGTCAACAAAGATGGCAAAACATCGGCAAACAAGGAGAACAATAGAGGTCCCAGGATTGATCCCTGGGGCACTCCCTGCTCCATCATTCTTGTGCCAGACAAAACTCCTCCATAGCTCACCCTCAGTGGATGGTCAGAGAGATAACTCCCAAACCAGTTGCAAGGCCCATCAGTCAGTCCAATGCTCCTCAGCCTCCCAAGCAGCAGGTGGTGGTTAACCAAATCAGAGGCCTTGGACAGGTCCAGGAACACAGCGCCAGTGAGCTTCCCCACATCCATAGCCCCACTGACATGGTCTGAGAGCAGCCAGTATACTTTTGTACTTCATAGATTAGGGGGAGAGCCAGTTTATATTAAAGTCACCAAGAATTAGTTCTCAAGGCTTCGGTTCAGGTTGTTCATGTGCTCAGTAAATGAGTTAAAACCTTGTTCTACTGAATCAGGAGACAAAAGTATACTTAATACTCATTTCATAACCTTTTTTTAGAGATAGTTCTACAGTGCGTAGGCACACAGACAGTATTATTCATTTTATACAGTGATATCAAAGACCTACATAGACCTATATGTTTCATGCCCTCCCCAACAAGGGGCATGTCTTTAACTAATAGGGCAGACATTTCAGGCCAGAGGGGATCAGTGAATGTACCAGAGGGAGCATCCTTCTTAAAGGAAGCTGCAGAGATATCGTTACACATTATGTTTTCAAAGTGAAACAGCACATTACTAGGGTCTTGTATAGGTGGTAGGTATAACCCTTGTAGGAGGCATATTACGTAGATGAGCAGCATTGTTCCAAACATCAAACATTACAAGACTGGCCTGACTGACACTGGTTATCTAAGATACACAACCCTTGGTTCATGATAAACACTAGGGGGTTACCAGAACTAGAATACCATCCAACCACAGTGGGATAGGGAGGACCACCCACTCGAAAATATAGTGGTCTCGCTGATAGGGAGGGCCGTCCTTTCACACAGATCAGGGTCACTCAGCTAGGGAGGATCGCCAACTCACAAATATGGAGGGCATCCTGATGGGGAGGTTCACCCACACTCAAATTATAGAGGTCAACCAGGTAGATAAGACCATGTTTTACTTAGATGGGGGACACCCAGGCAGTCAGTACCTCACTCTCTCAATTATAGAGGTCACCCAGATAGGTGGGACCTCCCTCACATACTGTACAGATAGTGGTCACCCTGATAAGTCATAGTAGTGGAGTCTGTAGTCACTAAGGCCACAGTGGTACAGCCCACTGAGGTAGAGTCATAAATATTCATTGCTGGCCTCAAGACTTATCCCCCCCTCCGTAGTCTCTGCATTACCTCCATGCCAATTGTTATATTTTCCCTGGCTCCACAGATGTTTTAACTTGTATAAAATTATCCACTATAAAAAATAATGCATCATGAAATATACAAAATTAATGAAAAAAAATCATATTTAGGGCATTATTTTATCCTTCACAATATTTTATCATCCATCAATAGCATTTATCTATTATATATATTTAGTCCATAGGTGTGGACACAAAAGGCTGCTGATATGCATTTATCAGAGCTGCTATATGTATAAATGTAAAATCTTGCATTCATACATTTATTTATTTAGTTATTTATTTAACTTTGATGACTGGGTGAGTACATTGGCGGATGAAGCCTTTTTCAGGCATGACCCAGATGCAAATGCACAGATAAAATATGCAGTCATAATGATACATAAACAGCTAGTGATAACAATATGTACAGGACAATATGTACAGAACAGTATTTGTCTGATACAACAAGACATTGTGTGCAGCAAGGGAAGGGATAACATTATATACAATGCAATATTCACATGAATTCGATTACAGAAAGTGCGAACGTGTGAGACAAGTATGTTTGAATACAGTTACTGTTTAGAAGGAAAATAGAAAAGGAGTGCAGGAGGAAAATGTGGGGGGGGGGTTAGTGGGAACATTGACATGCGATGAGATGAAGAAGTAGGATTCCAGAAGATTTGCAAAGTCAGGAGGAGAGGTAGTTTTTCTTATGGGAGGAGGTATTGAGTTCCATATGGAGGCAGTACGATAGGAAAAGGACCACTGGCCCTTACCGGTGTGAAACAGCGGGATGACAAAGTTGTTGTAGGAGGAAGATCGGGAGGTTGGAAGATTAACGAGAGGGATCTGCCTGGGTAGGTAAGGTGGGTTGCCAGTATGCAGAGTTTTGTTGATGAATGATGAAAAACCAAAGTTTGCTCTGAGTTCTGGAGGTAACCTTGGTGTCAGGAGTCAAGAAGTGGTGGACTCTGTAGACATCCCAGTTTTTTGTGAACTGAGGAAATAGTGTGCTGGAGGTGATTTTTGAAAGAGAGGGAGGGGTCTAGGTGTACGCCAAGGTACTTAAAGGAGAGGGTCTTTTCAAGAGGGGAGCCAATTCCAGTGCCAATACTAAACAGAAGGGAGAATCTGGAAAGTTTTTGCTTGGACCCAAACAGCATGGACTATGTTTTTGGTAGGTTTAGAACTATTGTTTTCTTGAGAGAGTCAGGCTTACATCCTGACAAGTGAGTTGCTGAGAGTTATTGATGGAAGTAATGTTATTACTATGGGTATAAAGGACTGCATCATTGGTGTAAAGAAATGTTTGTACTGGTCTGCAGATAGTAGGGAGAACATTAATGAAAATTGAGAACAAGAGGGGCCCTAGAATGGAGCCTTGGGGGACTCCACTGGAGCTGAGATTCATGCAAGAAATGATGTTCCCAATTTTGACAGCTTGCTGGTAATGCTGCAGGTAATCTTTGAACCATACTATGGTAGGGGTCCCGAGGTTGAGTGCCAGGAGTTTTGAGATGAGAAGTGTATGGTCGACAAGGTCAAAGTCTTTTGTCAAATCGGTGAGCACTGTACCTGTGATGTGACCTGTATCCATAGTGTTAGTGAAGGTTGTTAGGGCAGTGACTGTACTGTGTCCTTTTTGAACACCATGCTGTTCCAGGCAGGTGAGGTCATGTAGCTGAAGGTATTCGGTGAGCTGGTGATGGACAATTTTCTCTTGAAGTTTAGCTAAGACTGAGAGAATCGAAATTAGGTGGTAGTTTTTGAGGGAAGTGGCTTTCCCTTTCTTGTGTAGGTGGACAACTGTGTATGTTTTCCAGAGGGATGGCACAGAACAGGAAGAGAAGGATAGGTTGAAGAGTTTAGAGATGGGAAGTGTGATTTTGGGGGGGTGGCAAGTTTAAGAAATTTAGGGATAAGATCATTGGGACCGGCTGATTTGTCATATTTGAGAGTGAGGAGTAGTTTATGCACTTGTCGTGGTGTGACCCTTTTTATGTAGAATGGAGGCAACCTGGTGTTGGATTGCATCTTATCAGGAGGAGGATCAGTATTGTATGTCCACTAGATCTGTATTTAGACAAGTCACAGAAAAAGTCATTGAAATGGGTGGTAATTTTTAAAGGGTTGGAAAAGGTGGTTCCATTCTGTTCAATAGATAGTATGGGGATGTTGCTGGCCATTAAGGAGTGAATTAATTGACAGCCAGAACTTTTTTAGGGTTATGCAAGTTTTGTGTTTGTTGGGATTTAAGATACTGACTTTTGGTGCTGTGAATTAAGTGTTTACACTTATTGTGTAGGTATCTGTAAGTGTTCTAGTCAGAGATGCAGTTTGTAGTTTTATATTTAGCCCACAATGCATGTCTTTTATGCATAAGGACAAATATGTCCTTTGTGAGCCACAGGGATTTTTTTACTTTAACTCTGTGGGTACACGGGGGAGGAGGGGGGGCATGCTTTCTAAGCACTGACAAGAAGGCATGAATAAAGAATTTGAGGACTCTGTTGATGTCGGAGACTGTGTTGAGGTGGGACCAGTTGATATGGTGCAGGTTGGACAAAAAGGAGTCAGTGTTACGGTTAAAGACATTTCTGTAGAAAATGATCCACTGAGGGGAGTGTTTCGGGGCACTCTTATGTCATTGGCATTATATGGCATGGTGCTCACTGATTGAATTCCTTAAGACTCCTGAAGTTAGAATTCTTTCAATATTGTTAACCAGGATCCAGTCCAGAAGGGTGTGTTTACTGGTCCTATGGTTTGATCTAGTGGGGGATTGAATGATTTGCTGAAACTTTCCTGAATCTAGTGCATTCATATAACCAGGTGCCTTATCTAGCCAATTCAGGTTAAAATCACTGAGTATGACATGGTCAGAAACTGGAAGTGTATTGATTATGTGGATTAGGTTGTAGAGGCAATTGATCCCTGCTTTGGGTGGGTTGAATGTACAGGTGATGCATAGGGTTTTAGGACCTAGGGTAATGTTGATGAAAAGCCCATTCACATAAGGTGCTGGGGGTGTAGGGAGGGATGCAGATTTCTGCTTTGAGGTTGACGTCAGTGTAAATCAAGATGCCACCTCTTTTTTTGGGTGACTGTCCTTGTGGAAGATATTAAAGTTTGGGAGGGAGATTTCCGAATCTTTTATAGGAGGTAACAGCCAGGGTTCTGAGATTGCCAGAATATGGGGTTTATAAAGGGTGGAGAAGGCCTTGAGGTCTTGCATCTTGGATAAGATGCTTCTAGCATTTAGGTGCATGATGCAAATGCCATTGGGACTAGACCATATCAGGGGTGTAACTGGGGTGGTTTCCGCAGGGCCAGGGTTGGTTTCTATGTCCACAGCTAGTAGTAGGAGGGTAGCTAATAAGTTTGTCTGCAGGGAGGCAGCAAAGGGACATGTTGAATGTAGAGAAATGATGTGATGTCCTTGGGCGAGAGTGATTTACCTATAGCGCTTCGACAGTGCTAGCACTGACATCCCCTACAGCGATAGCTACAGTCGGCATTGTAGCCATGGGGATGTCGGCGCTCACAATTGAGGGGCTGTGTCCCCCAAACCCCCACAACCCTCGGTCAGTGGGATTCTAACTCTGAGTTAGAGTTGACTGGGGGATCACCCAGTCAGGCAGTCCCGACAGGCACACAGACCACCACAGCAATGGACGGATTTTGCCCGATTCCTGTCGCTGTGGTGGTCTTCGCTTTCAGGGTGTCACTGCAGTGGTGGTACACTGGCAGGAGTGTTTCTGTTAGGGAGGAGACCAAGAACTGGGATGTTAAGTTGCTGTGGGGATATCTGGAAATGAGTGGCAGAAGTAGGGACAGTTATGGGTGGGGTAGTTATGTGGCTGGAACCATGTTCGAAGAAACATTAGGATTTGGAATCCTGGGCATCCTGGTAAATCAGTGGTGTGGTGTTCCTTGGGGTTGTCAACCCTAAAACCCACCCCTCCCCCAACCCATAGTCTCCTGTCTGAAGTACATGGTACAGCTCCAAGCTAGTGCCTCATAGGCATATACACTTTGGAGGTACAGAAGTATGTCATCACATGTGACCAACAGAATCGGTCATAGCTTTCTTCTTACAGGGCCCTGTGTGAAGCTAGAGATCATGTTTGTTTGCACAGGGAAGGGGGTGGGTATTAGGGTTGGCAACCCAAAGGAACACCACATCACCAATTTGCCAAGATGTCCGAGACTCCAAACCCAAATGTTTTTAATTTCCTTACTTTGCCCACTTTGCATTCTTCAACCATAATGTCTGCATTACCACAGTTTCTTTGCAATAAATTTCCTTTCTTTTTGTGACAGTGGCATTGTATCGTTATTCGCACTGGTCCCTTTCTGCATGAAAAGATGCAAACAGGCAGGGCTCTCTGAACCCTGCCCTTCTGTGTGACTACAGATGCAAAAATGAGTAGATCTGTTTGTGGGGCTGAGGAAGCTTGTTCCATGTTGGCTACAGGTACAGAAGCACAGGGCCAAGAGTCAGTCTGGCTGCTAAAGCACAAGGATCTTGGGGCCCAGCACTTCCATGCAGCTATGGATATACAGATAAAGGGCCCTCTGGGCCCTATGCCAAGACAAGCATTCACTTCACAACATGGTTACTTGTTGCCTATGTGGCCAACACTGCAGTGTCCCTCCCCAGGCTAGGAGTGGCACCACACAGTAGTGCCTTCCTTTCAGCCTTGGCTCATCCAGCTGACTCCCTAAGCTTACCCCCAAACTTATCTAACTGGCATGGGGTCTCCACACACTAGCCACTGGGCCGACAGCCAGCCCTGAACACATTTCTTCATAACCGTTTGACATTTTGACCCTATATTTTCAACATAATGTTTTTATGACCCACTCTTCTGAACATGACGGGTGTGATTTATAAAATACTAGCCGAACTGTCATTTTGACCACAAGTGCAAAAACACGTTTTGGGCAGCATTTGAAAAATGACACCTGTCATGTTGATGTGGTGATGTGAAAAAATGTCTATGTTGAAAATTTGGTGTAATTACCAAAGTCATGAGTGATCACTGAAAAATGTCAACGTTCACTCATAACTTGGACATTTTAACATATTTATTACCAAATTTTCAACACAGTCTTTTTATAATCCCACCTTATTCACCTGGTAAGTGAATTTTTTCAAATCCCACCTGAAAATGTCATGAAGCGACTGAAATCACCTTGCAACTCAGATTTGGAAAATGTCACCTGCCTTGTTCATAAGGTGGGGACCCAGACAGGCTATACTGAAAAACTGGTGAAAAAATATTAAAAAAATAACAAAGCTATAAGTAAAAGTTAAACGTGCATAGAAAATACATTGAATAAGCAATAAGACATGATGGGACATTGGTTGTACACTAGGTTTACCACATGCTCAGGGGAATAGTAAGGTACGCAGCTGAAGGCTGAGTGCCTTCAGCCCCTGGACATGTGGTAAACCAAGTACAATCAATGTCCCTGGAGTGTCCTATTGCTTATATAAAATGGGTTTTTAGTGAAATAAAAAATACAGTAAAGGAAAAAATTAAACTATATAAAAATATTAATTACAGGCTGTATAAAAAGGTAAATTAGTTCCTCAGCCTGGTTGGTGCCATCAGATGTCACTATACCTGTGGAGGAGGAGTAAATGACCTGCATACTTGTGAGCATTCTTTACTAGGTATTTTTATAGGTCTTGGTATTTTTTGTTTTGTTTCAGTGAAAAGACTCAAACACCCATCAGTTAGCTAGGGTTAGCAGTTATCTGAGCTTGAGGTCAGCTGGCTCATGTTGAAGTGTGCGCTGCACCATGAGAACACCATGTATAGGGAGAATACTGGTACTTTGCTGAGTACCTCTCCTTCAAACGTCTCAAGTGTAGTGCCATGCCACGTATTACTTCTGGGTTCAGAAAAGCGAGTGCAGCACTAACAGTGGCTGTGTGATTTTCTTGATTATTAATTTTTTATGATCGGGTTAATGCTACAACTAATTAAGATCAGCAATTTCTATAGAGTAGAAGAAGGCAGCAGGCAGGAGAACAGGAAATGAGCTAGTGTGGCTCTTCTAGTGAGTGAGCTAAGGGTGTTGTGGGTGGCTAGTGATGAGAGAGAGAGAGAACAAATGGGCAGGTGGGAGAGCTACCTGTTGAGCTGGTGGGCACTATTCATCGGTACCACTACCAACAGTTTCAGATTGATTAATGAACAGAAAAAAAACAACATTACAATCGATGGTGGCAGCAGATTTGGCAGGTATCCGAGTCTGTTATCAAGTTTGGAAGTTTACTCAGATAAAAAACAAATAGACATTTGAAAATGAAAGTTGTACTGGCACACACTGTAGATATGGGATGCGCTAGGTCCAGGCTGACAGGGACTTGTTCACAGCCATTGGTAGTGCTGTCTTAATGTCATGGCTAGAACCAGGTTTTTGCCAGTCAGGATGCAGGAATTTTCTTCACCCATTTCATATCTGCACTTTCCTTGTTTCCTGAGATTGCTGTCGCAGTTGAAGGAGGATGCCTTTCTTTGAAGAGAGTGGATCTACACTGGTGTACCTTCTATAGGTGAGTGTGGTGTGTGGGGTGGTGGGTGCTGAGTAGGGGTTTGGGGTGAGGTGGATGGTGGCTGGGGTGCCAGGGGGTCAGATATCGATGAGGGACCATTTTTTCTTTTTCCAGTTTTACAACTTTAACAACAACAAAAAAAGCCTTCGCGGGACAGTTTTCTTCTTTTCAAGTAGACCAACACTGGGGATTGGGCACTGCAGTGTCAGAAAACTGTTCAGCAGAACCAGAGGCGGAGACCCCAGTGTCACCAGCTATTGGGGGGGAGTGGACTGAGCTGGAGGGTATGCTGGAGGGGATGGGGGCCTAAATGTGCAGTAGAACTGGGGGGAATGGGCACCCTGATCTGCTTCTAATTCGGGGGTATATTACCCAGCACCAGGTCTGGGCACCCTGGTTTTGTTTAATTTAATTTTTTTGTGGACTCTTTTTATGCTCCTACCTGACAGGGCATCTCTTGGGAATCCTCACTCGACTTCTTACCACCCGTCTGAACTGCCTCCTCCGACCGCGTAACCAGGTTCAGGATCTCGGCTCCCCCGGACCCCTTAAAAGGGGCCCGAGATTCCCAAGGTGAAGTCAGAGTTGCCAGCCGACGTTGGACATGTGGGTCCAGTCCATTGGAGGTTCTGTCGCCTCCCTTGGGTAGGGGTATTTTTCTTGTTTTCTCCCCGATGCTTGGACGTGCAATGACATCCAGCTCAGCTGGTGCACGCTCCCATGCACCCCCAAAAGACGTCCGCTGTAGCTTCCAACCCTGCATTCTGTGGCCTTGTACTGTAGTACAGCCAGCCTCCACTAGCGGTCACTTGTGCATCGGCAGGTGGAATCCCCCCTCCCCAGGGAAGGAGAGCAGTCCTAGGGATGCTCAATCCTTCCCCATCCTTGCCAACCTCTGACGACCCAGGCTCGTTTCCGAACCTGGGTCGCCAGCGTGGTGCAAGGTGTGGCATCCAGCGCCTCAACCCTCAGCACCACCAGGCCGGCTCGGTTTTGTTTTTAAACAAATGTATCATGGTGGCAGGATTGGGCACCCACCAGATATTTTTTTTGTTAAAACATGGGTCGGGAGGAAGGAGGGATGCTGTCAGTGGGATTGGGCCCCTGCCGTCCAGTAATACTCCCCAGGATGCTTCTGGAAACGAGCTGTTTATAGTTCATATTGCTTTCCTGGTGAATCTCTTCTAAATAAATAAATAATACAAATAAAATACTGAAATGTGGGTTAGGAGGATACCTGTGGTGGGTTTTGGTACCCACCATACAGTTATGTAGAAATGTGGGTCTGCAGGGAGGGGTGCTAAAGATAGGGATTTTTACTGCCTCAGCAGTGTGTTCAGTAGTGATTTCCTTCATACTGCTTTCATCACTCATCAGCCACGGCTGTCATAGCAGTGAGAAAGAAGGAAATCACTAATGCAGTTTTACCTTATCCTCAGAATGTTCATGTTTTTAATTCAGCATGCACAAAAAAACAGCACCATTTTTAAGTTATATTTTAAAAACTATATAAGTTAAAAAATATGCCAGTTGCAAAAGCATGTACATTACCTTGGGCCAGACTTTATCATACCTGTAAGTTTCAGGTTTCAAAACAAAACCATTTTTAAGTACAGGTGAGCAAAAAAAAAAAAAAAACAACCTTAAAAAGAGTGAATTTAAGCATTTTTGCAGCTTTGTAGCTTTGCTCCCCAAACCAATTGACACAAAATTGTCAGTATCCAGAGACCCTGGCCCAGAGTCCAGGCAAATTGTTTCAATGGGGAAAACTTATTAAGGTGCAAAAACAGGGGCTTGACTTTAAAGTGCTAACTCAACCATAATAAGTAGGTGTGGTAGTGCTCATATAGTTGGGACTGAGCAGTGTTAAATCTTAAATTCTAGTTTTTGCACGTTAATAACTTGTGCACTGTTCTGTGAAATTACATGAAATTTTGCATGTGCTGTCAGGGTGGCAAATTTGTGTGATTTGGCAATTTTCCTGACTGCACTTGTCTGGATTATGAGATCAATGGAGTATGAAAACATATTTCATGGCCATTTGTTTGCTCGTGTCTACAGTACAAATAGTTTGAAATTTTGTTATGGAGATTTCATGGTAGAAGCGACTCAGTCCAAGGATGTGCCTTTTGAAGACTTCGTGAAAAAATACTAATTGGTTCTCGAGTTACAAATTTTTAAACATTTGATTCTGAGCATGCTCAGTAGCGTTGTCAGGATAGCTGCTTAGCGTGAAATAAGAATTTTAGACTATGAGATTATTTTTATTTCGTGAGAAATATTTTTTAGATCATGAGAAGATTTTGTAGGTCATGAGCACAGCCATTTTGTTTTTGCATTCAGGAAAAAAATCTGAAAAAGTATGAACATTATGTTTTTTCAACAAACACCTGAATCTAGTTAAAAGGGACCGCTTTAGCTAGATTGTGGAGTTTATTTTACCAAACATGACCCAGTAATAATGTTTGGGGACCCCATGAATTTAGGCTGCATACTTAGCGATGGTTGACAATTCTTGTGTCACAAGCTGAGAATTCTTAAGTCACAAGAAAGTGTGAACAAAGAATTCTCAGTTTGCATCATAAACATTTGTACTTTATACCAGTTAAGAATGTTATGTCGCATACTAAGAATTTTTAGGTCATCAGAAACTGTGAAGAAAGAATTCTTGGTTTGTGGCATAAAAATATTTTACTTCATACTGGTTAATCATTTTTATGTCGCAAACCAATAAAATTTTGGCTTGACAGAAACTACAAACAATGAATTCTTGGCTCGCGACATAAAACTTGTACTTAATGCCAGTGAAGAATTTTATGTCGCTCACCAAGAATTTTTAGGTTGTTAGAAGCTGTAAGCAATACAGGCTTAGCTTACCTGATGGCTGTTTGTGGTTGAGTGTGTAGTCTTGTTCTTTTGCTGTTTCGTTGGGGAGAGGGGGAGTTAGGATTGGAAACCCTAACACCACATTTCCCTACTTTTGTGGCATTACCTTGAACCGTAACTGGTGCATTAGTGCAGTTTTTTTTTCCTTTTGCAATGAATTTCATTTCTTTTTGAGAAAGTTAATAAACTGAAATTGCAGCAGTACTTCTGGATGCATGGGGGGGCAGCTCTTGTGCAGCCACAGATACACATTCATACTGCATGCCATACACAGCCGCTTCTGCAGATGCAGATAGAAATTCATGATACCCAAAGTACAACCTATTTCTGGGTGCAAAACTCCAGCCCTCTTGTGAGTGTACGATTTGCTTAGGGCCCTTTGATCCCAAGGCAAATACTATACAAGAGACTTATGAATGTTAACTTAGTGTACGTCCAGTATGACATGTTTCGTGCATATACAATTAGTGTAGTACACTTCAGTCTCAACACAAATTCCTTAATCTGATGTTACATGCATCTTCAGAATTTGCAAATCCTGTAATCCAGCATTACATGTGTAACAGCACAATCATTGCCTCAGTGCACGTCCCATTTTTTTTATATTTATGTCCCAAATTCTCAGAACTTATATTTAAGCCTCCATGAAATCCACAGGTGTGATGGACTTGCAGTCCATTCTTTTAACTAGTTTTTATGATGTTACAGTATAAAACACATTTAGTGTTGGAAGTAACACTTGCCACCCACTGTATTTTTCCAAGAGCCTTACGGAAATAAGAATGTTGAACATTTTGTAAAAAAAATTTTTTTTAAAAGTTATGAGTAAAAGTTGTTTTTGATACAAAGTACAGTAGAAATGTTATATTCATGTGCTGGTATTCTGTGGTCTCAGTTAGTGACAACCAAAGAATTATTTGATCGAGCATAAAAGTTGTTATCCAGCACTAAAAATTATTTTAAATTTCTGGACCTCTGAATCTCGATGAGCGGTTATCTTGAAGCTTCCCAAGTCTTTTTTTTGTTTGTTTTAATTCAGTATGCTTTATATTATTTTCCATAACAGACAGTACACAAAACATCACAGTACAGGGACAATACAGTACACACTCCCCCCACACCAAGAAATCCCCTTCCTCCCCAGGCATTGACAGTGTCCAGCAAATGTTCAGAGTCCTTGGAATGATCCACAGTTCATGAGTTCAAGTGAGTCTGCATGGATAGGCAACATGTTGTCATACCACAGTTTTCTCCATACAGTATGCAGCTTGTTGAATATACTGTACATCATCTACCCTGAGCAGGTGTTAGCCCACAGAATCCATTTACATAATCATGAGCAACCCGTATGCAATGTTTCCTATCTGTTACAATAAGCTTTATAATGATGGTTAATACTTGCTATTGTTTTTTTCAGCATTTAAAGTAAGTACAATTTTCTTATGTCACTCTGCTCAAGTGGCCACCTCATCTTCCAGCCAATGTCTCATGATAATTTGCTTTGACTTTTGATACTGTAAGAGCTATGTGGCCCTTTCTTGGCCCAAACATTCCACCTTTATACATCCTTAAAATACAGATTTCTGGTGTGAAACCAGTCCATGAACCCATCAGTGGATCTTGATGCTCATTAATATTTGTCAAAATTCCACAAAATGTGGTAGGCCTGCATGAACCACCATCTCCAGCCTCTCCACCTCCATCCCAATGCGTTCCACCATTTTAGTCCAGAGTCTGCCCACTGCTGCCCCAGGACACCCTCATGTGCAGAACTTACTATCCCCTCCATTTGTCCTACAGTGGAGTCCATTATCACTAGTACCATCTTACCTCTGCATTTGGGCCATCCCTCTTGGCTCATACCTAGCAGGTGACACCTTCTCCACAAGAACCTTAGTTCCAGCCATCAAGGTTGCAGAATTCTGGTGGAACCTCTTTCATCAGAGGCAAGACTTTGTTGGAAGTATGCACACCTTGCTCCATAGTTTGCCCTCCTTTGTCTTGCTCTCCCCTTCCCTTCTACTGTCCAACCATCTGTGCTGGACCATGGAGTTCTCTGCAACTGTGGAGTATGTAGTAGTCCTAATGACCCAGTAGCTCTGGCTCTTGAGAAGCTTATATCAGCCATTGTAGACTTGAGCTCAATCCTTAGGGTATGGAGCTTTCTGAAGTTTAGGAAACTGCCATATTCCCACATTACCCTCTGGGTTACCACAGTCCTGCACCTTCTGCACTCTACCCACCCCCTTCCCCAGTAGTGTTCCTTCTGCATGTCTGTGTGTGAAGCAATTTGTACTAATATTGACACTGATCTTAACCCAGATAGGGAGTTGAATGTTTTCTCATCAGTTGTTTTATTTCCCATGAAGATGTCTCCTGAATAGAGATTATCAGCTTTCTGAACCCAGATGATGATTTGTCTCTTATCCCAGATAGAATTTCAATTCCAGCTGTTGCCCTGTTTCCCCTTATGGCCTTAGCCTTGATAGGGGTTTCTTACTTGCCCAACAGTTTCCCTTTTCCCAGAACAGTAACCCACAGAGAGTGGTTTTGCCATTCAGGTAATTATGTCCTGCTTCTTAAGCTGCCTGAACAGTGCCAGCCCCCCACAATAAAGTGATTACCACAGTTACAGGTGTAACCTCCTTACAAATGGGGTTCCTGAAAAGTCTTCCTTGAGCTTGCTTAAATGCTCACTGCCAGGCTGGTGTCCTGCAGTTTAAATGTATTGCCAGAGAGTGCCTGTATAGCCTCTGTGTACTGTCTCTTTAAGAGCTGCCCGAAATGCAGTCATAATTAATCTGAGAGGGAGCTCTGTTAGAAGATGTACTTGTTTGCTGATCATTTGTTAGAGTAGTGATAATATTGCAGTTTGTTCTAACCTGCTTTCTCTGTGGCATGGACAGTTCTGTTTGTTTCCATCATCTTGGTCCCGGACTGTCAGAATGGGCAAATCAGTACATTTGGGACTCTAAAATGGAGCCTACCTACAGAGGCTTGGTGGGGCCAAAACTTGTAGGAATTGTAGTTTTGGGCTTTTGGCGCCTAAAATGACCTGGAGGGAGAGCCCTTGTTGTGATTGACAGACAGATCAGCCAACCGAACCTTTTGGACCTTGGGTAAGTCCCACACTGCTTGCAATTTCAGGTTGAATCTGAGATTGGAAGTGAAAAGTAACAGCAGATAGTTCGAGCAGCAATCCATAGTGTACACTGTGGAAAGGCCTGAGTTTGGCTTGCTTGCCTGCCTGCTGTTCCTGAGAGGGAACTTGTGTTTTTTTTCCGGACTGAATACGAATTTGGAGAGCGAATTAAGCCACTGAATTGTGACCACACTTTAACCTGAAGAAGACCGAAGATTTGCTGAATGCGATTGGCCTGTCAGGACTTCTAGCTACCTCTGAATTCTCGGACTGTGCAGACTTTATAATTGCGACTGGAGAGCAATTTGACTGGTACAGTGGAATTTCCTTACATGTGAATGTGCTGTGTGCTTATAGTGGGTCTTGATTTGGTTCCCCACTGTGTGTCTAAACTGTGTTTTGCTTGCTGGAGGCTGTATCCAGCTCCACGGACTGAATCCGTATCCATTTCCATTTGCCTGTGCCCTGCTACACTGGCCAAGCCAGAATACCTGCTACGCAAAGAAAGTCATCAATGACAGACTGGCCTGGGGATCAGCCCTCTGCTCAATGCCTTGAACAGGAATGACGCCTCAGTGATTCATGTGACCCTGCTTCTCTGGGCACTCCAGCTCTGGTGCACCCCTTTAGGTCGACGCCCTGACGGCGAAACAGGAAAAAACACCATTACTATGACATTCATGGTAATGGTCCTTTTTCTGTGTTTCGACTTACCCCAGTGTTCCGCCCCCTCCCTGGACCAACTCTGACCTGGAGTTGGAATCCTAAAGTCTGGGGGATGCGGAGAGGGCAGAGTCCCCGCATGGGGGGTGTGGGGGGCATAGACCCCCACAGAAAACACCTTTAAACAGGCGCACACCTGCATCTGTATTGTGCCATTGCTGTGGGGAGGTCGCATTGTCACTGTTGACCAAACTTGGTGCTTCCTCCAGCTCAACAGCCTGCAGTCTTGATTTCATCCTGCCTGTGTCCAGTATTGGGTATCGTGAGTAAACATCAGGTAGCTCCCTGCAACAACAGCTCAATGTAAAAGTGTTGTCATCTCATTGTCTTGTTGCTTTTCTTTCACAAACTGAGCCTCCGGCTCTGGATTACAAATAGTGTGTGTTGTGCATTTTGCTTTCTTCCATCACAGGGCCCCAACCAGCTGCAACGTTCCTGGCTAGCCCACCATTTTCCTACCTGGGTACCCAGAGTGTGTGACTGTGTAGGGACTCTGAACTGCATGCATAATCGTCTGATTAATATAGCTTTTAAGCAAATCAACCTGATTATGCCCCTCCCTTGTTCAAGTCCCTTGAATAAATCTGATTTAACTTTGTTTGCATTTAACCTGACTGTGGTTCCAGTTTGTGCCAAAAGTATTGTACTGTTGCTATTTGCTGCGCTTAACCTTGTTTTACAGGGGGTCCCCAGGGTCAAGCTAGAGGAACCAGTCCTGATGGTGAGTGCAAACAGTGTGGGTAATTGCCTGGTGAATAAGGGTCATTGTGAAAGTAATTATTATATTGTTCAGGCCACTAGAAGGAAAGAGGGGTTACAGGTGTCCTGGAGGGCTGTGTCCGGGTTAGCTTGACCACTAACAACCCTGACCTCGAGTGGGAGCACCTGTTTCATTGGCCAGGCCGGCCTTAACCTGCTACTAGCCAAGCAGGCAGGGTAGTAGCGGTTGTTGTGGCGCCACTGGGGTTACACTAGATTGTATGTAACCACCCAGTTCCTTGGGTTACTGGAATCCTATCAGTATTGTTGGTAGTTGGTAGGTAGCAGCTGGTAGGGAGCTCATTAGGGACTCCTGCATAATGACATCATTGGTTACTCAGCTAGCCTTCGGAAGCATGATTAGGTCATTCTGAACTTGCAGCAGCAAGCGCACTCTGTGGATAGCTGCTCTGGGGAGCTTAGAATGCTCAGTTATGTGTAGTCAGTTGTGGAGTGAGGAGGTGAGAGTGGCAGAAGGACTGCCAGTGGGCTCTGGGGAGGACCCTAGTGAAGGACATTTCTAGCTTCCAGTGAAGTGGTGGAGACAAGTGTTACAGTAGGATTCCCTGATTTCTACTCCCAGTGAAATGGAAAGATCTTGTTTTCACTGGACTCAGTGGGCAATCCCCTGAATGTTCTGTGGTGTTTTCAGCTACCTTGGATAGGACCTGAAAGAGACTGTTTTGATCGGTTACCCAGGAGATTGCCTTTCGGTACTTTTTGTTGTTCCATGCCCTGTGGATGGGACAACCTGTGTGAGTACTGTTCTAGGAGACTAGATCTCCACATTTCATAGGGGATTTGATAGTCTGGGGTGCGTGTGCTCATAGATAAGGCTGGATCGCAACTGTCAGTGCCCCTAGTTTCACCCAAGTGAGTAAAGTACTGTTAAACTGTGTACTCAAGTGAATGCAGTTTATTTTTGTGTCACCCCAGTGTGTGACGAAGTTAAAGTGTGGGACCTCTAGCATTTCAGTGGGGAATGGGGGTTTCAATGGTGTAACCCTGAAAAATGGCAGAGACTATTGGTTGGGGCCAAGGGTGGGAGGAACACCATCTAAATGCTTACAAGGCAGGGTTTCCTGGTCCGTAAAGGGCACCAGTATTTTTACCTGAGCAAGAGCCAAGCTGTAGGTTAAGGTGTGTGACTGACTTTCACTATATTGAACCTAATGTTCGAGAAGAGTTCTGAGTGTGTGGCTTAGATTCTAAATGTCACTCATGGGAGGAAAATGTTCATGTGTGTGCAGGTGTCCACTAATGCACCTTTTGGGAATTAGGAAGATGTTCTTTGTTGTTCATGAACTGTACTGCATGCAAGGAAAGTTTGTGAATTGTACCTATCCAGCCTGGACTGACCCTTGGGGCCCACTTCTGCTTTACTTTCCATCTGTTTAATTAAACCATACTGCGATCCCAGTCACTGTTATGGACATTCCAATTATTGCTTCTGGTTGTGTGGATTTACTGGGGCCCTCAGCAAGTTAGATCTGGCATATGCCTAGCAGCCTCCACCCAGGACTTGGGTTGTGTCATTTACACAAGGTTCATGTTGCTTTGTTTCTGTACCTCCACCCTGTTTTCCTCTAGAAATGAGCCAGGTATGCATCCTAACACCCATGGTGGTACCTACCTTTTGTAATGTAAAATTAGAATGCCAGTATATGGGCACCAGTGTTTCCAGATTTTAATGGGGTGTGTGCACATTAGTTAAAAAGTGGCCTGGGGTTACATATATGACACAGTAGTCATAGTAAACATAGAAATATGACGACAGATAAGGACTGTTTGGCCCACCCTAGTCTGCTCATTTTTCCCACCTACTGAAATACCACATACCCTTCTTGATCTACAGCTTTTCCACCCCTTTCTTTACCACTAAGGGTCCTTTTGCCTATCCCATGCCTTCTTGAATCCCACTTTGCTGTGAAGAAGTACTTCCTTACATCTCCCTAAAGTCTATCCCACTCCAGCTTCAAAGCATGATCCCTTATTCTTGAACATCTTTTAGAGAGGGGGAGGCATCACTGGCAGAAGGGGGGAAGGCTAAGTAGGGAGAAGAGGTAGCGGAAGTGGAAATCACAGCAGAGAGAGAGTGAGGGAAGCCCTCAGGTCCCTTAAGATGGAGAAGGCACTGGGGCCAGATAAATTACATCCCAGAGTGCTGAAGGAACTTTGCGGATGTCCTGGCGAAACCCCTGGTGGAGCTTTTCACCATCTCTCTGAGGACAGGGTGGGTGCCCCAGGACTGGAAGGTGATGCATATATGCCAGTCCACAAGGCGGATCAAGGGAGGTGGCAGGGAACTACAGGCCTGTCAGCCTGACATCGGTGGTGGGCAAGATGATGAGGGCTTTGTCAAAGAGAGGCTGGGGGACCTGGAAAGTCAGGTGCCTGGACGATAGACAGCATGGATTTGTCCTGGGAAATCATGTCAGACAAACCTTGGAGTTCTATGACTGGGTGACGAGTGCCTTGGACCTGGGTAGACCAGTGGACGTCCTCTTTCTAGACTTCAGGAAGGCATTTGACTCTGTTCCTCATGTGGGCCTGTTGGATAAGCTGGGAGAAATGGGGGTGGGGAACCAGATGATCAGATAGATAGGCAGTTGGCTCCAGGCCCTTACCCAGAGGGTCGTAGTTGGTGGATAGTCTCATCCCTAAGGAGGGTCATTAGTGGGGTCCCACAGGGATCAATCCTTGGGCCCCTCCTGTTCAACACCTACGTCTCTGACGTAAGGACAGGTATCAGGAGTGAGATGAGTCTCTTTGCGGATGACTCAAAACTGGGGGCGGTGATGGATGGGGAGGAGGGAAGGGTGGCCCTACAGGGGGACCTGGAGGCTCTGGAAAGATGGTCTAGAAAGTAGAAGCTGAGGTTCAATGCAGGGAAATGCAAGATACTGCACCTGGAGCCAGAAACCCGGCCAAGTATACACCTGGGGAAATGCTACAAGTCTCGATGGCTGAGAGGGACCTGGGGGTGGTGGTGGATGTCAAGATGAACAACTCGGAGACTTGTAGGAGGGCAGCAGCCAAGGCCAACAGAATGCTGGGATGCATCGCTAGGGGGATCACCTCCAGAAAGAGGGAAGTGATACTCCCTCTGTATAACTGCTTGGTGAGGCCGCACCTCGAGTACTGTGTGCAGTTTTGGAGGCCACACTTAAAGAGGGACATTAAACTCCTAGAGTGGGTCCAGAGGAGGGCAACCAAAATGATTTGGGGCTTGGGGGACAGGACCTATGAGGAAAGGCTCGAAGAGCTAAATATGTACACATTGGAAGAGAGAAGGGACCGGAGGATATGATAGAGGTCTTCAGGTACATGAAGGGGGTAAATAGGGAGGAACAGTCAGGGTGCTTCGTAGGAAGGAGGAGGGGGCCACTAGAGGGCGTGGGTGGAAGCTGGAGGGGGGAAGATTCAGTGGAGAAAGAAGGAGGTACTACTTCACTGAGAGGGTGGTGGAGCCATGGAATGTGCTGCCTAGGGGGCTGGTGGAGGCAGAGATGGTGGAGGAGTTCAAGGGGTGGGACAGGTACAGGGAAGGTTGTGGAAGCAAATCCAATGCAGCGAGAATATCCGAATTGGAAGGGAGAAGCCAGAGAAGGCGGAGGGCAGCAAGGTCAGCTCCCAGGGTGGGGCTGACCAAACGAGCAGACGCAAAAGACCATTAGACCTATTCTGCTGGCATTTTAGTATGTTAGTCTGAAAAAGGCTTCTTGTTTGAACCTAATTCATACCTGTGAGGTATCTGAAACTCTATCATATCTCCTCTCTCTTACTCCATTCCTCCAGAGAGTATATATTAAGGTCCTTCAGTCTCTCTTCAAAGGGCTTTTGATGCAGGCACTGCACCATTTAGTTGCTGTCCTCTGGACTGACTCAACTCTGTCTGTGTCCTTCCTGAGATGTGGTTTCCAGAACTGGACACAATACTCTAGGTGAGGCCTTACCAGTGATTTAAACATTGGTATCACCATCTCCCCCTTTCTGCTGGTGATACCCCTCCCTATGCACCCTAGCATCCCACTGGCTCTTCCAACTGCCTTGTCACACTGTTTGACTACTTTAAGGTCATCAGATATGATTAGCCCCAGGTCTCTGTCTTGTTTGGTGGTCAACAGTACCACTCCCCCCATTTTACACTCCTTCCCAGTGTTTCTGCACCCCCAATGCATGATTTTGCACTTCTTCTCATTGAAATTTAGTTGTCATACTCTTGACCACTCCTCAAGCTTTCTTAGATCACTTTCCATTTTTCCATGCCCTGGAGTGTCAGCCCTATTGCAGATCTTAGTATCATCTACAAAAAGCATGCCTTCCCATCTAGCCTCTGCAATTTCGCTAATAAAGACATTAAGGAGGACATGTCCCAGTACAGATCCCTGTGGCACCCCACTGGTCACCCTCCTTTCTTCGAGTGAACTCTGTTTACCACCACCCTCTGTCTTCTAACTCCCAACCAATCTGTTACCCAGTTTACCATCTTTGGACCCGCTCTAGGCTGCCCAGCTTATTTATGAGTCACCTATGTGGAACAGTGTTGAAGGCCTTACTGAAATCTAGGTAGGCCACATCCAACATTCCACCCTGATCTACTTTCCTGGTCACCCAGTCAAAGCAATCTGTGAGATTTGTTTGACATGACCTCCCCCTTGTGAATCCATGCCACCTCTGATCTTGTAAGCCTATGGATTCAAGGTATTCCACAATCCTTTCCTCAGGAGTGATTCCATTCATTTTCCCACCACCGATGTCAAGCTGACTGGTCTGTAATTGCTAATCTCCTTTTTGCTACCACTTTTGTGAAGTGTGACTAAACCTGCCCTCCTCCAGTCCTCTGGAACCACTCCCGTCTCCAGTGAATGATTGAACAGGACTGTCAGAGGTGCAGCTAGCACCTTTCTAAGCTCCTTCAATATCCTTGGATGTATCCGGTCTGGTTCCATTCCCTTGTCCAGTTTCACATTTGAGAGTTCCTTAAGGACGGTCTCCTCTCTAAATGGACTAGTGTCCACCTCCCTATTGTCAGTGCCCCGGACACTTATCTGTGGACCATCGCCTTTCCTTTCCTTTGTGAACACTGAACAAAACTATATGTTCAGGATGTCTGCTTCTTCCTGGTCTCCTTCCACACACTCTCCTCCTTCCCTCCTTAGCCTTACAATTTCTCCTTTGTTTTTTCTCCTTTCGTTTACATACTGTATCTGAAAAATATCTTGTCCCCATTCTTTGCAGCCTGTGCTATTTTCCCCCTCCATTCGCGCTTTCCCTACCTCTTTCTGCTTTTCCTGATACACTGCCTATCCCTTCTGTGTCTCCTTATACCTACTGAATGCTAACTTTTTTTCCTTTACCTTCACAGCCACCTCCTTTGAGAACCACAGCGGTCTCTTTTTCTTCTTGCTTTTGCATACTTGCCTGACTCAGATGTTTGTTGCCCTCATTATACCCATTTTTAGTTTTGCCCATTGTTCCTCCATCCCACCTAAGTCCTCCCCCACCATGATTTATTTATTTATTTATTTTATTTAAATCACGGATTACAAATACCTTTGAGCCTGAAGCAGCTCATTTACAAAGGTTCCACGTCAAAGGAAAGGGTTACAATAAGGTAGGGAGGTATAGACAACATTCATGGTATCAACAGAGGTACAGACAACATTCTTGGTATCATCGGAACACAACAAGTCAAGTGGTGAATAAATGGGAACAGTGCTACACACTCAAGATTACAAGCAAGCATAGAAAACCATAAGGTACATTTGAAGCAACTTTGCTAATCCGAGACTTCCCTAACGCATTCCCCCATCTTTGTAAAATCAGCCCTCCTGAAGTCCAGGACTCTTGCCTTTGTATAGTTCGCCTCTGCCACAGTTCATATTTCGAACCACACCATACTGTGATCACTGGTCCCCATTGGTGAATACAAGATCCAAAACTGCTCTCTCATGAGTGGGCACCCCACAAGTTGACTGAGGAACGCTCCCAGTGGGAGTCCAGGATGTTCCTACTCCTAGCTGAAGCTGCAGCTTGGATGCTCCAGTCTACATCCAACAGATTGAAGTCCCCCACCAGCAGCACCTCTTCCTTATTTGCCATCTTTTGGATGGCTTCCGTCAGAACCTTATCCCATCTCTCCCTCCCCCAAGCTGGAGGTCTGTAGATCACACCATGCAAACAGTGGCTCCATTCCTGTCTCCAGCATGACCCATAGTACCTCTGCCTCTCCCTGTATTCCCTGTATCTCTGTTGCTTTCATGCTATCCCTCACATAAAGAGCCACTCCTTCTCTTTCTTACCCACCCTGTCCTTCCAGAACAGAGTATAGCCTAGTATGGCTATCTCCCAATCATGGTTCTCACTGCACCTTGACTCAGTAATGGCAATAATGTCCTGGTCAATTTCTGCCATTATGGCCACAAGGTCTGGGATTTTATTCCCTAAACTATGAGCATTTATACACATGACCTTCCAAATTCTGCTTCCGCCCTGCTTGTCAACCTCCACTTTTCCCTTTTGCCTCTTCTCCTTATCCCCTCTGCCCACATTCCCATCCCTCTTCATTTCTGCCACTTTGTTTTTCTTGTTATTAGATACCTTTGGGGATTTCCCTCCCTTAAGGTACTCTCTATTGACTACTTCAGCTTGTGGGGGGGCAGTTTGTATCTCCTGCTTCCTTCCACCACCACCCTTGGCTACTTTAAATGCTCTCTGATGAAACACTTAAACCACTCATTGAGGACTGTGGTTCCCCTCCTGAATGGATGCAGGCCATTTCCCTGTATAGCCCTTTATCCTTCAGGTGAGACCCCAGTCTCTCCCCAAATGTAGCCAAATCCCTCCTCTCAGCATCACTCTTTCAACCATTGGTTGAAACTCCTGGTATAGAGTATCCTATCTTCCCCTTGTTGTAGACAGACAGCACCTCAGAATAGGCCACTGACATGTTACCTGCCTAAGATTCCTCTCCAACTCCCTTAACTCATCCTGCACTATCCTAACCTTATGCCTAGCCAGGTCATTGGTCCCTAGGTGGACAAGTCAATGACATTCAGCAATCCCTCTCATCCTGCTGCACTAACAATCCCTGAGATGCAATGCCCATCCCTCTGAGCCATGGCACCGGGTGGGCACCTAACCTCCTTCTCTCCTTTCCTGCCCCAAATTAGTTCCCCTCACAATGAAGTCCCCTACCAGGAGTTGCTTTCTCCTTCTTTGGGTCCTCTGCCACCCTCCCTGGGCAGCGTCACTATGGTGGACCCCATATCCTCCTGGTCACTACTGGGAGCCTCCATGGGACACTCCCACTCAGCCAGAGTGACGTAGTGCTACTGTATGGAAGATGTGCCTCTGATCCATCACCTTCACCCTTTCCGAGCCCACTGTAGTCCAACTCCTCCTCCTACTTGGCACCCTTTGCAGTAGAGTGGGGAAGAAAGGCCCTCAAATCCAAGCCAGCTCAGTCTGCAGCCTAGCAGCCTCCATCCTCCACACAGAGAGCTGCATGCAGATGCACCACAGTCTCCAGAAAGTCTCCCTGAATACTGTTGCTCCACAACCACTGCACTACTCCCAACATACCTACTTACTTCCTGCCTGTTTATGATTTTGCTTACTTAAAACCTATTATTACTCTTACCCTAAATAGGGTGTTTCACCTATTCCTAAATTTTTGTGTGACCCTAACTCTCCTTACTCCCTTGAAGTGTGAGCTACAAAAAATAGTTTAACTGGACCTCCCACTGAGGACTAGTTCAATGCTGGACAGACACCCTTCACAGCAATTTGTTATATTACAACATATACAATCTTAACACTGTAAACTTTTAAAATATTGTGGCCTTCCATTACCTATATCCCATGAGTGAATGCAACAATGATAGAAAACAGGTACTTACCCCAACTGCTGACAGGGTCTTTCACTTCCCGCATCCTCTGCTGATGCCTGCAGTAGTGGTAGTCTATTTTGTATGCTATTCCTGGAGGCTCAGGATGCTAGTACAGTAATATAGAACAGCACAATAAAAGCACAACCAACATATACAGCCCATTAGAACACTCTAAAAATAAAAGATAAAACATACCAATAAATAAATTAATAAATAGAATATACAGTATTATTAGTGCAAAGTTATTACATATTTAGTAGTAGCATCCTGGTGTGGGATAAACCGGTTTGATCCCACCTTACTGCTATAGGACCCAGTGGATCTGAACAGAATTTCCTGTGGGCCTGCTGACTCTGGGAATGAACTAGCAGATGCCATCCTCCTGCTCTGTTGTCTTTATACTCTGGGGCAGGGCCGCAGTAATGGGGGGGGGGTTAGTGGGGAAGTTGTCCGGGGCCCTGAGCTCAGGAGGGGCCCTCCTGAGGAGTTGGCATTACCTCTGTCATTAGCTGGTTTGGGAAACGGGGGCCCATTCCAAGTGACTTGTCCGGGGCCCCAGGATTCATAACTGCAGCCCTGCTCTGGGGTCTCTCATGCTCCAGGGTCACTGGTTCTAGGGGAGTTAAATATATGAGAGATCCGGAAGATTGTGGGTTCTAGCCCACAACAGGAACAGAGGTCAAACCCCAATACTGACATTATAGCTTAGCATGAATAGGAGTGCTGCACTCCTGAGGTACTATTCTTTTGGATTAAACATTAAACTGAGGTCATGTCTGCTTGTTCTGGTGGTTGTTCAGGTGGCTGTTAAAGATCCCAAGGCACTTCTTAGAAACAGTAAGGGAATTATTTATTAAAAATAAAGAATCATACAAAAATGACAAAAAAGTATGTACAGTGAAGAAACAAAGGAATAAACCTGACCTCTGATATAGAAAAACCCTAGTTATCTGACATAAAAAAAAAAAATACATAAATTAATAAATGAACGAAATGAACTACTCAAAATGAAGGAAGAATTTAAATTAGTGCAATAACAGGATTAAAATAAGCTGATTCCGTCACCCTGTATGCAGGACCCCCTGACAGTGCTTCCAGTATTCCCATACCTTAGAATATTGTGATGCAGATAAATTAGTGTGATAGGAGTTCTGCAAACTGTCACCATCCTTACAATCTCCTGTCGAGAGATTTGTTTATGCTGGATAGTGAGAACACACTCTGCTTGCTACAAATAGTATTTGTAGGCCGCAGAACAAAGATGTAAGGTGGTTTTGTGAAATTTTAGTCCTCCCGCCTTGATAAATTCCCAGGACCACTTCAGAATAGGTGATCTGTCTAAACAACGGTTCACAGCACATGTGGCCAAATGCTGCCAAAAATGTTCAGTGTAAGGGCAGTCTAACAAAAAATGGCTTTTGATCTTTAAAGCCCCCTGGCAGAAAGCACATGGACAGCCTTCTCTCTCTAATTAATTTCTTATCTTTATGTGTTCTTAATTGCTTTTTTCCTGTGAATTTCTAATCACACCAGGTCCTACATTTATCTGGGAAAGTCTGTGGTTAACCAATTGACAAGTGGTCTCAGACATGTTTCGTTGAGAACAACATTTCCATTCCAACTGGGGTGAAAAGTTTTTTTATATAAAATTTACTTAGCCTGATTTGCCAGATCAGCTAATGATAGCTTCCACTTACTGAGTTTCACAAAAGAACATAGGAAAATTCCTTTCCTATACAAGGAGAGTTATTAATACTCCAGTTTGTATGGTTGGTACTAGCCAACCTTCCACCATTGTGGTCCATAACTTTTGTTAATTATGCAGTACCAGGGTAAAAAATAAAATGCTGAAGAAAAATTCTGGGGATTTATCATATTAACTTACCCATTTCCTAGTTTTATAGGTCAAGTCACTTTTAATTGTATTTACCCTGGATCCACATAAGCCCTGAAAGAAAATACTACACATTTTTGCCTGCAGTTCTACAGGGGGAGGAAAGTTATAGCTTATAAATAAAAACAAAAACAAATCGTTAGAGTATTAATCAAATAAATACATTTGAACTTTCAGAGGCACCTACTTTTCAAAGCAGCTAATTGATGATCTGCTTTCTGAATACACATTTGCTGGTAAAACACAATGTTACATTATTATGGTAAAATATGATACCCAAAATCTTTACTGGGTCAGAGATTATCTGAATTCCAGCCACTTGCACCAGGGATGCAGATTCCCTTGGGGGGGGGCCGGGTCCTACTTTAATGGCAACACTTTTATCATAGTGAATACATGAAACAGGCATTAAGGAGTAGGTATCTATAACCTGTCTAGTTTTGTGCCCAAAGTGTAAATCTTTCAGAATTATGCATAAGTCATCCACGCAAGTTAATGTTTAAATTTCTACAGAACCTGGAATAAGATGGATACCCTCAATATCGCATAACTTATGTGCCCCTGAAGGCATGGAAGGGGACGAGCTTAAAACTTTCATTGAAAGATGGTTGCCAGAAGTGGTAGGTCTGAGCTGTGTGATCCCTGTCTTTCAGGCACAACTCATAACACCACATGGAGCCATGGCATCATAGGATGGTCCCCGAATCATTTTAGCTGTCACGACTTTGTCAGGTGCAAGACATCACATTTTAAAAGCAACGAAAGATCAGTCACCTGTTAAACATGATGATAATTGCATATTGATGTTTCTGGACTATTCCTATGCAACGCAGCCTCAAAGAAAATCATTTGAGGAGATAACTGGATCCCTAAAAGAGAACTCAACATACCACACAGACTCGGCTGTAGTACAGGTTGAGCAAATATCACAGTACCTGGTGTGCTGTGCCATTTCCCCTGGCAGTTGGCTCCAGGCTGTGGTAGATAAGTGACTATTAATTTCTGTGGCAGAATGCAGCCCTATCATTAGCTAACGTATGATGTCACAGCACTAATAACATCACATACTGCGCACAGAGGTGTTGTGGATAAAAGGAGGGGAAGAGAACCAGGTGCTATGGATAAACTGGAAATATTAATAAAGAATCACCAAGAATGGTGAATTCTGCAGCACTGCAGATATTCTGCAATAGGTTAGCAAGCTCTGCTCAAAATTCTGCAGGCTCAAATTGTAGGGGCCTAGATCATGATTCACCCTGCTCACAGGCGGTTTATCTGCTTTTATTTTCAAGGTCTTCATTATCAGTTCAGAGCCCTTCCTTTCGGTCTGTCCTCGGCCCACAAGTCTTCATAGAAGTGCCTTACAGTGGTAGCTGCTGCTCTCCATAGGAAAGGCCTCTCGTCTTTCCTTACCTTGATGATTGGCTTCTAAAGGCTCTGTCCAGTGCTCAGTTGGCATCAACATTATCCTAAACACTACAGATGTTTTCCTCTGTAGGAATCACGATCAGCATACCAAAATCCAAAATGGATTACATCCAATGTCTTCAGTACATAGGGGCTGTCCTAAATACTTCCATGGGGTTAGTCTTCCTACCCAAAGATCGAGTGGACAAACTGATTATGCTGGCATCTCAGATGAGCACCGGTCATTCTGTCTCAGCTCAGGACTACCTCTGCCTTCTTGGTCATATGGCAGTGGCCATTTCGACCATCCCTCATGCCAGACAACACCTGAGAGTCCTTTAAGTGGTTGCTGAGAGTCCAATGGGACCAAAGAACAAAAGATTTGAAGCTCAAGTTCTGGTCTCATCCCCTATACTCCACAAACTGCAATGGTGGATGTTTCTGAACCACATTCTGTGCAGAGTCCTGTTCCAGGCTCCAATTCCTTGCCTCATTTTGACCACCGATGCCTCCCCCAAAAGTTGGGGAGCCCATCTGGGGGAAGTTTAAACTCAAGGGAACTGGAACACTCTGGAAGCACACTTGCACATAAACATCCTAGAGTTGAGGGCAGATCTATATACCCTACAGGCTTTCAATACCCTTCTTTCCCAGGGTTGTCTACAGATTCAGTCTAACAGCTCAACGGTTGTTCATTATCTGAACAAACAAGGCGGCATCCGTTCTTACCCCCTGTGCAGAGAATCAGTGAGAGTGTGGTATTGGGAAATCCAAACAGGGATACATCTAATGGGCAATACATGTTCTGGGTGTCACAAACACCCTGGCAGATGCACTAAGCAGATTCAGAACTCAGAAACATGAATGGGAGATTCTCCATGAAGTTATGGAAGACAAATTCCTCCACTGGGGTTGACCAGTTGTGGACTTATTCGCCTCTCCACTCAATGCCAAACTGCCTCACTGTTGCTCACTAGAGCCAGGTCCTGGAACTTTATGGCTGGATGCATTATTTCATTCCTGGACAGGAAGATTTCTTTATGCCTTCCCTCTCATACAGGGAGTTCTACTCAGACTTCTCAGGGTCAAAGCTTACATGATCCTCATCACCTCTATGGCCAAGACAGGTCTGGTTCCCATTGTTCCAGCAAATGACTGTCCAGAACCTCTACCACTTCCCCTTTGCCCTGTCCTGCTAACTCAGGCCAGGGGCACCCTTCTTCATCCCAGCCTTCGCTCCTTGCATCTGCATGACTGGCTCCTGAGGACATAGTCCTTTCCGGGTTTCGGGTCTCTCTGCAGGTGGCGGAGGTTCTATGTCTGACCTATAAGCCATCTACTCGCTCTTCCTGTTCAGTGAAATGGAAGAGGTTTTAGTCTGGAGCTAAAGATCAGGACTTAGATTTGTATACTTGTCCACCACAATGCATACTAGACTATTTACTCTCCTTGTCTGATGGAGGTCTCAAATCGTCTCCATCAAGGTCCATTTATCAGCTTTTCAGCTTTCCATGTTTTAGTGGAGACAAACCTTTGACCAATTGCAAGTGATGAAAACCTGTTTAACTCATTGCCTCCACAGGAACTCTCTGAAGTTGCAGCACTTGTCTACTGTATAGTGTTAACAGTGAATTCTGGGCCCTTTTAAGCAAAATCAAGCCATAATCGGTATGCCGCAAGCAAATGCTAATAGCACAAAAAACATAAGTGCTAGACAGAACGTATGCGTGGCAAACTTGTTTAGCGTAAGACTATCTTTTCAACAGTGGTAAGCAAGTAATAATAGGTAATTTAGTTTTTTTTTTCTATGCTGGTCGAAACAGCAAAAAAAATATTTTTTCCACTAAAAAAGCACCATAAGCCTTTTTTGTTGGGAAATATGCAATATATCAACACCAAATTAGGCATCCAGACATTAGATGTAGTTTTAATAATTGTTTGTAAAAAACAACTATTTCTGGCTCAGATATTCAAACTGCGCCCGGCTGTGGCGCAAGCTTGAGCGCAGCTCAGCTTGGCTGCGCAGGGGTGTGGACTAAGCGATATTCAAAGGAGCTGCGCCATGGCTCAACAACTTTGAATATTGCACCTAACCACCAGTGTGCATAAGCATGATAGCACTACGCCAAGCGCAAGTAAGCCAAACAGAAACATAGAATGAAGCTAGCACAAAGTTCCATTGCGCCGTGCACAGCAACGCGCTATTCAAAACTGATATGCAAATGGGGCCATAATGTATGCAAAGGCACTCATAGGGCCATTTCATGTCTTTATAGCCCCATTGCATGCAGATAGCACGATCCCTGATGACTTGCACCTGGCCCTGCCAGGTAGCAGCCATCGAGGGCCAGCGCCCTACCAGCCAATCGTGGGCATTAGTAGTACAAAAAAAAACTAATACATCCAATATCCCTGGTGGTCCAGTGGACCTCTATCTGCTGATCGGGCATTGCTGTAAAATAACAAGCCGATTATCCCTGGTGGTCCAGCGGACCCTATCTGCCGATGGCGGGCATGTGAAAAGAAATACCAGCCATTATCCCTGGTGGTCTAGCGGACCCTATCTGCCCGATCGCAGGCATTGTAAAAGAATATATGCCAGTATCCCTGGTGGTCTAGCGGACCCTATCTGCCGATCTCGGGCACTTTAGCCACAAACAAGATCAAGTCCAATATCCCTGGTGGTCAGTGGCCCGCTGTTTGCCCGATCGCGGGCATCTGTAAAAACAAATTCAATATCCCTGTTGGTCTGGTGGTACCCCCCACCGTCCTGAGCCCACCGCCCGCTCTCCCCGTCAGCGGTAGGCGGCAGTACCACCGCCTGCCGCCCCTGCCCCCACCGACTGACACCTCGGTAGGGCTGCCGCCCATTGGTTGACAAGCGTGAGCCAATGGAAGTGCAGCTCACTACTACACTACACATTCAGACATGGAATGTATTTATCGGTATGGGCTGCGCCCATTGGCTCGCGCATTGGGCATGCGGCCTACGGGGCATAGAGGCGGGCGGGTGGGGCTCATCATAGGGCGAAGTGAAGAACCACCGAATATTGGGTACTTTACGAATACTGTCCCGAACAAAACGCGATCACAGCAAAGTAAGGAACATCTCGACTAGCCACAAATGCTGCGATCGGGCAAATAAGGTCTGCTGAACCACCACCGAAGACAATGACATATTTCTTTACACATGTGTATGATCGGGCAGATATCGCTAACCCGAAATAATGGCATATTCTCTTTGCACATGCCATGATAGAAATGAACTGATCACTGGACCACTAAGGATATTGGACAGTTTCATTAATTTTTTTTATGCAAATGCTCACGATCGGCATGAGGCTGCCAGGTGCAGCGGAACTAGGTGGCCACCACGGTGGCAGCTGCTGTGTTGCACCCTTTTTGGCTTAATTTTTGTGCTGGCGGGTAGGGTTGCATGGCTCTGCTCATCCTGGGCCGATAATGGGCTGTACAGGTTATGCATGGAATGCCCCACCTGTGTCTGCATACATTACTGATGCACTCCAGCCAGGAGTTGGTATGCTCCTTTTGAATATTGCAGGCGCATCAATGAGTTCGCATGGTGCAACACTATGCATCCATGTGAACTCTTTGATATCTGGACCATAATTTTTTTTTGATCAAGGTGTGTTGGTGAGGTTTGAGACAAATCTAAACCATTAACACATACCATGAAACAAATGCATATAACTCTAAAATATACATGATACACAACATATCAGGCCAAGTTGTTCCACGGTGCCTTTCCAACATAACTATACAATCAGTTATACTCAATTCGGTTTGTTTATACTGGCTGAACCCAGAATGTGTTTTTCTTCAAAGGGCGTGAGTGGTTCTTGGGAGGATGAAATGTGCCATATACCATGTAGGTAAAGAAATGTAAATAACTCCTGAAGTGAACGCGTGCACGAAGTGTCAGTGGCAAGTTATTCAACACAATTGCCTATCTAATGGTGCTGTGCGGTCAATTCTAATAATTTGCTGGCTTGTCCAGGTAATATTAAAACTATGTGTGTGGCGCGTCTCCACACGTTACTAGGACACTGGGAATCTGTAAGAACTTCTGCTTAATCGTTCTAGGACACACTGCAGTACATTTGCCGCATACAGGCATCTTCTAGGGGCAATGAGTTTAAGAGGTCTCCTTCATCTCTGGCCCCTATTAGGACCCAGTCCCTCATAGGACAATTTTGTTCTTGAAAACAAACATTATGTCCTTTTGAACGGCAGCCTCGAGTACGACTGCTCTTTCTCCCTGGAAAACTCTATTTTTTAGTTGCAATTACATCTGGTAGATACGTTGAGGATTCATGCACTGATGTGCAAAGGCCCTGAATTTTCACAAGAATACGGAACTCCAATATGTATGAATCCTAAGTTTCTCATTACCTGTGTACTATGTGGAGCATGCTAATCCAGGAGAATCCCTGCTCCATACATTAGATGTACATAGAACTTCACAATATTATCTTCTTCTCACCGAGGAATTGCGCAAATCAGAGCAGCTTTTTGTTTCTTTCACCCTTGGAAAAGAGGGTAATCCAGTTTCTAAGCAGTGCTTGTTCACTTGGTTGGCCAACTGCATTACATTTTGTTATAATAAATACAATAAGCCTTTCCTGGGTGTGATAAAACCTCGCTCCACAAGCGGTATGGTGGCCTCAGTGGTGTGCTTTAGAGGCATTTCAGCAACTGAAATTTGTGAAGCAGCTACCTGGTCCACTGTACATACCTTCACTAAACATTACTGCCTGGACATTGCATCCAAACAGCGAGCCAATTTTGGTCGAGCTGTGCTTCAGGGACTGTTGTCCTAAATTCTTATATTTTTTTCCCCTCTCTGCCTCCTACCCATTTGTCTCCCAACTGCTGGGGACTCATTCCTATAAGTGTAACCTGCTGCAAGAGATTTCCTCGAGGAAGATAGTATAGTTGTTAAGAATTTACCATAACAGTAGCTCTTCGAGAGAATTTCTTGCAGCAGGTCATGCTGCCCCTCCCTTCATCCACCTTGCTTCCTGTTTCAGGAGGGCGACATGCTCCTACTCTCTACAAAACATGTTTTAGAGGCTCCCTCTTCCTCCTCAGTTCCCCTTGGAGGCCTGTTGACTCAGATCCTCATATACGGTCGCTGAGGTAGAAAAGAACCGAGGAGCATCTGGGACTGCCCCATTTTATACGTACCAGGACACAACACAAGGTATCATTGGGGGCGGTCCCAGGTTGACTGCTGACAAATCATCCAGATGGAAATGATGCTTGCAGCTGGAACATCATGACTGTACTTTATGTTGGCTGCAAATATGGTTCCAGAAGGTGTTTATATAAAGTTGGTTGTAATATGTTTTAAGTGCAACCCTCCTGTGGTACCTCTAGAAGATTTAACACAATTGTAACTACATTGACTTGACTTAGTGCTGTGATTTGTGATGTCTTCTGAATGCAACTGCTGTTTGTCAACATAAAAACAGTAAAATATAATTAAAAAAACAAGAATCAAAACAGTGCCACAAATTTACAGGACTGTTAATGACAGTGCCACCGATATGCAGTGAATTTCAGTGCTGTCAAGCTGTACGCATAACACTTCAGGCATACCATGCAGCCAGACAGGACCACCCTTAGTTTGAGGATTGTATTTCTACTGGCTGATCAAGTAATAAAAAATGTCACAATTGTCTTTTAAAATAAAAACAATGGGAGCCGGCCCAGAGGGCTAAGGTGTTGAACGCATTACCTCCTAACATGGCAGCAACCCATGTTCAGTACGAGCACAAGTTGCTGGGGGTCAGCAGGGTGGGGGAGGATGGAGCATCACAGAGATTGCTCTCCTGTCCCAGGGAGGGGTGGTTAGTCATGGCTGCCTTTGACTCCCACTGGGTGTAGGCCCTGTGGTAGTGCAGGCAGTGAGTGGCTAGCCAGGGTGGGGCAGCGGCTCTGCAGGATGTGTGTGTCTCCACGAACACGTACTTAAGTGTCACTGTGTTGGGGTCAAGGGTGAACAAGGAAATGTGGGAGGTGGGCTTAATGACATCCTGCTTGCTCCCATGTGGCCTGTGCTACCAGTTGGCTCTGGGGGTTGTGGATATGTTGACTGGGGGGGGAGTGGCTGTCCCACTCCAAGCCCTGCCATGGGGGGAGAATCCATGGGGGAAACTGCCTCTAAGCTGAGAAAGGTGAGAAATGGTTGTGTTGGGCAGGGACAAGGCTGAGACAGCCTGCCCGACTTCCCTGGAGGAAAAAATCTGCATAGAAAAAAAAAACAGTGACATGATTTTACAGGACTGTTAAGGACAATGCCACTGATATTCAATGAGTTTCACTGCAGTTATATCATGCTGCGGCACAGGACATAGACCTCCCTTTAACAATATGGTGATTGTATTTCTGCTGGCTGATCAAGTATGAAAAAAGTCACCATTTTCTTTTAAAATCAAAGCAGTGGCACAATTAGAGAATTTAAACAAGCATTTGTCAATGCCGAATGTTTGCTTGCTGGCATTGGCATTGGTAGTGTAGGAGTCAGAGAGATGCATAATAGGAATGACAGTGAAGTATTGAACTGAAGTCAACCCCACCACCACCCTGCAGAGACTGACAGGCATTGGAGTATGCACGGTGTGCCTTGGGGTCTTTGGGCCTTATGCTCACCCCATTCCATCAGGAAATATGGTGAGATGGGTGCAGTATAGGAGAATGGGGTGAACTTTGGGTCCGAAGAGTCCAAGGCACACCTTGATGCATGTCACTGGCTGCAGGGTGTGTGTGGGGGTGGAATGGCATAAGCATTACAGGCGACAATCCCAAGTCACACCCCTGATGCCTATCAGTCTCTACAGGGTGGGGCGTTATGGTTGGAAACCCTAATGCCCCAGGCGTTCATTGGTATTTTCACTCCAAATTTTCAACATGGGTTTTTGTGACCCCCACCTCATGAACAGTGGCAATATCAGTTCGTTAGCTGAAAGCTGATTTTGTACAGTGACTACGCCATTTGGCACCACAGGTGCAAAACACATTTCGAACAGGATGTAAATGACAGCTGTACTCTTCATGGGAGGTGTAAAATGGCAATGTTGAAAATCTGGAGGAAAATATTAAAATTGAAGTCCGCAGTGTGTGTAGAAACTGCACAACTCAAACCCGTAATGTAATTAGTTTGGGGATTTTTTACAGCAGATTGTCAACACAGACATTTGGGACCTCCACTCATAAACAGTGTCACTGTAATTTTCTTAATCTGTCTCAAACACTGATTTCCCACAGTGACCACACATTTCTGCACCGGAAGTGCGAAAACACGTTTCGGCCAGGGTGTAAAAAATGACAGCTATACTATTCATAAGGAGGTGTGGAAAAATGCCAGTGTTGAAAATCTGGACTGAAAATATTACAAATTTGTGAACTCACGAGGGTGCGGGGAAACTGCACAATGCACGCTCGTAACACATTCATTTTATGGACTTTTGTCACCAAATTTTCAGCGTAGTCATTTGAAGACCTCTGCTCATGAACAGTGTCACTTTGATTTTCTTAATCTGTCCCAAACATTGATTTCGCATACTGACTGTGCCATTGTGCACTACATGCACGAAAACACATTTTGGGCAAGATGTGAAAAATGACAGCTGTACTGCTCATAAGGAGGTGTGGTAAAATGGCAATGTTGTAAATCTTGAGTGAAAATGGTAAAAATTCTGAGAGATTCACAGTGTGCGTCAGAACTGCTCAGCACGCTCGTAAAAACAGTATTTTAGAATTTTTCACAAATTTTCAACATAGGTTTTGGGGCTACCTCATGAACTATGACACTGATGTTTCATTACTCAGTCCCAAAAGGTGGTTCTGTGCGTGACCACGAAATCACCTTTTGGGACCGAATAACAAAATGATAGTGGCTGAGTTCATGAGGTGGGGTCCCAAGAACCCCATGTTGAAAATTTGGTGAAAAAATTCCCCAAAATGAATGAGATATGCACCAAAGTTTAAAAACAAAACACACATTTATGTCATTATACAGCTTACCGCATTTCTTCAGTTTGTGGTCGGCTTTGAAGAAGAGTACAGACGTGTTCCTGGTCCACAAGATTGCTGCACTGGCCTCCAGTGGTAAGTATAGGGTGAGGGTGTGTGGGAGGTGGGGTACGCAGAGGGTTGGCGCGGGTTGGGTTGAGGGGGCAAGAGAGTCAATGAGGGACTGTCTTTTGTTCTAGTTTTTTTTTTTTTTAAGACAGCATGGGACTTTTGCCTTGCTGGGGTGGACTCCCAGCGTGGCATCTGCAAGTTTGTTGGAGCATGGGCCATGGAGCCCATGGGGGATTGGGCACCCGTGAATCTGAACCTCGGCCACGCTGGGTGGGCTCCCAGCGTGGCACCTAGGAAGTTTGCTTTTGGGGGGGGTAGTGGAGCTGATGGGGGATCAAGCACCCCCGTCCGGTCACACAGTGTGCAGGGGTAGAGGGAAGGACATGAGCACGCTGGGGTGGGCTCCTAGCATGTACAGGACATGGGACTTTTGCACGCTGTGGTGGGCCCCAGCATGGCACCAGGACATTTACTTTTGGGGGGGGCAGTGGAGCTGATGGGGGACTGGGCACCCCCATCGGTCATACAGTGTGCGTGGGTGGAGGTGGAGGGGAGTGCATGTGCATGCTGGGGTGGGCTCGCAGCATGCTACGTAGGTTTTCATGGGAAGGGGATGAACTGTCTATGACAGTTTGGATGTAGTGCTGATGTGTCGGCAATTTGCATACTGCCGACAGCAGTATGCAAGTTGCCTACACGTTACCACTGCTGATTGTAGCAGTGTTTTTCTCAGAACTGTATGCCGCTGCATCTGCACGGCTGTCATAGACAGCTCAGACATTCATTGATGTGGTGCAGCCTTGCCTGCAAAAAGGAGCAGGGCATTGGAAGAGTGGGAGGCACACCTACAAAAACTCGTATGGTGGCACTGTGTTTCTTGCACATGCATGCAAGCAAACATAAAAAGTGCTCTGATTGTATTTTTACTGGCTAATCACCACAGGAAAAAAACTGCAAACTTTTCTTTTAAGGCACAAACAATAACACAGATTTACAGGACTGCTATGGCCTGTGCTACCAGTACATGATGAGTTTCAGTGGTGCAAGATTATAACTACAGCTTTGCAAGTGAACTCTTTCTGCCCAGGATGCGGGACCCCTTATCAATAAGACATTTTCAAGAAGTCACAGAAAAAACAATTCTTTCTTTAAGTGATTTGAAATATGAAAATTCTGCATTTCTAAATAAACACTATAAACTGCAGTGACTGAAAAAATAACAAAAAATTACCAACCCTTTCTTTGCAGATTTCTAAAGGAAAAAACATACAGTATTTTAGACTTTCTCTGATAGAGGATTACACAAGACTGCTACTCTATAGGCCTGACAGTTCTCTCTCGAATGCATACAGATAGCTGACTAACACTGGAGCATATGCAGTGTAAAATATCAAGGAATTATAAGAACACTTCCCTCCCCACTTTAAAAAAGTGCTACTTGGTGAGATTGCACTAGTTTAATATGGGAATATTATGTATTTTCAAAATTGTGCACTCCTAGAAATGTTAATCTGAAAAGTGTAGTTTCATTCAGTTTGCTCAAAAAAGTATGATGATCACAAAATGATTCCCAAATCACTAGTAAACATCTATGTGAGCCATGTGACCTCTAGCACCATTCAGCTTGCTCTTCTTGAACAATAATGCACATTATCCCATTAAAGAAATACAGTGCTATGCAAAAATTGTGCTTTTTAATTATAATATACACAATTCATGAAATTGCACTTAAAATTCATAAAAATGGTGTATTTTCACAAAAAATATGCAAAACAGATTTTCACAATGTTGCCCACTGCTGCTCACTAGTTATGGTTCAGTGACTGGTCTGTTGTTTGGTGACCTCTGCTATGGTTACAGAGTTGCTACTGGAATAGCTGGTGTTAACAGTCGCACATCTTCTAGTGGATCATCTGCTGGATCTCTCAGAGGCAGTGAATGTCTGTTGTTTGGCGACCTCTGCTATGGTTACAGTTAGTTGGAATAGCTGGTGTTAACAGTCGCACATCTTCTAGTGGATCATCTGCTGGATCTCTCAGAGGCAGTGAATGTCTGTTGTTTGGCGACCTCTGCTATGGTTACAGTTAGTTGGAATAACTGGTGTTAACAGTCGCACATCTTCTAGTGGATCATCTGCTGGATCTCTCAGAGGCAGTGAATGTCTGTTGTCTTTGGACCCTTGCTCTTCTCCCTCTCCAGAATAAAGAAGTAACAAAGTGATGTCTGTTGTTCCTCAACAGACCCTGCGGACTCTGCACAATATAAGTAGGAGGAGACAGCTGCTCTGTGACCTGTGTGGAAATCTTTATGTCCAAAATCCAGACTTGTTCTACAGGATGAAGCTATGTCAACGTAAAAGCTCTGTGTCTTGAGTTGTATGCTTGTTTGCATTTGGAACTTGAAAATTGTTCACGGCCATGGAGTTTCTCTTGGTCTGAAAGTTTTGGAGGAGTTAAAAGAGATGGTAGAATAGGTACTTGTATTCCCAGTTTTCAACCCATCAGCAGTTCTGCTTGACTGTATGCTTTGGTAATTGGTGTAACATAGTAGGCAAGTAAAGCTTTGAATGGGTCCTCAGCTTTCTTAAGAAGGTGCAAGTGTTTAGACTGCTCTTTTGGCATCTCTGTTGCTGTGCAGATGTCATGAATGTCTTGTAAAATGCAACAATCCATTGCCTTTTCTGAAATTGTGAAAAGTTGAACAATGGCACTATGGACCATTGTTTAATATGAGAGTCTTGGGTACTCCATGGCTAGTGAAAATAGTTTCAGATGTACGATGACATGGCTTTCTGTACTGATGGTCAAGTGAGCAACTTCAGTGTACCTCAAATGATAGTCCACAACTGCAAGGAATTTTTACTTTTGAGGGCAAGAGATCTACAACAACTTTTTGTGTGGTGTGTCCAGAAACATAGATGGATTCAGTGGTATCAGCTGGTTGCTGCACAGTGTGGTACAGACTTGACTCTTGTTGATCAGGGTTGTCAGTTGTGGACTAAGCTTTGGCCACCATACCATCTTCTATGCTCTGCTGCAGCACTTCCTGATGCCCTGCTGTCCCTCACAGAGTAATCATAAGGTATCATCCTGTAAAGATGTTGCACATGGGGTTGGTCTGTAGACTGTTGGGAGAGGGAGATGAGGGTAATAGGGAACTAGTGTCAGATATGGAGAAGGGCACTGTAAAAGGGGAGGTAGTGATGTTGAGGGATCTCAAACTGCCACCAGACATAGAGTGAGACATACGAGCAGCTGAGAGCACCAGAAGTTATGCCTTGCAAGATATGTTGCAGGACTGGCTTGCTGGTGCAGCTGGTCAGGGAACCCACAAAGCATGCTGCTATTCTTGATGTGGTGCTCACCAGCTTGGAAATGGTAGGCAGAGTGCAGGTTGGGGAACCACTGGGGTTCAATGACTATAACATCATGTGGTTTAAACTAGCCTGGGTACCCGTATACCTTTGTCAAAGGCTAAGGTTCTGGATTTCAAAAGAGCAGACTTTGACCAGATGAGGGAATTAGTCTAGAAAAAGTTGGTGGAGTGGAAAAAATTAGGAAAGAGGAGGAAAGGTGGGGAGTAATTAAAGGGACCATTTTCAAGGCAACTAAACCATGCTTGAGAACCATTAGTAAGAGAAACAAGCACAGGAGACCTATCTGGTTCTCTAAGAAGGACAGGGAGGCAGTGAGGGTCAAAAAAGGGGCATTCTTCAGCTACAGAGAGAAGCAGGGGGATGTGGAATGGAGCAAATACCAATTAAAGATGAAGGAGGTCAAGAAGGCAGTCAGGGATGCAAAAGCAGACACTGAGCTACAGTATGTACTGCAGAGGGGGTCAAGGGAGGGGAAAAACAGTTTTTTAAATGCATTAGGGAAAAAAGAAAGATGAGAGGGGGAATTTATAGGCTGATAGAAGGAGCAGGATAAGAGAGGAAGATGAGCAGAAGGCAGCTGTTCATAACAATCGCTTCTGCTTTGAATTACAGAGCAGGATAGCAGGTCTTCGGTGGAAGGTTTCACAGAGGCTGCTGCAGGGGGAGTCTCATGAATGGGACAGGTGGTATTTAGAGAAGAAAGGGTCAGAAAAGGGCTTGCAAGTTGCAGCCCTGTAAATAGATAAGGCCCCAGGGCTAGATGGGATTCACCCAAGGGTGCCCAGTGAACAGGCATTGAAACTGGCTAAAACTCTGGCAGGACTATTGAACAGTTCAATACAGGCAGGAGTGGTTCTGAGAGACTGAAGGGTAGCAGATCCCTTGCAGAAATGTGTGTGCTGTGTACTTTCAGAATGCATGCCACATGCTTAATTGTGCAATGTTTGCAAGCGGTTCACATACACAAAGTGAACCTAAGAGAACCAGTTCTAAAAAGTAAATGAGGTTCGCATGCTGCAAACTTGACATGTGTGCAGTAGGTAAGCTGGTGCGAACATCTTCTACAAATCACATCAGGTTCGTGTGTTACACGCTTGACATGAGTGCAGCAGCTAAGCCGGTGTGAACATAACTTTAAAATCACATTAGGCTCACATGCTGCACGCTTGCCATGTGTGCAGCAACTAAGCTGGTGCAAATCTCGTTTAAAAAACACATCAGTTCCTATTTCTTATACTACTGCTAGCAATTAGAGCCATTAAAATACTCTTTTATTGATTTCCCATTAAAATTAAGCAAACACATTAATTCTGATCCTTTTGCAAGTTGTTTAATGGCTTTTGATTTTTGTAATTGAATTTCCATTAATTTGTAAAGTATTGCTTGTTTAATGCTTTAAATGTCTAGGATATAGTCATAATATCCTTGATTCAAGATATCAAGAAGAGGGCCTCTGTGTTGTGAAGCTACATTTCTGTTTTGTGCCATGCAAATCCCCTTATGCATTTTTAGTGCTACAACTGTGTTTCTCCATGACTGATTCTGCTCACTTACTTTCCCTTTGTCATTCTGTATGGAGTGTATACACCATGGCTATGCTAAGCACTCTTTGTGCTGAGTAGGGTTTTGGAAGCATGCACCATATGTCACATTTTGTCACTGAAATGAGGGACATTGACACTCAAAATGAGGTATAATGAGGGACACTAACCATCATGATGATCAGGACACATCCTGAAACATGGAGATACAGTACTTCAGAACACAGTGGAAACTGTTATATTTACTTGTACCGATACCGTAGAATGAATTTCTACCATAAAGCAGGGGTGCCATTTAAGAAGCGCAGGTGGGGGCAGTGCCCTCCCCCACGCATTTGTGCCTAGGTTGTTCTTATGGTGTGGCAATAATGGCATTAATTTTGGATTTAATCTTTTGCACAATAAGTACCTCCATAGCCTGTGTGTGCTCATGCTGCAGGTGCACTCCTGACTTGACTATGTCTGTATTGTGTTGTCCACTCACTCCACTTGTTAGCAACGGCACCATCACCCATGACTTGGAGGAGCTCCAGCCAAGCAAGAGCACAAGTCACACAAGTGCAACACTGTCTTTCCTGCCACAGAGTACATAGGCTGCACACTACAGCTTGGAGGAGTCGCTGAGCACTGAACTTTAAATAGCAGTGTTGTGGCAACGTATTTTTGTTGGTCTATTCTTAGTGAGTCTCCGTCTTACTTGGTGGCTAAAGGGACAGGGGGGAGTTGGAAGCTAACTCGAGACTAGGCTACCTACTTATTCTACTAGGCTCACCTCACAAAAAAAAAAAAAAAAAACAGCACAGGCTCCCTCGGCTGCAAGCTATGCCTAGCAGCAGTGGTGACAGTGATGTGGGTTGTCTTCATAGGTCTTGATCAGTGTAGTGCAGCAGCAGCCATGGCAGCAGCCAAGCAAGAAGCAAGCAACATAGGCTGGATGTGCTTGGTTAGTGAGGTGACTTGGTCGCGGATCACGCTGGGAACCTGGGATGGTCAGTTCCAGCATCCGGCTTCTGGCAGAAGGATGGAGGAGGAGCGGACTGAAAACTGGGTTGGTGGCACACTGGGCCAGGCTGCAGGTTCTGGCCAGATGGCCAGGTAAGTAAATCATTGTTTTAAAGGGGGACTGGGGAAGGAGGAAGAACTGAAATATTGTTGTGTTCTTCGCTTTTCTGAAACTTTGGAAGGTTTCATGACCCATATGGGATGGGTATTGAATGGAATGGAGTCAGGGAGAGAAATTGGGACAAAGCTGTTTTTTTTGGGGGGTCAGAACATTAGCCAGGAAAACATTGGTTAATAACTTGGTGGGTTTTAAGCTCAAATCTGATGCATTGCTCTGGGGTATGGACAGATGAATTTTATACATTTGAATGTTTCCTGATTTGCATATCACTTTTCAGTAACAACAGATGAGTTTTATCTTTTAGAGACATTCCAGACATTCTAGAGGTTGCCACCTAGAGGCTAACTAGCACCTGGCCTCCACTGGTTGTTGGCTCCCACATGCTGAAATCTGAAATGGTGCCCCTGCCATAAAGTGTACATTTACAGGACATCCTCTGAGTGAGCAGCATGTTTCCCATGAGGGATGGATGTGGACCAGAGTAGTTTTCAGGGGTAAAATGAGGGCTGTCCCTTGCATTCAGGGGCAGTTGAGCAATATGGTGTGGACAGACTATTGGTGCCCCACTATGGTCAAGCTTATGCCCCCAGTGAAGCTGACCTCCACATCACCACACTCAGGCACATTATAACATAGGGCAAGGAAACTGCAGGAATGTGCACCACTGAAATGAATGGGGGTTATTTTTTTTATTACTATTTTATACATTATTGATGGAGAGTTGGAGTTTATTGAAGGCCACTGCTCGATTAAAAAGAGACTTGTTAGTAAAACAGTAGCCTTCATTATTCTCCAGCTCACCATCATAATGTATAAAATAGTAATAAAAAATAACACCATTCATTTTAAGGGGGTATGACTACACCCTAGCACTCTGACCCATGGACATCCTCTCTTAAAGACTCCTGCCTCTGGCTCCCTAGTACTCAGGTAACAGTCTTGCAGCTTATATCTGTACTTCATGGGTTGTCTGTAGCAGCATGGCCACACCTGTTGCAGTGTGTGTGCATGGGGAGGGGGGACTGACCATGTGGGTGGGTGTCAAGTTATTGCTACTTTTGTGTTTTCAACTCAAAGTCTGTTTGCGTGGAAGCATTCAGAACTATGGAGAGACAATAGTAGGAGTAGAGGCAGGAGAGAAGTAATTAAGTAGTTTTGTGGGTAAGTGTGTATATTGTGGGTGAGAAGAACCACATGTGTTTCCATGGTATGCATGTACAACACAGCTGTGCAGCTGAGGGAGGACAAGAAAACTGAAAAGTATAACAGTGGCTACAAGCATTCGGCATGCGTGCAGATGTAAAGTATGCAGATTTGTATATGAAGTATAAGCAAGCCATATGTGTGCAGGCAGTATAGATTAGTGGTTAAGGCACTGAACTGCAAACCAGGAGATTTAGAGACCTGAAAACCTGGGTTTGAATCTCATCAGCTCCCACTGTACAGTATATGGTGTGATCCTGAGCAAGTGACTTAACTTTTATGTGTGCACTTATCAGTGACCACTTGCTTTTTACTGCGCATGCCACAAGTATGCAGTCTGTTCCAATTTAACATAAAAGCTTGCTTTCCACACTTGCTTGCTGCTTGCATGCCTCATACATGCAGTCGGTTCCAATTTAACATCTAAATCATGCTGCAACATGCATATCACATGACTCACATGAGTAGGTTTTTTGTGTGCATGACAACATTTCATATAATTAATTCTATAGGGATGTAGTCTGCCCCACAAGGGAGGAACATGGAGCAACCTAGTAACTATAGGCCTGTCAGTCTTCCCTCCATTGTGGGTAAACTGATGGAGACGCTAGTCAAGAATTACTTAGTGGACTAACTGAAGAGAAATTAGCTCAAGGATGGTAAACAGTATGGGTTTGTGGCAAGGAGGTTTTGTCAGACTCACATGATGGTATTCTTTGACTGGGTATCTAGGGCAGCGGAGAAGGGACAAGCAGTGGATTTACTCAACTTCATCTTCAGCAAGGCATTCGACTTGATGCCACACAGAAGGTTGCTGAAGAAATTAGAGGATCTAGATGCACAAAAGAACCTAGGTAGATGGGTGAGTAGTTGGTCAGGGGAAACAGCAGAGGTTGATGGTAAATGGAAACAATCGGCGGGGAGAAGGAGGCCAAAGTGGGTGCCACAGTAATTGGACTTAGGTCCAGTCCCTTTTAATATTATCATCAGCAACATAGGAGAAAAGCTCTGTGGCAGGGTGGACAGAGAAAAGGAGTAAGGGAGTTACAGAGGGACCGCCATAGGTTGGAAAAGTGGTCCAAGGTTTGGCACTTGAAATTCAGTGCCAAAAAGTACAGGTTGATGCACATAGGAACAAGAATCCCAAGATGGAATATTAAATGAGAGGGCTTCAACTGGGCATTAGGAAAGGGACCTGAGAGTCATTGTAAGTGACTCCTTAAACCAATATAGCCAATGTAACAAGGCCTACAGCAAGGCAACCAGGATTTATTGTATTGGAAGAGGTTTCAATAGCAGGAGGAGGTAATATTACCTCTCTTTAGATACTGTAACTGGTGATGCCCCATATGGAGTACTGTGCCCAGTTGTGGCATCCCCTCCAAATGAAAGACAGAGAGAGTCTGCAGATAGTGCAGTACAGGGTGACCAAAATTAGTCAGTACCAATAGGGCAGATCCTACAAGGCACTGAACTCAGTGGAGGTCAAAAGAGAGGGGGTGATGTGATAGAAACTGTCAAGTTCCTGAAAGAAATGAACTGGGTAAACTGTGGTGAACTTTTCAGGAGGAATGAATGAAAAACATGGGATCATAAGTTGAAGCTGGAGGGTGAAGATTCAGGAGGGGTATGAGAAACTTTTATTTTACAGGGACAGTGACTGAGCCCTAGAACAGTTTGCTGGTAAAGACAGCAGGTACAAAACCCTTTACTGGTTTCAAGCATGGTTGAGACAGAGTTAAAGGTTTAATAGTTACTCAGTGGGTAGCAGTAAGGGGCACTGGGTCAGACTAGTGCTGGCAACAATAGTGCCAACAACAATAGCATGGAAAAAATAGCACAGTTTTTAAGGGGGGATCCACCTCCTGCACCCCCTGGACTAAAGGATTCTCACTATGGGGAGGAGCAGATCACATGGAAAGTTATAATTTGTGGGGCCATGGAATACTGTTTCCACAGCCCCATGTAAAAAAAAACCAAAAAACAGTCCCAACATGTTTAAAATGTTTGGAGACCAGGATTAGAACCCTGTTCTCCACTGCTACTGGCTGAGCTGCTCTATACACCTGCCCTCCATGCCATAGGAGTAGCTCGGCCAGCCTCCAGGACTCTGGTGCCCTTGTGCTGTACTAGCGACCAGGGGAGCACTTACTGAAAGCGCTGTATATCCCCTCTTGCTGTCCAAGTTAGTGCTACATGAACTAGCACTCTGTAGACTGGTGCCATTTGTGTAGCGCTAATCTAACTGGGTACCGACTCAAGACAGTGGGCAAAGGGGAGGCAAAACCTTGTCTAGACAACAGGTCATGGGTAGTATAGGATACAGCAGGGCAGACTGGATGGACAGTAGTCTTTGTCTGCCAACATTGTCTATATTTATATGATATTAAGGAATCATTAGTTGGATCCTTTTCAGAATGTGGCTGTCTTGAACTGTCAAGGTGTCATTCATACCAGAATAGTTTCAACCTATCCAGGCGTTGGACTCCATGTTGGCAAAACTTAATGACCTTTGGAAAACTTGATCTTTCTTCAATTGCTTTCTGATTTGCTTGAAGTTACTATCAGATGCTTAAAGAGTGTCTTATCTGATCGAGATAGATATTTGTTTCTTCCATGAGGTTCACATACCCATCTGTGAATTCTCCTTTATGAGGCATTCTGAACAGTGCATTGGCAGTGCAGACAAAATTGCCTGGAATGTGAACAGTAGAGTTAGCATATCTCATAAATTGCAAGCGTAACCTTTATACTTGGGGAAGGATCGTTTAGGCTTCTGGTGCCCAACAGGACTTACTGTAGGTGTGCTTTCTGTCTCCAGAAGAATGTGTGCTCTGACAAGGTCACACCTGGAGCATTTGTATGCCAACACAAGGGAAGGCACATCTTTTTCGGTGAGCATGTAGTACTGTTTCATTGGTGTTAGCAATCTTAAGGCATATCCAACAGGTTTTCAGTGGTTCTCATGTTTCTGCATTAGGATGGTTTCCAGTGCAAAGGATGAAGAATCTGCAACAACTTCAGCTTCGTTGTTGGGACTGAACAAGGCTAGGGTTGGCAGAGCCACATGTTCTGCTTTAAGGGCTTCAAACCCTTGTTCTTGAGCTGGAACCCATAGCCACTGTTTCATGCATGACAAAAGTTCTCATAGGGCTTTTGTTTTTCCTGCTATGGCTGGTATGAATTTCTCCAACTGCCTGACCATTCCTAGGAAACTTTGAACTTCGGACACATTTTTGGGACATGTCATTGTGTGGATGGCTGCCAGCTTCTCTGGGTCAGACTACACTCCTTGTCTGAGATCATCCATCCTAGAAGCCAGTCCTTGGTTGTCCCATATTAATATTTCTTTGCACTCACTGTGATCCCGTTCTGTGGCCATTTCTCTGGGCTGTATAGACCTCTCTCGGATCTTGCTTCTCTCTTGTGTGACCAAAGACAAGAATGTCATTCATATGACACACAACCCCATCCAATCCTTTCAATACTGGACACATTTTGAGTTGGAAATGCTCAGAGGCAGATGAGATGTCAGACTGCAGCCTTAAGAAACAGAAGCATCCAAAGCATATGATATAGGTGGTCAGTTTCTCTGATGCATCTGACTTGACATATCTACTAAAATCCTGCATTGGCATCAAGCTTGGTGAAGTGAGTGCTATCTTCCAGCACCCCCAGCATCTGTTCCACTGGACAGATACATTTCTCATTTCTGATCTACTCATTTAGCTTGGGAAAGTTAACCCAGAGCCATATGGCGCCATCCACCTTTGAGACTATTACCATTCTGGTGCACCAATCTGCGGCACTTTCTGTCCTGGTGATCCTTTCTAGGTGTTCCATTCTGTGTAGTTCTTTGTTGACTTTGGGCAACAGCAGAACTAGGATCTGTCTCAATGCTGCAATAAAAATAGTTTGGCTCCCAATATAAGCTGGATGTGGTACTCTTCCTTAAGTTCTCCTAGGCTGTTGAATAAAGTTGGGAACTCCTCAAGTCACCTGCTTTGTTCCACATTGTCTAGTCTGGCAAGGAAATGTAGCTTTTTGATTGCTTGTCTGTTAGGAATGGGGTATGGAAGTTTCTTACAACTCAAATATCATGCCGACTTTCATTGCCTCCTTTGTTTATGATAGCAGTAAACACTCTTCATACAACCAGAGTATCCCTCTCTTCCAGCAAGACTATACTCGTAGCCCTCGAAAGTATGAAGTGCTTACTACATAGTCTGTCCTACAAGGTTCCTGGCACAGCTGTGATATCTGCACCTAACTCTGCTTGCATCTTGTTGATGAGAGCTGTTGTTTTCTTGATCCCTTGGGCCTAGACTGATGCTAAACAGCCATATTTCATGTCGTAGTTGCACTTCTTGGACTTCGTGCACCACTGCTTTTGACCCATGTACATTCTTGTAGTGCCCCACCTTGTAGCATACATGGCAGGTGACATTGTTTTCCTGACACTGGGCTTTTGGGTATGACACCATCTTCCCTCACCTCCCACACTGATTCTGTGTGTCCTTTCCCTGGTGAGATGTCTCCCTACATCTCTGATCCCACATTCCTTTTGGAGTAGGATTGGGTTTGTTCAGACTCCTGTTGGTGGAGAATTGTCTGCTCTGCATAGTGTCCAGCTGTAGGGTGCTACCCTTTACCCCTCGGCCTGTCACTGATCTGAGATCCGACTGTTGTTCCTGTACAGTCTCACTCTGTTGGGCCATCGTGACCATCTTCTCCAGCGTGAAGTTGTTGTCCAGCTGCATGCATTCGCCAATCTGCTGTCTCAGAACCCCATGACATTTAGGTTTCAGATCACTTTGTCACATAGGTACCAATAGCTACAGTGCTCCTGTTGGGACATACAATGTTGTAATGAACTCATCAATGGGTTTGCCTGCTTCCTGCATGCATGTGTTACATTGGCCTTTCATAGGCACCATTTCATCCTCTGCTGTCTGAATCAGCTGCTGCTGTTGCTGAGATTGCACCCACTTCCATATGGCTGCAAGCTTTTGAAGTAGCTAGACACTTCCCCAGCAGTTTGTCCACCATTGCTGCTGGCTGGAGGGAGTCATAGTTCTGAAACAGATAGGTAGCTAGCTGGTGGAACAGTTTGTAGGCAGGTAGGTGAGAGAACAAACAAACATGCAGGGGTGGAGACAACAATCAGACCAAGAAGTATGTTGCAGGACTGGATACCCATATAACAGACAAAGTACAGTGAAAAAGAAAACTCAGCCAGAGAGATGAAGTGCAACTGCTAGAGCCCGACACACTTCAGAAACTCCTCACTCTGCTCTCACACTCAGCTGTTGCCACCTAGAGTGCAGACATTTGCATACATTTTTTTTTTGGGGTGGGGGTTGCACTTCCTGGGAGTGAGTTTATACATTCTATTTTTTCCTCCTTATTCAGTCGGCCAGGCTAATTTTTAGAGCACCCCAAACCCTTTATTTAACGCCTACTAGAGCAGATGCTACTGTGCCCCTAGATACCCACTGCCAGTCCTATCATATACTGTCGTAGCCTGATCCCTCTAAGTAGGGTGGGCTGGCTCTTGATGTTACTCGTTTGGGACTAGAGCTTGCCAGAACTTTCCCAACTTGGAGTGGGGTTGTGGAGGAGGAGGAGGAGGAGATGCCACAATTGTATGGGAAGAGCACAGCAGCAGCAGCAGCCACCTGAGCATCCCAGTTGCTTCCATCAATGTTCCGTCCCCCATTTCCCACTCTAACCACAAGACTGGAGGTATAATGTCACAGCATCATATGGCAGCATCTTGTATCACTCTGGTGACAGGATTTCTCCCTCTCGCAATCTGGAGCTAACTTTTTCTTCATGTACCACTCCCTAGCAAACAGGTGCAATCGGGGAATCCGCCCTTCCAAAGGCAGCAGGCATCCATGATGGACACTTAGCACTGCCTCAGCTGCATGATGGGTTCCAGTTCAGGCTTAGGGCAAGATCTCTGGTCATTAGCTTGATGGGCAGAAACACTTACTAATTACTGTTAGGCAATTGTGTAAAGAGAAAACAATTCCTAGTCCACACTGACTGCTGTCTTTCATGAAATTATTAAATCTGCTGTTCCCACCACTAACCAATTTTATTATTGAAAGTAAAAATGAAGATATGTGTTATATGTTTGCAGCTGAGCTCCATAGTCTAGCCCTTGTGTCCCACAGCTATATATCTTCCTTGCTGGACTCCAGCTATACTGTGAATAGTGCTGAGACCATATTTAGTGGAAAAGGACTGCTTCTTGTTCTCTTATGGAGTGCTAGGACTCTTTTACACAGCTGTGCAAAGCTAGTGTCGGAATCATGGGACTTACAGGGGTACCACCACACCTTTTTCTGAGGTGAGCCCAAGTAGTTAATTTGCTTACCAGATATATATATATATACACAAATGGATTCTTTTGTCTCAGTGGTCCAACCTGATCATCAAAATTCAAAAAGATATACTAGCCTATAAGTCGATGTCACATTTAAGTAAACCACCTTTATATATCAATTTTAGCAAATTTTCAGACATAAATTTGCTGCCCACATTGGATGCAAAAATGCATTTTGTGACCAACATTGGGCACAGAATCTGGTTTGGCATCTAGAACAGGACACATCATCTGGTCATGCAGTTGTAAACGTTGCAAACCTTGGAGATAAGTTCATCTTGCACATATAGTATGTCGAGTCCCCCCTTCCTGGAGATCTGTTTTTAGCACCAAAAACTAGATGTACAGTGTATCCAAGTACAGTATGTGCAGCATAGCAGAAAAGGGGGATTTTGTTTTAGGGACAGAGCTCCTATTGATCTCACTGCTCCAAGAATGTAATTTTCTTCAACACTGTATATAGGATTTAAGAAGTGCTTTGCCATTTCTAATTTCTGTGATACTAGGGCTCTGAGTTTTAATTTCAGATGCTTGTCATTATTAATAACTAAAGACAATCAAGAGCTTCCTCCTTTCCAAATAGCCTGCTTAATATAAAAATTCAGGTTATCCATCATCGGGGAAACGAGTTTAATAAAATCACAAATGACCTGTCAGTAGAGTGAGAGTTGCAACATTGTCTTTTTTTTTTTCTCATACTTTTCAGTATGGAATCAGAGTATTTCATGTTGATCACTTGATTGGCTGCAGTGGGACTCTTTAAAAATACAAAAAATTGGAAATCCAGTACAAATCAAACTTATTCTGTCATCAATCATGTGCCTAGGGTATTATCTGAGTTTTACTCAGAAGATGCCATTAAAAGTGCACGGAAATTAATGCTGCCGTTGGATATGTGGCTACTTCTGACATATTTGCTCAAATTTAAAGAAAATTATGGATAGGGCAAATTCCTTGAGGAATTTTTATGGATGTCTGCTTTGCTCTGCTATTGTTTATTGCAAATGTTATTACTGTGATCTATTGCCCTATCATGTTTTGTCTATAGTGGTCTGCTGTTTGCAGCACATAACAACTGAGGGGTTCAGTCACAGTTTTAAGCTGCTTTCATTGTTAGAATTCCTCCCAGCATTTGTGTAGTTACTGATACTGTAGGTATAGATAATCATGCAATGGTGCATTCTGTAAATAGCAAGTACAAGCAACTCTTATTTCTGCTCACATGCGACCCCTTTTAAGCAGGCACTGTGAGTCCTAATTATTTTCTTTATCATTTTGTTTTGCTTGCAAATAGGACACAGCATTTTTAGATTCTCTTTTTAGCATGAGACATCTTTTTTTTTTTTGAAAGAGAAAGTTCACATGTATTTGTTGGTGCACCACTGTAGTTTCAAACTAGGAGCTGTTGATACCAACCCCCCAAAAAAACACATTTCTAACGGCATATTCCTCAAAGATCACAGAGTTACACACCAAAGGCAAGTATCCAGATGCAGTCTCCCTTCCCACACATGTGGATGTCTGCACTAGTGACGACCTCCACGTCCCCCCCAAAACATGTATGGAGGGGCCGGAGGTGGGTCATGGGTGGAGTGTGACAAATGGATGCACTACCAGGCACTAGAGTGGATCTCCTGTGGATTGTGGGATGTGGCATTTCTTCAATGACTACTATATCCCTTTGAGGGAAAATTAGTTTTAGAAAAAAATGGAAACTGTTATGCAGCCTCTAGCCCTCAATACCAGCTCAAATTGCTTGTGGCAGCTGACCCTGGGTAAAGTCATGCCTCAGTATGGTCCACTGAGCATGGCAAAACAGTTACCCAGAAAGTATGCTAGCATCACTATAACTCCCCTTCATAGTTTAATGCCCTTTTCTCCTCTTCGTAGTATAATTCTGCTGCATTCTGCATTCCCTCTCTCGAGCGGATTTTTTTTACAACAGTTATGTGAACGAATGTCCCTTCCCTGAAGCGTACTCCTGTCACCACCACACGTATAGTGGTATGGATTAGGTTGGGTCAGGCCTCACCGGAGGACACATAAGGGACTGTAAATATGCAGAAGTCTCTGTTTATCGGAAGCCTCCCATGCCTATGCAGCTCTGTGTGGGTGTAGAAATCCTCTGCATATGTCTGTGGACTGGGCACTAAAGCTGTAAAGCTGTTTATGAAAACATAAAAGTTATTTAATCACATCAATTTCTCTTTGGGTTTTATCCAGCAATTTAATTTAAGTTGCTTCTGACATTTTACCAATGATCTTATAAGCATGTTAAATGGAATGAGAAAGCAGTTTGTCTCTATAAACATAGGATAGTATTTAAGTCTTTTTTTGTGAAACCTTAAATACAAAATACTTCCTCTATTTTCTTTTGTAGTGAATCTGATCACTTGTGAAAAGTTCCAACTTGACAGAATTGAAGTTTTTGATTTTTCTGTCACAGTGGGCAAAGGGCATACTCTCTTACATGACAGTTCGCTCCTGTTAAGTCTGGCTGTCTCCTCTCAAGGACTCCCTCTTGCTCTTTCACTAACTCCACCTGTGTAATATATTATATATTTATGTCTTTAAATGGTATAGTTGCCTCAAGTGCTACTTGCTTTCAGGACAAGTGACCCTTTGCCTGTAGCTCTCCTGTGGCTTAACTGTTGTGCACTCCAAGTTCTGAGCATACAGTACATGTGGGGGGAAATCCACTTTATGTGTTTTTCCGCACACTGGTAGTCATCTGATTTCACTCTGTAGAGTGTCTTGAGCATCTTGGATGGCAGTAAAACATCAGCTTCTTAGCAACTCCAGGCAGACAACATATCACTGAGTTTAAAAACAAGCATTTGTCAATGCCGAATGATTGCTTGCTGGCATTGGCATTGGTAGTGTAGAAGTTACAGAGCTGCATAATAGGAATGGCAGTGAAGTATTGAACTAACGCCAACCCTCACCCCCACTCTGCAGAGACTGAAAGGCATTGAGGGTGTGTCTTTGGGTCATCAGCCATAACACTTATGCCATTCCACCTCACCCTACCCTGCAGACACAGACAGGTGTCACTGTGTGCTTTGGTGTCTTCGGCCCTTATGTCCAACCCATTTCATAAGGAAATAAGCTGAGATGGGTGCAGTATAGGAGAATGGGGTGAACGTTAGGGCTGAAGACCCCAAGGCACACCTTGATGCCTCTCAGTGGCTGTAGGGTGGGGCAGAATGCTGTGAGCATTATGGCCGATGAACTCAAGTCACACCCCCGAAGCCTGTCAGTCTCTACAGGGTGGGCATTACAGATGGAAACCTTAACGCCCCGGGCGTTTGTTGGTATTTTTGCACCAGATTTTCAAAATGGGCTTTTTGGGACCCTATGTCATGAACAGTGGCACTATCATTTCATTACTCAATCCTGAAAGGTGATTTCACAGAGCAACTATGCCATTCGGTGCCACAGATGCGGAAACACATTTTGGGCAGGATATGAAAAATGACAGCTGTACTGTTCATGAGGAGATGTGAGAAAATGTCAAGATTGAAAATCTGGAGTGAAAATATGAAAAATCTGCTAAGCTGCAGCGCATGTGAGAAACCATGCAACGCACACCCATAACGGTCATTTTTTTTTTGAATTTTTCTCACCAGTTTTAACATGGGCGTTTGGGACCTCCCTCATGAAGAGTGGCACTGTGATTTTGTTAATCCATCCCAAGTTGAATTTCACACAGCAACTGTGCCATCTCTATGCCACAGGTGCAAAAATACATTTTGGGCAGGATATGAACAATGACAGCTATACTGTTCATACAGAGGTGTTAAAAATGGCAATGTTGAAAATCTAGAGGAAAATATTAGGGCTCCAAGTGTGCTACATGAGTTTGGGGAGCATGATGCCGATAGGGATTACACTCGGCCGGCAAGCTTGGGGAGGGGATAGCTATACTGTTCATACAGAGGTGTTAAAAAATGGCAATGTTGAAAATCTGGAGAAAATATTAAAAATTGGCGAGAGATTCACAGTGTGAGTAGAAATGCTCAATACATGCATGTAACATGGTCATTTTTGGAATCTTTACCAAATGTTCAACATGGGCTTTTGGGACCCCACCTTATGAACAGTGGTACTGTCATTTTGTTAATCAGTCCCAAAAGGTTAGTCTGTACAGTGACTGAGAAATTACCTTCGGGACCAAGAAACAAATGACAGTGATGTGTTCATGAGGTGGAGTCCCAAGAATTCCATGTTGAAAATTTGGGGTGAAAATTCCTAAAAATGGCTGCAATATCAGCCTAAGTTGAACCGCCCCCATTGATTCCCATCACAGCACTTACTTGATTCCTCAGTTCTTAGTTTGGCTTTGAAGAGTCCAGATGCATCCAGGTCCAGAGAAGATCACTGCTCCCGAACTTTGGAGGGTAAGTATGGAGAGGGAAGTGGAGTGCAAGAGGTCAGGTTGTGGTGGGTGAGAGGGGACTTGGGAGACCGCGCTGGAAGGTTTTCTTTTACAGTTTAACAAACAAATACTCTGGGGGACCATTTTCTATTTATAGGTGAAAAAAAGAAAAAACTTGGGCACACTAGGCTCCCAGTATGCTACAGTGTGGTTGTGGGGAGGAGAGTACATGCTGACATGGGGATTGGGCACCCCTGAGGTTGGCTTTGCAAGAGGTGTGTGGTCGGTGGCAGGGGATGCCATTGTGAAAGGCGTGCTGCAGTTTCATTTACTGAAATGTTTCACCAGAAAAGGCATACAACGAACAACTGCTCATAACTCCAGCCATGTGCATTACTGTGCACTGTAATGCACATGGCCAGAGACTTCTCATCTGCCGCTGCAATGATGAAACTGCACCTGATTGCAGCAGCAGATTTGTTTCAACTCTTTGGCTGTCTTTGAAGCTTGCTGTCATCGCCAGCATGCTCACTGATTGGTGGCTGAGGGACACACCCACTAAATCCTCCCCTGCATTGGCCCCAACACTGACACACCTCTGAAAAGTTCTGCTACCATAAGATGTTTCTTGCCCATGCGTGCAAGCAAACATAATAAGTGCATTTATTTAGGTAGTGAACTATGTATAATAGATAGAGGTCTCCATTATTCATTCAAGGAGTTAACAGTATATATTACAGCAGTTTCCAATCTCTAAACCTCAGCCTCTCATCAGAGACTGTCTGTGTGTGGGAGTGTGTGTGCGAGAGTGCTCTGAATGCCCCAGAATAGTCTTACTGATTAACTTTAACATTGAGACTTGCACACTGCATGGTGCTGGGTTATGGAGGACCACTGCTGCATGCTGACAACAGTTCATGCCTCAATCCTAGGACATAAGGAATGAAGGCCAACTAGGAGGGTTAAGAGCAACTGCAGACTCTCTGATCTTCTGTGGGTGGGTTCCCAGGTGGTAGTCATGTAGCAACACCTAGTGGAGTCTGTGGAGTTCTGTAGATAGTGCAGGTGACCATGCAGTGTCCTGCATCTTCCATAGGCCAGTCATGAGTGTACTCTGTGACAGATTAGGGTGCTAGAGAGGGAAAGACATGGAAACAATCTCCCTCACTGTAGCAAGATGGTTGTGCTTTATGGAGGGCCACCCATTTTCACTGAGCACGTGAACATGCCAGCTCCTCCCCCATGAACCACACTGCGGTCAACTCTGGATGTATGCTCCATGGGATGGAGATCTGCCTCAGGAGTTAAGCCAAGAAAGAACATGGCTGTGGCATGAATAGAGAGAGTCTGATCTGTTAGGAACACCAGCCCTGGTAGAAAACTCTTGGGAGAGGAAGCAGATCAAGTACAGGCAGCCACATAAATGCAGCTCTAGAGGAATAACTGTCTTATCAAACTGGGAAACATCATCAGGTAATACAAATGTGAAATTGGGGAGAGGAGGAGGAGGATGATGAAGTAATCAGTATGGAGGAGGACAGTGACTGGATACTGGTGAAACCTGTCAAAGTGGCGAAAAGAGGAAGGAGGGCAAACATGTTTGGAAAAGAAACCCTTGCCCTGAACAATGGTTTAAGAAACAGATCTGTGACACTGGCTGGAGGAGGCAATGAGAGTGAAAATCCATCAGCTTTTCCAGCCAAAGATGGAGGCATAAGACAGAGGGCCCGGTTTTCAAAGTCACCTGCATTGGACGCAGCTTGTGGCACAGTAGGGGGCTGTGTCCAATGCAGCTGTGGCAAGGGCAGAAGTAGCTATTTTAGAAGGTTTGCCACAATTTGTCACTTACGGCAAACCTTCTACCGGATATCTTGATCCTATACCAAGATGAGTGGTGCAGTGAGAGTTGTGGCGCGGGGCTGGACACATCCCGAACTAGTGCCAGGTGGGCACTCCATGTGCCCCAAGGAGCAGCAAGCCTGAAACTGGGCCATGGAAGGGGCAGCAGATGCCAGGCTGTGGCACTGGGCCTGTTAAGTCCTAGGGCACTGTCCTCACACCCTCACTCCTGAACGCCTGTGCCATTTGTGCTGAATGCCTGCTATGGCGGGCTATTACTAACTCCCACATTCCGGTGCTATAGCTGACACCCCTCTTGATCCCCAGTTACCCACAACAATGACAATATCCTTCCCTAGTGACAGCGCCACCCTCATCCATTATCAACCAGAATAAACAATACAAAAGGTTAAAAACATAGCATAGTCATTCACCCTAGTAGTCTAATTGGACCACCCCACCCCTGACAGAGCAATATCACCGCCTTCCCCACCACCCCAACTTCTTCTGCAACTGGCAGTACCCTCTGCATACCACTACAGCCAGCTGCAGAATGGGATTGCACAGACCGTGTTACAGTACAGTTACGCAGTCTGTACAACTGCATTCTATGGCAGGACATGGTGGTGTACAGAGGGTATTGCTAGTAGCAGAAGCCAGTCAGGGACAGTGGAGGGAGGGAGCGGGGTGGGTGACACTGCCTGTTGGGGAGGGTGCAAATCACTAGACTACTAGGGTGAATGACTGGTGCTGTGTTTTAACTTTGTATTGTTTTATTCCAGGTGATTGTGGATGGGGGTGGCACCGTCACTCGGGGGGAAATTGCCATTGATGTTGGGAGTAATCAAGAATCACAGGGAAGGTGCACTACAATACCAATATCAGGGCACCTGATGGGTATGGGGGTAGGTGGCTTTAGCGCTGTACTGTCCGGACACAGGGGTGCCCATTGGGTTGGATGCCACCCTATGCACCATCATGCTGGGTGCCACATGCTGGGAGTGGGTTGTCAGTTCCCATCCAAGCCCCAGTACCATGTCCTGCCCTGGTGTGCCCCTACAGGCACCAGTCCCACAGTAGCCCATTGGCACAAGCCAGTTAGACCACCTCCTGGATGGTCTAGCACTGCCCCCCCGTGTCCATGGTGGGGCTTCAAAATCCCATACAAGGGATGTGGCAGGCCCGCCGTGGCGCAAGCCCACTTATAACCTGGTGCCCAGGGTTGTTGGATGCAACCCTATCGCAAGTGGGCTTGGACGCAGCTGTATCTGACACAGATGCAAGCTGTGTTTGAAAATCCCATTTGATGCAAGTTGTGCGCAAATCTACAACTTCAAGTCAAACTCTATTGCACTTGAAGTCCCTGTGCCGCCACATCTCCTTCTAAAATTGGGCCCAGAATGTGTTACAGGAGACTATTATTAGGTATACAGATAAAGTGGTATGCTGTGGTAACAAAATCTCTATCATGGTGACCTGCCTGCCTGCCTTGTGCTAAAATCAAAATGTTAGAGCAAACTTACAGGGCATACTGAGGCATGCTAGAAAATCCCAAAGTCATTGTATACACTGGACATCGGGGAATAATTTGGGGTAGCTATCAAAGTGAATTTTCTAAAGCTGGGGGATGAGTTAAAAGGAGGAATGTACCCCAAATTTTCTGTCCACAGGCTTCCTCAGACAACAAGACATTTTTAAAATAAATGCTTGGTTATGTGATGAGACCTTAACAGGATATGTCTTTGCTAAAGCAGTGGGGCATATTTCACAGGATAAAGCACCTCTTTTCCAAAGGTGGAATTCATCTGAGTATGTTAGGGGCAAACATACTTGCAGGAAGATTTAGACAAATGCTGCAAAAAGATTTGAACTAAAATATAGAAAGTGATAGGGGTAACACTAAAAGGGAGAGACTATCAACTAAGGAAAATTGATCCAACAAATGTGAACTCTTCGTTACAGTATATCATTAAACACTAGAAGCCTTGTAAACAAATTGGATAACTTTAAAGTCCTTATTGCAGAAATAAATTCTGACATATTGGCTATTACTGAAGCAGGGAAGTACATGGTTATGTCCTGTTCCATAAGGATCGGAAGGACCGAAGGGAGGTGGTTTAACATTACTGTATATCTCAAGGAGGAACTTAAAATTCTGAAATCCATGACATAATTACCATCTCATTAGAAACTCCTGGGTCTCAAGTAAGCAATAATACCTGACAGGGCGGGCAGTATTGGGGTATACCAGACCATCCAGGGGCGTAATGAGGCCCAACGCTGCAGGTGGAGGGCCTTATATCCCCTGGAAAGTCCGATATTCCTCAATACCACCCACCTTGGAGGGTATTATTGCACTTAGAAAATGGGTCAATGTTTCTTATATGTTTGGAGAAAAAAATTATGTTAAATGTTGAACCTTTTAGTTTTATGATTTTTTTTTGCTAATAAAATAGTTCCTCCACCTGTATTGAATAATGTTTTTTATTTTAAAAACATGAGGACTTTTGTCTTACTGCAGCCTCCATAGTTGTAGGTGGTTGTCATTGTAACCTCCCCACCACACACACACACACACACAGGGATTCATGTTAAACACTTCAGTTTGCTTTCAGTAGTGTGTAATATTTATATTTTTTCATATTCATTGATTTGTTCCTCTGTACTTTGATGGGGGAATCTGGAGTAGGAGCAGTACTGGCGGTTAGGCGAAACAGGATACAATGCAAAGTAAGGCTGTGTGGAGGTACCTTAGATTTTTGTTTTCTGTTGTCAGCTCCATTTATATTTGTGGCAGTAAGATGGGCTCCATTTAAAAAAAAACTACGTGTCGGGGAATTGGCAGTGGCACAGTATGGCAGGCAGCGCGGCAAGCAGCATTGTGCATTTTGTTGTTATGCAGAGGCTCTCGCTGCACTGCTATTTTGAAAGCTGCAGTGCTGAGTCTGTCAACTGATGTGAAACCATTCCAATTGATGGCTTCCCATTTGTTTCATAAATTTTTTTATATGTGTGGCTAACTGCTTATTGATATTAATGAAGACAAGGGGGGGGGCTTGGTTAGCCACCGAGTCAGTTAGGAAGTCTCTCTCTAACGAAGAGAAAAACAAATGGCAGCTAGCTAGTTTGAACATTCGGGGTGGCCCAAAGATACCCTAAGCAATGGGGCTTCCCAAATGAGAACTTGTTTTTCACTGGGTTCTATTCAAAAATACCCACCCAATAATGTTAGAATCCTAGCCAATCAGAAGACTAGGATTTCATTTCCCATTTTCTAATAAGTAACATCAAAGCACAAAAACTGATAATAGGAGCAGTTTATATCCTATCTAATATTAATAAAGACCAGTTTAGCCATATATGCAGGAATTATCATACATACATTAGTTTGGTTTGAGGAGATGTGCTTATCTTGGGAGGCATCAATCAGCCAGACATTGACTGTCATAACCTGGTATCAACCGGTTCACAGGGGAAAACATTCCTGGATGCAGTGTTGGGTAAGTTACTTTTTCTATTACTTTCTATTACTTTTGAAAACTTGTTCCAGAAAGCTCTGTGCAGTCACTAGCAAGGATGGAGAAGTACTGGAAGATGTAATACACCTTACAGTTACATTTACTTATGTATTTTTATATAAAAGAAATACGTAACTGTAACTGATTACATTTACTTGAAAGTAACTAAACTATTACTTTTACTTTCAAAAAATTAATCTGTTATAGTTATTTATTATTTTTGTATGGTTTTTGTATTAAAAGAAATAAGTAACTATAATTGTAAGGTGTATTACTTTTTCTAGTACTTCTCCATCCTTGCTAGTGACTGCACAGAGCTTCCTGGAACAAGTTTCCAAATATGATAGAAAGTAATAGAAAAAGTAACTTACCCAACACTGCCAGGATGTAACTAGGAAATGTAGTCCAACCCAGATCACCAAGCATAATACTAGGGGAGATAACATTCTTGATTTAGCACTTACAAACTGCATTAATCATTATTCCAACAAAATAAGCAGTCCCCTCGAGTTGAGTGACCACTCAGTAGTGATGTTAAAATAGGTAGAATTACCTACCATAATAATGGCAAAACTATCCACTACTTCAAAAAAATGAGGAGGACTTTGCTAGATGGAACTGGAAAAAAGACATGGAAAATACTTGGTAATTATTGTTACTCAAGAACCTGGGCTGGTAGTATACCCTGGAAGTTAATCATGAGTTGGGAATGAGTTTATTACATCCAGCAGACCTGGGTTTAAGTCCCACAACCTCCACTTGCATACTCTGTGACTCTAAGCAACTCACTTAACCTCCCCAGTTCTCCCATGTCACCCCTGAAAACAGGCACGTGTGCCTAATGGGCTTTACACAGTTACCAAAGAATAATCAACATATTTTACATACAGTTTAAGTATGTACTGCACTAACCAGTGTATGGCAAGGAAGGTAAAATCCACCTGATAAGAGCATAAGAAAAATGTCAGCAGATGGGGACCAAGTGGTCCATCTAATCTGCCCAAAGGTGGCTACCCCCCCATTATATTTTTTTTCTAAGTTGCCACATTGCCTGTCCCAAGCAAGTTTGAATTCCCTTACTTGTCTTTGATGCCACCACTTCTGGTAGCAGGATGTTCCATGGATCTATCACTCTCTCAAGGAAAAAGTACTTTCTAGAGTTGCTTTTAAACTTGCCTCCCACCAAACACAAGTTGTGCCCTCTTGTACATGCCACCGTGTTTTCCTGGAAGCAGTTTTCCTTCTGAGTTGTGTTAATTCCCTTGATGTATGTAAATGTTTCTATCATGTCCCCCCCTGTTTCTTCTCTGTTCCAGAGAGAATAAATTCAGCTCTTTGAGTCTTGTCTCACATGGCTCATGATGTAGTCCCTGCACCATCTTTGTGGCCCTTCTCTGCACCGTCTCCAGATGGCGATATCCTTTATTAGGTGAGGCCTCCAGAACTGGACACAGTACTCGAACTGTGGCCTCACCAAGGATCTGTAGCGAGGCATGATAACTTCCTGCTTTGTGCTCATAATACCCTTCCTATGCATCCGAGGTGCCACTTGCATTCTGCACTGCTTTATTGCATTGTTTTCCTACCTTTAAGTCGTTGGTAATGATCACGCTAGATCCTGTTCCATCTTTGTCTCCTCTAATTGATGCCCTTCTAGTACATACTTTTTCCTGGGTTCTGCTTCCTCAAGTGCATTACCTTACACTTCTTGGCATTAAATTTTAGCTGGCAATTTCTGGACCATTCTTCCAGTCTCCTTAGGTCAGCTTCCATACCTAATGCCCCCTCTAATTGTGCCACCACTCGTTGCAGAGCTTTATTTCATCTGCAAACAGGCAAACCTTCTCCTCCAGTTCATCAGTGATGTCACTGATGAATATGTTGAAGAGGGCTGGACCCAGCAACAATCCCTGTGGAATTCCACTGGTCATATCTTCCCTCCCTTGATAATGCCCCATTGGCCAAAACTCTCTGGGTCCTATTCTGCAGCCAGTTTCTAATCCAGTTTACTATTTTCTGTCTGACTTCTGTGTGTTCTAGTTTGTTAGCAAGTCTCCTGTGGGAACGGTGTCAAAGGCTTTGCTGAAGTCTAGGTACACCATGTCCATAGCCCCACCCTGGTCCACTGTTCTGGTAACCCAATTGAAGAAATCAATCATGTTTGTTCGGCACGAGCACGCTGTAGTGAAGTCATGCTGTTTGGGGTCGAGTTTTCCAGTTTCGTTTAGGTAGTCAACTATTCTCTCCTTTTGTAATGTCTTCATAATTTTTCCCACTATAGAGATCAGGTTGACTGGGTGGTAGTTTCCTGCCTCTTCCTTGCTTCCACTTTTGTGCAAGGGCACAGCTGTTGCCCTTTTTTCAGTCTTGAGGTACTCTGCTGCTTTCCAGAGATAGATTGAACAGCTCAAGCTAGTGGTGCAGCTATTTCTTCCTGAAGCTCTTTTAGTATTCTGGAGTGAATACCATCTGGCCCCATGTATAGGTGGGCAAGCCAGGAATTTTTCACTTGAAGCCAAGCCAGAGCCGAGACAGGGTCTGGCTTGACTCTGAGCAAACCACAGAGCTAAGCCCTGGCTGCTGCAGGTTGTTCTCTACGTAGCAGTTACATGTTTCCGATGCTACACTAACTGCTCAGGCTGACAGAAATGCTTACTTTGATCACAGTTGGCTTGGCTTGACGTCGGCTCTTAATTGCTTGTAGAGGTCGAGCCAAGTTAAGCCAGACACTAAGCTTGAGCCTGCTAACTGCTCTGGCTTGCCCGCCTCTAGCCCCATGGCTTTATCCACCTTAAGTTTGCTTAGCTCTTCTAAGACCCTCTCTTTCATGAAGGGGCTTGTGTCTGCCCCATCACTATCCTGCTCAGTCTTACTTAATGTACTGTAGGTCCTTTGACAATAGCTTCTATTGTGAAGACTGAGCAGAAGAATTTGTTTAACAACTCTGCTTTGTCTTTATCTTTCTCTAATAGCTGGCCCTCCCTTGTTGCTAGTTGGACTATTCCTCCTTTACTCTTCCTTTTTATGTTTGTTTGCCTGCATGTGCAAGAAACATCATGTAGCAGCTTAAGAGGGAAGTGGGTTGTGGAGGCATGGCATTGTGACAGCCAACGGAGGCATTGCATTTGGGGGCTTGGCACTGGTGGACCAATGGAGGCACAGTGTGCTAATGACACTGGCTTCCAAAAGTGCCACCAACTTGTAATGATTTCGCTGCAGCAATCAGGGACCACCTCATCATTGCAGTGTCAGCCATTCCGCTGCAATGAGGGAGTGACCCATCATTGCAGGAAGGAACATTACATAGTATAATAGTGTTTGTGAACATGACGGTGGCTTTCGCCGCATTCACTAAACAATATTATTCATCCCCACTGCCGAGGTGTCCCCCAAAACAGTTTTTGTTTGCTGACGGGGCCCCAATCTCTGTCAGCTTCAGTCCCCATCCCAGTTTAATTTGCGATGGGGGAGCCCTCCCCGACAGCATAATGTTCCCCATCCCAGTTTAATTTGTCAATAGAGGCCCACTCCCCATCAGCATAATCTCCCCCAAAAAGTAGGTTTGTGCCGAGGGGGTGCCCAATCCCTCGGCTCTTGCCCCGTGATATGCTGATGGGGGTGCCCAATCCCCATTAGCTGCAGCTGCCACCTCAGAAAAAATACTTGGTTGGCATGCAGGAGCCCATCCTGCATGCCAAATGTCCTGTTAAAAAAAAAAAAAACTGTCCTCGTTGTTTTTTTTTTACCTATAAATCAGAAAGCGGTCCCTCATTGAGTCCGTGTCCCAGCCCCCAACTCACACCCACCCCCACGCCCTGTCCCCCACACACCCTCATCCCCATACTTACCTCTGGAGCCCAGCGTGACAATCTTTGATAGACCGGAAACACGCCTGCACTCTTCAAAGCCGACCGTGAACTGAAGAAATGCCGGTAATCTATATAATGGCATAAATAGGATTTTTTCAGCTTTGGTGCGTATAGTATCTCAGGCATTTTTGGGAATTTTGGCACCAAATTTTCAACATGGGGTTATTGGGACCCCTCCTCATGAATTCAGCCAGTGTCATGGCATTATTCAGTCCTGAAAGGTGATTTCATGGCCACTGTGTGGAATCACCTTTTGGGACCAATTAAAGAAATGACAGTGCCAGTGTTCATGAGGTGGCCTCTAAAAAGTCTATTTTGCAAATTTGGTGGAAAAATCAAGAAATTACTGTTTTCTGGTATGTGTTGGCGTAGTTGCTATGCATGCTTGTAATCGTTAAATTTGCAATATTTTCAATCCAGATCAACATGGCCATTTTTCCACACCTCCTTATGAAAAGTGCAGTTGTAATTTTCACACCCTGGCCGACATGTGTTTTAATACTCCAGGCGCAGAATAAGCGCAGTCGCTGTCGGAAATCAGTGTTAGGGATATATTACAAAATCACAGTGACACTGTTCATGAGCAGAGGTCCTAAAATGCCTATGTTGAAAATTTTGCTGAAAGTCCATAAAATGACTGCTTTATGGAGCAGCATTGCACAGTTTCCATGCATTCGTGAATCAAGACATTTGTAATATTTTCACTACAGATTTTCAACATTGCTATTTTCCACACCTCCTTATGCAGAGTACAGCTGTCATTTTCACATCCTGGTTGAAATATGTTTTTGCACTTCGGCGCAGAATAAGCGTGGTCGCTGTGGGAAATCAGTGTTCGGGACACATTAAGAAAATCACAGTAATACTATGTTCATGAGCAGAGGTCCTAAAATGCCTATGTTAAAAATTTGGTGACAAAAGCAAAAATGACTATGTTATGCACATGCGTTGTGCAGTTTCCACATATGCTCAAAAGTGTGAGCTTTTTTAATATTACTACTAAAGATTTTCAACATGGCCATCTCTTCACACCTCCCTATGGATGGTACAGCTGTCATTCTTCACATCCTGCCTGATCTGTGTTTTCGTACATGAGGCACAGAATGGCACGGTGGCTGTTGGAACTCAAAGTTCGGGACACATTGACAAAATTACACTGCCACTCTTCATGAGAAGAGGTCCCAAATCTTTCATGAGGTGAGTTACAAAAGGCCATGTTTGAAAATTTATAGATGCAAATACCAACAAACGCCCGAGGCATTAGGGTTTCTAACCATAACATCCCACCCTGTACAGACTGACAGGCATCGAGGTGCCTTTGGATTGCCGACTGTACTGCTCATGCCATCCCACCCCCCCACCCAGCCACTGACAGGCATCGAGGTGTACCTTTGACTCTTCAGCCCCAGACTTCACCCCATTCTCTATGCTGCACCCATTTCAAGCGTATGTCCTTATGGAATGGGGTGACTGTAAACTCAAACACCCCAAGCCACATCTCAACACGTGTCGGTGTCTGCAGAATAGGGTGACGTGACATGGCATGACCATCATGGGCGACGACCCAAAGATTTACCCCAATGCCTGTCTGTCTCTACAGGATGAAGGTGGGGTTAGCGCGAAGTGTAATACTTCATTGCCATTCCTATTCTGCATCTGTCTAACTTCTGCATTTCCAATGCTAATTCCAGGAAGCAAACATTCGGCATTTACAAATGCTTGTTTCTATTATGTATCTGTAGAAAGTTTTATCTCCTTTCATAAGCCCTGTGCTATTCTTCCCTCTGTTTAGGCTTTGGCTATATGAATTGATTTTCTGCCTCCCTGAGTTTGTTCCTATATACCTTCCTGTCTGTTTCTTCCTTTGTTTCCTTGTACAGCTTAAAAGCCTTCTTTTTTCCTTGATTTTGGTTGCTACTTCTTTGGAGAACCAGAGAGGGTTCTTCCTTCTTTTAGCTTTGGTGATCTGTCTTGTACATTGCTCAGTCACTGTATTTAAGACATTCTTAAGTTCTCCAGCAGTGTTCTGCATTCTCCTTGTTACTTGTGTCAAACATGATCTTGATCCTGATTTCATTTTGGAAAGTTTGCTTTCCTGAAATCAAGTATCTTGATTTATGTGTGACTTTTACCTTCCTCTTTATTTACTGATAACCAGACTGACCTATGGTCACTGGTCCCCAGATTGACACCCACATGAATGTCTGAAATCCTATTGCTGTGTGTGAGCACCATGTCCAGGGTTGTTTTGTCTCTGGTGGGCGAGTCTGCCAACTGATTTAGACCTACCCCCGCAGCCTGAACAGGAATTCTCTGCTCCGCTCTGTGGCTACTGTGTGTATGAGGTATGTGTATGATACTCAGATTAGTGCACCTTTCAACTAGTACAAAAAGAGCATGATATAATAGCATCCCAGTAAAGGAAGGACCACCCAGAAGACCACAATCGAAAACCACACTAAAATAAAATAAACTCTGAGCCATGCATGCTGTTTTGACTACGCAATTTTTGACCACGTGTGCATTCCTTCTCAATCTTGATCGGTTACCTATAAAAAAGTACAGGGGAGAGGGTTAAAGAACTAAACCATGCAGTCAGAACAACAAAAAGTGACTATGAGGGTAAGCTTGCTTCTGATAAACAAAATACTAAAGCCTTTTTAGTTAACTAAACTCAAAGAGAATGAATAAGTCCCAGGTGGGTCCTTTCAAGATAGGAGATAAATAGGTTAAGAAGGAGAAGGATATTGCTGAGACCTTCAACCAATACTTTTGCTCTGTCTTTCAAAATAAATCTAAATTTGAGTGGGTAGGTGTCTGCTAGAGGAGTATTAGACATGATACAAGAAACTAGTATATATCCAGCATTCTGTAGTCTAAAAACAACTAAATCCACTGGACCTGATGGTATCTCACCATAGAAACAGAGGTTGACGGCAGATAAGGACATAAGGCCCATCCAGTCTGCCCATTTTTTCTACCTTATGAATGTGCCACACACCTTACACTGTCAATGACCTATCTATCCAAATTTGTCTGTATTGCTTCTTATGCCTATCCCATGCCTGTTTGAAGCCCTGCACTGTATTCATAGCCACCACTTCCTGAGGTAGGCTGTTCCCATGCATCCACCACTCTTTCTGTGAAAAAGAATTTCCTCACATTCCCCCTTAATCGGCCTCCCTGTATTCTCATGCTATGTCCTCTTGTCCTGCTATTTTTCTTCTATTTAAACATGTTAGACTCTTTCACATTGTTAATGTCCTTAAGGTGGTTGAATGTTTTGATCATATCACCTCTCTCCCTCCTTTGCTCAAGGGTATACATATTGAGTTCCGTTAATCTGTCCTCATATGTCTTCTGATGCAGTCCCTGCACCATTTTGGTTGCCTTTCTCTGGACTGCCTCAATTTGGTTAATGTCCTTGTGAAGGTGTGGCCTCAGTACTGCATGCAGTACTGGATGGGGCCTAACCAGTGTCTTGTAAAGGGGATTATTACCTCCTCCTCCGACTTGTGATACCCCCTACTAATACACCCTAACATACCCCTAGCCTTACCTACTGCTTTAGAAGTCTGCTTGGATGATTTCAGGTCATCAGTGATGATGATGCCATTCTCTTTCTTCTTTGTGACTGCCAGCAACTCCTCCAGCCTGTAGGTGGCTTCGGGGTTTCTCTTCCCTATGTGCATGATCTTGCACTTCTTTGCATTAAATCCCAGTTGCCACTCTTCTGACCATTTTGCTAGTTTGTCAGATCTCTTCTCATTCTGCCACCCCATCTGGATCATCTACTCTGTTGCAGATCTTGGTGTCATCTGCAAACAGACAAACATTACCCTCCAGTCCATCTGCAATGTCACTAATGAAGATATTGAAGAGGACTGGCCCCAGGACTGATCCCTGAGGTACCCCACTTGTGACTTGCATCTCTTCTGACTGTATACCATTTACTACCACTCTCTGTTTTCTGCCTGTCAACCAGTTTGCCACCCAGTTGACCAACTTTCTGACCCACCCCGAGCCTACCCAGCTTATTTATCAATCTTCTATGTGGAACAGTGTCGAAAGCTTTGCTGAAGTCAAGGTAGGCGACAACAACTGCTCCGCCTTGGTCCACCACTCTGGTTACCCAGTCAAAGAAGTCCTAGAGATTAGTTTGACAGGACCTTCCTTTGTAAACCCATGCTGTCTTGGATCCTGTGCCCTATGGATTCCAGGGTGTTGCACTATCCTTTCCTTAAGAGTGCCTCCATAATCTTGCCCACTACTGAGGTAAGACTGACTGGTCTGTAGTTCCCTGCCTCCTCCCTGCTACCGCTCTTGTGGAGCGGGATCACATGAGCCCTTTTCCAGTCTTCTGGGACCTCACCTGTGCTCAGAGACTCACTAAACAGTTTTGCTAATGGGTCTGCTAGTTCCACCCTTAGCTCCTTAAGTACCCTGGGATGTATGCCATCATGTCCCCTTGTCTTGTCCACCCTGAGCTTAGCGAGCTCTTGTAGGACCCTTTCTTTTGTGAAGGAAGTAGTGCTCACCTCCCTCCCCCCGTGTCCATGATGCTGAGCTGTGGGCCCTGCCCTACCTTCTCTTCAGTAAATACTGAGCAAAAGTATCTATTTAGGATAGATGCTTTACAGGCCTCCTCCTCACATGCCCCTTTCTCCCTTTGAGCTTAGCAATACCCCCTCTGGACTTTCTCCTTTCACTAATGTATCCATAGAAAGTTTAGTCACCTTCTTTTACTGTTCTTGTTAGTGTTTCCTCCATTTGGGACTTTGTCTGCCTTACTGCCTTCCCTGCTTCCCTTAGGGCAGTTTGGTATACCTCCCTATCTTCATCCTGCTGTGTTCCCTGATATTTCCTGAAGGCCAGCTTTTTGGCTCTGATCTTTTCTGCTACTGTAGTTGAGAACCAAAGTGGTTTCCTTCTTCTTTTGCACTTCCTTTTCTGTCTAACACAATGGGATGTTGCTTCAAGTATTGCATCCTTAACGCTTGCCCACTTTGCCTATACTCCCCTCACCTGTGTTTCTTTTTGCCAGGGCTAGCTTAACTCTGTTGGCCGTCTTATCAAAGTCAGCTCCTCTCAAGTCCCATATTTTTGCCTCAGAATGGGATGATTTAGATGTAGTGGCCAAATTGAACTATACCATGTGATGTTCACTGGCCCCCAGGTGACCTTCTACCTGGAGATCTGTGATCCCTTCCCTGTTGGTCAGTACTAGATCTAGGATAGCCTTGTCTCTTGTGGGTTGTTGTACCAGTTGTTTGAGGCCCTCCCCATGCAGGGAATCCACCATGTGTCTAGTTCTGGCAGATGTTACTGCTGGTATTGATCAGTCTGTATCTGGCATGTTGAAGTCTCCCATTATCAGAACCTCACCTTTAGCTGTCATGTTTTGTATATCTTCTAACAGTAATGTGTCTGTGTCGTCCCTGGTCTGGGGCCTGTAGACAACCCACCATATACAGTTAAGGAACTGGCCTCAATTTTCACCACTCACTTGATGATCATATTTAACAAGTCACTAAATTCGGGAGAGGTGCCACCAGATTGGAAGTATTGGAGGTGGTACCTACAAAACAGGTAGTACGAATAATCCCCAAAATTATAGACCAGTTAGTATAGTAGTATCTCTGTAGTGGGGAAAATGATGGAAACTACAATCAAGGATATTATTATGACTGACTACAATACATCTAGCTTCACTGATAGACTCTAACATGGATTTAGCAAGGGTGGCTTCCGTAACACAATTTATATCAGTGTTAAACCAGTGAGCAAAGCCTTAGATGAGGGCTTTCTGACATTATGCCTCATGACAAACTTATTTCCAAACTATAAACACAGTACATTGGGATAAATCTGGTAGTGGTCCACTGGCTAAGAGAACTGGCTTTCTGGCCAGACTCAGGCAATCAGGTTAAATGTTCTTTTCCATGAGGAGAGTGTCACTAGTGGGTGCCCCAGGGTTCTGTTTTGGGTCCGCTGCTTTTTGGTTTGTTGCAGACTTGGGTTCCAACATTGGAAGCTGGTGTAACAAGTTAGCAGACTACACCAAAGCTGGAAGATAGAGTAAATGACTACAGAGAACACTGCAGCCTCCAGAGTGATCTGGATCTTATTTCCTGCTGGGCTGCGAGTGGGGAATGAGGTTTAATGAAGAAAAGTGCACAACGATGCAGCTCGGTAAAAACAACACGTACAGAAATTATTATCTGAAGGGTACTCAAGTTAAATGCTGCCACCTCATAAAAAGATACAGGTATAAAACTTAACTATTCAGTAACTCTAACTTCCTATTGAACAACATCAGAAGACATTCTAGTCACAAATCTAAGTACTCCTCCTCATTTATGAGTCATACAATATATAAGACCAGTCACAGACTGCTGTTCTCAATGTGGGGGGTCTAAACCAGGGTAACAGAAGCAAACTAGAAAGGATTCAGTGAAAAGCAAGCAAGTGCTGGTGGGACTAGAACATCTGCCTATGAGGGATAAACTTCACACATATCTACACAGTCTACATAGGACATGTATTAGAGGGACCTCTTATTATTTTATGATCTTCAGAAAGACCATGAGCTGTTTAATGATCTAAACATCACTTTTAGGAATGAAACTCATAATACCAGAAGCCACATGAAGCAAATTCAGAATACAAATAAAAAAAAATATATAGGAAACTGTATTATACACAGAAATTATACAAATATGGAATGCTCTACTGGGAAGAGATTTAGAAGCAGTACTATTGGTATTTTTAACGTACACTGGATGCTTATATGGATGGGTGCCATTTAAACATTTTACTTAATTTTGAGGTAGTGTTAAATGGACATTCATATCTACTACTATCTCAGTTACTCCAATAATATAAAATGAATAAAACTGATATAACCCTGAACCAAATTGGGGTTACTAAAGATTCAGAAACAAAGGAGTTAAGGGTATAACTACAGTACAAAGATGTGCCCTATAATAGGAGCTGAGAAGACTCAGCAACAGGAAATGGGAAAGGAGCTAGAGAGAGAGAGAGAGAAAGGCAGGAAAGTTCTAATCAGTTTGAGTCTATAGTAGAGTCTAGAAGGAGACTGCAGCTGAAAGCAGCTGTCCCAGCCTTCAGGCTGGAACCAGGCCTCAGGAGCACTGGGTCAGGGTACCTGTTGGGCTTAGAGTGGTGGCAGTGCTCCAGGCCTGGAAAGGGGCAAATGTCCCATCAGGTTCAGTTTCCAGAGGGGCAGAAGAAGCAAGTTGGAGGACAGATCCTGAAACCGAGTAGCAGAGCAAAGTCACTCCCAGAAGACTAAGTACAGTAGTGTTCTGTCCAGTATCAGGTTCCATTATGATTAAGGGATATCATGATACTACTTATAACACATAATGACTGGTACCATCCATGTAAGTTTGCCAGTAGTTGTCTTAAGTTGTGTCTTCTTTTCCCATCCACCACCAATGGAGAACATGCACAGCTGACTTAACAACCCGATAGTTGTGGAGACCCATGTGTGACAGAAGGCACTGTATTGGACTGACACTGGAGACAACTAAGAATTATAAACCTTGGATACCTTGGAAGTATGACTCGGAAACAGTTTTCAAGTGAAATAAAGGTACATTTTTCTGAGCTGTTCTGCCAGCATGACAGACACAGCTTGCAAAAATAACAACAACAGTGGAAACAAGCCACTTAAATTGACTTTATGTTAAACTCTGTGCACATTTACTTTTTTCTGTTGCATTCTTCCCACAGGTCTGCACCTGCTAACCCCGGTAGTCTATACTTGACCCACCAGCCTTATAATATTACCAGTACCACCAGCACTAGGCCACCCCTTGGACCTCAGTCACTGCACTTTCTTTTTCAGACACCCTAAGTGCATGCAGTGGCTACTAGATTCAGATTTGTTTTATAAAATGCATGTATAAAAACATTCGATTGTTACACACAAAATGAAAATAAATGTTAAAAACATGGTTCAGCATATTAATACATGCCCCCTCTCCTCCCATACTCCCTACCCATAACCCCTACCCTTCCCCTATACCTGTCCCAGCCTCTCTTAAAGCTGCCCACTGTCTTCAATGAGATTACCTCTTCTGGCAGCACATTCCAAGTGTCCACCACTCTCTCTGTGAAGAAGTGCTTCCTGACCTCCCTCCTAAACCTCCCAGCCTCCAGTTTAAGACTGTGCCCCCTCGTGTTATGGTTACCACTCAGCTTAAAGAGACTCTCCTTATCAAACAAATTACAAACACACCTATACAACAATGAGCATACAAAAACAACATTTATACATTATATACAATTTAAATATATCAATTCTTTGTGTATACAGCTCTAGCAAACTTGACTAATGAAAAGATAACCGGTTCAGATACAGAACATCTCAGTTTGTTTGTCCTTACAGTCCTGACAGGAAGGGTATCTTATGTTTCCCCATTTGTTTGATAAGGTTAACAACCGTCTAGCTCTTTCTACTTCAAATCTTGGACATTCCCAGCATAGATGTCTAATTGTTAATCTAATTTCTGTATTACATACACAGTTATCAAGTGCAAGCATGGAAGCCACAAACCTCCACTGACCACCAAATTCAGTTATAATTCCCCAGTCGCAGCTTAGCAAGGGCTTTTCTGTCTTCTGCACTTCCACAATAATAGAGATACAGTAATAATTGAAATTAGATTCTTGAGTAATTTCTGCGTATGTTTTAAGATCTGCATGCTCTGAGAATCTTTTCCAACATTTTATTGAATAATGATCAGATAGTCTCAAACAGCACTATTGGTGTAACTGAACTGATAATTTATCACATTTTTGGACCGTATACTTTCCAGGCCATGTTTTGTTAGAAGATTATTCAGTTTCTCGAACCAGGTTTTATATAATTGGTTTACTACACTCTCTAGCCAACATTGCTTGGGTAATCTATCATCATATATTATGATAATTTCCCCCCAATTATTTTATTATTCTTTCCTGTGTTAAAAATGTCAAGGGGGGGCATATCTGCTTCTCTTCTGAGAGTGATGGTGGGAGTGTCTCTTGGCAGTCAAAAAGTTGCTCTCAGAAAGTAATTTGGAGATTTCTCAAGTTCTGCAAACCCTATACTTTGAAACCATATAATAGTTGTGCATTTACTTTAGCCTCAAAAGTTCTTTTAAGTGCCGAAGATAATTTGTCAGTGAAACTATCAGCAAATCTGAAGACTGTGTTAGATGTATATACGGCATTTTTTTAAGCTTACCTATAGGTAGTTTCCATGATAGTTTTTTGTCAAGAGTTATTCCTAAATAACAATATTGTTCAGCTTCTTTTTTTTTTGGCCATTGGCTAGCGCACTACTGGTCTGCCTTCACCACCCATCCCCATCCCCTGGGACTTACTCTCTGTCCACAAAATGTACCCTCACTTACCCCCTCCCGAGCATGGCCATCAAGGAAGGACCCCTACTCCCCTAATGGAGAATGGTAGTGATTTGGGGAGAGTGCCTCAGTCAGCTATGTGGGGCTCGGTGGAGGCAGACTCCTCCTGCTCAGCCTGGTATTTTTTTTTCTGGTGTTTTTCAGATCCTGGGGAGGTGTAGCATGCAATGACATTATGGCAAATGTGCCGCATGTCTAGCATACCTTCCAAAATTGCTGAACTCTGGTTTCCAGACCCCTGACTTCCACTACGTGTTGGTTAAGCACTGGTAGCTTCCACACACTCTCCCTGGAGAAGGTGAGCAGTCCTTAGGGCACTCAGTCCTCCCCCATGGCCATCCCACCAACATCCCAGGTTCACTTCCGAGCCCAGGTTGTCGGCGTTGCGAATGGAAGCTGTAATGTTGCACAGGTGGGTCAGGTACAATACTGTTCAACTTCTGCAAACATGACGTTTCCTATTGCCCACTGGTTATGAGAATATCTTTTACTATCTTGTGCCAATAATTTTGTTTTTTTTTTTACATTTTTAATTCCGAGGTGATTTTCTAAAAATATTCCATGGCAGTAGTCAAAGCCCCTTTTAAACCCAAAGGTGTTCTAGGTATCATCACTGTATCATCTGCGTAGATGAGTTGTTTAGTAATTTTACCATTAATTTTGGGAGGAAATATTTCAGTTGAGTCTAAGGCTTTAATTAGGGTTTCTATTCCTAAATTAAATAGCAGTGACAGCAAACACCCTTGGTTTACACTTTCAGTAATATCCCAAATGGTTTTGTCATATTTCCATTTGTGGATGGATATTCTAACATTTAAGTAGACTCCTTGTGTTACATGATAATTATGGCTAATAGCCTTTTGGACATATTTAACTCTGTACAGAAATCCTATAAGATGTTTTTATTGACATTATTAAATGCCACCTTTATGTCCAGAAAAGTAAAATGTGATCCTTCTTTGTACTACTTCCAATGTATTTATCAATCAAATAAATCAGTGTAAATATATAATCAACTGTACCTTATTTTTTCCTAAATTCTGCTTGAAAGGGATTACAAGTGATTTTCTTCTACCCAGTTTTCAAGTATCTTCAGATTCAACCTATAATATATTTTTGCCCCTATTCACAACTAGGTTTTGAGACAATAACATGTTGGATCTGTTTTATTACATTTCTTAAAGGCAGCCACAATAGTGCTAGTGTTCCAGTTCTTAGGGAGAGTTAATTTATTATTGATAATAATGCACAGCAGTGCTAATATCTTGGCTCACCAATAAGGTTTAGCCTGATATTCTTCTGCCAGGCCTTCATTTCTGCCATGGGTTTGTGATGTTTTGTTCCACTATCAGTGCCAGTACAACCTGTTTTGTAACAGCAGCTGGCCAAGGTTCCAAATTTTCCAAGTGCGCTTTTCTTTCTAATGCATAATGTAAACATTGGGAGGTCAGAGTCTGAATGAATATCTTTAAAATGCACAATCCATACAGAGGCATTTATTTGGGGTCCATTTCTCGCTGTCTGTTACCTGTGCCGTAAGCAACTAATTCATAAAAATGTTTGGAATTCTTGCTTGTTGAAGTTCTGATTACGGCCCCTTTTTTCAATACTCCCTTCTCAGCTCTATAAGTGTTATTCTAATAAATAACTCTGGGTGGTTTAGAGAAAATTTACAGAAACATATATATGTTTTTAAGTATGGTATTTATTGTGTCTTGTTTTACGTATATAGGGCTCATTTGATCCTGATCCACAAGAGTGGTAGCAGGGAGGAGGCAAGGAACTACAGACCAGTCAGTCTTACCTCAGTACCTGAAATTCATAGGAGCACAGGATCCAAGACAGCATGGGTTTGCAACAGGAAGGTCCTGTCAGACTAATCTCATAGATTTCTTTGACTGGGTAACCAGAGCTGTGGACCAAGGGGAGCAGTTGATGTCACCTACCTTGGCTTCAGCAAAGCTTTCAATACTGTTCCACATAGAAAATTGATTAATAAGCTGGGGAGGCTCAGAGTGAGTCAGAAGTTGGCCAACTGGGTGGCAAACTGGTTGGCGGGCAGAAAACAGAGAGTGGTAGTAAATGGTATACAGTCAGAAGAGATGCCAGTCACAAGTGGGGTACCTCAGGGATCGGTCCTGGGGCCAGTCATCTTCAATATCTTTATCAGTGACATAGCAGATGGACTGGAGGGTAAGGTTTGTCTGTTTGCAGATGACACCAATGTCTGCAACAGAGTAGATGATCCAGATGGGGTTGGCAGAATGAGAAGGGATCTGGATAAACTGCCAAAAAATGGTCGGAAGAATGGCAACTGGGGTTTAATGCAAAGAAGTGCTAGATCATGTACATAGGGAAGAAAAACCCTGAAGCCGCCTATAGGTTGGGAGGGGAGTTGCTGGCAATTACAAGGTAAGAAATAGACTTGGGCATCACAGATGACCAGAAATCATCAAAGCGGACCACTAAAGCAATAGCTAAGGCTAGAGGGATGTTGGGGTGTATTAGTAGGGTATCACGAGTTGTATGAGGGAGGGAGGTAATAATCCCTCTTTACAAGACACTGATTAGGCTCCCATCTGAGTACTGCATGTAGTACTGCAGGCTGCACCTGCACAAGGACATTAACAAAATGGAGGCAGTCCATAGAAGGGCAACAAAATGGTAAAAGGACTGCATCAGAAAACATATGAGGACAGATTAATGGAGCTCAGTATGTATACTCTACAGCAAAGGAGGAAGAGAGAGATGATATGATCGAAACATTCAAACATCTTACGGGCATTAACAAGGTGAACGTGTCTAACATGTTTCAGTATGAGAAAAATAGCAGGACAAGAGGACACATCATGAGATGAGAGGGAGGCTGATTAAGGGGTAATGTGAGGAAGTTCTTTTTCACAGAAAGGGTGGTGGATGCATGGAACGGCCTACCTCAGGAAGTGGTAGATATGAATACAGTGCACTGCTTCAAACAGGCATGGGATTGGCATAAGGGAGCAATACAGATGAGTATGAATAGATAGGCCATTGACAGAGTACAGGCCTATGGCACATTCATAAGGCAGAAAAAATGGGCAGACTGGATGGGCCTTGTAGTCCTTATCTGCCATGAACTTCTATGTTTCTATGCACAAGCGCTGTGATCAGTGCAAATAGCGCTTTTCATAAATAAAGATGAAGTGAACTGATATATATATATATATATATATATATATATATTATATATATATATTTTAGTTTCCAACTATACATTCTGTATCAAACTAGGGATGGGTGGGTCAGCTGTGACCCAGTTCTGATTCCAACTCTTGATTTTTTCCAAAAGATTCTGATTTACTCTGATGAATTGTAGACCTATTTTAGTCTATTTGAGTACGAAAAATGCATCAGTATTATTCTTTTGAATCCCTCTGATAAAAAAAAATACAATTCAACATTTTAAAAAATGTCTGTATTTTGATGTAGTTTTTCAAAGTCAGGAAGCATCCAACAGCAGTAGAATAAGTTGGCTGCTGTTCTTGCCAATCCTGTGTGTCAGTAACATGACATTTGTAGGAAACAATGGGCACTGTGGCCTAGCAGTAGTTCAGTCACAGAGATGGACAACACAGAGTCTGGGCGTGGCCTGCCCCTTCACAATCTGTTTGACACTGTGACCAGGGCCCGTGTTTACCAGAGATTCGACCTACATTCTGACACAGGACCTCATACTTTCTGCGACAGACAACTGCTGATTCCTGCAGCCATTCTGGGGCATATAAATTGTGACTAAACAGCATACCTTCAAAGGGATTAAGTTAACCTCTGACTGCCTTCATGCAACCACTCTGCTACACTAAAAAGTGGAACAACAGGCCATTTAACAGTATGTAGTCTTCTTATCACAAATATTAAACAGCAATAACGCAGATCTGGCACAGTCATTGGCACCAGTGTTCTCTTTTAATGAATTTTCCTCCCACCCTGAATTTGAAGGCTCATCTGTTCTTCTGAAATTGGTGGCCTTTGCTGTTCTACTAGGTTATAATCAGAGAAGGACATACACGCTTAGCTAAAACTGCACAGAAGGCAAAACCTTCTTGGATTTCTTCTGGTTTATATTTACAGTTAGCAGATATAAAGAGAGACTCCAACTTGAATGCCATTTTTTTTCTGATTTTGATCAATGTCCTTTTAAATTATTATTTTTGTAAACTAGGAATACTCCAACTGCCTTGCAACAAACATGTTGAGTGCAGTTTACAAATCTGTGTTTTGGGGGATTGTCTTCCCTATAATAGTGAAGGAGGTGTAACTTGCAGTGTCTGTAGGATTTGTTGACTCCGATTTTTCTTTTGGGGTCACACTAAAAAATGCAAGCAAGTCATTCTTATTAAGCTCGAGTAACCTTGGTTAGCATGTTCTCTTCTCCTCGCAACTCAGGGGGTGCTGGTGTTCTTCTGTCAGTGACCCTCATTTCACTTATGTATAGCAGCAATCAAACTCTCCATTCTGATTTTTTTCTGTACCAGCTTGCTCCAGTTCTAGTATACCCTGGTCCCCAACTCTGCTGCAGCTGGGCAACTTGACCCTCCTTAAGAATTGAGCTTGATGCCACCACTTAGGCTGCAGGTTCAGATTTGCCAAGAAATTACTCTCACACTTGCAGGTACAGAACTGCAGCCCACAAATCAAAACTGTGATAGATGTCCACCGGTGGGGACCAAGTCCTCTGCTCAGTCTGCTACCAGCCCAATGTTTCTGCAATCAGCTCCTCCTCCAATACCTGTCACCACACTGAGATCAGTTCCACCTCCACGGGCACCACTGAATCTTCTCACTTCTTGACTACAGCTTGCCTTCCAGTTCGTCCTTCCAAATTCATCTTCCTAGGATTCAGCATGCACCATGAGCAGCCTCACAATGAAAAATTACCATGGCTGAGCTACCCACACCTACACAGCAGCAAATCATAACTGTGGTGGACCTAATCAAGCTCTGCTACTATTGCGTCAGTCACCTCACACACACACACACACACACACAATACTGGCTGGAAGGAGTTATGTAACAAGACCCAGCACGAGTCATGATGCCATGCAGCCACTAGCTTTTCAGCTTTGTAGTGGACACATCAGTTTGCTGCCCCTTCTAATGAGCATGTATGCCATGGCATACGTAACACATCAATAGCTATGCCCTTGCCTTGTGTGATTACATAGCATAGCTAGCATTTCTGCAGCTGTGTGGCTGGTTTTCCTGATTTCTGCAGCAAACACTGATTTCTGCTGTCAGCCCTGTTTTCTGCGGCCACTGCTGCAACCGCAGAATCGCAGAAAATACAGGGCCTTGACTATGACCTAGTAGTAGTTCAGGCACAGAGATGGGCAGCACAGAGTCTGAGATGTGACACTTCCCCCTTTACAATCTGTATGGGACTATGACCTAGTAGTACTTCAGGCACAGAGATGAGCAACATAGACTCTGAGACATGACACCGTCTCTCAAAATATGTGAGGCTTTATATGACCTAGTAGTAGTTCAGGCACAGAGATGAACAGAGTCTACATTATGGCAGTATGACCTAGCAGTAGTTTGCGCACAGAGGTGGGCTACACAGAGTCTGAGATGTGACCCCCCCTTCACAATCAATCTGGCACTATGACCTAATAGTAGTTGAGGCACAGAGATGGGCAACACAGAGGCTATGCTTAAGGCAGTATGACCTAGCAGTAGTTCGGGTAGAGGTGGGCAACACAGAGTCTGAGATGTGACCCTCCCTTCACAATCTGTATGGCACAATGCCCTAGTAGTAGTTCAGGCACAGAGATGGGCAACACAGAGTCTACGGCAGTATAACCTTTCAGGGCAGCTCAAAGATGGCAACACAGAGTCTGACACACAGATAACACCCCCCTTCAGAATCTGTACAGCACTATAAGAACCATTCAGAATTACTGAAGCACTATGACCTTCAGACAGAGTCCTCCTGTCCTGTCTGATTCTGCTCCCCCTTACTATTTTTTTTTATTTGCTGCATTCTGCTGTTGTCTGCTGTGGAATTCATTAGTCTCTCTAACAAAAACATTTTTTTTTTTTACTGTGGAGTCTGCAACATCTGCACTGTACTGTTAAATTTGTTGGTCTGTCTCTAATGTAAAAAAATCCTTTTTATGTTTACTTCCATGCATGTGCAAGAAATATAGTGCCATCATCAGAGTTTTCGGAGATGTGGCAGCCCTCTTCCAATTCAGTCAGTGTGTTTGCAGGTGCAGCCGCAGTTCTCCAATGGCTGCTGGAGCTGTCTATGTCAGCAGTTGAAAATGCGGTGGAGTACAGTTGAAAGGGGGAGCTACACTTCAGTGAGCAGCAATAAGATATCGCCTGCTCATGCGCGCTCCCCCTACACACACACACACGCATGCATTTTCTTCTCAGGGAGCACAGCCAGTAGGAACGCCTGAGCTCTTCAGCCCTTTAAACTACAAGCTGTGACCGTTGGATGGAAGACTTACAGTGCACTCATCTTAATAACTCCTTGTTTAAACAACTCTACAAGGGCAGCTTTCAAGCTCACATACTCTGTTGGCACGGTTTTCTGGTTTTTTTAACTACTGTTGAAAGGCAGAGAGAGAAAGGGAGTGACTGAACCAGACCGCCCTCTCTCCGTACACTGCGCGTTGTTCTTTTATCAGCACCCTATATCGCAGGGTGCAGTGGGTGAAGCTGGAAAAGCTGCTTCTTATCAGTGTCGGTCGCGTGGCTTCTTTGTGTACAGCAGCTGCTCCTGAATGCATGGGCAAACACTGCGGCTTGGCATTGAGCATTTAAAAAATAACAGCCCAAAGAACTGGAAAGCGGGAGAAACAGAAAGAAAGATGCCTGTCCTAAAAGGTATTGCAACTTTACTTTACGCCAAGTACTTCAGGGTTACAACTGGCCTCATCTGCCCGTGAATGTTAATGTGGCTCTGAGAAACACAAAGGTTTATTGGAGTCCACTCGTCAGCCTAAAGGCCATGGATGTAAGGCTTTATCCAGCCGGAGCTGGCAGCACTATTCCTGGTGATCCTTCTAACCTGGACTTTTCCCAGTGTTTGGGCTACTACAGCTATAACAAGGTGATTAATATGTATTTCTATAGTAAAGATCTTAATGTGTGTGTGTGTGTGTGGTGTGGGGATGTACAAAAGCAATATCCATTCTAAACACATGAACTGCCATATAAAATTTGATCAGTGTATGGAAGGTGCAAACAGTAGGTTTGGAAAACTTCAAGCCATGAGTTTACTCCTTTATCCAAGGGTGAAGGCATGAATAATTAATTCACGTCTCGGTTAATGCATGCATTTTTGACAAATCTGAGTTTTGGTAGAGTCCTTGCTTGCTGATTACAACAGAGTTCACGCGGTGGAAGTTTCCTTTCCTAAAGTGATTTTTTGTTGCTGTTGTTAGGTATGGGTCACTAATATTTAACTTTGTTAGTTACTGATAGTAATATTTCACTTCGTTCATATTGTCAATTTTCTTAAACAGGTCTGACAGTTTATGGAGTCTGTTTGTAGCTTTGCCTGCACTTAACTGTAGTGAGAAAGGAATCATTTGATCTACTGGGGATTGAACACAAGGCCCTGGAATACCGTCCCAGTGCTCTAACCACAGACACACTACCAGTGGTAACTGTTAAATCTGTGAGCTAGTATTTAACTTTTTCGTGTGCTGAGATTTGTGTTTGCACCTTGTAATGAGACATGCATGCAGTGCGAGACAATATCTAAAGAGACATTTGCTGAGATTTAAAATCACTGGAAGGTGAGTTAATACATACTACAGCACATGTATTTTCTGTACCCTATAGTTCCATCCCAGAGGGCACATTCACAACTCTCACAACTAAGGGAAGTAATATGTATTGCTTTTCTTACTAGCTGGCAATTGAACGCAGCTGTTTATCAGAAGGTTCTATGAGTCCATCTTTGTTTAGCTTGGAGGATGACGTTACTGGCGTTGTAGTGAAACAACTGAGTAACTTGTAACCTTTGGAGTCTTGTCAAACAGCCAGCGTGAAGTTCCCAGTTTTCTCATTTCCTACCATTTCTTGACCTGGTTACTTTCGAGTCACCATCGGCTACTTACATATTAGCAAAGCAACTTATTTGTTGAATATGAGTCGGACAAACCAGCAGAGTATCAGACAAGTCAAGAAATTTACTGGGTTTATCAAGGATAAAGGAAGCTGAAGATGTAGTAAATCAGCGTTATAGTATGGAAAGATCCCAATTGTACATACAGTACTGTATACAGTACACTACAATGTCATGTACTGAATTATCTATTGGTGAAAATCAACATTTCATCATTCAGCTTGTTTCTTTAACCATATTGCAAGTGAGGACTTAAACAAGATTTTTCATATCTTAAAAGTAAGGACTTTGTTGCTGTGCTTACAGCTTAAGTGACTGGATTGTTTTATATTATAAGAAATGTACGTCTAATAAACGCAGACTATATTGTTTTATATTGATTTAATTCATGGATTGCATATTAATTTACATGGTTATTCATTCTTTTGGAAACAACACTGCGTCCTTTGACTGATGAGCTTTATCAACGGTCTTGTCAAAGACTAATTATGTTTCTTCTTTTAGTCTTAAGCATTACTGGCACATTTTCTGAACTGTTTGTCCCATGTAATCAACCTATCCATCTGCGTATTTTAAGTTTGTGATGCATTTTGGCACTACTCTAGATACATGTTATATTTCCTGTACTGCACATTACATATTGCAAGAGGACGGATCACAGGTCACCCCCCCAGGAAAAAGCTTACCTTATTTGTTAAAGAGAGAGGGAGAGGGAGAACAAGTCTCCCTCAGGTTTAGATTTCTATTTTGTCCTATTAGGCCTGGCATCATGCCTGTCATATTTCAGCTTTTTTTCCTAAGAATGAAACTGTAGTTTTTTATGTTTGCTTGCACGCATGTGCAAGAAACATAGTGCCATCATCCGAGTAATGCCAAACCTCACCCAACAACTAACACACCAAAATCTGGCCAATGGAAAATCATAGACAAATGCTCACAGCCTGGGAACAAGATCCCAGACCTGCAAGCAATAATGTCAGAGGCTAAACTGGACATAGTAGCATTAGTGAGACGTGGTTTACCAGTAACCACACTTGGGAGACTTCAGTACCTGGCTATGTATTGTTCAGAAGAGACCGAGGTGCAAAAAAGGGGGGAGGAGTGGCTCTGTATGTTAATGAAAATATCAAAGCTACAGAAATTCAGAATACACATAAGGAGCCAGAAGAACTGTGGGTCACCCTGGAAACAGGAAATGGGACAGCCATAAGAACTGGGGTTGTCTACAGGCCCCCAGACCAGAGGGAGGACATAGACACATTACTGTTAGAAGATATACAAAACATGACAGCTAAAGGGGAGTTCTGATAATGGGAGACTTCAACATGCCAGATACAGATTGGTCAATACCAGCAGGAACATCTGCCAGAACTAGACTCATAGTGGATTCCCTGCAGGGGGAGGGCCTCAAACAACTGGTACAGCAACCCACAAGAGACAGGGCTATCCTAGATCTAGTACTGACTAGACAAAGAAGGGATCACAGATCTCCAGGTAGAAGGTCACCTGCCAAGTGACCATCACATGGTATGGTTCAATTTGGCTACTACATCTAAAATCATCCCATTCCAAGGCAAAAATATGGGACTTCAGAGGAGCTGACTTGATAAGATGGCCAACAGAGTTAAGCTAGCCCTGGCAAAAAGAAACACAGGTGAGGAGGTACAGGCAAAGTGGGCAAGCATTAAGGATACAATACTTGAAGCAACATCCCATTGTGTTAGACAGAAAAGGAAGTGCAAAAAAGAAGGAAACCACTTTGGTTCTCAATACAGTAGCAGAAAAGGTCAGAGCCAAAAGGCTGGCCTTCAGAAAAATATAAGGGAACACAGCGGATGAAGATAGGGGGCATACCAAACTGCCCTAAGGGAAGCAGGTAAGGCAGTAAGGCAGGCAAAGTCCCAAACTGAGGAAACACTAGCACAAACAGTAAAAGAAGGTGACAAGACTTTCTATAGATACATTAGTGAAAGGAGAAAGTCCAGAGGGGTATTGCTAAGCTTAATGGAGAAAAAGGAGCATGGAGGAGGAGGACCCTGTAAAGGCATCTATCCTAAATAGATACTTTTGCTCAGTATTCACTGAAGAAGGTAGGGCAGGGCCCACAGCTCAGCATCATGGACACAGGGGAGGAGGTGAGCACTACTCCCTTCACAAAAGAAAGGGTCCTACAAGAGCTTGCTAAGCTCAGGGTGGATAAGGCAATGGGACCTGATGGCATACATCCCAGGGTACTTAAGGAGCTAAAGGAGGAACTAGCAGAGCCATTAGCAGAATTGTTTAGTGAGTCTCTGAGCACAGGAGAGGTCCCAGAAGACTGGAGAAGGGCTCATGTGATCCCACCCACAAGAGTGGTAGCAGGAGGAGGCGGGAACTACAGACCGGTCAGTCTACCTCAGTAGTGGGCAAGATTATGGAAGCACCCTTAAGGAAAGGATAGTGCAACACCTGGAATCCATAGGGCAGGATCCAAGACAGCATGGGTTTACAAAAGGAAGGTCCTGTCAAACTAATCTCATAGATTTCTTTGACTGGGTAACCAGAGTGGTGGACCAAGGGGAGCAGTTGATGTCGCCTACCTTGACTTCAGCAAAGCTTTTGACACTGTTCCACATAGAAGATTGATAAATAAGCTAGGTAGGCTCGGTGGGTCAGAAGTTGGTCAACTGGGTGGCAAACTGGTTGACTGGCAGAAAACAGAGAGTGGTGGTAAATGGTATACAGTCAGAAGAGATGCAAGTCACAAGTGGGTACCTCAGGATCAGTCCTGGGGCCAGTCCTATTCAACATCTTCATTAGTGACATTGCAGATGGACTAGAGGGTAAGGCTTGTCTGTTTGCAGATGACACCAAGATCTGCAACAGAGTAGATGATCCAGATGGGGTGGCAGAATGAGAAGAGATCTGGATAAACTAGCAGAATGGTCAGAAGAGTGGCAACTGGGATTTAATGCAAAGAAGTGCAAAATCATGCACATAGGGAAGAGAAACCCTGAAGCCACTTATAGGCTGGAGAGGAGTTGCTAGCAGTCACAAAGGAAGAAAGAGACTTGGGCATCATCATCACTGATGACCTGAAATCATCCAAGCAGACCTCTAAAGCAGTAGGTAAGGCTAGGGGGTGTTAGGTGTATTAGTAGGGTATCACAAGTCGTAAGAGGGAGGTAATAATCCTCTGTACAAGACATTGGTTAGGCCCCATCTGGAGTACCGCGCAGTATTGGAGGCCACACCTTCACAAGGACATTAACCAAATTGAGGCAGTCCAGAGAAGGGCAACCAAAATGGTGCAGGGACTGCATCAGAAGACATGAGACAGATTAACGGAGCTCAATATGTATACCCTTGAGCAAAGGAGGAGAGAGGTGATATGATCGAGACATTTAAACACCTTAAGGGCATAAACAAGGTGAAAGAGTCTAACATGTTTAAATATAAGAAAATAGCAGGACAAGAGGACACAGCATGAGATTAGAGGAGGCATTAAGGGGAATGGAGGAAATCTTTTTCACAGAAAGGGTGGTAGATGCATGGAATGGCTTACCACAAGAAGTAGTGGCTATGAATACAGTGCAGGGCTTCAAACAGGCATGGATAGGCATAAGGAGCAATACAAATGACTATAAATAGATAGGTCACTGACATAGCAAAGGTACGATGGCACATTTATAAGGTAGAAAAGAAATGGGCAGACTGGATGGGCCTTGCGTCCTTATCTGCCGTCAACTTCTATGTTTCTATGTTTCTATGTTTTGAGGTGTGGCAGCCCTCTTCCATTCAGTCAGTGTGTTTGAGGCGCGGCCGCAGTATTCCAATGGCTGCTGGAGCTGTCTATGACAGCAGTCGAAAATGCAGTGGAGTACAATTGAAAGGGGGAGCTATGCTTCAGTGAGCAGTGATAAGATATCGCCTGCTCATGCACGCTCCCCCTACACACACACACACACACGCACACATACTGCATGCTCGCCCCCCCCCACGCACACACTGCATAGCCGACGGGGGTGCCCAGTCCCCCGTCAGCTGTGCTGTGATTCCCGCCCAAACAGAGTCTCCATATGCCACGCCTGGGTGCCCATCCCAGCATGGCTGCACATCATAGCCGACGGGGTGCCCAATCCCCGCCGGCTCCACTGTTCCTCCCAGAGAGTACAGGTGTCACGCTGGGAGACCACCTCAGCATGGCAACAGATGCTATTGCCGACGGGCTGCCCAATCCCTGTCGGCTCCACGCCCCAAACAGTTGTCTGTGCCACGCTGGGAGCCCACCCAGCGCAGAAACATCCCGAGTTGTCATCCTTTTTATAAAAACAACCCTGAAACACAAAACGGTCCTCGCTGTCTCTGCCCCCACCCGCGTTCACCCACTGTGCACCCTGCTTCTCCCACACCCCTCACCCCTTTACTTACCTCCCGACTCCGCATGACGATCTTCGTGGACCAGGAACATGTCTGCACTCTTCAAAGCTGACCACAAACTGAGGAAATGCCGTAAGCTGTATAATGGGATAGATAGGGTTTTTCAACTTTGCTGCATATCTCAGGCATTTTTTGAATTTTTGCACCAAATTTTCAACATGGGGTTTTTGGGACCCCTTCTCATGAATGCTATCACTGTCATGGCAGTATTCGGGCCCGAGGGGTGATTTCGCAGTCACTGCATGAAATCACCTTTCGGGACTGAGTAATGAAGTAACACTGCCATTGTTCATAAGACAGGCTCTCAAAAAGCCTATGTTGAAAATTTGGTGGAAAAATTCCTAAAAATGCATGTTTTACGAGTGTGTGTTGTGCAGTTCCTACGCACGCTCGTAAGTTTGCAAATTTTCAATATTTTCACTCCAGATTTTCAACATTGCCATTTTATTACACTTCCTTATGAGCAGTACAGCTGTCATTTTTCACATCTCGTCCAAAGACGTGTTTCCACCATGTAGCACACAATGGCGCAGTTGGTGTGTGAAATCAATATATGGGACATATTAAGAAAATCACAGTGACACTGTTCATGAGCAGAGGTCTTAAAATGGCTATGTTGAAGATTTGGTGAAAAATCTCAAGAATGACTGTTTTATTATGCAGTTACGCAGTCTTACTACGCACTGTGAAGTTTCATAATTTTCAATATTTTCATTCCAGATTTTCAACATTGCCATTTTATTACACTTCCTCATGAACAGTACAGCTGCCATTTTTCACATGTCGCCCAAAATATGTTTCCACACATGTAGCGCACAATGGTGCAGTTGGTGCTAAAGCAATGCTTGGGACAGATTAAGAAAATCACAATTACACTGTTCATGAGCAGAGGTCTTAAAATGGCTATGTTGAAAATTTGGTAACAAAAGTCCATAAAATGACTGTGTTACGAATGAACATTGTGCAGTTTCCACGCACCCTCTTAAGTTCATGACTTTGTAATATTTTCAGTCCAGATTTTCACCAGTGGCATTTTTCCACACTTCCTTATGAACAGTATAGCTGTCATTTTTCACAACATGGCCGAAATGTGTTTTCACACTTTCAGTGCAGAGGTGCGTGGTCGCTGTGGGAAATCATTATTCGGGACAGATAAAGAAAATCACAGTGACACAGTACATGATCGGAGGTCCCAAAATGCCTGTGTTCACAATCTGCTGTAAAAAATCCCCAAACTAATTACATTATGGGTGTGCGTTGCACAGTTTCTATGCACGCTCGTGACTTCACCATTTTTTTTTATATTTTTACTGCAGATTTGCAACATTGCCATTTTTTACGCCTCCCCATGAACAGTACAGCTGTCATTTTTCACATCCTGTTTGGAATGTGTTTTGCACCTGTGGAAAGCTAAATGCCGTAGTCGCTGTGCATAAGCAGCTGCCAACAAACTGAAATTGCCACCGTTCGAGGTGGGGGCCGCAAAATCCATGTTGAAAATTTGGAGTGAAAATACCACCGAATGCCTGAGGTGTTAGGGTTTCAAACCATAACGCCCCACCCTGTAGAGAATGACAGGCATCAGGGGTGTGACTTGGGATTCTTGCCTGTAATGCTCATACCATTCCACACCTGCAGCCAGTGAGAGGCATCGAGGTATGCCTTGGACCTCTTCGGCCCCAAAGTTCACCCCATTCTCCTATACTGCACCCATCTCACTGTATTTCCTGATGGAATGGGTGCATATAAGGGCAAAGACCCTAAGGCACACCCGTGACACTTACCAGTGTCTGCAGATTACTGTGTGGCAATGGCGTGGCCGTTATGCCTAACGACCCAAAGGCACACCCCAATGCCTGTCATTCTCTGCAGGGTGGTGGTGAGGTTGGCTTCAGTTCAATACTTCACTGCCATTCCTATTATGCAGCTCTGTAACTTCCACACTACCAATGCCAATGCCAGCAAGCAAACATTCGGCATTGACAAATGCTTGTTTTAATAAGAGTAATCTGCAGTTTGCTGCAGTGTCTGCACTCTGCTGTTGAATTAATTGGTCTGTCAATCTCTACTCTCCCTCTTCCTCCCTGGCAAAATTATTTTCACCTTTTTTTTATAAATACACACACACACCTGTCTGTCTCCATTGAATGCAAAGCCCCAAATGCATTCGATACTGGGTTTCCTTGGGATGTCCTGTGGTGGCTGACACAGAGGATTGGCTAGAACACATCAGTCACAGAACAGAGACCCTCCTGGCTAGCTGAAGCCTGGTTCTCCCAGTCAGAGCCGAGTCAGCCCGGTCGGGGGGGGGGGGTGAACTACACCAGATCCAGTTTGCCCATTCCTATATCAAACCATGGGTTTTTGTTCATAACCTTGTTGAGCTTTCAATGTCCAGATTATGATTTATGATTCAATACTAAGCATTCTATCATTTGTTCATATGTTTCAATCAAGTCAGTACAATTATCAGTAGTGGTCACATTAGACATAGCCATATCGCAAAAGACATCATTGAGTTCCATCATAAACCCATTTTTTAGAGCCATGTTAACTGTTTCACCAAGAATGGGACTCCATTTTAACCTTTTTGAGTTTAAGGCAATTACATCTTTATTTTGACACACTGCCTTGATTGGTTTAAAAACAGATTTAAACGCAGGTTCTACAGGTAAAGTTACTCTCAAGGGAAAATTATCACTGTCCCATAGATAACTTATTTTCATATGTTTTACTTGGTTAAAATGGTAGGCATCTATCATAAAAATATTTGGTGTAGCTCCCCCACTGGACTTTGAATATGTTGCCCCACCACCCAAATCTCCTGGAGTACATTCACTTAATAATCTAAGTGTACATTTTTTAGCCAACTTTAGTACTTTTCTGACCCTCCTATTCACCGTCTGATCAAAAGAATTTCCTAAAGGAATATTATAGACATCATCAATGCACCAGTTATAACTTTCTAGCTCCAGAGCCTAACCAAATTTAGCATTAACATACCCTGCCATAATAATCAGGTTATTCTGATAGTCATAGCAGATTTGTAAAATAAATGAGTTACAAATTTCAATATATTGTTTTCCTGACAGGATGGTAATTTTGGTGGTAAATAAACATTATGCAAGTTTAATATAGCGTTTGTTGAATTAGCTATTACGACCGTAAGACAAATATCAGATCCAATATTAAGGTTTTTAGTGGTGCAGTTTAAAGTGGTGGATACAAAGGTCATTAGTCTTCCAAATGGTCTACAGTATTTGCTTTTTTATAAGCTAGGTGTTGAAATACCTCAACCTAGGATAATGATTTCTTTATTTTTAATACTCAGTTTCCTGAAACAGTAAAATATCATGTTTTCTGATAAACCCCAGCCATTCGTTGTCACTTATTTTAGCTGTTAAGCCAGCCACATTCCAATCTGAAGGAATTAAAGTAAAGGGTAATCATTCCCCTAGTCTAAACATCTACTCAGTGTTTGTTAGTTAGTATCATCAAGATCAATTACTATAAAGTTTGAGTTATTAAGTTTGGACTCATCAGCCTCATATTCACCTTTTCATTCATCCTCAGACTCAGTGTCTGATGTCTCTGACTCCCCACTCTCAAGCACTACACTATTATTTATTCTGTGCCTTTTTGTGTTCTTCCCCTGATATAGTTTCTCATTGACTTTGTCCTTGGTTGCTTCACAGGAAAGGTCCTTAGCACAGGCACCCCCCGGGGTGGCGAGTTTGCTTGCCCAAACTGTTCCCTCTTCCTACCACCTTAGGTCTCAGGGGTCTGCCACACTCAAGGTACCTGTGACTCGGACTCAAATGGATGAAAGGGATTTTGCAGCATGTGCCCTCAAACTATGGAACACCTTCCCTGCCCAGGTCCGTGTTGCCCCATCTCAGGGCTGCCTACGTTCCTCCCTATGGAACCATCTCAAACTTGCATCGGCCTGTGGGTGCCAAAAACCCCCATGACAAAATGTTTGCACTCAGCCCTTATACATAACAGTCAGCCCTTATGTTGATAGTTTTGTGCCTGCTGCTACTAATCCTTGCCTTGTACTGCTCCAAACTGGCACATACCATTTACTCTGTTGTACTTATTCTAACTAAAAGTTGCCTCACATGACCTGTACTTTGTGTATTCCAAATTAAGATGTTCTGCACGTGACATGGGAGTTTCCTAACTTGAACCTTGTTGTCTTATGACTTGTAATCTTTTCCTAATTATGTACCATTGTTGTCCTAAGTGTGTGAGTATGTAATTTCTGGTACTCTCCTGGTCAAAATTTGAAAATAGGCAATTTGTCTTGTCTAGTGTATTTACCTGGTTAACAAAAGCTAAATAAATAAAAAATAAATTGTCATTTCTTGCTCCTCAGTCTAACTACAGATTATGTGCACCATTTCAATAGATTTAATAAATCATGTTATTCTTTGTTGTTTTTGTTTAGTATTTCCAGTCCCTTTCTTTTTATCATTCTCCTTTTTCTCTTGGAGTCTCCTTTTTTATACTGTTGTGTTTTGATTTTGTTTCATATATCAGCCTTAGTGCCTTAATTAGTATCTGTCATGGTAGCTAGTCCAACTCCTATGTCTATAAATTCAGATTTGTGATCTGATTTGTGCACTCTATCCTCTGAACATACAATTTTGTACAATCTTTTTCCCAAATGTTGTTGACTGTTTGCTAATACGTATTGTGCTGTTGTTCTTCATTGTTTCCCTCCCAGGATTGCACCTGGAAGCAACCTTGGCCCAGTGTGCCTCTCCCAGTAACCAATTTTCAAATAACTATATAAGCTGTGGCTCATTAGTTTTAAAGGTTATGCAGACCCACCCCTTGTTGTTACCACAGTAGTAGCAATACACCAATCTGAGGTAATTCCATTTTATCTTGTTACCCACAATGCTTTTTAATACATTGTACACTACCACCTTGAGTGAAATTTTTGTTTTTTAATCTTGGGAGGCCGCACAGGTACAGTATAATGTTGGTAGAATACATCCCTTGTCAATTAGTGCATCTTCGATTTCTCTGTTTTTAGCTGTAATTTTTTAGTTGGTGTCTTAGTCATGTAAGCATATATCACAACTTCTATATTTTTGTCTATTTCTAGATTCTGGCCCAGATATTTATACTGCACCAGGCTGTGGTGCAAGCCTGGGCGCAGCACAACTTAGCTGTGTAGGGGAGTTGACTGGGCGATATTCAATGGAGCTGCGCCATGGCACAGCATCGTTAAATATCACACCCTGGCCACCCGCAGTGTGCATGGTGCAGTGGCACTGCGCCAGCGCAAGTGGCCAGAGTGGAGCAGGGGGATGCTCTAGCGCAACTTCCGTTTCACTATGCGCAACAACCGCGATATTCAAAAGTGCACATACAAATGGGGCCATAATGTATGCAAGGCACAAATGGGTCCATTTGCATGCAGGTGCGCCGATCCCCGGTAACTAGCGCCTGGCGCCCTGCCAGGCAGCCACTGTCAGGAACCGATGCCCCCTGCACAGCATGGCAATGTTCCCCACAGCTCAATCGCGGGCTGAAATAAAAATAGATCATGTCCTATATCCCTGGTGGTCCACTGGACCACTGTCAGCCTGATCGCGGGCATTTGTAATGATAAAATTAGTCCATATCCCTGGTGGTCCAGTGGTACCCCTCCCCACCCGCCCACTGAGTCCCACCGCCCCACTGCCCCCCAGTCAGTGGTGGGCGGCAGCACCCCACCTGCCTGCCACCCGCCGACTGACACCGTCAGTAGGGCTGTGTGCCCATTGGTCCACAGTGTGAGCCAATGGGTGTGCAGCCCATACCATACTACACAGTCCAGATATGTGAATGGATCCATTCAGTGCTCACAGTGCGATGCTCAAATCCCGCACAGGGATGACCACTCCTGTTGTGTTCTTTGCCTGGGCCCCACATATCGGACCGCAGATTACGAGATCTGCTAGGCCTTTAACCAGGCCATGCGCACCTATCGCCAGAAAACCCTGGATGCTCACCTTTAAATGTCACCTGGCATCACGGAAAAGAGCTCCAGGAGCTGAGGAATGCGCTTCACCCACTCCTGAGAAAAAGCGAAAAGAGAAGGAGAAGTGTTGGGATCGTCCTCCATCTCAGCATCATCGGACAGCCAATGACACAGTGGGTGAGGCCTCTACAGTGGTGAGTACCCAAGTCCAAGGTCTTCATCCATTCTGGCAGGTCAGACACCTTCTCCCCCTCCTGCCTTGGTCAGTGGGCAATTGGTGGGGTTCCTCTCCGGAGGATTCTTTAGGTCCTGTCGTAGGCTCTGCCACTAAATCTCCCCCCAGTCCTGCCATCAGGAACTCACCCTGGGCGCTCTGCCTGACTCCAGCCTCCCGGCTGTTGTAGGCCCGACCGCCTCCTGTAAGTCGGATGTCGGCTCCTCTGACACCAGCCAGGTCTCCGCCAATAATTAGTCCGTCAGCTTACCCAACCCTCGCTCTGCGGGTGACCTCCCATTGGACAACTTTGTGGTCTCCGACGTCATGGAGGGTGAGCCTCCAGGTCCTCCTTCATCCTGTGAGGGTTCTCCTTCATGGGACTTACTGACCATACCCGATGCCTCATTTTCCCTGGCCGGGGAATTGAATGTGGCTGTCCAGGAGACCTCTCCTGCATCGATCCTTCCTTCTGAGAGTCCAACCTTGGGCCTGGATCAGGCTATGGGATTCTCCATTCTCTTGCCTCCCACACCTCCCTCAGACCAGACGTTTGGTCATTTTCACCCCCGATGCCGGGCCACTCCCCGGTTCATACACCGATTCCTGACATGTAACAGGGCTTTCCTGCTCTGATGCCGGAGCTACCTTCTGGCCCATCCAGGGTCACAATAGAGACCCCAGGCCTGATGATGGACCCTATCCTACCCAGTGGTCCCTCAGCGCTGCCTATTCCTGGACCCTCTGCCCCTTCTCCGTCAGGTCTGGCTGGTTATTATCCTGGCTATCCGTCACTCCAGTACCCATATTACCCGATGCCAGGAGGGCCGTTATCGGGGTACTCGCCCCAGCTCTGACACTGGGTCGCTGCTACCAGGGACACCAACCATACCAGTACTGGTACCAGCCTCCTGGCTACTCTCCTTACTATTCAGGGTACCCAGGGTACTAATCTCTGCTAACTCCTCTGCCTCCTCCTCTTCCCCCTTCCCAGTCGGAACCACCCACTTCTATTCCGGCCTGATGGCAGGATGCAAAATCACAACTCTTGCAAGAACTGGGACAACCCCATATGGTCACGGTTCCCACCCCAACCCATAGGATTGTTCCCAGAAGCCCTGCCCCCCCCCCCCGGGCTGGGCGTCTGACAGGAGTTCAGGCAGGCATTTCTTGGAGGCTCAGGAGCAAGGGTGACGGAGATGGTCCCAAATGTCACACCTCTACCCAGCAGACTGGAATCCTCTGACTCTGATTTGGACCCCAAGTCTGTTGGTCACTCGGAACCTCACTCCCCCATTGAACCCCAGCCCAAGGAGTCCCCGAAGTCTCTGCCAGAGGATCCATCCTTCGCAGAACTCCTAAGGTTCATCAAACAGGCCTGTGGCTGGGCATCTCAGGAGTTGGACCCCAAGAGGAGACGTCTGGCAGAGCACCTAGTCCTCACCAGCACGGATCCCCTTCCTATCCTCCCATGGATGGGACTGCATGAGGATCTTACCTCTACTATTTGGCAACAGCTGTCCTCTGTCCTAGCTGTCTCCAAAATAGCTGACAGAACATATCACCCCCCAGAAGGGGGTTGGTTATCTGACCAGTCAACCAAAGACTGACTCCATGGTTATCACTGCGGCCCATGACAGGTCAACACAGCCGAAACACCTGAGTGCTTCTCCTCTGGATAAGGAATCCAATCAAATTGATCAATATGGGTGCAAAGTCTATTCTTCATTGACCACGGCCATCCAGTCATTAAACTATGTAGCCTATATGGTATCCTTCCAGAAGTCGGCATTGTCGACTTGAAGAAGAACTTGCAGGAGATTCTGATGAGGACCTCAGAAATCGGCTCTTGGAGAGGGTAAGACTGAATAAATCTTGCTTGCCATGCTTTAAGGGCCACTTATGATATGGTCGATTCAGTGGCCTGTTGCACTGCCATGGGCATTTGCTTGAGGCACCTGACTTGGCTCCATCTTGTGGGACTGGCATAAGACGTCCAGAGCACCCTCCTGGATGCCGCCTTTAGGGGTCCCGTCCTGTTTGGGGGAGATGTAAAGGACATAATCACTGAGCTGCCGGAGAGTGGAAGGTCTTTTAAGGATGTACACTCTGTGTACCACTCCAGACAAAAGCCCAAGCAGTCCTTTCATCACCCCAGAAGAGGTGGTACAGGCAGAACCAAGGTAGGTGATAGGGTAGGCATTGTGCCACCAGTTCTGGCTGCCAGACCCCTCAGGCAAAATCCCAAAAGACCGCTGGAGGTAGAAAAGTGGCACTCCTCTCTGCATCCTCCTCGTCCCGCATTTCCAGAGGAACCAGTAGGGGTACGGTTCACACTCCACCTAGAAGGGTAGAAGACAGTAATCAAAGATGCTTGGGTTCTACAGCTAGTAGCAAGAGGACAGTCAATCGAGTTCATGGACAGACCCCTGGACAACCCACCAAGCAGGTCTCACTACTCATCAGGCCATCTAGGCCTCATCCATCAGGAGATTCAGGCTCTACTTCAAAAACGAGCCATAGAGCTGGTTCTGCCAGGGCAAATAGGAAGAAGATATTACTCCCACTTCTTCCTAGTTCCCAAAAAGACGAGAGATCTGAGAACAATTCTAGGTCTCAGCCTACTCAATCTCTTCATAGAATACAAGAGATTCCGTGATGTTGGCAGTCCAAGGACTCTTGCCCTGCTCCAACGGAATCAATGGCTGTGCTCTCTGGATATGCAGGATGCCTATCTGCATATCCCTATCCTTCAGGCCCACCGCGTTCTGAGATTCTCTTTCAGGAGAACATTATCAGGTTCAAGGCCTTCCCATTTACCTCCTCTCGCACCTCGGGTTTTACCAATGCCTAGTGGTTGTAGCTGCAGCCTTATGCTGGAAGGGAGTTATGTGTTATCTTACCTGGATGACTGGCTTCTGTCAGCATCGCAGGACAGTCTGAGGGCTTCCCTGTCCTCCTCCCTGGACATATTCTCCAGACTTGGCATCACTGTGAATGTTCCCAAGTCACAACTTTCACCCTTCCAGTGGTTCCAGTTAATCGGAGCAGTGCTGGACATGGTTCAGGGCAGGGCCTTCTTACCTATGGACAAGGTGGAAACTCTGATGCAACAAGCGACGTTGGTATCCTCCTCACAGTGGACCAAGGCACACTGTGTTCTATGCCTGCTGGGTCTAATGGTGGCTGCCATACCCACAGTTCCTTTGGCCAGACTGCACATGAGGGTGACCCAGTGGTCCCTCCGGGTCCAATGGGATCAACGTCTGGACAACATGAACCACATCATCCTAGTCTCCAGCAGCCTGAAGAGGGTTCTCCTATGGTAGCAGGATCTTTCCAACCTTTCACTGGGGATCCCCTTCCACCCCCCAATCCCTCTCCATGACTCTGACGATGGATGCATCAGGCCAGAGATGAGGTGCCCACCTGGGAGACCACCAAACGCAGGGGACATGGTCTCCACTACAGGAATGTCTACATATCAATATTCTGGAGATGAGAGAGGTGCTGTATGCCCTCTAAGTGCTCCAGTCCCTCTTGATACTGGGAACACTATTGGTCCAGACCGACAACACAGTGACAGTCAGGTACATAAACAAGCAGTGAGGCACCCGATCGTACCCCCTTTGCAGGGAGGTGATGCGGGTGTGGTACTGGGAAGTCCAGCATGGCCTGTCATTGATAGCAGTCCATGTTCCAGGAGTTTTCAATGTTCTGGTGGACAGTCTCAGCTGCACTGTTGCACAGGCTCATGAGTGGGAGCTGAAGCAGGAGGTAGTGGAAGATCTCTTCCAGCAATGGGGTTAGACAGAAATAGCTCTATTCACCTCCCCATCCAGTGCAAAACTACTCAGGTTTTGCTCACTGCTCCTGGCATGGTGTTTTTGGCAAGATGTGCCATCCCTATCCTGGACAGGAAGATTTCTGTACACCTTCCCTCCTTTCCTATTCTAGACAAGGTTCTGCTGAAGCTCCAGGCAGAGGGGCTCATGATTCTCATAGCTCCTCTTTGGCCTCAGCAGATTTGGTTCCTCTACTGCAGCAGCTGACATTGGAACTGCCAGTACCGCTTCCTCTCTCCCATGACCTTCTGTCTCAGGAGCAGGGCAACCTGGTGCACCTGAGCCTCACATCTCTCCACCTGCATGCGTAGCACCTTTGGACATAGCTGTCTCTCATTATGGTGTCTCTTCTCAAGTCCCCCAGGTTCTAGTAGAGACTAGGAAACCCTCTATCAGAACCACATGTGCTATGAAATGAAAGAGATTCTCTATTTGGGCCACAGCCAAGAGCCTGGATCCATTCACTTGCACAGCTCCCCTTGTCCTTGAGTACCTCTTGCACCTGTCTGAACTGGGCCTCAATTATTCCTCTCTGAAAGTCTACTTATCTGCAGTTTCCGCCTACCACCTTCTGGTGGGGGGATAAAACCATTGCTCAGTTGGAGGTTTCCAGAACCTTTCTCAAGGGGATCCACCACCTTAACCCTCTGGTCCAGAATCCAGTTCCCCCTGGGATCTAAATTTTATTTTGGAAAAACTTATTTCACCCCCTTTTGAGCTGGCAGCAAGTAGTGACATGCATTACTTGTCCTGGAAAACGCTCTTTTTGGTTGCTATAACTTCAGCTCGAAGGATTTCAGAACTTCAGGCCCTCGTCTGTAAGGAGCCTTATTTGATTTTCCACAGAGACCGGGTGGCTCTGAGGACTAACCTTCTTTACTTCCGAAAGTTGTTTTGGAATTTACTTTGAACCAGAATATTGAATTGCCATTTTTTACCCACAGTATTCCAAAGGGGGGTATACCTCCTCCACACTTTAGATGTGCACAGGACTCTGAGATATTACATCTCTAGGACCAAAGAGGCTAGAAAGTCTGACCAGTTGTTTGTGACCTTTGCCCCAAATGTCAGGGAAAAGCCATCTCCAAACAGGGTTTGTTGAGTGGTGGGCAAACTGCATCTCGTACATATACAAGTCACGAGAAGCCCTTCTGAGGAGGTGAAAGGCCACTCTACTCTAGGCATGTCTGCTTCAACGCCTTTTTCAGGAATGTATCCACTGCAGATATCTGCACAACGGCCACTTGGTCCTCTGTCCACACTTTCACCAAGCATTACAGTTTGGGCATTGCCTTTGATGTAGAATCAGTTTCAGCCTCACTGTTTTGCAAGGCCTTCTTTCTTAAGAAGGTTTCTAGTTGGTAGGTGATCCTTCTTCCTGGAACTTAGTCACTGACTCTTCTTTATTTTTGACTGCTTGGTATTCAGTCCTATGTGTAAAGACTTACTGCAGGAACCTCTTGAAGGAAGATATGACAGTTACATAAGAAATTACCATAACAGTAGATCTTCAAGAGAGGTTCCTGCAGTAGGTCTAGATTTCCCACCCACCTTCCTCCTGCTCCTGTTATTTTGTCCTCTTTTCCTTTTCCAAGGCTTTATTTCCAGAGCCCAGGGCCTAAGGAGTTCATAGGAATCACAGGGATATTTCAGAGCTAGAGGATGTACGTCCGTTGAGCTTGCTAAGTGTACCCATTCTAGCCTTTGTAGAATTTATTTATCAAGGTTTAGTTTGACTGTCTCTGTAGTTCTGCATGACCCCACCTCAAGAGGTAATCTATTTCATTCAAACACCACTCTCTGATTGAACCATTTACTGGATCTCACTAGTTTTGTTTGTCTTACCTTCAGTTGCATAGGATGAAAGCTAGTGTTATACACCTTTTCGGAGGCTTCGAGTCCCAGGCTGTCCCACAAATCATTCTCTGTCCATGCTTTGTGTATTAAACATGTCTCCCCTTTTTCTCCGGTATTCCAAAGTAAACAGATTCAATGATTCTAATTGCTCCCCATAAGTTTTGCCTGCCATGCCTTTTATCCCTCTGGTAACTCTTTTTTGGATTCTCTTCAACATGGCTACATCTCCTTTTTGATATGGTGACCAGACCAGGGCTCCATACTCCAGCACTGGTCTCACCAACTGTGTATACAGGGGTACAATGACCTCTCTGTTCCTTGCTTCTATGTGCCTAAAAATAAAGTTTAGTATTTTATTTCCTCTTTGTGTTATGTGTTTGCAGTGTGATGTAAATTTCATATCATTGGTTATCAAGATCCCCAGGTCTCTCCTCTACAGTGATTTTTTAGGAGGGGTGTTATCCAGCGTGTATTTATGCCTTGGGTTGTTTTTTTCCCCAAGTGCATAACAGTGCATTTATCCTGATTGAGAGCTAGACTTGCTCCTTTGGTCCATCCTGAGATATGGTGAAGTGCTGTTTGCAGTGGGAAGCTTGCGCTGTTATGGTTTACTGTGGTTTCCCTTGTTTTTTTACTCCTTTCTCCTGTTTCCTCTTCGGAGGTCTATGGCGGAAACTGAGGGTGGGTGGGTACTGCTGCCTATATACTGTCACGCTGACATCCAATCAGGTGATGCTGGGGCGTCCCCTGCTAATGATTGCTAGCTTGAAGTTTGTCATGTGGTCCTGACACCAGGGGTGCAGTCCTATGTAAAGACCTACTGCAGGAACCTCTCTCAAGATCTACTGTTAAGGTAAGTTCTTACGTAACTGTCATTTTCTTGACTGTTCCTTCCTTTTACTACTTTCTCCCAGTTTTAGGGCTGGGTTGTTTGATTGAAGGATAAAAACCCAGTTAAATTCTGTCTATCAGCATGACTTTTTGCCTTTTCTTTTGATTCATCAGAGACAAAGTACACCTCCTTTCCAGTTCAAAATCATGGCTTTTCCACCGCTGTTTCTCTTCTGATCCTCAATCATTTCTTGGATCGCTGGCACATCGTCCAGCACATCTGATGGGATCAATATTGCTGTTCTGGCTTTAACACTTTCTGAAATAGACTCTCTTCTTCAAGACTGTTCCCAGACATTCCTAGTCAGCTTTTGGGTCATTTACCTAAAATTTGGAGGAAAAAACTTGACAGGGAAAACACTGCCAGATATAAATTTAACATTTAAAAAATTCAAGAATCTGTGAAGTGTCTAGGCAATGGTGGTATACCTGTTAAAACATATGCATTATATTACTTTGTATATTTTATAGGGCAGTAGTTGTTCCCCTGGATGTTTTACACTTCTGTTCTGTGTCTGTTTCAGCTCTTTGGTTCTTTGTTTATCAGTCTGTAAAATAAAAGTAAAACCAAGTGCGGCATCAACAGTCACAGTAAAGAAGATCAGTAAATTTCAAGCCCCTAGACAAAAAGGCATACCATGAGTATGATACTGTCAAACATATCATTGTTAGCTTCATGGCTTCCTCTCAGCAGTTCAACTCCATGGCTTCACCATTCTCTCCTAGCCTGTAATAGGCAGGTGAAAGGTTCCTCTTACCATTGGCTGTGAAGCCTATAGCAGTGTCAGTCAGCCCACTTACCTCATTTACCCATATACATTTCCCTGGTATCTAACCAATTAGAATTCACTTTACTGTAATTTCACTTACACTCTCCATTCACTATAGTCCATAGTGTTCACATTATGGCAAAATCACAGTAATCACCATAGCCTTAAATCAGTTTTACTAGGACTTCTGGTGACATCACGGCTTGACTAACACTATAGATTAAGAACTCCCTTCCCTCATGGAATTAAAACTTACTCCCTCTTAAATAAACTTACACCAAAATTGATAATATGCCATCTGGAAACGAGGGAGAGGACAGATAGACCTGTTCCTGGTCACAGATATCTTAACTGAGCCAAGATGGTGTGAGATTGAAAGAAGACAGCATGGACCAAAGCCTCAAAATGTCTTCAGCTAGCTTGAAAGCTCAGAGCTACGACACTGATGGTGATGGAGAGATGCTCACTAGAAATTGTTTTGAACTCTTTATGTGAGAGTTAAAAGCTTCTCACCAAGAAAACAAACAAGAATTTCAGCAACTTACTGACCGACTGGATGGGGTAGAGTGCAGAGTAGAGGAGGCGGAAGAATGAGAAGTGGTGGAGGATGGCGCCATCCAGTTAGGGGTGGCCCTGAACTCATTGCTTCACTACATGGAGGCTGTTTAGGAAAAGTGTATAGATCTAGAAGCTAGCTTGAGAAGGGACAACTTCCATTCAACTGGGCTACCTGAGGACTCTGAAACGGACCACATGTGCGCTTTCCTTGTGGACCTCCTGAGGGACATATTAGCCCTGCCACTAACTATGGCGATCCAACTGGAGTGGGCCCATCTAGCACTGCTTCTTAAGCCCACCGACCCATGGGTCAAACTGCACCTCATCTTAATGAAGCTCTCTAGCTATAGGACTAAAGAACATGCCCTGTGGCTGGCTTGGCAGAAAAAAGGATATTACCTATAATGGACAATGGTTCTTTTTGGACTAGGACTATCCCCCGATGCAAAAAAAGTGATTGCAGAACAGTGAAGTAACCAGGGCACTGAGATCAAAGCAAATACAATTCCAGACCCCTTACCTTGCTTGGATCAGAATCTTTTGGGAAGTGGATGTAAAGCCTGGGACAGGACCTGGGAAATGGGGATCTGGGAACATTTCATGGTAACTCCCCCATAGTGAGGGACTATATAATGGGGCCACTGGGAGGCTTTGGGAACCTCAGAGGTTCTCCCTGAGACAACCTGATGGCCCTTGGGCTGTGGTAGGTTCCTCCTAAGATATCAAGGGAGACCCTGTTGTGGAGGGGCAGGTCCAAAGAAGCACCAGTGCAGATGATCCTGCACCCAATGAGGCAGACAAGGCTCCAGCAAGAAGGAACACTTCCAGACAAGGTAGGAGAGCCATCTCCAGCATGAACAAGGTGGCCTAAGGCAGTAGGCACCCCAGCATGCCTGCAGCTGTCCAACTCCACAGGAACAATTTCCTTTGTAGTCATGGTAGCTATGTTCACACACAGCAGTGTGTGGATGCTAGCCAAGTGGTGCCCTACTCATGCTAGGCCAGTGAGGAGTTGGTGGAAGGCCATGCAGTCTCCAGGCCTCCAATTATTTGCCCTAAATCCCAAAAGTGCAACAGCAGTTAAGTGAAAACCTGGAAATTGTGACTTGCATCTTTATGATATTGCAGCCCAGAGGTACAGTTCGCAGGGAAAAAGACTAAAGCATTGGACAAGAAACTATTAAAGTATAGGACCCTAGTTATGGTGGTGGGAGCCAAGCTATTGTACTGCTGAGAAATGAAGAATTGGAGGAGAGGGATTATCATGATAGTCACCCTAGAAACTAAGCAAAGTACGGGGACAGTTGAGGCACCATAGTAAAAAGAGTTGCCATTTGCACTATAAAGAAAGTGGAAATGCATCAGCAAGATAGGGTGACCTTTGCATCTCAGCAGGAGGCTGAGTTTGGAGGTCAGTTAACTGAGACCAGGCTGGTATTGGGGTCTGGAGTTAGCCTGAAACCCTGGGAATGGAAATTTTTGTTCTGAAAGAGGGACTCAAACATCATCATTGCTCTGAAAGAGTGGCAGAATGTACTATACTGTATAATGTCACTTTTAAAGTGGACTGAAAAGTGAAAGACTCAGAAAGGAGAGGGATTTCTTGTAAAAACGTAGCTGAAGGATCTCACCTATGAACTTGTACAGTTTGTTACTCAGTACAGGATTGATGTGCTGAAAAATATTTGGTATTTGTGGTTCTTTGCCTATAACAGGTTCGGGAGTTCCCCACCATACTGTACAATACCCACAAGGAGCAAAGTAACAGCATTTTGAAAGGGATGTAAGGGAACCAGTGAGCTAGAAATACTCCTCGGTATGACAGATACCCTGGGCCACACCTACCCTCATTCTAAGAGCAACATCAGTGGGGGTTACAGAATCGTATGTGATCATTTTACAAATGCAGTAAAATATTTCAAGAATATATGATGCAGGAGGAGATGGGGGGTAGTGGGTGCTACAGTTGTGGAGAAAGAGGTATTGTTTAAATTAGGGAAGTAGCAGGATCAAGCAGATATGATTATTTGGGGATGGGGGTTGGGTGGCAGGATTAATCTGATAAACATACAATTGACTTTGTGATGGTGTGGAGGTGAGTGGTAGTGGAAGCTGCAGGAGTTGGGGAAAAGGAGTTATTCATTTCATTTGGGGGGAGCAGTATAAATCAGATATGGTAAGAGGAGAGATCCACCAGAGTAAATTAAATATAGATCCAAAAAAGCAAACTGTGAATGGCCCAGGTTGGGAGGGGTGCAGGTAAGGGTAGCAAACAACAAGTCCAGTAGTTACCTGCACTCCAGCACAAAGTACTGTACACCAAATGGTAAATCCGCAGTCAAGCTATTATTCAGTAATAGAGGTGAGTCAGTACATAGGTCTCCTCACCGACACTTGCCCTGGTGCTTCGGATGTATAACCCTTCATCAGGGGGTATAGTATGGTGGAGAGCACCTGCTTCTTTTATACATGTCATCTCATTATTGTTAATTCAGTCAGCTTTAATAGACGCTAGTCATTTTTAAATAAAAATAAACAAAATTCTCTCATAGTATTTAAATATGCAAAATAAATTATGAAACAAAAAAAAAATTCGAAATCAAATGGTTCCTGTGGAGGTCAACATTTTATTTAGCATAATCTAAGATTAAACATTCAATAAGATAATGCTTTATTATTATCAATTAAATGTGACCTTAAGGAACAGAGAGAAGAGTGAATTTTTTTGAAGACAGCTGTGATCTTGCAAAGAGCTTCCCTGATCATCAGTTCTCTAAATGACACACAGTTAGATAAAAATTAATAAAACCTATAAGAGAAAAAAAAAACTAAAGGAAAAGGCAAGAAAGAGAGTAGGACTTTCAAATGATGACTGCCAAAACTATTTTTCTATGTATCACAGAGCCTATGTTGTAATCATAGAAACATAGACTTTGACAGCAGATAAGGACCGCTTGGCTCACCTAGTCTGCCCATTTCCCTACCTAGGGGATAAGCTTCAGATCCTATTTAACCAACAGCCTATTTCTTCCTAACCCCCACAAAAATTGCCTTATGTTTGTCCCATAAAGATACGTACTTTCACTGTGTTACGTTATTACATTTAATCTTAAAATAAGGGGGACCTCAATAAGTATACTATAAACAACATTTTAGCACTCAAACATTTATTGTCAGGCAGCAAAAATAGCAGTCTACAAAATTAAGAGTAACCATCAATAAAAATTTGTTATAACCAATGGGTTGTAAAAACTAAGTATTTTCTTGTAATCAAATTTTATATACAACAATACATTATCATGGGGAAAGGCACTCTTCTCCAGCTGGGGTTCAGAGTATATCATTGATGTTACTCCAGGAGATAGGGTTTGAGGTCCCATTGCTCATTCAATCCCAAAAGGTTTCACACTCTGCAGTGTGAAGATCCAATAGCTCTCTTTTTTAAAAGCATATTAGTTCTATTGCCTCCCTTTTTAAGGACAGGTATATGGTTGATACCCATGAAGCTCAGATCATTTTCATTTGAGTCGTGGTACATAGCAAAATGCACACCTACTGGTGTATCTTCCCTTTTATTTTTTTATGGATCTTACGTGTTACTGTATCCTTTGTTTCAAAATTCTGGTGGTGCATCCTGCATAAATTTTCCTGCATGTGCACCACAACACATACATGCCCACAGTAATTGTTACAGCCAGGATAAACTGTATTCCTACACCTCCTGGTGTAGTTTGTACTTTGCATCTGCAGCATCCAACCATTGCAATGGTACTGCACCCAGTGTCTTACTAGTCACAGGCCTGCAATTCCTCAGTATGCACACAAGGTATTTGGGAGCTCCCACAGGGACTGTGGGGTTCAACTGGTGCACCAGTAGGGAGAAAGGGGCTGGGACAGGGAATACTGGGTTGTAATGTACTGTGGTATTTGATTATTCTGCCTGCTTTCAGTTTTTATTCTACAGTTTTGTTGACTGGTTTATTACCTGTTGCTTCCCTTGTTCCTTACCTCATTATCCAGACCCAGAATAAACCCTCTTGTTTACTTTACTGCAACTGCTGAATTATTTGCATTATTGTGTAGTGTAATATTTGCATGCTTATAGTGATAAGTGGGGAGGGAGTGTATATTGTTCTACCTGTTACCAAGGAAGAGGGCTGTATTTCATTTCCGTGGGGAAGCACCCTGGCAGTATGCTGCTGTAAGGATCCTCATAGGTGGAGGCACTGCACCGCTTGCTGCCAATTCTAACCACGAACCCAGGCATCAATCTATGTCCCTTAGGCAGCCCCACGTACAAGTGGGCATGCAGATAGAAGGGTAACGGTGGTTACACTGGTGTTGGTGCTGGCTCAAGCACTCTAGTAATGTTCTCCTTTCTACCAGTTTGGTTACTTTATGCTTTAGTTTCTTTCTGTGCCTCATTTAAATTAAAGTGCACCCTTCCGCGACTCCTTCCCCTGCTGTAAGATCACAGTTTTCCCCACTTTAATATATTGCCTCTGGCAAAGTCTTCCTTGCCTCTCTTCAGTTTTTTTTGTTTACGCTCTGATTTCTTTTTCATATTTTATTAAGTTCTTTTGCAATTTTGTATCCAGCTCTTTATACTCTACCCTATCCTTTAGAGCAAATGCCCGTGACCTTGCTTCCTCTAATTCTTTATGTAGTACCTCTAGTTTCTTTAAATCAGCCTTGATGAGAAGTTTAATGAAAGTCTGTGAGCACAGGCTGGTGGCTACTAGCCACTCATCCTTGAACTCAACATCTTCTAAACCAGAGGGCAGAATTAGAGTTACCCACAAACTGCGAGGTGCCTGATTATTTTCCAAGCATTCTTCAAGAGTTATTATGTTACGAGAGAGATCAGTATCTTTTGTAACAGTTTATCAAGTTTAGAGAAAGTGTCTTAAGGTCAGTTGATTCCTTGTGAGCATTCACCCCCACAAGCAGCTGTTTCATGCTTTTTCTCCTGCTGGTAAGGTTTTTGGTTCTCTCCAGCTGAAGCCAAAATTAGCGCTCCATTGAATAGCTCCTCCAGCTCCTTCAGTGTTATGTGTAGTGCAAATCTCCACAAAATGTTGAATGGAATCCAGAAAATGGAGCTTGTGCCGCCTCCTTGTAATGTGCCTCAGCCTCGGTAAAGATCAGTCCCGAGTGCTTATCTCACATTGGCCTGTTCGGGATGCCCCAGTTTCTGCAGTTCAAAAAGCCATTAAACGAAAGATCCAAAAAAGTAAACTGTGAATGACCCAGGTTGGGAAGGGTGCAGGTAAGGGAAGCAAACCCACAGCAAACAAGTCCAGTAGTTACCTGCACTCCAAGCATAAAGTACTGTACACCAAACGATAAATCCACAATCAAGCTTTTATTTAGTAATAGAGACGAGTCAGTAATCTTAGATTATAATAATAAAATTTTGACCTCCACAGGAACCATTACATTTTTAATGTTTTTGGTTTCATAATTTATTTTGTATATTATTTAAACACTGAGATAATTTTGTTTTTTATTTAAAAATGACTAAACGTCTATTAAAGCTGGCTGAATTAATATTAATGACATGACATATATAAAAGAATCATGTGATCTCCACCATACCATGCCCCCTGATGAAGGGTTATACACCTGAAGAACTGGGGCAAGTGGCAGTGAGGAGACCTATGTACTGACTCACCTCTGTTACTGAATAGAAGCTTGATTGAGGATTTACCTTTAGTGTACAGTACTTTGTGCTTGCAGTGCAGGTAACTACTGGACTTATAAATTAAATATAGGCCTTGCTCAGTGTTGGGTCCATGGGGGGAAGGGCAGGTGTGTATTGTGGTCCGAGTGTCACACTCCAAGACAGAGGAGTCTAGGGCACATCATGAAGGTGGTGCATTTAGGCTCCAGATGGGAGATACACATTCCACTACTTAAGCATCCCAGGGGTTAGCAGGGACCCTAGACATCAGTTGTGACCCCCCCCAGTGTCACCCTTTCTCCCAGTCCAGTGCCATTGGCCAGCTCTGTGCTAATCACTGTGGAAGTGGGTGAGGAGAAAAACAAAGAGAAAGATCACTGGGGCTGAACTGCATGATATTGCCTCCTCAGTTCCTATTGCTTGGTGACACAGAGTATAGTCTCACCCCCACTGTTCCCACTGGATCATGTATCAGGTAGGCTTCACTTTGTGTGTAGGGGGGCCACAAAGGTGATTGGCATAAGACCAAGAGGTGGTACCGGAACTGGAAGGGTGCCTGATGTTCAGGAACTGATATAGTGGTAGGAAGCTGGTGGAAGGCATATGGTCAGCTGCAGCATCAGGGTGGTAAAAGGGAGTTATCAAATTAAATATGGAAGGAGGCAGGTGGATGATTGTGGGTGTCATAGGGGTTGGGAAAAGAATTAACCAGATAATTTTCTTTTACTTTACAGGTCAGTGTACATGTGGCAACTATATTGTCTAAAGACCAAAAATGTCCTGTTGTTGACCCTTGCAGCAATATATATTTTGATCCTAAACTTTTAAAAAATGTAAAACCTACATCCATTTGAACAAAATAGGCCTTAAAGGAGAACTGTGCTGGACCTGCAAGTAATCTTCCCCAGTAGAAGCTGATTTATAAATACTGATTCCAATTCTGCTACTGTTCCATCTTTACAGGCATTTTTAAATGATCCTAGAGGGAGTTTCTGATTTATCCACGGGTAGTAAGCAAGTACCATTTTAGAACTGTATGATGTACTGTAGAGGACAGTATTTTTGCTGGGACAAAATTTTCGCTGTGTTCACTGATCACAAAGTAAAGCCGTAAATTTTGTCTCGGTGAACTATATGTCTTACATGGAACATGCAGCTGTGTAAGCTCAGACTCGATCTTAGACTCAACTAAGGGATGAGCACACTTCTTTCACTTTCTGGTTATTGACTTTTTAATTTATTTAACTTCAATTATGACAAGACTTACAGTACTCCTGAACTTTGCTTCTGAAGTATTACTGGCTCACCATTGTCACCACTTGCGAGTCACACAATGCTGCATTGTCGGCAAATGATGAGACTTAAGAGTCGAGTTGTAATGCCAAAATAAACAAACTGTTATTAATGCAGATGAAAGAAATCCTTTTTGTTCGGTCCTAGAATGTGCCATCCCTTTACTCGGCCACTCTCTTCATCATCCAAATCAGCCGCATGGGTTGGGTTGGCGATGACGCCATCACCGCCACTGACTTATCCTGTAACACAAATGACAACATGGATTTTATGAGACAGTGACAAATGAGAGAGAAAACATGAAAAGTAAGAGAAAAACTTTACCCAGTTCAGACAGTTACTGTGAGCATGTCAGATGCCAGCCTCAGCAAACCCCTTATACAATCAGCGCTCTAGTTGATAGCTCCCAGAAACTCCTAACCAACCATGTTGCATGCCTTTCTTTAAGCTGGTGGAGCTTTAAAATCAATTTTGAACTCCTGACTCCCCCATGCCACATTCTCAGCCACTATTCCAGCATACCAGGTAGTAAAACAATGATGAAGATTGTCCTTGTAAAGCTTATTGATTGTAATGTCAAGGGGCTGGAGGAGGTCAGTGCAGGAAGGGTATAAAATAGGCACAATATTAACCTCCTTCAGAAAGCCTAGGACAGCTGTAGTACTGCTCTGAAGAGGTCCATAATGAGAAGCGCCTTTTGTTCAGCAGGGAGGCTGTGTTGTATTCTAATGTCCTGGAAATAGGGGATTAGAACTTCCTTAATGTACTTGACCATTGTTGATTCATTTGCCCAGTGGTTTACTGAGTGTGTGATGCACCAGCCATTGGGAATTTGTGAGGTGGGTGACAAGCTTTGGTCTTACCCTTATAAATCACCTGTGCCCACTTTGGTGTAAGCTCTGTGGATCCCCCACTTTCCTTTAGTAAGTGACGAGCACTTGATTTCATGATACCTGGTGCTTTTGCAAGCACCACTGGGGCATCCGAAACTCCACCTTCTGAATGCAGGGTGCACCCAATTTTTTTTTAGCGTGTCCTTGACATCAGACAGCACCATAGTGGGATGGCCTTGGGGTTTACAGGGCAAGGTTGTTGTCAAGTGTGCAGGATCTGGGGTAACTTTGAGTTTTTGCAAGTAATCTTTCTTAAAACTTCTTATTGTGCTTTCGTTAATGTTGCTTTTGTTTTATAATATCGCACTGCTGACATCACCCCATGATCTGCTGCATACTTTCCATATTCAAAACACACTTCTGGGGTGGAGTGTGCATATGTTTCTGGATGCCTTTTCTTTCCAGTTGGTGTTACAGATGAAAGCTTGCTGGAAACAGATGTGGCGACATGCACAGAAACACCGGAGGAATGCGCAAGCTCTGCGGGATCGATATCAGTGACACTGAGCGGCTGCTCCCACTCCTGCTTTACCGGCTTGCTTTTTAACCATGAGATCAGAGATGTGATGCACTCTAACAACACACTGGCATGCAAATTTTAGAGTGAAGAAAAGTAGGCACTAACACAGTTTGGCACTTAGTACCCATTATAAAAATTCGCAGCAACATTATCACACCTGTGCCAAATTATGACCCGAAGTCCTCCGGAACCTTGACATAGCAAACATTATTAGACGGAAATTAATGTCCTCTACAGTAGTTTATATCCCTTGGTCAAGTCTTCTGTTGCTGGCACAATGCTTCTATGTTCTGCTATAAAACCTCTAGTTAAGAGAGACATAAACTGCATCACACAGTTCTAAAATGGCAGTTAACACCAGAGAGTAAATTGCAAACACCCACTAAGGTTGGTAATAGGCGTTTATAGAAGGAACAATAACAGAACTGGAACAAGTACCATACACACACATACATACATATACATGTACATATACTGTACATTTTATGGTGCGGACTTGGGAAAGCTCATTGGCTTCATTAGCTCCCTGATGCTCCATTTTCTCTGCACTACTATGGAACATCAGACCTGTGTGTGGAGGGGCACCCATCCAACGTTCTCCACAGCCTTCTCCCTGACATTGCTGCCCGCACACTGCTCTTCCACCAGGCCTCCACCTGGGGCCAGACTAGGCTGGGCAAATATGCCTCCCCACCCCGGAAGAGGAGAGCAGTCCCTCAGACATGCGATCCTCTCCCATCTTGGCTGACTCCCAATGACTTGAGTTAGCCCCCAAAGCTGGGTTGCTGGCATGGCAGGAGGTAAGGCATAACCACCTTAGCCCTTCATGCCACTGGGCCATCATTGGAACAAGTATTTAAAAACAGCCTCAACTAGGAATAATGGCTTACAGATTCAGCGGAGTTCTCAGATCTGTTTCTCACCTCCTAGTTCGCAGCTAAGGTAACATGAGGTCTCAACTCCAAATTATTATTAGTAATCATGGTGATAACCTCACCAAATTTACATGAATTTTATAAGCTGGTAAGTATGTTTTTATGTTGGGGCGGAGCTGCTGTGGTAGGTAGTGGCATTTGAAAGCCGCTGATTCTACAAATAACATTTGTTTCTGCTTCCAGGAGGGAGCGCCACGTGAGCAGTGCTGATCGGTCTCTGTTTGGACTAAAACTGTCACTGCTGACCACAGCTTGAGCCCTTGTCTGCGTGGGAGTGCCCTAAATCCTCCAAGTGAGAGGCGGCATTCTGTTGGGGGTGGAGCTGTAGTTCCCTATATTAGTTCATTTTACTAGCGGTCCACCACTGCAGTACTTCAGCTAAAGGTCCACAGCTTAAGGACATCATACTGTGGGTGCAGTGTGTGGGGTGGCAGTCAGCAGGAGACGCTGATCCCACAGTATGACTTATAGTCATCTACATCTGAATGTAATGATGTGTGTTGCACATATAATTATCACCTTAACTGTCATGTCTTACCCTGAGATTTTAAAGGAAGGGCTCTTACCCTAAGAGCTGATATATTATACACCTTGATATATACACTCACCTGTGGGGGGGGTCTTTCTGATATATTATTCGCTGTGGGAGGGGCATCTGTAAAGTATTGTTTGATGGAGTAAGACTGGTCTACACCTAGCCTAGTTATAATCTTCTCAGCTGGGAGAGGGCTTATTGTTACATTTGGGGCTAAAGTGAATCTCTGGGCAGCTGGGAAGGCAGCATCTAAGTTAATGGGAGCCAAAAGAACTTCTGTGAAGTATGTAAGGGCCTTTGGGAAAGGATACTACCTAGACTACTACTGCTTGGGGAGTCAGTTGTAGGCAGGGGAGGATACTGTTGAGGCTACTAGAAGAGGGACCTGAAAAGGCTAGCCAGTCATCCTGAGATGGGCTATCAGGGCAGAAGAGGAGGGTGGATGGACATGACAGGGGCAATGTGCTTTTAAGGAGAGAACAGGATCAAGGAGGATAGTGGGGTGTAATGGATGCAGAGTAGCAGTTTACATGGACACGTTTTGGAGAATGGGGGGGGTTGCCCAATATTTATGAGAGTGATGCACCTGGAAGCTGAAGTTTACTGGCTGAGGAGGGAGGTGGAGAGGCTGGTATGGGAGGAATTATTATGAGGAACTACAGCACAGAGTAACAAACAGATGGGAGAGGGATGGTAGGACGAACGTGAGGTATGCAGGGAGACTACAGGGGTGGGAAACAGATTGAGCCACTGGAAGTACAGGAACTGGCAGGAGGTGGTAAGAAGAGTTGAGGAGGAGGAGCAGGGTGGTACTGCACGGGGGCAGCAAGAAACAGTAATGGCAAGGAGAGGAGGGAAATGCTGAGTATGCAGGGAGACTACAGGGTGGGAAACAGATCAAGCTGTTGGAGGTTCAGGGAATAGCAGGAGGTGGGTAAGAAGAGTGGGGGGTAGGGTGGTACCTGCACAGGGCACAACAAGAAACAGTAATGGCAGGGCGAATGAGGAAAACAAATTTGTTAATAGAAGCAGGGTTAACTTGGTGAACAGAGATATACCTTCACAAAATTTGAAGGACACAGGAATTCATGAGGGGGCACTGATACTATGAACTGTGGGGGGGGGAGAGGGAGAGTTGGAGGCTGGGAAAAGGGAAGAACTGAACAGAAAGGTGGGAGAGAGAAAAGGCAAAGGAGGGGATAGTAAAGGTAAATCAAATATGGAGGGGAAACTGGTGATAGTTGTCAGGAGTGGAGGTGAAGAGGGGAAGGGGGTGAGGGTGGAGATGACAGGGAAGGGCAAGAGGGACCATGGAGGAGTGACAACAAGGGAGGGGTAACTGGGGTGGGGTAAGGAGTTTGTCTGGTGGTAGTACTAAAGTTGTCCCAGGGAAGAGCAGGCAGAGAGGATCCAGAAGGGGGCAAGGTTGGGGAGGGGTTGATGAACATGACAAGGAGAGGAAGGGGAGACATAGTGAGTAGGGCAAAAAGAAGGAAACAGGGTTATCATATTGTGAGATTCCATAATTAAGGGTATCAAATGGGGAAGAAGCAGCATGGGGTTGGAGTGCATGCCTGGTATGACAGCTCACTAGGCCAAGCACATAGTCCAATCTATAATGAGGAAGCAGTAGGGGAACCCCCATATAGCAGTGCACCTTGGCACTAATGACTTGGAAGGAAATAGTGTGTAGGAGGTACAAGTGGGATTTAGGGAATTGGTCAGAGTATGTAATTCTGAAGGGAAAACTTTGGCATTTTCTGAAGTTCTGCCGGTGCCGAGGGCAAACACGAACAGATAGCAGAGGATAATGGACTTTAAAGAGTGGTTGGGAGAATGGTGTCTGTCAAATGGGTTTGGACTGATGGGGGGCTGGGGAGCAACATGGGGAAATAAGGAGCTATTTGCCAAGGACAGACTGCATCTGAGCCAGGAGAGAAAATGAGTTCTAAGAAAGGAGCTGGGGGAGTTCATGGCTAGTAAGTATGATTTAAACTAGCGGGGGGGGGGTGTTGGACTTGGGGGCAGGTAGGAATGCAAAGTTTGGGAGGGCCAGTGCCGTTCCCACCTATTGTAAATTTGGAGGTTAAGAAGAACTCACAGGGGTAATAGTACATGGGCCACCCAGCACCATGACTGGGACATAATACTACCAGGGTACAAAATGTTTAGGAGGGACAGGAAAATTGACAAGGGAGGAGGGGTGGCATTATTTATAAGGTAGGGGGATTGAATGCAGCAAGGAGGAGGGTGAGGAAGGGAATATGGAAATGAAGTAGGTTACCTTAAAGGATATTAAGAGCAGGAGGGTCAATCTGGGGGTAGTCTGTAGGTCACCAGCACTGTCTGAGGAACATGACAGGAAGCTGGTGGATAGCCCAACAACCCACTTGGCAGGGAGAGGGCAGGATGGTGGTGGTGGGAGACTTCAACCTGCCAGGAGTGGAATGCCGCTATGTCATCAGCAACTGCTAAAGAACAAAGGATACTGGATGCATTCCAGGATGCATTACTGACACAACTGGTGGTAGAGCCTACTAGAGAAGGAAGCATCTTGGACCTGGTCCTGGCAGAAGGTGATAAGGTAAAAGATGTGGCGGTAGAGGACCCACTGATGGGGAGCAGCAACTCTACAGTATGGTTCTCCATGGATCTTCGGAGGGAAGGAATTCAGACAAGTACGAAGGCTGTGGACTTTTAGGGAAGCTGATTTTGGGAGGCTGACAGCCATTGTGGAGGGGCACCTAGAGAAAATCCATCTAGATATGGACACAGAATGCAGGTGGGCAATTTAAAGTTGAGCCTGTTAGAGGCCGCAAAAACCTACACTAAGACCCCACTACAAGAAAGCAAGATCAAGGAAACCCAGTTGCTGGACTAAGGGTGTGCAGAAGTGTGTAAGGGAGAAAAGACGAGGCAAAGTTTATTTCTTTGGTGCCCATTGCTGGAGTCTCTGGGCGCCTCACATAAAAAAGTAAGGGAGTAACAACATGCATAAATACACATTAAAACACAATAAAACAATAATAAAACAAATACTAAAGCAAAATCTGTAACTAATTCATTTCAACAGTTTCTGTATCATGTTAAATATCTATGTCTGGGAAGGCCAGCGAGAAAAGATGGATTCTCAAGGCAGCTCTTGAACACCTCAACTGAAGGGGCCTCCCTGATGACTGGAGGAAGAGAATTCTACAGGATGGGGCTGGTGATGCTGAAGGCTGTGTCACTGGCAGTTTTAGTCTTGTCCAGGAATCGCCAGGAGGCTTCTAGAGGAGGAACGGAGGGCACAGACTGAAGCAGCAGGTGTTAGACTCATCAGACAGCCAGGGCTGAGTCCATGGACTTAAAGGTGAATAAATCCACCTTGAAAATAAACCTTCAGTTGACCGCAGCAGTGCAGTTCATGCAGCACTGGAGTTACATGACAGAACCTCAAAGGCCTGTCAGCAACCTGGCAGCTGCTTTCTGCACTAGCTGCAGTCGGCAGAGCGTACATCCCAAAACCCTGAAGTAAAGGACATTACAATAATCAAGCCTGGACATTACAAAAGGCATGGACCAGAGTGGGCAGGTCCTCAGGCAGAACTAGGTGTTTGATCCTGGCATTATTCCTCAAGTGGTAAAAACCACTGTGGACGACTAGTGACACCTGAGATTCAAATGTCAATCCATCATCCAGGAACACACCAAGATCTCACACTATAGAGGAAGTCATCAATGGTATAGGTCCCAGGAAAAGGCCAGTTGCCGCACCGGAAGCATTCTTATCATGCCTTCAGCCCGGCTCCACTACCAAAACCTCCATTTTGTCAGGGTTCAGTCGCAACCAGCTGGAGGACATCCAGTCATTGATCTTGGCCAGGCAGATGTTTAGTACTTCCACACTGTCAGATGTTCCAGGGGCAAAGGACAACTACAATTGAGTATCATCTGCATAGCAGTGAAAACCACATTATACTTCCTAATGAGCTTACCAGGGCAGCATATACACTGCAAACAATACTGACGACAAGATTGATCCCTGAGATACTGAAATATGACAGGAGTTTCAGAGTTGCTTCCGTCAGTGAGATAGGATGCAAACAGTGCCAGCAAGTCCACAGCACTCTCTGAGATGATCAAGCAGCACAAAGTAGTCAACAGTGTCCAGGGGTGCCAAGTATTGAAAAATGTTGTGGGTGCTCAGAGCATTTGAAGAAAGGCCAGGCTTCTGGGGGTTGCCTAGGCCCCCAGAAGCTATAGGATTTTTCATGCTTTGTGATTCATTTTGAGGTGTTTTTGATGCAATTTAGAATGTGTATGTCACCACCACCAGTACTCTGCTACAGAGGATGCAAGAGTGCCTTTGAGGGCTCTTTGCTGATGCCAGTGCTGCAATTATGCACTGAATAGAGGTTTTCCTTTTTTTAATTATCCCCTAATCATACTGAGTTTCTGTAGGTTTTATTTATTTTTAGCTTGGTGGGTAAGAGGACCAACAAGACAGCATGTCACAAACAATTCAAGTTCAGGCAGCTGCCTCTCCTCCCCACATGGTCTGTGTTGTTTCTGCCTCATTTCCAACAGAGTCAGACCACCAACTAAAATGTTTATTTGCAAGGAGGTTAAGTAGTGACTTGCTCAGTCTCAGGGTCACAGTATGCAAGCAAGTGAGGTTGCTGGAATTAAACTCAAGCATGCTCTGGCGTACCAAGATCTGGCTCTGTGCTGTGCAGTGCAGCTCTGACCATGTTGTTTAAACCTCACAGAGGTTGTCTAAGCTGCAGAAAACCCTTTCTCACACACTGCCTGTCCAAGTCTCAACACACAGCCAAGGCTGCCAAAAGTGCAAATTGATTTTCCTTTTTAATACTCCCTTAATCCTGAGTTTCTTCAGGTTTTATTTTTTTTTTTAGATAGAGTGGACAGGAGGACAAGTGACTACACCAAGACAGCAGTGACTAACCTGTATCAAACACTTCAAGTCCAGGCAGTAGCCCTTCCTTCCTTCCCACAGCCCACCCTACACTGCTCTCTCCAAGATTCTGAATACACTGGTTGTCACCTGCTACCACCCTTTGCTGTTATTGGAACCCCCCTTAGCAGCAAATTATTGAAGTCAGTTCCATACGGTTTATTACTACCCCCAAACACATGTTTGTTTTCTTTCTAGGCTAGCACCCCCCCCTCAAAAAAAAACACACAAATCAGCAAACTGCTTTTTTTGTTTTGCTTTTTTTGAATCAGATTAGCAACAGCTATCTCATGCTTTAATTGTGTGCTGCCTGGCCCAGTTAACACCCTCCAACACACACACATACACACTGCAAAATACCTGTAAGCTTGCTAAGCTGTGTTCCAATATATTTGCTGTTACTGTTATTTTTGGAACTTCTGTACTGGTAACAGGTTGTCAGGCTAACAGCAAATATATTAACTTGTCAGCTCCACACTGCTTCTTTTCTAGTTATGTGGCCTTCCAGTCACCAAAATTGTTTCTTTCTTCTAGCAGCAAGTTTATCTGTCTAGCCCTGCACCTATCCATCACCAAAGTCATATTCCATAAATCAGCAAAGCCCTGGGCATTTTATAGAAGCAGCAGCCTACTGCTTCTGCTGCTTTTATAACTTTGGCCTTTCTGACCCAGTTAATCAGCTCTGGCACTCCCCCCCCAAAAAAAAAAATACCTCTCAACCTTTCAAACCTGAATACTACACTTCAAAATGTGGAACAAATGATTATGTGGAACACTTCATCATATCACAAAATAAAGCTCAGAGAATAATGTTTAAGTGAATGTATGTATTACATTTCACAATTTTTTTGTGTGTGTGTATTGAGCAACACGTTTTACATTCACTGTGGATTTCTGCTGTAAAATTTTTGGGTAAAATGCTAGGCAGTACACACTCAAATCTCAATCTGGAATTTGTAACAGAGGGCTTGAGGTGAAATGAGAAATTATTCCTCGCAAATTTGCAATGTGGTACAGTTGAGATGAGAGGTATGCCCCCTGCCCCACCTCCTCACAAAACTATCCCCCAAGTCCCCACCATGACCAGCAGAGAAGAGCAACAAATGCTGTCTGACAAAAAAATACCTATGCAGCTGGTACCTGAGTGTCTCCGCTGTTTCAGAATTCCATGCGCGGGAAGGACTGACTGATGCATGATGGCAGAAAGTCTGAGAAGGAGATCACCAAGCGATTGCAGCATGTCCAGCAAACGAGAGCACAGCAAGCTCCACAGAGCACCAAGCAAAGCTTCAGTCAGGGTGAGTCAACGTCAGTCTGCTGGGTGGGGTCAGAGTGCAAGAGGAAGAGACAAAACAAGAAAGAGCCTACTAGTATAGAGCTTTTCACAATCAGGGTTGGACCACTGGGTGGGGCTAGCGACGAGAGGTGGAAACGGAGCAAGGAGCCTTTTTTAAAGTGACTTGATCCTTTTTCTAAAGTGACTATATGAAGGTTTTTTTGTGGGTGCCCAAAATGACTTTATGGGTGCTGGGGCACCTAAGCACATGCGCAGTCGGCACACCTGACAGTGTCAAAAGCTGAGGAGAGTTCAAGGAGAATGAGAACTGGCCCGTCTTCTCTATCCCTTGCCCCTAAGGAGGTCATTGTGCACCCGAACTAATGCTGTTTCTGTGTTATACCTTGCTCGGAAACCAGATTGGAATGGCTTATAGATAGCAGAGGTCATGAGGTGCTGCTCAAGCTGCTGTGCAACAATCTTCTCAAAAACCTTTCCCAAAAATGAAAGGTTGGAGATAGGTCAGGAATTCGCCAAGCTGTCCGGATCGAGAGATGGTTTCTTCAGAAGAGGTCTTACCAGATCCTCATTCAAGGAATCTGGGAAGACCCCTTCTGACAATGAGCACCAGACAATCAAGGTGAACACCGGGCCAATGGAATCAACTCATCCCATTAAGAAATGTAATAGCACCGGGTCCAGGTCACATGTGTGCTTCAGTTTCGAAGTGACTTCAGTGACCTCAGCCACCTCCACCGATTTAAACTGCCCCCAGACAGGTGGGGTGCCTCTGCTACCTCCAAGGTGATTACTATGAATCGGCATACAACTCACTGGTGGGATTCCCTACCAGATAGAGGAGACGCTGTCGGTGAAGAACTGAGCAAACACGTCACACAAAATGACAGAAAAAACGTTTTCGGCTACAGACAGACCGGGTGTAACAGCCTGTCTACAGTCCAAAAAAGTACCACTGGTTGGTTCTTCCCTGCAGCAGTCTCTCTCTGGACAGGAACTCTGCCTTTTTATGGTTGATTGCCTCCTGGTGCTCACACTGGTGGGTACACAGGGCCAGTTTGTCCTCCTCCAGCCTGGTCCTCTGCCAGCAATGTTCTAATGTCCGACCCTTAATTTTCATCACCTTGAGCTCTCTGTCAAACCAGGGAGACCTCAAGTGAGAAGATTTGGGTCATACACAGACTGGTGTGAGTGCATTGGTTGCTGTGAACATCACCCTGTTATAGGTGGCAACTGCCTCACTCGTGCCTTTTGCACATGCAGTGTCTACACTAGCTAGATCAGCTACCACCAGAAAACCCTCCGGGGACATTCCTCTTAAAGGGCGGTAGCTGACCATCTCAAGGTTAGCCTTCCAAAAGTACAAGAGAACCCATAGAGAGGAGGACAAAGAGGAGTACTACAGGAAATCGAGGGAGATAACCAGGGTGGTAAGGGCAGCAAAGCCATCCAAAGAGCTAAGGTTAGCACCAAAGGTCAGGGAAGGGGAGAAGGATTTTTTTAGATACAGGGAGAGAAGAACGTTTAGGGGGCAAATCACCAGGTTAAAAAAGGAAGATGGATGGGCAGAGGAGGGGGTTGAGCAGAGTGAGGTACTAAATGAGTACTTCTGCTCAGTCTTTATAAGGGAAAAGGGTGGGCCAGTTCTGCAGGGGAGGAGGCAAGACCAGGGTTGGGGAAGGAGGGGCACTAACAGATGGAGAGATAATTGGAGAGAATGTGGGAGGGCCTTAAATCCTTGAGGACAGACAAGGCTCCTGGCCCATATGAGATCCACCCCAGAGTCCAGAAGGAACTGGCGGATGTCCTGGCAGCACCTTTGATGGATTTATTCAATTTCTCCCTCCTATTGGGATGTGTACCACTGGACTGGATGATGGCACACATTGTGCCCCTCTGTGAGAGCGGTTCTAGGGATGAGTTGGGAAATGACATGTCGGTCAGCCTGATGTCAGTAGTGTGGAAATTAGTGGAGACCATCTTGAAGGATAGGCTGGTGGGGTTCCTGGAGGTAAATGGCCTTCATGATGTCTGGCAATATGAATTCGTCCAGGGCAGATCTTGTCCAACTAACCTGCTCAAATTTTTTGATTGGGTGACAGGATCTCTATATGGAGGTAGACTGGTTGATGTCCTGTACCTTGACTTCAGTAAGGTGTTTGATTGGGTGCTGCATGGGAGACTACTAGGTAAGCTGAGGAACCTAGGGGGTGGGAGTAAAAATGGTGAAGTGGATTGAGAATTGGCTGACTAACAGGCAACAGAGGGTGGTGATGGTGGTGGTGGTGGTGGGAAGGAGTTTTTGACACCCAGGAGGGTTATTAGAGGGGTCCTGCAAGGATCTGTTCTGGGTCCACTGTTATTTAACTAACGCTTTAATTGCGGACATTGCAGAGGAAGTTACAACCAAAATGAGTCTGCTCATTGACGATTCCAAACTAGGAGCAGCGGTGGACTGTGAGGGGGTAGATGACTCTTCAGGAAGATCTAGAAAGACTTGAACAGTAGTCAGGCACATGGCAGCTGGGGTTTAACAGTAGGAAGTGTAGTGTACTGCATTTGGGGGCTAGGAATCCTGGGTACAGCTACCATATGGGGGATGCAGCTTACAGTCTTGAAGGAGGAAAAAGATCTAGGAGTGGTGATTGTGACGCTTGGACAGCTGGTTCTGATTACTGTATGATTTTTGTAATATAAAAATGTGTTATTGAGTGTCTCTCATGAGACCTGCTGAGACAGCCTGTGGGATGACCCACCCCAAGGTTTTAGCTACAAGGTGTTAGCCTACAAGCCAGGAGATAATTAAAGACTAGAAGAGACATAAATTAAGGATCTCCTGTTTATCTGGCTTAATTGGAGCTGCCAGCTGGCAGGATAGATCATAAACTTTTAAGACATTAATTTTCCCCTGGTGTTACAAAGCATATTTCACTCCAAAGGACAGGATATATGCTAAACAGCAGATCTCTGTATGCAATTAACTTCTCAGTTTGCTTTAAAAGCTAGGAAGTGGAATATCCATTGTATGACGTCCTCAGGAAAACCCAGTTAATTGACTGGTGTCACAAAGCATATGACACCTCAGTAAGATCTGTCAGAGAGTCATACAAAGTCCTTTGATGTCCTTGAGACAGGAAGACACTCTAGATCAAAAGGACATGGGGAACGAGTTTTTGCTGATGTTACCTTCTGAAGGATGAGACATCCTGTTTTATATAATTTTTTTATATTCTGACAGGGAGGTGCTAGGTGACCTCATGCAAAGAGGTTGGCAAAGCCAGTTTTAAACTGCAGTCTGTATTCCATTTAGAAAAGATACACATGTTTGGACTCTGAGGAAGAAACATCTACAGCACTATAAGAAGATAAGAATACATTTGGTAGACAGGCCTAAGTGTATTATTGGTAGGAATTTGCACTTTTAACCTTATTCTTTTAAAAGATTGTATGGTTTTGTGAAATATTGTTCTGTATTTACATTTTACATTTTTATCTATTTTTTTTTAGTAAACATCTCATTTTAGAGACTACTTGGCGTGCCTTTGAAATTCTCTCTTTGACAAGTGAAGCATATATGGTTACAGTGACACTGTGCAGAGCTTAATGGTAATACCAAACTGGGAAAAGGTAAGAGTTTATTCTGAGGCCTTTAATAGAGTTTTTAGGGGTTCATTTTGTACACCTGGTTATGTGCCCATAGGCGAAAGATATCTGCCCCCCCAGAGCAGAATTATCTGAGCCTGTACATTGGGTATGCTAGCAAGAGGTTCACAGTTTGAATCCCTCCAAGAACTTGAGACCAAAGTTTGATTTGAACCCACAAGACAGACAGGAACTGTTCACAATACTGTGCTCGGAGGTTGGCACTGTGGGAGCAGAGGGCCTGACCTGCTGAGTGAGATTGTGACAGAGATCACAGGCAAAATTAATCACACAGGACAGTGCAAGAAAGCAGCGGCAAAGGCCAACAGAATGCTGGAGTGCATTGCTAGGGAGTTCATTTCAGGGAGGGAGGAGGTTATTCTGCCATGTACAAATCCTTAGTGAGGCCACATGTGGAGTACTGTGTGCAGTTCTGGTGTCCTTACTTAAAGAATAACGTCATGCTCCTAGAGAGAGTCCAGAGGAGTGTGACAAAGATGATCCAGGAATTGGGGGAAATGCCCTACAAGGAGAGACTTAGCTGAATATGTACTCCCTGGATGACAGAAGGGACAGAGGGGATATGATAGAGACCTTTAAATATTTGAAGGGCATCCACAGAGTAAACGCTAAGGGTTTATTCAGATTGAAGGGGGAAGTAACAACAAGGGGTCATAGTCTAAAACTAGTTGGGGGGAGTACAGAAGAGAACTGAGGAAACATTACTTCATGGAAAGAGTGATGGTGCCTTGGAATGCACTACCAGAGGAGGTGATTTCAGTGGAAGCAGTGGGAAGTTTTAAGAAGGGATGGGATAGGTACAGAGGCAAGGCACAGCTGGGGAGGGAAGCAATCAGCAATGGAACTCAGAGTGGGAAACCCCAGGAGAAGGGATGCAAAAGGGGAGGGGGGGGCAGCAGCAGTGATTGTACTGTAGGGTGCAGCATGAGCAGATGTGATAGACTTTAAGGCCTAATCTGCGGGCATTTACATATATCCATATGTAAAATAACTCCCACAGTACTGTACCTGGGCTCTCATCTACCCATCTTTTCCATGTTTTATGCCACTGAGCATATGTCAGTTTTAAACAATAATTGGAGATTCCCAATGCCACTCCCCAATCCCTCTTCATCTGTGCAGGGTGGTGGTGTGGTGTGGTGATAGGGTTGGAAACCGTAATGCCACTTTTCCCTGCTTTTGTCACTTTAACCCTAACTGATGCATTAACAAAGTTTTTTGCAGTTGGAGTGGTGGGGCTCAGTGGGAGGGTCAGGATGGAGAAGACACGTCGGGGACTAAGAGGAACCGTTTTCTTTTTTTCAGGTTAAAAAAAGACATTGGGGGACTGTTTTTTTTTCTTCAGGTCTTTCTAAATTAAATATTATGGGACACTGGGGGTGGGTTCCCCAGTGTCTCACACTGCTGGGGAGGGTGGTGTTAAATGCCAGTATGGGGATTGGGACCCCCAATGTCAGTACATTAATAAAACAAGAGGAGGCGGGGGTCATCCGACACCAGGGGTGGGCATCCTGGTGTCAGGAATATATAAATAAAATAGAGAAGGGACAAATTAAATAAATATTACGGGAGGGACAAATTAAATAAATATTATGGGACACTGGGGGATGGGCTTCCCAGTGTCCCACACTGCTGGGGAGAGGGGTGTTAAATGCTGATACAGTGATTGGGCCACCCAATGTTGGCACATCAATAAAACAAGGGCTGTGGGGGCAGGGGTCATCTGACACCAGGGGTGGAGATCCCGGTGTTGGAAATATATAAATAAAAGAAAATAGAGAAGGGACAGCGATTGGAGGGTGGGGGGTGCCACTAGGCACCAGGGAATGGGAACAGTGATCAGGGAGTGAGGGGTTCCATTAGACGCCAGGGAAAAAGGGAGGGTCTTAACTCACAGTGCATCCCACAGTATGAGTTCAGCTATGGCTGCAGAACTAATTAAATCCACTGTTCTCATACAGAGAACATGGTGGAAGACTCCTCTCATTAAGCTGGGCACCCGGTATTTTGGGTGCCCAGAAAAAATTTCTGGGGCTAATTGTGGAAAACAAACACCAGAGTCTAGCTAAACAAGTCCTGTTTAGCTAGATTCTGGTTTCTGTTTGTTTTTTTAATTGTATTTATTTTACAGTTCTTCTAGAAAAAAACAAGATGGCTCACAAAAAAGGAATATTCTCTCACGAAAAAGGATTTGTGTTCTCGAGAAAAAGGAATGCACTTGTGAAACTCAGTCCTTTTTTGTGAGAACAAATCCTCTTTTGTAAGATCAAATCCTTTGTCGAAAAAAAGACAGCTATCCAAGGGATTGGAATGTTCAGAAAAGTCCCATAGAATATAATGGAAACTAAAAAAATTAATAACTTTGCAAAAGATTAATATTATTGCACCAAATTTTCCCTGTCTGTTCTGCTACCCTGCAAAATTCATGCACAAATTCTACACTGTCTGGCCACAAGGTGATGAGGAATAAACTGCAAAAAAGGGTGTTTTTTTTAAACTTTATTTCACTCTCTGGATTTCAGAATTCATACATCCGACTGGAACAAAACTTGCCACATCAAGAGATCTATCCCACAGGACAGTCCATACCAAATTTTGTGCAAATCCATTGATCGGTTGCAAAGTTATTAAAGTGCACAATTTGAGGTTTAACATAGAAAACATAGAAACTGCTACTCAACCCTAACTTTAGATGTGTGACTGCGCCTCACACACACACAGTGGAGCCCTTAACTGCACGCCAATAAGTGCACATCCCACTTAAATGCACATTTTATCCATATCCTGATTTTTTTTCCTATTTATCAATGTTAAATGTACCGCTTAAGTGCACTACATGTAAGTGCACATTTTGGTTAAAGGCGCTTTTTTTTTGTTTAACTTTTCCTATTGATTTTTAGTCCAACCCAGCTGTTAAGTGCACATTTTGTACAGAGCCAGCTTAAATAGTCCACCTTAACATCTCAACTGCAGCTGTGGTGCTGTCTAGCATGGCTACAGTAAGAAAATTAATTTTGTCAAAAGAAAAGACTGACTTTCACCTTCTTTTTAATTTTGAATCCTACACTGAAACACACAAAGCAAAAGAAGATTACTGATTTCGTTTTAAGTAGTACTGTGTTGTAGAACAGTGCAGTAATGTCATTTTAACTTGTGCCCCTGGTATTTAATAAAGCACATTACAGAAACAGTGAAATGTGCCTGGAAGTGATTTTCTGGTTAAATGCACAGCCCACTTAAGTGCACAAAAAACTTTATCCTGGGGGTGTGCACTTAAGAGGGCTCCACTGTGTGTGTGTGTGTATCCAGAATCTATGTACTTTTAGCACTCAAAGAGTTGTCCATTTACTTCAGTGTTGAAATGTTAGCTCATTTTCAGTTCAACTGTTCTTCTTTCCTGCATATTGTTGAATTCCTATTCAAAAAGACTGCTGCGTTCAGTGATAAGCAGGACAAAAATGGACTTTCATTGAAATGTACAGTACCAGGCAAACCCTAACAATGGGATCAAGCCTAGCAAATACAGCTTGCTGAGTGAAACTTAGAGGTACGGTCCACTCCATTTATACTGCCCGCAGTTAAAATGGGCAGTCGGCTACAGCAGGCAAAAGTTCAAAACCAGTTGCCAATTACAATAGAATCCCATGCTAAAGCAGTCAGTTACATCGTTCATTGTCTGCCTGCCATAGCAGGCTGATTCTGCCAGGTGGTGAGGGTTTTCACACTCAATAATCGGTTAGCAGTTACAGTGTTAATTGTTAGTTACCACAAAGCGTTTTTTGGTTGCTATTTAAAAGAGGTGTTACAGTACCTTTGGAGTACTCAGTGTGTCTCTGGACTGCTGTAACAATGACTGGCAAAAGAAAGGCGATGTCCCCAAGCCAAAAAATTGATGTCTTGAAAAAGATTGACGAGCTGCCCAAGATGAGCCAGCGAGACTTGGCTCAACACTTGAATCTCCCAAAATCAACTGTGGCTGAGCTACTGAGGCAGAGAGATCAGCTCTTTACAGAATGGAATGTGAATCAGAATCCTGACTGCAAAAGGAAGCAGGAGGGTAAGGATGGGGAGGTTGAAGCAGCCCTCCTCCACTGGTTTCAAAATGCCCACAGTCAGGACGCACTAATCAATGGCCTGTTGCTAGCTCAAAATGCCCAGCAGCTAGGCACAGTCCTCAGTTGAGAGGACTTCAACCTTTCTGAAGGCTGACTTCAATGATGGAAAGCCAGGAATAATATCGGCTTCAGAAGGGCACATGGTGAAAAATTAAACTCCTACGCAGCCAGTGCAGAGCAGCGGCTAGTGAAAGTTCTCCCAGGGATCCTGGAGGGGTATGAGCCCCAAAATATCTTTAACTATGATGAAACTGGGATTTTCTATTGATGTGTTGGTTACGGACCTTTGTTTTTAAAGGCGAGCCTTAGCTGGGATCTAAAAAACCAAAGGAGAGAATCTCTGTTCTCCTTTGCTGCAACATGGTTGGCTTGGAGGAGCTCGAGCCAGCGGTCGTGGGCAAGTCTCAAAACCCCCAATGCTTCTGTGGAATTCACCACATGCCAGTTCTGTACCATGCCAACAATCCTTAACGGATGACTGGTGACATTTTCACCGACTGGGTGCAGACATGGGATCGCAAATTAAGATGGCACAAAATCGTCGTCCTACTGGACAATTTTTCTGGGCATCCAAATGTTGCCTCACTTAGAAACATAAGACTGGTGTTTTTGCCACCAAACACCACTTGCCTCATACAGCCACTTGACTTGGGCATAATTTATAGCCTTAAACAGCATTACATCCATGCCATGCGTGAAAAAGTTTTGCACACCCTTGATGTTAGCCCGGAAATGAATGCATCTCAGTGTGTGAAGCAAATCACACTGTTGGATGCTGTGAGGCTTATAAAAAATTAACAGGACATGGTGTCTGAGGTGATGATCCAGCACTGTCTTAAGAAGGCTGGATTTGTGGTGTCTGATGCTGCCCCTGCAGAGCAACCGTCCCTGTCCAGTGAGCCTGACCTAGCTGCCCCCTAAATGCTGGAAATAGAAAAAATACCTGTTCTCGATGGACTATCTGAGAAACAGTTTCAGGAACTGTCTCCTAAGTGATAATGATGCTCTACCTGAAAGAAGAGCTGGATGACATCCAGGAGGTGATCGGAGCACTTAAAGGTGACATTGACACCTAGGAGGAGGACGAGGACCCAGAAGCAACCAGAGCAGAAGAGGAGGTGATGGTTACCTCTGTTGATGTTTTCTCAGCCCTATTGACATTGCGTCGGGCCCTGGAACAGAATGCTGAGTACGAGCTAAACTGGGATATGCTATGCAAAACAGAAGAAACCTGGCGTCCGACTGCTGGAAACAGACTATCTATCCTCAGATTACCGAGTTCTTCACGGGACCCAAGAAGGCGTAGTGCTGCAGTTCTGTGGTGCTGCTGTGAGTACTGTGCTTTACTGTGCTGTTTCTATCCAGGGGTTGATCATGTAAAGGATTAAGTGCTCATGGCACTGTTTAAACAACAATGATGGGGATACCCCTGGTGTCCTTGTAGACATTTCCTCTTTCACTTCCATTTTGCAGTTGCCTATTTAGTAGCTATGTTCAAAGTTGCTGGTGCAGAATGGCTGCTGTGTTTGCCACTGCATTACCAAAACTAAATGTGTTGCTTGTTACATCATGTATGGCACTCCATAAAGCCATATTCTGTTCAATTCGGATTGTTATTTAAGCAGTAAGGCGTACTATGTTGAGCCTTTGTATGAGATGATGTCCACTGGTGGTAGTGGGGGGGGGATAGTAAAGCTTATCCTCTTACAGGCATTGTTTCACACATAATCCCAATATTGAGGGGCTTATTTATATAATAAACTTCCTAATGCAGTTGTCAAATTAAAATTACAATAAAAAAGGATTATTTTAGTTTAAAAATAATTGTTCTGCTATGCCAGTGCGATAGATCCTGTGTTCTGTTTACACCAGTGGTCCAGTACTGGTGGAATAAGGACTGCTAGTAAACAAGTCAACAGAAATTGAACCAACATCTTAATCTGGTTCAATTTCAGCTGGATTCCATCTGTATCTCCCCACCCCACCCGGATGAGGCTGAAAATAAGCAGAATTGTCTAGCTTTCCCGGTCAACAAAAACTAAATAAATAAATAAACCCGGGATTCCATGCTTAGTATTCCATGAGGTTTATCGTATATGCTTTTCAAGAAGCTGTTCTGTCATTTACACCCTTTATAATGAGCATTGTTTCCTTGGGCAGAGTGCTGTCCTGCTAGTGGTGAATATTATGGTGAAGCTAGTAAAAACTACTGGTTCCAGATAACACATTAATTGCTCATCAAATAATTGAAATGGAGAGTTTAGATCTGTTAAATTCAGATTTGTTCAGAGGATAGGATTTACTTAGAGGGACTTATGTAATATAAAACCTTTTGCACAATATTTATTTGTTGGGGGTGGTGGTGTTTGCCAAGATTGGAGCTTGTCCATAAAATGAGCACAAGGACTCCCGAACCGTGCAGCTCTTTTGGTCTTTTATTATTTAGGGTTTATATTCTCTGGTGCTAGTGTGTTAGCACTCTGCACTAAAGATTGCACTCGAAATTCCAGCACCTTCATAAATGCTGAGATTCAAAAAAGTAAAACTACTGTGACAGGTTCCCCCGGGGATTTTGGCATTGTCAGGAAGCAGTGGAGAGGGGGTCTTGTTAAACAATGCTGAACACTATTAAGGGTGCACATTTATGGTGCTACCACTTCTTGTGATGCTGGCCAGTACTCGCTGAGGCCTGTGGTCTCAAAACTTGCAGCTGCAGGAGTATTAAACTGCAAGCTGCACACTAAGGCAGACTTGATAGACCAATGGGCCTTTTTCTGCCAATGATTTCATATGTTTGTATGTATATTCATAACTTGCAGATGAGTCGTCCCACCAGAGAGCACATCACATCAATGGGAAGGGGCTTCCCGAGTAGGCATAGGAAAAAAGTGGTGATTGAGCAAATCAGTGCATGTTTTTAATCGGCTGTGTCAAATATGGGACTAACATGATAGGGAGCTTGTGTCTTCTTCCTTCTGTGAACCATTGCCTATAACCTTGTGTTTTTTATTCATATTATAGGTGCACAATAGCACCCCTACATTTAGGACTGAGTAGGCTGTTTAATGTTAAATCCCGATTTTTGCATCTTAATAACTTTGCCATAGTTTGATGAAACAGCACAAAACTTGGCATGCACTAGTCTCAAGACATGAAAAGTTTCATGACATCATCTTTCTCTGGTTTTAAGATAGCCTAGATTCAATTTTCAATTTCAATTCAATTCAATCTTTATTTATATAAGGTGCCTTTCTGAAACCAAGGCGCCTGTACAATACGTAATAAAACAATAAATAATTAAAACAATATTAAAATTAAGCTAAACAGTGGTATTCAAAATTCACTGTATGCTTAGCTAAAAAGATAAGTTTTTAAAGCTTCCTTAAAGCTTTGGACAGTCGGGCAGTCTCGCACCTGATGAGGTAGAGAATTCCACAGGGTTGGGGCCATAAAACTAAAAGATCTGGCCCTGAAGTTTTAAACGAACCCTGGGAATCTCTAGCAATCCTCGCCAGTGGATCGGAGAGCGGGGAGGGACAGTAGGGACAAAGGAGATCTTTCAGGTAAGCAGGTCCCGATCGTGAGGGCTTTTAGGTTAGCAAACCAACCTTGAAGGTGATTCGCTAGTGAATTGGCAGCCAGTGCAGTCCGCGGAGTTATTGTATGCTATATGACTGGAACGTAGAAGAACCAGTCAATAGCCTGGCTGTTGCATTCTGCACTAGCTGCAGGCGGTGAATCTCAACCCCCGGTAGCCCAATGTAAAGGGCATTGCAGTAGTCAAGGCGGGAGGTAACAAAACGTGGACCAAAGTAGGAAGATCGTATGGGGAACCAGGTGCTTCACCCGGGTGATGTTCCTCAGACGGTAAAAGAGGTTTTGACAACTGTCGACACCTGAGATTTAAATGTCAAACAGTCATCAAACACAACGCCCAGGTTCCGCACCTGGTCTGAGGTGAAGTAGCTGGACACCCCAAGCCATAGACCTGAGGGTGATCCAACCAACAAACTCACCTCCTGGCGACTCTGGTCCACAACCAACACCTCAGTTTTATCTGGGTTCAGCCGCAGCCAACTCACATTCATCCAGTCCTGGATTTTGACAAGACAGTTGTTAAAGACCGAAAAGGCAGCATCTTGGCCGGGCACAATGGACATGTACAGCTGAGTATCATCATCATAGCAGTGAAAACCCAGACTGTACTGCCTAATAATCGCTCCTAATGGCAGTATGTACACCGCAGACAACATGGGCGCCAAAATGGAGCCCTGCGGTTCCCCACAGGATAGAGAGAATGATGCCGAGGAAAAAATCCCAGACACCACCCTCTGATTCCTACCCTCGAGGAAAGATCGAAACCAACTGAGGACTGTGCCAGACAGCCCACAGATAGACTGCAAGCATTCCAATAGCACACCATGGTTCACAGTGTCAAATGCTGCAGAGAGAGAGATCAAGAAGGACCAAGATGGAATGAGTCCTTCGATCTCTCGCTATTAGGAGGTCATTTAGTACCCGGACAAGAGCTGTCTCGGTACTATGCCTTTTCCTAAATCTGGACTGGAGAAAGTCATAGACATTGTGGCTGGTCAAATGATCATCCAGCTGCGATGCGACCACCTTCTCAATAACTTTACCCACAAAGGGTAAGTTAGAGGCAGGCCTGTAATTTGCCAGACAGTCTGGGTCCAAGGAGGACTTCTTAAGAAGGGCTGAACCACAGCCTCCTTTAGAGGATTTGAAGTATCCCTCTCCAAGGACCTCCAGACTGTCTTGAAAGGAGACGGGACCAATTTTATCCACACAGCTCACCAAGAGACGCTTAGCCCAGATCCAAACCACAGTTGGTCGGACGAGTGATTGGATGATCATCACAATGTCACTGATTGTGGGAAGGCTGAAGTCAGACCACACAAACTGGGTGTCCGACATCTCCTGCCGACCATCACAACTCCCATTAGAGAGGATCAAACGGATGTCAGACCTGATTGTGGCAACCTTATCTGAAAAGAATAGAGCAAACTCCTCACACCATTCTTGAGAAAAAGCTCTTCTGGGCTGAAGACAGACTGGACTGTACAATCTGTCCACAGTCCGGAAGAGCTGAGCTGGTCTATTCTGTGCAGCAGCAATCTCTCTGGACAGGAATTCTGCCTTCTTACGAGAGATTGCGGATTGATAACCCACATAGTAGTCCATCAAACTAAGTTTGTCACAATCCAGGCCTGACCTCTGCCAGCACCTCTCTAATCTTCGTCCAACTCTCCTCAACTCCCTCAGAGTCTCATCGAACCAAGGAGACCTGGGGCAAAGAATGAGAGGACGAACACGAACAGGAGCAATGGAATCCAGGGCCCCTGCCACCGCCTTATTATAGGCAAGTACCAGGTCTCCTGGATCCATGCAATCTCTCCGTAAGCCCGATAGGTCCAGCACAGCCATCAGGCCATCTGGGGAAACACCCCTTAAAGGGTGATACCGGACCATCTCCATAGGGGCCGGCCTACTAGGGGTGGCCTCAAAACTGAACCCAGTGGAGTGGTGATGATCAGACCATCTGACTGGTTCCACCGCCAAATCGGATATCTCCATCACCAGAAGGAACACCAAATCCAATGAATGACCACCAATATGGGTCGAGGAGGAAATAACTTTGTGTGAAGCCCAGTGAAATCATTAACTGGAGGAAGTCTTGACCAAATTGAGAGAGTTCATCGTTGACTCAGGCATTGAAGTCCCCCAGAACCAACCATTTGGGAGACCCCAATGTCAGGTCGACAATGAAGTCTGCGACTTCCCGCAGAAAAACATTCCCGTCACCTGGTGGACGGTACACGAGAAGTATCCTGCACCCCACAGCCTCACCCATGATACATTCAAAGGAGTTGGTAGTTCCCACGGGTGCCTCCACTAGGCCCAGTTCTGATCTAAAGCAGATAGCAACACCCCCGCCCCTACGATCCATCCTCGGGCGGTGCATCACTGAGTAACCGGCTGGAATTGCTGCCGCCAAAACTGGTCCAGCATTCTCATCCAGCCAGGTCTCAGTGATGCACGCCAGGTCAGATGTCCCAACAAAATCGGCTATAATAGCTGTCTTGTTTTTAATAGATCTGGCGTTGCACAGCACCGCCCGAGTAGGATGAGCATCTGAGGATGACCGTGATACCTGCTGGCTACAAGCAGAACCCTTGAGTATGGGAACCAGACAGGGAGGACCCCTTTTCTGGACCCATTTTGCCCCAGGGCATCTCCTTGTCCCCACTATCCCTATCCGCCCACTCCTTTCCATTCCCTCTCCAGACCCAGCCCTCGTCCTCCTCCTCCTTCTTCCAACAATCCCCAAAGCTCTAGATAGTATGGAATTTTTTCACAAAATATTCAGGGTTGAAGAGGACTATGCCAAGGGCATGCCTTTGGAAGGTTTCATAAAAAATAGGATTCCAGAGTCATAAAGATTTTTTTAGTTAACTGAGAAATGTGAATGGCAACAAAAAAAAAGATTGTATGTGCTTATTTTTATGACTTACCTCTCATGCTGAAAAAAATACTCGATCGTGATGCCGTCATAAAAATAATCTCTTTTTAAAAAACAAACACCTGAATCTAGCTAAATGGGACCCAGTTAACTAGAGCTAATTGTTTGTTTCTTTTAAAAACTTGCCAGAAATACCTTTCTGGGCACCACACAATCCAGGGTTCTCAGCTTAGTAAAAGGGGCCATTCATCTGCATTCTCTGTATGAGAACAGTGGGACTTTCTTCAGCTCTGTAGCCTCAGCTGGAGCCCTGCTATGGACTGCAGTGTGAGCAGTGAGCTGCTGATCCCCTGTTCTCTCTGTCTGTCTGTCTGTCTGTCTACCAACCTACCTACCCGTCTACTTAATTATTTCTTAAATGGACAAGGATGCCCAACTCCAGTATTATTTCTTTCTCTCCACCCTTCCAGGTCACCTGCCTGCCCTTCCTAGTGTTTATGTATTTTTCTTTTGTTAATATAAGCAGACTGGGGTGTGCACCCCTGGTACTGCTTCTCTTGACCCCCTTTCCCTTCCTGGTCTCCTGCTCCTGTTCCCCGAAATGTAGCCCAATACTGGGGTGCCCAATCCCCAGTGTTGTAAAGTGACCCGAAATAAAGAAAACTGTCCCTCAATGATTTTTTATTAAAAAACCTGTAAAACAGAAAATGGTCCCTCGCCAATCTGAACCCCCTCACACACACCTCACTTACCTCACCCCAACCTCCCACTTGGCACCCACCACACCCCCACACACCCTCACTCACCTGAACATGTCCCATGACATAGATACAGTCTCCAATCGAAGACACGTCTTGTTGCTGGAACCGGCAACTGCTGTATGAGAAAACCAGGTAAGTACAGTTCAATACATTTCAATGGGAATTTGAACTTTGATTCATAACTTTGTCATTTTTGCATATTTTGAACCCAGATTTTCAACATGGGCTTTTTGGCAGCCAACCTCATGACCAGTTGTGGTGGAATTATGCAAATCTGGCCCAAAAGGTGATTTTTTTTTTGGGTCGCTTTGCAAAATCACCTTTTGAACGGAATTGAAAATTTTAGCCATCCTTGTTTCTGATGTGAGGCCATAAGAATGGTATGTTGAAAATTTGGGGTCAAAATATGTGAAAATGGCAACGTTATGAGCATACATTGAAATTGTTCTACATTCCCTCGTAACCTTGGTAATTTTAAATATTTTTACCCCAACTTTTTGTGAAATTTTATCACACCACCTCATGAACAACAGCAGGCGTTTTTTAAATCCTGGCAAAAAGGTAGTTTTTTTGACCTGTGATGCAGAATGATGTTCCGGTGGCATGGAATGATGTTTCAGCAGGGAACTGAATATTTTCACCTACTGGATTCATGAGGTGGGGCAGTATGAAGGCTATTCTGAAAATGTGGTAAAATTCCCAGGTTTTGAGTGAAAGTTGTAGTATTTCAACATTCACTCATAACTTTTCTAGTTTTCAATATTTTCACTCCAAAACTTTAAGCATAGCCATTTTTCCACAGCACCTCAGAAACATTACAGGTGTCATTTTTTTAAATCCTGGATGAGATGTGTTTTTGCACTCCTGGTGTGAAACTACATTTCAGCCAGTATACTCTAAATGCTGTATGTCATGTTTGTAAGCTGAGTCATAAAACAACTACTGTATCTTGGAACATTTGGGCTCAAAATTTAAAAAAATATAAAACTGCTGAGACACTTTGTGTGTAGCACCAGTCTTGACCCCAACAAGTATACTTTGATTCCATGCTGGTGAGCTGAGATCAGGAGTGAGCTCAGTGACTCAGCTGGATGGGATGAAGTAGGGAGATTGTGCTGTTATGCAACACCCCCACCCAGCCAGGGAATGAAAGCTGCAGAGTTGTTAGCATAGGCCCGGGTACCATATAGTGAAGACAGCTGTCCTCTTGGCATAGGGTCTTATACTTCTGTACTCCTGGGTGGCAGAGGGCTCTGTGCTTGACTGACAGATGGACTCTTTGCTCTGTACATCTGTTTTTGTGGCCACATGGAAGTGCAGGGACCTGAGGTCCCTGTGCTTTCACAGCCCACATAGCTAAAGAATTTCCTTTCTTTTTGAGATAGTGGAATCATATCCTCATTCATGCAGGTCCCTTTGGGACCTACATGAACAGATGCAGATGCCCATGGCCCTTTGGGCCCTGTGCCAAGGGATAACTCCATCCACCTATCAGAAGTACAGTACCCACAAGGGCTCTGCACCTCCATAGGTGGATGGAGTCTTCCCTTTGCTCAGGGCCCAAAGGGCCATGTGCATGTGCATCTGTTCATGTAGGTCCCAAAGGGACCTGCATGAATGAGGATACGATTCCACTATCTTCAAAAAGAAAGGAAATTCTATGCAAAAAACTTTGTTACTGCACCAGTTAGGGTTTAAGTTAAAAACACAAAAGCAGGGAAATGTGGCATTAGGGTTTCCAACTCTAAATCCCTACCTCCAGCGAACAAGTAGCAAAAGGCAAAAAAATAGGGTTTTTGGTTTCTGGAGTCTTTGCGTATCAGTGAATGAGTCATCCTTAGGGTTGTCAACCCTAATACTCATCCCGTTCCCTGAGCAAATAATGTCAGACACAATCTCCTTTCTTTAGGCAGGGCCATGCATGAAGAAAGGCACAACCGATTGTGTTAGCAACATGTGGCGAGACATACTTTTCTACCTTAGAAGCAAGTATCACTATGAGGCACTGGCTTGGAGCTGTACCTTGTGCTTTGGACAGGAGACTATGGGCTGGGGGAGGGGTAAGCAATAGGGTTGACAACCCCAAGGAAGACCCCACCACTGATTCACTAATACTCCGGAGACCCAAAACCCTATTTTTTTTGGTTTTAATTTGCTGCTTGGGGTGGGGAGTTAGAGTTGGAAAGCTAACACCACATTTCCCTACTTTTGTGGTATTAACTTGAACTATAACTGCTGCATTAACAAAGTTTTTTGCAAAGAATATATTTTATAGGATGTAGTAGCATCCCTACAGTTAGGGTTAAGTTGTGTGTTTAATGTTAAATCCCTAACTTTGTACCTTAATAGCTTCGCCCCGTTCAATGGAATTTCTTGAAATTTTGCATGTGCAGTCTGGGGGGGCAAGGTCTCTTAATTTGCAAGTTTTGTGATGGTCAGGTGTCTGGATTCTCAGACCTGGATAAGGAAAAGAGAAACAATTGGGGCTTTTTTGCTGTTTTTTAGCTATCACCTACAGCCCAGACAGTTTGAAATTTTGTTCTGAAATTTTCAGAGTAAAAGGGACATTCCATAGAATGGTGCCTTTTGTTGGTTTGGTCAAAAATATTAATCTGTTCCTGAGTTATTAAGGATTTGAAATTTAGGTTCTGAGCATGCACAGCATGGCCTTTCAGATAGCTGTTTGATATGAAAGAAGTATTTTCAGTTCACAACAGAAGAATCTTCTTTTGTGAGCCAAGATTATTTTTCCATGAGTTGAAATCTTTCCTATGGGCTGCCATCTTGTTTTTGAGTTTAACAAAAAACAAAATTGTTAAAAACCTATAAAAATTATGTATTTTCAAAAAACAGTCACCTGAACCTAGGTAAACAGGGCCTGTTTAGCTAGATTCTAGTGTTAGTTTTTTGAAAATATGCCTGGAAACATTGTTTCAGGGCACCTGAAAATCCTGGGTGCCCCGCTTAGTGAGAGAAGCCATTCACCAGCGTTCTCAGTATGCAAACAGCAGGACTTTCTTAAATTGTGAAGCCACAGCTGGAACCGTGCATCTGGCTTTGGTTCAAGCAGTGAGCTTGTGATCACCTGATGTCTCGATCTCTCTCATATCTATTTATCTATCTGTCTTTCTTATCTCTCTCTCTTGCTTTTCTTTTGTTGGGGGGGGCACAGTGCTCACCCCTGGTACTGCTTCTTTCCTCCCCCTCCCTCCAGTCATCCCTCCCCCAAATAGGTGGTGGAACCAGGGTGTCCACCCCTGGCCCCACCAAAGATCATCCCAACACAGGCTAACCAATCTCCAGTGTCCCTACAATGAAGAAAACCATCCCTCACTGATCTTTTTTTAATATATATAACTGAACAAAAGAAAATGGTCCATTGCCGATCTCACCCAACCAGCACCCCCCCACTAAGCACCCACCACCCACTCCACACACACCCTCACTCACTTGAACAGGTCCCACGACACATTCACCTGTGTTCTCAAGTATGACAACAACTGGACTTTCTTGAAGTGTAAACCACTGCTGGAGTCATGCTGCTGGCTTTAATTACACCAGTGAGTCACCAATCCCCTGATCTGTCTCTCTCGTGTGCGCTCTGTGTATCTATCTGTCTGTCTGTCTATCTAGCTAGTTATCTATTGGCATCCCTTGCAGATAAAAATTCAGCAAATGTGTGTGTAGTAAATTAATTGAATGCTGGTTCCTGCAAATTGCAGCTTGCCAATTGCTCTGGCTCCACTGAGAGCTACTGCTGTGCAGAGTTACGGCTCCAAGAGAACTATCCGGGCTGTGCCAGTATAAAAGTATTAATGATAGCATGGGAAGAGGCAGAGATCAGGTGATGGTGCTAGATCATGGGCTGCAAAAATACCCAAGACAACACAAGAAATGGCTTCAAAAGAACTGCTTTTAAAACATAAATGTATTATTTTGTAAAAATCTTAAAAGTGCATAATTTTACTTGGCAAAGCATTGTATCCCTCTTTTTAACTAAATCAGACAGATTTTTTTGTTTACATTTTGGCAATTTATTTGAATGAAGGCATTTATAAACTGCTACATCTTCATAACTGGATATAGCTGAAGTCGATCAAATGGAGATCAGAGAAATAATTTGCAGCTGCAGACTGGGAAGTACGTGATCCTGTAGACAATGGAGAAGATTTTCAGTGAACCTCTTCACTACTAGAAGGATTGTAGGACTAAAATTGTTTGCAAGACCCCAGAGGGACTTCTGAGATGGCTGTGGGAGGAGCTGGTGCTGCTAACCAGAGAGGATGCTGCCAACCCCTGGGAGAACAAGGAGAGAGGGGTGCAGCAGGATCATCAGGGACTGGGCAACAAAATACAAGCTCTGAGGCTCAAGCTGGCCTACTTTAGAGCAGTTGTGAGATACTTCACCAGTTGGTAGCCGTGAATGAGGGAATCAAGGCGGTGAAGTGGCTTTGAAGAAAAGGGAATTTTAGCTATCAATACAGTAGTCTAAGCAGCAGCTAATATAGCCTTGTTGAAATTGGCTCACGCATTGGGCTGCTTAGTTCCCACGGGCATGGGGAAGCGGGCGGTGGGGCCCAGTAGGCAGGGTGGGGGGTACCACCTAGATCACCAGGGATATTGGAATTTGTTTTTTACAGATGCCTGTGATCGGGCCAACAGCGGTCCACTGGACCACCAGGGATATTGGACTTATCTCATTTGTACAAATGCCTGCGATCGGGCAAATAGGATCTGCTAGACCACCAGGGATAATGGCATATTTTCTTTTTACACATGCCCATGATCGGGCAGATAGGGTCCGCTAGACCACCAGGGATAATGGCATATTTTCTTTTTACACATGCCCGCGATCGGGTGGATAGCTGATCCACTGGACCACTAGGGATATTGGACAGTTTCATTAATTTTTTTATACAAATGCTCACGATCAGGCATGGGGGGGCGCTGCCAGGTGCAGCCGGAACTCGGGTGGCCACCCACAAGTGGCAGCTGCTGTGTTGCACCCTTTTTTTTTGGCTTAATTTTGTGCTGGCGCAGGTAGGGGTTGCATGGCTCTGCTCATCCTGGGCTGAATATTGGGCTGTGCAGGTTATGCATGGGAATGCCCCCCCCACCTGTGTCTGCATACATTACTGATGCACTCCGGCACATCGGGATTTGTGCCGCATACTTTTTCCTTTTGAATATTGCGCTAGGGCGCATCAGTGGGTTGCGCATGGTGCAACACTGTTGCGCCATGTGCAACTCTTTTGAATATCTGGACCATAATTTTTCCCCATTTTAGTCAAGGTGTGTTGGTGAGGTTTGAGAGACAAATCTAAACCATTAACACCATACCATGAACAAATGCATATAACTCCTAAAATATACATGATACACACAACATATCAGAGGCAAAGTTGTTCCACACAAAATTGCCTTTCCAACAGTGCTATGCAATCAGTTATGCTCAATTCGGTTTTTGTTTTATACTGGCTAAGATACCCAAGAATGTGTGTTTTCTTCAAAGTGCTTAGGTAGTTCTTGAAGGACAAAATGTCTGCCATATACACCATGTCGTAAAGAAATGTAAATAACTCCTGAAGTGAACATGATACACAGAAAGTGTCAGTGGCAAAGTTGTTCAACACAGCATTACCTATCTAATGGTGCTATGCAGTCAATTCTAATAATTTATGGCTGTCAGGTAATATTAAACTATGTGTGTGACGTCTCCACACGTTACTAGGACACACAGGAAGTCTGTAGGCAACTTCTGTAGTCGTTCTGGGACACACTGCAGTACATTTGCTGCCGCCTACAGGCATCTTCTAGGAGGCAATGAGTTTTAAGAGGTCTCCTTCATCTCTGGCCCCCTATTCGGGACCCAGTCCCTCCTTAGGACTTGAATTTTGTTCTTGAAAAACTTACATTATGTCCTTTTGAACCGGCAGCCTCGTGTGAGCTGCTCTTTCTCTCCTGGAAAACTCTATTTTTAGTTGCAATTACATCTGGTAGATGCATTTCGGAACTGCATGCACTGATGTGCAAAGAGCCCCACCTGAATTTTCACAAGGATAGGGTGTCATTATGTATGAATCCTAAGTTTCTCATTACCTGTGTACTATGTGGAGCATGCTAATCCAGGAGAATCCCTGCTCCATACATTAGATGTACATAGAACTTCACAATATTATCTTCTTCTCACCGAGGAATTGCGCAAATCAGAGCAGCTTTTTGTTTCTTTCACCCTTGGAAAAGAGGGTAATCCAGTTTCTAAGCAGTGCTTGTTCACTTGGTTGGCCAACTGCATTACATTTTGTTATAATAAATACAATAAGCCTTTCCTGTGTGATAAAACCTCGCTTCACAATTACGGGTGTAGGCCTCAGTGGTGTGCTTTAGAGCATTTCAGCAACTGAAATTTGTGAAGCAGCTACCTGGTCCACTGTACATACCTTCACTAAACATTACTGCCTGGACATTGCATCCAAACAGCGAGCCAATTTTGGTCGAGCTGTGCTTCAGGACTGTTGTCCTAAATTTTATATTTTTTCCTCTCTGCCTCCTACCCATTTGTCTCCCAACTGCTGGGGACTCATTCCTATAAGTGTAACCTGCTGCAAGAGATTTCCTCGAGGAAGATAGTATAGTTGTTAAATTTACCATAACAGTAGCTCTTCGGAGAGAATTTCTTGCGCAGGTCATGCTGCCCCTCCCTTCATCCACCTTGCTTCCTGTTTCAGGAGGGCGACATGCTCCTACTCTCTACAAAACATGTTTTAGAGGCTCCCTCTTCCTCCTCAGTTCCCCTTGGAGGCCTGTTGACTCAGATCCTCATATACGGTCGCTGAGGTAGAAAAGAACCGGGGAGCATCTGGGACTGCCCCATTTTATACGTACCAGGACACAACACAAGGTATCATTGGGGGCGGTCCCAGGTTGACTGCTGACAAATCATCCAGATGGAAATGATGCTTGCAGCTGGAACATCATGACTGTACTTTATGTTGGCTGCAAATATGGTTCCAGAAGGTGTTTATATAAAGTTGGTTGTAATATGTTTTAAGTGCAACCCCTCCTGTGGTACCTCTAGAAGATTTAACACAATTGTAACTACATTGACTTGACTTAGTGCTGTGATTTGTGATGTCTTCTGAATGCAACTGCTGTTTGTCAACATAAAAACAGTAAAATATAATTAAAAAAAACAAGAATCAAAACAGTGCCACAAATTTACAGGACTGTTAATGACAGTGCCACCGATATGCAGTGAATTTCAGTGCTGTCAAGCTGTACGCTAACACTTCAGGCATACCATGCAGCCAGACAGGACCACCCTTAGTTTGAGGATTGTATTTCTACTGGCTGATCAAGTAATAAAATGTCACAATTGTCTTTTAAAATAAAACAATGGGAGCCGGCCCAGAGGGCTAAGGTGTTGAACGCATTACCTCCTAACATGGCAGCAACCCATGTTCAGTACGAGCACAAGTTGCTGGGGGTCAGCAGGGTGGGGGAGGATGGAGCATCACAGAGATTGCTCTCCTGTCCCAGGGAGGGGTGGTTAGTCATGGCTGCCTTTGACTCCCACTGGGTGTAGGCCCTGTGGTAGTGCAGGCAGTGAGTGGCTTGACGGGTGGGGCAGCGGCTCTGCAGGATGTGTGTATCTCCACGAACACGTACTTAAGTGTCACTGTGTTGGGGGTCAAGGGTGAACAAGGAAATGTGGGAGGGTGGGCTTAATGACATCCTGCTTGCTCCCATGTGGCCTGTGCTACCAGTTGGCTCTGGGGGTTGTGGATATGTTGACTGGGGGGGGAGTGGCTGTCCCACTCCAAGCCCTGCCATGGGGGAGAATCCATGGAAACTGCCTCTAAGCTGAGAAGGTGAGAAATGGTTGTGTTGGGCAGGGACAAGGCTGAGACAGCCTGCCCGACTTCCCTGGAGGAAAAATCTGCATAGAAAAAACAGTGACATGATTTTACAGGACTGTTAAGGACAATGCCACTGATATTCAATGAGTTTCACTGCAGTTATATCATGCTGCGCACAGGACATAGACCTCCCTTTAACAATATGGTGATTGTATTTCTGCTGGCTGATCAAGTATGAAAAAAGTCACCATTTTCTTTTAAAATCAAAGCAGTGGCACAATTAGAGAATTTAAACAAGCATTTGTCAATGCCGAATGTTTGCTTGCTGGCATTGGCATTGGTAGTGTAGGAGTCAGAGAGATGCATAATAGGAATGACAGTGAAGTATTGAACTGAAGTCAACCCCACCACCACCCTGCAGAGACTGACAGGCATTGGAGTATGCACGGTGTGCCTTGGGGTCTTTGGGCCTTATGCTCACCCCATTCCATCAGGAAATATGGTGAGATGGGTGCAGTATAGGAGAATGGGGTGAACTTTGGGTCCGAAGAGTCCAAGGCACACCTTGATGCATGTCACTGGCTGCAGGGTGTGTGTGGGGGTGGAATGGCATAAGCATTACAGGCGACAATCCCAAGTCACACCCCTGATGCCTATCAGTCTCTACAGGGTGGGGCGTTATGGTTGGAAACCCTAATGCCCCAGGCGTTCATTGGTATTTTCACTCCAAATTTTCAGCATGGGATTTTTGTGACCCCAACCTCATGAACAGTGGCAATATCAGTTCGTTAGCTGAAAGATGATTTTGTACAGTGACTACGCCATTTGGCACCACAGGTGCAAAAACACATTTCGAACAGGATGTGAAAAATGACAGCTGTACTCTTCATGGGGAGGTGTAAAAAATGGCAATGTTGAAAATCTGGAGTGAAAATATTAAAAAATTGAAGTCACGAGTGTGTGTAGAAACTGCACAACTCAAACCCGTAATGTAATTAGTTTGGGGATTTTTTTACAGCAGATTGTCAACACAGACATTTGGGACCTCCACTCATAAACAGTGTCACTGTAATTTTCTTAATCTGTCTCAAACACTGATTTCCCACAGTGACCACACATTTCTGCACCGGAAGTGCGAAAACACGTTTCGGCCAGGGTGTAAAAAATGACAGCTATACTATTCATAAGGAGGTGTGGAAAAATGCCAGTGTTGAAAATCTGGACTGAAAATATTACAAATTTGTGAACTCACGAGGGTGGGAAACTGCACAATGCACGCCAGTAACACATTCATTTTATGGACTTTTGTCACCAAATTTTCAGCGTAGTCATTTGAAGACCTCTGCTCATGAACAGTGTCACTTTGATTTTCTTAATCTGTCCCAAACATTGATTTCTGCATACTCGATTGTGCCATTGTGCACTACATGCACGAAAACACATTTTGGGCAAGATGTGAAAATGACAGCTGTACTGCTCATAAGGAGTGTGGTAAAATGGCAAATGTTTAAATCTTGAGTGAAAATGGTAAAATTTGAAGTTCACGAGTGGGCTCAGAACTGCTCAACGACGCCGTAAAACAGTATTTTAGAATTTTTACTAAATTTTCAACATAGGTTTTTGGGGTCACCTCATGAACTATGACACTGATGTTTCATTACTCAGTCCCAAAAGGTGGTTCTGTGTGACCACGAAATCACCTTTGGGACCGAATAACAAAATGATAGTGGCTGAGTTCATGAGGTGGGGTCCCAAGAACCCCATGTTGAAAATTTGGTGAAAAAATTCCCCAAAATGAATGAGATATGCACCAAAGTTTAAAAAAAAAACCAAAAAACACACATTTATGTCATTATACAGCTTACCGGCATTTCTTCAGTTTGTGGTCGGCTTTGAAGAGTACAGACGTGTTCCTGGTCCACCGAAGATTGTTGCACTGGCCTCCAGTGGTAAGTATAGGGTGAGGGTGTGTGTGGGGAGGTGGGGTACGCAGAGGGTTGGCGCGGGTTGGGTTGAGGGGACAAGAGAGTCAATGAGGGACTGTCTTTTGTTCTAGTTTTTTTTTTTTTTTAAGACAGCATGGGACTTTTGCCTTGCTGGGGTGGACTCCGCGTGGCATCTGCAAGTTTGTTGGAGCATGGGCCATGGAGCCCATGGGGATTGGGCACCCGTGCAACATAGATTTCGCCACGCTGGTGGGCCCCAGCGTGGCACCAGGAAGTTTGCTTTGGGGGTAGTGGAGCTGATGGGGGATCAAGCACCCCCTCCGGTCACACAGGTGCAGGGGTAGAGGGAAGGACATGAGCACGCTGGGGTGGGCTCCTAGCATGTACAGGACATGGGACTTTTGTCACGCTGTGGTGGGCCCCAGCATGGCACCAGGACATTTACTTTGGGGGGCAGTGGAGCTGATGGGGACTGGGCACCCCATCGGTCATACAAGTGGCGGGTGGAGGTGGAGGGGAGTGCATGTGCATGCTGGGGTGGGCCTGCAGCATGCACGAGGTTTTTCATGGAGGGGATGAACTGTCTATGACAGTTTGGATGTAGTGTTGATGTGTCGGTAATTTGCATACTGCCGACAGCAGTATGCAAGTTGCTCACACGCTACCACTGCTGATTGTAGCAGTGTTTTTCTCAGAACTGTATGCCAGATCTGCACGGCTGTCATAGACAGCTCAGACATTCATTGATGTGGTGCAGCCTTGCCTGCAAAAAGGAGCAGGGCATTGAAGAGTGGGAGGCACACCTACAAAACTCGATGGTGGCACTGTGTTTCTTGCACATGCATGCAAGCAAACATAAAAAGTGCTCTGATTGTATTTTTACTGGCTAATCACCACAGGAAAAAAACTGCAAACTTTTCTTTTAAGGCACAAACAATAACACAGATTTACAGGACTGCTATGGCCTGTGCTACCAGTACATGATGAGTTTCAGTGGTGCAAGATTATAACTACAGCTTTGCAAGTGAACTTCTTTCTGCCCAGGATGCGGGACCCCCTTATCAATAAGACATTTTCAAGAAGTCACAGAAAAAACAATTCTTTCTTTAAGTGATTTGAAATATGAAAATTCTGCATTTCTAAATAAACACTATAAACTGCAGTGACTGAAAAAATAACAAAAAATTACCAACCCTTTCTTTGCAGATTTCTAAAGGAAAAAACATACAGTATTTTAGACTTTCTCTGATAGAGGATTACACAAGACTGCTACTCTATAGGCCTGACAGTTCTCTCTCTAATGCATACAGATAGCTGACTAACACTGGAGCATATGCAGTGTAAAATATCAAGGAATTATAAGAACACTTCCTCCCACTTTAAAAAGTGCTACTTGGTGAGATTGCACTAGTTTAATATGGGAATATTATGTATTTTCAAAATTGTGCACTCCTAGAAATGTTAATCTGAAAAGTGTAGTTTCATTCAGTTTGCTCAAAAGTATGATGATCACAAATGATTCCCAAATCACTAGTAAACATCTATGTGAGCCATGTGACCTCTAGCACCATTCAGCTTGCTCTTCTTGAACAATAATGCACATTATCCCATTAAAGAAATACAGTGCTATGCAAAAATTGTGCTTTTTAATTATAATATACACAATTCATGAAATTGCACTTAAAATTCATAAAAATGGTGTATTTTCACAAAAAATATGCAAAACAGATTTTCACAATGTTGCCCACTGCTGCTCACTAGTTATGGTTCAGTGACTGGTCTGTTGTTTGGTGACCTCTGCTATGGTTACAGAGTTGCTACTGGAATAGCTGGTGTTAACAGTCGCACATCTTCTAGTGGATCATCTGCTGGATCTCTCAGAGGCAGTGAATGTCTGTTGTTTGGCGACCTTCTGCTATGGTTACAGTTAGTTGGAATAGCTGGTGTTAACAGTGCGCACATCTTCTAGTGGATCATCTGCTGGATCTCTCAGAGGCAGTGAATGTCTGTTGTCTTTGGACCCTGCTCTTCTCCTCTCCAGAATAAAGAAGTAATAAAGTGATGTCTGTTGTTCCTCAACAGACTCCCGCGGACTCTGCACAATATAAGTAGGAGGAGACAGCTGCTCTGTGACCTGTGTGAAATCTTTATGTCCAAAATCCAGACTTGTTCTACAGGATGAAGCTATGTCAACGTAAAAGCTCTGTGTCTTGAGTTGTATGCTTGTTTGCATTTGGAACTTGAAAATTGTTCACGGCCATGGAGTTTCTCTTGGTCTGAAAGTTTTGGAGGAGTTAAAGAGATGGTAGAATAGGTACTTGTATTCCCAGTTTTCAACCCATCAGCAGTTCTGCTTGACTGTATGCTTTGGTAATTGGTGTAACATAGTAGGCAAGTAAAGCTTTGAATGGGTCCTCAGCTTTCTTAAGAAGGTGCAAGTGTTTAGACTGCTCTTTGGCATCTCTGTTGCTGTGCAGATGTCATGAATGTCTTGTAAAATGCAACAATCCATTGCCTTTTCTGAAATTGTGAAAAGTTGAACAATGGCACTATGGACCATTGTTTAATATGAGAGTCTTGGGTACTCCATGGCTAGTGAAAATAGTTTCAGATGTACGATGACATGGCTTTCTGTACTGATGGTCAAGTGAGCAACTTCAGTGTACCTCAAATGATAGTCCACAACTGCAAGGAATTTTTTACTTTTGAGGGCGAAGAGATCTACAACAACTTTTTGTGTGGTGTGTCCAGAAACATAGATGGATTCAGTGGTATCAGCTGGTTGCTGCACAGTGTGGTACAGACTTGACTCTTGTTGATCAGGGTTGTCAGTTGTGGACTAAGCTTTGGCCACCATACCATCTTCTATGCTCTGCTGCAGCACTTCCTGATGCCCTGCTGTCCCTCACAGAGTAATCATAAGGTATCATCCTGTAAAGATGTTGCACATGGGGTTGGTCTGTAGACTGTTGGGAGAGGAGATGAGGGAATAGGGAACTAGTGTCAGATATGGAGAAGGGCACTGTAAAAGGGAGGTAGTGATGTTGAGAGGGATCTCAAACTGCCACCAGACATAGAGTGAAACATACGAGCAGCTGAGAGCACCAGAAGTTATGCCTTGCAAGATATGTTGCAGGACTGGTTTGCTGGTGCAGCTGGTCAGGGAACCCACAAAGCATGCTGCTATTCTTGATGTGGTGCTCACCAGCTTGGAAATGGTAGGCAGAGTGCAGGTTGGGGAACCACTGGGGTTCAATGACTATAACATCATGTGGTTTAAACTAGCCTTGGTACCCGTATACCTTTGTCAAAGGCTAAGGTTCTGGATTTCAAAAGAGCAGACTTTGACCAGATGAGGGAATTAGTCTAGAAAAGTTGGTGGAGGGAAAATTAGGAAAGAGGAGGAAAGGTGGGGAGTAATTAAAGGACCATTTTCAAGGCAACTAAACCATGCTTGAGAACCATTAGTAAGAGAAACAAGCACAGGAGACCTATCTGGTTCTCTAAGAAGGACAGGGAGGCAGTGAGGGTCAAAAGGGCATTCTTCAGCTACAGAGAGAAGCAGGGGATGTGGAATGGAGCAAATACCAATTAAAGATGAAGGAGGTCAAGAAGGCAGTCAGGGATGCAAAAGCAGACACTGAGCTACAGTATGTACTGCAGAGGGGGTCAAGGGAGGGGAAAAACAGTTTTTTAAATGCATTAGGGAAAAAAGAAAGATGAGAGGGGGAATTTATAGGCTGATAGAAGGAGCAGGATAAGAGAGGAAGATGAGCAGAAGGCAGCTGTTCATAACAATCGTTTCTGCTTTGAATTCACAGAGCAGGATAGCAGGTCTTCGGTGGAAGGTTTCACAGAGGCTGCTGCAGGGGGAGTCTCATGAATGGGACAGGTGGTATTTAGAGAAGAAAGGGTCAGAAAAGGGCTTGCAAGTTGCAGCCCTGTAAATAGATAAGGCCCCAGGGCTAGATGGGATTCACCCAAGGGTGCCCAGTGAACAGGCATTGAAACTGGCTAAAACTCTGGCAGGACTATTGAACAGTTCAATACAGGCAGGAGTGGTTCTGAGAGACTGAAGGGTAGCAGATCCCTTGCAGAAATGTGTGTGCTGTGTACATTCAGAATGCATGCCACATGCTTAATTGTGCAATGTTTGCAAGCGGTTCACATACACAAAGTGAACCTAAGAGAACCAGTTCTAAAAAGTAAATGAGGTTCGCATGCTGCAAACTTGACATGTGTGCAGTAGGTAAGTTGGTGCGAACATCTTCTACAAATCACATCAGGTTCGTGTGTTTACACGCTTGACATGAGTGCAGCAGCTAAGCCGTGTGAACATAACTTTAAAATCACATTAGGCTACATGCTGCACGCTTGCCATGTGTCAGCAACTAAGCTGGTGCAAATCTCGTTTAAAAAACACATCAGTTCCTATTTCTTATACTACTGCTAGCAATTAGAGCCATTAAAATACTCTTTTATTGATTTCCCATTAAAATTAAGCAAACACATTAATTCTGATCCTTTTGCAAGTTGTTTAATGGCTTTTGATTTTTGTAATTGAATTTCCATTAATTTGTAAAGTATTGCTTGTTTAATGCTTTAAATGTCTAGGATATAGTCAGCCAATATCCTTGATTCAAGATATGCGAAGAGGGGCCTCTGTGTTGTGAAGCCTACATTTCTGTTTTGTGCCATGCAAATCCCCTTATGCATTTTTAGTGCTACAACTGTGTTTCTCCATGACTGATTCTGCTCACTTACTTTCCCTTTGTCATTCTGTATGGAGTGTATACACCATGGCTATGCTAAGCACTCTTTGTGCTGAGTAGGGTTTTGGAAGCATGCACCATATGTCACATTTTGTCACTGAAATGAGGGACATTGACACTCAAAATGAGGTATAATGAGGGACACAACCATCATGATGATCAGGACACATCCTGAAACATGGAGATACAGTACTTCAGAACACAGTGGAAACTGTTATATTTACTTGTACCGATACCGTGAATGAATTTCTACCAAAGCAGGGTGCCATTTAAGAAGCGCATGGGGGGCAGTGCCTCCCCACGCATTTGTGCCTAGGTTGTTCTTATGGTGTGGCAATAATGGCATTAATTTGATTTAATCTTTGCACAATAAGTACCTCCATAGCCTGTGTGTGCTCATGCTGCAGGTGCACTCCTGACTTGACTATGTCTGTATTGTGTTGTCCACTCACTCCACTTGTTAGCAACGGCACCATCACCCATGACTTGGAGGAGCTCCAGCCAAGCAAGAGCACAAGTCACACAAGTGCAACACTGTCTTTCCTGCCACAGAGTACATAGGCTGCACACTACAGCTTGGAGGAGTCGCTGAGCACTGAACTTTAAATAGCAGTGTTGTGGCAACGTATTTTTGTTGGTCTATTCTTAGTGAGTCTCCGTCTTACTTGGTGGCTAAAGGGACAGGGGGAGTTGGAAGCTAACTTCGAGACTAGGCTACCTACTTATTCTACTAGGCTCACCTCACAAAAAAAAAAAAAACAGCACGGTCCCTCGGCTGCAAGCTATGCCTAGCAGCAGTGGTGACAGTGATGTGGGTTGTCTTCATAGGTCTTGATCAGTGTAGTGCAGCAGCAGCCATGGCAGCGCACAAGAAGCAAGCAACATAGGCTGGATGTGCTTGGTTAGTGAGGTGACTTGGTCGCGGATCACGCTGGGAACCTGGGATGGTCAGTTCCAGCATCCGCTTCTGGCAGAAGGATGGAGGAGGAGTGACTGAAAACTGGGTTGGTGGCACACTGGGCCAGGTTGCAGGTTCTGGCCAGATGGCCAGGTAAGTAAATCATTGTTTTAGGGGGACTGGGGAAGGAGGAAGAACTGAAATATTGTTGTGTTCTTCGCTTTTCGAAACTTTGAAGGTTTCATGACCCATATGGGATGGGTATTGAATGGAATGGAGTCATGGAGAGAAATTGGGACAAAGCTGTTTTTTTTGGGGGGTCAGAACATTAGCCAGGAAAACATTGGTTAATAACTTGGTGGGTTTTAAGCTCAAATCTGATGCATTGCTCTGGGGTATGGACAGATGAATTTTATACATTTGAATGTTTCCTGATTTGCATATCACTTTTCAGTAACAACAGATGAGTTTTATCTTTTAGAGACATTCCAGACATTCTAGAGGTTGCCACCTAGAGGCTAACTAGCACCTGGCCTCCACTGGTTGTTGGCTCCCACATGCTGAAATCTGAAATGGTGCCCCTGCCATAAAGTGTACATTTACAGGACATCCTCTGAGTGAGCAGCATGTTTCCCATGAGGGATGGATGTGGACCAGAGTAGTTTTCAGGGGTAAAATGAGGGCTGTCCCTTGCATTCAGGGGCAGTTGAGCAATATGGTGTGGACAGACTATTGGTGCCCCACTATGGTCAAGCTTATGCCCCCCCAGTGAAGCTGACCTCCACATCACCACACTCAGGCACATTATAACATAGGGCAAGGGAAACTGCAGGAATGTGCACCACTGAAATGAATGGGGGTTATTTTTTTTATTACTATTTTATACATTATTGATGGAGAGTTGGAGTTTATTGAAGGCCACTGCTCGATTAAAAAGAGACTTGTTAGTAAAACAGTAGCCTTCATTATTCTCCAGCTCACCATCATAATGTATAAAATAGTAATAAATAACACTCATTCATTTAAGGGGTATGACTACACTCAGCACTCTGACCCATGGACATCCTCTCTAAAGACCCTGCCTCTGGCTCCCTAGTACTCAGGTAACAGTCTTGCAGCTTATATCTGTACTTCATGGGTTGTCTGTAGCAGCATGGCCACACCTGTTGCAGTGTGTGTGCATGGGGAGGGGGGACTGACCATGTGGGTGGGTGTCAAGTTATTGCTACTTTTGTGTTTTCAACTCAAAGTCTGTTTGCGTGGAAGCATTCAGAACTATGGAGAGACAATAGTAGGAGTAGAGGCAGGAGAGAAGTAATTAAGTAGTTTTGTGGGTAAGTGTGTATATTGTGGGTGAGAAGAACCACATGTGTTTCCATTGGTATGCATGCTACAATACAGCTGTGCAGCTGAGGGAGGACAAGAAAACTGAAAAGTATAACAGTGGCTACAAGCATTCGGCATGCGTGCAGATGTAAAGTATGCAGATTTGTATTGAAGTATAAGCAAGCCATATGTGTGCAGGCAGTATAGATTAGTGGTTAAAGGCACTGAACTGCAAACCAGGAGATTTAGAGACCTGAAAACCTGGGTTTGAATCTCATCAGCTCCCACTTGTACAGTATATGGTGTGATCCTGAGCAAGTGACTTAACTTTTATGTGTGCACTTATCAGTGACCACTTGCTTTTTGCACGCATGCCACAAGTATGCAGTCTGTTCCAATTTAACATAAAAAGCTTGCTTTCCACACTTGCTTGCTGCTTGCATGCCTCATACATGCAGTCGGTTCCAATTTAACATCTAAATCATGCTTGCAACATGCATATCACATGACTCACATGAGTAGGTTTTTGTGTGCAGCATGACAACATTTCATATAATTAATTCTATAAGGGATGTAGTCTGCCCCACAAGGGAGGGAACATGGAGCAACCTAGTAACTATAGGCCTGTCAGTCTTCCCTCCATTGTGGGTAAACTGATGGAGACGCTAGTCAAGAATTACTTAGTGGACTAACTGAAGAGAAATTAGCTCAAGGATGGTAAACAGTATGGGTTTGTGGCAAGGAGGTTTTGTCAGACTCACATGATGGTATTCTTTGACTGGGTATCTAGGGCAGCGGAGAAGGGACAAGCAGTGGATTTACTCAACTTCATCTTCAGCAAGGCATTCGACTTGATGCCACACAGAAGGTTGCTGAAGAAATTAGAGGATCTAGATGCACAAAAGAACCTAGGTAGATGGGTGAGTAGTTGGTCAGGGGGAAACAGCAGAGGTTGATGGTAAATGGAAACAAGTCGGGGGAGAAGGAGGCCACAAGTGGGGTGCCACAGTAATTGGACTTAGGTCCAGTCCCTTTTAATATTATCATCAGCAACATAGGAGAAAAGCTCTGTGGCAGGGTGGACAGAGAAAAGGAGTAAGGGAGTTACAGAGGGACCGCCATAGGTTGGAAAAGTGGTCCAAGGTTTGGCACTTGAAATTCAGTGCCAAAAAGTACAGGTTGATGCACATAGGAACAAGAATCCCAAGATGGAATATTAAATGAGAGGGCTTCAACTGGGCATTAGGAAAGGGACCTGAGAGTCATTGTAAGTGACTCCTTAAACCAATATAGCCAATGTAACAAGGCCTACAGCAAGGCAACCAGGATTTATTGTATTGGAAGAGGTTTCAATAGCAGGAGGAGGTAATATTACCTCTCTTTAGATACTGTAACTGGTGATGCCCCATATGGAGTACTGTGCCCAGTTGTGGCATCCTCCAAATGAAAGACAGAGAGAGTCTGCAGATAGTGCAGTACAGGGTGACTCAAATTAGTCAGTACCAATAGGGCAGATCCTACAAGGCACTGAACTCAGTGGAGGTCAAAAGAGAGGGGGTGATGTGATAGAAACTGTCAAGTTCCTGAAAGAAATGAACTGGGTAAACTGTGGTGAACTTTTCAGGAGGAATGAATGAAAAACATGGGATCATAAGTTGAAGCTGGAGGGTGAAGATTCAGGAGGGGTATGAGAAACTTTTATTTTACAGGGACAGTGACTGAGCCCTAGAACAGTTTGCTGGTAAAGACAGCAGGTACAAAACCCTTTACTGGTTTCAAGCATGGTTGAGACAGAGTTAAAGGTTTAATAGTTACTCAGTGGGCAGTAAGGGGCACTTGTCAGGACTAGTGCTGGCAACAATAGTGCCAACAACAATAGCATGGAAAAAATAGCACAGTTTTTAAGTGGGGATCCACCTCCTGCACCCCTGGACTAAAGGATTCTCACTATGGGGAGGAGCAGATCACATGGAAAGTTATAATTTGTGGGGCCATGGAATACTGTTTCCACAGCCCCATGTAAAAAACAAAAACAGTCCCAACATGTTTAAAATGTTTGGAGACCAGGATTAGAACCCTGTTCTCCACTGCTACTGGCTGAGCTGCTTTATACACCTGCCCTCCATGCCATAGGAGTAGCTCGGCCAGCCTCAAGACTCTGGTGCCCTTGTGCTGTACTAGCGACCAGGGGAGCACTTACTGAAAGCGCTGTATATCCCCTCTTGCTGTCCAAGTTAGTGCTACATGAACTAGCACTCTGTAGACTGGTGCTATTTGTGTAGCGCTAATCTAACTGGGTACCGCACTAAGACAGTGGGCAAAAGGGGGAGGCAAAAACCTTGTCTAGACAACAGGTCATGGGTAGTATAGGATACAGCAGGGCAGACTGGATGGACAGTAGTCTTTGTCTGCCAACATTGTCTATATTTATATGATATTAAGGAATCATTAGTTGGATCCTTTTCAGAATGTGGCTGTCTTGAACTGTCAAGGTGCGTCATTCATACCAGAATAGTTTCAACCTATCCAGACGTTGGACTCCATGTTGGCAAAACTTAATGACCTTTGGAAAACTTGATCTTTCTTCAATTGCTTTCTGATTTGCTTGAAGTTACTATCAGATGCTTAAAGAGTGTCTTATCTGATCGAGATAGATATTTGTTTCTTCCATGAGGTTCACATACCCATCTGTGAATTCTCCTTTATGAGGCATTCTGAACAGTGCATTGGCAGTGCAGACAAAATTGCCTGGAATGTGAACAGTAGAGTTAGCATATCTCATAAATTGCAAGCGTAACCTTTATACTTGGGGAAGGATCGTTTAGGCTTCTGGTGCCCAACAGGACTTACTGTAGGTGTGCTTTCTGTCTCCAGAAGAATGTGTGCTCTGACAAGGTCACACCTGGAGCATTTGTATGCCAACACAAGGAAGGCACATCTTTCGTGAGCATGTAGTACTGTTTCATTGGTGTTAGCAATCTTAAGGCATATCCAACAGGTTTTCAGTGGTTCTCATGTTTCTGCATTAGGATGGTTTCCAGTGCAAAGGATGAAGAATCTGCAACAACTTCAGCTTCGTTGTTGGGACTGAACAAGGCTAGGGTTGGCAGAGCCACATGTTCTGCTTTAAGGGCTTCAAACCCTTGTTCTTGAGCTGGAACCCATAGCCACTGTTTCATGCATGACAAAAAGTTCTCATAGGGCTTTTGTTTTTCCTGCTATGGCTGGTATGAATTTCTCCAACTGCCTGACCATTCCTAGGAAACTTTGAACTTCGGACACATTTTTGGGACATGTCATTGTGTGGATGGCTGCCAGCTTCTCTGGGTCAGACTACACTCCTTGTCTGAGATCATCCATCCTAGAAGCCAGTCCTTGGTTGTCCCATATTAATATTTCTTTACTCACTGTGATCCTGCTTCTGTGGCCATTTCTCTGGCTGTATAGACCTCTCTCGGATCTTGCTTCTCTTGTGACCAAAGACAAGAATGTCATTCATATGACACACAACCCCATCCAATCCTTTCAATACTGGACACATTTTGAGTTGGAAATGCTCAGAGGCAGATGAGATGTCAGACTGCAGCCTTAAGAAACAGAAGCATCCAAAGCATATGATATAGGTGGTCAGTTTCTCTGATGCATCTGACTTGACATATCTACTAAAATCCTGCATTGGCATCAAGCTTGGTGAAGTGAGTGCTATCTTCCAGCACCCCAGCATCTGTTCCACTGGACAGATACATTTCTCATTTCTGATCTACTCATTTAGCTTGGGAAGTTAACCCAGAGCCATATGGCGCCATCCACCTTTGAGACTATTACCATTCTGGTGCACCAATCTGCGGCACTTTCTGTCCTGGTGATCCTTTCTAGGTGTTCCATTCGTGTAGTTCTTTGTTGACTTTGGGCAACAGCAGAACTAGGATCTGTCTCAATGCTGCAATAAAATAGTTTGGCTCCCAATATAAGCTGGATGTGGTACTCTTCCTTAAGTTCTCCTAGGCTGTTGAATAAAGTTGGGAACTCCTCAAGTCACCTGCTTTGTTCCACATTGTCTAGTCTGGCAAGGAAATGTAGCTTTTTGATTGCTTGTCTGTTAGGAATGGGGTATGGAAGTTTCTTACAACTCAAATATCATGCCGACTTTCATTGCCTCCTTTGTTTATGATAGCAGTAAACACTCTTCATACAACCAGAGTATCCCTCTCTTCCAGCAAGACTATACTCGTAGCCCTCGAAAGTATGAAGTGCTTACTACATAGTCTGTCCTACAAGGTTCCTGGCACAGCTGTGATATCTGCACCTAACTCTGCTTGCATCTTGTTGATGAGAGCTGTTGTTTTCTAGCCGATCCCTTGGGCCTGAACTGATGCTAAACAGCCATATTTCATGTCGTAGTGTTGCACTTCTTGGACTTCGTGCACCACTGCTTTTGACCCATGTACATTCTTGTAGTGCCCCACCTTGTAGCATACATGGCAGGTGACATTGTTTTCCTGACACTGGGCTTTTGGGTATGACACCATCTTCCCTCACCTCCCACACTGATTCTGTGTGTCCTTTCCCTGGTGAGATGTCTCCCTACATCTCTGATCCCACATTCCTTTTGGAGTAGGATTGGGTTTGTTCAGACTCCTGTTGGTGGAGAATTGTCTGCTCTGCATAGTGTCCAGCTGTAGGGTGCTACCCTTTACCCCTCGGCCTGTCACTGATCTGAGATCCGACTGTTGTTCCTGTACAGTCTCACTCTGTTGGGCCATCGTGACCATCTTCTCCAGCGTGAAGTTGTTGTCCAGCTGCATGCATTCGGCCAATCTGCTGTCTCAGAACCCCATGACATTTAGGTTTCAGATCACTTTGTCACATAGGTACCAATAGCTACAGTGCTCTGTTGGGACATACAATGTTGTAATGAACTCATCAATGGGTTTGCCTGCTTCCTGCATGCATGTGTTACATTGGCCCTTTCATAGGCACCATTTCATCCTCTGCTGTCTGAATCAGCTGCTGCTGTTGCTGAGATTGCACCCACTTCCATATGGCTGCAAGCTTTTGAAGTAGCTAGACACTTCCCCAGCAGTTTGTCCACCATTGCTGCTGGCTGGAGGGAGTCATAGTTCTGAAACAGATAGGTAGCTAGCTGGTGGAACAGTTTGTAGGCAGGTAGGTGAGAGAACAAACAAACATGCAGGGTGGAGACAACAATCAGACCAAGAAGTATGTTGCAGGACTGGATACCCATATAACAGACAAAGTACAGTGAAAAAGAAAACTCAGCCAGAGAGATGAAGTGCAACTGCTAGAGCCCGACACACTTCAGAAACTCCTCACTCTGCTCTCACACTCAGCTGTTGCCACCTAGAGTGCAGACATTTGCATACATTTTTTTTTTGGGGGGGGGGTTGCACTTCCTGGGAGTGAGTTTATACATTCTATTTTTTCCTCCTTATTCAGTCGGCCAGGCTAATTTTTAGAGCACCCCAAACCCTTTATTTAACGCCTACTAGAGCAGATGCTACTGTGCCCCTAGATACCCACTGCCAGTCCTATCATATACTGTCGTAGCCTGATCCCTCTAAGTAGGGTGGGCTGGCTCTTGATGTTACCGCTTGGGACTAGAGCTTGCCAGAACTTTCCCAACTTGAGGGGTTGTGGAGGAGGAGGAGGAGGAGATGCCACAATTGTATGGGAAGAGCACAGCAGCAGCAGCAGCCACCTGAGCATCCCAGTTGCTTCCATCAATGTTCCGTCCCCCATTTCCCACTCTAACCACAAGACTGGAGGTATAATGTCACAGCATCATATGGCAGCATCTTGTATCACTCTGGTGACAGGATTTCTCCCTCTCGCAATCTGGAGCTAACTTTTTCTTCATGTACCACTCCCTAGCAAACAGGTGCAATGACGGGGGAATCCGCCCTTCCAAAGGCAGCAGGCATCCATGATGGACACTTAGCACTGCCTCAGCTGCATGATGGGTTCCAGTTCAGGCTTAGGGCAAGATCTCTGGTCATTAGCTTGATGGGCAGAAACACTTACTAATTACTGTTAGGCAATTGTGTAAAGAGAAAACAATTCCTAGTCCACACTGACTGCTGTCTTTCATGAAATTATTAAATCTGCTGTTCACCACTAACCAATTTTATTATTGAAAGTAAAATGAAGATATGTGTTATATGTTTGCAGCTGAGCTCCATAGTCTAGCCCTTGTGTCCCACAGCTATATATCTTCCTTGCTGGACTCAGCTATACTGTGAATAGTGCTGAGACCATATTTAGTGGAAAAGGACTGCTTCTTGTTCTCTTATGGAGTGCTAGGACTCTTTTACACAGCTGTGACAAAGCTAGTGTCGGAATCATGGGACTTACAGGGGTACCACCACACCTTTTCTGAGGTGAGCCCAAGTAGTTAATTTGCTTACCAGATATATATATATATACACAAATGGATTCTTTTGTCTCAGTGGTCCAACCTGATCATCAAAATTCAAAAGATATACTAGCCTATAAGTCGATGTCACATTTAAGTAAACCACCTTTATATATCAATTTTAGCAAATTTTCAGACATAAATTTGTTGCCCACATTGATGCAAAATGCATTTTGTGACCAACATTGGGCACAGAATCTGGTTTGGCATCTAGAACAGGACACATCATCTGGTCATGCAGTTGTAAACGCTGCAAAACCTTGAGATAAGTTCATCTTGCACATATAGTATGTCGAGTCCCCTTCCTGGAGATCTGTTTTTAGCACCAAAAACTAGATGTACAGTGTATCCAAGTACAGTATGTGCAGCATAGCAGAAAAGGGGGATTTTGTTTTAGGGACAGAGCTCCTATTGATCTCACTGCTCCAAGAATGTAATTTTCTTCAACACTGTATATAGGATTTAAGAAGTGCTTTGCCATTTCTAATTTCTGTGATACTAGGGCTCTGAGTTTTAATTTCAGATGCTTGTCATTATTAATAACTAAAGACAATCAAGCTTCCTCCTTTCCAAATAGCCTGCTTAATATAAAAATTCAGGTTATCCATCATCGGGGAAACGAGTTTAATAAAATCACAAATGACCTGTCAGTAGAGTGAGAGTTGCAACATTGTCTTTTTTTTTCTCATACTTTTCAGTATGGAATCAGAGTATTTCATGTTGATCACTTGATTGGCTGCAGTGGGACTCTTTAAAAATACAAAAAATTGGAAATCCAGTACAAATCAAACTTATTCTGTCATCAATCATGTGCCTAGGGTATTATCTGAGGTTTTTACTCAGAAAGATGCCATTAAAAGTTGCGGAAATTAATTGCTGCCGTTGAATGTAATGGCTACTTCTGACATATTTGCTCAAATTTAAAGAAAAATTATGGATAGGGCAAATTCCTTGAGGAATTTTTATGGATGTCTGCTTTGCTCTGCTATTGTTTATTGCAAATGTTATTACTTTGATCTATTGCCCTATCATGTTTTGTCTATAGTGGTCTGCTGTTTGCAGCATATAACAACTGAGGGGTTCAGTCACAGTTTTAAGCTGCTTTCATTGTTAGAATTCCTCCCAGCATTTGTGTAGTTACTGATACTGTAGGTATAGATAATCATGCAATGGTGCATTCTGTAAATAGCAAGTACAAGCAACTCTTATTTCTGCTCACATGCGACCCCTTTTAAGCAGGCACTGTGAGTCCTAATTATTTTCTTTATCATTTTGTTTTGCTTGCAAATAGGACACAGCATTTTTAGATTCTCTTTTTAGCATGAGACATCTTTTTTTGTTTTTTTGAAAGAGAAAGTTCACATGTATTTGTTGGTGCACCACTGTAGTTTCAAACTAGGAGCTGTTGATACCAACCCCCCAAAAAAACACATTTCTAACGGCATATTCCTCAAAGATCACAGAGTTACACACCAAAGGCAAGTATCCAGATGCAGTCTCCTCCCACACATGTGATGTCTGCACTAGTGGCGACTCACGTCCCCCAAAACATGTATGGAGGGGCCGGAGGTGGGTCATGGGTGGAGTGTGACAAATGGATGCACTACCAGGCACTAGAGTGGATCTCCTGTGGATTGTGGGATGTGGCATTTCTTCAATGACTACTATATCCCTTTGAGGGAAATTAGTTTTAGAAAAAATGGAAACTGTTATGCAGCCTCTAGCCCTCAATACCAGCTCAAATTGCTTGTGGCAGCTGACCCTGGGTAAAGTCATGCCTCAGTATGGTCCACTGAGCATGGCAAAACAGTTACCCAGAAAGTATGCTAGCATCACTATAACTCCTTCATAGTTTAATGCCCTTTTCTCCTCTTAATTAGTATAATTCTGCTGCATTCTGCATTCCCTCTCTCGGCCGGATTTTTACAACAGTTATGTGAGCGAATGTCCCTTCCCTGAAGCGTACTCCTGTCACCACCACACGTATAGTGGTATGGATTAGGTTGGTCAGGCCTCACCGGAGGACACATAAGGGACTGTAAATATGCAGAAGTCTCTGTTTATCGGAAGCCTCCCATGCCTATGCAGCTCTGTGTGGGTGTAGAAATCCTCTGCATATGTCTGTGGACTGGGCACTAAAGCTGTAAAGCTGTTTATGAAAACATAAAAGTTATTTAATCACATCAATTTCTCTTGGGTTTTATCCAGCAATTTAATTTAAGTTGCTTCTGACATTTTACCAATGATCTTATAAGCATGTTAAATGGAATGAGAAAGCAGTTTGTCTCTATAAACATAGGATAGTATTTAAGTCTTTTTGTGAAACCTTAAATACAAAATACTTCCTCTATTTTCTTTTGTAGTGAATCTGATCACTTGTGAAAAGTTCCAACTTGACAGAATTGAAGTTTTTGATTTTTCTGTCACAGTGGGCAAAGGGCATACTCTCTTACATGACAGTTCGCTCCTGTTAAGTCTGGCTGTCTCCTCTCAAGGACTCCCTCTTGCTCTTTCACTAACTCCACCTGTGTAATATATTATATATTTATGTCTTTTAAATGGTATAGTTGCCTCCAAGTGCTACTTGCTTTCAGGACAGCTGACCCTTTGCCTGTAGCTCTCCTGTGGCTTAACTGTTGTGCACTCCAAGTTCTGAGCATACAGTACATGTGGGGGGAAATCCACTTTATGTGTTTTTCCGCACACTGGTAGTCATCTGATTTCACTCTGTAGAGTGTCTTGAGCATCTTGGATGGCAGTAAAACATCAGCTTCTTAGCAACTCCAGGCAGACAACATATCACTGAGTTTAAAACAAGCATTTGTCAATGCGAATGATTGCTTGCTGGCATTGGCATTGGTAGTGTAAGTTACAGAGCTGCATAATAGGAATGGCAGTGAAGTATTGAACTAACGCCAACCCTCACCCCACTCTGCAGAGACTGAAAGGCATTGAGGGTGTGTCTTTGGGTCATCAGCCATAACACTTATGCCATTCCACCTCACTCCTACCCTGCAGACACAGACAGGTGTCACTGTGTGCTTGGTGTCTTCGGCCCTTATGTCCAACCCATTTCAAGGAAATAAGCTGAGATGGGTGCAGTATAGGAGAATGGGGTGAAGCGTTAGGGCTGAAGACCCCAAGGCACACCTTGATGCCTCATCAGTGGCTGTAGGGTGGGGCAGAATGCTGTGAGCATTATGGCCGATGAACTCAAGTCACACCCCCGAAGCCTGTCAGTCTCTACAGGGTGGGCATTACAGATGGAAACCTTAACGCCCCGGGCGTTTGTTGGTATTTTCGCACCAGATTTTCAAAATGGGCTTTTTGGGACCCTATGTCATGAACAGTGGCACTATCATTTCATTACTCAATCCTGAAAGGTGATTTCACAGAGCAACTATGCCATTCGGTGCCACAGATGCGGAAACACATTTTGGGCAGGATATGAAAATGACAGCTGTACTGTTCATGAGGAGATGAGAAAATGTCAAGATTGGAAAATCTGGAGGAAAATATGAAAATCTTAAGCTGCAGCGCATGTGAGAAACCATGCAACGCACACCCATAACGGTCATTTTTTTTTGGAATTTTTTCACCAGTTTTTAACATGGGCGTTTTGGGACCTCCCCTCATGAAGAGTGGCACTGTGATTTTGTTAATCCATCCCAGAAGTTGAATTTCACACAGCAACTGTGCCATTCTGCGCCACAGGTGCGAAAATACATTTTGGGCAGGATATGAACAATGACAGCTATACTGTTCATACAGAGGTGTTAAAAAATGGCAATGTTGAAAATCTGGAGGAAAATATTAGGGCTCCAAGTGTGCTACATGAGTTTATGGGGGCATGATGCCGATGGGAATTAACACTCGGCCGGCAAGCTTGGGGAGGGGATAGCTATACTGTTCATACAGAGGTGTTAAAAAATGGCAATGTTGAAAATCTGGAGAGAAAATATTAAAAATTGGCGAAGTTACGAGTGTGAGTAGAAAATGCTCAATGCACGCATGTAACATGGTCATTTTTTGGAATCTTTTTACCAAATGTTCAACATGGGCTTTTTGGGACCCCACCTTATGAACAGTGGTACTGTCATTTTGTTAATCAGTCCCAAAAGGTTAGTCTGTACAGTGACTGAGAAATTACCTTCGGGACCAAGAAACAAATGACAGTGATGTGTTCATGAGGTGGAGTCCCAAGAATTCCATGTTGAAAATTTGGGGTGAAAATTCCTAAAATGGCTGCAATATCAGCCTAGTTGAACCCCGCCCCCCATTGATTCCCATCACAGCACTTACTTGATTCCTCAGTTCTTAGTTTGGCTTTGAAGAGTCCAGATGCATCCAGGTCCAGAGAAGATCACTGCTCCCGAACTTTGGAGGGTAAGTATGGGTGCGGGGAAGTGGGTGCACAGAGGTCAGGTTGTGGTGGGTGAGAGGGGACTTGGGAGACCACGCTGGAAGGTTTTCTTTTTTACAGTTTAACAAACAAATACTCTGGGGGACCATTTTCTTTATTTATAGGTGAAAAAAAGAAAAAAAAACTTGGGCACACTAGGCTCCCAGTATGCTACAGTGTGGTTGTGGGGAAGGAGAGTACATGCTGACATGGGGATTGGGCACCCCTGAGGTTGGCTTTGCAAGAGTGTGTGGTCGGTGGCAGGGGATGCCATTGTGGAAAGGCGTGCTGCAGTTTCATTTACTGAAATGTTTCACCAGAAAAGGCATACCGAACAACTGCTCATAACTCCAGCCATGTGCATTACTGTGCACTGTAATGCGATGGCCAGAGACTTCTCATCTGCCGCTGCAATGATGAAACTGCACCTGATTGCAGCAGCAGATTTGTTTCAACTCTTTGGCTGTCTTTGAAGTTTGCTGTCATCGCCAGCATGCTCACTGATTGGTGGCTGAGGGACACACCCACTAAATCCTCCCCTGCATTGGCCCCAACACTGACACACCTCTGAAAAGTTCTTACATATAAGATGTTTCTTGCCCATGCGTGCAAGCAAACATAATAAGTGCATTTATTTAGGTAGTGAACTATGTATAATAGATAGAGGTCTCCATTATTCATTCAAGGAGTTAATAGTATATATTACAGCAGTTTCCAATCTCTAAACCTCAGCCTCTCATCAGAGACTGTCTGTGTGTGGGAGTGTGTGTGCGAGTGCTCTGAATGCCCCAGAATAGTCTTACTGATTAACTTAATTGAGACTTGCACACTGCATGGTGCTGGGTTATGGAGGACCACTGCTGCATGCTGACAACAGTTCATGCCTCAATCCTAGGACATAAGGAATGAAGGCCAACTAGGAGGGTTAAGAGCAACTGCAGACTCTCTGATCTTCTGTGGGTGGGTTCCCAGGTGGTAGTCATGTAGCAACACCTAGTGGAGTCTGTGGAGTTCTGTAGATAGTGCAGGTGACCATGCAGTGTCCTGCATCTTCCATAGGCCAGTCATGAGTGTACTCTGTGACAGATTAGGGTGCTAGAGAGGGGAAAGACATGGGAAACAATCTCCCTCACTGTAGCAAGATGGTTGTGCTTTATGGAGGGCCACCCATTTTCACTGAGCACGTGAACATGCCAGCTCCTCCCCCATGAACCACACTGCGGTCAACTCTGGATGTATGCTCCATGGGATGGAGATCTGCCTCAGGAGTTAAGCCAAGAAAGAACATGGCTGTGGCATGAATAGAGAGAGTCTGATCTGTTAGGAACACCAGCCCTGGTAGAAAACTCTTGGGAGAGGAAGCAGATCAAGTACAGGCAGCCACATAAATGCAGCTCTAGAGGAATAACTGTCTTATCAAACTGGGAAACATCATCAGGTAATACAAATGTGAAATTGGGGAAGAGAGGAGGAGGAGGATGATGAAGTAATCAGTATGGAGGAGGACAGTGACTGGATACTGGTGAAACCTGTCAAAGTGGCGAAAAGAGGAAGGAGGGCAAACATGTTTGGAAAAGAAACCCTTGCCCTGAACAATGGTTTAAGAAACAGATCTGTGACACTGGCTGGAGGAGGCAATGAGAGTGAAAATCCATCAGCTTTTCCAGCCAAAGATGGAGGCATAAGACAGAGGGCCCGGTTTTCAAAGTCACCTGCATTGGACGCAGCTTGTGGCACAGTAGGGGGCTGTGTCCAATGCAGCTGTGGCAAGGGCAGAAGTAGCTATTTTAGAAGGTTTGCCACAATTTGTCACTTACGGCAAACCTTCTGGACTATATGTGGTCCTATACCAAGATGAGTGGTGCAGTGAGAGGTTGTGGCGCAGGGCCCGGACACATCCCCGAACTAGTGCCAGTGGGCACTCCATGTGCCCCAAGGAGCAGCAAGCCTGAAACCGGGCCATGGAAGGGGCAGCAGATGCCAGGCTGTGGCACTGGGCCTGTTAAGTCCTAGGGCACTGTCCTACTACCCCTCACTCCTGAACGCCTGTGCCATTTGTGCTGAATGCCTGCTATGGCAGGCTATTACTAACTCCCACATTCCCGGTGCTATAGTGACACCCCTCTCGTGATCCCCAGTTACCCCCAACAACAATGACAATATCCTCCCCTGAGTGACAGCGCCACCCTCATCCATTATCAACCAGAATAAACAATACAAAGTTAAAACATAGCATGAGTCATTCACCCTGGTAGTCTATTGGACCACCCCACCCCTGACAGAGCAATATCACCGCCTTGCTCTACCACCCCAACTTGCAACTGGCAGTACCTCTGCATACCACTACAGCCAGCTGCAGAATGGGATTGCACAGACCGTGTTACAGTACAGTTACGCAGTCTGTACAACTGCATTCTATGGCAGGACATGGTGGTGTACAGAGGGTATTGCTAGTAGCAGAAGCCAGTCAGGGACAGTGGAGGGAGGGAGCGGGGTTGGTGACACTGCCTGTTGGGGAGGGTGCGTGGGGTCACTAGACTACTAGGGTGAATGACTGGTGCTGTGTTTTAACTTTGTATTGTTTTATTCCAGGTGATTGTGGATGGGGGTGGCACCATCACTCGTGGGGAAATTGCCATTGATGTTGGGAGTAATCAAGAATCACAGGGAGGGTGCACTACAATACCAATATCAGGGCACCTGATGGGTATGGGGGTAGGTGGCTTTAGCGCTGTACTGTCCGGACACAGGGGTGCCCATTGGGTTGGATGCCACCCTATGCACCATCATGCTGGGTGCCACATGCTGGGAGTGGGTTGTCAGTTCCCATCCAAGCCCCCAGTACCATGTCCTGCCCCTGGTGTGCCCCTACAGGCACCAGTCCCACATTAGCCCATTGGCACAAGCCAGTTAGACCACCTCCTGGATGGTCTAACTGGCGGCCCCTCCCGTGTCCATGGTGGGGGCTTCCAAAATCCCATACAAGGGGATGTGGCAGGCCCACCGTGGCGCAAGCCCACTTATAACCTGGTGCCCAGGGTTGTTGGATGCAACCCTATCGCAAGTGGGCTTGGACGCAGCTGTATCTGACACAGATGCAAGCTGTGTTTGAAAATCCCATTTGATGCAAGTTGTGCCGCAAATCACAACTTGCGTCAAACACCTTTGCCGCAAGTCCCCTGTGCCGCCACATCTCCTTCTAAAATTGGGCCCAGAATGTGTTACAGGAGACTATTATTAGGTATACAGATAAAGTGGTATGCTGTGGTAACAAAAATCTCTATCATGGTGACCTGCCTGCCTGCCTTGTGCTAAAATCAAAAATGTTAGAGCAAACTTACAGGGCATACTGAGGCATGCTAGAGAAAATCCCAAAGTCATTGTATACACTGGACATCGGGGAATAATTTGAGGTAGCTATCAAAAGTGAATTTTCTAAAGCTGGGGGATGAGTTAAAAAGGAGGGAATGTACCCCAAATTTTCTGTCCCACGGGCTTCCACCAGACAACAAGACATTTTTAAAATAAATGCTTGGTTATGTGATGAGACCTTTTAACAGGATATGTCTTTGCTAAAGCAGTGGGGCATATTTCACAGGATAAAGCACCTCTTTTCCAAAGGTGGAATTCATCTGAGTATGTTAGGGGCAAACATACTTGCAGGAAGATTTAGACAAATGCTGCAAAAGGATTTGAACTAAAATATGGGGGTGATAGGGGTAACACTAAAAGGGAGAGACTATCAACTAAGGAAAATTGATCCAACAAATGTGAACTCTTCGTTACAGTATATCATTAAACACTAGAAGCCTTGTAAACAAATTGGATAACTTTAAAGTCCTTATTGCAGAAATAAATTCTGACATATTGGCTATTACTGAAGCAGGGAAGTACATGGTTATGTCCTGTTCCATAAGGATCGGAAGGACCGAAGGGGAGGTGGTTTAGCATTACTGTATATCTCAAGGAGGAACTTAAAAATTCTGAAATCCATGACATAATTACCATCTCATTAGAAACTCCCTGGGTCTCAAGTAAGCAATAATACCTGACAGGGCGGGCAGTATTGGGGTATACCAGACCATCCAGGGGCGTAATGAGGCCCAACGCTGCAGGTGGAGGGCCTTATATCCCCTGGAAAGTCCGATATTCCTCAATACCACCCACCTTGGAGGGTATTATTGCACTTAGAAAATGGGTCAATGTTTCTTATATGTTTGGAGAAAAATTATGTTAAATGTTGAACCTTTTAGTTTTATGATTTTTTTTGCTAATAAAATAGTTCCTCCACCTGTATTGAATAATGTTTTTTATTTTAAAAACATGAGGACTTTTGTCTTACTGCAGCCTCCATAGTTGTAGGTGGTTGTCATTGTAACCTCCCACACACACACACACACACACACACACAGGGATTCATGTTAAACACTTCAGTTTGCTTTCAGTAGTGTGTAATATTTATATTTTTTCATATTCATTGATTTGTTCCTCTGTACTTTGATGGGGGAATCTGGAGTAGGAGCAGTACTGGCGGTTAGGCGAAACAGGATACAATGCAAAGTAAGGCTGTGTGGAGGTACCTTAGATTTTTGTTTTCTGTTGTCAGCTCCATTTATATTTGTGGCAGTAAGATGGGCTCCATTTAAAAAAAAACTACGTGTCGGGGAATTGGCAGTGGCACAGTATGGCAGGCAGCGCCGGCAAGCAGCATTTGTGCATTTTGTTGTTATGCAGAGGCTCTCGCTGCACTGCTATTTTGAAAGCCGCAGTGCTGAGTCTGTCAACTGATGTGAAACCATTCCAATTGATGGCTTCCCATTTGTTTCATAAATTTTTTTATATGTGTGGCTAACTGCTTATTGATAATTAATGAAGACAGGGGGGCTTGGTTATCACGAGTCAGTTAGGAAGTCTCTCTCTAACGAAGAGAAAAACAAATGGCAGCTAGCTAGTTTGAACATTCGGTGGCCCAAAGATACCCTAAGCAATGGGGCTTCCCAAATGAGAACTTGTTTTTCACTGGGTTCTATTCAAAATACCCAATTAATATGTTAGAATCCTAGCCAATCAGAAGACTAGGATTTCATTTCCCATTTTCTAATAAGTAACATCAAAGCACAAAACTGATAATAGGAGCAGTTTATATCCTATCTAATATTAATAAAGACCAGTTTAGCCATATATGCAGGAATTATCATACATACATTAGTTTGGTTTGAGGAGATGTGCTTATCTTGGGAGGCATCAATCAGCCAGACATTGACTGTCATAACCTGGTATCAACTGTTCACAGGAAAACATTCCTGGATGCAGTGTTGGGTAAGTTACTTTTTCTATTACTTTCTATTACTTTTGAAAACTTGTTCCAGAAAGCTCTGTGCAGTCACTAGCAAGGATGGAGAAGTACTGGAAGATGTAATACACCTTACAGTTACATTTACTTATGTATTTTTATATAAAAGAAATACGTAACTGTAACTGATTACATTTACTTGAAAGTAACTAAACTATTACTTTTACTTTCAAAAATTAATCTGTTATAGTTATTTATTATTTTGTATGGTTTTGTATTAAAAGAAATAAGTAACTATAATTGTAGGGTATTACTTTTCTAGTACTCTCCATCCTTGCTAGTGACTGCACAGAGCTTCCTGAACAAGTTTCCAAATATGATAGAAAGTAATAGAAAAAGTAACTTACCCAACACTGCCAGGATGTAACTAGGAAATGTAGTCCAACCCAGATCACCAAGCATAATACTAGGGGAGATAACATTCTTGATTTAGCACTTACAAACTGCATTAATCATTATTCCAACAAAATAAGCAGTCCCCTCGAGTTGAGTGACCACTCAGTAGTGATGTTAAAAATAGGTAGAATTACCTACCATAATAATGGCAAAACTATCCACTACTACTTCAAAAAAAAATGAGGGAGGACTTTGCTAGATGGAACTGGAAAAAAGACATGGAAAATACTTGGTAATTATTGTTACTCAAGAACCTGGGCTGGTAGTATACCCTGGAAGTTAATCATGAGTTGGGAATGAGTTTATTACATCCAGCAGACCTGGGTTTAAGTCCCACAACCTCCACTTGCATACTCTGTGACTCTAAGCAACTCACTTAACCTCCCCAGTTCTCCCATGTCACCCCTGAAAACAGGCACGTAGCCTAATGGGCTTACACAGTTACCAAAGAATAATCAACATATTTTACATACAGTTTAAGTATGTACTGCACTAACCAGTGTATGGCAAGGAAGGTAAAATCCACCTGATAAGAGCATAAGAAAAATGTCAGCAGATGGGGACCAATGGTCCATCTAATCTGCCCAAAGGTGGCTACCCCCATTATATTTTTTTTCTAAGTTGCCACATTGCCTGTCCCAAGCAAGTTTGAATTCCCTTACTTGTCTTTGATGCCACCACTTCTGGTAGCAGGATGTTCCATGGATCTATCACTCTCTCAAGGAAAAGTACTTTCTAGAGTTGCTTTTAAACTTGCCTCCCACCAAACACAAGTTGTGCCCTCTTGTACATGCCACCGTGTTTTCCTGGAAGCAGTTTTCCTTCTGAGTTGTGTTAATTCCCTTGATGTATGTAAATGTTTCTATCATGTCCCCCCTGTTTCTTCTCTGTTCCAGAGAGAATAAATTCAGCTCTTTGAGTCTTGTCTCACATGGCTCATGATGTAGTCCCTGCACCATCTTTGTGGCCCTTCTCTGCACCGTCTCCAGATGGCCGATATCCTTTATTAGGTGAGGCCTCCAGAACTGGACACAGTACTCGAACTGTGGCCTCACCAAGGATCTGTAGCGAGGCATGATAACTTCCTGCTTTGTGCTCATAATACCCCTTCCTATGCATCCGAGGATGCCACTTGCATTCTGCACTGCTTTATTGCATTGTTTTCCTACCTTTAAGTCGTTGGTAATGATCACGCCTAGATCCTGTTCCATCTTTGTCTCCTCTAATTGATGCCCTTCTAGTACATACTTTTTTTCCTGGGTTCTGCTTCCTCAAGTGCATTACCTTACACTTCTTGGCATTAAATTTTAGCTGGCAATTTCTGGACCATTCTTCCAGTCTCCTTAGGTCAGCTTCCATACCTAATGCCCCCTCTAGTGTACCCACCCTGTTGCAGAGCTTTATTTCATCTGCAAACAGGCAAACCTTCCCCTCCAGTTCATCAGTGATGTCACTGATGAATATGTTGAAGAGGGCTGGACCCAGCAACAATCCCTGTGGAATTCCACTGGTCATATCTTCCCTTCCTTGATAATGCCCCATTGGCCAAAACTCTCTGGGTCCTATTCTGCAGCCAGTTTCTAATCCAGTTTACTATTTTCTGTCTGACTTCTGTGTGTTCTAGTTTGTTAGCAAGTCTCCTGTGGGACAGGTGTCAAAGGCTTTGCTGAAGTCTAGGTACACCATGTCCATAGCCCCACCCTGGTCCACTGTTCTGGTAACCCAATTGAAGAAATCAATCATGTTTGTCGGCACGAGCACGTATGTGAAGCATGCTGTTTGGGGTCGAGTTTTCCAGTTTCTGCTTAGGTAGTCAACTCATTCTCCTTTTGTAATGTCTTCATAATTTTTCCACTATAGAGATCAGGTTGACTGGGTGGTAGTTTCTGCCTCTTCCTTGCTTCCACTTTTGTGCAAGGGCACAGCTGTTGCCCTTTTTCAGTCTTGAGGTACTCTGCTGCTTTCAGAGATAGATTGAACAGCTCAAGCTAGTGGTGCAGCTATTTCTTCCTGAAGCTCTTTTTAGTATTCTGGAGTGAATACCATCTTGGCCCCATGTATGGGTGGGCAAGCCGAAATTTTTCATGAAGCCAAGCCAGGCCGGGCCAGGGTCTGGCTTGACTCTGAGCAAAACCACAGAGCTAAGCCCTGGCTGCTGCAGGTTTGTTCTCACGTAGCAGTTACATGTTCGATGCTACACTAACTGCTCAGGCTGACAGAAATGCTTACTTTGATCACAGTTGGCTTGGCTTGACGCCGGCTCTTAATTGCTTGTAGAGGTCGAGCCAAGCACAGACACCAAGCTTCTTGGAGCTCTAACTGCTCTGGCTTGCCCGCCTCAGCCCCATGGCTTTATCCACCTTAAGTTTGCTTAGCTCTTCTAAGACCCTCTCTTTCATGAAGGGCTTGTGTCTGCCCCATCACTATCCTGCTCAGTCTTACTTAATGTACTGTAGGTCCTTTGACAATAGCTTCTATTGTGAAGACTGAGCAGAAGAATTTGTTTAACAACTCTGCTTTGTCTTTTATCTTTCTAATAGCTGGCCCTCCTTGTTGCTAGTTGGACTATTCCTCCTTTACTCTTCCTTTTATGTTTGTTTGCCTGCTATGCAAGAAACATCATGTAGCAGCTAAGAGGGAAGTGGGTTGTGGAGGCATGGCATTGTGACAGCCAACGGAGGCATTGCATTTGGGGCTTGGCATGGTGGACTCAATGGAGGCACAGTGTGCTAATGACACTGGCTTCCAAAAGTGCCACCAACTTGTAATGATTTCGCTGCAGCAATCAGGGACCACCTCATCATTGCAGTGTCAGCCATTCCGCTGCAATGAGGGAGTGACCCATCATTGCAGGAAGGAACATTACATAGTATAATAGTGTTTGTGAACATGACGGTGGCTTGCCGCCGCATTCACAAACAATATTATTCATCCCCCACTGCCGAGGGGGTGCCCCCCAAAACAGTTTTTGTTTGCTGACGGGGGCCCCAATCTCTGTCAGCTTCAGTCCCCCATCCCAGTTTAATTTGCCGATGGGGGAGCCCACTCCCCGACAGCATAATGTTCCCCATCCCAGTTTAATTTGTCAATGGGGGAGCCCACTCCCCATCAGCATAATGTCCCCCCCACAAAAAGTAGGTTTGTGCCGAGGGGGGTGCCCAATCCCTCGGCTCTTGCGCCTGATATATGCTGATGGGGGTGCCCAATCCCCATTGGCTACAGCTGCCACCTCAGAAAAAATACTTGGTTGGCATGCAGGAGCCCATCCTGCATGCCAAATGTCCTTTAAAAAAAAAAAAACTGTCCTCGTTGTTTTTTTTTATACCTGTAAATCAGAAACGGTCCCTCATTGAGTCCGTGGCCCAGCCCCCAACTCACACCCACCCTCTACGCACCCTGCCCCACACACCCCTCACCCCATACTTACCTCTGGAGCCCAGCGTGACAATCTTTGATAGACCGGAAACACGTCTGCACTCTTCAAAGCCGACCGTGAACTGAAGAAATGCCGGTAATCTATATAATGGCATAAATAGGATTTTTTCAGCTTTGGTGCATATAGTATCTCAGGCATTTTTGGGAATTTTGGCACCAAATTTTCAACATGGGGTTATTGGGACCCCTCCTCATGAATTCAGCCAGTGTCATGGCATTATTCAGTCCTGAAAGGTGATTTCATGGCCACTGTGTGGAATCACCTTTTGGGACCAATTAAAGAAATGACAGTGCCAGTGTTCATCAGGTGGCCTCTCAAAAAGTCTATTTTGCAAATTTGGTGGGAAAAATCCAAGAAATTACTGTTTTACGAGTATGTGTTGCGCAGTTGCTATGCATGCTTGTAACTTCGCAAATTTGCAATATTTTCAATCCAGATCAACATGGCCATTTTTCCACACCTCCTTATGAAAAGTGCAGTTGTAATTTTTCACACCCTGGCCGACATGTGTTTTAATACTCCAGGCGCAGAATAGCGCAGTCGCTGTCGGAAATCAGTGTTCGGGATATATTACAAAAATCACAGTGACACTGTTCATGAGCAGAGGTCCTAAAATGCCTATGTTGAAAATTTTGTGGCGAAAGTCCATAAAATGACTGCTTTATGAGCGTGTATTGCACAGTTTCCATGCACGCTTGTAAATTTAGACATTTGTAATATTTTCACTACAGATTTTCAACATTGCTATTTTTCCACACCTCCTTATGCAGAGTACAGCTGTCATTTTTCACATCCTGGTTGAAATATGTTTTTGCACTTCCGGCGCAGAATAGCGTGGTCGCTGTGGGAAATCAGTGTTCGGGACACATTAAGAAAATCACAGTAATACTGTTCATGAGCAGAGGTCCTAAAATGCCTATGTTAAAAATTTGGTGACAAAAGCAAAAAATGACTATGTTATGCACATGCGTTGAGCAGTTTCCACATATGCTCAAAAGTGTGAGCTTTTTTAATATTACTACTAAAGATTTTCAACATGGCCATCTCTTCACACCTCCCTATGGATGGTACAGCTGTCATTCTTCACATCCTGCCTGATCTGTGTTTTCGTACATGAGGCACAGAATGGCACGGTGGCTGTTGGAACTCAAAGTTCGGGACACATTGACAAAATTACACTGCCACTCTTCATGAGAAGAGGTCCCAAATGCTTTCATGAGGTGAGTTACAAAAAGGCCATGTTTGAAAATTTGTAGTGCAAATACCAACAAACGCCCGAGGCATTAGGGTTTCTAACCATAACATCCCACCCTGTACAGACTGACAGGCATCGAGGTGTGCCTTTGGATTGCCGACTGTACTGCTCATGCCATCCCACCCCCACCCCCCAGCCACTGACAGGCATCGAGGTGTACCTTGGACTCTTCAGCCCCAGACTTCACCCCATTCTCCTATGCTGCACCCATTTCAGCGTATGTCCTTATGGAATGGGGTGACTGTAAAGCCAAACACCCCAAGCCACATCTCAACACGTGTCGGTGTCTGCAGAATAGGGTGACGTGACATGGCATGACCATCATGGGCGACGACCCAAAGATTTACCCCAATGCCTGTCTGTCTCTACAGGATGAAGGTGGGGTTAGCGCGTAGTGTAATACTTCATTGCCATTCCTATTCTGCATCTGTCTAACTTCTGCATTTCCAATGCTAATTCCAGGAAGCAAACATTCGGCATTTACAAATGCTTGTTTCTATTATGTATCTGTAGAAAGTTTTATCTCCTTTCATAAGCCCTGTGCTATTCTTCCCTCTGTTTAGGCTTTGGCTATATGAATTGATTTTCTGCCTCCCTGAGTTTGTTCCTATATACCTTCCTGTCTGTTTCTTCCTTTGTTTCCTTGTACAGCTTAAAAGCCTTCTTTTTTCCTTGATTTTGGTTGCTACTTCTTTGGAGAACCAGAGAGGGTTCTTCCTTCTTTTAGCTTTGGTGATCTGTCTTGTACATTGCTCAGTCACTGTATTTAAGACATTCTTTAAGTTCTCCCAGCAGTGTTCTGCATTCTCCTTGTTACTTGTGTCAAACATGATCTTGATCCTGGATTTCATTTTGGGAAAGTTTGCTTTCCTGAAATCAAGTATCTTGATTTATGTGTGACTTTTACCTTCCTCTTTATTTACTGATAACCAGACTGACCTATGGTCACTGGTCCCCAGATTGACACCCACATGAATGTCTGAAATCCTATTGCTGTGTGTGAGCACCATGTCCAGGGTTGTTTTGTCTCTGGTGGGCGAGTCTGCCAACTGATTTAGACCTACCCCCGCAGCCTGAACAGGAATTCTCTGCTCCGCTCTGTGGCTACTGTGTATGAGGTATGTGTATGATACTCAGATTAGTGCACCTTTCAACTAGTACAAAAAGAGCATGATATAATAGCATCCCAGTAAAGGAAGGACCACCCAGAAGACCACAATCGAAAACCACACTAAAATAAAATAAACTCTGAGCCATGCATGCTGTTTTTGACTACGCAATTTTTGACCACGGTGATTCCTTCTCAATCTTGATCGGTTACCTATAAAAAGTACAGGAGAGGGTTAAAGAACTAAACCATGCAGTCAGAACAACAAAAGTGACTATGAGGGTAAGCTTGCTTCTGATAAACAAAATACTAAAGCCTTTTAGTTAACTAAACTCAAAGAGAATGAATAAGTCCCAGGTGGGTCCTTTCAAGATAGGAGATAAATAGGTTAAGAAGGAGAAGGATATTGCTGAGACCTTCAACCAATACTTTTGCTCTGTCTTTCAAAATAAATCTAAATTTGAGTGGGTAGGTGTCTGCTAGAGGAGTATTAGACATGATACAAGAAACTAGTATATATCCAGCATTCTGTAGTCTAAAAACAACTAAATCCACTGGACCTGATGGTATCTCACCATAGAAACAGAGGTTGACGGCAGATAAGGACCGCAAGGCCCATCCAGTCTGCCCATTTTTTCTACCTTATGAATGTGCCACACACCTTTACACTGTCAATGACCTATCTATCCAAATTTGTCTGTATTGCTCTCTTATGCCTATCCCATGCCTGTTTGAAGCCCTGCACTGTATTCATAGCCACCACTTCCTGAGGTAGGCTGTTCCCATGCATCCACCACTCTTTCTGTGAAAAAGAATTTCCTCACATTCCCCCTTAATCGGCCTCCCTGTATTCTCATGCTATGTCCTCTTGTCCTGCTATTTTTCTTCTATTTAAACATGTTAGACTCTTTCACATTGTTAATGTCCTTAAGGTGGTTGAATGTTTTGATCATATCACCTCTCTCCCTCCTTTGCTCAAGGGTATACATATTGAGTTCCGTTAATCTGTCCTCATAACATGTTTCTGATGCAGTCCCTGCACCATTTGGTTGCCTTTCTCTGGACTGCCTCAATTTTGGTTAATGTCCTTGTGAAGGTGTGGCCTCAGTACTGCATGCAGTACTGGATGGGGCCTAACCAGTGTCTTGTAAAGGGGATTATTACCTCCTCCTTCGACTTGTGATACCCCCTACTAATACACCCTAACATACCCCTAGCCTTACCTACTGCTTTAGAAGTCTGCTTGGATGATTTCAGGTCATCAGTGATGATGATGCCATTCTCTTTCTTCTTTGTGACTGCCGGCAACTCCTCCAGCCTGTAGGTGGCTTCAGGGGTTTCTCTTCCCTATGTGCATGATCTTGCACTTCTTTGCATTAAATCCCAGTTGCCACTCTTCAGACCATTTTGCTAGTTTATCAGATCTCTTCTCATTCTGCCACCCCATCTGGATCATCTACTCTGTTGCAGATCTTGGTGTCATCTGCAAACAGACAAGTTTTCACCTCTAGTCCATCTGCAATGTCACTAATGAAGATATTGAAGAGGACTGGCCTCAGGACTGATCCCTGAGGTACCCCACTTGTGACTTGCATCTCTTCTGACTGTATACCATTTACTACCACTCTCTGTTTTCTGCCTGTCAACCAGTTTGCCACCCAGTTGACCAACTTCTGCCCACCCCGAGCCTACCTAGCTTATTTATCAATCTTCTATGTGGAACAGTGTCAAAAGCTTTGCTGAAGTCAAGGTAGGCGACAACAACTGCTCCGCCTTGGTCCACCACTCTGGTTACCCAGTCAAAGAAGTCTATGAGATTAGTTTGACAGGACCTTCCTTTTGTAAACCCATGCTGTCTTGGATCCTGTGCCCCTATGGATTCCAGGTGTTGCACTATCCTTTCCTTAAGGGTGCCTCCATAATCTTGCCCACTACTGAGGTAAGACTGACTGGTCTGTAGTTCCCTGCCTCCTCCTGCTACCGCTCTTGTGGAGCGGGATCACATGAGCCCTTTTTCCAGTCTTCTGGGACCTCACCTGTGCTCAGAGACTCACTAAACAGTTTTGCTAATGGGTCTGCTAGTTCCACCCTTAGCTCCTTAGGTACCCTGGGATGTATGCCATCATGTCCCTTGTCTTGTCCACCCTGAGCTTAGGAACTTGTAGGACCCTTTCTTTGTGAAGGAAGTAGTGCTCACCTCCTCCCCGTGTCCATGATGCTGAGCTGTGGGCCCTGCCTACTTCTCTTCAGTAAATACTGAGCAAAAGTATCTATTTAGGATAGATGCTTTTACAGGGTCCTCCTCCTCACATGCCCCCTTTTCTCCTTTGAGCTTAGCAATACCCCCTCTGGACTTTCTCCTTTCACTAATGTATCCATAGAAAGTTTAGTCACCTTCTTTTACTGTTCTTGTTAGTGTTTCCTCCATTTGGGACTTTGTCTGCCTTACTGCCTTCCCTGCTTCCCTTAGGGCAGTTTGGTATACCTCCCTATCTTCATCCTGCTGTGTTCCCTGATATTTCCTGAAGGCCAGCTTTTTGGCTCTGATCTTTTCTGCTACTGTAGTTGAGAACCAAAGTGGTTTCTTCTTCTTTGCACTTCCTTTTCTGTCTAACACAATGGGATGTTGCTTCAAGTATTGCATCCTTAACGCTTGCCCACTTTGCCTATACTCCCTCACCTGTGTTTCTTTTTGCCAGGGCTAGCTTAACTCTGTTGGCCGTCTTATCAAAGTCAGCTCCTCTCAAGTCCCATATTTTGCCTCAGAATGGGATGATTTAGATGTAGTGGCCAAATTGAACTATACCATGTGATGTTCACTGGCCCCAGGTGACCTTCTACCTGGAGATCTGTGATCCCTTCCTGTTGGTCAGTACTAGATCTAGGATAGCCTTGTCTCTTGTGGGTTGTTGTACCAGTTGTTTGAGGCCCTCCCCATGCAGGGAATCCACCATGTGTCTAGTTCTGGCAGATGTTACTGCTGGTATTGATCAGTCTGTATCTGGCATGTTGAAGTCTCCCATTATCAGAACCTCACCTTTAGCTGTCATGTTTTGTATATCTTCTAACAGTAATGTGTCTGTGTCCGTCCCCTGGTCTGGGGGCCTGTAGACAACCCCACCATATACAGTTAAGGAACTGGCCTCAATTTTCACCACTCACTTGATGATCATATTTAACAAGTCACTAAATTCGGGAGAGGTGCCACCAGATTGGAAGTATTGGAGGTGGTACCTACAAAACAGGTAGTACGAATAATCCCCAAAATTATAGACCAGTTAGTATAGTAGTATCTCTGTAGTGGGGAAAATGATGGAAACTACAATCAAGGATATTATTATGACTGACTACAATTCATCTAGCTTCACTGATAGACTCTAACATGGATTTAGCAAGGGTGGCTTCCGTAACACAATTTATATCAGTGTTAAACCAGTGAGCAAAGCCTTAGATGAGGGCTTTCTGACATTATGCCTCATGACAAACTTATTTCCAAACTATAAACACAGTACATTGGGATAAATCTGGTAGTGGTCCACTGGCTAGAGAACTGGCTTTCTGGCCAGACTCAGACGATCAGGTTAAATGTGTTCTTTTCCATGAGGAGAGTGTCACTAGTGGGGTGCCCCAGGGTTCTGTTTTGGGTCCGCTGCTTTTTGGTTTGTTGCAGACTTGGGTTCCAACATTGGAAGCTGGTGTAACAAGTTAGCAGACTACACCAAAGCTGGAAGATAGAGTAAATGACTACAGAGAACACTGCAGCCTCCAGAGTGATCTGGATCTTATTTCCTGCTGGGCTGCGAGTGGGGAATGAGGTTTAGAAGAAAAGTGCACAACGATGCAGCTCCGGGTAAAACAACACGCATAGAAATTATTATCTGAAGGGTACTGCTAAAATGCTGCCACCTCATAAAAGATACAGGTATAAAACTTAACTATTCAGTAACTCTAACTTCCTATTGAACAACATCAGAAGACATTCTAGTCACAAATCTAAGTACTCCTCCTCATTTATGAGTCATACAATATATAAGACCAGTCACAGACTGCTGTTCTCAATGTGGGGGTCTAAACCAGGGTAACAGAAGCAAACTAGAAAGGATTCAGTGAAAAGCAAGCAAGTGCTGGTGGGACTAGAACATCTGCCATATGAGGATAAACTTCACACATATCTACACAGTCTACATAGGACATGTATTAGAGGGGACCTCTTATTATTTTATGATCTTCAGAAAGACCATGAGCTGTTTAATGATCTAAACATCACTTTTAGGAATGAAACTCATAATACCAGAAGCCACATGAAGCAAATTCAGAATACAAATAAAAAAAAATATATAGGAAACTGTATTATACACAGAGAATTATACAAATATGGAATGCTCTACTGGGAGAGAGATTTAGAAGCAGTACTATTGGTATTTTTAAACGTACACTGGATGCTTATATGGATGGGTGCCATTTAAACATTTTACTTAATTTTGAGGTAGTGTTAAATGGACATTCATATCTACTACTATCTCAGTTACTCCAAGTAATATAAAATGAATAAAAACTGATATAACCCCTGAACCAAATTGGGGTTACTAAAAGATTCCAGAAACAAAGGAGTTAAGGGTATAACTACAGTACAAAGATGTGCCCCTATAATAGGAGCTGAGAAGACTCAGCAACAGGAAATGGGAAAGGAGCTAAGAGAGAGAGAGAGAGAGAAAGGCAGGAAAGTTCTAATCAGTTTGAGTCTATAGTAGAGTCTAGAAGGAGACTGCAGCTGAAAGCAGCTGTCCCAGCCTTCAGGCTGGAACCAGGCCTCAGGAGCACTGGGTCAGGGTACCTGTTGGGCTTAGAGTGGTGGCAGTGCTCCAGGCCTGGAAAGGGGCAAATGTCCCATCAGGTTCAGTTTCCAGAGGGGCAGAAGAAGCAAGTTGGGGAGACAGATCCTGAAACCGAGTAGCAGAGCAAAGTCACTCCCAGAAGACTAAGTACAGTAGTGTTCTGTCCAGTATCAGGTTCCATTATGACTAAGGATATCATGATACTACTTATAACATAGCTGACCGGGTACCATCCCATGTAAGGTTTGCCAGTAGTTGTCTTAAGTTGTGTGCTTCTTTTCCCATCCACCACCAATGGAGAACATGCACAGCTGACTTAACAACCCGATAGTTGTGGAGACCCATGTGTGACAGAAGGCACTGTATTGGACTGACACTGGAGACAACTAAGAATTATAAACCTTGGATACCTTGGAAGTATGACTCGGAAACAGTTTTCAAGTGAAATAAAGGTACATTTTTCTGAGTTGTTCTTGCAAAGCATGACAGACACAGCTTGCAAAATAACAACAACAGTGGAAACAAGCCACTTAAATTGACTTTATGTTAAACTCTGTGCACATTTACTTTTTTCTGTTGCATTCTTCCCACAGGTCTGCACCTGCTAACCCCGGTAGTCTATACTTGACCCACCAGCCTTATAATATTACCAGTACCACCAGCACTAGGCCACCCCTTGGACCTCAGTCACTGCACTTTCTTTTTCAGACACCCTAAGTGCATGCAGTGGCTACTAGATTCAGATTTGTTTTATAAAATGCATGTATAAAAACATTCGATTGTTACACACAAAATGAAAATAAATGTTAAAAACATGGTTCAGCATATTAATACATGCCCCCTCTCCTCCCATACTCCCTACCCATAACCCCTACCTCCCCTATACCTGTCCCAGCTCTCTTAAAGCTGCCCACTGTCTTCAATGAGATTACTCTTCTGGCAGCACATTCAAGTGTCCACCACTCTCTCTGTGAAGTGCTTCCTGACCTCCCTCCAAACCTCCCAGCCTCCAGTTTAAGACTGTGCCCCTCGTGTTATGGTTACCACTCAGCTTAAAGAGACTCTCCTTATCAAACAAATTACAAACACACCTATACAACAATGAGCATACAAAACAACATTTATACATTATATACAATTTAAATATATCAATTCTTTGTGTATACAGCTCTAGCAAACTTGACTAATGAAAAGATAACCGGTTCAGATACAGAACATCTCAGTTTGTTTGTCCTTACAGTCCTGACAGGAAGGGTATCTTATGTTTCCCATTTGTTTGATAAGGTTAACAACCGTCTAGCTCTTTCTACTTCAAATCTTGGACATTCCCAGCATAGATGTCTAATTGTTAATCTAATTTCTGTATTACATACACAGTTATCAAGTGCAAGCATGGAAGCCACAAACCTCCACTGACCACCAAATTCAGTTATAATTCCCAGTCGCAGCTTAGCAAGGGCTTTTCTGTCTTCTGCACTTCCACAATAATAGAGATACAGTAATAATTGAAATTAGATTCTTGAGTAATTTCAGCTATGTTTTAAGATCTGCATGCTCTGAGAATCTTTTCCAACATTTTATTGAATAATGATCAGATAGTCTCAAACAGCACTATTGGTGTAACTGAACTGATAATTTATCACATTTTGGACCGTATACTTTTCCAGGCCATGTTTTGTTAGAAGATTATTCAGTTTCTCGAACCAGGTTTTATATAATTGGTTTACTACACTCTCTAGCCAACATTGCTTGGGTAATCTATCATCATATATTATGATAATTTCCCCCCAATTATTTTATTATTCTTTCCTGTGTTAAAAATGTCAAGGGGGGGCATATCTGCTTCTCTTCTGAGAGTGATGGTGGGAGTGTCTCTTGGCAGTCAAAAAGTTGCTCTCAGAAAGTAATTTGGAGATTTCTCAAGTTCTGCAAACCCTATACTTTGAAACCATATAATAGTTGTGCATTTACTTTAGCCTCAAAAGTTCTTTTAAGTGCAAGATAATTTGTCAGTGAAACTATCAGCAAATCTGAAGACTTGTTAGATGTATATACGGCATTTTTTAAGCTTACCTATAGGTAGTTTCCATGATAGTTTTTTGTCAAGAGTTATTCCTAAATAACAATATTGTTCAGCTTCTTTTTTTTTTGGCCATTGGCTAGCACACTACTGGTCTGCCTTCACCACCCATCCCCATCCCCTGGGACTTACTCTCTGTCCACAAAATGTACCCTCACTTACCCCCTCCCGAGCATGGCCATCAAGGAAGGACCCCTACTCCCCTAATGGAGAATGGTAGTGATTTGGGGAGAGTGCCTCAGTCAGCTATGTGGGGCTCGGTGGAGGCAGACTCCTCCTGCTCAGCCTGGTATTTTTTTTTCTGGTGTTTTTCAGATCCTGGGGAGGTGTAGCATGCAATGACATTATGGCAAATGTGCGCATGTCTAGCATACCTTCCAAAATTGCTGAACTCTGGTTTCCAGACCCCCTGACTTCCACTACGTGTTGGTTAAGCACTGGTAGCTTCCACACACTCTCCCTGGAGAAGGTGAGCAGTCCTTAGGGCACTCAGTCCTCCCCCATGGCCATCCCACCAACATCCCAGGTTCACTTCCGAGCCCAGGTTGTCGGCGTTGCGAATGGAAGCTGTAATGTTGCACAGGTGGGTCAGGTACAATACTGTTCAACTTCTGCAAACATGACGTTTCCTATTGCCCACTGGTTATGAGAATATCTTTTACTATCTTGTGCCAATAATTTTGTTTTTTTTTACATTTTAATTCCGAGGTGATTTTCTAAAAATATTCCATGGCAGTAGTCAAAGCCCCTTTTAAACCCAAAGGTGTTCTAGGTATCATCTGTATCATCTGCGTAGATGAGTTGTTTAGTAATTTTACCATTAATTTTGGGAGGAAATATTTCAGTTGAGTCTAAGGCTTTAATTAGGGTTTCTATTCCTAAATTAAATAGCAGTGACAGCAAACACCCTTGGTTTACACTTTCAGTAATATCCCAAATGGTTTTGTCATATTTCCATTTGTGGATGGATATTCTAACATTTAAGTAGACTCCTTGTGTTACATGATAATTATGGCTAATAGCCTTTTGGACATATTTAACTCTGTACAGAAATCCTATAAGATGTTTTTATTGACATTATTAAATGCCACCTTTATGTCCAGAAAAGTAAAATGTGATCCTTCTTGTACTACTTCCAATGTATTTATCAATCAAATAAATCAGTGTAAATATATAATCAACTGTACCTTATTTTTCCTAAATTCTGCTTGAAAGGGATTACAAGTGATTTTCTTCTACCCAGTTTTCAAGTATCTTCAGATTCAACCTATAATATATTTTTGCCTATTCACAACTAGGTTTTGAGACAATAACATGTTGGATCTGTTTTATTACATTTCTTAAGGCAGCCACAATAGTGCTAGTGTTCCAGTTCTTAGGGAGAGTTAATTTATTATTGATAATAATGCACAGCAGTGCTAATATCTTGGCTCACCAATAAGGTTTAGCCTGATATACTTCTGCCAGGCCTTCATTTCTGCCATGGGTTTGTGATGTTTTGTTCCACTATCAGTGCCAGTACAACCTGTTTTGTAACAGCAGCTGGCCAAGGTTCCAAATTTTCCAAGTGCGCTTTTCTTTCTAATGCATAATGTAAACATTGGAGGTCAGAGTCTGAATGAATATCTTTAAAATGCACAATCCATACAGAGGCATTTATTTGGGGTCCATTTCGCTGTCTGTTACCTGTGCCGTAAGCAACTAATTCATAAAATGTTTGGAATTCTTGCTTGTTGAAGTTCTGATTACGGCCCTTTTTCAATACTCCCTTCTCAGCTCTATAAGTGTTATTCTAATAAATAACTCTGGGTGGTTTAGAGAAAATTTACAGAAACATATATATGTTTTTAAGTATGGTATTTATTGTGTCTTGTTTTACGATATAGGGCTCTATTTGATCCTGATCCACAAGAGTGGTAGCAGGAGGAGGCAAGAACTACAGACCAGTCAGTCTTACCTCAGTACCTGAAATTCATAGGAGCACAGGATCCAAGACAGCATGGGTTTGCAACAGGAAGGTCCTGTCAGACTAATCTCATAGATTTCTTTGACTGGGTAACCAGAGCTGTGGACCAGGGGGAGCAGTTGATGTCACCTACCTTGGCTTCAGCAAAGCTTTCAATACTGTTCCACTAGAAAATTGATTAATAAGCTGGGGAGGCTCAGAGTGAGTCAGAATTTGGCCAACTGGGTGGCAAACTGGTTGGCGGGCAGAAAACAGAGAGGGTAGTAAATGGTATACAGTCAGAAGAGATGCCAGTCACAAGTGGGGTACCTAGGATCGGTTCTGGGGCCAGTCATCTTCAATATCTTTATCAGTGACATAGCAGATGGACTGGAGGGTAAGGTTTGTCTGTTTGCAGATGACACCAATGTCTGCAACAGAGTAGATGATCCAGATGGGGTTGGCAGAATGAGAAGGGATCTGATAAACTGCCAAAAAATGGTCGGAAGAATGGCAACTGGGGTTTAATGCAAAGAAGTGCTAGATCATGTACATAGGGAAGAAAAACCCTGAAGCCGCCTATAGGTTGGGAGGGGAGTTGCTGGCAATTACAAGGTAAGAAATAGACTTGGGCATCACAGATGACCAGAAATCATCCAAGCGGACCACTAAAGCAGTAGCTAAGGCTAGAGGGATGTTGGGGTGTATTAGTAGGGGTATCACGAGTTGTATGAGGGAGGGAGGTAATAATCCCTCTTTACAAGACACTGATTAGGCCCCATCTGGAGTACTGCATGCAGTACTGCAGGCTGCACCTGCACAAGGACATTAACAAAATGGAGGCAGTCCATAGAAGGGCAACCAAAATGGTAAAAGGACTGCATCAGAAAACATATGAGGACAGATTAATGGAGCTCAGTATGTATACTCTACAGCAAAGGAGGAAGAGAGAGATGATATGATCGAAACATTCAAACATCTTACGGGCATTAACAAGGTGAACGTGTCTAACATGTTTCAGTATGAGAAAAATAGCAGGACAAGAGGACACATCATGAGATGAGAGGGAGGCTGATTAAGGGGTAATGTGAGGAAGTTCTTTTTCACAGAAAGGGTGGTGGATGCATGGAACGGCCTACCTCAGGAAGTGGTAGATATGAATACAGTGCACGGCTTCAAACAGGCATGGGATTGGCATAAGGGAGCAATACAGATGAGTATGAATAGATAGGCCATTGACAGAGTACAGGCCTATGGCACATTCATAAGGCAGAAAAATGGGCAGACTGGATGGGCCTTGTAGTCCTTATCTGCCATGAACTTCTATGTTTCTATGCACAAAGCGCTGTGATCAGTGCAAATAGCGCTTTTCATAAATAAAGATGAAGTGAACTGATATATATATATATATATATATATATATATATATATATATATTTTAGTTTCCAACTATACATTCTGTATCAAACTAGGATGGGTGGGTCAGCTAGACCCAGTTCTGATTCCAACTCTTGATTTTTTCCAAAAGATTCTGATTTACTCTGATGAATTGTAGACCTATTTTAGTCTATTTGAGTACGAAAAATGCATCAGTATTATTCTTTTGAATCCCTCTGATAAAAAAAAATACAATTCAACATTTTAAAAAATGTCTGTATTTTGATGTAGTTTTTCAAAGTCAGGAAGCATCCAACAGCAGTAGAATAAGTTGGCTGCTGTTCTTGCCAATCCTGTGTGTCAGTAACCGCATGACATTTGTAGGAAACAATGGGCACTGTGGCCTAGCAGTAGTTCAGTCACAGAGATGGACAACACAGAGTCTGAGATGTGACGCCTGCCCCCTTCACAATCTGTTTGACACTGTGACCAGGGCCCCGTGTTTACTGCGGCAGAGTCGACCTACATTCTGCGACAGGACCTCATACTTTCTGCGACAGACAACTGCTGATTCTGCAGCCATTCTGCGGCATATAAATTGTGACTAAACAGCATACCTTCAAAGGGATTAAGTTAACCCTCTGACTGCCTTCATGCAACCACTCTGCTACACTAAAAGTGGAACAACAGGCCATTTAACAGTATGTAGTCTTCTTATCACAAATATTAAACAGCAATAACGCAGATCTGGCACAGTCATTGGCACCAGTGTTCTCTTTTAATGAATTTTCCCTCCCACCCCGAATTTGAAGGCTCATCTGTTCTTCTGGAAATTGGTGGCCTTTGCTGTTCTACTAGGTTATAATCAGAGAAGGACATACACGCTTAGCTAAAACTGCACAGAAGGCAAAACCTTCTTGGATTTCTTCTGGTTTATATTTACAGTTAGCAGATATAAAGAGAGACTCCAACTTGAATGCCATTTTTTTCTGATTTTGATCAATGTCCTTTTAAATTATTATTTTTGTAAACTAGGAATACTCCAACTGCCTTGCAACAAACATGTTGGAGCAGTTTACAAATCTGTGTTTTGGGGGGGGGGATTGTCTTCCTATAATAGTGAAGGAGGGTGTAACTTGCAGTGTCTGTAGGATTTGTTGACTCCTGATTTTTCTTTTGGGGGTCACACTAAAAAATGCAAGCAAGTCATTCTTATTAAGCTCGAGTAACCTTGGTTAGCATGTTCTCTTCTCCTCGCAACTCAGGAGGTGCTGGTGTTCTTCTGTCAGTGACCCTCATTTCACTTATGTATAGCAGCAATCAAACTCTCCATTCTGATTTTTTTCTGTACCAGCTTGCTCCAGTTCTAGTATACCCTGGTCCCCAACTCTGCTGCAGCTGGGCAACTTGACCCTCCTTAAGAATTGAGCTTGATGCCACCACTTAGGCTGCAGGTTCAGATTTGCCAAGAAATTACTCTCACACTTGCAGGTACAGAACTGCAGCCCACAAATCAAAACTGTGATAGATGTCCACCGGTGGGGACCAAGTCCTCTGCTCAGTCTGCTACCAGCCCAATGTTTCTGCAATCAGCTCCTCCTCCAATACCTGTCACCACACTGAGATCAGTTCCACCTCCACGGGCACCACTGAATCTTCTCACTTCTTGACTACAGCTTGCCTTCCAGTTCGTCCTTCCAAATTCATCTTCCTAGGATTCAGCATGCACCATGAGCAGCCTCACAATGAAAAATTACCATGGCTGAGCTACCCACACCTACACAGCAGCAAATCATAACTGTGGTGGACCTAATCAAGCTCTACTACTATTATGCCAGTCACCCACACACACACACACACACACACAATACTGGCTGGAAGGAGTTATGTAACAAGACCCAGCACGAGTCATGATGCCATGCAGCCACTAGCATTTCAGCTTTGTAGTGGACCACATCAGTTTGCTGCCCCTTCTAATGAGCATGTATGCCATGGCATACTTAACACATCAATAGCTATGCCCTTGCCTTGTGTGATTACATAGCATAGCTAGCATTTCTGCAGCTGTGTGGCTGGTTTTCCTGATTTCTGCAGCAAACACTGATTTCTGCTGTCAGCCCTGTTTTCTGCGGCCACTGCTGCAAACCGCAGAATCAGAAAATACAGGGCCTTGACTATGACCTAGTAGTAGTTCAGGCACAGATGGCAGCACAGAGTCTGAGATGTGACACTTCCCCTTTACAATCTGTATGGGACTATGACCTAGTAGTACTTCAGGCACAGAGATGAGCAACATAGACTCTGAGACATGACACCGCCTCTCAAAATATGTGAGGCTTTATATGACCTAGTAGTAGTTCAGGCACAGAGATGAACAGAGTCTACATTATGGCAGTATGACCTAGCAGTAGTTTCATGACAGAGGTGGGCTACACAGAGTCTGAGATGTGACCCCCTTCACAATCAATCTGGCACTATGACCCAATAGTAGTTGAGGCACAGAGATGGGCAACACAGAGGCTATGCTTAAGGCAGTATGACCTAGCAGTAGTTCGGTAGAGGTGGGCAACACAGAGTCTGAGATGTGACCCTCCCTTCACAATCTGTATGGCACAATGCCCAGTAGTAGTTCAGGCACAGAGATGGGCAACACAGAGTCTACGGCAGTATAACCTTTCAGGGCAGCTCAAAGATGGCAACACAGAGTCTGACACACAGATAACACCCCTTCAGAATCTGTACAGCACTATAAGAACCATTCAGAATTACTGAAGCACTATGACCTTCAGACAGAGTCCTCCTGTCCTGTCTGATTCTGCCCCCTTACTATTTTTTTTATTTGCTGCATTCTGCTGTTGTCTGCTGTGGAATTCATTAGTCTCTCTAACAAAAAACATTTTTTTTTTTACTGTGGAGTCTGCAACATCTGCACTGTACTGTTAAATTTGTTGGTCTGTCTCTAATGTAAAAAAATCCTTTTTATGTTTACTTCCATGCATGTGCAAGAAATATAGTGCCATCATCAGAGTTTTCGGAGATGTGGCAGCCCTCTTCCAATTCAGTCAGTGTGTTTGCAGGTGCAGCCGCAGTTCTCCAATGGCTGCTGGAGCTGTCTATGTCAGCAGTTGAAAATGCGGTGGAGTACAGTTGAAAGGGGGAGCTACACTTCAGTGAGCAGCAATAAGATATCGCCTGCTCATGCGCGCTCCCCACACACACACACACGCGCATGCATTTTCTTTCAGGAGCACAGCCAGTAGGAACGCCTGAGCTCTTCAGCCCTTTTAACTACAAGCTCGTGACCGTTGGATGGAAGACTTACAGTGCACTCATCTTAATAACTCCTTGTTTAAACAACTCTACAAGGGCAGCTTTCAAGCTCACATACTCTGTTGGCACGGTTTTCTGGTTTTTAAACTACTGTTGAAGGCAGAGAGAGAAAGGGGTGACTGAACCAGACCGCCCTCTCTCCAGTGCACTGCGCGTTGTTCTTTTATCAGCACCCTATATCGCAGGGTGCAGTGGTGAAGCTGGAAAGCTGCTTTTATCAGTGTCGGTCGCTGGCTTTTTGTGTACAGCAGCTGCTCCTGAATGCATGGGCAAACACTGCGGCTTGGCATTGAGCATTTAAAAAATAACAGCCCAAAGAACTGGAAAGCGGAGAAACAGAAAGAAAGATGCCTGTCCTAAAAGGTATTGCAACTTTACTTTACGCCAAGTACTTCAGGGTTACAACTGGCCTCATCTGCCCGTGAATGTTAATGTGGCTCTGAGAACACAAAGGTTTATTGAGTCCACTCGTCAGCCTAAAGGCCATGGATGTAAGGCTTTATCCAGCCGGAGCTGGCAGCACTATTCCTGGTGATCCTTCTAACCTGGACTTTTCCCAGTGTTTGGGCTACTACAGCTATAACAAGGTGATTAATATGTATTTCTATAGTAAAGATCTTAATGTGTGTGTGTGTGTGTGGTGTGGGGATGTACAAAAGCAATATCCATTCTAAACACATGAACTGCCATATAAAATTTGATCAGTGTGACGGAAGGTGCAAACAGTAGGTTTGGAAAACTTCAAGCCATGAGTTTACTCCTTTATCCAAGGGTGAAGGCATATGAATAATTAATTCACGTCTCGGTTAATGCATGCATTTTTTGACAAATACGGGATTTTGGTAGAGTCCTTGCTTGCTGATTACAACAGAGTTCACGCGGTGGAAGTTTCCTTTCCTAAAGTGATTTTTTTGTTGCTGTTGTTAGGTATGGGTCACTAATATTTAACTTTGTTAGTTACTGATAGTAATATTTCACTTCGTTCATATTGTCAATTTTCTTAAACAGGTCTGACAGTTTATGGAGTCTGTTTTTGTAGCTTTGCCTGCACTTAACTGTAGTGAGAAAGGAATCATTTGATCTACTGGGGATTGAACACAAGGCCCTGGAATACCGTCCCAGTGCTCTAACCACAGACACACTACCAGTGGTAACTGTTAAATCTGTGAGCTAGTATTTAACTTTTTCGTGTGCTGAGATTTGTGTTTGCACCTTGTAATGAGACATGCATGCAGAGCGAGACAATATCTAAAGAGACATTTGCTGAGATTTAAAATCACTGGAAGGTGAGTTAATACATACTACAGCACATGTATTTTCTGTACCCTATAGTTCCATCCCAGAGGGCACATTCACAACTCTCACAACTAAGGGAAGTAATATGTATTGCTTTTCTTACTAGCTGGCAATTGAACGCAGCTGTTTATCAGAAGGTTCTATGAGTCCATCTTTGTTTAGCTTGGAGGATGACGTTACTGGCGTTGTAGTGAAACAACTGAGTAACTTGTAACCTTTGGAGTCTTGTCAAACAGCCAGCGTGAAGTTCCCAGTTTTCTCATTTCCTACCATTTCTTGACCTGGTTTACGTGAGTCACCATCGGCTACTACATATTAGCAAAGCAACTTATTTGTTGAATATGAGTCGGACAAACCAGCAGAGTATCAGACAAGTCAAGAAATTTACTGGGTTTATCAAGGATAAAGGAAGCTGAAGATGTAGTAAATCAGCGTTATAGTATGGAAAGATCCCAATTGTACATACTAGTACTGTATACAGTACACTACAATGTCATGTACTGAATTATCTATTGGTGAAAATCAACATTTCATCATTCAGCTTGTTTCTTTAACCATATTGCAAGTGAGGACTTAAACAAGATTTTTCATATCTTAAAAGTAAGGACTTTGTTGCTGTGCTTACAGCTTAAGTGACTGGATTGTTTTATATTATAAAAATGTACGCCTAATAAACGCAGACTATATTGTTTTATATTGATTTAATTCATGGATTGCATATTAATTTACATGGTTATTCATTCTTTTGGAAACAACACTGCGTCCTTTGACTGATGAGCTTTATCAACGGTCTTGTCAAAGACTAATTATGTTTCTTCTTTTAGTCTTAAGCATTACTGGCACATTTTCTGAACTGTTTGTCCCATGTAATCAACCTATCCATCTGCGTATTTTAAGTTTGTGATGCATTTTGGCACTACTCTAGATACATGTTATATTTCCTGTACTGCACATTACATATTGCAAGAGGACGGATCTGCAGGTCACCCCCAGGAAAAAGCTTACCTTATTTGTTAAAGAGAGAGGAGAGGGGAGACAAGTCTCCCTCAGGTTTAGATTTCTATTTTGTCCTATTAGGCCTGGCATCATGCCTGTCATATTTCAGCTTTTTTTCCTAAGAATGAAACTGTAGTTTTTTATGTTTGCTTGCACGCATGTGCAAGAAACATAGTGCCATCATCCGAGTAATGCCAAACCTCACCCAACAACTAACACACCAAAATCTGGCCAATGGAAAATCATGTACACAAATGCTCACAGCCTGGGAAATAAGATCCCAGACCTGCAAGCAATAATGTCAGAGGCTAAACTGGACATAGTAGCAATTAGTGAGACGTGGTTTACCAGTAACACACTTGGGAGACTTCAGTACCTGGCTATGTATTGTTCAGAAGAGACCGAGGTGCAAAAAGGGGGGAGGAGGCCCTGTATGTTAATGAAAATATCAAAGCTACAGAAATTCAGAATACATAAGGAGCCAGAAGAACTGTGGGTCACCCTGGAAACAGGAAATGGGACAGCCATAAGAACTGGGGTTGTCTACAGGCCCCCAGACCAGAGGGAGGACATAGACACATTACTGTTAGAAGATATACAAAACATGACAGCTAAAGGGGAGGTTCTGATAATGGGAGACTTCAACATGCCAGATACAGATTGGTCAATACCAGCAGGAACATCTGCCAGAACTAGACTCATAGTGGATTCCCTGCAGGGGGAGGGCCTCAAACAACTGGTACAGCAACCCACAAGAGACAGGGCTATCCTAGATCTAGTACTGACTAGCAAAGAAGGGATCACAGATCTCCAGGTAGAAGGTCACCTGGGGCCAGTGACCATCACATGGTATGGTTCAATTTGCTACTACATCTAAATCATCCCATTCCAAGGCAAAAATATGGGACTTCAGAGGAGCTGACTTTGATAAGATGGCCAACAGAGTTAAGCTAGCCCTGGCAAAAGAAACACAGGTGAGGAGGTACAGGCAAAGTGGGCAAGCATTAAGGATACAATACTTGAAGCAACATCCCATTGTGTTAGACAGAAAAGGAAGTGCAAAAAGAAGGAAACCACTTTGGTTCTCAAATACAGTAGCAGAAAAGGTCAGAGCCAAAAGGCTGGCCTTCAGAAAATATAAGGAACACAGCGGATGAAGATAGGGGGCATACCAAACTGCCCTAAGGGAAGCAGGTAAGGCAGTGGCAGCAAAGTCCCAAACTGAGGAAACACTAGCACAAACAGTAAAGAAGGTGACAAGACTTTCTATAGATACATTAGTGAAAGGAGAAAGTCCAGAGGGGTATTGCTGCTTAATGGAGAAAAGGGAGCATGTGAGGAGGAGGACCCTGTAAAGGCATCTATCCTAAATAGATACTTTTGCTCAGTATTCACTGAAGAAGGTAGGCAGGGCCCACAGCTCAGCATCATGGACACAGGGGAGGAGGTGAGCACTACTCCCTTCACAAAAGAAAGGGTCCTACAAGAGCTGCTAAGCTCAGGTGGATAAGGCAATGGGACCTGATGGCATACATCCCAGGGTACTTAAGGAGCTAAAGGAGGAACTAGCAGAGCCATTAGCAGAATTGTTTAGTGAGTCTCTGAGCACAGGAGAGGTCCCAGAAGACTGGAGAAGGGCTCATGTGATCCCACCCACAAGAGTGGTAGCAGGAGGAGGCGGGAACTACAGACCGGTCAGTCTTACCTCAGTAGTGGGCAAGATTATGGAAGCACCCTTAAGGAAAGGATAGTGCAACACCTGGAATCCATAGGGCACAGGATCCAAGACAGCATGGGTTTACAAAAGGAAGGTCCTGTCAAACTAATCTCATAGATTTCTTTGACTGGTAACCAGAGTGGTGGACCAAGGGGAGCAGTTGATGTCGCCTACCTTGACTTCAGCAAAGCTTTTGACACTGTTCCACATAGAAGATTGATAAATAAGCTAGGTAGGCTCGGTGGGTCAGAAGTTGGTCAACTGGGTGGCAAACTGGTTGACTGGCAGAAAACAGAGAGTGGTGGTAAATGGTATACAGTCAGAAGAGATGCAAGTCACAAGTGGGTACCTCAGGGATCAGTCCTGGGGCCAGTCCTATTCAACATCTTCATTAGTGACATTGCAGATGGACTGAGAGGGTAAGGCTTGTCTGTTTGCAGATGACACCAAGATCTGCAACAGAGTAGATGATCCAGATGGGGTGGGCAGAATGAGAAGAGATCTGGATAAACTAGCAGAATGGTCAGAAGAGTGGCAACTGGGATTTAATGCAAAGAAGTGCAAAATCATGCACATAGGGAAGAGAAACCCTGAAGCCACTTATAGGCTGGGAGGAGTTGCAGCAGTCAAAGGAAGAAAGAGACTTGGGCATCATCATCACTGATGACCTGAAATCATCCAAGCAGACCTCTAAAGCAGTAGGTAAGGCTAGGGGGGTTAGGTGTATTAGTAGGGTATCACAAGTCGTAAGAGGGAGGTAATAATCCTCTGTACAAGACATTGGTTAGGCCCCATCTGGAGTACTGCGCAGTATTGGAGGCCACACCTTCACAAGGACATTAACCAAATTGAGGCAGTCCAGAGAAGGGCAACCAAAATGGTGCAGGGACTGCATCAGAAGACAATGAGACAGATTAACGGAGCTCAATATGTATACCCTTGAGCAAAGGAGGGAGAGAGGTGATATGATCGAGACATTTAAACACCTTAAGGGCATAAACAAGGTGAAAGAGTTCTAATATGTTTAAATATAAAGAAGCAGGACAAGAGGACACAGCATGAGATTAGAGGAGGCCATTAAGGGGAATGTGGGAAATTCTTTTTCACAGAAAGGGTGGTAGATGCATGGAATGGCTTACACAAGAAGTAGTGGCTATGAATACAGTGCAGGGCTTCAAACAGGCATGGGATAGGCATAAGGGAGCAATACAAATGACTATAAATAGATAGGTCACTGACATAGCAAAGGCCGATGGCACATTTATAAGGTAGAAAAAGAAATGGGCAGACTGGATGGGCCTTGAGGTCCTTATCTGCCGTCAACTTCTATGTTTCTATGTTTCTATGTTTTCGGAGGTGTGGCAGCCCTCTTCCAATTCAGTCAGTGTGTTTGCAGGCGCGGCCGAAGTATTCCAATGGCTGCTGGAGCTGTCTATGACAGCAGTCGAAAATGCAGTGGAGTACAATTGAAAGGGGGAGCTATGCTTCAGTGAGCAGTGATAAGATATCGCCTGCTCATGCACGCTCCCCCTACACACACACACACACACGCACACATACTGCATGCTCGCCCCCCCCACGCACACACTGCATAGCCGACGGGGGTGCCCAGTCCCCCGTCAGCTGTGCTGCGATTCCCGCCCAAACAGAGTTCCACATGCCACGCTGGGTGCCCATCCCAGCATGGCTGCACATCATATAGCCGACGGGGGTGCCCAATCCCCCGTCGGCTCCACTGTTCCCTCCCAGAGAGTACAGGGTGTCACGCTGGGAGACCACCTCAGCATGGCAACAGATGCTATTGCCGACGGGCTGCCCAATCCCTGTCGGCTCCACGCCCAAACAGTTGTCTTGTGCCACGCTTGGGAGCCCACCCGCGCAGAAACATCCCGAGTTGTCATCCTTTTTAAAAAACAACCCTGAAACACAAAACGGTCCTCGCTGTCTCTGCCCCCACCCGCGCTCACCCACTGTGCACCCTGCTTCTCCCACACCCCCTCACCCCTTACTTACCTCCGACTCCGCATGACGATCTTCGTGGACCAGGAACATGTCTGCACTCTTCAAAGCTGACCACAAACTGAGGAAATGCCGTAAGCTGTATAATGGGATAGATAGGGTTTTTCAACTTTGCTGCATATCTCAGGCATTTTTTGAATTTTTGCACCAAATTTCAACATGGGGTTTTTGGGACCCTTCTCATGAATGCTATCACTGTCATGGCAGTATTCGGGCCCGAGGGGTGATTTCGCAGTCACTGCATGAAATCACCTTTCGGGACTGAGTAATGAAGTAACACTGCCATTGTTCATAAGACAGGCTCTCAAAAAGCCTATGTTGAAAATTTGGTGGAAAAATTCCTAAAAATGCATGTTTTACGAGTGTGTGTTGTGAAGTTCCTACGCACGCTCGTAAGTTTGCGAATTTTCAATATTTTCACTCCAGATTTTCAACATTGCCATTTTATTACACTTCCTTATGAGCAGTACAGCTGTCATTTTTCACATCTCGTCCAAAACGTGTTTCCGACCATGTAGCACACAATGGCGCAGTTGGTGTGTGAAATCAATATATGGGACATATTAAGAAAATCACAGTGACACTGTTCATGAGCAGAGGTCTTAAAATGGCTATGTTGAAGATTTGGTGAAAAATCTCAAGAATGACTGTTTTATTACTGCAGTTACGCAGTTCTTACTATCACTGTGAAGTTTCATAATTTTCAATATTTTCATTCCAGATTTTCAACATTGCCATTTTATTACACTTCCTCATGAACAGTACAGCTGCCATTTTTCACATGTCGCCCAAAATATGTTTCCACACATGTAGCGCACAATGGTGCAGTTGGTGTGCGAAAGCAATGCTTGGGACAGATTAAGAAAATCACAATTACACTGTTCATGAGCAGAGGTCTTAAAATGGCTATGTTGAAAATTTGGTAACAAAAGTCCATAAAATGACTGTGTTACGAATGAACATTGTGCAGTTTCCACGCACCCTCTTAAGTTCATGACTTTGTAATATTTTCAGTCCAGATTTTCACCAGTGGCATTTTCCACACTTCCTTATGAACAGTATAGCTGTCATTTTTCACAACATGGCCGAAATGTGTTTTACACTTTCAGTGCAGAGGTGCGTGGTCGCTGTGGGAAATCATTATTCGGGACAGATAAAGAAAATCACAGTGACACAGTATATGATCGGAGGTCCCAAATGCCTGTGTTCACAATCTCATGTAAAAACCTCAAACTAATTATTATGGGTGTGCGTTGCACAGTTTCTATGCATCGCCGTGACTTCACCATTTTTTTTATATTTTTACTGCAGATTTGCAACATTGCCATTTTTACGCCTCCCCATGAACAGTACAGCTGTCATTTTTCACATCCTGTTTGAATGTGTTTTGCACCTGTGGGAAAGGAAATGCCGTAGTCGCTGTGCATAAGCAGCTGCCAACAAACTGAAATTGCCACCGTTCGAGGTGGGGGCCGCTAAAATCCATGTTGAAAATTTGGAGTGAAAATACCACCGAATGCCTGAGGTGTTAGGGTTTCAAACCATAACGCCCCACCCTGTAGAGAATGACAGGCATCAGGGGTGTGACTTGGGATTCTTGCCTGTAATGCTCATACCATTCCACACCCTGCAGCCAGTGAGAGGCATCGAGGTATGCCTTGGACTCTCTTCGCCCCAAAGTTCACCCCATTCTCCTATACTGCACCCATCTCACTGTATTTTCCTGATGGAATGGGTGCATATAAGGGCCAAAAGACCCCAAGGCACACCCGTGACACTTACCAGTGTCTGCAGATTACTGTGTGGCAACGGCGTGGCCAAGTATGCCTAACGACCCAAAGGCACACCCTAATGCCTGTCATTCTCTGCAGGTGGTAGGTTGGCTTCAGTTCAATACTTCACTGCTATTCCTATTATGCAGCTCTGTAACTTCCACACTACCAATGCCAATGCCAGCAAGCAAACATTCGGCATTGACAAATGCTTGTTTTAATAAGAGTAATCTGCAGTTTGCTGCAGTGTCTGCACTCTGCTGTTGAATTAATTGGTCTGTCAATCTCTACTCTCCCTCTTCCTCCCTGGACAAAATTATTTTCACCTTTTTTTTATAAATACACACACACACCTGTCTGTCTCCATTGAATGCAAAGCCCCAAATGCATTCGATACTGGGTTTCCTTGGGATGTCCTGTGGTGGCTGACACAGAGGATTGGCTAGAACACATCAGTCACAGAACAGAGACCCTCCCTGGCTAGCTTAAAGGCCCGGCTCTCCCAGTCTGAGAGCCGAGTCAGCCCGGTCGGGGTGAACTACACCAGATCCAGTTTGCCCATTCCTATATCAAACCATGGGTTTTTGTTCATAACCTTGTTGAGCTTTCAATGTCCAGATTATGATTTATGATTCAATACTAAGCATTCTATCATTTGTTCATATGTTTCAATCAAGTCAGTACAATTATCAGTAGTGGTCACATTAGACATAGCCATATCGCAAAAGACATCATTGAGTTCCATCATAAACCCATTTTTTAGAGCCATGTTAACTGTTTCACCAAGAATGGGACTCCATTTTAACCTTTTTGAGTTTAAGGCAATTACATCTTTATTTTGACACACTGCCTTGATTGGTTTAAAAACAGATTTAAACGCAGGTTCTACAGGTAAAGTTACGCTCAAGGGAAAATTATCACTGTCCCATAGATAACTTATTTTCATATGTTTTACTTGGTTAAAATGGTAGGCATCTATCATAAAAATATTTGGTGTAGCTCCCCCACTGGACTTTGAATATGTTGCCCCACCCCAAATCTCCTGGAGTACATTCACTTAATAATCTAAGTGTACATTTTTAGCCAACTTTAGTACTTTTCTGACCCTCCTATTCACCGCCTGATCAAAAGAATTTCCTAAAGGAATATTATAGACATCATCAATGCACCAGTTATAACTTTCTAGCTCCAGAGCTCAACTAAATTTAGCATTAACATACCCCTGCCATAATAATCAGGTTATTCTGATAGTCATAGCAGATTTGTAAAATAAATGAGTTACAAATTTCAATATATTGTTTTCCTGACAGGATGGTAATTTTGGTGGTAAATAAACATTATGCAAGTTTAATATAGCTTTGTTGAATTAGCTATTACGACCGTAAGACAAATATCAGATCCAATATTAAGGTTTTAGTGGTGCAGTTTAAAGTGGTGGATACAAGGTCATTAGTCTTCCAAATGGTCTACAGTATTTGCTTTTTTATAAGCTAGGTGTTGAAATACCTCAACCTAGGATAATGATTTCTTTATTTTTAATACTCAGTTTCCTGAAACAGTAAAATATCATGTTTTCTGATAAACCCCAGCCATTCGTTGTCACTTATTTTAGCTGTTAAGCCAGCCACATTCCAACTAGCGAATTAAAGTAAAGGGTAATCATTCCCCTAGTCTAAACATCTACTCAGTGTTTGTTAGTTAGTATCATCAAGATCAATTACTATAAAGTTTGAGTTATTAAGTTTGGACTCATCAGCCTCATATTCACCTTTTCATTCATCCTCAGACTCAGTGTCTGATGTCTCTGACTCCCCACTCTCAAGCACTACACTATTATTTATTCTGTGCCTTTTTGTGTTCTTCCCCTGATATAGTTTCTCATTGACTTTGTCCTTGGTTGCTTCACAGGAAAGGTCCTTAGCACAGGCACCCCCCGGGGTGGCGAGTTTGCTTGCCCAAACTGTTCCCTCTTCCTACCACCTTAGGTCTCAGGGGTCTGCCACACTCAAGGTACCTGTGACTCGGACTCAAATGGATGAAAGGGATTTTGCAGCATGTGCCCTCAAACTATGGAACACCTTCCCTGCCCAGGTCCGTGTTGCCCCATCTCAGGGCTGCCTACGTTCCTCCCTATGGAACCATCTCAAACTTGCATCGGCCTGTGGGTGCCAAAAACCCCCATGACAAAATGTTTGCACTCAGCCCTTATACATAACAGTCAGCCCTTATGTTGATAGTTTTGTGCCTGCTGCTACTAATCCTTGCCTTGTACTGCTCCAAACTGGCACATACCATTTACTCTGTTGTACTTATTCTAACTAAAAGTTGCCTCACATGACCTGTACTTTGTGTATTCCAAATTAAGATGTTCGCACGTGACATGGGAGTTTCCTAACTTGAACCTTGTTGTCTTATGACTTGTAATCTTTTTCCTAATTATGTACCATTGTTGTCCTAAGTGTGTAAGTATGTAATTTCCTGTACTCTCCCGGGTCGTACCTGAAAATAGGCAATTTGTCTTGTCTAGTGTATTTACCTGGTTAACAAAAGCTAAATAAATAAAAAATAAATTGTCATTTCTTGCTCCTCAGTCTAACTACAGATTATGTGCACCATTTCAATAGATTTAATAAATCATGTTATTCTTTGTTGTTTTTGTTTAGTATTTCCAGTCCCTTTCTTTTTATCATTCTCCTTTTTCTCTTGGAGTCTCCTTTTTTATACTGTTGTGTTTTGATTTTGTTTCATATATCAGCCTTAGTGCCTTAATTAGTATCTGTCATGGTAGCTAGTCCAACTCCTATGTCTATAAATTCAGATTTGTGATCTGATTTGTGCACTCTATCCTCTGAACATACAATTTTGTACAATCTTTTTCCCAAATGTTGTTGACTGTTTGCTAATACGTATTGTGCTGTTGTTCTTTCATTGTTCCCCTCCCCAGGATTGCACCTGGAAGCAAACCTTGGCTCAGTGTGCCTCTCCCAGTAACCAATTTTCAAATAACTATATAAGCTGTGGCTCATTAGTTTTAAAGGTTATGCAGACCCACCCCTTGTTGTTACCACAGTAGTAGCAATACACCAATCTGAGGTAATTCCATTTTATCTTGTTACCCACAATGCTTTTTAATACATTGTACACTACCACCTTGAGTGAAATTTTTGTTTTTTAATCTTGGGAGGCCGCACAGGTACAGTATAATGTTGGTAGAATACATCCCTTTGTCAATTAGTGCATCTTCGATTTCTCTGTTTTTAGCTGTAATTTTTAGTTGGTGTCTTAGTCATGTAAGCATATATCACAACTTCTATATTTTTGTCTATTTCTAGATTCTGGCCCAGATATTTATACTGCAGGCTGTGGTGCAAGCCTGGGCGCAGCACAACTTAGCTGTGTAGGGAGTTGACTGGGCGATATTCAATGGATGCGCCATGGCACAGCATCGTTAAATATCACACCCTGGCCACCCGCAGTGTGCATGGTGCAGGGCACTGCGCCAGCGCAAGTGGCCAGAGTGGAGCAGGGGGATGCTCTAGCGCAACTCCGCTTCACTATGCAACAACCGCTGATATTCAAAAGTGCACATACAAATGGGGCCATACATGTATGCAGGCACAATGGGTCCATTTGCATGCAGGTGCGCCGATCCCCGTAACTAGCGCTGGCGCCCCTGCCAGGCAGCCACTGTCAGAACCGATGCTCTGCACAGCATGGCAATGTTCCCCACAGCTCAATCGCTGGCTGAAATAAAAATAGATCATGTCCTATATCCCTGGTGGTCCACTGGACCACTGTCAGCCTGATCGCGGGCATTTGTAATGATAAAATTAGGTCCAATATCCCTGGTGGTCCAGTGGACCCCCTCCCCACCCCCACTGGGTCCCACCGCCCACTGCCCCCAGTCAGTGGTGGGCGGCAGCACCCCACCTACTGCCACCCCGACTGACACCGCCAGTAGGCTGTGTGCCCATTGTCACCACAGTGTGAGCCAATGGGTGCAGCCCATACCATACTACACAGTCCAGATATGTGAATGGATCCATTCAGTGCTCACAGTGCGATGCTCAAATCCCGCACAGGGATGACCACTCCTGTTGTGTTCTTTGCCTGGGCCCCACATATCGGACCGCAGATTACGAGATCTGCTAGGCCTTTAACCAGGCCATGCGCACCTATCGCCAGAAAACCCTGGATGCTCACCTTTTAAAATGTCACCTGGCATCAATGGAAAAAGAGCTCCAGGAGCTGAGGGAATGCGCTTCTTCACCCACTCCTGAGAAAAAGCGAAAAGAGAAGGAGAAGTGTTGGGATCGTCCTCCATCTCAGCATCATCGGACAGCCAATGACACAGTGGGTGAGGCCTCTACAGTGGTGAGTACCCAAGTCCAAGGTCTTCATCCATTCTGGCAGGTCAGACACCTTCTCCCCTCCTGCCTTGGTCAGTGGGCAATTGGTGGGTTCCTCTCCGGAGGATTCTTTGGGTCCTGTCGTGGCTCTGCCACTAAATCTCCCCAGTCCTGCCATCAGGAACTCACCCTGGGCGCCTGCCTGACTCCAGCCTCCCGGCTGTTGTAGGCCCGACCGCCTCCTGTAAGTCGGATGTGGCTCCTCTGACACCAGCCGGGTCTCCAACCAATAGTCCGTCCGCTCAACCCAACCTTCGCTCTCGCGTGGCCTCCCATTGACAACTTTGTGGTCTCCGACGTCATGGAGGGTGAGCCCAGGTCCTCCTTCATCCTGTGAGGGTTCTCCTTCATGGGACTTACTGACCATACCCGATGCCTCATTTTCCTGGCCGGGAATTGAATGTGGCTGTCCAGGAGACCTCTCCTGCATCGATCCTTCCTTCTGAGAGTTCAACCTTGGGCCTGGATCAGGCTGGGATTCTCCATTCTCTTGCCTCCCACACCTCCCTCAGACCAGACGTTTGGTCATTTTCACCCGATGCGGGCCACCCCGTTCCATACACGATTCTGACATGTAACAGGGCTTCTGCTCTGATGCGGAGCTACCTTCTGGCCCATCCAGGGTCACAATAGAGACCCCAGGCCTGATGATGGACCCTATCCTACCCAGTGGTCCCTCAGCGCTGCTCATTCCTGACCCTCTCTGCCCTTCTCCGTCAGGGTCTGGCTGGTTATTATCCTGGCTATCCGTTACCCAGTACCTATATTACCCGGCTGCCAGGAGGGCCGTTATCGGGGTACTCGCCCCAGCTCTGACACTGGGTCGCTGCTACCAGGGACACCAACCATACCAGTACTGGTACCAGCCTCCTGGCTACTCTCCTTACTATTCAGGGTACCCAGGGTACTAATCTCTGCTAACTCCTCTGCCTCCTCCTCTTCCCCCTCCCCAGTCGGAACCACCCACTTCTATTCCGGCCTGATGGCAGGATGCAAAATCACAACTCTTGCAAGAACTGGGACAACCCCATATGGTCACGGTTCCCACCCCAACCCATAGGATTGTTCCCAGAAGCCCTGCCCCGGGCTGGGCGTCTGACAGGAGTTCAGGCATTTCTTGGAGGCCAGGAGCAAGGGTGACGGAGATGGTCCCAAATGTCACACCTCTACCCAGCAGACTGGAATCCTTCTGACTCTGATTTGGACCCCAAGTCTGTTGGTCACTCGGAACCTCACTCCCCCATTGAACCCCAGCCCAAGGAGTCCCCGAAGTCTCTGCCAGAGGATCCATCCTTCGCAGAACTCCTAAGGTTCATCAAACAGGCCTGTGGCTGGGCATCTCAGGAGTTGGACCCCAAGAGGAGACGTCTGGCAGAGTACCTAGTCCTCACCAGCACGGATCCCCTTCCTATCCTCCCATGGATGGGACTGCATGAGGATCTTACCTCTACTATTTGGCAACAGCTGTCCTCTGTCCTAGCTGTCTCCAAAATAGCTGACAGAACATATCACCCCCCAGAAGGGGGTTGGTTATCTGACCAGTCAACCAAAGACTGACTCCATGGTTATCACTGCGGCCCATGACAGGTCAACACAGCCGAAACACCTGAGTGCTTCTCCTCTGGATAAGGAATCCAATCAAATTGATCAATATGGGTGCAAAGTCTATTCTTCATTGACCTGCGCCATCCAGTCATTAAACTATGTAGCCCATATGGTATCCTTCCAGAAGTCGGCATTGTCGACTTGAAGAAGAACTTGCAGGAGATTCTGGATGAGGACCTCAGAAATCGGCTCTTGGAGAGGGTAAGACTGAATAAATCTTCTTGCTGCCATGCTTTAAGGGCCACTTATGATATGGTCGATTCAGTGGCCTGTTGCACTGCCATGGGCATTTGCTTGAGGCACCTGACTTGGCTCCATCTTGTGGGACTGGCATAAGACGTCCAGAGCACCCTCCTGGATGCCGCCTTTAGGGGTCCCGTCCTGTTTGGGGGAGATGTAAAGGACATAATCACTGAGCTGCCGGAGAGTGGAAGGTCTTTTAAGGATGTACTCTGTGTACCACTCCAGACAAAAGCCCAAGCAGTCCTTTCATCACCCCAGAAGAGGTGGTACAGGCAGAACCAAGGTAGGTGATAGGGTAGGCATTGTGCCACCAGTTCTGGCTGCCAGACCCCTCAGGCAAAATCCCAAAAGACCGCTGGAGGTAGAAAAGTGGCACTCCTCTCTGCATCCTCCTCGTCCCGCATTTCCAGAGGAACCAGTAGGGGTACGGTTCACACTCCACCTAGAAGGGTAGAAGACAGTAATCAAAGATGCTTGGGTTCTACAGCTAGTAGCAAGAGGACAGTCAATCGAGTTCATGGACAGACCCCTGGACAACCCACCAAGCAGGTCTCACTACTCATCAGGCCATCTAGGCCTCATCCATCAGGAGATTCAGGCTCTACTTCAAAAACGAGCCATAGAGCTGGTTCTGCCAGGGCAAATAGGAAGAAGATATTACTCCCACTTCTTCCTAGTTCCCAAAAAGACGAGAGATCTGAGAACAATTCTAGGTCTCAGCCTACTCAATCTCTTCATAGAATACAAGAGATTCCGTATGTTGGCAGTCCAAGGACTCTTGCCCCTGCTCCAACGGAATCAATGGCTGTGCTCTCTGGATATGCAGGATGCCTATCTGCATATCCCTATCCTTCAGGCCCACCGCCGCTTTCTGAGATTCTCTTTTCAGGAGAACATTATCAGTTCAAGGCCTTCCCATTTGACCTCTCTTCCGCACCTCGGGTTTTTACCAAGTGCCTAGTGGTTGTAGCTGCAGCCTTATGCTGGAAGGGGAGTTATGTGTTATCTTACCTGGATGACTGGCTTCTGTCAGCATCGCAGGACAGTCTGAGGGCTTCCCTGTCCTCCTCCCTGGACATATTCTCCAGACTTGGCATCACTGTGAATGTTCCCAAGTCACAACTTTCACCCTTCCAGTGGTTCCAGTTAATCGGAGCAGTGCTGGACATGGTTCAGGGCAGGCCTTCTTACCTATGGACAAGGTGGAAACTCTGATGCAACAAGCGGCGTTGGTAATCCTCCTCACAGTGGACCAAGGCACACTGTGTTCTATGCCTGCTGGGTCTAATGGTGGCTGCCATACCCACAGTTCCTTTGGCCAGACTGCACATGAGGGTGACCCAGTGGTCCCTCCGGTCCAATGGGATCAACGCCTGGACAACATGAACCACATCATCCTAGTCTCCAGCAGCCTGAAGAGGGTTCTCCTATGGTAGCAGGGATCTTTCCAACCTTCACTGGGGATCCCTTCCACCCCCAATCCTCTCCATGACTCTGACGATGGATGCATCAGGCCAGAGATGAGGTGCCCACCTGGGAGACCACCAAACGCAGGGACATGGTCTCCACTACAGGAATGTCTACATATCAATATTCTGGAGATGAGAGAGGTGCTGTATGCCTCTAAGTGCTCCAGTCCTCTTGATACTGGGAACACTATTGGTCCAGACCGACAACACAGTGACAGTCAGGTACATAACAAGCAGTGAGGCACCATCGTACCCTTTGCAGGAGGGTGATGCGGGTGTGGTACTGGAAGTCCAGCATGGCCTGTCATTGATAGCAGTCCATGTTCCAGGAGTTTTCAATGTTCTGGTGGACAGTCTCAGCTGCACTGTTGCACAGGCTCATGAGTGGGAGCTGAAGCAGGAGGTAGTGGAAGATCTCTTCCAGCAATGGGGTTAGACAGAAATAGCTCTATTCACCTCCCCATCCAGTGCAAAACTACTCAGGTTTTGCTCACTCGTTCCCGGGCATGGTGTTTTTTGGCAAGATGTGCCATCCCTATCCTGGACAGGAAGATTTCTGTACACCTTCCCTCCCTTTCCTATTCTAGACAAGGTTCTGCTGAAGCTCCAGGCAGAGGGGGCTCACATGATTCTCATAGCTCCTCTTTGGCCTCAGCAGATTTGGTTCCCTCTACTGCAGCAGCTGACATTGGAACTGCCAGTACCGCTTCCTCTCTCCCATGACCTTCTGTCTCAGGAGCAGGGCAACCTGGTGCACCTGAGCCTCACATCTCTCCACCTGCATGCGTAGCACCTTTGGACATAGCTGTCTCTCATTATGGTGTCTCTTCTCAAGTCCCCCAGGTTCTAGTAGAGACTAGGAAACCTCTATCAGAACCACATGTGTTATGAAATGAAAGAGATTCTCTATTTGGGCCACAGCCAAGAGCCTGGATCCATTCACTTGCACAGCTCCCCTTGTCCTTGAGTACCTCTTGCACCTGTCTGAACTGGGCCTCAATTATTCCTCTCTGAAAGTCTACTTATCTGCAGTTTCCGCCTACCACCTTCTGGTGGGGGGATAAAACCATTGCTCAGTTGGAGGTTTCCAGAACCTTTCTCAAGGGGATCCACCACCTTAACCCTCTGGTCCAGAATCCAGTTCCCCCTTGGATCTAAATTTTATTTTGGAAAAACTTATTTCACCCCCTTTTGAGCTGGCAGCAAGTAGTGACATGCATTACTTGTCCTGGAAAACGCTCTTTTTGGTTGCTATAACTTCAGCTCGAAGGATTTCAGAACTTCAGGCCCTCGTCTGTAAGGAGCCTTATTTGATTTTCCACAGAGACCGGGTGGCTCTGAGGACTAACCCTTCTTTACTTCCGAAAGTTGTTTTGGAATTTACTTTGAACCAGAATATTGAATTGCCATTTTTTTACCCACAGTATTCCAAAGGGGGGTATACCTCCTCCACACTTTAGATGTGCACAGGACTCTGAGATATTACATCTCTAGGACCAAAGAGGCTAGAAAGTCTGACCAGTTGTTTGTGACCTTTGCTCCCAAATGTCAGGGGAAAAGCCATCTCCAAACAGGGTTTGTTGAAGTGGTGGGCAAACTGCATCTCGTACATATACAAGTACGAGAAGCCCCTTCTGAGGGAGGTGAAAGGCCACTCTACTCTAGGCATGTCTGCTTCAACGGCCTTTTTCAGGAATGTATCCACTGCAGATATCTGCACAACGGCCACTTGGTCCTCTGTCCACACTTTCACCAAGCATTACAGTTTGGGCATTGCCTCTAGATGTAGAATCAGTTTCAGCCTCACTGTTTTGCAAGGCCTTCTTTCTTAAGAAGGTTTCTAGTTGGTAGGTGATCCTTCTTCCTGGAACTTAGTCACTGACTCCTTCTTTATTTTTGACTGCTTGGTATTCAGTCCTATGTGTAAAGACCTACTGCAGGAACCCTCTTGAAGGAAGATATGACAGTTACATAAGAAATTACCATAACAGTAGATCTTCAAGAGAGGTTCCTGCAGTAGGTCTAGATTTCCCACCCACCTTCCTCCTGCTCCTGTTATTTTGTCCTCTTTTCCTTTTCCAAGGCTTTATTTCCAGAGCCCAGGGCCTAAGGAGTTCATAGGAATCACAGGGATATTTCAGAGCTAGAGGATGTACGTCCGTTGAGCTTGCTAAGTGTACCCATTCTAGCCTTTGTAGAATTTATTTATCAAGGTTTAGTTTGACTGTCTCTGTAGTTCTGCATGACCCCACCTCAAGAGGTAATCTATTTCATTCAAACACCACTCTCTGATTAAACCATTTACTGGATCTCACTAGTTTTGTTTGTCTTACCTTCAGTTGCATAGGATGAAAGCTAGTGTTATACACCTTTTCGGAGGCTTGAGTCCCAGGCTGTCCCACAAATCATTCTCTGTCCATGCTTTGTGTATTAAACATGTCTCCTCTTTTCTCGGTATTCCAAAGTAAACAGATTCAATGATTCTAATTGCTCCCATAAGTTTTGCCTGCCATGCCTTTTATCCCTCTGGTAACTCTTTTTGGTTCTCTTCAACATGGCTACATCTCCTTTTGATATGGTGACCAGACCAGGGCTCCATACTCCAGCACTGGTCTCACCAACTGTGTATACAGGGGTACAATGACCTCTCTGTTCCTTGCTTCTATGTGCCTAAAAATAAAGTTTAGTATTTTATTTCCTCTTTGTGTTATGTTTTTGCAGTGTGATGTAAATTTCATATCATTGGTTATCAAGATCCCCAGGTCTCTCCTCTACAGTGATTTTTTAGAGGGGGTGTTATCCAGCGTGTATTTATGCCTTGGGTTGTTTTTTTCCCCAAGTGCATAACAGTGCATTTATCCTGATTGAGAGCTAGACTTGCTCCTTTGGTCCATCCTGAGATATGGTGAAGTGCTGTTTGCAGTGGGAAGCTTGCGCTGTTATGGTTTACTGTGGTTTCCCTTGTTTTTTTACACCTTTCTCCTGTTTCCTCTTCGGAGGTCTATGGCGGGAAACTGGAGGGTGGGTGTGGGTACTGCTGCCTATATACTGTCACGCTGACATCCAATCAGGTGATGCTGGGGCGGTCCCCTGCTAATGATTGCTAGCTAGAAGTTTGTCATGTGGTCCTGACACCAGGGGGTGCAGTCCTATGTGTAAAGACCTACTGCAGGAACCTCTCTCGAAGATCTACTGTTAAGGTAAGTTCTTACGTAACTGTCATTTTCCTTGACTGTTCCTTCCTTTTTACTACTTTCTCCCCAGTTTTAGGGCTGGGTTGTTTGATTGAAGGATAAAAACCCAGTTAAATTCTGTCTATCAGCATGACTTTTTGCCTTTTCTTTTGATTCATCAGAGACAAAGTACACCTCCTTTCCAGTTCAAAATCATGGCTTTTCCACCGCTGTTTCTCTTCTGATCCTCAATCATTTCTTGGATCGCTGGCACATCGTCCAGCACATCTGATGGGATCAATATTGCTGTTCTGGCTTTAACACTTTCTGAAATAGACTCTCTCTTCTTCGCACTGTTCCCAGACATTCCCAGTCAGCTTTTGGGTCATTTACCTAAAATTTGGAGGAAAAAACTTGACAGGGAAAACACTGCCAGATATAAATTTAACATTTAAAAAATTCAAGAATCTGTGAAGTGTCTAGGCAATGGTGGTATACCTGTTAAAACATATGCATTATATTACTTTGTATATTTATAGGGCGTAGTTGTTCCCTGGATGTTTTACACTTTGTTCTGTGTCTGTTTCAGCTCTTTGGTTCTTTGTTTATCAGTCTGTAAAATAAAAGTAAAACCAAGTGCGGCATCAACAGTCACAGTAAAGAAGATCAGTAAATTTCAAGCCCCTAGACAAAAAGGCATACCATGAGTATGATACTGTCAAACATATCATTGTTAGCTTCATGGCTTCCTCTCAGCAGTTCAACTCCATGGCTTCACCATTCTCTCCTAGCCTGTAATAGGCAGGTGAAAGTTCCCTCTTACCATTGGCTGTGAAGCCTATAGCAGTATCAGTCAGCCCACTTACCTCATTTACCCATATACATTTCCCTGTATCTAACCAATTAGAATTCACTTTACTGTAATTTCACTTACACTCTCCATTCACTATAGTCCATAGTGTTCACATTATGGCAAAATCACAGTAATCACCATAGCCTTAAATCAGTTTTACTAGGACTTCTGGTGACATCACGGCTTGACTAACACTATAGATTAAGAACTCCCTTCCCTCATGGAATTAAAACTTACTCCCTCTTAAATAAACTTACACCAAAATTGATAATATGCCATCTGGAAACGAGGGAGAGGACAGATAGACCTGTTCCTGGTCACAGATATCTTAACTGAGCCAAGATGGTGTGAGATTGAAAGAAGACAGCATGGACCAAAGCCTCAAAATGTCTTCAGCTAGCTTGAAAGCTCAGAGCTACGACACTGATGGTGATGGAGAGATGCTCACTAGAAATTGTTTTGAACTCTTTATGTGAGAGTTAAAAGCTTCTCACCAAGAAAACAAACAAGAATTTCAGCAACTTACTGACCGACTGGATGGGGTAGAGTGCAGAGTAGAGGAGGCGGAAGAATGAGAAGTGGTGGAGGATGGCGCCATCCAGTTAGGGGTGGCCCTGAACTCATTGCTTCACCACATGGAGGCTGTTTAGGAAAAGTGTATAGATCTAGAAGCTAGCTTGAGAAGGGACAACTTCCATTCAACTGGGCTACCTGAGGGACTCTGAAGCGGACCACATGTGCGCTTTCCTTGTGGACCTCCTGAGGGACATATTAGCCTGCCACTAACTATGGCGATCCAACTGGAGTGGGCCATCTAGCACTGTTTAAGCCCACTGACCCATGGGTCAAACTGCACTCATCTTAATGAAGCTCTCTAGCTATAGGACTAAAGAACATGCCCTGTGGCTGGCTTGGCAGAAAAAGGATATTACCTATAATGGACAATGGTTCTTTTGGACTAGGACTATCCTCGATGCAAAAAGTGATTGCAGAACAGTGAAGTAACCAGGGCACTGAGATCAAAGCAAATACAATTCCAGACCCCTTACCTTGCTTGGATCAGAATCTTTTGGGAAGTGGATGTAAAGCCTGGGACAGGACCTGGGAAATGGGGATCTGGGAACATTTCATGGTAACTCCCCCATAGTGAGGGACTATATAATGGGGCCACTGGGAGGCTTTGGGAACCTCAGAGGGTTCTCCTCAGGGGAGACAACCTGATGGCCCTTGGGCTGTGGTAGGTTCCTCCTAAGATATCAAGGGAGACCCTGTTGTGGAGGGGCAGGTCCAAAGAAGCACCAGTGCAGATGATCCTGCACCCAATGAGGCAGACAAGGCTCCAGCAAGAAGGAACACTTCCAGACAAGGTAGGAGAGCCATCTCCAGCATGAACAAGGTGGCCTAAGGCAGTAGGCACCCCAGCATGCCTGCAGCTGTCAACTCCACAGGAACAATTTCTTCTTGTAGTCATGGTAGCTATGTTCACACAGCAGTGTGTGGTGCTAGCCAAGTGGTGCCTACTCATGCTAGGCCAGTGAGGAGTTGGTGGAAGGCCATGCAGTCTCCAGGCCTCCAATTATTTGCCCTAAATCCCAAAAGTGCAACAGCAGTTAAGTGAAAACCTGGAAATTGTGACTTGCATCTTTATGATATTGCAGCCCAGAGGTACAGTTCGTTGGGAAAAAGACTAAAGCATTGGACAAGAAACTATTAAAGTATAGGACCCTAGTTATGGTGGTGGGAGCCAAGCTATTGTACTGCTGAGAAATGAAGAATTGGAGGAGAGGGATTATCATGATAGTCACCCTAGAAACTAAGCAAAGTACGGGGACAGTTGAGGCACCATAGTAAAAAGAGTTGCCATTTGCACTATAAAGAAAGTGGAAATGCATCAGCAAGATAGGGTGACCTTGCATCTCAGCAGGAGGCTGAGTTTGGAGGTCAGTTAACTGAGACCAGGCTGGTATTGGGGTCTGGAGTTAGCCTGAAACCCTGGGAATGGAAATTTTTTTGTTCTGAAAGAGGGACTCAAACATCATCATTGCTCTGAAAGAGTGGCAGAATGTACTATACTGTATAATGTCACTTTTAAAGTGGACTGAAAAGTGAAAGACTCAGAAAGGAGAGGGATTTCTTGTAAAAACGTAGCTGAAGGATCTCACCTATGAACTTGTACAGTTTGTTACTCAGTACAGGATTGATGTGCTGAAAAATATTTGGTATTTGTGGTTCTTTGCCTATAACAGGTTCGGGAGTTCCCCACCATACTGTACAATACCCACAAGGAGCAAAGTAACAGCATTTTGAAAGGGATGTAAGGGAACCAGTGAGCTAGAAATACCGGTATGACAGATACCCTGGGCCACACCTACCCTCATTCTAAGAGCAACATCAGTGGGGTTACAGAATCGTGATGATCATTTTACAAATGCAGTAAAATATTTCAAGAATATATGATGCAGGAGGAGATGGGGGTAGTGGGTGCTACAGTTGTGGAGAAAGAGGTATTGTTTAAATTAGGAAGTAGCAGGATCAAGCAGATATGATTATTTGGGGATGGGGGTTGGGTGGCAGGATTAATCTGATAAACATACAATTGACTTTGTGATGGTGTGAGGTGAGTGGTAGTGGAAGCTGCAGGAGTTGGGGAAAAGGAGTTATTCATTTCATTTGGGGAGCAGTATAAATCAGATATGGTAAGAGGAGAGATCCACCAGAGTAAATTAAATATAGATCCAAAAAGCAAACTGTGAATGGCCCAGGTTAGGAGGGGTGCAGGTAAGGGTAGCAAACAACAAGTCCAGTAGTTACCTGCACTCCAGCACAAAGTACTTACACCAAATGGTAAATCCGAGTCAAGCTATTATTCAGTAATAGAGGTGAGTCAGTACATAGGTCTCCTCACCCACTTTGCCCTGGTGCTTGATGTGTAACCCTTCATCAGGGGTATAGTATGGTGGAGAGCACCTGCTTTTTATACATGTCATCTCATTATTGTTAATTCAGTCAGCTTTAATAGACGCTAGTCATTTTAAATAAAAATAAACAAAATTCTCTCATAGTATTTAAATATGCAAAATAAATTATGAAACAAAAAAATTGAAATCAAATGGTTCCTGTGGAGGTCAACATTTTATTTAGCATAATCTAAGATTAAACATTCAATAAGATAATGCTTTATTATTATCAATTAAATGTGACCTTAAGGAACAGAGAGAAGAGTGAAGTTTTTGAAGACAGCTGTGATCTTGCAAAGAGCTTCCCTGATCATCAGTTCTCTAAATGACACACAGTTAGATAAAAATTAATAAAACCTATAAGAGAAAAAAAAAACTAAAGGAAAAGGCAAGAAAGAGAGTAGGACTTTCAAATGATGACTGCCAAAACTATTTTTCTATGTATCACAGAGCCTATGTTGTAATCATAGAAACATAGACTTTGACAGCAGATAAGGACCGCTGGCTCACCTAGTCTGCCCATTTCCTACCTAGGGGATAAGCTTCAGATCCTATTTAACCAACAGCCTATTTCTTCCTAACCCCCACAAAAATTGCCTTATGTTTGTCCCATAAAGATACGTACTTTCACTGTGTTACGTTATTACATTTAATCTTAAAATAAGGGGGACCTCAATAAGTATACTATAAACAACATTTTAGCACTCAAACATTTATTGTCAGGCAGCAAAAATAGCAGTCTACAAAATTAAGAGTAACCATCAATAAAAATTTGTTATAACCAATGGGTTGTAAAAACTAAGTATTTTCTTGTAATCAAATTTTATATACAACAATACATTATCATGGGGAAAGGCACTCTTCTCCAGCTGGGGTTCAGAGTATATCATTGATGTTACTCCAGGAGATAGGGTTTGAGGTCCCATTGCTCATTCAATCCCAAAAGGTTTCACACTCTGCAGTGTGAAGATCCAATAGCTCTCTTTTTTAAAAGCATATTAGTTCTATTGCCTCCCTTTTTAAGGACAGGTATATGGTTGATACCCATGAAGCTCAGATCATTTTCATTTGAGTCGTGGTACATAGCAAAATGCACACCTACTGGTGTATCTTCCCTTTATTTTTTATGGATCTTACGTGTTACTGTATCCTTTGTTTCAAAATTCTGGTGGTGCATCCCTGCATAATTTTCCTGCATGTGCACCACAACACATACATGCCCACAGTAATTGTTACAGCCAGGATAAATGATTCCTACACCTCCTGGTGTAGTTTGTACTTGCATCTGCAGCATCCAACCATTGCAATGGTACTGCACCCAGTGTCTTACTAGTCACAGGCCTGCATTCCTCAGTATGCACACAAGGTATTTGGGAGCTCCCACAGGGACTGTGGGGTCTCAACTAGTGCACCAGTAGGGAGAAAGGGGCTGGGACAGGGAATACTGGGTTGTAATGTACTGTGGTATTTGATTATTCTGCCTGCTTTCAGTTTTTATTCTACAGTTTTGTTGACTGGTTTATTACCTGTTGCTTCCCTTGTTCCTTACCTCATTATCCAGACCCAGAATAAACCCTCTTGTTTACTTTACTGCAACTGCTGAATTATTTGCATTATTGTGTAGTGTAATATTTGCATGCTTATAGTGATAAGTGGGGAGGGGAGTGTATATTGTTCTACCTGTTACCAAGGGAAGGGGCTGTATTTCATTTCCCGTGGGGAAGCACCCTGGCAGTATGCTGCTGTAAGGATCCTCATAGGTGGAGGCACTGCACCGCTTGCCAAGCCAATTCTAACCACGAACCCAGGCATCAATCTATGTCCCTTAGGCAGCCCCACGTACAAGTGGGCATGCAGATAGAAGGGTAACGGTGGTTACACTGGTGTTGGTGCTGGCTCAAGCACTCTAGTAATGTTCTCCTTTCTACCAGTTTGGTTACTTTATGCTTTAGTTTCTTTCTGTGCCTCATTTAAATTAAAGTGCACCCTTCCGCCGACTCCTCCCCTGCTGTAAGATCACAGTTTTCTCACTTTATTATATTGCCTCTGCAAAGTCTTCCTTGCCTCTCTTCAGTTTTTTTGTTTACGCTCTGATTTCTTTTTCATATTTTATTAAGTTCTTTTGCAATTTTGTATCCAGCTCTTTATACTCTACCCTATCCTTTAGAGCAAATGCCCGTGACCTTGCTTCCTCTAATTCTTTATGTAGTACCTCTAGTTTCTTTAAATCAGCCTTGATGAGAAGTTTAATGAAAGTCTGTGAGCACAGGCTGGTGGCTACTAGCCACTCATCCTTGAACTCAACATCTTCTAAACCAGAGGGCAGAATTAGAGTTACCCACAAACTGCGAGGTGCCTGATTATTTTCCAAGCATTCTTCAAGAGTTATTATGTTACGAGAGAGATCCGTATCTTTTTGTAACAGTTTATCAAGTTTAGAGAAAGTGTCTTTAAGGTCAGCTGATTCCCGTGAGCATTCACTCCCCACAAGCAGCTGTTTCATGCTTTTTCTCCTGCTGGTAAGGTTTTTGGTTCTCTCCAGCTGAAGCCAAAATTAGCGCTCCATTGAATAGCTCCTCCAGCTCCTTCAGTGTTATGTGTAGTGCAAATCTCCACAAAATGTTGAATGGAATCCAGAAAATGGAGCTTGTGCCGCCTCCTTGTAATGTGCCTCAGCCTCGGTAAAGATCAGTCCCGAGTGCTTATCTCACATTGGCCTGTTCGGATGCCCCAGTTTCTGCAGTTCAAAAAGCCATTAAACGAAAGATCCAAAAAGTAAACTGTGAATGACCCAGGTTGGGAAGGGTGCAGGTAAGGGAAGCAAACCACAGCAAACAAGTCCAGTAGTTACCTGCACTCCAAGCATAAAGTACTGTACACCAAACGATAAATCCACAATCAAGCTTTTATTTAGTAATAGAGACGAGTCAGTAATCTTAGATTATAATAATAAAATTTTGACTCCACAGGAACCATTACATTTTAATGTTTTGGTTTCATAATTTATTTTGTATATTATTTAAACACTGAGATAATTTTGTTTTTTATTTAAAAATGACTAAACGTCTATTAAAGCTGGCTGAATTAATATTAATGACATGACATATATAAAAGAATCATGTGCTCTCCACCATACCATGCCCCCTGATGAAGGGTTATACACCTGAAGAACTGGGGCAAGTGGCAGTGAGGAGACCTATGTACTGACTCACCTCTGTTACTGAATAGAAGCTTGATTGAGGATTTACCTTTTAGTGTACAGTACTTTGTGCTTGCAGTGCAGGTAACTACTGGACTTATAAATTAAATATAGGCCTTGCTCAGTGTTGGGTCCATGGGGGGAAGGGCAGGTGTGTATTGTGGTCCGAGTGTCACACTCCAAGACAGAGGAGTCTAGGGCACATCATGAAGGTGGTGCATTTAGGCTCCAGATGGGAATACATTCCACTACTTAAGCATCCCAGGGGTTAGCAGGGACCCTAGACATCAGTTGTGACCCCAGTGTCACCCTTTCTCCCAGTCCAGTGCCATTGGCAGCTCTGTGCTAATCACTGTGGAAGTGGGTGAGGAGAAAAACAAAGAGAAAGATCACTGGGGCTGAACTGCATGATATTGCCTCCTCAGTTCCTATTGCTTGGTGACACAGAGTATAGTCTCACCCCCACTGTTCCCACTGGATCATGTATCAGGTAGGCTTCACTTTGTGTGTAGGGGGGCCACAAAGGTGATTGGCATAAGACCAAGAGGTGGTACCGGAACTGGAAGGGTGCCTGATGTTCAGGAACTGATATAGTGGTAGGAAGCTGGTGGAAGGCATATGGTCAGCTGCAGCATCAGGGTGGTAAAAAGGGAGTTATCAAATTAAATATGGAAGGAGGCAGGTGGATGATTGTGGGTGTCATAGGGGTTGGGAAAAGAATTAACCAGATAATTTTCTTTTACTTTACAGGTCAGTGTACATGTGGCAACTATATTGTCTAAAGACCAAAAATGTCCTGTTGTTGACCCTTGCAGCAATATATATTTTGATCCTAAACTTTAAAAATGTAAAACCTACATCCATTTGAACAAAATAGGCCTTAAAGGAGAACTGTGCTGGACCTGCAAGTAATCTTCCCAGTAGAAGCTGATTTATAAATACTGATTCCAATTCTGCTACTGTTCCATCTTTACAGGCATTTTAAATGATCCTAGAGGGAGTTTCTGATTTATCCACGGGTAGTAAGCAAGTACCATTTTAGAACTGTATGATGTACTGTAGAGGACAGTATTTTTGCTGGGACAAAATTTTCGCTGTGTTCACTGATCACAAAGTAAAGCGAAATTTTTGTCTCGGTGAACTATATGTCTTACATGGAACATGCAGCTGTGTAAGCTCAGACTCGATCTTAGACTCAACTAAGGGATGAGCACACTTCTTTCACTTTCTGGTTATTGACTTTTTAATTTATTTAACTTCAATTATGACAAGACTTACAGTACTCCTGAACTTTGCTTCTGAAGTATTACTGGCTCACCATTGTCACCACTTGCGAGTCACACAATGCTGCATTGTCGGCAAATGATGAGACTAAGAGTCGAGTTGTAATGCCAAAATAAACAAACTGTTATTAATGCAGATGAAAGAAATCCTTTTTGTTCGGTCCTAGAATGTGCCATCCCTTTACTCGGCCACTTCCTCTTCATCATCCAAATCAGCCGCATGGGTTGGGTTGGCGTATGACGTCATCACCGCCACTGACTTATCCTGTAACACAAATGACAACATGGATTTTATGAGACAGTGACAAATAAGAGAGAAAACATGAAAAGTAAGAGAAAAACTTTACCCAGTTCAGACAGTTACTGTGAGCATGTCAGATGCCAGCCTCAGCAAACCCCCTTATACAATCAGCGTCTCTAGTTGATAGCTCCCAGAAACTCCGAACCAACCATGTTGCATGCCTTTCTTTAAGCTGGTGGAGCTTAAAATCAATTTTGAACTCCTGACTCCCCCATGCCACATTCTCAGCCACTATTCCAGCATACCAGGTAGTAAAACAATGATGAAGATTGTCCTTGTAAAGCTTATTGATTGTAATGTCAAGGGGCTGGAGGAGGTCAGTGCAGGAAGGGGGTATAAAAATAGGCACAATATTAACCTCCTTCAGAAAGCCTAGGACAGCTGTAGTACTGTACGCTCTGAAGAGGTCCATAATGAGAAGCGCCTTTTGTTCAGCAGGGAGGCTGTGTTGTATTCTAATGTCCTGGAAATAGGGGATTAGAACTTCCTTAATGTACTTGACCATTGTTGATTCATTTGCCCAGTGGTTTACTGGTGTGTGATGCACCAGCCATTGGGAATTTGTGAGGTGGGTGACAAGCTTTGGTCTTACCCTTATAAATCACCTGTGCCCACTTTGGTGTAAGCTCTGTGATCCCCACTTCCTTGTAAGTGACGAGCACTTGATTTCATGATATCTGGTGCTTTTGCAAGCACCACTGGGGCATCCGAAACTCCACCTTCTGAATGCAGGGTGCACCCAATTTTTTTTTAGCGTGTCCTTGACATCAGACAGCACCATAGTGGGATGGCCTTGGGGTTTACAGGGCAAGGTTGTTGTCAAGTGTGCAGGATCTGGGGTAACTTTGAGTTTTTGCAAGTAATCTTTCTTAAAACTTCTTATTGTGCTTTCGTTAATGTTGCTTTTGTTTTATAATATCGCACTGCTGACATCACCCCATGATCTGCTGCATACTTTCCATATTCAAAACACACTTCTGGGGTGGAGTGTGCATATGTTTCTGATGCCTTTCTTTCCAGTTGGTGTTACAGATGAAAGCTTGCTGGAAACAGATGTGTGACATGCACAGAAACACGGAGGAATGCGCAAGCTCTGCTGGATCGATATCAGTGACACTGAGCGGCTGCTCCCACTCCTGCTTTACCGGCTTGCTTTTTAACCATGAGATCAGAGATGTGATGCACTCTAACAACACACTGGCATGCAAATTTTAGAGTGAAGAAAAGTAGGCACTAACACAGTTTGGCACTTAAGTACCCATTATGTACCTGCAGCAACATTATCACACCTGTGCCAAAATTATGACCCGCGAAGTCCTCCGGAACCTTGACATAGCAAACATTATTAGACGTGAAATTAATGTCCTCTACAGTAGTTTATATCCCTTGGTCAAGTCTTCTGTTGCTGGCACAATGCTTCTATGTTCTGCTATAAAACTCTCTAGTTAAGAGAGACATAAACTGCATCACACAGTTCTAAAATGGCAGTTAACACCAGAGAGTAAATTGCAAACACCCACTAAGGTTGGTAATAGGCGTTTATAGAAGGAACAATAACAGAACTGGAACAAGTACCATACACACACATACATACATATACATGTACATATACTGTACATTTTATGGTGCGGACTTGGGGAAAGCTGGGCTGGGCTTCATTAAGCCCCCTGATGCTCCATTTTCTCTCTGCACTACTATGGAACATCAGACCTGTGTGTGGAGGGGCACCCATCCAACGTTCTCCACAGCCTTCTCCCTGACATTGCTGCCCGCACACTGCTCTTCCACCAGGCCTCCACCTGGGGCCAGACTAGGCTGGGCAAATATGCCTCCCCACCCCGGAAGAGGAGAGCAGTCCCTCAGACATGCGATCCTCTCCCATCTTGGCTGACTCCCAATGACTTGAGTTAGCCCCCAAAGCTGGGTTGCTGGCATGGCAGGAGGTAAGGCATAACCACCTTAGCCCTTCATGCCACTGGGCCATCATTGGAACAAGTATTTAAAAACAGCCTCAACTAGGAATAATGGCTTACAGATTCAGCGGAGTTCTCAGATCTGTTTCTCACCTCCTAGTTCGCAAGCTACAGTAACATGAGGTCTCAACTCCAAATTATTATTAGTAATCATGGTGATAACCTCACCAAATTTACATGAATTTTATAAGCTGGTAAGTATGTTTTTATGTTGGGGCGGAGCTGCTGTGGTAGGTAGTGGCATTTGAAAGCCGCTGATTCTACAAATAACATTTGTTTCTGCTTCCAGGAGGGCGCCACGTGAGCAGTGCTGATCGGTCTCTGTTTGGACTAAAACTGTCACTGCTGACCACAGCTTGAGCCCTTGTCTGCGTGGGAGTGCCCTAAATCCTCCAAGTGAGAGGCGGCATTCTGTTGGGGGTGGAGCTGTAGTTCCCTATATTAGTTCATTTTACTAGCGGTCCACCACTGCAGTACTTCAGCTAAAGGTCCACAGCTTAAGGACATCATACTGTGGGTGTCAGTGTGGGGTGGCAGTCAGCAGGAGACGCTGATCCCACAGTATGACTTATAGTCATCTACATCTGAATGTAATGATGTGTGTTGCACATATAATTATCACCTTAACTGTCATGTCTTACCCTGAGATTTTAAAGGAAGGGCTCTTACCCTAAGAGCTGATATATTATACACCTTGATATATACACTCACCTGTGGGGGGGGTCTTTCTGATATATTATTCGCTGTGGGAAGGGCATCTGTAAAGTATTGTTTGATGGAGTAAGACTGGTCTACACCTAGCCTAGTTATAATCTTCTCAGCTGGGAGAGGGCTTATTGTTACATTTGGGGCTAAAGTGAATCTCTGGGCAGCTGGGAAGGCAGCATCTAAGTTAATGGGGGAGCCAAAAGAACTTCTTGTGAAGTATGTAAGGAGCCTTTTGGGAAAGGATACTACCTAGACTACTACTGCTTGGGGAGTCAGTTGTAGGCAGGGGAGGATACTGTTGAGGCTACTAGAAGAGGGACCTGAAAAGGCTAGCCAGTCATCCTGAGATGGGCTATCAGGGCAGAAGAGGAGGGTGGATGGACATGACAGGGCAATGTGCTTTTAAGGAGAGAACAGGATCAAGGAGGATAGTGGGGTGTAATGGATGCAGAGTAGCAGTTTACATGGACACGTTTTGGAGAATGGGGGGGGTTGCCCAATATTTATGAGAGTGATGCACCTGGAAGCTGAAGTTTACTGGCTGAGGAGGGAGGTGGAGAGGCTGGGTATGGGAGGAATTATTAAGGGTGGGGAACTACAGCATCAGAGTAACAAACAGATGGAGAGGGGATGGTAGGACGAACGTGAGGTATGCAGGGGAGACTACAGGGGGTGGGAAACAGATTGAGCCACTGGAAGTACAGGAACTGGCAGGAGGTGGGTAAGAAGAGTTGAGGGGAGGGAGGAGCAGGGTGGTACTGCACGGGGGGCAGCAAGAAACAGTAATGGCAAGGAGAGTGAGGGAAATGCTGAGTATGCAGGGGAGACTACAGGGGTGGGAAACAGATCAAGCTGTTGGAGGTTCAGGGAATAGCAGGAGGTGGGTAAGAAGAGTGGGGGGTAGGGTGGTACCTGCACAGGGCACAACAAGAAACAGTAATGGCAGGGCGAATGAGGAAAACAAATTTGTTAATAGAAGCAGGGTTAACTTGGTGAACAGAGATATACCTTCACAAAATTTGAAGGACACAGGAATTCATGAGGGGGCACTGATACTATGAACAGTGGGGGTTGGGGGAGAGGGAGAGTTGGAGGCTGGGAAAAGGGAAGAACTGAACAGAAAGGTGGGAGAGAGAAAAGGCAAAGGAGGGGATAGTAAAGGTAAATCGGGGGCCATGGGAGGGGAAACTGGTGATAGTTGTCAGGAGTGGAGGTGAAGAGGGAAGGGGGGTGAGGGTGAGATGACAGGGAAGGGCAAGAGGGACCATGGAGGAGTGACAACAAGGGAGGGGTAACTGGGGTGGGTAAGGAGTTTGTCTGGTGGTAGTACTAAAGTTGTCCCAGGGAAGAGCAGGGCAAGAGGATCCAGAAGAGGGGCAAGGTTGGGGGAAGGGGTTGATGAACATGACAAGGAGAGGAAGGGGGGAGACCATAGTGAGTAGGCAAAAAGAAGGAAACAGGGTTATCATATTGTGAGATTCCATAATTAAGGGTATCAAATGGGGGGAAGAAGCAGCATGTGGGTTGAGTGCATGCCTGGTATGACAGCTCACTAGGCCAAGCACATAGTCCAATCTATAATGAGGAAGCAGTAGGGGAACCCCCATATAGCAGTGCACCTTGGCACTAATGACTTGGAAGGAAATAGTGTGTAGGAGGTACAAGTGGGATTTAGGGAATTGGTCAGAGTATGTAATTCTGAAGGGAAAACTTTGGCATTTTCTGAAGTTCTGCCGGTGCCGAGGGCAAACACTGAACAGATAGCAGAGGATAATGGACTTTAAAGAGTGGTTGGGAGAATGGTGTCTGTCAAATGGGTTTGACTGATGGGGCTGGGAGCAACATGGGGAAATAAGGAGCTATTTGCCAAGGACAGACTGCATCTGAGCCAGGAGAGAAAATGAGTTCTAAGAAAGGAGCTGGGGAGTTCATGGCTAGTAAGTATGATTAAACTAGTGGGGTATGGACTCATGGGCAGGTAGGAATGCAAAGTTTGGGAGGGCCAGTGCCGCTCCCACCTATTGTAAATTTGGAGGTTAAGAAGAACTCACAGGGTAATAGTACATGGGCCACCCAGCACCATGACTGGGACATAATACTACCAGGGTACAAAATGTTTAGGAGGGACAGGAAAATTGACAAGGAGGAGGGGTGGCATTATTTATAAGGTAGGGGATTGAATGCAAAAGGAGGAGGGTGAGGAAGGGAATATGGAAATGAAGTAGGTTACCTTAAAGGATATTAAGAGCAGGAGGGTCAATCTGGGGGTAGTCTGTAGGTCACCAGCACTGTCTGAGGAACATGACAGGGAGCTGGTGGATAGCCTAACAACCCACTTTGGCAGGGAGAGGGGCAGGATGGTGGTGGTGGGAGACTTCAACCTGCCAGGAGTGGAATGCTGCGCTATGTCATCAGCAACTGCTAAAGAACAAAGGATACTGGATGCATTCCAGGATGCATTACTGACACAACTGGTGGTAGAGCCTACTAGAGAAGGAAGCATCTTGGACCTGGTCCTGGCAGAAGGTGATAAGGTAAAAGATGTGGCGGTAGAGGACCCACTGATGGGGAGCAGCAACTCTACAGTATGGTTCTCCATGGATCTTCGGAGGGAAGGAATTCAGACAAGTACAAGGCTGTGGACTTTAGGAAGCTGATTTTGGGAGGCTGACAGCCATTGTGGAGGGGCACCTAGAGAAAATCCATCTAGATATGGACACAGAATGCAGGTGGGCAATTTAAAGTTGAGCCTGTTAGAGGCCATAAAACCTACACTAAGACCCCACTACAAGAAAGCAAGATCAAGGAAACCCAGTTGCTGGACTAAGGTGTGCAGAAGTGTGTAAGGGAGAAAAGACGAGGCAAAGTTTATTTCTTTGGTGCTCATTGCTGGAGTCTCGTCACCCATAAAAAGTAAGGGAGTAACAACATGCATAAATACACATTAAAACACAATAAAACAATAATAAAACAAATACTAAAGCAAAATCTGTAACTAATTCATTTCAACAGTTTCTGTATCATGTTAAATATCTATGTCTGGGAAGGCCAGCGAGAAAAGATGGATTCTCAAGGCAGCTCTTGAACACCTCAACTGAAGGGGCCTCCCTGATGACTGGAGGAAGAGAATTCTACAGGATGGGGCTGGTGATGCTGAAGGCTGTGTCACTGGCAGTTTTAGTCTTGTCCTAGGAATCGCCAGGAGGCTTCTAGAGGAGGAACGGAGGGCACAGACTGAAGCAGCAGGTGTTAGACTATCAGACAGCCAGGGCTGAGTCCATGTAGGGACTTAAAGGTGAATAAATCCACCTTGAAAATAAACCTTCAGTTGACCGCAGCCAGTGCAGTTCATGCAGCACTGGAGTTACATGACAGAACCTCAAAAGGCCTGTCAGCAACCTGGCAGCTGCTTTCTGCACTAGCTGCAGTCGGCAGAGCGTACATCCCAAAACCCTGAAGTAAAGGACATTACAATAATCAAGCCTGGACATTACAAAAGGCATGGACCAGAGTGGGCAGGTCCTCAGGTAGAACTAGGTGTTTGATCCTGGCATTATTCCTCAAGTGGTAAAACCACTGTGGACGACTAGTGACACCTGAGATTCAAATGTCAATCCATCATCCAGGAACACACCAAGATCTCACACTATAGAGGAAGTCATCAATGGTATAGGTCCCAGGAAAAGGCCAGTTGCCGCACCGGAAGCATTCTTATCATGCCTTCAGCCCGGCTCCACTACCAAAACCTCCATTTTGTCAGGGTTCAGTCGCAACCAGCTGGAGGACATCCAGTCATTGATCTTGGCCAGGCAGATGTTTAGTACTTCCACACTGTCAGATGTTCCAGGGGCAAAGGACAACTACAATTGAGTATCATCTGCATAGCAGTGAAAACCCACATTATACTTCCTAATGAGCTTACCCAAGGGCAGCATATACACTGCAAACAATACTGACGACAAGATTGATCCCTGAGATACTGAACATGACAGGAGTTTCAGAGTTGCTTCCTGTCAGTGAGATAGGATGCAAACAGTGCCAGCAAGTCCACAGCACTCTCTGAGATGATCAAGCAGCACAAAGTAGTCAACAGTGTCCAGGGGTGCCAAGTATTGAAAAATGTTGTGGGTGCTCAGAGCATTTGAAGAAAGGCCAGGCGTCTGGGGGTTGCCTAGGCCCCCAGAAGCTATAGGATTTTTCATGCTTTGTGATTCATTTTGAGGTGTTTTTGATGCAATTTAGAATGTGTATGTCACCACCACCAGTACTCTGCTACAGAGGATGCAAGAGTGCCTTTGAGGGCTCTTTGCTGATGCCAGGTGCTGCAATTATGCACTGAATAGAGGTTTTCCTTTTTTTAATTATCCCCTAATCATACTGAGTTTCTGTAGGTTTTATTTATTTTTTAGTTTGGTGGGTAAGAGGACCAACAAGACAGCATGTCACAAACAATTCAAGTTCAGGCAGCTGCCCCTCTCCTCCCCACATGGTCTGTGCTTGCTTCTGCCTGCCTCATTTCCCAACAGAGTCAGACCACCAACTAAAATGTTTATTTGCAAGGAGGTTAAGTAGTGACTTGCTCAGTCTCAGGGCTCACAGTATGCAAGCAAGTGAGGTTGCTGGAATTAAACTCAAGCATGCTCGATGTACCAAGATCTGGCTCTGTGTCTGTGCAGTGCAGCTCTGACCATGTTGTTTCTTAAACCTCACAGAGGTTGTCTAAGCTGCAGAAAACCCCTTTTCTCACACACTGCCTGTCCAAGTCTCAACACACAGCCAAGGCTGCCAAAAGTGCAAATTGATTTTCCTTTTTTTAATACTCCCCTTAATCCTGAGTTTCTTCAGGTTTTATTTTTTTTTTAGATAGAGTGGACAGGAGGACAAGTGACTACACCAAGACAGCAGTGACTAACCTGTATCAAACACTTCAAGTCCAGGCAGTAGCCCTTCCCTTCCTTCCCACAGCCCACCCTACACTGCTCTCTCAAGATTCTGAATACACTGGTTGTCACCTGCTACCACCCTTTGCTGTTATTGGAACCCCCCCTTAGCAGCAAATTATTGAAGTCAGTTCCACACGGTTTATTACTACCCCCAAACACATGTTTGTTTTCTTTCTAGGCTAGCACCCCCCCCTCAAAAAAAAACACACAAATCAGCAAACTGCTTTTTTTGTTTTGCTTTTTTTGAATCAGATTAGCAACAGCTATCTCATGCTTTAATTGTGTGCTGCCTGGCCCAGTTAACACCCTCCAACACACACACATACACACTGCAAAATACCTGTAAGCTTGCTAAGCTGTGTTCCAATATATTTGCTGTTACTGTTATTTTTGGAACTTCTGTACTGGTAACAGGTTGTCAGGCTAACAGCAAATATATTAACTTGTCAGCTCCACACTGCTTCTTTTCTAGTTATGTGGCCTTCCAGTCACCAAAATTGTTTCTTTCTTCTAGCAGCAAGTTTATCTGTCTAGCCCCTGCACCTATCCATCACCAAAGTCATATTCCATAAATCAGCAAAAGCCCTGGGCATTTTATAGAAGCAGCAGCCTACTGCTTCTGCTGCTTTTATAACTTTGGCCTTTCTGACCCAGTTAATCAGCTCTGGCACTCCCCCCCCAAAAAAAAAAATACCTCTCAACCTTTCAAACCTGAATACTACACTTCAAAATGTGGAACAAATGATTATGTGGAACACTTCATCATATCACAAAATAAAGCTCAGAGAATAATGTTTAAGTGAATGTATGTATTACATTTCACAATTTTTTTGTGTGTGTGTATTGAGCAACACGTTTTACATTCACTGTGGATTTCTGCTGTAAAATTTTTGGGTAAAATGCTAGGCAGTACACACTCAAATCTCAATCTGGAATTTGTAACAGAGGGCTTGAGGTGAAATGAGAAATTATTCCTCGCAAATTTGCAATGTGGTACAGTTGAGATGAGAGGTATGCCCCCTGCCCCACCTCCTCACAAAACTATCCCCCAAGTCCCCACCATGACCAGCAGAGAAGAGCAACAAATGCTGTCTGACAAAAAAATACCTATGCAGCTGGTACCTGAGTGTCTCCGCTGTTTCAGAATTCCATGCGCGGGAAGGACTGACTGATGCATGATGGCAGAAAGTCTGAGAAGGAGATCACCAAGCGATTGCAGCATGTCCAGCAAACGAGAGCACAGCAAGCTCCACAGAGCACCAAGCAAAGCTTCAGTCAGGGTGAGTCAACGTCAGTCTGCTGGGTGGGGTCAGAGTGCAAGAGGAAGAGACAAAACAAGAAAGAGCCTACTAGTATAGAGCTTTTCACAATCAGGGTTGGACCACTGGGTGGGGCTAGCGACGAGAGGTGGAAACGGAGCAAGGAGCCTTTTTTAAAGTGACTTGATCCTTTTTCTAAAGTGACTATATGAAGGTTTTTTTGTGGGTGCCCAAAATGACTTTATGGGTGCTGGGGCACCTAAGCACATGCGCAGTCGGCACACCTGACAGTGTCAAAAGCTGAGGAGAGTTCAAGGAGAATGAGAACTGGCCCGTCTTCTCTATCCCTTGCCCCTAAGGAGGTCATTGTGCACCCGAACTAATGCTGTTTCTGTGTTATACCTTGCTCGGAAACCAGATTGGAATGGCTTATAGATAGCAGAGGTCATGAGGTGCTGCTCAAGCTGCTGTGCAACAATCTTCTCAAAAACCTTTCCCAAAAATGAAAGGTTGGAGATAGGTCAGGAATTCGCCAAGCTGTCCGGATCGAGAGATGGTTTCTTCAGAAGAGGTCTTACCAGATCCTCATTCAAGGAATCTGGGAAGACCCCTTCTGACAATGAGCACCAGACAATCAAGGTGAACACCGGGCCAATGGAATCAACTCATCCCATTAAGAAATGTAATAGCACCGGGTCCAGGTCACATGTGTGCTTCAGTTTCGAAGTGACTTCAGTGACCTCAGCCACCTCCACCGATTTAAACTGCCCCCAGACAGGTGGGGTGCCTCTGCTACCTCCAAGGTGATTACTATGAATCGGCATACAACTCACTGGTGGGATTCCCTACCAGATAGAGGAGACGCTGTCGGTGAAGAACTGAGCAAACACGTCACACAAAATGACAGAAAAAACGTTTTCGGCTACAGACAGACCGGGTGTAACAGCCTGTCTACAGTCCAAAAAAGTACCACTGGTTGGTTCTTCCCTGCAGCAGTCTCTCTCTGGACAGGAACTCTGCCTTTTTATGGTTGATTGCCTCCTGGTGCTCACACTGGTGGGTACACAGGGCCAGTTTGTCCTCCTCCAGCCTGGTCCTCTGCCAGCAATGTTCTAATGTCCGACCCTTAATTTTCATCACCTTGAGCTCTCTGTCAAACCAGGGAGACCTCAAGTGAGAAGATTTGGGTCATACACAGACTGGTGTGAGTGCATTGGTTGCTGTGAACATCACCCTGTTATAGGTGGCAACTGCCTCACTCGTGCCTTTTGCACATGCAGTGTCTACACTAGCTAGATCAGCTACCACCAGAAAACCCTCCGGGGACATTCCTCTTAAAGGGCGGTAGCTGACCATCTCAAGGTTAGCCTTCCAAAAGTACAAGAGAACCCATAGAGAGGAGGACAAAGAGGAGTACTACAGGAAATCGAGGGAGATAACCAGGGTGGTAAGGGCAGCAAAGCCATCCAAAGAGCTAAGGTTAGCACCAAAGGTCAGGGAAGGGGAGAAGGATTTTTTTAGATACAGGGAGAGAAGAACGTTTAGGGGGCAAATCACCAGGTTAAAAAAGGAAGATGGATGGGCAGAGGAGGGGGTTGAGCAGAGTGAGGTACTAAATGAGTACTTCTGCTCAGTCTTTATAAGGGAAAAGGGTGGGCCAGTTCTGCAGGGGAGGAGGCAAGACCAGGGTTGGGGAAGGAGGGGCACTAACAGATGGAGAGATAATTGGAGAGAATGTGGGAGGGCCTTAAATCCTTGAGGACAGACAAGGCTCCTGGCCCATATGAGATCCACCCCAGAGTCCAGAAGGAACTGGCGGATGTCCTGGCAGCACCTTTGATGGATTTATTCAATTTCTCCCTCCTATTGGGATGTGTACCACTGGACTGGATGATGGCACACATTGTGCCCCTCTGTGAGAGCGGTTCTAGGGATGAGTTGGGAAATGACATGTCGGTCAGCCTGATGTCAGTAGTGTGGAAATTAGTGGAGACCATCTTGAAGGATAGGCTGGTGGGGTTCCTGGAGGTAAATGGCCTTCATGATGTCTGGCAATATGAATTCGTCCAGGGCAGATCTTGTCCAACTAACCTGCTCAAATTTTTTGATTGGGTGACAGGATCTCTATATGGAGGTAGACTGGTTGATGTCCTGTACCTTGACTTCAGTAAGGTGTTTGATTGGGTGCTGCATGGGAGACTACTAGGTAAGCTGAGGAACCTAGGGGGTGGGAGTAAAAATGGTGAAGTGGATTGAGAATTGGCTGACTAACAGGCAACAGAGGGTGGTGATGGTGGTGGTGGTGGTGGGAAGGAGTTTTTGACACCCAGGAGGGTTATTAGAGGGGTCCTGCAAGGATCTGTTCTGGGTCCACTGTTATTTAACTAACGCTTTAATTGCGGACATTGCAGAGGAAGTTACAACCAAAATGAGTCTGCTCATTGACGATTCCAAACTAGGAGCAGCGGTGGACTGTGAGGGGGTAGATGACTCTTCAGGAAGATCTAGAAAGACTTGAACAGTAGTCAGGCACATGGCAGCTGGGGTTTAACAGTAGGAAGTGTAGTGTACTGCATTTGGGGGCTAGGAATCCTGGGTACAGCTACCATATGGGGGATGCAGCTTACAGTCTTGAAGGAGGAAAAAGATCTAGGAGTGGTGATTGTGACGCTTGGACAGCTGGTTCTGATTACTGTATGATTTTTGTAATATAAAAATGTGTTATTGAGTGTCTCTCATGAGACCTGCTGAGACAGCCTGTGGGATGACCCACCCCAAGGTTTTAGCTACAAGGTGTTAGCCTACAAGCCAGGAGATAATTAAAGACTAGAAGAGACATAAATTAAGGATCTCCTGTTTATCTGGCTTAATTGGAGCTGCCAGCTGGCAGGATAGATCATAAACTTTTAAGACATTAATTTTCCCCTGGTGTTACAAAGCATATTTCACTCCAAAGGACAGGATATATGCTAAACAGCAGATCTCTGTATGCAATTAACTTCTCAGTTTGCTTTAAAAGCTAGGAAGTGGAATATCCATTGTATGACGTCCTCAGGAAAACCCAGTTAATTGACTGGTGTCACAAAGCATATGACACCTCAGTAAGATCTGTCAGAGAGTCATACAAAGTCCTTTGATGTCCTTGAGACAGGAAGACACTCTAGATCAAAAGGACATGGGGAACGAGTTTTTGCTGATGTTACCTTCTGAAGGATGAGACATCCTGTTTTATATAATTTTTTTATATTCTGACAGGGAGGTGCTAGGTGACCTCATGCAAAGAGGTTGGCAAAGCCAGTTTTAAACTGCAGTCTGTATTCCATTTAGAAAAGATACACATGTTTGGACTCTGAGGAAGAAACATCTACAGCACTATAAGAAGATAAGAATACATTTGGTAGACAGGCCTAAGTGTATTATTGGTAGGAATTTGCACTTTTAACCTTATTCTTTTAAAAGATTGTATGGTTTTGTGAAATATTGTTCTGTATTTACATTTTACATTTTTATCTATTTTTTTTTAGTAAACATCTCATTTTAGAGACTACTTGGCGTGCCTTTGAAATTCTCTCTTTGACAAGTGAAGCATATATGGTTACAGTGACACTGTGCAGAGCTTAATGGTAATACCAAACTGGGAAAAGGTAAGAGTTTATTCTGAGGCCTTTAATAGAGTTTTTAGGGGTTCATTTTGTACACCTGGTTATGTGCCCATAGGCGAAAGATATCTGCCCCCCCAGAGCAGAATTATCTGAGCCTGTACATTGGGTATGCTAGCAAGAGGTTCACAGTTTGAATCCCTCCAAGAACTTGAGACCAAAGTTTGATTTGAACCCACAAGACAGACAGGAACTGTTCACAATACTGTGCTCGGAGGTTGGCACTGTGGGAGCAGAGGGCCTGACCTGCTGAGTGAGATTGTGACAGAGATCACAGGCAAAATTAATCACACAGGACAGTGCAAGAAAGCAGCGGCAAAGGCCAACAGAATGCTGGAGTGCATTGCTAGGGAGTTCATTTCAGGGAGGGAGGAGGTTATTCTGCCATGTACAAATCCTTAGTGAGGCCACATGTGGAGTACTGTGTGCAGTTCTGGTGTCCTTACTTAAAGAATAACGTCATGCTCCTAGAGAGAGTCCAGAGGAGTGTGACAAAGATGATCCAGGAATTGGGGGAAATGCCCTACAAGGAGAGACTTAGCTGAATATGTACTCCCTGGATGACAGAAGGGACAGAGGGGATATGATAGAGACCTTTAAATATTTGAAGGGCATCCACAGAGTAAACGCTAAGGGTTTATTCAGATTGAAGGGGGAAGTAACAACAAGGGGTCATAGTCTAAAACTAGTTGGGGGGAGTACAGAAGAGAACTGAGGAAACATTACTTCATGGAAAGAGTGATGGTGCCTTGGAATGCACTACCAGAGGAGGTGATTTCAGTGGAAGCAGTGGGAAGTTTTAAGAAGGGATGGGATAGGTACAGAGGCAAGGCACAGCTGGGGAGGGAAGCAATCAGCAATGGAACTCAGAGTGGGAAACCCCAGGAGAAGGGATGCAAAAGGGGAGGGGGGGGCAGCAGCAGTGATTGTACTGTAGGGTGCAGCATGAGCAGATGTGATAGACTTTAAGGCCTAATCTGCGGGCATTTACATATATCCATATGTAAAATAACTCCCACAGTACTGTACCTGGGCTCTCATCTACCCATCTTTTCCATGTTTTATGCCACTGAGCATATGTCAGTTTTAAACAATAATTGGAGATTCCCAATGCCACTCCCCAATCCCTCTTCATCTGTGCAGGGTGGTGGTGTGGTGTGGTGATAGGGTTGGAAACCGTAATGCCACTTTTCCCTGCTTTTGTCACTTTAACCCTAACTGATGCATTAACAAAGTTTTTTGCAGTTGGAGTGGTGGGGCTCAGTGGGAGGGTCAGGATGGAGAAGAGACGTCGGGGACTAAGAGGAACCGTTTTCTTTTTTTCAGGTTAAAAAAAGACATTGGGGGACTGTTTTTTTTTCTTCAGGTCTTTCTAAATTAAATATTATGGGACACTGGGGGTGGGTTCCCCAGTGTCTCACACTGCTGGGGAGGGTGGTGTTAAATGCCAGTATGGGGATTGGGACCCCCAATGTCAGTACATTAATAAAACAAGAGGAGGCGGGGGTCATCCGACACCAGGGGTGGGCATCCTGGTGTCAGGAATATATAAATAAAATAGAGAAGGGACAAATTAAATAAATATTACGGGAGGGACAAATTAAATAAATATTATGGGACACTGGGGGATGGGCTTCCCAGTGTCCCACACTGCTGGGGAGAGGGGTGTTAAATGCTGATACAGTGATTGGGCCACCCAATGTTGGCACATCAATAAAACAAGGGCTGTGGGGGCAGGGGTCATCTGACACCAGGGGTGGAGATCCCGGTGTTGGAAATATATAAATAAAAGAAAATAGAGAAGGGACAGCGATTGGAGGGTGGGGGGTGCCACTAGGCACCAGGGAATGGGAACAGTGATCAGGGAGTGAGGGGTTCCATTAGACGCCAGGGAAAAAGGGGGGGAGGGTCTTAACTCACAGTGCATCCCACAGTATGAGTTCAGCTATGGCTGCAGAACTAATTAAATCCACTGTTCTCATACAGAGAACATGGTGGAAGACTCCTCTCATTAAGCTGGGCACCCGGTATTTTGGGTGCCCAGAAAAAGTATTTCTGGGGCTAATTGTGGAAAACAAACACCAGAGTCTAGCTAAACAAGTCCTGTTTAGCTAGATTCTGGTTTCTGTTTGTTTTTTTAATTGTATTTATTTTACAGTTCTTCTAGAAAAAAACAAGATGGCTCACAAAAAAGGAATATTCTCTCACGAAAAAGGATTTGTGTTCTCGAGAAAAAGGAATGCACTTGTGAAACTCAGTCCTTTTTTGTGAGAACAAATCCTCTTTTGTAAGATCAAATCCTTTGTCGAAAAAAAGACAGCTATCCAAGGGATTGGAATGTTCAGAAAAGTCCCATAGAATATAATGGAAACTAAAAAAATTAATAACTTTGCAAAAGATTAATATTATTGCACCAAATTTTCCCTGTCTGTTCTGCTACCCTGCAAAATTCATGCACAAATTCTACACTGTCTGGCCACAAGGTGATGAGGAATAAACTGCAAAAAAGGGTGTTTTTTTTAAACTTTATTTCACTCTCTGGATTTCAGAATTCATACATCCGACTGGAACAAAACTTGCCACATCAAGAGATCTATCCCACAGGACAGTCCATACCAAATTTTGTGCAAATCCATTGATCGGTTGCAAAGTTATTAAAGTGCACAATTTGAGGTTTAACATAGAAAACATAGAAACTGCTACTCAACCCTAACTTTAGATGTGTGACTGCGCCTCACACACACACAGTGGAGCCCACTTAACTGCACAGCGAATAAGTGCACATCCCACTTAAATGCACATTTTATCCATATCCTGATTTTTTTTCCTATTTATCAATGTTAAATGTACCGCTTAAGTGCACTACATGTAAGTGCACATTTTGGTTAAAGGCGCTTTTTTTTTGTTTAACTTTTCCTATTGATTTTTAGTCCAACCCAGCTGTTAAGTGCACATTTTGTACAGAGCCAGCTTAAATAGTCCACCTTAACATCTCAACTGCAGCTGTGGTGCTGTCTAGCATGGCTACAGTAAGAAAATTAATTTTGTCAAAAGAAAAGACTGACTTTCACCTTCTTTTTAATTTTGAATCCTACACTGAAACACACAAAGCAAAAGAAGATTACTGATTTCGTTTTAAGTAGTACTGTGTTGTAGAACAGTGCAGTAATGTCATTTTAACTTGTGCCCCTGGTATTTAATAAAGCACATTACAGAAACAGTGAAATGTGCCTGGAAGTGATTTTCTGGTTAAATGCACAGCCCACTTAAGTGCACAAAAAACTTTATCCTGGGGGTGTGCACTTAAGAGGGCTCCACTGTGTGTGTGTGTGTATCCAGAATCTATGTACTTTTAGCACTCAAAGAGTTGTCCATTTACTTCAGTGTTGAAATGTTAGCTCATTTTCAGTTCAACTGTTCTTCTTTCCTGCATATTGTTGAATTCCTATTCAAAAAGACTGCTGCGTTCAGTGATAAGCAGGACAAAAATGGACTTTCATTGAAATGTACAGTACCAGGCAAACCCTAACAATGGGATCAAGCCTAGCAAATACAGCTTGCTGAGTGAAACTTAGAGGTACGGTCCACTCCATTTATACTGCCCGCAGTTAAAATGGGCAGTCGGCTACAGCAGGCAAAAGTTCAAAACCAGTTGCCAATTACAATAGAATCCCATGCTAAAGCAGTCAGTTACATCGTTCATTGTCTGCCTGCCATAGCAGGCTGATTCTGCCAGGTGGTGAGGGTTTTCACACTCAATAATCGGTTAGCAGTTACAGTGTTAATTGTTAGTTACCACAAAGCGTTTTTTGGTTGCTATTTAAAAGAGGTGTTACAGTACCTTTGGAGTACTCAGTGTGTCTCTGGACTGCTGTAACAATGACTGGCAAAAGAAAGGCGATGTCCCCAAGCCAAAAAATTGATGTCTTGAAAAAGATTGACGAGCTGCCCAAGATGAGCCAGCGAGACTTGGCTCAACACTTGAATCTCCCAAAATCAACTGTGGCTGAGCTACTGAGGCAGAGAGATCAGCTCTTTACAGAATGGAATGTGAATCAGAATCCTGACTGCAAAAGGAAGCAGGAGGGTAAGGATGGGGAGGTTGAAGCAGCCCTCCTCCACTGGTTTCAAAATGCCCACAGTCAGGACGCACTAATCAATGGCCTGTTGCTAGCTCAAAATGCCCAGCAGCTAGGCACAGCCCTCAGTTGAGAGGACTTCAACCTTTCTGAAGGCTGACTTCAATGATGGAAAGCCAGGAATAATATCGGCTTCAGAAGGGCACATGGTGAAAAATTAAACTCCTACGCAGCCAGTGCAGAGCAGCGGCTAGTGAAAGTTCTCCCAGGGATCCTGGAGGGGTATGAGCCCCAAAATATCTTTAACTATGATGAAACTGGGATTTTCTATTGATGTGTTGGTTACAGGACCTTTGTTTTTAAAGGCGAGCCTTAGCTGGGATCTAAAAAACCAAAGGAGAGAATCTCTGTTCTCCTTTGCTGCAACATGGTTGGCTTGGAGGAGCTCGAGCCAGCGGTCGTGGGCAAGTCTCAAAACCCCCAATGCTTCTGTGGAATTCACCACATGCCAGTTCTGTACCATGCCAACAATCCTTAACGGATGACTGGTGACATTTTCACCGACTGGGTGCAGACATGGGATCGCAAATTAAGATGGCACAAAATCGTCGTCCTACTGGACAATTTTTCTGGGCATCCAAATGTTGCCTCACTTAGAAACATAAGACTGGTGTTTTTGCCACCAAACACCACTTGCCTCATACAGCCACTTGACTTGGGCATAATTTATAGCCTTAAACAGCATTACATCCATGCCATGCGTGAAAAAGTTTTGCACACCCTTGATGTTAGCCCGGAAATGAATGCATCTCAGTGTGTGAAGCAAATCACACTGTTGGATGCTGTGAGGCTTATAAAAAATTAACAGGACATGGTGTCTGAGGTGATGATCCAGCACTGTCTTAAGAAGGCTGGATTTGTGGTGTCTGATGCTGCCCCTGCAGAGCAACCGTCCCTGTCCAGTGAGCCTGACCTAGCTGCCCCCTAAATGCTGGAAATAGAAAAAATACCTGTTCTCGATGGACTATCTGAGAAACAGTTTCAGGAACTGTCTCCTAAGTGATAATGATGCTCTACCTGAAAGAAGAGCTGGATGACATCCAGGAGGTGATCGGAGCACTTAAAGGTGACATTGACACCTAGGAGGAGGACGAGGACCCAGAAGCAACCAGAGCAGAAGAGGAGGTGATGGTTACCTCTGTTGATGTTTTCTCAGCCCTATTGACATTGCGTCGGGCCCTGGAACAGAATGCTGAGTACGAGCTAAACTGGGATATGCTATGCAAAACAGAAGAAACCTGGCGTCCGACTGCTGGAAACAGACTATCTATCCTCAGATTACCGAGTTCTTCACGGGACCCAAGAAGGCGTAGTGCTGCAGTTCTGTGGTGCTGCTGTGAGTACTGTGCTTTACTGTGCTGTTTCTATCCAGGGGTTGATCATGTAAAGGATTAAGTGCTCATGGCACTGTTTAAACAACAATGATGGGGATACCCCTGGTGTCCTTGTAGACATTTCCTCTTTCACTTCCATTTTGCAGTTGCCTATTTAGTAGCTATGTTCAAAGTTGCTGGTGCAGAATGGCTGCTGTGTTTGCCACTGCATTACCAAAACTAAATGTGTTGCTTGTTACATCATGTATGGCACTCCATAAAGCCATATTCTGTTCAATTCGGATTGTTATTTAAGCAGTAAGGCGTACTATGTTGAGCCTTTGTATGAGATGATGTCCACTGGTGGTAGTGGGGGGGGGATAGTAAAGCTTATCCTCTTACAGGCATTGTTTCACACATAATCCCAATATTGAGGGGCTTATTTATATAATAAACTTCCTAATGCAGTTGTCAAATTAAAATTACAATAAAAAAGGATTATTTTAGTTTAAAAATAATTGTTCTGCTATGCCAGTGCGATAGATCCTGTGTTCTGTTTACACCAGTGGTCCAGTACTGGTGGAATAAGGACTGCTAGTAAACAAGTCAACAGAAATTGAACCAACATCTTAATCTGGTTCAATTTCAGCTGGATTCCATCTGTATCTCCCCACCCCACCCGGATGAGGCTGAAAATAAGCAGAATTGTCTAGCTTTCCCGGTCAACAAAAACTAAATAAATAAATAAACCCGGGATTCCATGCTTAGTATTCCATGAGGTTTATCGTATATGCTTTTCAAGAAGCTGTTCTGTCATTTACACCCTTTATAATGAGCATTGTTTCCTTGGGCAGAGTGCTGTCCTGCTAGTGGTGAATATTATGGTGAAGCTAGTAAAAACTACTGGTTCCAGATAACACATTAATTGCTCATCAAATAATTGAAATGGAGAGTTTAGATCTGTTAAATTCAGATTTGTTCAGAGGATAGGATTTACTTAGAGGGACTTATGTAATATAAAACCTTTTGCACAATATTTATTTGTTGGGGGTGGTGGTGTTTGCCAAGATTGGAGCTTGTCCATAAAATGAGCACAAGGACTCCCGAACCGTGCAGCTCTTTTGGTCTTTTATTATTTAGGGTTTATATTCTCTGGTGCTAGTGTGTTAGCACTCTGCACTAAAGATTGCACTCGAAATTCCAGCACCTTCATAAATGCTGAGATTCAAAAAAGTAAAACTACTGTGACAGGTTCCCCCGGGGATTTTGGCATTGTCAGGAAGCAGTGGAGAGGGGGTCTTGTTAAACAATGCTGAACACTATTAAGGGTGCACATTTATGGTGCTACCACTTCTTGTGATGCTGGCCAGTACTCGCTGAGGCCTGTGGTCTCAAAACTTGCAGCTGCAGGAGTATTAAACTGCAAGCTGCACACTAAGGCAGACTTGATAGACCAATGGGCCTTTTTCTGCCAATGATTTCATATGTTTGTATGTATATTCATAACTTGCAGATGAGTCGTCCCACCAGAGAGCACATCACATCAATGGGAAGGGGCTTCCCGAGTAGGCATAGGAAAAAAGTGGTGATTGAGCAAATCAGTGCATGTTTTTAATCGGCTGTGTCAAATATGGGACTAACATGATAGGGAGCTTGTGTCTTCTTCCTTCTGTGAACCATTGCCTATAACCTTGTGTTTTTTATTCATATTATAGGTGCACAATAGCACCCCTACATTTAGGACTGAGTAGGCTGTTTAATGTTAAATCCCGATTTTTGCATCTTAATAACTTTGCCATAGTTTGATGAAACAGCACAAAACTTGGCATGCACTAGTCTCAAGACATGAAAAGTTTCATGACATCATCTTTCTCTGGTTTTAAGATAGCCTAGATTCAATTTTCAATTTCAATTCAATTCAATCTTTATTTATATAAGGTGCCTTTCTGAAACCAAGGCGCCTGTACAATACGTAATAAAACAATAAATAATTAAAACAATATTAAAATTAAGCTAAACAGTGGTATTCAAAATTCACTGTATGCTTAGCTAAAAAGATAAGTTTTTAAAGCTTCCTTAAAGCTTTGGACAGTCGGGCAGTCTCGCACCTGATGAGGTAGAGAATTCCACAGGGTTGGGGCCATAAAACTAAAAGATCTGGCCCCTGAAGTTTTAAACGAACCCTGGGAATCTCTAGCAATCCTCGCCAGTGGATCGGAGAGCGGGGAGGGACAGTAGGGACAAAGGAGATCTTTCAGGTAAGCAGGTCCCGATCGTGAGGGCTTTTAGGTTAGCAAACCAACCTTGAAGGTGATTCGCTAGTGAATTGGCAGCCAGTGCAGTCCGCGGAGTTATTGTATGCTATATGACTGGAACGTAGAAGAACCAGTCAATAGCCTGGCTGTTGCATTCTGCACTAGCTGCAGGCGGTGAATCTCAACCCCCGGTAGCCCAATGTAAAGGGCATTGCAGTAGTCAAGGCGGGAGGTAACAAAACGTGGACCAAAGTAGGAAGATCGTATGGGGAACCAGGTGCTTCACCCGGGTGATGTTCCTCAGACGGTAAAAAGAGGTTTTGACAACTGTCGACACCTGAGATTTAAATGTCAAACAGTCATCAAACACAACGCCCAGGTTCCGCACCTGGTCTGAGGTAGTTAGCTGGACACCCCCAAGCCATAGACCTGAGGGTGATCCAACCAACAAACTCACCTCCTGGCGACTCTGGTCCACAACCAACACCTCAGTTTTATCTGGGTTCAGCCGCAGCCAACTCACATTCATCCAGTCCTGGATTTTGACAAGACAGTTGTTAAAGACCGAAAAGGCAGCATCTTGGCCGGGCACAATGGACATGTACAGCTGAGTATCATCATCATAGCAGTGAAAACCCAGACTGTACTGCCTAATAATCGCTCCTAATGGCAGTATGTACACCGCAGACAACATGGGCGCCAAAATGGAGCCCTGCGGTTCCCCACAGGATAGAGAGAATGATGCCGAGGAAAAAATCCCAGACACCACCCTCTGATTCCTACCCTCGAGGAAAGATCGAAACCAACTGAGGACTGTGCCAGACAGCCCACAGATAGACTGCAAGCATTCCAATAGCACACCATGGTTCACAGTGTCAAATGCTGCAGAGAGAGAGATCAAGAAGGACCAAGATGGAATGAGTCCTTCGATCTCTCGCTATTAGGAGGTCATTTAGTACCCGGACAAGAGCTGTCTCGGTACTATGCCTTTTCCTAAATCTGGACTGGAGAAAGTCATAGACATTGTGGCTGGTCAAATGATCATCCAGCTGCGATGCGACCACCTTCTCAATAACTTTACCCACAAAGGGTAAGTTAGAGGCAGGCCTGTAATTTGCCAGACAGTCTGGGTCCAAGGAGGACTTCTTAAGAAGGGGCTGAACCACAGCCTCCTTTAGAGGATTTGAAGTATCCCTCTCCAAGGACCTCCAGACTGTCTTGAAAGGAGACGGGACCAATTTTATCCACACAGCTCACCAAGAGACGCTTAGCCCAGATCCAAACCACAGTTGGTCGGACGAGTGATTGGATGATCATCACAATGTCACTGATTGTGGGAAGGCTGAAGTCAGACCACACAAACTGGGTGTCCGACATCTCCTGCCGACCATCACAACTCCCATTAGAGAGGATCAAACGGATGTCAGACCTGATTGTGGCAACCTTATCTGAAAAGAATAGAGCAAACTCCTCACACCATTCTTGAGAAAAAGCTCTTCTGGGCTGAAGACAGACTGGACTGTACAATCTGTCCACAGTCCGGAAGAGCTGAGCTGGTCTATTCTGTGCAGCAGCAATCTCTCTGGACAGGAATTCTGCCTTCTTACGAGAGATTGCGGATTGATAACCCACATAGTAGTCCATCAAACTAAGTTTGTCACAATCCAGGCCTGACCTCTGCCAGCATCTTCTAATCTTCGGTCCAACTCTCCTCAACTCCCTCAGAGTCTCATCGAACCAAGGAGACCTGGGGCAAAGAATGAGAGGACGAACACGAACAGGAGCAATGGAATCCAGGGCCCCTGCCACCGCCTTATTATAGGCAAGTACCAGGTCTCCTGGATCCATGCAATCTCTCCGTAAGCCCGATAGGTCCAGCACAGCCATCAGGCCATCTGGGGAAACACCCCTTAAAGGGTGATACCGGACCATCTCCATAGGGGCCGGCCTACTAGGGGTGGCCTCAAAACTGAACCCAGTGGAGTGGTGATGATCAGACCATCTGACTGGTTCCACCGCCAAATCGGATATCTCCATCACCAGAAGGAACACCAAATCCAATGAATGACCACCAATATGGGTCGAGGAGGAAATAACTTTGTGTGAAGCCCAGTGAAATCATTAACTGGAGGAAGTCTTGACCAAATTGAGAGAGTTCATCGTTGACTCAGGCATTGAAGTCCCCCAGAACCAACCATTTGGGAGACCCCAATGTCAGGTCGACAATGAAGTCTGCGACTTCCCGCAGAAAAACATTCCCGTCACCTGGTGGACGGTACACGAGAAGTATCCTGCACCCCACAGCCTCACCCATGATACATTCAAAGGAGTTGGTAGTTCCCACGGGTGCCTCCACTAGGCCCAGTTCTGATCTAAAGCAGATAGCAACACCCCCGCCCCTACGATCCATCCTCGGGCGGTGCATCACTGAGTAACCGGCTGGAATTGCTGCCGCCAAAACTGGTCCAGCATTCTCATCCAGCCAGGTCTCAGTGATGCACGCCAGGTCAGATGTCCCAACAAAATCGGCTATAATAGCTGTCTTGTTTTTAATAGATCTGGCGTTGCACAGCACCGCCCGAGTAGGATGAGCATCTGAGGATGACCGTGATACCTGCTGGCTACAAGCAGAACCCTTGAGTATGGGAACCAGACAGGGAGGACCCCTTTTCTGGACCCATTTTGCCCCAGGGCATCTCCTTGTCCCCACTATCCCTATCCGCCCACTCCTTTCCATTCCCTCTCCAGACCCAGCCCTCGTCCTCCTCCTCCTTCTTCCAACAATCCCCAAAGCTCTAGATAGTATGGAATTTTTTCACAAAATATTCAGGGTTGAAGAGGACTATGCCAAGGGCATGCCTTTGGAAGGTTTCATAAAAAATAGGATTCCAGAGTCATAAAGATTTTTTTAGTTAACTGAGAAATGTGAATGGCAACAAAAAAAAAGATTGTATGTGCTTATTTTTATGACTTACCTCTCATGCTGAAAAAAATACCGATCGTGATGCCGTCATAAAAATAATCTCTTTTTAAAAAACAAACACCTGAATCTAGCTAAATGGGACCCAGTTAACTAGAGCTAATTGTTTGTTTCTTTTAAAAACTTGCCAGAAATACCTTTCTGGGCACCACACAATCCAGGGTTCTCAGCTTAGTAAAAGGGGCCATTCATCTGCATTCTCTGTATGAGAACAGTGGGACTTTCTTCAGCTCTGTAGCCTCAGCTGGAGCCCTGCTATGGACTGCAGTGTGAGCAGTGAGCTGCTGATCCCCTGTTCTCTCTGTCTGTCTGTCTGTCTGTCTACCAACCTACCTACCCGTCTACTTAATTATTTCTTAAATGGACAAGGATGCCCAACTCCAGTATTATTTCTTTCTCTCCACCCTTCCAGGTCACCTGCCTGCCCTTCCTAGTGTTTATGTATTTTTCTTTTGTTAATATAAGCAGACTGGGGTGTGCACCCCTGGTACTGCTTCTCTTGACCCCCTTTCCCTTCCTGGTCTCCTGCTCCTGTTCCCCGAAATGTAGCCCAATACTGGGGTGCCCAATCCCCAGTGTTGTAAAGTGACCCGAAATAAAGAAAACTGTCCCTCAATGATTTTTTATTAAAAAACCTGTAAAACAGAAAATGGTCCCTCGCCAATCTGAACCCCCTCACACACACCTCACTTACCTCACCCCAACCTCCCACTTGGCACCCACCACACCCCCACACACCCTCACTCACCTGAACATGTCCCATGACATAGATACAGTCTCCAATCGAAGACACGTCTTGTTGCTGGAACCGGCAACTGCTGTATGAGAAAACCAGGTAAGTACAGTTCAATACATTTCAATGGGAATTTGAACTTTGATTCATAACTTTGTCATTTTTGCATATTTTGAACCCAGATTTTCAACATGGGCTTTTTGGCAGCCAACCTCATGACCAGTTGTGGTGGAATTATGCAAATCTGGCCCAAAAGGTGATTTTTTTTTTGGGTCGCTTTGCAAAATCACCTTTTGAACGGAATTGAAAATTTTAGCCATCCTTGTTTCTGATGTGAGGCCATAAGAATGGTATGTTGAAAATTTGGGGTCAAAATATGTGAAAATGGCAACGTTATGAGCATACATTGAAATTGTTCTACATTCCCTCGTAACCTTGGTAATTTTAAATATTTTTACCCCAACTTTTTGTGAAATTTTATCACACCACCTCATGAACAACAGCAGGCGTTTTTTAAATCCTGGCAAAAAGGTAGTTTTTTTGACCTGTGATGCAGAATGATGTTCCGGTGGCATGGAATGATGTTTCAGCAGGGAACTGAATATTTTCACCTACTGGATTCATGAGGTGGGGCAGTATGAAGGCTATTCTGAAAATGTGGTAAAATTCCCAGGTTTTGAGTGAAAGTTGTAGTATTTCAACATTCACTCATAACTTTTCTAGTTTTCAATATTTTCACTCCAAAACTTTAAGCATAGCCATTTTTCCACAGCACCTCAGAAACATTACAGGTGTCATTTTTTTAAATCCTGGATGAGATGTGTTTTTGCACTCCTGGTGTGAAACTACATTTCAGCCAGTATACTCTAAATGCTGTATGTCATGTTTGTAAGCTGAGTCATAAAACAACTACTGTATCTTGGAACATTTGGGCTCAAAATTTAAAAAAATATAAAACTGCTGAGACACTTTGTGTGTAGCACCAGTCTTGACCCCAACAAGTATACTTTGATTCCATGCTGGTGAGCTGAGATCAGGAGTGAGCTCAGTGACTCAGCTGGATGGGATGAAGTAGGGAGATTGTGCTGTTATGCAACACCCCCACCCAGCCAGGGAATGAAAGCTGCAGAGTTGTTAGCATAGGCCCGGGTACCATATAGTGAAGACAGCTGTCCTCTTGGCATAGGGTCTTATACTTCTGTACTCCTGGGTGGCAGAGGGCTCTGTGCTTGACTGACAGATGGACTCTTTGCTCTGTACATCTGTTTTTGTGGCCACATGGAAGTGCAGGGACCTGAGGTCCCTGTGCTTTCACAGCCCACATAGCTATAGAATTTCCTTTCTTTTTGAGATAGTGGAATCATATCCTCATTCATGCAGGTCCCTTTGGGACCTACATGAACAGATGCAGATGCCCATGGCCCTTTGGGCCCTGTGCCAAGGGATAACTCCATCCACCTATCAGAAGTACAGTACCCACAAGGGCTCTGCACCTCCATAGGTGGATGGAGTCTTCCCTTTGCTCAGGGCCCAAAGGGCCATGTGCATGTGCATCTGTTCATGTAGGTTCCAAAGGGACCTGCATGAATGAGGATACGATTCCACTATCTTCAAAAAGAAAGGAAATTCTATGCAAAAAACTTTGTTACTGCACCAGTTAGGGTTTAAGTTAAAAACACAAAAGCAGGGAAATGTGGCATTAGGGTTTCCAACTCTAAATCCCTACCTCCAGCGAACAAGTAGCAAAAGGCAAAAAAATAGGGTTTTTGGTTTCTGGAGTCTTTGCGTATCAGTGAATGAGTCATCCTTAGGGTTGTCAACCCTAATACTCATCCCGTTCCCTGAGCAAATAATGTCAGACACAATCTCCTTTCTTTAGGCAGGGCCATGCATGAAGAAAGGCACAACCGATTGTGTTAGCAACATGTGGCGAGACATACTTTTCTACCTTAGAAGCAAGTATCACTATGAGGCACTGGCTTGGAGCTGTACCTTGTGCTTTGGACAGGAGACTATGGGCTGGGGGAGGGGTAAGCAATAGGGTTGACAACCCCAAGGAAGACCCCACCACTGATTCACTAATACTCCGGAGACCCAAAACCCTATTTTTTTTGGTTTTAATTTGCTGCTTGGGGTGGGGAGTTAGAGTTGGAAAGCTAACACCACATTTCCCTACTTTTGTGGTATTAACTTGAACTATAACTGCTGCATTAACAAAGTTTTTTGCAAAGAATATATTTTATAGGATGTAGTAGCATCCCTACAGTTAGGGTTAAGTTGTGTGTTTAATGTTAAATCCCTAACTTTGTACCTTAATAGCTTCGCCCCGTTCAATGGAATTTCTTGAAATTTTGCATGTGCAGTCTGGGGGGGCAAGGTCTCTTAATTTGCAAGTTTTGTGATGGTCAGGTGTCTGGATTCTCAGACCTGGATAAGGAAAAAGAGAAAACAATTGGGGCTTTTTTGCTGTTTTTTAGCTATCACCTACAGCCCAGACAGTTTGAAATTTTGTTCTGAAATTTTCAGAGTAAAAGGGACATTCCATAGAATGGTGCCTTTTGTTGGTTTGGTCAAAAATATTAATCTGTTCCTGAGTTATTAAGGATTTGAAATTTAGGTTCTGAGCATGCACAGCATGGCCTTTCAGATAGCTGTTTGATATGAAAGAAGTATTTTCAGTTCACAACAGAAGAATCTTCTTTTGTGAGCCAAGATTATTTTTCCATGAGTTGAAATCTTTCCTATGGGCTGCCATCTTGTTTTTGAGTTTAACAAAAAACAAAATTGTTAAAAACCTATAAAAATTATGTATTTTCAAAAAACAGTCACCTGAACCTAGGTAAACAGGGCCTGTTTAGCTAGATTCTAGTGTTAGTTTTTTGAAAATATGCCTGGAAACATTGTTTCAGGGCACCTGAAAATCCTGGGTGCCCCGCTTAGTGAGAGAAGCCATTCACCAGCGTTCTCAGTATGCAAACAGCAGGACTTTCTTAAATTGTGAAGCCACAGCTGGAACCGTGCATCTGGCTTTGGTTCAAGCAGTGAGCTTGTGATCACCTGATGTCTCGATCTCTCTCATATCTATTTATCTATCTGTCTTTCTTATCTCTCTCTCTTGCTTTTCTTTTGTTGGGGGGGGCACAGTGCTCACCCCTGGTACTGCTTCTTTTCCCCCTCCCTCCAGTCATCCCTCCCCCAAATAGGTGGTGGAACCAGGGTGTCCACCCCTGGCCCCACCAAAGATCATCCCAACACAGGCTAACCAATCTCCAGTGTCCCTACAATGAAGAAAACCATCCCTCACTGATCTTTTTTTAATATATATAACTGAACAAAAGAAAATGGTCCATTGCCAATCTCACCCAACCAGCACCCCCCCCACTAAGCACCCACCACCCACTCCACACACACCCTCACTCACTTGAACAGGTCCCACGACACATTCACCTGTGTTCTCAAGTATGACAACAACTGGACTTTCTTGAAGTGTAAACCACTGCTGGAGTCATGCTGCTGGCTTTAATTACACCAGTGAGTCACCAATCCCCTGATCTGTCTCTCTCGTGTGCGCTCTGTGTATCTATCTGTCTGTCTGTCTATCTAGCTAGTTATCTATTGGCATCCCTTGCAGATAAAAATTCAGCAAATGTGTGTGTAGTAAATTAATTGAATGCTGGTTCCTGCAAATTGCAGCTTGCCAATTGCTCTGGCTCCACTGAGAGCTACTGCTGTGCAGAGTTACGGCTCCAAGAGAACTATCCGGGCTGTGCCAGTATAAAAGTATTAATGATAGCATGGGAAGAGGCAGAGATCAGGTGATGGTGCTAGATCATGGGCTGCAAAAATACCCAAGACAACACAAGAAATGGCTTCAAAAGAACTGCTTTTAAAACATAAATGTATTATTTTGTAAAAATCTTAAAAGTGCATAATTTTACTTGGCAAAGCATTGTATCCCTCTTTTTAACTAAATCAGACAGATTTTTTTGTTTACATTTTGGCAATTTATTTGAATGAAGGCATTTATAAACTGCTACATCTTCATAACTGGATATAGCTGAAGTCGATCAAATGGAGATCAGAGAAATAATTTGCAGCTGCAGACTGGGAAGTACGTGATCCTGTAGACAATGGAGAAGATTTTCAGTGAACCTCTTCACTACTAGAAGGATTGTAGGACTAAAATTGTTTGCAAGACCCCAGAGGGACTTCTGAGATGGCTGTGGGAGGAGCTGGTGCTGCTAACCAGAGAGGATGCTGCCAACCCCTGGGAGAACAAGGAGAGAGGGGTGCAGCAGGATCATCAGGGACTGGGCAACAAAATACAAGCTCTGAGGCTCAAGCTGGCCTACTTTAGAGCAGTTGTGAGATACTTCACCAGTTGGTAGCCGTGAATGAGGGAATCAAGGCGGTGAAGTGGCTTTTTGAAGAAAAGGGAATTTTAGCTATCCAATACAGTAGTCTAAGCAGCAGCTAATATAGCCTTGTTGAAAGTCAGGACACTTTGAGACATGGCAGCTGGAACAGTTTGCAGGACCCTAGTGGTAAACTAGACAGCAGCTCCATCGGAAGTTACTTGGATACCCTTGCTGATGACATGGTTGAATACTGTCAGGTCATGGTTGAGCCAGTAATGTCATCTACACCAGACTGACAAGGTATACTGCTAGTCTGGGCAGAGCTGTACTGGGTCAAAACAGACCAGGACAGGGTCACAGCCAGTAGGCAAGGCTTGCCATTCTCCTGAGCAGAGTAGGAGAGAGTGAAAGTGGAGCAGGACTGACACGGAACAGATTACTGTTTGGATAAAATGGGCCAGTACCATTCTAGAATGGACAGCCACAGTCAGTAAGGAGCAACAGCCCCAGAAATCTAGCATGGTGAATGGATTTTTGAGAAAGCAGGGACTGGTAGTCAACCAGAGCTCTGAAGGCAAAGCGTCAAAGGAGAGTAAGGGTTGAAGGCTTTTATAAATGGTCAAGTAGAATTTTACATCTGCAAGTTGAATACTAAAGTGCTCATGGAATATGACGCTCACTGGCATTGGATGCAGTCTCAAGATGACGTGACATTCTTTCAACAATGCAGAAGTGCATTTCCTTAATTCCTTGCAGGTGTGCTTGAGAAGGCATGTGCCAGGGGTTTCCAAAGCTGCTGTTGCCAGAAAATAAAGCTATTTAATACACTGCTGTTCTTTAGCTTGGAGAAAATCCAACAGAAGACTGTAGCTAGTGATGATTGTACTACCCTTGCAAGCACATCTCATTAAACTGCAGTCTCTTGTACAAATATTTGCTTTGTAAGGGTTTTATAACCCAACATCCTGTGCAGTTGCTGGACCTGATCTATCTATTAAACTAATGACCAATTTGTTGTAATTGTTCTGTGTGTGTTGAGATGAAGCCGCATTACAAATGGTGGAAAAAAACAATTCTTTCCAAAGGTCTGTAACTCTGCAAGCAAGTGTTTTAGTTTAAAAGTAAAGAAAAATGAACCTTTGCTGTGCACATCAAAAACTTGAGTCCTGTAAAGATCCTGACAGTTTAGCATCACATGTCATGTGTATCTACACACATTAGAACCCTGTATGGACAATAGCTCCTGGGTTTATTAGGGTTTTATGGGCAAACTGGATGGAGCAATGGTCTTTTCCACTGTCATTTTCTGTCTGTCTGTCTGTCTATCTATCTCTCTATCTGTAAGTTGGGAGCTGTGTACCCGCAGTCTGCTACCACTGCCTGGTGACTACAAAACAGGTTGAGGGGCCTGGGCTCTTTTCTGATGGTGATTGGAGGGTTCTTTTCCAAACAGAAATAGATAATAGTGCTGTGCCTCCACCCCAAGTGTAACCTCTAGGTGGCGCTATCCCAAGGGCTACTACCCCTGCCTGCTTGGCTACTAACAGGTTAAGGGGCCTGAGTTCTGAAACGGGTGCCTCCACCCAAAGGTCAGGGTTGGTTTGGATTATGCTAACCAGGCCACAGCCCTCTGGGACACTGTGATCCCCCCCTTATCTCCCAATAGTGACCCACACAGTACACAAAAGTAACCTTCCCAATACCCCAGATATGCAAACCACATACACTTGTACTTGGCACTTACCCCAGGACTGGTTCCTTCAGCTCGATTCTGGGGAACCCCTATAAAATAAGGCGATGCAGTACAATAGCAACAATGCAATACTTTCAGCATAAACTGATGCCACAGTCAATGTAAATTGCAGAAACAAACAGATCTGATTAATTCAGGGGGCTGTAACAAGAAAGGGGGAAATCATGTTAATTGGCTTAAAACACATTAATAATCACAGTACTGTGCATGCACTTAGAGTCCCATATAGTCACACTCTCTGGGTACCCAGGATGGATAAAGGGGCTAGCCAGGTCCGTTGCAGATGGTTGGGGCCCTGTGATGGAAAAAAGGATGTGCACAACACACAATTTGTAATCCGGAGCTGGATGGCTCAGTTCATGGAAAGAAAAGCACAAACAATCAGATGACACACTTTGATTAGACAAAAGTTGCAGGGAGCTACCCTGATAATTACTCACGATACCCAGGCTAAACACAGGAGGGCTGATGGATGAACTCTCTGGATTGCCAGAGGAAGCTTGGCCCCTTGATGATGGGTCTTTCTGTGCAGCAAGGTAGTGAGGCAAGACCCTCATGGCAGGGCCTATCTGTGCCAGGCAGCACGGATTCAGTTCGATTCTGGCTGGGAAAACAACTTCCAGCACTAGCACACGGTCTACAACAAATGGGGAATTCAGATCACGATCCCCTTCCAGCACATAGCACATTTATGTGTAAAAGAAAGTTTACTGTACCGGGCAGGTGAATCCTCAGTCCTGATTGCAAAAATCACTGCAATTACCTGGGAGCACTACAGTAGCTAAAGTCCTGACAGGCCGATCACTTTCGGTAAAATCTTCGGTCTTCTACAGGGTAAGCCTGGTCTCACAGCAGCAGCAGCAGCAGCTTGCTTTTTCCTCACAACTTCGGATTCAGTCTGATTAAACGTCCTCTGCACCTTCTCCAGGCAGAAATCAGGCCAGCAGGCCTTTAGACAGGCCTTCCACGGTTCTCCCGCGCAAACTACGCCCCAAACGGCCGCTCAAACACTCAGCAGTGTTGCCTCTTCAGCATCCAACTCGAATCTGGCTTGGCAGCAAACAGCTCTGGGGCTTTCACACAGATCCAAAGAGTTTGGTTGGTTGGTTCAGTTATCAGTCACAGCAGGGCTCCCTCTATAGGTGCAAAAAGGTGCCAACAGGCCAGAAACTACAATTCCCAGAGGCTCTCTTCACACAGCCCCATTTCAGCAGGCTCACTTCAGAGTCCCAAGTACTAATTGGTCCCACTAGGCAGTTCGGGACCAAAATTGTGTAGCTAAACAGAAACAGTCCAGGCTGCAAAAAACAGGTTAGAACAAACTGCAATTTTATTATTACTCTAAACAATTCCCAGCAATTAGTTACATCTTTCAAAAGAGCTCCCTCTGCACATTTAGCAACGGCAGAAACGGAGCAGTTATGCAGCAGCCTGAGCGGGACTCAGTCTTATAAACACACAGTCCCCCCATTCACATTAATTATGCCTGCAAGCAGACAGCTCTTAAAGAGACAGTACGCAGAAGTTCTAAAAGCACTCGCTGCAGTGCCATTTGAAATGGCTTAAACGCCGAACGCCATCCAGACTTGGAGCACTTAGGCAAGCACCTGGAAGACTTTTGGGAACCCCCATTTGCAAGGGGTTACACCCTTCCTGGCCTGGAAAAGCATGGCGTCCACGTCAAGTAAGTACCCCCATAAACTCTGATACAAAATATCCTATACATTTACACTCTAACACATTAGGCTTATACTTTTAATCATTAGTCAACATATTACCTTTCCTATACACACATTTCCAATACTTCTCAACACATTACTTTTTACTCAGTATTATACATACATGGCATTTGAACTCGGGTCATTACCTCCTGCACATAAAACTTGGAGAAAGGGGGCCCTTCCCTATCAGCTACCTTGGGGCTAGATGGGGCACGGGCACCATACCTGGAGGGCAGAACAATTAGCCTGGAGTTAGCATTTATGCTTAGTTTGGGCAGTGAGCTCTGGGATACGTATACTCCTTTATGGACCACATTGAGAGGCAAGTCCACGGGCATCCCAGGGGAATCATAGCTGAGGTGCACTACAGGCTTTATAGCTGAACCAGTCTTTCCTAGAGGGAACTGTTACAGTTTCTGCACTTTTAGCCTCACTTTCTGTGCTGTCTTTGCTTGTCAGGGGAGTTTCCATTAGAGTAGGAAGGTTTGAACTTAGGGCACTTTCAGTTCCAGGATCTGCAATTTCTGAGTCCACAACACTTGGCTTACATGGAGAGCATTCTGGCACTGGCAGGGAACTATCATCACACTCAAAATACTCTTCCTGTTCCAGCATGTCACCAGTCTGACTCAGAGCATCTGTCTCTGTCTCGGGTAATTCATACAGTTCCACCATACAAAGTGACTCAATATCCTCAGATTTCACACTTTGCTCTTCACTCTCAGGGAGCATTGGCTCCAAGGATGAAGCTGGGGGCTTGGGCACTCCAGAGGGCCCAGCTTCATCCCCACAATTGACCAAGGGGTTACCTTGAAACAGCTGACTTAGTTCATACGAAGGGTAGTCACCATAGTTGTACTCACTTTCATCTGAAACAGACTGACAGTTATTGTCCATGGGGGTTTTCTGTGGAGGAAACCTTAAATCAGTAACTGCCGTGCAAGCTTTCTCTGCCTCTGTTTGGCAGCAGCCCTTGTCACTGGTCCAGGGGGAGCAATTGCTGGGGGCTCAGATTCAATCAGTATCTCACCAATGGGCAACAAATGATTGCAATGCATTGTCTTGACATTTTTTGAGTTGTTTTCAGGCCTTACTTTATACACGAGCAGATCATCCAGTTTGCCCACTACAATGTGATGGAGATGGTGCCACCTGTTGGCAATTTTGTGTTTGCTATGTAGTCCCAGATTTCTCAACAATACACGGTCTCCCGCTTGGAGCTCTTGGGCCTTCACCTTTTTATCATATCTTTCTTTGTTAACCAAATTTCTCTTGGCAGCCATGGTCTGAGCTAGTTGGTATGCATGATTCAATTGGGCCTTTAGCTTCTGCACGTATTGTAGATAATTGTCAGCTTGGACCCCATCAGGTGAAATGCCAGAACAAACATCCACAGGTAATCGGGCTTCTCTTCCAAACATAAGGCGGTATGGAGAGAACCCAGTGGCATCACTTTTGGTACAGTTGTAAGCATGTACTAAAGTGCTAATTTGCTGGCTCCATCTGGGCTTGTCTTTTGGGTGGAGTGCGCCTAGCATGTCAAGCAGGGTGCAGTTAAACCGTTCAGGCTGTGGGTCCCTCGGGGGTGGTAATGAGTGGTTCTGGATTTCCGCACTCCCTACAGAGAGAGCATCTCCTTGATTAAATGGCTCTCAAAATCTCACCCTTGATCAGAATGGATTCTCTGAGGGTCCCCATAGTGAACAAAGAAGTTTTCTACTAGTACCTTTGCCACAGTGGATGCTTTCTGGTCCATGATGGGGAAGGCTTGGGCATACTTCATAAAATGGTCAGTAACCACCAGCACATTGCTGATATTTCATTGATCAGGCTCCAAATTCAGAAAAGTCAATACAAACCAACTCCATAGGGGCGCTGGTGGTAATGTTAACAAGGGGTGCAGCCCTCTGGGGCAAAGCCTTTCTCTGCAGGCAGCAACTGCAAGTCCGTGTATGATGCTCAACATAAGCCCCCATCTTAGGCCAGTAGAATCTTGACCACACTAGATCAAGGGTTCGGTCTATACCGAGGTGACCCATGTGGTTGTGTAAGGACCTCAGTATCAAGTCTCTGAAAGCGGTGGGCAAAACCAACTGTTGCTTGTCTACTTGTCACTCTCTGTCTACTGTTTCTATGTACAGCAATCAGTTAATCAGTTTCAGTTTAGGGCCTTCTTTATACAACAATGCAGTTCTCAAATCAGAGGAGCGCAACTTGGGCACATCTTTCCCTGCGTTAGAGGGCTTCAAGTGCTGATCTGATCATAGGATCTTGGGATTGAGCCCGCTGAAGACTGTCATTATCTAACTGAGGCAGTGCACCAATGTCTAATGCAGAAAAGTGGCAGTAAGCAGCAGGTATACAATTGTCAGAAGGCCCCAAACAATCTACTAGACAGTCCACTGTGTCTGTGGACACTTGTTCCTCCTGGTCAAACTTCTGGCATAGCGCTCGAATATCAGGTTCTGACAGTCTGACCCAGTCATTTCTGGAAACAGACCTCCGAGAGAGAGCATCAGCATCTACATGATTCAGGCCTGCTCTGTACTCTTAATGGTTTTGCAGGATCAGCATAGGCAAGGACAGGAGGCGTGGTGAGTTGGTATATGATCTCATGAAAAGCAGCTTCACAATCAGGTGTCCAGCGTGACCCAAAAGATTCATTGAGGCAGAAATACACTCCTCTCAGTTTCAATGGCTGCCACTCTTTTGTATTTCTTGTTTGTGGGAGGGTAACCTTGGGTAAGATTCAGAACTGGGAGAATCACCTTTGAATAGTCCTTAATGAACCGCCTGTAATAACCACAGAATCCTAGAAATCTTTGTAACTCTTTTAGATTGCTGGGTTGGGGCAAGGTGGTCAAGGCCTCAACTTTGCTAGGATCAGTCTTTATCCCCTCGGTGAATACTATATGCCCCACATATTTCACTGAGGTTTGAAAGAATTGGCATTTGTCGGTGGATAGCTTGAGGCCAAAATCTTCCAGGCAGTCCAATACTTTGAAAAGTCTGCTTTCATGTTCTTCCAACAAATTCCCAAACACTATAACATCGTTGAGGTATACCAGGCACTCTAACAAATTCATGTCCCCCACTGCACGCTCCATCAGCTTTTGAAAGGTGGCAGGGGCACCCGAGATCCCTTAGGGCATTCTCATAAACTCATAGAACCCAAGTGGACATATGACGGCTGTCTTCTCATGGTCTTCTGGGGCCATGGGGATCTGGTAGTTCCCACTGCAAAGATCCAACACGGAGAACCACTTGCTACTGTTCAGTCAGTCTAGCGCATCTTGAATGTGGGGCATGGTGTATTGGTCAGGAATGGTCCTCCTGTTGAGGGTCCGATAATCCACACACATCCGCACTGTTCCTTTCTTCTTTCTCACCACTACAATAGGTGAAGCATAAGGGCTTCTGGATTCTTGAATTACACCAGCCGCAAGCATCTCCTGTAGGTGGCATCTTACATCATCTATGTCAGCCGGTGCCAGGCGTCGGGACCTCTCATGGAATGGCCACTCATCATGCAGCCAGATATGATGCTCAGCTCCTTGCACACATCCCACATCCCATTCCTTTAGGGAAAACACCTGGTCCCTCTGGGCAAGCTTCCTACTGATTCTCATCTTCCATTTGGCTGGCAACGGGGAGTCACCAAAATCAAACAAGTCGGGCGTCACTCTGTCACTCTCCCCCGAGTACTTGTTACTGGGTAGCACTGCCATGTCTGCACAGTGTACATTAGCCAGGGTGCAACCTCTATTCACTCAAATTTCTCTGTCTGACATATGAACTTGGACCATTACCCATCGAGCATAGGCATTGGCCTGTGCGGGTAAGATACTGGGCTTAACCAGCAACCCTTCTGGCAATTTTCCATCGTCTGGAGCATCCAGCATGAGTATCTTGTTCTTGACATACTTTCTTAGGCGGACCTCTCCTTGCAAGGTACACTGAGCGTTAGGCATCAGAATTAGGGACTCAGGTTCCTTCTTCCACACGACCCCAACCGGTTCATCTGGCTCCATCTCTTCTGTATTCTTCTGTGACTCATAAGCCTTCTTGATCATGGCAGGAATCCTCAAAGCTCTACCAGTCCTCTGCCCCTGTTTTTCATAGCAGAGTTGGGCCAACCATTCAAACATATGGGCGTTCGTCCCAATCAGTAGAGGAACTCCATCATACAGTCCAGTAGGGGGACACACTAATGCCAAGGTTTCCACTTGCTCAGCCACACCAGCTATCGAGGTAGGAAAAGACAGCCAAATTCTAATGTAGCCAGTGTAGGGGTATGCCTTTTCAAGTAACCCCCATACATGCAGTCCTTCCAAAGGCTGTAAGGGCACATCAGACAAATGTTTTTGGTACCAGTCTTGGAACTTGATGGTTACTTGGGAGCCACTGTCCAGCACAGCTCTAGTAGACATTCCATTTACTTTCACTGTCGTCTCCATGGAGGGACCCACCACCTTGGACCATTCCAAAGGGACAGCAGCAGGGGGCTGGACAGATGATTTAGCCACATAGAAATTGGAGTTAGAGTTTCTTGGGCCCTCATGGCCGTCATTTTGTGCACCCCTTAACCACTGATTTGTTCTCTGAAGCTCTCTTTGTAGCCGGCTTACCACGCTCTCTAAGTCTTTCTGAGACCAGCATTCCCTCTTCATATGGCCATCTTTTCCATAGTTATGACACAGGATAAGCTCCTGGGTCATCCTTGGAGAGAACATTGCCTGAGGAACTGAAGCATTAGCAATGGGTGGGGGTCCATTATTTCCTGGCAATAGTGAGAGGGGTGCAACGTGTCTCAACAGTTCCTTCAAAGTGGCAGTCAATTCTTTGATCTCTCTCTGAGGGCCATCCTTGTTATAAGATGCCTGAGGGGGCACCCCCACCCCCATGGCAGTCAAGGCCTGAGCAGAATTAGAATCTGGTCCCACAGAGGAAGTCCTTGCTGGGGCGCCTTCCTTCAACTCTTGGAACTCCTTCAGTAGTTCGTCTTTCCAAAACTGGACCCAGTGCGGGAAGTCCTTTTTCTTCTCAGAACACTCACTAGCTGCCAATCTTTGCCCCTGAACCTCACTTGTCGGATCACCCTCGGTCACTCGTGTCGTAACAGCAGCTGTTGGTGTACTTTCCCCATGGGGTCACCTTTTCTCAACCCCCCGAATTTCTCTCATGAGCTCATCATAGGAGGGTGGCGATTCCAGTCAATTGGCCAGGCGCAAATGAAGCAACAACAATTCGGAGAATGGAGCAGATTTAAGAATCCGGTCCAGCCTGGTTCGGTCGCTGACAAACTACCCTTTCAGAGGCACTCTTGCAGAAGTTTTTCAAGCTGGGGTACATACACAGACAACAACTCCCCAGGGCACTGCTGAGTGTTTCTCACCCTCCACCACATGTCCTCATCCGAATCTGGGCTCCCATACACATTCTCCAATGCTTCAAGATAGTCCTGTGCAGTCGCTTCAGGGTTATGGCCCGTTTTGCACAGATGGTAGCCAGGGCAGGACCACGGAGGCTCTCACTTAATCTCTTTCGCTTCTCTGCTTCTGAGCATTGCCGTTCCAACACTAGAGGGGCAAAATAGTCTATCCAGGTATCCCAGGCATCCTCCTGGGGGGTTGGGAGGGTGCCCGAGAAGATTCTCAACCTTCGGTAAGAGTCGTGACTAATGGCATGTACCGACATAGGGGCCAGCATTGGCACTGGCACAGAAGGAGAGGCAATAACAGGTGCTGGAGCAGGAGGGATGCTAGAGGAGGAACATCCCCAGATGGCAGAAATAGTTTCTTTAAGTCCTCCACAGTTTTCCCTTCCTCCAGCAGCAATTCAGCAAATTTCTCCTCAAAAGTCTCAGATAGCGGGGTTGGGGTCCTTACTGTCTTTAGTTATCAGTCTCCAGGCAGTGAGGGCTCCTTGAGAGTAATGGTCCGTGGCACTTTGGAACTATCTACGGGGTCCCTACACTCTACTAGGGCCATAAAACTTTGGGCGAGCAGAAACTGCCTGTCGACCCACCACCACAGGGTCTTGTAAACATTCAACCTGGGAAGGTACTCCCTCTACAGTGTCCTTATTGGTACCCAGGGGGATATCCAGGATAAGCATAGCATTTTGGGGTTGATCTCCTGCCCAGTACACCACCCCACCAACTGGTGTACAGCCACTTCTGTTGGAGTAGCCATTTATTTTTAACAGCAATTCATAAATTTGGCCACTAGGGGACGCTAATCCCAGTGGTGTCTCCAAGATGTAACCCCTAGGTGGCACTAACCCAAGTACTACTACTCCTGCCTACTTGGCTACTAACAGGTTAAGGGGCCTGAGCTCTGAAACGGGTGCCTCCACCCAAAGGTCAGGGTTGGTTTGGGTTACGATAACCAGGCCACAGCCCTCTGGGACACTGTGACCCACTTATCTCCCGCTAGTGGCCCACACAGTACACAGAATTAACCTTCCCAATACCCCAGATATGCAAACTACATGCACTTGTACTTGGCACTAACCCCCTAGGACTGGTTCATTCAGCTTGACTTTGGGGACCCCTATAAAATAAGGAGATGCAGTACAATAGCAACATTACAATACTTTCAGCATAAACTGATGCTACAGTCAATGTAAATTGCAGAAACAAACAGATCTGATTTATTCAGGGGGCTGTAACAAAGAAGGGAGAAAATCAGGTTAATTGGCTTAAAACACAATAATCAAAGTACTGTGCATGCACTTAAGAGTCCCATATAGTCACACTCTCTGGGTACCCAGGATGGATAAAGGGGCTAGCCAGGTCCATTGCAGATGGTTGGGGCCCTGTGATGGAAAAAAGGACATGCACAACACACAATTTGTAATCTGGAGCCGGATGACTCAGTTCATGGAAAGAAAAGCACAAACAATCAGATGACACACTTTGATTAGACAAAAGTTGCAGGGAGCTACCCTGATAATTACGATACCCAGGCTAATCACAGGAGGGCTGATGGATGAACTCTCTGGATTGCCAGAGGAAGCCTGGCCCCTCGACGATGGGTCTTTCCGTGCAGCAAGGTAGTGAGGCAAGACCCTCGTGGCAGGGCCTATCTGTGCCAGGCAGTGCAGATTCAGTTAGATTCTGGCTGGGAAATCAACTTTCAGCACTAGCACACAGTTTACAGCAAATGGGGAGTGCAGATTGCAATCCCCTTCCAGCACATAGCACATTTATATGTAAAAGAAAGTTTACTGTACCGGGCAGGTGACTCCTCAGTCCTGATCGCAAAAATCACTGCAATTACCCGGGAGCACTACGGTAGCTAAAGTCCTGACAGGTTGATCGCTTTCAGCAAAATCTTCGGTCTTGTACAGGGTAAGCCTGGTCTCACAGCAGCAGCAGCAGCTTGCTTTTTCCTCACAACTTCGGATTCAGTCTGATTAAACATCCTCTGCATCTTCTCCGGGCAGAAATCAGGCTAGCAGGCCTTTAGACATGCCTTCCACGGGTTCTTCCGCGCAAACTACGCCACAAGCGGCCGCTCAAACACTCAGCAGAGTTGCCTCTTCAGCATCCAACTCGAATCTGGCTTGGCAGCAAACAGCTCTGGGGCTTTCACACAGATCCAAAGAGTTTGGTTGGTCGGTTCAGTTGTCAGTCACAGCAAGGCTCCCTCTATAGGTGCAAAAAGGCACCAACAGGCCAGAAACTACAATTCCCAGAGGCTTTCTTCACACAGCCCCATTTCAGAAGGCTCTACTTCAGAGTCCCAAGTATTGATTGGTCCCACTCGGCCATTCAGGACCAAAATGGTGTAGCTAAACAGAAACAGTCCAGGCTGCAAAAAAACAGGTTAGAACAAACTGCAATTTTATTATCACTCTAAACAATTCCCAGCAATTAGTTACATCCTTCAAAAGAGCTCCCTCTGCACATTTAGCAAAGGTGGAAACAGAGCACTTAGGCAGCAGCCCAAGTGGGACTCCGGCTTAGAAACACACAGTCTCCCCCATTCACATTAATTATGTCTGCAAGCAGATAGCTGTTAATGAAAGAGTATGCAGAGGCTCTAAAAGCACTCGCTGCAGTGCCAATTAAAGCGGCTTAAGCGGCGAACGCCATCCAGACTTGGAGCACTTAGGCAAACTCCTGGAAGACTTTTGGGAACCCCCATTTGCAAGGAGGTCACACAAGTAAATACAGTGGGCCAGATGCTTATAGGGTACAGTCCCCTTGGGGATGTACCTAAACACCTTCTCTTCCAGTCACCCCACACACAGAATATCATATATCAACTTAACACTCTATAAGGCATGCAATTAATATCCGTCACTAATAATATTCTTACAGGCATTTAAACAGTAACAATAATACATAGAATAGTGGATGGGAGACCATCCACAACAAGGCTGTGTTTACATCGAGGGTGTTGATGACATCATAGACACCTCGAGAATGAAGCTCGAGAGGTCTCCATGATGTCATCAACTCCTGAGATGGGAAACACAGCCTTAGTTGTGGATGGTCTCCCATCCATTATTTTATATAGTATATGGGTCCCTTATTTTCTTTACTATACATTTCACAAGGTTTCATACCTTGTATGTTTGCAGCCACACTTGGTCCCAATCCTCACTACAGACTATCGCGCTCCTCACTTGATCCCGAAAATCCTGGTCCTCGCTGCCGTTTTCTCTGTTTCTGACCCCAAACTCAAACAGCAGCTGTTTTAAAAAAAAACTGACAGACTGAACGTTTTAAATCTCGGAGTCAACTGTGGCAGTTCATGTACAAACATCATTTTGAATTGCTCGCTAGACCACTCGCTAAGTGCCGCCGCCATTGTTCTTAGGATTTTTTTGTGAGGACAGCATTTTCCACCAATCAGGTGGCAGCTCAAGGAAAAAAGTTGTTGTACCATCGTTGTGACGTCAGAACGATAGTACAACTTTTTTCTGACCTTTGAACTGTCCTACAACAAGCTTCGGAAAACAACTGTTTTCCATACACAATAAGCCCTAACCATATACTATAACAGTTTATAGTATATGGTTTGGCTTTATTATGTATAAAAATCAGTAGCTGCAGAAAACTTGTGCACATTTTAAAAGTTGTTGTACACGTTCTAAAAGTTGTTGTGCACATTCTAAAAGTCATTGGGCATGTTCTCTTGTAAATATTCATTAGCCCCTAATTAATATTCATTAGCTCCCACACTATCCAGCACCTCATTGGTTAAACCAGACCTGTTCCAAATGCAAATTAAATCAAACATGGCAGCGCTGCTTACCGAAGGGCTCAGTGACATGGTTTTAACACAGACTGCTGTAGTAGGCTCTGGCCCGGATATTCAAATTGCTCCAGGCTGTGGCGCAAGCCTGGGTGCAGCTCAACTTTGTTGCACAGGGGTGTGGTCTGGGCGATATTCAATGGAGCTGTGCTATGGCGCAGCAGCTTTGAATATTGCACTCTGGCCACCCCCACTGTGCATGGCGCAGTGGCACTGCACCAGTGCAAGTGGCCAGAGGAGCATGGAGACGGTGCTTAGCGCAGTGCCATTGCGCCCATGCACAGCACCTGCGATATTCAAAAGGGGACATGCAAATGGTGCCATAATTTATGCAAGGCACACATGGGGCCATTTGCATGTCATTATGGCCCCATTTGCATCCCATTAGCATGCAGGTGCGCCATGCGCCTGGCGCCCTGCCAGGCAGCAGCCGTCGGGGACCAATGCCCCCTGCAGCCCGATCATGGCCATTTGTGTGAAAAACATCCTCGTCTAATATCCCTGGTGGTCCAGTGGACTGCTACGTGCCCGATCGCGGGCATTTGTCTACCAAAGAAACATCCTCGTCTAATATCCCCGATGGTCCAGTGGACCTCTATGTGCCCGATCGCGGGCATCGGTATAATACACCCCCCCACCCATCCAATATCCCTGGTGGTCTAGTGGACCGATCGCTGCCCGATCATGGGCATCTGTTCAAATCACCACCTCCCCTCCAATATCCCTGGTGGTCCAGTGGACCGCACTCTGCCCGATCGCGGGTATCTGTAAAACATAATAAAGTCTTATTACCCTGGTGGGCTAGTGTACCCCTCCCCACCCGCCCACTGAGCCCCACCGCCCACTCCTCCCAGTCAGCCGTGGGCGGCAGCACCCCACCCGCCTGCCGCCTCGCCTCCCGACTGACAGCCTGGTAGGGCTGCACGCCCATTTGTTCACAGCGTGAGCCAGTGGGCATGCAGCCCATACCATACTACACAGTCCAGATATGTGAATGATTCATTCATTCTGAAACCATATACTATAAGAAATAAAGTATGGGCGGTCATACACATCTTGTTTGTAGCTTATCTGGTTGAGATACCAGCATGGACCCCTCGACGCTTCCCGTGGTTCATATGCTGGTATCTCAACCCCTCGATGGAAACACAGGCTTGTTGTGTATGGCCTCACATACTTTATTCCTTATATTATAGGGAAAGAGGAATGGGGAATGCAAGAACAACTGGCAATTTAATATGCAACAAGAACAACAACAATTGTAACAGTGCCAATCCCCAACAGTAACAGCCACCATGAACCCACCTCTCCACTGGTACCAGGTCCCTATAATGTTTGTATGGGTACCCAGATTGAGTAATGGTGCAGGCCTGTAAACATTGCTGCAGGTTGGCCAGCACTGGGGCCCTTCACTTTAAATTTTTAAAATGAAACTCTGAAAAACTTAATTCCCCAGCTCAGGGCAGGCCCTGGGCTTACTCATGGTTCAGAAGCTTCACTGCACAGGGTCTGAACAGGATCAGATGAGGCAGATTGCATTGGTAGAGTTGGGCCTTGAATGGCAGGGCTGGCAGTCGTTGAGGTTGGTCATGATGTCTGGCAGCTTTTCCCCTTCAGGTTGTTGCAGGCTTTTGCAGCTTGTCACCTTCAGGATATCCTTCTGTGGATGCTGGATTAGGTCAGAGTCAGGAACCAGGGCCACACACTTGCCCCACACATTAAGACTTCCGGTTTTCAGGGACAAATGTTCCGTATTGCCTAGCATTGATAATACTGGGGTGACTCCCCAGACCAAACTGAGTGCATGCAGTCTCTTCTTGCACTGTAGTACAAACAGTCTCTCACACTCTGCAGGTAACGAACACAGTTTAGTTGCAGCTTTGATACCTTTCTGGCCACCAGGTATACAGTCTCTAGGCAGGAGTCCATACTTTTTGGCAGCAACCTTTAATACTTCCTGACTCCCCAGGCAATGGGAACCCAGCAGGTTTCTCACGTTGCTGCCCTTGGTCAATGGAAGCACTTTAAGCTCTGGATACACTGTCCCGGCCCTCATACTGTCTGGGGACTACTCTCAGGTTGCCAGATTTTCTCCGTTCAGCTGGAAACTAGGAATGCTGGATCTCCCAGGTACTAAAAAGACTTCAGCAAGCCTCGCTGCTTTTGCAGTGGAAGCCATGGGTCGACTTCTCAAACTGTATCTTTCACTCACACATGACTCCCCTCTGTATTCAGAGAGCCTCTGCCACCAACTGCCCCAAGCTGAAAACTATCTCATGATCTCAGGGAAACATGACAACTTTCCGTTGGTCAAAACAGCTGTCCATCCTCAAAATTAATAAACATTAAGTCCCTTTGACACCTGATTGGCTGGCTGTTTGGGTGCCAAAAACATTGTCCTCTGCCCCTTCCCAGGAGCCATAGTTGCTGGTCCTTGTGCTCCTTGAATCCTGATTGGTTGCCATAGGGGCCGGGGTAACAAATATAGCTGATGGATATACAGTTCATATGCAGTCTCAACATTTATAGTCTCTTGCAGGCAAACAACAAAATATCAGAATTAACTGCCCCCTGGAGTTTTATTGATGCCCTTCTGACCTGTCATTCGATGGCAGAGTGTGGCTTGCAAGGGGCTTCCCCTGCCTGTCACAAGTGCCATAGCACTGACATCCTAGGCGGCAGGTAAGGCTTCATTACACATAGCAACCTCTGGTGCACTTAAAGTGGTAGTGCTCTCTTATATAATATAGCACTTAACAGCGCTCTTCAACATTTTATTTTATTCCCCCCAATGAGCTTTCAAGCCCCCGAATGAGTATTTCTGAGGTCTAGGGGTTGCAGCACATAAAAACACATGGCAGGAGCCTCCTGAGCAACTTTGAATACTGAGTGCCACAGTGCTCATCCAGATTGTCAGCTGACCTGTCAGCTCGCACATCCAAGCCACATAGCAATTGGCAAACCGCCAAGTGGGCAGTTTCACTGTCTATCTCACTCCTCCAGTCCCCACTTAATTCTGGGACCCTGGGACCAGCAGGAACACTCAGAGGACACACAGCAGAACTGGTGGCAGCTAGCGGATGGGAGGCATATCAAGGTACACCCCACCCATTGGGGGTTACATATCTATCTATCTGTCTATCTGTCTGTCTGTCTGTCTATCTATCTATCTATCTATCTATCTATCTACTCCAGGTGCCCCTTCTTCCCCTTCCAGGTTACCCCCAAATCACTTTTTAAACTAGAAAGTGGACCAGACTACCCACCCCCAGTACCAGGTCTTTCAACATCACCCCTCCAATTCATTCCTACCCCAACAGAAAAATAGGTGGTGGCATAAGTGTACCCCCTAGTACCACTGGAGATTCTCCCAACAGTGGGGTGCCCAATTTCCAGTGTCAGTTTCTGTTCCTCTATGATAAAGAAAACCATCCCTTGCCGATCCTTTTTTTTTTCCACCTGCAAAAGTGTCATTTTTCAAATCCTGGCCAAAATGTGTTTTTGCACCTGTTATGTGAAATTACGTTTTTGCAGGGATTTGAAAAATTGCATCTACCAGGTTCATGTGGTGAGGTCATAACAAGGGTATGCTGAAAATTTGGTGTGAAATATCATAAAATTACGAACTTATGAGTGAAGGCTGAAATATTTTTGGCTCCTCCATAGCCTGATGGACAACACATTTGGGCCCTGTGAGTATGTACCTGTAGCTGCACAGAACTGCAGGTCCCATTCCACAGCCAGACAGACTCCTCAGTTGGTGCAGGGCCTGGGTCCTGTTTGTCTGCAACTCTAGCCACATAAAAGCACAGGGTCCTCTGGGCCTTGTGCTTCAGTAGCTAGATGGACTTCTCACTCGGTGCAGGATGTAAGGGGTAAATTCTCCCCCACCCCATTCAGTGGGTGAAGTTTTTTCTCATTCAGAGCTGTAATCTGTGGATAACTTCCCCCAACCCCCACTGACTGATTGCAGCTTCCAGTGGCTAGTTCCTAGATGCCCAACTGAAGGCCTGTCCTTTTCTTCTCATTTTTAAAGTTTGATCACTGTACCTCAACCCAGCAGGTCATGAAACCAGCCCACCCCCATTAACACTACTCAAGCTTTAACTTTTCAAAATTCTTCTGGCACCCTGCAAGCCACAATGGGAGTGATAAGAAAGTAACACTGCTTACTGCAGTTCCTGCATTTTAAAGGCACAGTCCTCCCTAGTAATAAATTAACATGAATGCAAAATCTGATAGGACCAGGCCCTACTACTTATGCATGTGGTAGGGCCATAGCCATAGAGTACCCCCCAATTCCAGCTCCTATGGTTGGGACCTGCGTGAATGAGGATATGATTTCACTATCTTAAAAAGATAGGGAATTCTTTGCAAAAAAACTATGTTAATGTGCCAGTTAGGGTTCAACTTAATGCGACATAAATAGGGCAATGCGGTGTTAGGATTTCCAACCCTAACTCCCCACCTCCCAAAGCATCAAAACAACAGCAACAACAACATGCAAGCAGCCACAGATAGCAATCATCAGGTAAGACAAACAACATACAGTACATGTCTGTCCAGATGACACAAATGCAGTAGCACTGATTTGCTACCTTCATGGATTTGTATCTTCAGCTGCATAAACAGTGGCCCCGCAGGGGCCTGTGCATATGCTGCCACACCTGTGTGTGTATGTCGGGCTTCGTGCATGAGTATATGTGACTGCAGAAGTGCAAGCCCTATGTGTGTCTAATGCCAGCCAGAATGCATCATAGTAATGATGCAGTATGCTGCAGGGAACACTGTAATTCAAAGGCATTTAAGCACTTTTTTACTGCAGTATTTTGTGACATGACATTTACTGTAAGTTACTGTGTTGTATGATGGCTGACTCCACTGTACTCATGTACGCTGTATGAGGTACCTACCTAGATAGCATGATACATTACTGCACCCTTTTCTGTATATATTCACAAATGTTGAGCACACACCACCTCTTATTTAGAACAAAAGATATCCAGTTTCAAAATAAATTGAAGATTATTTCTTTATCACAGTTGACTAGGACACTGTCAGCCTGCCTGATGTGTGATCCTGCCTTAATCTTTTTCAAAAAGAATCAAGCAGGATCCAAACACATCAGGCAGGCATTATGGACAGTGGTCCTAGTGATCTGTAATAAAGAAATAATCTTCATCTTATTTTGGAGTTGGATGTCTTTTGTTCTAAATGAGATGTGACGTGTGCTCAATATTTGTGAATATACTTGACTCTTTTCTGCTGAAGCACCACCAGCCTTTGCTCAGCATTCCATTCCAGTGTATGATCCTTTCCTATACGCATCTGCATAACTAGAAAACTGCTACCCCCTTGAACAATTTCTAGAGCATGAGCTTAAACCATTATACACACATTGTGGCTGTACTTCTGTATGTATAACTGCTTTCTGAGGCCAGAAGTCAATGTGTATGTCTTACACCCGTGGCTGATGAGGAGCAGACCCCTCAGAGGCCTGTGTTTCTGAAGACAAGTAGTGTTGCAATTATGGTATCATGGATTTTGTGGCACCTGTGATTCTGCAGCCAAAGGTTGGTGTGTATGTCTTACACCTGTGGCTGCAGAAACTCATGCCCATCAACTGCTTACGATGTGCATGAGTACCTTAGGCTAAAGAAGCACTGCCCCCATAGGGTTATGTGTTTCTGCAGACAAAACAACACTTTTTATTTTGGTATAACAAATTTGTATTTGTTGCTGGAGGGGCCTGTGCTTCTGCACACAGAAACAGTGTTGTGATTCAAGTATCATGGATTAGTACCTGCAGGAACAACTGAATCTCTTGCAGTGTGCATGCCACAGATACAAATCCACAAAGGTAGCACATCAGTGCTACTGCATTTATGTCATCTGGAAACATTTGTATGTTGTTTGTTTTACCTGATTATGGTGATCTGTGGTTGCTTGCATGGTGTCCTTTTGCTGCTGGGGTTGGGGAGAGTTAGGGTTGGAAACCCTAACACCACATTTCCCACGCTTTTGTTGCATTACATGAACCCAGCCTGGTGCATAAGCAGTTTTCTGCAAATAATATACTGTATATGTGTAAATAGGTAGATAGACATGGAGAGAAAAGCTAGAGAAAGCTAGAGAGAGAGAGAGAGAGATACACAGTGGTTTCCTCTTATGATGAACTTGATGTTTGCCAAAGGGAAAAAATCATGTTACTGTGATTCACTATATTAGTGGAGAGTACATGATTGATTTATTTCTATGCTAAACATGATGAAACATCAGGTATATCAAAATACATTTATCAGTAAACCACTACTGGGCGTGGATGACTAGTAAAGCAATGAATACGTCAATAATATAAAATGATTTTCTCTTTTGCATTTCTGATTAGTTGGCTAAAACCCTTGAAAGCACTCAACACAATTCTAAGAAGAAAAAAAAACAACTAGTTTGCCCCAAGCCATGATTACAAATGAGAACTAATTCATTTTGGAGGAGGATTTTCTCCATGAGACTAAGTGAAAACGATTTTGACTTTACTAGCAAACACTTAATAAATGTGCTTCATTGAGTTTTCATTTTCCTAGATCAGTCATTGCAGCTTATTTCTATGTTTAACTGTATGGTTTTGCCTTGACCATCAATACATTTAAATTTGTTCTCAAAAGACAGTCCCTGCTAAAGTGCAGCAAACAACAAAGAATAGCAAAGCTCTAAAAAGCCAGATAACCTGGTAGAGACTCTTATTTCTTCTCTGAAACAGATGGAAGAGTGCATGGGTGTCAGGAGACATACTCAGTATAGTTTGCCGAGTACAGTATAATCTGGAAAATCCAGGGGCAACATATGCCTCAGGCCAGGGCAGCTAACAAAAACAGAGGCTGATGTACATGAAGAACTGTTCTCCCTCTCCTCAGATGCTTTAATGTGAGTTTGTAAGTGACCTTTGGAAGATTTATGTATTTATTGAAATTTTGGATAACACCTTTGAGAACAAGGTCATTTCATAGGTTCCACGTCAGACGAACAATACATATTAGAAACGTATGAGACGTAGAACAAACAAAACAAGGAATTATACAAAACACTGCAACAATATATAACTAGAGATGTTCCAGTACATGTGGCATTGTACAATGTATGCCAAGGTGTGTATTTGATTAAAACCTGGAATTCAAAGGGTCATATTAGAGGGGGTGGGGTCTTAAGAAACAACCCTTTACAGGAAAATGAGAACAGACACAGCCGAATATCTAATAATCAACAAGGTAAGGGATGGCATTAGCCCAGGGGCCTTGTAAGAGGTGAGAAGGTGTGGGACAAAGCATTTTAAAGTGAGCAAAGGAGCTCAGGAGATATAACAAGGGTGAGGGAGGATGGGGGAAAGCCATAGAGGGGTGAGGGGAAAGAGTGGAAGGGATCAAGAGGAAATGTGAAAGAAAAATGATTAACAACTTAGAATAGTTATTTACATGGTAAGAACAGTTATTCATAAGGTCAGGATAGCATAAGGTTAGAATAAGTGCTGGTCACAAGAAGGAAGGTTATTGGAAGCAGTCACAAATGACATCAGCAACTAGCTGTTGCTTAAGTTTAACCTTAAAGGAGTCCAAGGTGGATGCTGAAGTGATGTCATGGTGCAGCGAGTTCATCCATAGCAGGGCACGGTAGGCAAAGGACCTTTGTCCCAGAGAAGTGCGACAGCGGGGTATATTAAAAATCTGGCTAGTAGAGCTTCTGGTGCAATGACGATTGACAGTGGGTGAAAATAAGCTTTTGCACTCCTGGGGGCATTTTACCTAAGCTTACTTTTTTGGACAGTAAACATGTTTGGTACATGAGTCTGCCTTTGAATTGGAGCCAGTTAGCCTGAGCATACATGTCGCAGGTATAGGACAGATGGGCTGAGCTGGTAAGGAACTGGTATGCTTTGCTGAGTGCAACTATGATGCGGCGAAGAGCTGTTTCAGTAGCTGATCCATAGATTGGTAAGCTGTAATCAATAAGCGAGACAAGAGAGCTTTGAATGGCCAGGTTAAGAGCCTCTGAGGTCAAACATTGCTTATGCCTATAAAGCAGCCCAATGCGGGTGTTAACAGCCTTGGCAGTGTTGTCAATGTGATAGGCATAGGTCATCGTATGGTCAATAGTAATCCCCAGATATTTAAAGAGCTCAGCTAGCTCCAGGGGAGAACCCTCTTCGTTGGTGATAGAAAAAGGGGTAAATTCTGTGCCTATTTTGGGAGCAGGAGAACAGCATAGTTTTAGTCTTGTTGTAATTTATAACTAAGTTGTGCTTATGGAACCATCTTTCTGTGACTACGAAATTACTCTGTAGCCTGGATTCAAGAACCTTAGGGTCTGGATCACTGGTAAACAGGACAGCATCATCAGCATATAAAACGATGTGACCCTGCCAGGAGTAAGGAAGGTTGTTGAGGAAAATGCTAAACAAAAAAGGGCCCAAGATAGACCCTTGAGGAACTCCAGATAGGATAGGTCTTCTATCCGAGTGGGTGTTACCAATCTTCACCTGCTGTGTACGGTTGTGCAGGTAACTTTCAAACCAGGCTATGCTGTCATGAGCTAAGCCAATTGGTGGTAAGCTGTTTGACCAGTAGGGAATGATTCGCTGTGTCAAAAGCTTTGGTTAAATCAATGAAAGCAGCACCGACCAGGTGTCCTTGATCTAAGGAGTGGTGAATAAAGCCTGTGAACTCCCCAGAAGGGTGGTAGTGGTACTATGACCATTTCTGAACCTGTGTTGTTGCCGGCATTGTTGCTGATATTTTTCTAAGTATTCAACCAGTTGGTCAGCCACTATATGCACAAGAGCTTTCGAGAGTGGGGGCAGGTTAGAGATAGGCCTGTAGTTCCCAGTAATCGTGCGATCCCCAAACTTATGAACTGGTGTCACAGTGGCAGAGTTCCATTTCTGAGGGAATTGAGAGTAACTAAGTGACATGTTAATAATATGTGTTAGAGGTGACAGAATTTCATCCAGCGTAAGGGCTACAAACTTAAGATCCAGGGTGTCACCACTAAATCTTGATTTTCCTAATACCTTATATATGTGTGGGTGCTAAACTTAGAGACCATGATTGTATTAGTGACTCGATCGAGTATGTATGCATGAGTGCTGGGGTGAATGGACTTCTGTAAGGCTGCTACCTTGATGTGGTACAGAGGCTTATCACAATGTATCCTGAACATTACAACTAAGTGCTGGCCAACTTCTGTCTGATTGGTAGCATCTGTGTTAGTTGAAATAAAAATGTGAATCTGTTAAAATCAGTGGCTTACTACATATTGTTTACTGCAATGGGGGTGGGTTAATGTTTGTGTGGCAGGGCAGCATGTCTTTTGGTTTGTGTTTATGAAGGGGGACAACAATTCCATCAACTGTCAAGTACAAGTTTAAAATTCCTGGCTGTGCCTCTGAAAGAGTGACTTACCAGTAAATTAGTACAAACAGAGAATGTTGTTTCCCAAACTGAACCCAGGCTTGATTTCACAGAAAAAACTAATAAGCTACAACAAACAGCATCTGTGAATCCGTGTTCTGCAAAACCTCATTTAAGGCCCTCAGAGAGACTAATGAGTTGGATAGCACAGCACAATCCAGAAAACTGAAAAACAAATGAGAAGAAAAATAATTATAATATTTTGAGAGGTATCAAGTCCTCCCAGTGTGGATGTGATAGCTTGGTGGACTATTTAAAAGAATGTTTTGTTTAAAGGAGAACTATAGGCAGACTTGAAACCCTGACTGCTGCACAGATCGTGGCTTCAGTATTCTGATCCCCCCTGCAGGCATAATATTTATGCAAGTGTATTTTTACCTTAATACTCAAAAACAGTACGAAGCTCTGTACCAGCCTGCATTTTCTAATACCGTGGTGCTCACCCCCCACCAAGATTGCACTGCTAACCATGCAAGATGATGACGCACCTTTGCCTCTTCCTGTATGGTGCCCATATGTACGGAGATTTAATGATATCCGTGTCTCCCATGCCATGCTGTATTTTACAGACTTTGCTAAATGCCATGTGCATACATGGCATTTTAAAATCTGTAAAATAAACAAGGCATGGGAGACTCTGAGGTATTAAGTCTTTGTACATATAGGCCTCACTCAGAAAGGTAACAACACATCATCATCTCGTGTGGTTAGCAATGCGATCTCGAGAGTGAATACACAGTGTCATCAAGGCACAGGTTGAGAAGCATAGGAAAACCAGGAGCAGTTTCAAAATTTGCAAATAGCATTTTATTTTTCTCAATAACAGCAAAATAAAAAACAAAACTTAGTCAGTATAACTATTTACAAAGGCAATACAAACAGAGAAAACAAAGTCCTTCATCTGAGGGTATCTTTTAATTTCAAGTTTCGGTCTCAGTCTCTCACTCTCCTTGTCTCTCTAACAACAGCATTGCTGCTCTTTTTATAAGTCTTTGTCTGGGAACTCGTTAAGAGAGCCTGCTTCTCACATAATATTCTTGTATGTTTACAGAATGTTCTTGTCAGTTTTGTTTCTTGCAGGTGCAGCAAAACAGTACATGGTGTCCCAGAACTGACCTCTTGTTGACAAATCTGCAAAGGGCTTAAAAACTGCATCTAAAGGTTAACCCCTTGAGTTCCAAATAGCTTTGTGATTCTTTCAACAGTATAACAATATACAGTTTTAAACAAAGGGATCCCAGTATCAGTGACATTTCCACATAAAGATTCACATATATTTTTATAACTGCAGATATGCAAGGAGTAAGAAAAGACAGAACAGCAAGTGAAGGCAGAGAACTAGTGAGAGGCGGAGAACTGCGATACTGTCGGATTGATCAGTTCCTAGGTCTCACAAGAAAATCTGGTTGTGCAACCAGACAGAGAAGAGACAGAAAAGAAAAGGATAGATCAGATCCTTGCATTTAAACTCTTTCTGCATAACAAATGGGGCAGGTCTTATTCAACCCTGTCACACACAGTATTAGAAAATGCCAGCTGGTATGGAGCTTGCTATCATTTTTATGACTATTAAGATAAAAATATACTTCCATAAATATTGTGCCTACAGGGAGGCACTGGGGTTCTGAAACCCCGATCTGTGCACTGGTCAGGGCTTCAAATCTGCCCATAGTTTTGCTTTAAGTAATAAACCTAGCTGTGGTGAATATACCTAAGATACAGTGAAACAGCACACTTCATACCTAACAGTCATCAAAAATACCAGAGAGGAGCCACACTCACAAAATCATTGGTGCTCTCTGATGATACAGAAAAGGTAAACAGTCCAAGAATATGCTGCACAAAAGAGTTTATTCTTAAATTAGTGTATCAGTACAAATACCGAAACTGAAGGAGGTGCTTACCAAATGCCAGCACCCCAGGAGCCCACTGACAAAGCATTAATAGTGACACAAAACCCTGGGGTTTGCTTGCCACCTTCTTCATTGATACAGTCTTGCACCTTTATGTTGGTGGCACACATTTACATTAATTGAAGTAGGTGAAGTTGCCTATGATAGTTGAGAGACAGCCATCCAAGCTGATAGTAATTACAATGAAGGGTGTCTCTGGGGACTTCACGGTTGAAATGGGTAAGCCTGTTAAACAACACATAAAGCTTTTGCAGATGTTAAGCAGAAACACTTTTGGGTGCAAAGCCTCCATAGTCAGACACAGGAATAAGCATAGAATTGACTACTGTACTTTTTTTCCTTGAATCAGATGAGAAGCAATCTTTATGCCTAAAAAAAAAAAAAAGTCAAGATCCTAGCTTTTTCATTAATCAGTAGCATGAGCACCCTATTTTAAGTGGAATTTCAACTAGGCACCCAATTATTTGTAACCAGGACACATTGGATCAACTTGTCCATAGTTCTAATACTTAAACTGGCTGGTGTATACTTTAAAATTTGCTGTTTTTATTTATTATTAAAAATTTGGTAACCAGGAAAGGCACACTGAGCCATGGCTCATTTCCAGGTGCAACCCCAGGGAAAGGGTAGAGGAAAGCATCAACAAATACAATAAAATAGATAATTACAAACAAGTAAAGTGCAAACATGTAGTAGTGCAATATGGCTAAATGGTGAAAAATGTGCAAGTCAAGAGTATCAGGAGCAAGAAAGGCCTCTTAACCCTTGGACAACAATTAAGCAACTGGGAGACAATCGTGTTCCAGAGAAATGAGGCATTCAACCTTCCCAAGGGAGGGGCAAAGACTGAGGAAGGGGAGGGAAAAGCAGGTTAGGAAGGGAGCTGTCAGGTGCAGGAGGGAGGTGGGAGGAGTTTAAGCTGGTGCTTAAAGGAGGTTGGGGAAGGTGAGAGAGAAGAGGTTCCAGAGAGAGGGAGGGCAATAGGAGAAAGCTGACTGCCCAGCAGTGGAGCAAGGGTGGGGAAGGAGAAAATGTGAGGACCCCTGGAATGAAGGGGGGCATAAGGCAGATAGAATGGGAGAGGTAAGAGTGGATAAGTATAAAGGCAGTTCCTCAAACCAGTAGTTAGATATGATGAAAGCACAGTGATGCAGGCAACAGGATGGAAGAGGGAAGGTGGATAAGGAAGAGTAGAGTGTGCAATGATGGATATGAGGAGGTGAGTTAGTGGCAAAATGACAGAAGGCCTTATAGAGGGTGTCCAATCTGGCAAGGGCAGAGGCTAGAGCAGTACTGTATACCACATCAGTGTAGTCAAAGACTGTTAACACCATTTTGGTAACTAGTTCCCTGCAGACATGCGGGAACAAGCAGTCTTTATTACGATACAGGGCTCCAAGTTTGGGGCAAAGTTTAGTATGGATGGCATCACTGTGGATGGAGAAGTTGAGCCTGCTATCAAGCCACACACCAAGGTACTTCTAGAAATGGATCACATCGGGGGAGAACCATTCAGGGTGGTGAAGGAAGAGAGGGAGGGAGGTAAGGCTGAACTGTTTCTGGTTGGAGCCAAAGGTCATGGACACAGTTTTCTTGGTGTTGACCCAGAGCTGGCTGGCCTGTAACCAATGCAGGACACTGTGGAAATCATGCTGGAGCATGACTTCAACAACCTCAGCTGAAGGGCCTGAAGTGAAGATGGTTGTGTCATCTGCATACATGTGAATATGTGAGTTGACACAGGCTGAGGGGAGGTCATTGAGGAAGATGGAGAAGAGGATTGGACCCAGAATGGAGCCCTGTGGGAGCCCAGCATGCATGGAGAGTGGAGGGGACAGGATGTCACCTACCTGCACTGATTGCAGACAGCCTGAGAGGTAGGAGTGAAACCACCCAACAACAAAACTGATAGGCCAGCAGAATGCAGATTATCCAGGAGAAGGGGATGGGCCACTAAATCAAATGCTTTGGTTAGATCAATGAAAGTGGAAGCCGTGATGTGCCCCTGCTCCATCCCAGAGAGGATGGAGTCAGTGACACATAGGAGGGAGGAGATGGTGGAATGGTGCTTCTAAAAACCAGACTGGAATGGAGAGAAGAGGTTGGAGGAGCAGAGGAAGTCCTGAACTGGCCAATTGTTGCAATTTTGCAAGAGAGGTGAGAGATGGGACAGTAGTTTCCAGGAGAGGAGGATCACCTCCTTTATGAAGTGGGAGAACTTAGGCCAATTTCCAAGCCTGTGTGACAGCACCTAGAATAAAGGAGCACTTAAGGAGATGAGTAAGAGGGGAAGCAATGGAAGGAGCTGAGAGACTGAGGAGTTTGGGGTCCAGGCCATCAGGGCTAGATTTGGATGGATTAAGTGAAAGGAAAGTAAGTAGGGTTTCCTGCATAGATACAGGAGGGAAACAAAACTGCATGGAGGATGAAAATGAACTGGAGTATGAAGACACAGGGGTGAGAGATGAACTGGGGGAGGGTGAAGAGGGAGACCGCAGGTGGTAAAAAACTCACTGAGGTGAATAGCAACAGAGGAGGGGTCAGAGAATGGTGTGCCATTTACAGTAAGGACAGGAGGAGAAATTGGGTGGGAGTGAAACAGAGAGTAGCTCACCTTCCAAAACTTGGCAGGTCAATTGAGATTGCTTTAGAGGTTGGTTTTGAAGTACAAGGATATAGCAGTTCAAATACCCTTTGTGCACAAGTTCCTGAGTGCTCTGTGGGAGTGAAGGTCAGACAGAGAAAGGGAGAATTTGAACTGAGACCAGGCTTGATCCTGGGTCTGGCAAAAATCAGTGAGGTCAGGGGTGATCCAAGGATGGTGGTAAGACCTGATCCTGGCCTTCCGGATAGGGATATGTTTGTCCCAGATAGAAGTTAAGATCAAGTGGAAGAGGGAAAGGACTGTGTCTGTATCGGGGTAGTGAGCATGAGTGACCAATCACTTTATTTATTTGAATTTTGATGACTGGGTAGACCCACTGAGATAAAGTTGTCCCTTTATCAGGGGTGAACTGGGGAATATAAGCATTCCATACAAAATCAGTAAAATACATTGTTTTACAGTGGTAGAACTATTTACACATTCAATTGTACAGAAATAAGGTTTAAATTATAAGTAAGCACTGTTTGCACTTCTGTATGTACATAAATATGATTTAACTTATAAATATACTTACTGGTAGGGACATGGGTTACAAAACAGAGGAGCATACATATTTGTTTTTAATTTTTGATACCTGGTAGGAATAATGCAATATTGGAGGAGTGGTTCATACAAAACAATTCTACAGTTGTTGTGCTGCCTATACATTTTACAAAGCATCATATGAAGGGGAAATCATAAAAGGTGAGGCATTTGAGAAGGTCAGGGACTGGGAGCCGATTAGGTTAGAAAGAATGGGAGATGAAGGTGGCTGAGGAGAGAAGACATGAAGATGTTAGGGGAGGTTATTTACAGTTAACAGATAGGAGGGGGGAAAGAATATTTCTTTGAAATGTTTTTTAAAATGAGGAAGAGACATACAAGAAAGTAAGCCATGAGGGAGGCTGTTCCATTTTCGATGGGCCGCAAATGAAAAGATCTTTTGCAAATAGCTAAGCAAGTCTTGCGGAGACTTAGCATTGGATAGTGAGAGGACTGAAGGGACCTGCTGAAGGGTTTCAGTGTGAGTATGTTGGAGAGGCTGAGTGGGGAAGGAAGGTGGATGAGTTTAAATGTGTTGCAGAGTAAAAGAAATTCCAATCTGGCTTCAAAAGATGGCCATCCTAGTGTTTTAAGCATATCACAGTGGTGGGTATGTGCTTGGGCGTATGCTGCAAAGGCTATTCTGTGATATGCTTGTCTTAGTCTGTTTAGGATTGGGGTTTTTGCAGAGTAAATTAGTAGAGCTCTGTAAAGGAGGCCCGAGAATAGGGTAGCAGAGGTAATAGTTCTCCTGGACTGTGGAACAAGGTAGGGGGCTGTACGGTATAGTAGGCCAATCTTCTGATGAGTGGATTTTAAAACTTTGTCTGTATGTGTTTCAAAAGATAGGTGTTCATCGAGTGTTACACCGAGATATTTGAAGGAGTTTACCCCATCTAGAACTTCACCGGTTGAGGTCTTAACTACCAATGGAGGATGGGTGGACAGGTCAAATGAGGTGTGGTGGAATAACATAGTTTAAATTTTGGTGTGAAGTACCAGTACGTTTTCTTTGAACCAAGCTTCCAACAACTGGAAGTCCATCTCCATGTTGAGATTTATGGAGGAGATATCATTAGATGATCTGTAGAGAATGGCATCATCAGCTTAGAGCTGTACTGATGCCCCTCCACAGTTCGAAGGCAGTTCTTTAATAAAAATGGAAAATGATAGAGCACCCTGTATAGATCTCTGGGGGACCCCATATGTGATGGCAGATAGGAATGACATAGATCCAGACCATTTGACACATTATAGCCTGTTGGTCAAGTAATTGGCTAGCCATAAGTGGGAGAGGTTGTCAAGCCCTAAGTTGTGGAGTTTTGTGAAGAGAAGTTGATGATTGACGAGGTCAAAAGCTTTTGTTAGGTCTACAAAAGTTGACCCGGTTGCATAACCCTGATCCATGGCCTGAAAGATGTCAGTTGTGACCCACAGCTGTGCAGATTCAGTGCCATGTAGTGTCTGGAAACCATGTCGATGGATGGTTAGGGCATTGGTCTGTTCTAGGAATGAATAAAGCTGGTTGTAAAGGATTCTTTCTTGTATTTTTGCTAGGGGACATAATATAGAGATTGGCCTATAGTTCTCAACTATGTTAGTAGGGCCACTTTTGTGCATGGGGACAACTATTGCAGTCTTCCATTTGTCCGGTATGGCCTGTGTGAGGAAGGATTTGTTGATTAATAGTGCTACCGGATGGGCTATTGCAGGAGTTGCTATTTTGAGGAATTTATGTTAAAGGGAATCGAATCCTGGGGAGCTGTCTGGATTGAGACCATTTAACAATTTAAGAAGCTCGGTCCACGAGGTGAGTTTTAGATGGACGGGATGATGAGAGACCTCAGGGTTAGAGACCTGTGGATGACAGGGGGTGGCAGGCAAATCAGATTTGTATTTGTCCAGGTCAGTGAAGATGTGGTTTATGCCAGCAGCTGTCTCTGAGGGCTTTGATAGTGTATTACCTTTAGAGAGCATGGTTTGTGGGGTGTTACATTCCTTTCTCTTGAGTAAGGAGTTGATTTGGGACCAGAATTTTTTGGATTAGCAAAATGTTTTAACTGAAGAGACTGGAGGTATTGCCACTTTACTTTGTTGGATTTTGCTTTACAGGCATTCCACAGTTGTCAATAGGATTGTCAGTCAGATACTAGTCCTGATTTTTTGAAAGCTTTCCAAGCCCTTTAGAGTACATTAGGTGTCTTAAATCCTGTGATAGCCAAGGGGAGTGGTTTCCTTTGGCTCTTCTTAATTTGAAAGGGGTATGGGAGTCAAGGATGGATGAGAAGGTGTTGATGAAATATTCTAACGCCTTATTTAAGTCAGGGAGGGATGTAATGGGGGTCCAATTGACGAAGTTAAGACTGTGTATAAAATCAGCGGAATTGAAATTTGTCAGGTCCTGTGCCGTTATGGTTTTGGGTGGGGGGAGGGTGTTGTAATTATTCCTTCAGACACAAGAGGTAGTGGAGTGATCACTTAGAGCATCGGGGAAAACTCCAGCAGCCTTGATGTTATGTTTATTATGGGTCAGCATCCAGTCCAGTAGGTTACAGTTGTCTGTTTTCAGGCTATGTCTGGTAGGCTGATCAATCAATTGCTCTAATTTAACATCCGATAGCAAGGCCTGGTAGCTGGATCTGTTAGGGCCTAACCAGTCTAGATTGAAGTCTCCACAGAGTATAATATCTCTATGTGGGATAGATTCAAGGTTACATGCAGGTAGCTTAGTAAAGCATATGTGTTTAGTGACCATAGGGACTGAGGCCAGATGTACATGGGGGGATGGGGACACTGGATTTTTCAGACACAATAAGTCATACCAGGATCACTGAAAGCATCAGGAAATATACCTGAAGCAATGATGCAGTGTGGGTGAGGAGAGAACCCAATCTAGCAGGGTGTGGTTAAAGAATGTGGATTGAGCCAGGTAGGTTCAATGATGAGCTGTGTAAGATTTAGGGACTACGTCCTGAAGGAGGTAGACCTCGCAGCAGGGGAAAGACCATTTAAATTAAAGTCCCCTATAGTGATAATAATAATAATAATACATTTTATTTATATTGCACCTTTCCAAAACCATGACAGAGCGAGTCAACAAAAGAGGAGGGAATGAGTTAGGAGATGCATAAAACATCCCAATGAATATGGATAGGGTGGAGGGGAATGAGAATTTGGCAAGTAGACACTCATGAGAGGAAAGGGTAAGGCCTCCCTGTGAGAGAGAGAGAGAGATATTTTAGCATTCAGTATTGTACTGTCTTATTTTGAAACAGGTACTGTTAAACTTTATCAAAGGTCACCTGAAGGGCTAACTGTACATCATTAAAATATAGTACCTCTCACTAGCTATAGAATAGTGTCATCTGCATGCAGGTGGGTCCTCGTGGGTGGTAACTGAATAGCTAAGTCATTTACAGAATGTAGAGTGAAAACTATACTCAGTCAAGCACCTAGCCCTGTGGGTGAGCTATTTGATAGATTGGAGGACAAACCATGCTCCATTCAATGCATCAATATGAGACATGTCATTTCAGTAGCTTTGAAACCACTTTACTGAATTATTATCAAAGCTGAAATGAGCCATCTTGCTCAACAGCAAGGCATAGTCTATGGTGTCAGATGCAGTGCATTTGATAAATCTATACAAACTGTGCCAGACAAACCATTGTCCACAGTGGTCTGCAGGTCATTGCTGACTGATTATAGGTAAGCTGGAAGCAAAAGCCTGATTGATTCCTAATGAATAAGTTGTTAGTGGTCAAAAACTTGCTATCTGTAGAAATACCAACTTGTCTGGAATTGTTAGACTGCTGATAAAAAAGAGATTTGGCAATCATTTAGAATTTAGAAGGGTACAGGAGGTATAATACAGGCAGGACAGATCATACATATAGTGCAATTAGGTAGCTATAGAGGAGGTAAATAGTATGAGACTTGGAACAAAATACATATAGAGCAATATATCATTGAATAAGCATGGGGGAGCTATATATAAAGGAAAACAGCACAGGCAATGGGATTGAAGGGTGTGCTAGAATATATATAGATTTGGGTTGCAAATAAGGCAAAAACAAGGGAGTAAGACACTTCCTTTGTTTTACTCTTATTTGTGCAAACGTAAAATCCTTTACAAAGACTTGTTTATATTCTTTGACTTAGACCAGCTAGCATAATTTGCATAGTCTAATTCAACCCTGTTTTGGTTGGAATCCTTCAAAGATGGGTGTATGATGTATATCTGGCCTATTTGCTGCACTGAATCTTTGACCCTTGGACTTATTTGTATCTTTTCAATTTAAATGCTGAAAGTGCTCTTAAAGGAATTACTCTCCTAACATCTCTATAAAAGTTACCCTTGGTATTAGAGTCCTCTGCATTACTGACAGCCAACATTTTAAAATGGAGGATTGTCTGATGCCATGCCTGATGTTTGTGATGCTAATGGGTACATTTTACATGCAGATACAATCAAAATGAAGAATTCCCTCTTGCTATATTGCCTTTGTTTATACACTATTTAGCTTGATTAGTGAACTCTATGCTTCTGAAGTGCAGCTTCATCTGCTTATCTTGTTTGTACCTAATGCAACTGAAAAAGGTTCATTATTTGCTTTGTAACTGTAAAGCATTAAAGACATATATTGCAGGCCCAGTTGTGTCGAGGGTTGAGGTGCTGGTACCTTACCTCGACCCACGCCGGTGACCTGGGTTCGAGAATGGACTCGGGTTGCTGGGGGTCAGCAGGGGAGGATAAGGACTGAGCATCTGTAGGACTGCTCTCCTATCCTGGGGTGGGTTAGGGGATGGCCTCGCTCAGTAGCGGCCCCCATTAGAGACAGGAGGCACTACACGAGCGGTGTGCAGGGGGACCTAGAAAAAAAAGCAGAAATACCACTTGTTGGCTGCCAGATGATGGCTGTCTGCTCCTGACACCTCCGATGCCTTCTCGGGGCCTTCTTCTCCTCGGCAGCATCCCTGGTCCCTAATAGTGTGTGCTGGGGCTGTCCAACCCCCGGTGCCTTCCCACTCGGATGAGAGGGACCCGCCTGGTGAAGGGATACGCCGGGATATCCCAAGGACCGGCTGCAAATATGAGGAGTCAGAGAGGATCAAATAAAGACAATGGGGCTTGAGGGGACTTGTGGAGCCTGAAGGAGTGGGGGTCACTGAGCATGACAGGGCGAAAAAAGATGATAATACAAAAAAAAAAAAAAGACATATATAAACTGCAGTGTATTATGTTTAGCTTAGCCTGATATGAAGCATTCAGTTTGCCCTGAAACATAAGCCATGCCACGGTTTAAGGTCAAGAAAGACAGCATATACCAATTTTCTTTTAATGGTATACAATATTGTTTCTAGCCTCTTACCCACAAAATGCAGGATTTTCCAGAAACTCTAACAGAGTAATTTAAAGATCAATTGTAGGGTTTTTAAAATGCTTTTACCATATTGTAATATAAGGATAAGCCTCACTAGTACTATCTTATCCCATACAAAAAGGTCCCTACAATACAGTACTTCAGTTCTGATAATACCACCCTTGCTCAAGTGGTAATACCATCATTTCTTGGTGATAATACTATTGTTCAGAGCTGATAATACCATCGCTGCAGTCTGAACGATAGTATTATCACCAAAACTCCAAAGCGCAAGCACTCAACTGACGCGTGCTGAGTCGGAGCAGGCTTTTACTGTAACCGTCGCCACGTAGAGTAGAAGACGACTCTCTGCTAGCCAAAAAAATGAAAATACATTTAAAAACTTTCCCCAGAGTATTACCTTAAACCACACAGGAATAATTGCTCTCCTCTCTTAAATCCAGTTAAACTCCCGCATTCAAACCATCAGACAGCTCTCAAGCCCGCTCGCATAAACAAGCCGCCATTTTCCCCTTGAAAATTATGTGAAAAGCACAGCTACAGCCAATCAAAACACACGCTGTACACTTTGCATGCATGCAAACATTGTGGCATCAATAGCAACGGCTGGCAACCACGGGAAAAGAAAGGGCTGCGATACAGACACGACTACTCTAGCAGGCAAATTTAAAAACATTTAAAATACCTTGGATCCATATATTACAAAAAATAAATTATAGCAGACTGAGTATTACAAGGCTAAATAAGCATCTCGAGGTTCTGGGGACATGTTGGAACCTCTCGAGCTTCGCTCTCAAGGTTCATATGTCCCCAGAATCTCTCGATGCTATTATAGCCTCATAATACTCAGTCCCCCTATCATTTATTCTATTTTTATTTGCTCACCATGAGAGCAACCACTCCATATATATTGCAAGTAATGTCCAGGAACATGCATTTCTCATGTTCAGATGCTGTTTTACTGGCTGTCTTTTTCTGAAGGTTTCACAGAAAATCTGTCAGACATTTTCAGACCAGCTGGCAGAATCTTGGGTGAGTGCTGATTCCATTCAATCAACAGTGACATCATCTCCCTCAGTTTTAAGTACTGACCCCCGAGCTTGCTCCTCACAAGCCTAACTGTTCTCTCTCTTATCCCCCTGTCTTATCAACATTAGGCCCGTCCATCCCCTTATCCTTCCTTTCCCAACCTCGGATAGGAGCTCACTACCCCTGGGTTGTGACATCCTGCCATGCCCCGTAATTTATAGCATTCAATCCCGGGGCTCACACATACTCCTTTTCTCTATCCACCTTTCTCTACATCCCGTTTTACCAACTCCTGTCTGTGCACCGTGCCCTCCTAGCCTTTCTCCCCCTACCTCCCTCCCTTCCCCCCCACCTTTGCCTCTACCTGGTGTATATTTTTATTTCTTTCTTCCGTTACTTCCTCCTGCAACCTTAGATAACCCACTTTATCTTCCTATAGACACTTCTATGTATGTAAATACCATGTAATCTGTACAATATCTGTATAATTCTATGTACATATGAACTTCTTTTTCTTCCTCTCTGTAAACAGTATTATCTGTATTGCCTTGTAAATACCTGTGTTGACCTGTGTATACAGTTGTTCATGCTCCACCCAGGTCCATCTTGCAAATGAGCTTCTGTTCAACGATGAACGCCTGGTTAAATAAAGACTTGATTGATTGATTGATTGAAGGTCCTGGCAGCTCAGTATGTCATATTATGACATTTAAAAAACAGTCATTGCTTGCAGCTTTCTGGTGGTGCCTGTATTAATCAAATTATTCCAGTAAAACAGCATGAGTAAATATCTGTCACTTTCTCTAAGCTGATCAACAATTGGTGCTTAGTGTCACCCCCGCCAACAAAAAAAAACATGTAAAGCATGACAGGCTCTTAACATGAACATTTTCGTATCCTTTGTTTTCTTCCTGCCCTGAATGAAGCCCCAACAGTTTCCTCCTTATTTTAAAGTATCGTCCCTAAAAAGTACTGATTAATCTGTTAAAGTAACTAAATATTTATCTGTAATGCTGTATCAATAAAATTGAACAGGCAAAGATCCTCATGCAATTGAAAGTAAACATGAGTTGTTGCCATTTTGCAATCTGGTGTGTGTGTGTATATACTGAACTGCCAGGACATTGAGGGAGATGATGTCACTGTTGCCTAAATGGAATGAGCACTCACTCAAGATTCCGTTAGCTGGTTTAAAAATGTCTGAAGGATTTTCTATGAAACCATCAAATAGGACAGCATTAAAATAGTATCTGTACATGACAAATGGCAATTTCTTCATTTCATATGTAATAAAAATAAGCCCTGGTTGTCCTTACATAAGGGAAACTGAGTAAAGTTTATAATATGTTTGTAATATATCTGCAGTTGAAGCTAAACCATGTTGTTTATATTTTAAAATACAGTTGTAAATTTGGGCATGTGTGATGTCCGTTTCATAACACAAGTGTATGGTTTTGTGTGTTTGTTTTGAAATAGTTCTGTTTTATCCTTATTTAGGGTCTCTTGTTAATGCTGCCTTTTTCCCACCTAATATTCATTTTTTTATTACATACTTATGAGTTCTGGAACCCAATTAAATCACTTGAGTGGAAGCCTACAGTACCTCAGTTGGCACTGGCTGTTCACTTATGGTTTACCAAGGTAGATTTGTTCTGTTTCCTCATTGGCTGATAGTTATTTGTGGTGAACTAAAACTCAGCTGGAAAATCTGGTGGTTGGCTCCTTTTCTGTTAATAGATGTAGCTAAACGAATCTGGAAGGAGAAGCAAGGAGCATGCTCAGGGATCAAAATCCAGAATTTATTACAGAGAAAATGGGAACACGCGCAGAAATTAAACAACAATAAGTAATCCTAATCTACAACAGCTATGCTAATACTATTTATTTATTTATTTAGTTTTTTGTTGACCGGGTAAGTGCACTAGACAGATCCTGCCTATTTTCAGGCACGACCCAGGGGAAGGGGATACAGATGAATGCCAACTGACCTTGAACCAGATTAAGCTGTTGGTGGTAATTTTAGTGAATGAGGGAAATTTGGCCAGGACAGCAGGGAAATTCCCCTACTATTTTCGATAAGTGCCAGGGGATCTTTAACATCCACCTGAACTACCACCAATCCAGGCAGGTGGGATCTCGGTTTAACATCTCATCCGAATCACTATCACTATTACTGTTACTGTAAATATGCACTAAAATAGTCTTATCGCTCTTAAAAGATCTTGTTACTCTAAGTACACTTAGCATTTGGGGTGAGTTCAATTTCAAGGAAGAACAGTCTGAGTGACCTGGGATGCGAGCAATAGGGTTTGATCAATTAAGACTTCCAGAATCGTAGTACACTAAGAAAATGTAAAGCGGAGTGTCCAAGAATGGTCTGAAGGACAACAGATGCTAGCAATAGGATTTTGATAAAGACTTTGAGAATTGTAATTCATCAAGACAACATGAAGCTGGATGCTACCTAGAGACAGAGAAGAACTAATGCTGTGAAAAACTGTAGCTTATGGTTGTCATCTGCAAAAGACCTTTGGAAGGCCACTGTAATGTTATGCCAGTTCTTGAATGTTGACCTGTAGTACCTGGCTGTCTTTGGTGAAGAACCTATGGTAGGCCACCAGAATGTCAACCCACTTCTGGTTTGCTGACCTGCTGAATCTTGTTGTCTTCAGTGAAGGATCTATTGAAGGCCATGGTAACATCAAGTCACTTCTGTAATGTCAGTTTGTAGAATCTGTAAAACCTGTGAAAGCAACATTTTTAACCTATTGAGAGATGGAGATCCATAAATAGTGAGCTAGGGTATGTGCTACACTTATAATACTGTACTGCTTAACTTGCAGGCTGTTGTTTCTGCTTCAGACTCTGGCTTTGGGTTATTGATATGACTCTAGAAAGCTGCAGTCCAGTGGACCAAACTGCCAGCTATGCTAGCTTTTATGACTATCCCCAAGTGACATTTGAGAAGAGAATTAGGCGTGGAATGCTGGAATATGAACTCAGAATGCTGGATGATTATATTATAATGCTGGAAGATGAACCTGAAGTGCTGGCAAGAATCATGGAATGTTGAGAAGGTTCGGTGCCGCTGATGAAACTCTGGGTATTGGCAACAAATTTGGAATAGTGAAAGAGTATGGAGGTGCTTAATGCCACGAACAGCACTTGGAGCAAGCAAACTAAATGAGATGCTGTCACTTTAAATAGCTGGCATGCATCAACACATTCTCTGCCCAGTCAATTGTTTACACCAGCTCAAAGTTTTAATAGAATGTTTAGTAAGACTTGTACTAAGTCTGGACCGTATTAAATTTCCCTAGTTACACTTGTGAATTTCAAATAAATACAGAAACTTCACCTTAAAATTAGACTTTTCTTGACTTCAGGTATTGCACTTTAAAATGTACTATCCATAGAGTCTGCACTTCAAACTTGAAAATATTTAAGCTATGCTGCTAGTACAATGCACTTTTAAATGAAATGTTTGGAAACTCATCTCTTTAAAATGAACTGTTCCTCAGCACTGTACTTGTACTTTTGCCATGCCTGGCAATAAATTCAGCACTTAGGCACTTTAACCTGAGTGGTTCTTAAATTATGCACTTGACACTTTAGATGCTTAGCTCATGAAGTCTATACTTTTAAATGATCAGTTCATACAAATTTAATACTTAATGGGCCCCTATTACTGAGCCAGTAACAGTTTCTGTGTCATTTGAGTATTTGCAAAAATTCACAGAGCCACTCGCAGCCTCATCTGGCATTCTGGATATTTAAATAAGATGAATATACCTTAGGCTCTTTGACTGTGCCAGCTGTGGCCTCTGCTGCTGCTTAAGTCCTGTCCCTCTTTCCAATTGCTGCCCAATAATGCTTGCTTTATAGCTGCTTACTCGGCCTTCCAGGAGAATAAAGTTACAGGGCCTTGCTTGCTACTTACATGGGGCTACAGCTGCTCTCGTTGGCACCAGCTGGCATGAATTCACAGGCCAACTATGCCCACTACTGCCACTAGTAAGGGAGGTGAGCCAATCAGGGTGATGCACCTACTGGTACTGCTGCTTCTGAGCACTGGGGGTTGGTTGAACTACCAAAATGATGCCCCTGCAGGGATCCCAGTGCACTTACTGGATCTGGAGAGATGGGGGAAGATGCACTGGGAGCTGATTTGGACCAAAAACTCCTGTAAGAGTTATTTGTCTGCTGTCACTCCACATGTCCTCCCTCAGTAACAGTCACCACAGCACTTCCCTGAATGGTTGTTCCTGGAACCCCCAAGCCATATCAGGAACACCAACTACACATACCTGGTAATGGCACAGGGATTTCAACTGTTCACCAAGGACTGATTTTTTGGAAAACCCCAGAGGGCTTCCTCAAGCTGTGGAACCGCAGTAGTGTTCCCCACATTCTGCTCTGCTCCTGGCATTGCCAACCTGGTGGGGGGGGGAGTTGTAGGGGAGCAAAAAAAAAAAAATAACCTGGCCATGTGACCTAGCAGGATGACCACTAAGGGTCCGGCGCTAAATGGTCAATGTCCAGCCCAGTATACCCTTACTCCACACTATGCTGCCCTGCGGTCACAGTATTTTATTTCTGTAGGTACCCCCTCTTTGCACATACTGGAGCATTATATACTGACCCTGCTTGAAGTAATTTAGTAAGTATTTATTTATTTAAAAAGATTCATCAGAAAATATATACTGAGCTGGTAACAGCTCATTTCCAGATGTGTTCTTGGGGGAAGGGAATACAGTACAACTTTGACAATTAGGTGCCACAAAAATAAAGTAAAATAAACAGCAATTTATAATTTCTGTGCTAATGATTGATGTCAAACAATTATAGTACCAGTGCTCCCCCCTAAAGAAGCTGCGTGAACGCCTGCAGATAATTTAATTAAATTCCATTTTCTTACTTTCTATTTTTATTCCATCATTTAGCATCTCAAATGGGTCCTTGGTCTTGTCATTTGGCTGAATCATTATTAGCCTGACCACGGACAGCAAGGTGACTCCCTTAGAGGTTAGGTACTTACACTTTAAATTTTAACATGCCAGTGTGCGCTGAGGTCCCATGGCTTTCATGCTTTTTCTTGTGTGGAAAGTCCACTCACTGGCTGCATTTTTATACTGTATTCTGGCCCATAAGATGCTCACAGGTAGCCAGTTGGGGGGCTTACTAATTAGGAGAGGCCATACCGCTCCTGTTGTTTGATGCAATGTTAAAGGTTTCGCAGACTCAACCCCAGATAATTTAATGAGCTTAAATCACTTTTCTTATACAATTTATTTCAGTTTTGTAGGAGTGCTACTGGTGTGAGGTTAAAATCAGAATCCGTTATAGTATCAGTGCCCCCCCCAAAAAAAAAGGTTTTCAAAAGCCTGCAAATCTTTTAATTCTGTTTTCTTACTTTCTGTTTTTATTTCATCATTTTAACATTTTACAGGGTTATTGGTTCCATCATTAGGCTGCATCACGATTAGTCTGACCGTGGAATGGATGGTAAGGTCCTCCCCCCATAGGTCTACCCTTTAACTTTTAACATGGCAATGTGAGCTGAGGTCCCACTGCTTTCTCCTTTTTTCTTGTATGGAAAGTCCACTTTCTGGCTACATTTTTTATACCATGTTCTGGCCCGTAAGAGGCTCACAGGTGGCCAGGGGGGAGCTTACTAATTAGGAGAAGGCCACACATCTCCTGTTCGTTGATGTAGTGTTAAGGGTTTCACAAGCTCAACCCTGGCTAATTCGCTGAGGTTTAATTACTTTTCTTATACATTTTTTTTAAGATTTTTGTAGGGATGCTACTTGTGTGCGGCCAAAATCATATAATAATCCAATAATGGATATACTTGACTATTTTATTTATTCAATAAAATTTAAGCTAAAAAGATGGTCCATCAGACTGGAGAGCTGAGGCATGGCCACTTCTGTCATTTCCTCAAAAACAGAAAACCTGCTGAATGAAAGATGTAAAGTTACAAATCATGTATGTCTTTGAATTTATTGAACATAATAGCACAAAATCACATAATGTGTCACATCAGGAAAATAAGGCGTAATATTGGGTTCTGTGAGGTTCTATGGTATTATGATGTCTACAGTTTATGATCATGTTTTATATTCCCTAGGAAAAGAAGTAATCAATGAGATCCAGAAAGAAGCTGTGGCTTGTGGCATCACAGACAGAACAGGGGAGTCACTGTCAGAGGTAACCAAGTTCACTGCTGATGGAACGAATAATTCAGTCTCAGTCCTTCCACTGAAAATCTATTCCACATCTGTTTGATAGAATGTACCATGCAGCAAGATCTGTGTGTAAACTCTGATATACATGCACCATGGGAGGGGGTTGAGCAGGAGACATGGGTTAGTGTTTTAGTAAAACCCCTTCCCCCAATCAGGTGAAAAGGACCTAGGAGGCAGTATAGTGCAGTGGTCTAAGGTTCTGAGCTGCAAATCTGGTGACATCCAGCAGACCAGACCTGGGTTTGAATCCCACAGCTTCCACTTGCGTACTGTGTGACCCTGAGCAAGTCACTTAACCTCCTTATGCTCCCAGGTCGCTCCTGTAAAAAAGCTTCCAGCTTAGTGTGCTATACCTGGTTAAAAAAATAAATAAATAAAATAAAGGAGTAATAAATAGACAAAAGCATGAAGCATGTCAAGCATTGCATGGCTGCTGTAATGAGGGCTGCCAAAATGCTGGGGTGCATTAAAAGAGGGGTGACCAACAGGGCAAATGATATAATCCTACCATATGACAAGGCTCTGGGCAGACACTGCCTAGAGTACTGTGTGCAGTACTGTGTGTAGATCTGGGCTTCACAATACAAAAAAAGACACTGAGGTGGTTGAGAGGATGCAATGCAGGACACCAAAATGATCGGGGTTTGGGGAATAAACACTTTGAGGAGAGGCTTGTAGTCCATAACTTATTCACCTTGAAGAAAAGAAGGCTCAGAGAGAACAGGATCTCAGCTTTCTATGGACTCAAGTGCGGGTATCAAGTTAGATTAAGCAGAGAAAGATATTAGATCCAGTGTCCTCCAACAGGAGTAGATTCTAAACCATTCAAAATAGCACTAGCGCTCCAAAAGAACCGGAACACAGAGACATACATTTTAAATTTAAGTTCATGGATTTATTTTCCAAGTGCAAGCCAACAGCACATGCCACACTGCCCCACCACTTCGGCAACTTGCCTCCAGCAGGAGGCAGGGACATACTCTGAAGCTCAGAGGCAGTAAATTCAGAGGAACTGTTAGCAGGCTCTTCTTCTTCTTCTTCTTCTAGAGGATGGAGGATAGTGAATCTAAAGAACAGCCTACTAACAGAGACAGTGGACATGAAGGCAATAAGTCTGAACAAATTTCTGCCTACCACGGGAATCGTAGGGTACCATGGGTTGCAGAGTGCTTAGGGAAATCACTGTAAATTAGTAATGTTTGCACTGCATACTTATTCCTTCGTATGAAGTGTGGGGGCGGTGATTACATTAGGAACCTAAAATCTCTTCTCACCTTAATAAATTTACTAGCAGGTATGTATCGAATAATTTTTTTCTGAACTGTTGGTACATCATGAAATATGTCACAGTCATATGATCAGAGTTCAAAAATCTCAGTGTGGATTTCCCCAACCCATTTTAGAAGTTAAACTTGTGGCATTTTCAAGTCTTTACAAGTTTTAGTCTTGATACCTGTGTATACATGTCCTGTGTTTACAACTTTTAGCACAGTGCTGGCAGAGGGTGGATTTATAAGTAAGCAGTAACCCACGACAGGGTGTTGGTGCGGATATTGGGGGTTAATCAACACACTGGGTACTTTGTGAGGCATGAGGCCATAGGCTAGTGCCCCCACAGCACTCAGGGTGTTGATTAATCCTCAATAGCTGCATACCCTGGAGTAGGTTATTGCACTTATAACATGGGGTGATGCCTGTTTTGAACACCCAAAGGCATGCATGTGGCATGCAGAAACCCCTTTCTTTTTCATATGTATCCTGCCACCAATGAAAGTAGTCCCACTGTGCAGATACAGGACACTGCTCTTCTATGCAAAGAGGAGACCACACATGTACCTTTTCAAACAGATGAATAACACTTATTGTGATAGTAAAATGGTAGTATTGTTAAAAAAAGATCTGCTGTCCTCTGGTCTGTTTCCAAACAGTGTAATATTGTAACAAACACATTTTTTCTTTCTCATGCACTGAGCACTGTGCCTGTAACTCTACTTAAGCTAATCAGGAGTGCTACGGTGACTTACTGCACAGTGTTGGGAGTCAACTGTCAGCAGCTTATGGTGTGTGTAATCCTGGTGCACTTGTCTGCTGCCGCAGAGCTGGAGGATATTGTAGGGAGTGCAAGCTGGAGAACAGTATCAGCAGTGCACTGGAGCTACCCAGATTCTGTGCATGATGTCGACGCTGGCAGATAAGGTTTGGAGATGGGGAACAACTGCTCGCTCTGTCAGCCCACACCAGAGGGCCATGGGAACAGCTGGGCGACTTCTTCGGGTATGTGCAGCTACAGTTACTGCATAGTACAAGTAGAAAAGGGCTATGGCTGCTGGTGGGGGATTGCATGGGGAATCACACATGACAGCTCCTGAACGGACAGCGCACTGTACCGATGTAGGTGGGTGGCACGTGTGTCTGCTCCCCACAGAAAATATTGTGGCTTGCAGCTATCCTGGAACCTGAGGAATGGTAGCATACTGGGTGTGTTTGTCATGCTGCAAGTGATGGCACACAGGACGGGAGGGGAAGAGGAGCCACTGTCCATGCTGTGTGGATAACACTAGCTGAGACCTCTTACTGCACAGTAATAGCACGGGAGCCATTCGGTATCTGCTGTGGCTGCAGGACTGCTAACGGGAGATGTCATTGGGCACTTATGACAGAGCGAGGAATGTGGGGGATCATGGATGACAGGACAGCAGGGTTTGGCCAGTGCTGGAGGTATCATGCCAGTGACTCACTATGAGATCTGTTACTGCACACTGGTTTTGCAGGGGAGGTGCAAGAGACATGGAGGGGGAGATGCTACAGCATGTAGCAATGTGCAGATAAGAGGACCAGAGAGCTGGCTCACACACAGTATCCTAATGGGATGGGATACCGGTTCCTGGTTATTTTTCAGTGCTGCTCACTACAGAGAGGAAGTGCTGAACTGCAGCCTTATGCTGCAGAACCACTGTTGGATACAGCACAATTGTGGTCATTTGCTACAGGATCACTATGTGTGTGACGAGAGGCATGTGTGGACAGGGTGTGAGCAGATGTAAGGTGTGGCATGATTGCTATTGCTGCCTATGGAACATCTAACTACTGCAATTATAGCACAGTAGGTACTGTGCTACTGGACAGAGTACCGTGAATACAAATGGAGAAGTGAACTTTACGGTACTCCTGTCAGCAATTCTGGGAGATTGACCAAAGTACCGCTGTTCCTCAGTGACAACACTGCACAAGGAGAGTCGGGCAGACCCACTGTGTGCTGGAAAGTGGAAGTGTGTGTGTGTCTTGTACAGGTCATGGCTAACTTGGAGAACACTGCACTGTGGAACAGATGTGGGGTGAGTGGATGGGTGTTTGGGGGTGTCGGAACAAAAGCCCCATGACAGGTGATCAGAAAGAGTGCACTGTGGGAAGCAGTGACAGCAAGTGTGCCACACTGTGCGCTGTGACCACAAGGATTCAGAAATACAGTGTTATAGAGGTTTAGTGTATGACTGTTATGTGGTCTGTGTCTGGGGAGGGGCTGCATCGGTCACATCATGACCATGGGGACACACACAGTGTTTTGAGGAATGGTAGGGTGCAGGAGGTGTAGACAGTCATACCTATGCAAGGCCAGTGCTCGGGAAGGGTGAGGGGCCGTAAGGAGCACTGAGGACACTGTTCCATGAGGAATACAGCAATGCCAGCAAGTGCTGTACACCACCACAGACTGAGGGGAAAACAGGAATATACTCTGCAAAACTATTAACAGTGCAACAGTGCCTTCTTTACAGTAAGTAGTGCAGAGAAATTATTTCTAATAAGTAACACAACTATGTGTCACCATGCGAGAAACAGCATGGTTCAACCACAAAAACACAATGCAGGGTGTGCGGCTATTAGGCATTATTCAATGGCGCAGGTGCTATGATAACATGACAAGCGTGCGGGTATGCGGGATTCATGTACAGTCCGAATGTCTAGCATCCCAGTGCACCTGGAGTGTTGATTAATCCTGACTATCCACACACCCTGCCATGGCTTATTGCTGACTTTTATCATAGTGGTAGTAGAAGCACATAGGAAACTGCTGGTCTCCTTTTTTTTTATACTTTATTTTTTATTCTTATCTTAAAAACAAGTTCATTTAAATTCATAAATACAAAAGAAAAACATTTAGAAGTAGGATAATCCTTTAGAATTATAACTTTTTTTTTTATTCAGTTGTTTAACCAGGAATAGCACACTAAGCTGAAAGCTTTTTTACAGGAGCGACCTGGGAGCACAGGGAAGTTAAATGACTTGCTCAGGGTCACACAGTATGCAAGTGGAAGCTGTGGGATTCAAACCCAGGTTTGGTCTACTGGAAATCACCAGATTTGCAGCTCAGAGCCTTAAACCACTGCGCTATACTGCCTCCCTTAACTTAAAACTTAAATAAAGCATCCAGTCTTTGGGGGGGTATAACAAGAATCTACAATATAAAATTAATCCTGAGCCTTTAACAAATAAAAAGAAAAAATATAATGTGTGCTCCAAGCATTAACACCCCAATGATAAACAAAGAAAAACAAAACAATTTAATCCAAAGCACTCAAATTTTTTAATTTTTTTAAAGTCCCATCACTTCAGACCTCAGCCAAATCACAGTAAGTCTCAAACCGGGTGATATTCCGTGACATCCGTCTCCTCCTGCTTGAAATCCGATCCAGATTCTTCCGGCAACTTTATGTTGCTTTCGAAAAATAATCTTGCAGCATTCTGATCCTCAAAAAATACAACTTTCCCCTGGAATTGTATTCGTAAGCGAGCTGGCACTAATAGTGCAGCTGGCACTCTAGCCTCTTCAAATTCAGACAAAATAGGTAAAAACCTCTTCCGTCTTCACTGCGTCTGCAAGCAAAAATCCAGGTAGAGGTGTATCCGAGTGCCCTCATAAAGAGTTACCTTCTTCTGCCTGGCCAATTGTAAAATCTTGTTCAAACAACATGAAGTCTTGCTATATTATGACAATTGCAGTATGACCACATGTTAGAACTGCTCCGGAGGTGAAATAGTTAACTTTCCATGCAGGCATGGAACTTAGAGCTCGAGCTCGGTTGAAAACTCTGTCTGTGTGCTTCAAACGCAAACTGTCAGATTCTTTACTCTGCCTCACTGAACAGTCGCTCCGGAGATTTCTCCTTCTGCTTGGTTCATTTTGTCGGTTTAAAAGTATTATTTTTCGGTTTTTAGCCTAAATTAAACCGCAACCGGTCGGTTCAAGCTCTGTCTGTGGTAATGTAAGTAATAGATAGGTTTTACATTTATTTTTTCTGTGTGGAACTTGTAATTCTTTATCGGTTCGGTTTGAACCGATCAGGTTGTATTTAAAATCTACTAGTCCTTTTTTAGAGTGCGGTTCCCGGTTCTTATCGGTTCTAAAAAAAACGGATTTCATTACGGTTTTTTCCACGACCCGTGACACGGTTGGGAACCGATAAGGGTGTCTTGCTTGGTGGATTGCCATAAACGGGCAAGTTGGTTAGGCTGGCATTATGTCTGAGAAACCCAAAAGAAAAACCGGACCCACTGGGTTTCAACACTGTAGTGTTTGTGGGGAAGCTTTTGCTAAGGCTGACCCACACACCACGTGTCTATTGTCTGGGGTTTGACCACCTCAATTCAGACTGCCAGATTTGTCACAATTTCCCTGCTGCCACCATAGATAAGAGAGTTGGTAGGCTCAGGGAGGAGAGCCAAAGAATCCGCTGACCGGATGGCCATCCCGGTTCGAGTGCCAACCGAACGGAGGTGCCCTCTGACCAGGCGTATACTGGCAAACAAAGAGCCGGGTTCTGAGGAGCCGTCCAGCAAAAGGACTAGAAAGTCAGCTAGTGTAGAGCCAAAGTTCTCTCCCCAACTGCTGAGGAAATAGCTAAAGCAATTCAAATTGTCCAGTCTCTCTCTCTACAGTTCCGACCGAACGACACCTTCAGGTAAGCGTTCGGTTCGGCAATTCCACGGTTCAAGATTATGATTTTGAGGATTTTTATGAACCGGGGAGGGAAGAGGAATATGAGAGAGTGAATATGGTTTGAAGATCTGGATGTGCCCATTGATCGGACATCTCTCCAGATAGACCCTAGGGGTTTCTCCTCCAAGGCTTTCTGAGTCCCTTCTCATTTCATGTTTTATAAAAAGTTGCTGAAACTCTCCAGCTCCCTGTTGAGGAAGCTGTTGATGACCAAGATGAGCCAGACTATGTAGAAATGATGGATATTCCAGAGTCTAGGAGACTGTCTATTCCTTTGCATAAATCTTTTCGGAAACAGACAGTAAAAGTTTTAAAAACTCCTCACACTATACCTCCTGTGGATAAAAGGATGGACAAGAGGTATACCTTATCAGGCTCCGACACTGATTTCCTCACTCAACAATGCAGCCATGTGGGGTAGTGCAGGCTGCAGCCTGTGACAAGGCTAATATTCCCTAGCTTCACACCCGCTGAGAAGGACTCCAGGAAGATTGATGCTATGGCAAAGAAACAGTACATGGCAGCATCTTTGGGACTCAGACAAGCAAATTATATGGCTTATGTTGCTAGGTACCAGAAATCCAGATGGGATACTGTGCTGGCCCTAGTGAAACAAGTCCCTGACCAGCTTGCCAGGAGCTGGAACAGGTGGCTATGGATGGTATTGAGGCATCCAAGGTGCAATTTCATGCTGCAGTGAACTCTAATGATGTTTCATCAAGAGTCATGGCTACATCTGTGGCACTTCGCAGGATGACTTGGCTCAGATGTACTACCCTGTCTCAGGATACCTAGTCTAAGGCCATGGATTTTCCTGTTGTGGGAAATTCTCTATTTGGGGAGCAAACAGAGAATTACATGAAGAAAATGGATGAATATAGGACCACCTATAGGAGTGCACAGGCCAAGGAAAGGCAGGCCACTCCTCAAAAGCAGCTTCCTAGAGGCAGGGGTAGGCCTTTTCATAGGCCTTTTTACCAAGCCCAAGCTTCCTCCTCCGCCTATGCTCAGAGGGGGTTCTTTAGAGGGAGAGGCAGACGGGGTACAAGCAGGTCTGCTTCCACCCCTCAGCCCAAAGCCCCTGCCAAGCAGGCACCCTGATGGGATTGTCAGGACCAATTCTCCTCTACCTGTAGGGGTCAGGCTGGCTTACTTTGTCCAGGACTGGAAGTCTTTAGCATCAGACAAGTGGGTCCTGGAAGTAGTAAGCCAGGGACTGGTTCTCAGCTTCAAAAAATTTCCAAAGCTGAGAACCAGATCTTTTCCACCTGCAACTCCATCAGAGGCACTCGCCCAAGAGGCAGAGGTCTCTATCCTCCTGGCTCTCAGAGCTGTGGGAAGGGTTCCTCCCCTACACCAGGGCAAAGGTTTGTACTCCAGGTACTTCCTTACCCCAAAAAAGACAGGAGAATGGCGGCCCTTCCTGGATCTCAGATATTTAAACAAGCACCTTTTAAAGCCAAAGTTCAAAATGGTGACTCTGGAAATTATCCTACCCTCTCTAAGGCCAGGGGACTGGCTAGCTTCCCTGGACCTCAAGGATGCCTACTTCCATGTTCCCATCAGAAGCTTCCATCGAAAGTACCTCAGGTTCGAGCTGCCCTCAGGCCACTACCAGTTCAGAGCAATGCCCTTCAGCCTCACTTCTGCCCCAAGGGTATTCACCAAATGCCTGGCTGTAGCAGTTGCCTACCTAAGAAGGCAAAAGATTGCCATCTTTCCTTACCTGGACGATTGGCTCTTAGTAGGCCAGTCCCCAGACCAGGTCAATTTACACCTTCAGATAACGCAGCAACTGCTTACCTCTCTAGGTTTCCTTCTGAATCTCTCAAAGTCAGTTCTAGAGCTGGTCCAGCTTCTTACCTTCATAAGCGCAGAACTGAACACACAGGAAGCCAGGGCCTTCCTCCCCCTGGACAGGGCAAAGACCCTAGTCTCCCTGGCCTCCTCATTTACCCTGCAGGTCTCCCGGCCAGCAAGGCATTTTCTGCAGCTCCTAGGACACATGGCTGCTTCCACAGCAGTTGTGCAAGGAGCAAGATTTCAGATGAGGGACATCCAGTTCCATTTGAGAGCTTTTGTCTCAAAGAAAGGATCCTTTACCAAGCTGATCCCAGTAACTCGAACCCTGATCCAAGCCCTACAGTGGTGGCAGGATCAGAGCAACCTGAGACAAAGGGTTCCTTTTGTCACTCAGTCTCATTCTCTAATCCTTACTACAGATCGTCCCTCTTAGGCTGGGGAGTCACATGGGCGACCTCACCACCCAGGTTCTGTGGTCTCCCAGGAATCTCTGCTCCACATCAACCTGTTGGAGCTCAGAGCAGTTTTTCTAGCACTTCAAGCTTTTCCAAATCTGTTCAGAACAAGAGTATTCAGGTCAGAACAGTCAACACCACTACAATGTGGTACATCAACAACAAGGGGCACTCGGTCTCACGGCCTTGTGCAATCAAGCGATGAAGTTATGGTCTCTGGCTTGCCCCTGAACACCTCCTTACGGCAGTTCACCTCCCAGGCAAGGACAATGTCCTGGCAGATGCTCTCAGCAGGATTTCCCAGGGCCACCACGAATGGTCACTGGATCCCTGGTCTTGGGAGTAGTATTTGCCAGATGGGGCACCCGCAGATAGATCTTTTTGCAGCCCCAGACAATCACCAACTTCCTCTTTTTTGCTGCAGGCCCCCAGTGTTGGGCTCACTCCCACTGGATGCCTTAGCCCTCAGTTGGGAGGGGAAGTTTCTCTATGCCTTTCCTCTCCTGTTCAAAGTGCTAGTCAAAATCAGATCCCAATCATGCAAAGTCATTCTGATAGCTCCGGATTGGGCCAGACAGCCCTGGTATCCACTCCTGCTGTCCTTAGCAGTCCATCCTCCCCTGTCCCTTCCCAGGAATCACAATCTGTTAACCTGTGCCCAGGGAAGGGTCTGGTACCCGAATCTCAAATCTCTCAATCTCAAGGCTTGGTTCTTGAAGAGTTAGAGTTTGCTGATTTACACCTTTCCCAAGGTGTAATGGATATATTGAAGGCTGCAAGGAAGCCTTCCACCAGGGCTACTTACAATTCCAAATGGAAAAGGTTTTCCATATGGTGCTCGGAAAAGCATATTTCCCCAGTCTCTGCTGATCTACCCACAGTCCTGGATTATATGGTCCACCTGAATTCTTTGGGGCTGAGACCAGCTACCCTGAAGGTGCACTTGGCAGCTGTGTCTGCTTTTCATTTCAGCAGGTAAATCCTCTTCCCTTTCAGCTCATCCTGTATTTTCCAAGTTTTTTAAGGGGTTGTTTCACACCAACCCTCCATTCAGGGATCCTGCCCCTGCCTGGGATCTTAATGTTTGCATTGCTCAGCTTATGCAACCCCCCTTTGAGCCCTTGTCTTCAGCTGAGCTCAAGTACTTGACTTGGAAAACTGTGTTTTTGGTAGCCATCACCTCTGCCAGACGCATAAGTGAATTACAAGCGTTGTCAGTGGAGCAGGAATTTATCTCTTTTCACAGAGATAAGGTGGTCCTTCGGACTAACAGAAAGTTCCTGCCTAAGGTGGTTTCAGATTTCACCTTAATCAATCTATTTCACTTCCAGTGTACTTCACTGACCACTCCTCCTCTGGGGAGAGGATGCTGCACAGCCTAGATGTGAAGAGAGCCCTTAGTTACTACATAGAGCGTACCAAGGGTCATAGGTTTGACTCCCTTCAACTGTTCCTCACCTATGGCGAAGTTGGTAAAGGGAAGCCAGCCACTAAAAGATCCATTGCCAGGTGGATTGTCTCTTGTATCCAATTCTGCTATGAGAAGTTGGGTAAAGTTCCCCCCTCTGGCCTGAGGGCTCACTCTACCAGAGGTACAGCTGCTTCTCTGGCTGCTGCCAGAGACATTCCTATTCTAGAAATATGTCAAGCAGCTACCTGGAAAACAGTTCACACTTTTACCAAGCATTACTCCCTGGACATCCAGGCTAGGAGTGATGCTCGGTTTGGCACAGCCGTGCTTCAGAGCCTATTTCCTAGGTAGGTTCTGTCCCTCCTCCAATGGGGTACTGCTGTGTAGTCTGCAATTGTCATAATATAGCAAGACTTCATGTTGTTTGAAGAAAAAATTACTCATCTTAGTAATGTTGTTTCTTCTAATGGAGTCTTGCTATATTATGACCTCCCTTCCTGCCTGCCCCTCTCAGAACCCTTGTTTTGGGGATGTGGGTGGGCAGTACAGGGTTGGCACATTTTTTGATGCCCACCTTGTTGTTTTTCACCTGCCTTTTTGGGTGAATTGGTGTTGTGTTTTTGCATTTTTGGGTCTTCTGACTTGAGTCTTTGTTTTAGGCCAAAAATGAGTGTTTATGTTAGTAGCCAGTTGGCTAGTGTAGGTTTACAGCTTCCACACAGAACCTTAGTGAGTTTTAGCTTGTAAAGATCTGACAGTTTGCGTTTGAAGCACAACAGACAGAGTTTTCAACCGAGCTCGCGCTCTAAGTTCCATGCCTGCATGGAAAGTTAACTAGTTCACCTCTGGAGCAGTTCTAACCTGCGGTCATATTGCAATTGTCATAATATAGCAAGACTCCATTAGAAGAAACAATATTACTAAGGTGAGTCATTTTTTCTTTCTTTCCGAGAGAGATGAAAAAGTAACAATAATATACCTTGGCCCAGGTTCTCTTTCCTCGTGAATTTTCAAATTGCGTGAAGGGCGAAATGTTGACTCCAAGAAAAAGGTAGACTCCAATGAAAAAAATTGCTCTGAGTGCAACTTCCACTGCCTCCTTCAGATCAGGATTCTGCACATTTCCAGGGAAGCCAATAAGCCTCAGATTACATTTCAAGCTATTATTCTCCAAACGTTCCATCCTGGCTGCTTGGGCTAATTGTTCGTGTAATGCTGCATTAACTGTACCTTCCAGGGTAAGAGTTCTTGCAGCTGCAGTCTTTATTTCTTTTTTGTTCAGTTGAACTGCCTTTTCTGTGCCCTCTAATCTCTTTTCAATGATTACACTAACTTCAATACGCGAGTTAGACTGACAGACCTCAGATTGAAAGTCTGAAAGTAGGGTCTGTATAGAAGCCAGAGTTGGTTTAGATGCTTTGGATTTAGCTCCCATTTCTGGGCGAATGACAGCTGTAGGAGAGCTCCCTGCCCCATCCACTCCAAACTGACCCGTAGGCCCTCGGACTGGGACACCTCTCCCAACTAATTTCGGGGAAACAAACTTATCCATTTTTGACGGGAAAACCACTGAAAGCAGAATCAAGAATTCGAAAAGAATCACGCTAGCTACTTAACGTGTTTAAAGCATTTTTAAAGTGTTTTTAAAGCATTTTTTCAATTTCTAACTTGTGGAGCTCAACATGAATGCGTGTGTCTCTCAAGTAGCTCAACAGCGCCCCCCCTGCTGGTCTCCTTCTACTCACGATGTATTATTCCATGTCAAACAGTGCATGACATTTCTAAGTTGGGACTACAGGTTGCTATTGGACAAAGACAACTACTGAACCACACACCATGTGCACAACAACCATGTACTACAACACTTAAAATGTAAGAAAGGATATAGAAGGATTGTATTTGCTGCTTAGTGCTGCAATCTTCTGGAAGCACCAAGTGAGGTTGACAGTAAACCCGTTGACCTTCCGCACAACGGCACAATACCGATGCAGGTATTGTGCCTTCAACCTCAGTGTTTTCTGGAGGGTGCTGCACCCCCACACCTGTACGCGGGGGCTCTGTTCTCCCGTATCCCCCGGACTTTAGGGATTCCAACTCCACGCTGGAGTTGGTCCGGGGAGGGGGCTGGGCACAGGGGGAAGGCGAAACACGGAAACAGATCATTACAGCAACTGTCACTGTAGTGGTAATTTTCCATGTTTTGCCGTCAGGGTGTCAGGCAAAAGGGGGCCACCCATTTTTCTTTGCTTACAATGCCAAGTAACGAGCTTGCATGCTGCACACACTATGGTGTTGCTTCAGTTGTGCTTGGAGAGTCATTGTCCTCGTGTGGGTGGGGGGGTGGTGGTATGATGATACAGCATGATATGGAAGTGAACAGGTCCATGCATTTGAAAATATTGTAAGTTGAATACTCCAGCTAATGTGCTGTTCTGTGCCTTCCATTGCTGCAACACCTGTACTTGGGAGCTGCTGTCCATGTTGCTGCAGCTCACTCTGACTTTGACTACTGAGCTCACATGATTGTTGTGAGTGGCGCCGCTTGTGCTTTCTGTTTCTCAATGTCTGTACTTGCTGAACTCAGAAGTGTGCTCCATTTCCTTATGTCTGTACTGGATGCGTGCCAGTAATTCCATAGACTTGTTTCACATCTGTGTCCTGTGACAGTCATTATTTCCCTGGATGACAGATCTGTTTTAGACAGCATCCGCAGGTACTTCTAATAGAGTAATTAATATAGCACTGTAATAGCTGCGCTGCTTCAGATATTTTGGCCATCATGTTACCCAAGTAATTTATCCCCATGGGTTGCAAGCCGTACCAGTACTGGTCATAGAGGTGAATCGCCTATTTTGGATGCAGATACAGAGCAGGGGCTGCTGGTAGACAGCAACTAATGTACTGCTTGTACATTTGTACAGGGCAGTATGGATTTCCTGTGTCAGCAAACAGGAAGCCTCTGAGACTTCCTTTGTTAGGTTCATGGACTGCACTGTGGTTCTTAGTATGGCGGTTAAAAGGGAGTGAGTGGTACTCGGTGCCATCTGGGTTTTTCAACACCAAAAAGAAATCATGCTGTGGCTCACTAACACCTTCTCTGCCACGTTGAGCAAGTCCTAACTGTAGCCCACACCACACCCACCATAGTAGCCCCATTGGGATGGTGGGAGACAAAGTGTCAGAAGCATGTAAGTTGGCTAGGTCAGGTAAAGTGATGGGGGGTGGTGTGATGAGCAATCCTTGCCTGCTTTCCTCATTTGTTTGAGTCTGGCTAACAGCACATTATTTGCTGACTGAAACAAAGGATCACAGTGAATGTTCACTTGCCTGTTCTCAAGATTGTTTAGGTATCTATTGATGCCCGCTCTAAAAGAATCACCAATGAACTCACTGTGTAAACTTTGCCTTCTGCAGCTCTGACTGTGGCATAAAATTCACAGAGAACTTGGCTGAGCTCTTCTAAAGGTAGGTCTTTAAAGTTCACAGTGACATTACAACTTGTGATCCAGTCACTGAATGCATTGATAGCCCACAACATACTCTTTTGTGTAAGTAAGTAAGTAAAAATGTACTTCTTTCAAGCACCCTTCCCAAGCTCAGGGCAGTTTTACAATAGTTCAAAACACTTTAAAAACACACCATGTAAAACAATACATGCAGCAGCCATAGATAACCCCAATTATTACGTCCCAGCAAATGCTTGGGCAAAGAGAAAAGGTTTTAGCTGTTTTTTGAAACTTTTCATAGTCAGGCAACCTCGTATCTGACGAGGTAGAGAATTCCACAGGGTAGGTGCCATAAAGGCAAAAGATCTACCTCCAGACGTCTTTAAACCTACCCTGGGTATCTCTAGCAATCCCTCGTCAGAGGATCGAAGTGAGCGGGCAGGACAATAAGGCACCAGGAGCTCTTTCAGGTAGTGAGGTCCCAAATCATGTAGGGCCCTAAAGGTCAGCAATGCGACCTTGAAGGTGATCCGCCACTGTATTGGCAGCCAGTGGAGATCACGCAGCACAGGTGTCATATGGCTAGATCTTGAAACCCCCATCAACAACCTGGCTGTTGCGTTCTGCACAAGCTGCAAGTGGCGGATATCCACCTCCGGCAGCCCTAGATAGAGGGTGTTGCAGTAATCAAAATGGCTGGTAACAAAGGCGTGGACCAGGGTAGGAAGATCTTCAGGTAGGACCAAGTGTTTCACCCGGACTATGTTCATCAGATGGAAAAAGGCAGATCTGACTACGGCTGACACCTGCACCCTCATAGTCAGACCCTCATCAAATGTCACGCCTAGGTTACGCACTTGGCCCGAGGCCAAAAGTGGCCCCCCCAAGATATAAACCTGAGGGTTTCCCAGTCCAAGCCCCTATTGTCCTCACTCCAGGGTCCACAACCAATACCTCGGTTTTCCCTGAATTCAACCTAAGCCAAATAGTACTCATCCAGTCCTGAATCTCCAGCAGGCAGTTATTAAACACTGTGATGGAATCAGACTCCTGTTCAGGCATGAAAGATAGGTAGAGCTGAGAATCATCAGCATAACAATGAAAACTCAGCCCATACCATCTTATAATGTCCCCCCAATGGAAGCATATACACCATGAATAACATAGGGGACAGCACCGACCCCTGCGGTATCCCACAGGGCAGCCAGTGAGGGGCCGAGGTATAAATCCCGGACACCACTCTCTGTGATCTGCCATCCAGGAAAGATCAAAACCAGCTGTGGACTGCTCCCCTCAGGCCACAGAAAAACCGCAGGCAGTCGAGCAGTACCCCATGATCCATGGTGTCAAATGCTGCTGAGAGATCCAGGAGAACCAAGATGGAACAGGTCCTCCGATCTCTTGCCATCAGGAGATCATTCAATACCTGAACAAGAGCCGTCTCCTGTGCTATACCTTTTTCTGAAGCCGGATTGGAGAGGGTCATAGATATTGTGGCTAGATAAATGATCCTCCAGCTGCAAAGTGACCACCTTCTCAATAACTTTCCCTACAAAGGGTAGGTTAGAGACTGATCTGTAATTTGCTGGGCAGTCGGGGTCAAGAGAGGATTTTTTCAAAAGGGGGCATACCACTGCCTCCTTTAAGGGATCCCTCTCTCTAATGAAACCACCACTATCCCAACCAGGACTGGGCAGATAACATCTACACACCCCACCAACAGATGAGTAGGGCCTGGATCCAACTTACAGTAGGTAGGTCGCAGAGTCCGGATCCTCACTATATCTATCACTACTGGTAGGCTAAAGGTGAACCAGGACAACAAGGCATTAATACCACCCGAATGACCGGTGCAAGGTCCAATGGAAGGGTGCTGACGGATCTCATCCCTGATGGTGGATACCTTGTCAGCAAAGAATTTCGCAAACTCCTCACACTGTACCTGTGATAACGCTCTACCAGTCTGAAGACAGACTGGATTGCACAGTCTGTCCACAGTCCGGAAGAGCTGGGCTGGTCTATTCCTTGCTGCAGCAATTTCCCTGGACAGGAACTCTGCCTTCTTATGGGAAATTGCTGATTGGTAGATCTTATAATGTTCTAACAATCCAAGTCTATCCACCTCCAGTTGAGTTTTCCTCCAGCATCTTTCCAATCTTTGTCCCTGCCTCTTCAACTCACGGACCTCCCCATCAAACCAGGGAGCCCCCAAGTGGAAAGTGCGGAGACAAAAATGAATTGGAGCAATGACATCCAGGGCCTCCACCACAGCCCTATTATAGGCCAGGACCAGAGGCCCTGGATCCATGCTATCCCTTGGAAGACCTGAGAAGTCCAGCTCCTTAGCTCCATCATTAGGCCTTCTGAGGTAACCCCTCTTAAAGGACAGAACTGTACTAACTCCCTAGGGGCAGGCCTATTTCAGGGGGGCCACAAATCTAAACCTCAGGGTGTGATGGTCAGACCATCCGATTGGCTCCACCTCCACATCGGATATCTCCATCCCCAGATGGAACACCAAGTCCAATGTGTCCCCCCCTCATGGGTTGCAGAGGTAATAACCCATGACAGGCCCAATGAATCCATCAATTGGAGAAGGTTTTGACCAAATGGCGAGAGTTCATCATCGACCCAGGCATTGAAGTCTCCCAGAATTAACCATCTGGGAGACTCCAATACCATATCGGCTATGAAGTCCGCAACCTCCTTCAGGAACTCCCTCCCATCCTCTGGTGGACGGTAGTTGAGAAGGGTCCTGTAGCCTGCACCTGCACCCGCTATGCACTCAAAGGAGTTGGTATCACCAACTGGCACCTCCCTGAGATCCAGATCTTGTCCAAAACAGACAGCAACCCTCGCCCCTCCAGTCCACTCGGCGGTGAATCACCGAGAACCCAGCCTGAACTGCAGAATCCAAAACAGGACCAGCATTTCCATTCAGCCAGGTCTCGGTGATGCAAGCCATGTCAACAGAGGAAACAAGATCCGCAATAACTGTGGTCTTGTTCCTAATCAACCTGGCATTGCTTAACACCACCCGGAAGGGACGGGAATCCAAGGGTGGCCCCACTTCCTGCCTGACAAAGTCAAAGTCAGAGCCCTTGGGTATGGGGACTAAGCAAGGAGGACCTCGCTTTAGTACCCATTTCACCCCAGGGCATCTCCTGGCCCTCACTGTTCGTATCCGCCCACTTCTCTCCCATCCCCCCCAAGAGTTCCAGGATCCCCATCTCCTACTACACTTTGATCTCACAATGCCAAAATTTCAACATCTAGTATAAACCTCAACCGTAAGTGGAGGTAATTCAAAAGGACAGAGATCCCCAAGTCTTGAGGGGGAGTGCTGTCTGACCATCTCTCTTATACCCCAACACATATTTCCAGCACTTTAATAATTCAAAACCATTCACCCCCATACAAACAAAACTCTCCCACCCCCTAACTTAAAAATCCCTAAAGAATAATACCCCCACCCTCAAACACAATCCCAACTATAATAACACTAAGACAACAGAATACAATAAATAATCAATCAAAATACAAAAGATCTGATTCGCAAAGTCCAAATTTGCAGTCCAAGTTTGCAGTCCAGTACATTAATTATTCTGACCATATATGTAAGTCCATTGGAGCTGTCACCTCCAATGGAAAATAAGTTTAGTAGTTAATTTTAAATTGAGTCAGATCATATACTGTATGTGAATAAGTCCCTTGGAGCTCTCACCTCCAGTGGAAAATGAACCAGATAATAGTTTTTAGCTGAGCCAATCTCTCACATTGACTACAGCAGTAAACAGCAGAGAAAAATTTGAGCAATAAATACTCTCACTGCTCATGCAAAAATGCCTCAAGTTGGAAAAATCTCACCAGTAGTTTGGCTAGCTTCAATCCATCATTCCTCCTGATAGTCTCGTTCTAGGCCACTAAATAACTCCAGACTCCAAATTCCTTCGGGACTCTGGTACATCAATGGATAGGGGTTTAATAGAGATCAGGAAGGGGATCCCTGATGCTCAGACAGGAGAAGACCACCCCCTACTGAGCCCTCGGTTGCAGCTCCCGGCCTAGGATCAACTCTCCAGGAGACTCCCCAGAACACCTAGAGCTGCCGAACAAGCATTATCCACCCTCCAGCAGATCCAACCCCAGCGTCTCCTACCTGGACCCAGCAGTAGCGATCAACTCCCCAGACAATACTGGCAGACCCTCTCCACTCCACTCCACTCACCACCTCCACAGGCCACGAAACAGAAACAAGCGGAAACAATTCACCAGTCCGCCTACCGCCAAGGATTTCGTGTGTTTTTTGTGTGGTTGGCTCATCCTTTGCTTTCTCTAGTTTATCTATTTCAGCAGCACATAACTTTCTGTGTCGTTCACTGGTATGTGCATGAGGTGATGGGTCTTTCTTGGCACCTCACTATGAGGTGTCATTGAATTGGGCATAGTATGTTCTGCTGCTGTTGTGCACAGAACAGCTTTCTGATGTTATGCATACAGGGGTTTGTTTTCAGTAGCTTCACTGTGATGATGGGTGCTGTCTTGTTAGTGTCTGCCTTTTCAACATTTACCCTGGCCAGTGTTGTGTGTTTTGGGTCTTGAGGTGCCATGCGCTGGCTCGAATTGAAAGCTGACACTTGTGTTTCTGACTGGGTACTGGTGCTTGTGGCATGCATACTAGAATTTAGGTCAATATTTTAATGTCTTGGCTGTGTGGAAAGTTCCTGACTTGCACTAGTAGATGCCGTTGGGTCACCTCGGTTTGATGAGTCCCTCACAGTACCACTGGTTGGTCTCTAGACTGGGATGCTGACACCATCAAGAAATGATGAGCAGTACTGAAAGGCAGATTCAGTGTGTGCTGCACTTGCTTTCTGTGGTACTGTTTCATGCCAATTGACGTGTCAGATTGCTGTCTGGGGTGGTTTTCACCTCTTGACCTACTGTTTGGCATTGTTTGCAGTACTTGGTCTGTTCTCTGTGTGCCTCTTATGGGTGGTGGTATTCCACTGCTGCACCACTGCTTAATGCTGGATTAGTAAGTAGAGGGTTGACGCATTGTATGGCTTCTGCTGCTTCTCCCATGTGTTCTCTTACTCAGAAATGCAGAGCTCTGCTTTGACTGTGTGGGACCACAGGTGGCTGCAATTAGAGGTGTGCTTGACTCTGTTACTGTTGCTGTGTGCCACTTGGCAGCAGTGCACCTCAGCAGTATGTCACCTTGACTGCTGTGCCCTTCAACATATGGTGGTGAACTCAGAGAGGCAGTTTCACTGTGTGTTACGCTTGTGTCGCTTCGTGGTATGGCATGCCACTTGACTGTAGTCAGACTGAGGTCTGTGCTACATTTGCTCTGTTCACTTGACACATTGTCTGTGTTTTTCTCTACAACTTTGTCTGATCTTTCTCTGATTCACAGGGGTGGTGGCACAGTACTGGTACTGCAGTGCTTGTATGCTGTATAATCATCACTATGCATTCTCTTTGCTTGGTGGTAGTTGCCGTACATAGATTGGCCCAGTGTATGCCACAGTAACTGTTGGCTGCTTTTGGCACTTGTTGTGTGTGCTGCGCTGTGGACAGCCTTATCTTGGTAACTGACCATCTCTTGCATCATAACACTGGTGTGACGTTTCACTGACTGCCATGCTTGATAACTGCTGCTTTTCAGTACAGTAAGTTGAGCTGTCAGAAGTATGCCCCTGTCTTTGGGCATCATGGCTTTCTGTAAAGTAACTACGGTCTTTGTGCTGAGGGCTGCCTTTTGATTAGCAACTGAGTTAGTGTCCAGCTGCTGCTTCCAGTTCTGAGACTGACTTGATGTGACAGCTGTGATTATAGCGGTTTTGCTAGGGATATAGAGTGACTGATTGGGGGCAGAGAGCAGCTCCATGTTTTGCTGCTCTGTCTCAGCATGATAAGCAGCTGAAGGAAGCGCTGCTGTTCCTGCCTGCAGATTATGATCCCTAGGTGGCATGACACACTATCCTGGTAGCTTAGTCTGCACAGATCTGGCACTGTGCCCCACTGAGTGCTGTGCAGCATGATTTGTCTCTGCCGCTTTCTCATCAGGGAAATTTTGGTCCAGCCACTCATCTAGCATGAGCTCTCTGAATAAATGAGATGTGTCCTCCATTCTGCACAGAGGACTTTCTTGTTCTTTACCACTCATGCTGTGTGCTGCAGCTTTCAGCAAGGCAGCTGGCCAGTGATTGATAACTGAGCACTTTCTTAGGACTACAAGTATTCACTTGGTTGTCGAGGATCTGCCGGGCAGGTGAGTTTCAGTGTTCTGCTCCTCAGCACTGCAGCACAGGATCTTACATGATGGGAGACAGACTAACAGGTCACAGTGCTCGCTCACAACTGGTCACTTGGTTGTCGACAATCCACCGGGTGGGTGGGTGCGTTTCAGTGTTCCACTCCTCAGCAGTGCAGAACAGGGCATCACATTATGGGAGACAGACTAACAGGTCGCAGTGCTCACTTGCTGTCTTGGGGTTTTCATGCAATGAGCAGGCCAGGTGGTTCTATTTCACTGTACCACTTGTAAGCACTTTGGCACACTAGGTCATAGTAGGGGACACAGAATCAAATATGACACTTTTCCAGTGCTTGCTGCTCTCTTTGGTGCTATCTGCAGGGTGGAAGGGTTGGTTAGACTGTACTGCTCGCTAAGGGAACAAAATACCAAATGGCTGATATTCACATTTGCTCCATTGGAGCAAAAAACCAGACTCGGCTGTGCTTAGTGATTTCACCTGGCACCTCCTCACATAAAATGTAAGTATATTGTGCATTAATGCACGGTCAGGTGCCAGGACTCCACCAATCACTTGAGTGCTGCTAGTATCCCTATGTTATAGCATGGCTAACTTCATTATTGAAGACTTAATTTTCTAAGAACAGTGGTTACAGTGGTTATAGTTATGATGTATTCTGAACGTTTCAAAATCTGTTGGCAAACAAGACATCATATTACAGTATACTGTTCAGTGTTACTGTGTATAGAAATCCATGCAGTTCCAGATACTGTTGTACCTAGAATCTTGTGTCTGGAAGGTTCTTCAAGCTTATACAGCCAACTCCTCATAATGAAAATATTGTATCAGCAAGACTGAAAATAACCCAAGTAAAGTGCTCAAAAAATTAATTACAGGAAATGTTGCCAGCTCATAAAGCTTATATTTAAATCACATTAAATGTTTTTAATCTTATCCTGTTTGCTATTTATTTTCCTACAATTTAAGGCAGAGTTAGAAAGAAGGCAAATTAATAAAATTGAAAAAATAAATATACCATACAGAATAGTATGTGAGCAACCATACACAAGAAGGCTGATGTTTCCATCTTGGGCTGAGATAATGTCATAGAGACCTCCTGAGATTCACTTTCGAAGTCTATGATGTCATCTTTTCCCTCAATGGAAACACAGCCTTGTTGTGTATGGCTGCCCATGCATTATTCTGTATCTTGCATGGCATATGGCTGCTTGTTGTTCTTGATTTTTTTCAGCCCAGCATTCCTAAGAAAGAGAAGAGGTACCATGGTGAATGTCTACAATAAGACATGGCAAGAATTTGGAAAACTGTTTTACAATAAATTATGCCTGATGACTAAAACTTATTATCCTGTCACTTTTATCTTTACCTTAATGACTTTATCACAGAAAACACATCTTTACCAGTGAAATGTGTATTTTATTGATTGATTTAAAAATTGGTTGCCAGGAGAGGCACACTGAGTCAATGCTTATTTCCAGGTGTCACCTGGGGGAAGGGGAAAATACAATTACCAAGAGAGCAGCAAGTCATGTGATGCAATTACAGTGGCAATGACAAAAAGTACAAAATCTGACTGCAAGACCAACAAGACAGTCAAATCATTGCATATAGCAGAGGACAAATAAATAAGCATACAGATCAGATGTGCAGTTGGACATGATCAAAAAAGTGCATAGTGACCAAATGAACGGAGACTGATCTGGTCTTGAGAGGAGGAGGAGGAGCCAAACAGGCTGTTAAACTATTCACAAACTAGCTAAAACCATGGGGTTGGGGATGAGGGGAAAGGTAAGGGGAGGGCAAGATTGGAATGGAAGGGTTAGGATGGGTTCAGATAGAGGGTTGGCAGGAGCAGGGGGATAGGAGAGAAGTTTTAACTGGTCCCTAATGGAGGGAAGAGAGCCAGAGAGATGGACGGAGAAGGGCAGCTGGTTCCAGAACAAGGGGAGGCAATATCAGAATGCAGCTTTCTCAGCTGAGGAGTGTAGGTGGGGAAGGGAGAAGGTATGAACATCCCTTGAGTGCAGGGAGTAAGAGGAGGAGGTGATGGAGAGGAATGAGGATAGATATTAAGGGAGGGACCCCAACCAGTATTTAGAAATGAGGGGGAAGCACAGTGGGGACTGGCAACATGAGGGGGGGAGGGAAGATGGTTAGGGAGGAGTACAGGGAACAGGGGTGGGTAAAAGAGGGTGAGTAGGTAGCAAAGTGGTAGAAGTATTCAACTCTTGAAAAAATGTGCAAGTGCGAAATGTTGAGGTGTGTTTTCCTATGTTTGTTATATCATCATGTTTGCATTTTAATTTAGTAAAGAAGTTGGACACATTATCTTTCTGTGTTGAGTAGTGTTTTCTGCATTTTAAGCATGTAGTGAGTGCTATGATTTATTTCTTTTGGCAGAAGGCATTGCAGAGGGTGTCCAGTCTAGCAAGGGAAGTGGTGGGGATGGTGCCATAGACGACATCCTCATAGTCGAAAACTGGGAGAACCATATTTATGACCAGATCTCGGTGGGCCAGGTGAGAAAGGCAGTCCTTATTGCAGTGCTGGGTACTGAGTTTGGAGTACAGTTTGGTATAGATGGCATCAATGTGGGCAGAGAAGTCGAGCCTGCTATCTGACCACACACCGAGGTACTTGTGTGGGGCAGAAGTTTGACGTCTTTGCAGAATATTTAAACTAGCAAATGGGGAGAGGGGTGTAGCACCTACGTTGTGAATAGGAAGAACACCCTCCTCCCTCAGCAAGTGGTCAAACAGAGATTCAGCATGTTTGCAGTTCATTTGCATCACCAGGTAAGAAAAAAGGTCTGCCTCCCCATATGACACATGGGGAAATGCCAAACCTCACCCAACAACTAACACACCAAAATCTGGTCAATGGAAAATCATGTACACAAATGCTCACAGCCTGGGAAATAAGATCCCAGACCTGCAGGCAATAATGTCAGAGGCTAAAGTGGACATAGTAGCAATCAATGAGACATGGTTTACCAGTAACCACACTTGGGAGACCTCATTACCTGGCTATGTACTGTTCAGAAGAGACCAAGGTGCAAAAGGGGGGTGGAGTGGCCCTGTATATCAATGAAAATATCAAAGCTATAGACATTCAGAATACACATAAGGAGCCAGAAGAACTGTGGGTCGCCCTGGAAACAGGAAATGGGACATCCATAAGAACTGGGGTTGTCTACAGGCCCCCAGACCAGGAGGAGGACATAGACACATTACTGTTAGAAAATATACAAAACATGACAGCTAAAGGAGAGATTTCAATAATGGGAGACTCAACATACCAGATACAGATTGGTCAATACTAGCAGGAACATCTGCCAGAACTAGACACATGATGGATTCCCTGCAGGGGGAGGGCCTCAAACAACTGGTACAACAACCCACAAGAGACAGCGCTATCCTAGATCTAGTACTGACTAACAGGAAAAGGACCACATATCTCCAGGTAGAATGTCACCTGGGGGCCAGTGACCATCACATGGTATGGTTCAATTTGGCCACTACATCTAAATCATCCCATTCCAAGGCAAAAATATGGGACTTCAGAAGAGCTGACTTTGATAAGATGGCCAACAGAGTTAAGCTAGTCCTGGCAAAAAGAAACACAGGTGAGGGGGTACAGGCAAAGCGGGCAAGCATTAAGGATGCAATACTTGAAGCAACATCCCACTGTGTTAGACAGAAAAGGAAGTGCAAAAAGAAGAAGGAAACCACTTTGGTTCTCAAATACAGTAGCAGAAAAGTTCAGCGCCAAAAGGCTGGCCTTCAGGAAATATAAGGGAACACAGCGGGATGAAGATAGGGAGGCATACCAAACTACCCTAAGGGAAGCAGGGAAGGCAGTAAGGCAGGCAAAGTCCCAAACTGAGGAAACACTAGCATGAACAGTAAAAGAAGGTGACAAGACTTTCCGTAGATACATTAGTGAAAGGAGAAAGTCCAGAGGGGGTATCGCTAAGCTCCAAGGAGAAAAGGGGGCATGTGAGGAGGAGGAGGCCCATGTGCCCATGTGAAAGCATCTATCCTAAATAGATACTTTTGCTCAGTATTTACTGAAGAGAAGGTAGGGCAGGGCCCACAGCTCAGCACCATGGACACAGGGGGGAGGGAGGTGAGCACTACACCTTCACAAAAGAAAGGGTCCTATAAGAGCTCTCTAAGCTCAGGGTGGACACGTCAATGAGAGCTGATGGCATGCATCCCAGGGTACTTAAGGAGCTAAGGGTGGAACTAGCAGAGCCATTAGCAGAACTGTTTAGTGAGTCTCTGAGCACAGGAGAGGTCCCAGAAGACTGGAGAAGGGCTCATGTGATCCCACTCCACAAGAGTGGTAGCAGGGAGGAGGCAGGGAACTACAGGCCAGTCAGTCTTACCTCAGTAGTGGGCAAGATTATGGAGGCACTCCTTAAGGAAAGGATAGTGCAACACCTGGAATCCATAGGGGTACAGGATCCAAGACAGCATGGGTTTCCAAAAGGAAGGTCCTGTCAAACTAATCTCATAGATTTCTTTGACTGGGTTACCAGAGTGGTGGTCCAAAGGGGAACAGTTGATGTCACCTACCTTGACTTCAGCAAAGCTTTCAACACTGTTCCAAATAGAAGATAGATAAATAAGCTGGGTAGGCTCTGGGTGGGTCAGAAGTTGGTCAACTGGGTGGCAAACTGGTTGACAGGCAGAAAACAGAGAGTGGTGGTAAATGGTATACAGTCAGAAGAGATGCAAGTCACAAGTGGGGTACCTCAGGGATCAGTCCTGGGGCCAGTCCTCTTCAATATCTTCATTAGTGACATTGCAGATGGACTAGAGGTTAAGACTTGTCTGTTTGCAGATGACACCAAGATCTGCAACAGAGTAGATGATCCAGATGAGGTGGGCAGAATGAGAAGAGATCTGGATAAACTAGCAAAATGGTCAGAAGAGTGGCAACTGGGATTTAATGCAAAGAAGTGCAAGATCATGCACATAGGGAAGAGAAACTGAGAAGCCACCTATAGGCTGGGAGGGGAGTTGCTGGCAGTCACAAAGGAAGAAAGAGCCTTGGGCATCATCATCACCGATAACCTGAAATCATCCAAGCAGACCTCTAAAGCAGTAGGTAAGGCTAGGAAGATGTTAGGGTGTATTAGTAGGGGTATCACAAGTCGTAAGAGGGAGGTAATAATCTCTCTTTACAAGACACTGGTTAGGCCCCATCTGGAGTACTGCATGCAGTACTGGAGCCCACACCTTCACAAGGACATTAACCAAATTGAGGCAGTCCAGAGAAGGGCAACCAAAATGGTGCAGGGACTGCATCAGAAGACATATGAGGACAGATTAACAGAGCTCAATATGTATACCCTTGAACAAAGGAGGGAGAGAGGTGATATGATCGAAACATTCAAACACCTTATGGGCATTAACAAGGTGAAAGATTCTAACATGTTTAAATATAAGAAAAATAGCAGGACAAGAGGACACAGCATGAGATTAGAGGGAGGATGATTAAGGGGGAATGGGAGGAAATTCTTTTTCACAGAAAGGGTGGTGGATGCATGGAACGGTCTACCTCAGGAAGTGGTGGCTATGAATACAGTGCAGGGCTTGAAACAGGCATGGGAGAGGCATAAGGGAGCAATACAGATGAGTATGACTAGATAGGCCACTGACAGAGCAAAGGCCGATGTCACATTTATAAGGTAGAAAAAGAAATGGGCAGACTGGATGGGCCTTGCAGTCCTTATCTGCCATCAACTTCTATGTTTCTATGTTTCTTGAAAGTTGGGACTACTTTAAGCAGGGTGCCATCTAGCATGGAGAAAACAGGGAGAGGGGAGACCCTGGCCAGTTTCTGGCTGGTACCAAAGGTCATTAACACTGTTTTTTTGTGTTGGTTTGAAGTTGGCTGGACTGAAACCAGTGCAGAAGATTGTGAAAGACTTGTTGGAGCAAGACTTACAGAGATGGAGTTGAGGGACTGGAGGTGCAGAGAACTATGTCATCTGCATTCATGTGAATATGCAAGTTGGCACAGGCAATGGGAAGGTTGTTTAGGAAGATGGAATAAAGGATTGGAACCAGAATGGAGCCTTGTGGGGACCCTGGCCTAGATAGGAAGGGCAGGGATAAGGCACTACCTATCTGTACCGACTGCTGATGGCCCAAGAGGTAAGAACAGAACTAGATGACAAGGGGGACTGAGAGGCCAGCAGAGCTTAACTTTTCCAGGAGAAGTGAATGGGCCACTGATTCAATGGTATTGGTCAAATCAAAGAAAATGGCTGCTGTACTGTTTCCTCTGATCCATCCCAGAGAGGACGGAGTTCATGACCCAAAGCAGGGAGGAAACAGTGGAGTGATTCTTTCTAAAACCATACTGGAAGGGGGAGAGGAAGTTAAAGGAGTGGAGGCAGTTGGCCATCCATGAGTAGACTAGTTTCTCTTGCAGCTTTTTTAGAGAGGGGAGGATGGAGATTAGCTAAGAAAATGTTAACAAAAAATTATCATGTTTAAAAGAAATAGTTCACTGTACAGTATGTGGATAATTTGGTCCAACTGCATGCACAAATACATAGTGAGCAGCTAGATAATTATCAGGTTTCTTTCATTTTTCAATGGTGTGTTAATTAACAAACAGTTTTAAAACTTTTGTGTAACGAGTTAGCAGTTGCAGGAAAACATTTGATACTGAAACAGTGCCCTGAAGCTTAGCAAAAAAAGTACAGAAGAAATGTGTTCCCATGAGAATAGCTATAGGTTTCCAGACTAACTAGCCACAAGTTGCAGTTTATTCAAATCAAACTCATTTAATTGTCCAGGAACTGACCATGGAGCCAAAGCTAATTTGTAGTGAAGCCATTGTACAGCAGCATGAGGTGGAAATCATATATGCATTGTAATATCAGTGGTGGTGGCTGGTGTTGATAGTGGTTGTAACACGGCACTATTCAGAGCCCCAGGAGTGGAGACAGTGATACGTGTGCCAACATCACGTGGTGCAGGAGCAACACGGCATTATGAGACGATAATGCTGTATTGCTCTTGCAGTGCCGAAACTAGCCAGCAGAAGTTAAATAGTGGTGTGTGAGCCCGACACCGGTGACACAAAGAGCCACACACTCAGCTACGAGCGAGACAGTAGCAGAGGCAGGAAGGGGGGGGACAGGGACCGTCAATTTTAATTATGGAGTGACCGGAAGCCATGGACACTGCACCGGAGATCAGCAGTAACCGCGGAGAGGTAGGCGAGGGTGCTGCTGCCAAGGGGAGGGAGAGCGGGGCAAGCAGCGGAAACACACCCCTTAGTGTCGACACACTTATGCAAATGAGAGACTCCGATGTCACACGCAGGGAACCAATTTAACTGTAGTCCCCGAGGCACGCCTGCAGGGAAACGGCCGCTCCAAAGCACGGGGCATGTGTTGCGATCGTTAAGCTAGCAACTGTATGTCCGTGCACCCAAAACAGTTTCGAACAACATCTGTATGTAAGAGAGCACTGTCACGAACTCTGAAAGTAAGATTAAAGATGACAGGAATTTCTGCAACTGCCGTTGTCTTTATTGTGAATGAACTAGCACACTGTGTAGCCTGCACCACCACTGAGTATGTCCGTGTTACAAGCGCATTAATCCCCGCTGAAGGTGGCATCTAGTGGGGTGTTAATGGATGGTGGGGCCGTTGTCCACCCTCGGCCTCCGGCCTCGTGCCACAACGGCCCCAACCATGCATTAACTCCCCATTAGATGCCAACTTCAGCGGGGATTAATGCTTACTTGGGGGTGGGGATATATGGAAACCAGAGTCAGCTACAAAACAATTAATTTAGTTGGAAACATTAGATATTTATTTTTATTTTTTATTTAGTTTTTGTTAACCGGGTAGGTGCACAAGCCAGAAAGACTATTTTCAGGCATGACCCGGGAGAGTACAGAGACAGAGTTAAAAAAAAAAACATCATGATAAAGAGTGCAAAGTACAGGAACAGTATGATACGGAGTACTAATTACATAACAGTGGCAAATGTGACAAAATAAATTTAGGTAGTTTGACCAAAGTAAGCTATTAAATTAACTTAAGACAAAATACAGTCAGGTCAGAACAGGAGATTAAGGTAGTAAGACCAAAATACAGTAATTACTATTTACACAGGACAATACAATAAGGTCAAAATAAAATAAATGGTGCGGCCAGAGGCTGTGCATGTGAGGTAAGGTGAAGTAAGAGCAATAACCACCAATCAGAGATAGATAAGGGAGGAGTTTGAGAGAAAGGTGGAGAAGGATGATAGGATAACCTGGAGGGGAGAGTGGGAAGAGGGGAAAAGTGAAAGAAATGAGGGAGTGTAAGGGGAGAGGAGGGGTTTCACAGACAGGGGTGGGCCCGTAGGGTTGGAGAGGAGGGGCTAGGGTGGTTTGAAACAGGAGCATATGTGGGAGGAGAGGAGATAATGTCGGAGTTCTTTCTTAAAGGAGTAGTGGGATACAGATTGGTGCAGGGTTGTAGGAAGAGAGTTCCAGTAGTGTGGTGCATGACAGGCAAAAGCATGACCACCTTTATTTGTGCGATGTCTCGGGATGAGGACAGGGATATTAACCACAGAGCGCAATGCATAGTGAGTTTTCTGGTAGGGAAGGAGACAGGCCAGTGATTTCGGGATGTGGGACCTGATTATGCTATCAGTAATGGACCCGAGCGCATAGGACCTTAGTTCAAGTGGTGGAAGCCATCCTAAATCAGAGTAGAGGAGACAATGATGTTTGAGCCGAGGGGAGCTGGATGCAAAGCAACAGATATTATTGTAGGTAATGTCCCACTTACGAAGACTCAAATTGCTGGCAGAAACATATGTAGCAACCCCGTAAGTGAGAGAGGGAAGTAATATTCCACGGGCTATAGCGAGTCTAGCTGAGGGAGTGAGCACATAGCTTGTTTGGTAAGCAATCCCGAGTTTGGAGTTAACCTGCTTACAGATAGTATGAATGTGGAGGTCAAAACTAAGGGATGGGTCAAGAGTGACCCCAAGATACTTGAATGAATTTACCACTCCAACAGATGTGCCATCAGTGGAGGAGACACTAAAGTGAGATTGGGAGTGTTTGAGCTTGGGACTGGAGCCAAATAACATTGCTTGTGTTTTTGCTGAGTTTGATGAGTTTGTGATTTTCAAGCCACTGTTGTAGCAGCTGGTAATCTCCAGAGAGTTTTGAGTTTATGCCTGCAATGTTATTAGAACTGTGGTACAGGACAATGTTGTCTGCATATAGTAGGGAGGAAGTATTTATGAGATTTGAGGTAATAATATTAATGAAAATGATGAAAAGCAGAGGACCTAAGATAGACCCTTGAGGTACTCCGATGTTGATGGTAGCCTTATCGGAGAGGGTGATGTTGAATTTCACATATTGAGACCTGTCAGACAGATAGCTCTCAAACCAGTTAACAACAGTGTGTGCAAAGCCAAGAAAGTTTAGAGTAGCAACGAGGAGGGAGTGGTCAACAAGTCAAAAGCCTTGGTCATATCAATAAAAATGGCTCCAGTGAACCTTCCAGAGTCCATGGTCACTAAGGTGTCAGATGTGAATTTGAGCAGGGCAGTAGTGGTACTATGACCCTTGCGGAAACCATGTAGAACGTCAGTTAAGAGGTCATGTTTCAGTAAGAAGTCGGTGGTCTGGGTAGCAACTATTTTCTCCAGAATTTTACTGAGAACAGATAGGATGGCAATAGATGGTAATTCAATGGATCAAGTGGGTTGCCTTTTTTGAAAATGGGGGTAATTCTAGCCATCTTCCAAATATCCGGGACAGTACTTTGACACAGAGAGAGGGGGTAAAGCTTTTAGCAAGGGGAGCAGCTTTGTGGGGAACAGCCAATTTTAGGAGCTTAGGTTCCAGGTTAACAGACCCAACAGCTGTGCGCTCCAAGATGTTTCTTAGGAGTCGGAGAACCACACTGGTTGGGATGGACTTGAACTGGAACGAATGCTCAGAGGAGTTTGCAGGTGAGATGGAGTTTGATGAGGTAGGGAAAATGGAAGTATATCGGGTGAGGTCTGCAACTTGCCTGTTTAAGAAATTTGCAATAGTGAGGGAGTTGGTGCAATGTGCGTCATTTAGAGTCATGTCATTTCTAGTGGATGACTGGTTCCAGCCCAGGAAGAACTTAATATGGGACCAAAATCTTTTAGGATCCGCTTGGGAGTCTGTTAGAAGGTTATTGCAGTATGAGCTTTTTGCTTGCCTGATTTCTTTCTTACAAGTATTTCTTAATGCTCTGTATGTATTGAGGTCAGCAGGATGTCCTGTTTTCTTATAGCGAAGCCAGATTTTGTCCCTCTGTCTTAATGTAGATAATAGGAGAGATTTTAGTCAGCGAGTCTATTTCTAACCCGCCTTTTAACAAGTTGACAGTGGATTTCTTGTAGTTCTAATAATTTTGTCAACAAGATATTTAGCTGGACATCTACTGAGCTGTAGAGAGGAGACCAGTCAGTGCAAGCTACATCAGACAGGAAGGCCTGTGAGTCAAAGTTTGCAAAATTACAGAAGGTAATAAAGCGGGGCTTACTAGGTTCAGACCTCCCTTTGCCCTAGACACAGAAAGTGGGGGAGTGGTCTGTGATGGCATCAGAGAGGATTCCAACATCTACAATATTCTCAGGGCGGTTTGTCATGACCCAGTCCAGCAAGGTGCTAGTGTTGGAATGAGGGGCAGTTCTGGTGGGCAAAGTGATAAGTTGATGTAGGTTAAAACTTCGTAGTTTGGTGAGTGCTGTCGTGTGTGTGTTACCCAACCAATTCAAATTGATGTCACCTAGTATAAGGACTTCATAGTTTCCAGAGTAAATGGCAGGTTGGTCTAGGCGCTCATCCAGTCCTTTTTGGCCATGAGCAGGGGGATTGTAGGCATAGACGATATGCAATTTCTTTGTGCCAAGGGTGGGGAGGGCATGAAGTGCCTCACAGTGATTCATGGGGTCTGAGTTGATTTTAGAGAGCTGGAGGTGTGATTTATAATAGATGGCTGCCCCCCCAAGGGGCTGATCTATCATTTCTCAGCAAATTATAGGATGGTAGATCACACCATGAGTTAGGGATGGATGGCTTCAGCCAAGTTTCGGTAAGGCACAGTATATCAGGCTTATAAAGTGCAGTCCAGGATTCGAGTTCCACAAAATTTTGCTTGAGGCTCCTGATATTGTGGTGTGATATACGCAGGCCTGAAACATTTGAGATAGGAGCAGTTGACAAGTTTAGGGGTCCAGGGTTAGGCTGTATGTCCCCGGATAGTAAGATGGCCAATAAGAGGAGGTACCATAGCTTATGATGCAGGAAAGGTGAAAGGGTACCGATTTGCAGGGAAGTAATGTAGTTTGTTAAACTGCTAGCCTGGAGGTTGCCAGAATGTCCTTCATGTGCTAGCCCTCCCTTCCAAGTTGGGGGAAGATGTGGACTGAAACCAGATGACATCAAGCAGTGGTGAGAGCACTGAAAAGAATCTCAGTTGTGAGAGAACTGAAGACCATCAGGAGCCTTCTATAGTGGGGATCGTCCGTGAGGGACCTGAGTAAGTACTCTTGTACTCCCCCCCCCGTTGCAAGTGAGAGAAAGCAAGCTAAGTAACTGTGGGCTGTCATGACCCAGTAATTGTTCAAGTGAAAGAAGCAAGCTTAATCAGTCTGGGCTGTCTTGCCCAAAGTGATTGTTTGATACAAGTAGTTCTTCAGTTCACATCTTGCCCTGTTGCCCTGTCTGGCCCAGCGCAGGTGGAGCTCTGGAACTGTTTCTGAAGATTATAGCTGTTGCTGTTGGACCCAAGAGAGCCCAAACAGTGTCTAACTATTGGGGGACCGATTGGAGCCAAATAGTGTCAGAAATGTGCCAAGATGCACCTGTGTCAGGAACAATCATATACATGTGCTGTGTATGTACCTGTGTCCACTATCTGGTCAACTGTCCTGTGGGGCAACCAGCCATAGCCGCATTACCACATTAAGGGACTGAGACCTCAAAGTCAATTAAGTCTGGCTTATGATATTGAGAAAAGACAGTTTTCCACCTTCTTAGAGATGCATTGAAATATATATGTACTGGATGTGACAACCATATAAATGTGCTGAAGGTTCGGGATTGTGAATCCAAGATCTAACCACGGTAACTCGGCTGGTTACTTCCTTTTGAATTGTTGAGTCTGTGACAAGCAGGGCAACCCCTGCTCTTCTGCCAAATGCAGGGGAACCCTTGCTCTTCTGCCAAAAGTAGGGCCACCCCTGCACCTCTGCTAGAGTAATAGAATGTTGTTGTTAATTTGTCTTTCAAGTTAATCCTTTCCTTTTGAATCAAAGCTGGCCAACACCACCAGCTGCAACATCCACCAGGTCTGCAACCATCCAGGACTTTGGTATCTGTCTACCAAGGGTATAGTGTGAGATTGCGGGGTTCCACATGTGTCTGGGAACTGGTACCAGTGTGGGAAAGTAAATGTATAACATCTGATTAGTCAGCAGCTTAGATGGCCAGGGCTCTGGATATCATATGGGTTGGTGAAATGTGATTCCTCTTTTCTGTTAATCTGGTAGTCACCCAGCTGGAGGGTTTCACCAGCACAAACAAATCATTTGTATATTTGTATATAGAATCACTGTATAACCTCTGTTCCTCCTATGTCCCCCTAAATAAATATTACTTTTTTGCAAATGGTTGTCGTGAGCATATTATTATCTTTATTTCCAAAGGCCTGAAATGTGGGGAAATATAATGGATCATGTCTTGGGGTGGCAAAAGGTAATTGTGGGTGGTATAACATCTCAGGGGGTTGTACCAGGTAACATCTAGCCCATGTGAAAGTTAAACTCTGAGTGGAGGCACTACGCATTTTAGAACCTAATGTAAGTTTGAGAACCCAAACTCCTCAGTCTACCTCGTAGTTAGTATGCAGGGGTGGTGTAACTCTAGGAGTAGCACCACCAAGAGGTTACACATGTATTATAATGGCACAGTAACACCACTATAGTTAGGGTTGAGTAAGCACTTTAGTGATAAACTCCAGTTTTTGTATTTTGGATATGCATGGAAATTTGCATGTGTGGTCTCATGGGGTAGCTCTATTGATGTCCCAAGTTTTATCCCACTTGAATGTGTGGATTCCAAGATGCGGATAGCGAAAAACACAGAAAATCTGTGTTTTTTGCTGGATTTTTTTACCATTGTCTAGCGCCAGATGGTTTGGAATTTTGGTCTGGAATTTTCAGAGTAGAAAGGGCTTGGCCCATAGACGTGCCTTTCACTGGTTTGGTGAAAAAATATGAATCTGTTCCAAAGTTATTATATTTTACAAATTCAGGTTCTGAGCATGCTTGGTCAGCACTTCATAATTGCTGAATAATGTTCATATGGGAACCCTTTTTCATGAGGTTTTTCATATGCTGTCATCTTGTTTTCCCTTTTTCCCTAAAAATTCAAATTTGGAAAATCACAAAAATGACATTCTGGAGAGCAACCAACACATGTAGCTTGTTTATCGGGACCCTCTTAGGTGGATTCTGCACTTAATGTTTTAGAAATTTCCTTGAAATGATGTTTTTTTAGGATTATAAATCTTTTTTCGTGACTCGTGATATGAAAAAGAATATTGTTTTTTATATCGCAAGTCACAAATAAAGGCTTCTTTTTCATGAGGGGACAATCCATTTTTGCTTTGCCAGCATCGTACTCTGCATTACTTCACTATATACACACACCAGTCATCAAACCACACATGGGACATAGTTGAGACACAAAGAAGACAGCTATTCATGCCCCTTCAAGCCATGGCTCGGGTGATGTACCATGGCTGAAGGCTCAGTGTGAGAGAAAGAAAAAGTTAGAGGGGGAAACAAAGAGACTACATGATTTTGTCATGTGCAACAGTGTGAGACACAAGTGTTGCTTCACAAGAAATAATGCTTTTTCTTGTTTACATTTGGGTCCTATGGCATACCGTTTTATCACCAGCATTGTATGGCAGGTCATGACTGCCATACAGTACCTCTGATGCATCGTTTACAACTGCTCACTGTGAACATTTAACAGGTAAAATGAATAAAACAGTAGTACCTATCAGATAATCACAGTGAGAAAAACCCCACTGCAATCCTTTGGTGCTGATAGGTGCAATATGAGTGTTTTATGATCCACGTTTAACAACTGGGGAGTTAACGTAAATTTTTGTTTCTTTCATTACCGTTATAGTGGTAAGGGGGGGATGGGTTGGTCAGGTGATACATTATTTATCTTGCCTGGTCTGAAAGATGTTATGAAGCAACACATTTGTCTTACAGTTAAGCATTAAATCCATTTTATGTAATATAGTTCAGAATCAAATGTCTGTACAAGAGTCTCTCTTGAGACAGTATTGTTACTGTGCTGTAACAGATTCGAAAATAAAGTGGAGGGAGTCTAGCCTACTTTCAAAAAACAAGTCTTAATTGAAATATTTGGCTGATAGAAACTACTGCTTTAATGTTACATTTTTAATAACAAATATGCAAAGCTCCTACAAATGAAAAATAACTGCCAGGAATAATAGTAGCACTCTAGTTGCTTTTAGCAGATGAAAAACTGCTTTGGCTGCTTGCACAGTATACCCACAGCACCATTAATTGCTGTCTTCCTGGAAAGAGCTTTCGTGCAGAAGCACAACCTTGTTGCTTGAACAGAATGCAGATCAGATATGAATGTTGACTTAATGCTTCATAAAACTGTTTCAGTATACAAACTGTTTCAGGGCTTTGACACTTAGCAAAAGTACAATTCATTAATTAGATATGTTGATATATTTGTATATATAGGGCAATATTTTCTGATAATGGGACATTACTATGGACCCAATATGATACTCGCCTTAGTACTTCTATATAGGTATCCATGTAATATGCTGTGTACTGTATGTTTGCAGTGTGTCCTAGAGGATCCAGAGGGCCACTTTAGGAGGTGAATGGACAGAATTAAAGGACATTATGCTTCTAATATGATCCCTTCTCCCTTCTCTTTCTGTAGTACAGGAGATCAATTCAGTTTTTTGTGGAGATTGCTCAGTTCCCCATGTCTCATGATCATGAGTGTCTCTAAGAAATTCCAAATGTCCATTTATACCCCTTGACTTTCTAACTTATATATTATTTATAGTATTACAACAGACATTCAACAGATTACTTACAAGCAAAATTTAGAGAATCTGTATGGAAGAGGTGCCCACACCATCCAGGGCAAACTGTTAATTGTCCTTTTCCTATAATTTTGAACTGGTAATGCCAAGCAGCACAATGACTATCATAACAGTCTGCTATACTGCAGTTATGTGGAATAGCAGCAAGGGAAGATTGGTCAATAAACAGGGAAGTATGGGGGTGGGGGACAAAATAACTAGATGGGTTCAAAGCTGACTAGCTGACAGGACCCAGAGGGTGGTAGTGAAGGGGAACACTCCAGTGAGGGGCAGATGATGAGCGGGGTACCCTAGAGGTCGGTGTTGGGGCTGCTTCCCTTAAGTATCTATATATGTGACATTACGAACGGACTGAAAGGACGGGTGGCACTCTTTATGGATGACGTGAAAATCTGCAGTAGGGTGGTCACTGAGTGCAGGGTGGAGGACATGAGGCAGGACTTAAGGGTGCTAGAAGAGTGGGCAGAGACTTTGCAACTAAAATTCAACATCAGGAAGTGTGTGGTTATGCACCTAGGGCATGGTAACCTGAGGACAGAGTACAGAATGGGAGGGGAAGAAATCAAGGCAACGGAGCAGGAGAAGGATCTGGGTATAGTAGTCTCTAGTGACCTTAAGGTGGGGAAACAGTATACTAAGGTGGTGGGGAAGGCCCATTGCATGCTGGCTAGTATTGACAGGGGAATCACCAGCAGGAGGAGAGAAGTCCTAGTGCCCCTGTACCAAGCTATGGTGAGACGGCACCTCAAGTACGGAGTCCAGTTCTGGAGGCCTCACTTGGAAAAGGACATAGACCTGATTGAAAGGGTTCAGCAAAGAGTGAATAAGATGGTGCTAGGAATGAAGGGCAAACCATATGAGCAGAGATGCTACGAGCTGGGGCTATACACCCTGGAGATTAGAAGAGAGAGAGAGGAGACATGATAAAGACCTTCAAATACATCAAAGGGTTAAACAAAAGGGGCCCAGGGGGGCTTATTCAAAATGAAGAAGGACACTGCTACTAGAGGGCTTAGCCTGAGACTGAAAGAGGGACACTACAGGGGGAACGTGAGGGGGCGATTCTTTATAGAGAGGGTGGTGGAGGCCTAGAACAGGCTTCCGGAGGAAGTTGTGGGGGTGAAGATAGTGCCAGGATTCAAGATGGCTTGGGACAGGAATAAAAGGATATGGGGATGAGGGGTGGGTTCTCAGGGAGAGAGGCAGTAGTCTGGGGAAGGGGTAAGGGTATACTGGATGGACCATGGTGTCTTTTCTGCCATCAAGTTTTATGATTCTATGTATGGATTAATAAAAACAGTGGCTACTTGTGCAATGAGATATAGTGCCTATGGAACTTGGATTTTATGTGGGCACTAAGTATTGTCTGTGGTGAAATACTCTTGGTTATTTAATTTTTGACAGTGAGTCAAAGAATTGGTATGCAGTCTGCTTGATAAACATGGTATTTCCTGCCTTCTGTACCTACTGTAAATGGGACTACCACCCTGTTCCCACAGGCAAATAAGAATCTGTTCAAACTATGTGAAAAATTAGTGATGGATGGGAGCACTGGGCTCAGAGGTCCCTGCACTTCCATGGGAAAATAAGGATATAATTACACTATTTCAAAAAGTAAGGAAATTCATTTAAAAAAAACTTAATGCACTAGTTAGGATTAAAGCAAAGAAGTAGGGAAATGTGACTAGGGTTTCCAACTCTAACACTCTAACACCCCACCTCCACTCTGCAGGCAGCAAACCAGGCGTGGGGTGTGCCTTAGGGTTCTCAAGCCTAATGCTCACCCCATTCTCATACACTGTACACATCTCAGCTTCTTTACTGATGGAATGGGGTGAGTGCTAGTCTTGAGAACCCCAAGGCATACCCTACACCTGGTTTGCTACCTGCAGGGTGATGGTTGGGTGTTAGGGCTGGAAACCCTAATGCCACATTTCCCTACTTTTTTCACTTTAACCCTAACTAGTGCATTAATGTTAGCACCACTATAGTTGGGGTTGAACAGGCTGCATAATGTTAAACCCAATTTTTTGCACCTTAATAACTTTGCCATTGTTTAAAGAATTAGAAAAAAATTGGGCAAGTGAAGTCAAGCTGTCAGAATCGCAAGCTGTGGGAAGTTTCATGAAGGCATCTTGTATGGTTTTCGAGATATGGAGGGTCAAAAAAGTGAAAAAAACAAACACTTTTCCCCCTATACTTAACATGGGGATGTTTGCTCTCACCTGCAGCCCAGACAGTATATGCTTTTTCCATGAATTTTTCAGGGATTATGGGGTCTGTGCAAAGAGTGTGCCGTTGCTAGGTTTGATTAGAAAATATTGGAAGTTTTTGAATTCTAATGTTTTTTGGGATAACGTCAAAGTGTGGCCAAAAAAAGAAATTGATCCACTGATTAAAAAAAAAAGTTTGCAAGTAAAGTAAATGTCAATCAAAAAAAAAGAAGCCCTAACAAGTTAGGTACATAAAAATGCTGGCATTTTGAGAAACACACATCAGAACCTAGCTAAATGGGCCCTGTTTAGCTAGATTCTGTTTGTTTTTGAAAATAGGAGCCAAAAATACCTTTTTTGGGCACCCAACATCCTGAGTGCCCAGCTTAGCAAGAGGAGCCATTCCCTGTATTCTCTGTATGAGAACAGTGGGAATTTCGTGACTTCTGCAGCCACAGCTGGAACCCATGCTGCCAGCTGCAGTTTGAGCTGTGAGCCGCAGTTTCCCTAGTGTCTAGTGGCAGCCACCCACCCTTATGATAGCTTCCCCTTAATCATATAAACTTTCCTTGGTGTCTAGTGGCACCCCCCCACCTGCCAGTTGCTGTCCCTATATCAGTGTATTTCCCTGGTGTCTAATGGCACCCCCCACCAACCAGTCACCCTCCCCTTAATAAATAATTTCCCCTGGTGTCCAGTGGTACCCCACCTCCCCTGATCACCACCACAGTTATGATATGATAGTTTTCCTGGTGTGTAGTGGCACCACCCACCCTCCCATTTCAGCCAAAACCTGAAATAAAGAAAATGGTCCCTCAACATTTTTTTCCAAACCTGTCTAAACCCCCCTTGCTGGAGGGGCTAAAGCTCCCATTTAGGATCCCCTTTCCCCCCTCCTACCCCCCCAGAGCTAGTGAATTTATTAGTGCACTGGGGGTCAGTGACTCTTGGACGCCTCCAGGTGGCAGCAGATGATAGATTAGGAAAGGTATATAAGGTGTGAGACAAGTTTCGGGGCCTTTTCCAGCCCAGGCATTAGGCCTGGGGCTGAAGGGGGGCTGCTGGAGGAGCAGAGTAGGCAGTCAAGAAGGAAGCTTGGTGGTCTGGGTGGGCTGTGGGGGGCAACCCCCCCAAAGTGGTAAATAGGGACAGCCTCTGCAGTGACATGGTGTCAAGGAGTTGGGAAAGGAGTTCTGTGGGGAGGATGGTAAGCCAGGTGTCTGCATCATCGGGGTAAGGGAGGTACAGTTGGCAGTAGGAGGCCAGGATAGGCAGGAGCCCTTAGAGATTCCATGAAGTAGTTGCTTAGGCTGCCAGTGATGTGTGGTTGCTTGGTGAATTCACCTTTCGTGGGGGGGTTGAAAACTTTTCCTGCCCCTGTTCATGAGGTGGGAAAACTTTTCCTGCTCCTGTTCATGAGGTGGGGTCATAAGAAGGCTTTGTTGAAAATTTGAGGTCAGAATATGTAAAAATGACAAAGTTATGCCCATTCATTACAATTTTGCTATGCACACTTGTAACTTTGGAAATTTTAAATATTTTGACCCCAAATTTTCAACACAGCCTTCTTATTACCCCACCTCATGTATGTCCAGGTACATGGATGGATGTTGGACCTTCCTTCCCCAAACAAATATACATTCTTGGGGACTCTATTATAAAGTATCTGGATAGATTAATTTGTAATCCTGATAAAACTAATCAAACCTTATCATGTTTCAGGGGGCTAAGATTGCAGACATAACTTGTATGACTAGTGACATCTTAAGTAATGAGGAGGGTAAACCTTTGGTGATTGCACACATTGGTGCTAATAATATTACAAGTGATACAATACACAAAATTAAGCAGGATTTTGTAGCATTGACAAATAAGTTATTAGATAAGGGGTGTGGTGTAGTCCTATCAGAAATTCTACCTATACCAAGATGTACCCAAGAGCAACAAAGCAAGATATAAACAATTAACAACTGGCTAAGGGCTTGGTGCTTAAAACAAAATATTATGTGTATTCCACATTGGGAAACATTTATCGGTAACAGCAAGTTATATTGTTGGGATCAGTTTCACCTGAGTAGGAGAGGTAGCGCCACCTTAGGTAAGTGCATTATGGACTGTATAAGCAAACATTTAAACTAAAATGTGGGGGAGAGAGGCAAGTATTAATATCCTCTCTGAATGATTGCTATACAACTCACACTGAAACTAGCAATATAGCGTCACTCCAAGCTCAGGTAACTGGTTGTAGAACAGGTACATCTAAACAATTGAAACTGTTTCTGATTAATGCACAAAGTCTAACTAACAAAATAGATGAATTAAAACTCTTTTAATCCCAAAAGATATTGACATCTGTGGCATCACAGAGACTTTGTTTACCAATGATGATGATGATGATAAAACTTTATTTTTATACAGGAAATTCTAATCATTAGGATTATACAATCCTGTTCTCAAGATAGTCCTGTTTGTATTTCACTTAGTTACAACTAAACATAAAATATATAACAATACTCACATAAAAACAAAACATAAATAATAAACAACTTTTCAATTATCCAACATTACCTTAAAACACAAATACTACTAAAAGAAATTACAAAACATAAACATATATCCCAAACATACTTATGTACAACAACATTCTGTTCTATAAAATTTTAGAATTTCATTTTTAAAAATCATATGATCTTCTAGAGATCTTATTGGGGGGGGTAGAATATTCCATACTTTAGCTGCCTGACATAAAATGGAACCATTACCGTATTTATTATAAATTCTAGTAGGATAGACTCTATATCTATGTACCGATCTCAATAACTCATGCCTACCTTTATTAACTTTAGGGAAAAGTGTTTGAGTAATATAATGTTCTGGATAAAACATTTTATATTTATGTATCAGTATTATCCAATTTTTGAGAAATTATTTCTAAAGGCTGCCAATTCAATTTTATAAGCATATTACAATGGTGAGTTCTATATGGACACTGCAGAACATATCTAGCTATTCTATATTGCACCTATCCAATCTAATCAACTGATGTTTACTCGTTGTTCTATAAATTATATCCCCATAAGTCAAGGTTGGCATAATTAACTGTTCAGCCACTTTTTCCTGTCCTTAATCTGTAAACATTTGGTAGTTAGTCTCAAGGCTCCTAATGTCTTAGTCACCTTTTATGTTATTATCTATGTGAACATCGAAAGTCAACATGGAGTCAAATGTCACCCCAAATAACAATAACTATCCACCTGTTCTATTAATCTATTTGTATGTGATACAATATGAATCTGTGATTTAGGCTTCTTATTTGAAAAATGCACCAATTTAGTTTTTTTAACATTCATCAAAAGCCTTGACCCAGTGAGCCACCCCCCCACCTCGGTAAAGTCCGCCTGAAGCTTCTGTTGAAGATCCATAACAGAACTGCTGGTGATGATAATCGCATGGGGATTGGGGTACAACTATCCCAGGATACACATCATTTATTAAAATAGAAAGTCAAGAAAGGGTGGTGGTGTAGTACTATATGTAAAATCCAAATTAAAACCTTATCAAATAAAACATAAGCACAACCATATGGGAGACAATGAGCTAATATGGGCTCATATTCCCATATTAGCCACTAACTTAACCACTGGTCTGGGTTACCTTTCACCCAATCTAAATACAGAAGAAAATTACATTTTTCTGGATGAAATTGAAAACATGAACATTAATGGGGATCTTATTCTCATGGCTGACTTTAATTTTCCTGCCATTGATTGGCCATTACTGACTGGAACCAGTAGACTGGAGAATAGGTTTGTAGATATTATGGCTCAAAATAATATTGATCAATTAGTTCATGAAGCAACAAGGGATAAAAATATACTAGATCTAATTTTTATTAATTTTGAGGCTGGGACCTCGAAACCTGACATACTTATACCGCTGGTAGTAATGATCATCGGATGGTACTAGATGACATCAATATTACTATTAAAAAAAGTCCTAATGGTAGAACAAAACAAAAAACTTTTACAGGGCCGACCATCATAGTATAAAAAGGTATATAGAGAGCTGGGATTGGGAAAAAGAATGAAAAGATCTTGGACTGCAAGAAGTTTGGGACAAACTAAACAATAACATTTTAACCTGTATCAATCAGTGGGTACCTGAGAGAATTAAGTATAATCATAACTCCTGAGTACCCCATGGTGAATAAAAAGGTCCGAAAGTCAATCAAAAAGAAGAATAAGTTATATATTGCATATAAAAAACAGCCATCAGAAGACAATTTATACACTTTTAAAGCTACTGACAAAAAAAGCTAAAAATTAAACTAAGCTGGCAAAACAAAACTTGGAAAGACATCTTGTAACTAAGGTTAAGGACAACAAGAAACATTTTTTTAATTATATAGGTACTATAAAAGGTAATAACAATATGATTGGGCCAATCTTTTCTCATGATGGCCTGATCAACCAAAGAATTGACATGGCTACTGAACTCAACAAATATTTCCTTAGCATTTACAAAGATAAGGAACAGGTCATATGCAGGATCCCATGTTTGCAAACTGACTTCCAATATTTCACTCCGTCAGAGGTAATGGAAGCAATTAAATTGATAAAGCCAAATAGTTCGGCTGGGCCAGATGGAATAACTCCTAAATTCCTACAGGAAATGGCACCACAATTAGTCGTTCCCATTTCTGTGTTGTTCAATGCCTCCATAAGGGATGGGAAAACAATTGCGAGTGGAATAAGGCCTTGATTACACCTATATATATAAATGGTTCCAAACAGGATGCTCAGAATTATAGACCCATAAGTTTGACCTCTGTTATGGGTAAACTGTTGGAAAGATTATTACAAAAATGAATCCTGGAATATATGCAACAGTGTGGTCACATAGACCCAGCCCAACACAGTTTTGTTACTGGGAGGTCCTGTTTAACCAATCGTATTAATTTGTTTGAGCCAGTAAGTGCAGCCCTTGATAAAGGTCTTCCAATAGATGTTGTTTTTCTGGATTTTTCAAAGGCATTTTACACCATCTCCCATAGAATATTAGTAGAGGAATTAATCAGGTTATAGTTCCATCCCAACATAATTGGGTAAACTCATGGTTGGATAACAAAAAACTGTGCGTAATGATTAGCAGTTATAAATCACTCTTGGGTAGAGTGACAAGTGAGGTGCCCCAGGGCTCTGTCCTGGAACCTAGCCTCTTTAATATTCTATTATTATCCATGCAAACTTCATCAAACTCATGGTTATGCAAGTATGCCAATGATTGTAAAATAGATGGCATTGTTAATAGCAAAGAATAGGCAGTTAAATTCCAGGAAAACCTTGACAACCTAGCTAGTTGTGTCAAAGTATAAGATGAGCTTTAACGAGTTGAAGTGTAAGGTTATGCATCTGGGTAGTAACAACCAAAGATACTCGTACACCTTATATAACGTGCCTCTTTTAGAGAAACTGAGTGAAAAAGACCCAGGTGTTTACATTACAAACAACTTAAAGTTTGATGCTCATACAAAGGAAGTGGCCAGGAGATGCCATGGTATACTTAAGTGTATATTAAGGAATATAAAGAGCAGGGATCCTGAGATAATTGCCCCATTGCACACCTCATTGATCAGGTCACATATGGAGTACTGCTCCCCCGTCTGTACCCCATACACAATGGATGGCAAAAACAGATTGGAGAGAGTTCAGAGGCATGCCACTAGACAAATTAAACACCTAGACAGTGTTCCGTACTGTAAAAGACTTAAAGAATTAAATCTGTACTCAGTTGAATATAGAAAGCTTAAGGGTGATTTATGTCTTGCATTTAAAATCTATAGGGATGATGCACTCTTGGAAACAATTGGGCTAGTCAGACACTCAACTTACAACTTTAATACAAGGTCACACAACTGTAAACTTAGGGGTGAGGTGAACAAAGCACACAAAAGGAGCCAATGGTATACACAACGGATTATAACTATATGGAATACCCTCCCCAGAAGTCTAGTAGAAAGTGAAAGTATAGTCATATTTAAAATGAGATTAGGCACCTTTATGGGTGACAAAAAATTTGTATCCACCATTAGAATTTAAATGGTGGCAAGTTCACTAAAGGACTTCGGTCATATGAACTTGTAAACTTCTATGACTCTATGTCACAGCTGTAATTTTTCAAATGTTGGTCAAAATGTGTTTTCGCATCTATAGCGTGAATGGCATTGCAGTTCTGCAGAATTACGTTTTTGGCGAGGATTTGAGAATTTTTCTGTACTGGGTACATGAGGTGGGGTAATAGATGGCCATGTTGAACATTAGGGGTCAAAGTATGTTAAAATGGCAAAGTTATGCCCATTCATTGCAATTTCACTATGCACACTTATAACATTAACAATTTAAATATTTTTACTTCAAATTTTCAACATAGCCTTCTTATTACCCCACCTCACATATGTCACAGCTGTCATTTTTCAAATCCTGGCCAAAATGTATTTTGCATCTGTGGCACCAAATGGCATTGTAGTTGCACAGAATTATGTTTTGGTAGGGATTTGAACATTTTCTATACTGGGTACATGAGGTTGGGTAATAAGATGGCTATACTGACAATCTGGTCACTATTGTGCTATAAATTCAAGTGCAGGACCCTTCCACAGCTACATACACACAGTACATGCATCTGTGGAGGGATGGGAGCTCAGGGCAGAAGGGCCCTGCACACCCACATGCAAATAAGGATACTGTTATCTCAAAAACTATAGATGGTAGGGTGTGCAGGGCACGGAGGGCCCTGTGCTCCCACACAGGCAAATAAGGCTACTATTATTCTATCTCAAAGTAAGAAAATTCATTGCAAAAAAACTACATTAATTCACCAGTTAGGGTTGTTGTCAAACTGTAAAAAGCAGGGAAATTCAATGTTAGGGTTTTCAACCCTAAAACCCCTGCCCCACCCCTGAAGTGAATAAGGGGTGGAGTCTTCCTTGGGGTTGTAAACCCTAATGCTCACCCCATTGTATGCACTTATGAAACATACACACCTGTCTCCATCACATCTTATCTTTTCTGTTACTACAGTGGGGTGAGTGTCATGGTTGTCAACCACAAGGAAGACTCCACCCCTTATTTGCTTCGGGGTGGGGCAGGGGTTTTAGGGTTGAAAACCCTAACGTTGAATTTCCCTGCTTTTTACGGTTTGTAACAACACTAACTGATGCATCAATGTAGTTTTTTTGCAATGAATATATATGTGTGTCTACACACACACACACACACACACACATATAAAAATACTGTATGTATGTATATATGTATATATATATATATTTATATTTACTCATTGCAAAAAACTATGTTAATGCATCAGTTAGAGTTTTTATTAAAGCGTCAAAAGCTGGGAAATTTGACATCAGGGTTACCAACCCTACCACTCCCCAGCCTCCACACACCAACAGACATTGGGGTGTGCCTTGGGGTTGTTGGGCCTAACTCTCACCCCATTCCATATGTAAACAAGATGAGATGGTACAGTATGGGAGAATGGGCGATGGGCCCCAGTGACCCCAAGGCACGCAGATGCTGCTGGTGTGTGGAGGGTGAAAGTGTGGGGAGTGACGCTAACATTGAATTTCCAAGTTTTTGACACTTTAATAAAAACCCTAACTTATGCATTAACGTAGTTTTTTGCAATGAATTTCCCTTTTTTCTGAGATAGTATAATAGTATGTGCATGTGTAGAATAAATTCAACAGACACACATAACTTGGGCATTTCCAGGATTTTTTTCACCAAATTTTCAACATGGCCTTTTGGGGACACTACATCATGAACACTGACACTGTCATTTCATTAATCTGTCCCGAACAGCTGTGCCATTCTGTGCAACAGGTGCGAAAACGTGTTTCAGTCAGGATGTGAAAAATGACAGCTGTATACTGTTCATGAGGAGGTGTGAAAAAAGGCAATGTTGAAAACCTGAAATAAAAATATAAAAAATTGTTGAAGTTACGTGTGTGTGTAGAACCTGCACAACGCGCACTTGTTACGTTGTCATTTGTTTGAATTATTTCTCCAAATTTTCAAATGGGCTTTTTGAGACATCCCCTCATGAAAACTGACACTGTGTTTTCATTAATCTGTCCCAAAAGTTGGATTTCGTACAGCACCCGCACCATTGTGCTCCACGGGTGTGAAAACACATTTTAGGCAGGATGTGAAAAATGACAGCTGTACTGTTCATGAGGAGGTGTGAAAAAATGGCAATGCTGAAAATCTGGAATGAAAATATTAAAAACTGGTGAAGTTACGAGTGTGCGCAGAAACTGCGCAATGCACGCTCATGACGCAGTCACTTTTTGTACTTTTTGCACCAAATTTTCCACATGGGATCCCATCTCATGAACACTGGCACTGTCATTTTGTTAATCAGTCCCAAAAGGTGATTACACACAGCGACCACAAAATCACCTTTTGGGACTGATTAACGAGATGACAGTGACAGTGTTCATGAGGTGGGGTCTCAAGTCCCCATGTTTAAAATTTGAGATCAAAATTCTTGAAAATGATTGAGATATCAACCTAAGTTGAACCCCTCATTGACTGCCATTATATGGAGCTTACCTTTGGTTCTTCAGCTTGTGGTTCACTTTTGAAGAGTGCAGACATGTCCCGGTCACCAGGAGATCGCAGCCACTGACCTCTGGAGATAAGTATGGGGTGCAGGGAGATGAGTGCACAGAGGGAGGATCAGGATGGGGAGGGGTGCAGGGAAACAATGAAGGATGGTTTTCTTTTTTACAGTGAAACAAACAAAAAAGATATCTGGGACTGTTTTCTTTTTTACAGGAACATTATAAATATAACTGGGGACACTGGGAGTGGGCTACCCAGTGTCCCACCTTGTGTGGGGGGGCTACTGCCAACATGGGGATCGGGCACCCCGATGTTGGTAATGTGGCAGACAGTTGGGGACTGGCATGAAGTGCCGACAAGAGGATTGGGCACTCCAATATCAGCAGCACCATTTTGTTTTTAAAAATGGCTATTTGGGGATTTTTCAGCTCATGAAATAGGATCTGATGACCCCATGGCACACCCCGATGTCTCTTGGTGTGTGGAGGGTGGTAGGGGGGTTTGGGTGAGGTGGTAAGGGTGGTAACCCTAACATCGAATTTTCAAACTTTTGTCACTGTGCTGTCAACCCTAACTGATGCATTAACGCAGTTCTTTGCAATAAATTTCCCTCCTTTTTGAGAAAGTGTAATGGAAGTGGTATGTGGTTGTGGGAGTGTGGGCCCTGTACTCCCTTCACACTATCCATTTTTGCATAATAGTATGCATATGTGAGAGTGCGGGCCCTCTGGGCCCTGCACTTCCACTTACACATAACCAGTGTAAATGTTTTCACCAAAGCATCAAAACACACTTCTGAGGGGGAAGGGGTTGCCACCCTGTAAATTTCTGCCCAAAACTTTTAACCATTTTTTGGCTATAAGGTGGCCAAGAAACTGTTATATTGGGTCTGTGTACCAGCTTAGTTTCGCAAAAGTACCATTGGTTTACAGGGAGGACTGCCACAAAAGTACTGGGTACTTTCGATAAAGTTCCCCAAATTAACCAATGGTACTTTCGTGAAAGTACACAGTGTTTTCGCAAAAGTACCTTTGGTTGCCATGTGGAACTTTCACAAAATTGGCAAGTACATTTGTGAAAGTACCCCTTGTAAACCAATGTACTTTCACGAAAGTATCATTGGTTAACATGGGGGACTTTTGAGAAAGTACCCAATACTTTTACAGAAGTCCCCACGTAAACCAATGGTACTTTCATGGAAATGCCTAGTAGTTTTGCAGAAACTTTTGTGCCTTACATATATTTTTCCCCACAACCTATAATTGGATGAACACTTGTTGGTGTGTGAAGGTAAAGGGGGCTTGGGGGGATGTGTTGCTATGGGTGGTAACCCTAACATCGAATTTTCAAAGTTTTGTGGCTGTGGCATCAACCCTAACTGATGTATTAACAGATTTTTTTGCAATGAATTTCCCTTATTTTTGAAAAAAGTGTAATGTAACTTGTATGTGGCTGTGGGAGCGTGGGCCCTCTGGGCCCTGCGCTCCCTTCACACTGCCCATTTTTGCCAAACAATATGTGTATGTGAGAGTGTGGACCCTCTTGGCCCTGCAATCCCACTTAAACACATAAGTACGGAGACATACAGCAGCCCCATAGTACTGAAAAATGAACCTTTGTACCACTTATTTGGCAATATCTCAGTAACTGTAGCAACTATGAAAAAAATTCCACTGTAGTTGTACCATGACTTCAGAACCTCCACATGATGGACTAAGCTGCCCGGAGCGAAAAATCCATATCTCGAATCGTTTGAGATATGGGCGCTGAAACACATTGTGGGTGCCGCAATGTTATCCAACGGGAAATTGCTCAACTTTGGAATGCTGTAACTAAGGGAGTGTCAAATGGTTTGGGACCAAACCAACAAAAGGCACATCTGTGGGCCCAGAGCTTGCCAGCCTGCAAATTTCAGCCCAAAAGCCCCAACCGTTTAGGTGTAGTGGGGGGACAAAGAATTCCTGTTTCTGGATAGTGTCACAAATTTTGACACTTTCCCCACAAATTGTGAAAGAATGGGCACAACACTGTCGTGACTTGCAAAAGTGTCACACCCATTGTCGCAGTTTGTGACAGTACAGGGGGGCCGATCTCAGAAAAGGCATATCTGGGGGGGGGTTGCCGTGTAGCTCAGGGCCTGACTAGGTAAACACAACTGTCAGTGTTTTCCTAGGGCCAGCCAAATTTGAACTGCAGCCATTTTTGTCCGTCGCTAACTGAAAACAAGATGGCAGCAGCACGAAAACAAATTGCATGGCTCGAAAACAAATTTTGCTTTCACGAAAGCTTTTAAAAGCTTTTGTGGTGCACATGTATTTTTTCCCATAGGCTATCATGGGAAACTTTAAAGTTTAATAACTTTTGAACAGATTCATATTTTTTCCAAACACACTTCCTTGACCCAGCCCCTATATACCCTGAAAATTTGAGACCTGTCAGACAAACTGTTCGGGCTGTATAGACGAGCAAAGAATTCAAAAAGGTTGAGGACTTTTCACACTTTTCAATACTCTGTAGCCCTGCAACCGTAAATCCGACCAGAACAAAGTTTCCAGATCTAAAGATCTATGGTACCACACCGTGCATGCAAAATTTCAGGCAGATCGGATAAATAGTTGCAAAGTTATTAGAGTGCAAAATTTGGGGTTTAACACAGAAGTGGCTGCACAACTCTAACTATACTGGCCCTACTGTGCCAGTAATATATATGTATATAGTTAGGGTTGAGTAGGCTGTTTAATGTTATGCTCATAAACTCCAATTTTTACACCTTAGTAACACTGGCATTGTTTGACACAGTAGCCTAAAATTTGGTGATCAGGCTGTCAAGAGTCTCAAGCCATGAAAAGTTTTGTGATGGCATGTTCTTTGGTTTTCAAGATACTGAGCACCAAAATATGGAAAACAAATCCACGTTTGATTTTCCTAAACTTAACATTGGGCGGGATATTCAGACTGGGCCAGGCTGTGGCGCAAGCCTGGGCGCAGTGCAACTGGAATGTGCGTGGGCATTGACAGGGTGATATTCAACGGAGCTGCGCCATAGAAACATAGAGACATAGAATTTTATTGCAGATAAGGACCACTTGGCCCACCTAGTCTGCCCATTTACCTACCTAGCAGATAAGCTGCAGATTCTAGTTAACCAACAGCTTACTTCCTCCTACTCCCCACTAGGACTGCCTTATGTCTGTCCCATGCATTCTTGAATTCCCCCACTGTTCTTGACTCCACAACCTCCTCAGGGAGGCTATTCCATGCTTCCACAACCCTCTCTGTAGAAAAAATACTTCCTCACATTACCTCTGAGCCATCCCCCCTCTGTCTTCAAATTGTGCCCCCTTGTTCTTGCACATCTCTTTTTCTGAAAGATGCTACCCTCTTGGACTTTGTTGATCCCCTTGAGGTACTTAAAAGTTTCTATCATGTCCCCTCTCTCCCTCCTTTCCTCAAGGGTATACATATTAAGATCCTTTAGTCTTTCTTCATATGTCTTCTGGTGCAGACCCTGCATCATTTTGGTTGCCCTCCTCTGGACAGCCTCCACTCTGTCTATGTCTTTGCAGAGATGGGGTCTCCAGAACTGCACACAGTACTCCAGATGGGGTCTCACCAACTGTCTGTACAGAGGGATAACAGCTTCCTGTTTTCTACTATTGATGCCTATCCCTATGCATCCCAATATCCCCCCAGCCTTCCTTACTGCCTTCTCACATTGCTTGCCCACCTTAAGGTCATCTGATATAATTACCCCCAGGTCCCTTTCCATTTTCACTGTTGTCAGTATCTCACCCCCCATTGTGCACTCTTCCCTGGGTTTTTGTTTCCCAGGTGCATTACCTTGCACTTCTTTGCATTGAATCTGAGCTGCCATACATTTGACCAATCCTCCAACCTTGCCAAGTCCCTTCTCATCCGTTCCACTCCATCTTGTGTATCAACCCTGTTGCAGATGTTTGTGTCGTCTGCAAAGAGACATACTTTTCCTTCCAGTTCCTCTGCAATGTCACTTATAAAGACATTAAAAAGGACCGGTCCCAGTACTGTACCCCACTAGTAACCCTCTTTTCTTCACTGTGGACTCCATTTACTACTACCCTTTGCGTCCTGTTGACTAGCCAATTTTTTATCCAGGCTACCACCTTGGGACCCACTCCAAAGCTCGCTAACTTGTGTATTAATCTTTTGTGTGGGACTGTATCAAATGCCTTGCTAAACTCTAGGTAGGCCATGTCCACAGCCCCTCCCTGGTCTACTACTTTGGTCACCCAGTCAAAGAAATCTATTAGATTCGTCTGACACAACCTTTCCATCATGAATCCATGCTGCCTTGGGTCCTGTGCCCCACTGGCCTCTAGGTACTCAACAGTTCTTTCCTTCAGATGTGATTCCATCATTTTCCTTACCACTGAGGTCAAACTAACTGGTCTGTAGTTTTCTGCCTCTGTCCTGCTCCCACTTTTGGAGAGGAATCACATCCGCTCTCCTCCAGTCCTCAGGTACCACCCCATCCTCCCATGATTTGTTAAAAAGAGTAGTCAGTGGTGTCACTAGTTCTACCCTTAGTTCTTTTAGAATTCTTGGGTGAAACCCATCAGGCCCCATTGCTTTGTCCACCTTCAATTTTATTAGTTCTTTCAGAACCCTTTCTTCTGTAAATGGACTGGTATCGACCCCCATCTTCAGAGTGTTTCTCTTATTTGGTTTAGGTACCTCTCCCTCCTCTTCCTTTGTGAATACTGAGCAGAAATATTCGTTCAGTATCCCTGCTTTTTCACTGTCACCCTGTACCCACATTCCCTCCCCTTTATTAAGCCTCAGTATCCCTCCTTTGGTCTTTCTTCGCTCCCTAATGTACCTATGAAAGGTCTTATCCCCCTTCTTAACAGAGTTGGCTATCCTTTCCTCGGTTTGGGCCTTTGCTATTCTGACTGCATTCCCAGCCTCTTTCTGCTTTAACTGATAAAGTTCTCTGTCCTGCTCCTTCTTTGTTTCCTTACATTTCCTGAATGCTATCCTTTTCTCCTTAACTTTCCCTGCCACCTCTTTTGAGAACCATAGTGTTTTTTTCCTTTGTTGTATTTTGTTGATTTGCTTTACACAAAGGCTTGTTGCCTCTGTGATGGCTGTTTTGATTACTCCCCATTGTTCCTCCACCCCTCCTTCTTGCCTGTTTGCTAGTGCTTTTCTGAGGCACTCTCTCATTTTCCCAAAGTCAGCCCTCTTAAAGTCCAATACTCTTGCTTTTGTAAGGCTTAATTGTATGGCTGTGTTTATCGTGAACCACACTGTTTGGTGGTCGCTTGTTCCCTTATGGCTACCCACTTCTAAATCTGAGATTCTTTCTCCGTTCCCATTTGAGAGTACCAGGTCTAAGATTGCTCCCTCCCGAGTGGGTTCCAATACTAGCTGTCTGAGGCATGCCCCCTGTAAGGCATCAAGAATGGTCCTGCTCTTGGATGTGCCTGCAGCAAAGGTACTCCAGTTAACATCTGGCATATTCAGGTCCCCCATCAACAATATCTCCCCTTTTTCTGCCTTTCTAAGGAAGCCTTCTATCATTTCATTGTCCAGTCCCTCCCCCTGAGATGGAGGTCTGTATACAACCCCCATGCAGATTGTGGTGCCATTTCCTGCCTCCAGGGTGACCCAGAGTGTCTCATCTGCTCCCTGTTTACTCTTTACTTCTGTTGCTTTGATCCCTTCTTTTACATAGAGAGCTACTCCTCCTCCTCTTTTACCCTCCCTGTCCCTCCTGTAGATTGTGTATCCTGGTATGTTGACATCCCAGTCATGGTTCTCTGTGTACCATGTTTCTGTGATTGCCACACTATCCAGGCAACCCTCTTCCATCAAGGCCACTAGTTCAGGGAGCTTGTTACACAGACTATGGGCATTGGTACTCATCACCCTCCACTTTTTGATGGCCTTACCCCTTTGAGCCCCATTCCTGTCCTTACTGCCTTTGCCTTTTTTTACATTTACCTCTGTCCTGCTCCCTAATGACTTCTCTACTTTGGTGTTTACCTCACTAATTACCGTGTTTTGTGGGAGGAGGCTGGGATTTCCCTGCTCCTTTTCAGTGCCTCCTCCCTTGGCTAGTTTAAATGCTTGCCAATGAAGCATTTAAACCTCTCACCTATGATCCTGGTCCCCGGACAGATGCAGACCATCGCACCAGTATAGGTCTGCATCCCTCCAGGTGGCTCCCCAGTCCCCAATGAAGCCAAAACCCTGAGCTCCACACCAGTTTTTCAACCATTCATTGAATTCTCTGGTGAGGAGTACCCTAGCATCACCCTTGCCATAGACAAACAGCACTTCTGAGAAGGTTACCGTATGCGCTACTTGTCTAAGGCCCCTCCCCAACTCTACAAACTCCTCTTGTACTGCTCTGATCCCATTCCTAGCCAGGTCATTTGTCCCTAGGTGGACAATGACATCCAGCTCCCTCCCTCATGCAACTGCTCCCACGATCCTGAGGATTCGCTTCCTGTCCCTCCAAGCCGTGGCGCCAGGCAGGCACCTTACCTCCCTCTCCCCTTCCTCCCCCATTTCTACCCCCCAATGATTGAGTCCCCACCAGTGGTTGTTTCCTTCCCATGTGGGGTCCCATGCCACCCTCCTGTGGGTCTCCTTTGTGAAGGTTCCCAGCGTCCTCCTTGGTCTCCACTGCAGGTGCCTCCATAGAGGAACCACTATCCACCAGAAGAGCGAATGAATTGTGGAGAGGTACAGCTGGAGGGATGCAACTCTGTTCCACCACCCTCTCCCTCCCTGAGCCCACCCTAGTCCAGCCTCTCCTCTTTCTTGGCAGCCTCTGAGGTAATGGCATTGGCCCTGGTGGTCCCTGGGTGGGGGAGGAGGTTTCACAAATCCTAGCCAGGTCAGCCTGGAAACAGGCAACCTCCTCCCTCAGACCAGAGAGGTGCCTGCAAATAGGGCAGCATCGCAGCCTCCAGAATGTCTCCCAGAACACTGCCACCCCGCAGCCATTGCACTGCACCACTCGTATTATGTCTTATTTTGTATCCCCTCTCCTGTTTCTCTGTATGCTTACTCTCTCCTCTCCTCTCCTTACAACTCTCACCCTTCCTGTTCTGGGACAGCAACTTCCTGTATTCTTCAGTAGCCTCCTTCTTCCTTGCTCAGTGTCAGACCACCAGCAACTGATGGGGAGAGTGAGCTACTTTTTTCCTTTAGGATTGACAAAACCAGTGTTTCTCTATGATCCTTCCCTTCCTGCTGTGCCATGGCACAGCATCATCGAATATTGCTTCTTGGCCACCTGCAGTGTGCATGGCGCAGTGGCACTGCACCAGCGCAAGTGGCCAGAGTGGAGCAGGGGGATGCGCTAGCACAAGTGCCGTTGAGCTAGGCGCAACAACCACGATATTCAAAAGTGCACATGCAAATGGGGCCATAATGCATGCAAGGCACAAATGAGGCCATTTGCATGTCATTATGGCCCCATTTGCATGCAGGTGTGCCGATCCCAGGCGACTTGCACCTGGCGCCCTGCCAGGTTGCAGCCTTCGGGGACCGACGCCCCCTGCACTGTGGCAACACGCTTCTATGCCCAATCGCGGGCATATGTATAAATTGTAAATGTCCCATATCCCTGGTGGTCCAGTGGACCACTCACAGCCCGATCGCGGGCATATTTAATAAAATAATAGTCCTATATCCCTGGTAGTCCAGTGGACTGCTCGCAGCCCGATCGCGAGCATATGTAATTAAATAATAGTTCTATATCCCTGGTGGTTCAGTGGACCGCTCGCAGCCCAATTGTGGGCATCAGTAATGAATTATGACAAACCAGTCCATCCCTGGTGGTCCAGAGGTAACCCCACCCGTCCACTGAGCCCCACCGCCCCGCTCCCCCCGGTCAGCGGCGGGCAGAAGCTCCCCAACCACTTGCCACCCCACCGCCTGCCAACTGACTCCATACGGTAGGGCTGTATGCCCATTGGTCCACAGTGTGAGCTAATGGGCGTGCAGCCCATACTATACTACAAGATCAGATATGTGAATGGTCCATTCCACATTTCTGTATGTAATATGGAGTGGGCTGCCGCCCATTGGCTCATGCTGTGGACCAATGGGTTGCAGCCACCACGGAGTCAGCCCATGGGCGGGCAGGGTGGCAAGCAGGTGGGTGCTGCCGCCTGCCGCTGACCAGAGGGGAGGGGCGTGGTCCCAGTAGGCAGGTGGGAGGGGGTACCGCTGACCACCAGGGGTGGATTGGTTTGTCATAATTTATTACTGATGCCTAGCAATCAGGCTGCGAGTGGTCCACTGGACCACCAGGGATATAGGACCATTATTGCAGTACTAATGCCTGCGATCAAGCATGGGGGGTGCCACCACGAAGGTGCCGCCGGAGCTCAGGTGGCCACCCACAGGTTGCAGCTGCCATGTTGTGCCCTGCAATATGGCAGCTCACCTGTGGGTGGCCAGCTGTTGCTCCTTTTTTTTTTTGGATCAACTGTGTGCAGGCGCAAGTAGGGGTTGCGCCAGATGGACTCAGCACATCCCGGCTGAATATCAGGATGTGCGGAACATGCATGGGCATGCCCCTCCACTTCTGAATCGAGACATAATATTGATGCGCCATGATCGGGATTTGTGCCAGGTACATTCCCTTTGAATATCGCTACCAGGGTGCATTAGTGGGTTGCGATGGCACAACCGTGTTGCGCCATGTGCAACCCTTCTGAATATCCCACCCATTGTGTATTTTTTGCTTCACCTACAGCTTAGACAGTGTGGAATTTTTTCATGAAATTTTCAGGGTTGAATTGACCCATGCCAAGGGCATGCCTATGGATGATTCCATAAAAAAAATATTATATGGCTCCACAGTTATAACGATTTTAGAGTTAACATTCTGACATCAACAGTAAAATAAAAAAAGATTGTGATTGCTATTTCATTATTTTCCTGTCATGTGGGGAAAAAATACTGATCACATTGGATGCCATTTTGTTTCTCATTTTAAACTCTCAAACATTAAAGATGCATAAAAAATGTTCTGTTTTTTAAACAGCTGAACCTGTCTAAATGGGACCAGTTTAGTTAGATTCTGTTGGGTTTTTTTTTGAACCTTGCCAGAAATACCTTTTCTGGGCACCCCAAAACTCAGAGTGCCCAGTTTAGTGAGAGGAGCTGTTCACCCATGTGCTCTTTATGAGAATAGTGAGACTTTCTTGAGTTCTGCTGCTGGAAGTTATGCTGTGGGCTGCAGTGAGAGCAACGAGCCACTGAAAAAGAAAATGTTTCCCGTAGGAAAACTCCTTGTACGCCATGCTGATGTAACTTGTCTGTCACTTTTATTTTCACAAAACAATTGGCTCCAGCAAAGATAATGCATCTCTGTTATTAGATTAGCCACCAAATGAAATATACACATGGTGTCATCTGAATACCTCTTCTTCCTATGTGTTCTAACTTAAACATCGGCAATTTTGTTAGCAGCCTTAGTCTCAGTAAGCGGGTGCTTGTCAGAATTATATAATTCTTATGCTGTCTATTTGCAGACAGTGGCAATACAGCAGAGGAACACAGAGTGATGGGGAAATCAACAGCAGTGACACTCTTAAAAACCATTGTGCGATAATGTCAGTCATTTACAATAGATTGACAACAGTAGAAGTGATCTGACAAGAAGAACTTGGAATGTTGCCACACATGTCCAACAGCTGTTTTTTTTGTTTTTTAGCACTTCGGCTGGTCTGGCTTCACAGATTAAAATTGCCACAGGTGCTACATTTTTCAAGATATGACCATTAAACAAGCATCTAATAATACAATATATTTTCTTTGTGTAGAGCACCTCGTCATCATTGTGTTAGTGAGGCTCATTTTCCCATATACCTGCATGATATATTGCAGAGGTGCTCACATTATATACAATGCATTATGAGGTGAAAGGATCCAAAGCCCCAGCTGCACAAGTAGTAGAGTGTGGCATTCACTAGGGCTGGGTGGACTGTTCTGTGGGAGATCTGGATCCCTGGATCGAACCCACAATCCAAGGACCCGGATAAATACAGACTTTGTGGTAGAAGTCCGGTTCCGGGTCTGTGGAGATGCCATTTCCCCGATTTTGTTTTCTGTTGCCATGGGGATGCCATTGGCACGTATAGGCAACCAGTGGCATCCAGTCAGGCAACATAAGGTCACGTAATGCACTCATGGTACATAACCATGCTGAGTGCACCACGCGTCACCGCCACATTCCAAAAATATGCATCACAGCCACATTCTGAAACTATGCATCACCGCCAGAGTCCTAAACTGTGCATCACCACCACATGCCAAAATTGTATGTCACCTCCACATTATGAAATTGTACATCGCCACCACATTCCAAAATTGTGCATCACCGCCACATTCCAAAATTGTGCATCACCACCACATTCCAAAACTGTGCATCACTGCTGCATTCTGAACCTGTGCAACCCCACCGCATTCCAAAATTATGCATCACCACCTTATTCTGAAACTGTGTGACAGCCGCATTCTGAAACTGTGCATCACCACTGCATTCTGAAACTGTGTGGCACTGCTGCATGCCTAAATTGTGCATCACAGCCACATTCTGAACCTGTGTGTCACCACTGCATTCTGAAATTATGTGTCACCTTTACATTCCGAAATTGAGCATCACCACTACATTCTGAAATTGAGCGTCACCACCACAGTCCAAAAATGTTCATCACTGCCACATTCCAAAACTGTGTGTCACCACCACATTCCAAAATTGTACGTCACTGCCATATTCCAAAATTGTATATCAGCGCCAGATTCCGAAATTGTGCGTCACCACCACATTCCAAAATTGTGTGTCACTGCCACATTTCAGAATTGTGCCACTGCCACGTTCTGAAATTGTGCATCACCACCACATTGTGAAACTAAGCACCACCACCACATTCCAAAATTGTGCTTCACTGCTACATTCTGAACCTGTGCATCACCGCCGCATTCTGAAATTGTGCATCACCACCCCATTCTGAAATTGTGCATTACTGCGACATTTGGAATTGTCTGTCACTGCCACATTCTGAAATTATGTGTTACAGCTACTTTCTGAGACTGTGTCATTGCTGCATTCCACAGTTGCAACCTGGTGACATTTTGAAATCTCATACCTGCAGTATTTTAAAAATTGCACACAACTTTGTTATTCCAAAGCCATGTTTTCCACTGCATTCCATCCCCCATCACATTCTGAAGTACAGCACCTTTCATTAGAAAATGGGCTTTTTATTTGGAGGCATCTGATTGGCTAGTACCCATTCCACAGGGGTTGATTAACTTTCAATAGATGCCCACTAATTAAAAAGTCACAGCCCAAACCTGCCTCATGTCCAGCCAGGTATCCTTGTGCCCAGCCTGCTTTGTCATTGGCTGAAACAGTGGGCACACAATTTCAAACTGACGCCATTTTTCCCCGTTCACATAGTGACAAAAAGCACAGCAATTGAGACTTCCCCTGCTCTATACAGACCAAGACCCTATTTTAAAAGTATTCAGCAAGCCACACATTTGTTTTTCTGTTAACCACTACTTACAGCACCATGTCAAACATTTTTGAATTTAAACTGCCACCCGCCCCGCTATACTCCACTCCACTCTACAGTTACCCAGCTGACAGCTCCCCCACCCCATGTGGGTGAGCAATTGAAGTGTTTCAATGTAAAGCAAAGCATCACATTGAAACACAAAAAGAAACAATCCTGATTTTTTTTAGTTAAAATGTCACAAATTAAGCCAGCCCTGAGTACCTGCATTGCTGCTAATGGCAGCCACAGCACTGTCCAGTCTCATAGCTGATCACTAATGCCACTTCTGATGTCCTGCTCTGGCACTCCTCTTCACACTCCCGGTCCTCGGGTTCAGAGCAGGCAGCAAGAACCAGTCTCAGTCCTCAGGGCAGATAGGGAGACTGGAAAATTGGAGATAGAGAAAAAAAAAAGCCTTTACTTTAAATCCCAGGGCAGGCAGCAGGAATGACATATGATTACAGTCCCCAGAGCAGGCAGCAGGGACTGGAAAAAGACATGAAACATAGACTAATTTGTTCCCGGTCCTCAGGGTAGGCAGCAAGGACCAGATAACAGTAAAGAAACAAACAAAAAAAAAATACAGTGAAAAGCAGGGCAGGAAAATGAGCTTTAAATAATCACTGTAATGACAAGTAACAGCTCTCCTTACTGATGACTACCAGAGCAAGTATTCCAGCAGTAGAGGGTCTGCTTTATCAAAAAATGACCAAACATACAATTGTAGTCATTTTTTATAGGATAACTTTAATTTTTGTTTGTAATCCTATAACAAATGGCACATGCAGCCCATTTTCTAAATGCAGTAATAATACCCTCCAAGGTGGGCTGTATGGGCAATACTGGACCTTCCAGGGGCTATAAAGCCCTCTGCCTGTGGCATTGGTCCTCATTGCATGCCTGGGTGGTTCGATATTGCCCAGTACCACCCACCCTCTAAGGTATTATTGCTGGCTCTACACATTATGGAAGTGCGTGTTTAAGTAATATAGGAGAAATAAGTCATATAAGGTAGCTTACAGGGAGGACTAGGTTGTGAGTTCAGGAGATGACATCATCATCAGCTCTTCACTGAAACTGGCATTTTGAATAGGCAGTGAATTAAGGGTTACAAAATGACTTGTAACTTCTAAATTAAGTAATTTACTGATCTGATTTTTGGCATGAGGCTGATTGAGGATATGTTGATCCAAATTCTTGAATTTATTGACACCAAAAATGTTGGCCTTAGTCTGTCTTTCAGCAAGATTAAAATACAAAAAGCTTAAACTTTATTCACGTTATAGAAGTATGCCAGTGGGCAGCAAGTCCCTCTCATTCCTTGATGCTCTTCAACTACAGTAGTTAATGTTCATTTCATACCTCCAAATGCTTTTCCATGTGAAGATGAGACTGGGCATCAGAGGTACATTGAGGATCAAGGGTAGCAGCGACAGACCATGTTTACATATACCAACGAATAGATTGATACCATTATATAAAGGATAATGTATGGTCTTTGGTTAATAACCACACTGTAAACACTTGGAGAGGTTGGCTTGACATCATTGTAAACCTCAAGGGCATAGCTCGGGAGGTTTTCAGATGTTATGGCAACCTCAACATTATATTTTATAGTGTATGAGCTACCAAGATTGTATAATCGAGGATTGAATACTTTTCTGAGTAATTCTTACCTTAAGCAGTCATAAATCATGCAGGAAGATTCCTCGACAATGTTTATTGTGTGTTCTTCGCAACACTATTCATCGGTACAGCCAGGCGCAAATCAATTAATTTAATACCAACATTTTAAAGAGGTGCTGACGCCTCAAAGAAAACTTTGAAAAACATAATATTTAGATATAACTTAGCTTACATTCTGTATATGTGCTATATATTTCTCTTCCCCTTTACGTATAGCTGAGGAAATTTGCATGAACACATGATCTATCTCCATTAGCGTTCATCTACCTCTGTAGCTTACTCCCTACTTCAAGTCATAATCCTTTGTTGTGACATCACAGTCTATTGCCATGGGAGTAACTGTGATGTCATAAGAAATTCATTATGACCTCAGGTAGGGAGAAAGCAGCAGGAATAGATGAACTCTTTAGGAGCAAAACTCCTGTTTTCATGCAAGTGACCTCAGTAATAAATAATGGGGAGGAGAAATACAGAACTAACGTAAAACAAAAGCTAATCTGTATCTAGATATCATGTTTTGTTAAAGTGTTCTTGAAGGCGTCAGATGCTCTTTAAAGATTTTTCTCAAAGTGGAACATTGAATGTTGTGAGTAATCTATTTTGTAATACCATTGATATACTCAAGAAGGGTTAACAACAGTGATGTCATAACGATGGCATAACAAGGTTGTAATCTACTTGATTTCAGTTTATAATAAGGGCCCCCTATACATTATAATAAGTTTAATCCTTTTACATGTATTTGGAACTACCTCTTGGGGCTAAAAAACAGACAAAAATACATGGACAGAATGGGATTATAAAATGGTAAGTGCCCCCAGTTGTTGTTTTAACATTTTTTTCTCTGTATCAATAAAGAATTAATTGTGTGCTGCTGATCCCATGTTTCATCTCTGTATCTGTCTTTCTCTGTCTGTCTATCCATCTATCTTTTTATTAAGCGGACCGGGGTGCCCAACCCTGGTACTGCTTCTTTCTACCCCCCTTCCCCCTCCAGGTAGCCCACCCTTCCCAATGATTTTTTTAATATATAAGTGGACTGGAGTGCCCACCCCCGTAACATGTTTATGGACCCCCACCCTCCAGGTCGACTGCCCTGTATTGCTGAAGCTGCTTGTCAGTTGAAATAAAGAAAACTGTCACTCAATGCTTTTTTTAACCTGCAAAAAACAGTCCCTCACCGGTCTGACCCCCACCCCCCAACCTCCCACTCACCACCCAGCACCCCCACACATGCCTTCACTCACCTGAACATGTCCCACAGCGAAGAACGACTCTCCGATCAAAGACACATCTTGCTGCTGGATTCAGCTACTGCAGTGTGATAAAGCAAACTAAGGTAAGTGCAGGTCAATGTATTTCAATGGTTTTTGAACTTTGATGCACAACTTTGCCATTTTTGCATATTTTGACCCCAGATTTTCAACATGGCATTCTTGGGACCCCCACGTCATGACCCATGGCAGTGGAATTATGCAAATCAGTCCTAAAAGATGATTTTGTGGTTGTTTAGCGAAACCACATTTCGGGCAGGATTTAAAACTTTCCACTGCCCTTGTTTATGAGGTAGGGTCATAAGAAGGCTATATTGAAAATGTGGGGTCAAAATTGTTTGAGGTGGTGTCATAAGAAAGCTATGTTGAAAATTATGGGTCAAAATGTGTAAAAATGGCAAAGTTATGCATGTACGTTGAACCTTTTCTATGCTCGATTGTAACTTTGATAATTTTAAATATTTTGACCCCAAATTTTCAACATAGCCATTTTCTCATACCACCTCATGAATGTGACAGCTGTCATTTTTCAAATCCTGGCCAAAATGTGTTTTCATACCTGTGGTGTGGAGTGACATTTTAGTGGCACGGAATGAAGTCTTGGTAGGGATTTGAAAATTTTCCCCTACTGGGTTCCTGAGATGGGATGATAAGAAGGCTATGCTGAAAATGTGGTGTACAGATGTGGCAAAATGCTCAGTTTATGCGTGAATGTTGCAGTATTTAAACGTTCACTCATAAATTCACTAATTTTCAATATTTTGACTCCAAACTTTCAACATAGCCATTTTTCTACGCCATCTTGTAAACGTGACATGTCATTTTTAAAATCCTGGACAGGAAATGTTTTCGCACTTCTGGTACAAAATAAACATTTAATCTACTATACAATAAATGGTACATGTCATGTTTATAAGGTGAATCATAAACATAGAAGCTGTTGGCAGAAAAGGACCTCCTGGCCCACATACTCTGCTCTAAAGTCCCTACCTGTTGTGCTACCCTAGACCCAAATTGATCTCCAGCCTTACCCCCCCCCATACCTGTTACTAAGAACCTCCTGTCTCTAGCCTATGCATGTTTGAAACTGGTTACCATTTTGGTACCCAACACCTCTGCTGGGAGGTTGTTCCAGATGACCACCACCCTTTCCATAAAGAAATATTTCCTCACATCCCCTATAGGATTGTCCCTTCCAGTTTCATATCATGCCCCTTGTCCTTGAGCATCTCTTTCTATGCAAAATGCTGCTTTTTGGTACCTTATTTATACCTTTGAGGTATTTGAAAGTTTCTATCATGTCCCCCCTTTCCCTCCATTCCTCTAGAGAGTACATATTTAGTTTTTTGAGTCTTTCTTAGTAGGGCTTCTGATGCAGGCCATGCACCATTTTGGTTGTTTTTCTCTGCGCTGCTTCCACCTGATCTATGTCTTTCCTGAGATGGGGCCTCCAGAACTGGACCCAGTACTCCAGGTGGGGCCTCACCATTGATCTATACAGAGATAACACTGCCTCCCTCTTTCTGCTGGTGATTCCCCTCCCTATGCACCCCAGCATTCTACTAGCATTTCCCACAGCCTTATCACACTGCTTTGCTGCCTTCAGGTCATTAGATTTGATGAACCCCAGATCCCTTTCCTGAAATGTGGCTGTTAACACCTCCCCCCCCCCAAATGATACGTTGCCCTTGGCATTGAATTGTTAAATAAAATCAGTATCTTGAAAATTTGGGATCAAAGTTTAAAGTAAAAAATATAATTAATAAACTTTGTGTGCAGTGCCAGTCTTGACTCCAGCAGATTTGCTTTATGATCTCATGCCAGTGAGCTGAGTTCGGTGCTGAGCTCACTGACCCAGCTGGATGGGGTGAGGGCGGGGGAATGACACTGTTATGTGACACCCCCCCAGCCAGGGAATGAAAGGTGCAGAGTTGTCCACATGGACCAGGTACCATACAGTGAAGACAGCTGTCCCCTTGGCATAAAGAGCCCTGTACATTGGCCAACAGATGCACGCTTTGCCCGAGCATCTGTATCTGTGGCCACATAGAAGTGCAGGGACTACAGGACCCTGCACATCTACAGCCCACCAGACAGTCCCATGTCTGCGAGAATTAAGATATCATTCTACTATCTCAAAAAGAAAGGAAATTCTTTGCAAAAAACTTTGTTAATGTACCAGTTAGGGTATCCCTACTTTTTTGGTGTTAGCTTGAACCCTAACTGGTCCATTAATGTAGTTTTTTACAGAGAATGTAATATTTATATATATGTAAACATTGGGAAAGGGGTGCAAGTAGGGAAGGGGGAGAAAGAGGCACTACCAGGAGTAGGCAGCCCAGTTTGCTTAACAAATAATTAGATAGATAGATATGTATACAGACTGACCGATAGATGGAGAGAAATAAGAGGCAGAGAGAAGGGGATCGCCGGCTCACCGCTTGAACTGAAGCTGTCAACATGACTCCAGCTGTAGCTTCGTCATTCAAGAAAGTTCCATTGTTCTCATACAGAGAATGCATGTGAATTGCTCTGCTTGCTAAGCTAGGCACCCTGGATTTTGGAGTATCCAGAAATGGTATTTCTGTGCTTTTTTTGTAAACAAACAAACACCAGAACCTAGCTAAATAGGCCCTGTTTAATTAAGTTCTGGTGTTTGCTTTTTAAAAATGTTTTTCATGTTCTTTAGTCTGGGTTGAGGGGAACAAGACAGTGAGCATCACCACATGAGAAATTGTTATTTGGTGCTGTTAGAAGCAAGTGAAAGAGAAAACAAAAATTGTCTGCAACATGGACATTTTTGTGTCATTTCAGAACATTATCCAAAACACCCTACTGAGCAGACTGAGAACAGAAAAAAAAAATTAAATCCTTATAACTCTGGAACTATTTCATATTTTTTCACAAAACCTTCCAAAGGCACTACCTTCTATGCTGAAAATTTCAGGAAACAAATTTCCATGTAGGCTGTATGTGACAGCAAAACAAAAAAAAGAAACATTGGGCTGGATATTCAAACTGCGCTATTTTGTGGCGCAAGCCCTTGCGCTGCACAAAATAGTTGCGCAGGGGTGTGGCCGGGGCGATATTCAAAGGAGTTGCGCTATTGAGCAACTCCTTTGAATATCACCCCAGCCACAGCCACTGTGCATGGCGCAGTGGAACTTGCGCCACCGCAAGTGGTCAGAGTGGAGCATTCAAGTTGTGGTGGCACAAGTACCATTGTGCCATGCGCAAATTTCCCATATTCAAAAGGTAACATGCAAATGGAGCCATAATTCATGCAAGGCACGGGGGGGGGCATTTGCATCTATTTATGACCCTATTTGCATGCCATTAGCATGCAAGTGTGCTGATCCCCGAGGACTTGCGCCTGGCGCCCTGCCAGGCAGCAGCCATTGGGGACCAATGCCCCCTGCAGCCCGATCGCGGGCAAAAGTGTAGAAATCCCCCCAACCCCGACTGGCCCAATCGCGGGCATTAGTTAACCCCACCCCGACTGGCCTGATCGTGGGCAGCAAAGTGTCAGCCCACCCCAAGGACATATCCTGGTGGTCAGTAGACCGTGAAGCCCGATCACGGGTTAAAGTGTATCATCCCCCCTCCCCTGACTGGCCCGATCGCGGGCAAAAGTGTAAGTAACCCCCACCACCAGCCCGATCGTGGGCAAAGTGTAAAGTAACCCCCACCAGCCCAATCGCGGGCTGCAAAGTGTCGAACCCCCAGAACATATCCCTGGTGGTCCAGTGGACCTCAAAGCCCGATCGCGGGCTGAAAACTGTTCAAACACCCTCCCCAGGACCACCTACCCTGGTGATCTAGTGGCCCCACCCACCCGCAAGCCTCTGCACTGCTCCCCGTCAGCGGCGGGCGGCAGCATCCCATCCGCCTGCCACCCGCCGACTGACCCGGTAAGGGCTGCATGCCCATTGGTGCAGAGCAAGAGCCAATTCATTCACATATCTGGACTGCCTTATACGGTATGGGCTGCATGCCCATTGGCTCTTGCTCTGCACCAATGGGGCATGCAGCTCTACAGGCAGTCAGTTGGTGGAGCGGCGGGGTGGCAGGCAGGTGGATGCTGCCGCCCCCGCTGACGGGGGCGGGTGGTGGGGCTCGTGGGTGGGTGTGGGTGGGGACCACTAGATTACCAGGTAGGTGGTCCTGGGGGGTTGAACAGTTTGCAGCCCGGCGATTGGGCTTCGAGGTCCACTGGACCACAGGGATATGTTCTTGGGGGTCGAACACTTTGCAGCTCCGCGATCGGGCTGGTGGGGGGTTACTGTACACTTTTGTCCGACACGTGCTGGTGGGGGTTACTTACACTTTTGCCTGTGATTGGGCTGGTGTGGGAGGTTTACTGTACACTTTTGCCTGCGATCGGGCTGGTGGGGGTTACTTCACACTTTGCCCGTGATCAGGCTGGTAGGGGTTTATTTTACACTTTTGCCCACAATCGGGCTGGTGGGGTTACTTTACACTTTTGCCCGCGATCGGGCCAGTCGGGGAGGGTTACTATGCCCGCGATTGCTGCGGGGGGCACAGAGAAGTTGAGGCCACCAACAGGTGGCAGCTGCTGTGTTGCGCCTGCAATGCGGCAGCTCACCTGTGGGTGGCCTCGACTCACTCCATTTTTAGCTCAAAGTTGTGCAGGCGCAGGTTGGGGTTGCGCCTGCACAACCCGCTGAATATTGGGCTGTGCAGTTTATGCATGGTTCCTCCCCCTTCGGTTCAGCATGCATTGCGCTGTTGCTCAGCTTGACTTGGGGGGTGCAACTGCCTCCTGCTGAATATGGCAGAATGGCGCAATTTCGGACTTGCGCAGGCGCAACCCTATTGCGCATGGTGCAACCCTTTTGAATATCCAGCCCCATTAAGTATAGGAATAAATAGACATTTATACAAAAATTACATATGTGGATCTCAGAAACCACGTAAGCCACCATCATGAAACTTTCCACATATTTAGACCTGCCTCCTAGACAATGCATGCCAAATTTTAGGCACTTGCAATGAATGATGCCAAAAGTATTAAGGTGCAATGTTGGGGGTTTAACATAGAACCTTTCACTCAACCCTAGCTATACTGGCCCTACCGCACCAGTATAATATATATATAAATTGTCATGCTACATGGCACGCATGATAGCAAATATACTTAAGCAGCAGGTAGAAAACACAAAGGAAAGCTAGAGCATCAATTGTTTTTAGTGCCTCACATCAAGTACAGTATGGATCATCTGAAAGAGCTAATACAGACACAGGAGCAGATGAATTTTAAGGGACAGAGATCTTGCTTCATTCATGCTCTCAGAAATAAAAAAATGGGGTAGAGAAGTGCAAAGGCTATGTGATATATCAGCCATGTTGTGTCTAATAACTAAGACTAATGTACTAAAAGAGCTGGTGACACGTTCAGGCGAACTTTAAGAAAACATATGGCTACAGTCCAGCTTATATTTCCCATTACTTCTGTATTTCTCCTTCCCATTATTTATTACCGAGGTCATTTGTTTGAAAACAAGATTTCTGCTCTTGAAGAGTTCATCTGTTCCTGTTGATTTCTCCCTACCTGAAGTCATAGAGCACTGCTTGTGACCTCACAGTTACTCCCATGGCAACAGACTGTGATGTCACAACAGAATATTATGACTTGGAGTAGGGAGTAAGCCATAGAGGCATCTGAACTCAAAATAAACTCCAAGGGACAACAATCAAATATTCATACGCATTTCCTTCATAATAAATTATGGAGAGGAGAAATATATAAAACTTAAATGGAATGCAAGCAGAACTGTAACTAATTATTATGCTTTTAAAGTTTTCTTTGAGGCGTCAGTAGCTCTTTAAGGGTTACATTCATATAAGGTGTCAGAAACCATGAACAAAAGACAACTGATTATATAATTATAATATAGAGATTTATATGGATGACATATAGCTTGGTACTTATGCCATAATGTGTACAGTGTTCATGACGTGAGCACCATGCATCCGAACTCAGAATGTGGCAAAGGCATTTTCATCCACCTTCTGGATTAATAATGTACATGATTTTAATCATATGCCCTTCATATTAACAGGTATCGGGCACCACTTAAAGGAGAGTGTGGTGTTTCAGTGACACACAATGGTACATGATAACACTTCAAACAAAGGGAGGTTTCTGTGCATCCACACTTTCTTTGTTCTTGCAAGCAAACATTTGTTTACTAGAGGCAGTACAATTTAGTGAGACAAATTAGGCTGAACTTTTTATCTCTGGTGGTTTGCACATGCACTGATTGAACTAGTATTTCTCTTAAAGATTGCTTAGGAAGATAAATGGACAGGGAGAGCAATTAGAGTAAGGAAAAACTAAAGATTGGCTGACATGATTTAAGTTTACTGCTAAGGCAGTTTGTCATTTTGTCTCTATAGTCTCTATCAGAATTGACTGAAACAGTAAACATAAATCATTATACTAATTTATTTCACTACATTGTGTTCTGGGAGATGAAGATTTCATTTTTCTACAACCTTGGAGACCGAGGCAATCTCTATTAAACTTTTTTTTTAACTAAAGATCAATGTAATTAGTATCACACTAGCCTTATGTTCATATTTTTATCAGCAGATAAACCCTGCTCTTGTCTTAAGGTGCTTAGAATATTATAGAGTGCTATATGAAAAATAAGCCCTGCTCAGTTTTAGTAATTCCTGAAGTAAAAAGGTACTTCCTTTTACTGTCAGGTCAGTCAGGTCATGCAGTACCATTGTTAACATCCTCCCAATGTTCCTTGTTCAAGCTATTACAGATTTTAGGAATCTGACAGCTGTAGTAAAGGATGATATTGTTTGAGGTTCCAGAAGGAGATTGCAATAACATTTTCAGCTGTCTTTTTATTGAAAATGTTAATTCTAACAAGCTTGTTTCATTATTTATCATATTATACTGTGAAGATGTATTATTTTTATAAGCCTAAATACATTATTCATGAGCCTAATGAGGCTCCTTATTGACAATTGGATCAGTCATTAATGTGCTAGGAATGAACAGTCAAACTGCCAACTGGCACATTGTGGCATGCAATATTTTAAACATAAGACATTCCCATTCCACACTGCTCATGCCACACCACTCAAATGCAAAAAGTAAGTAAAAAGGTGTCAAACAAAAGCTGTTATTGTGATTAGATTTATAATTTAAAAAAACAACCTCAAAGTCTTTCATTTCCTTGGATTAACAACCTACTGGAAGGAGGTGGCCTGAGGCGTAGCCGAGGGCCGCCCATCCCCCAGCTAGTTGTTAATCCTTCGGAAATGATTGGCTTCTCAGTCATTATTGCTTAAGTGAGACATGAACTAGTGCTGGGATAATGTATACCATTTCTGTTCTGGGTCCTCCTCCAGTCCAGAGACTCTAAATTCCCCCAAAACAGGAAGTCCGTTTGGTATGGTAGTGAGGAGTTATGAATTGCTAACCTGGGCACTCAGGCTTGAATCCACAGTCACCTTTTACTCCTGTGTCACCATAAACAGGTCACTTAGGCCCTGGACACACTACAGAACTGTTTCTGAAAACCATTTTTAAAACCAGTTTAGCTAAACCATTTCAGTGCAGCCACACTGCTCAGTAACCATTTTTGATAATGGTTTAGTGTGGCCACACTGCTAATGTTAAACCTGTTCTCCTTGTAACTATTTTGTGTTAAGTACAACACACAGAACTGTGCTTGCCTGGACACACTGCAGCTAGAACTGTTTTAGCTAAACCATTACATCTTAAAACACTTTTACTCCTGGACAGACCTGTAAGTAAAACTATGCTAGCTCCAAAACATTTTTAAGACTGGTTTTAAGACTAGGTATCTAGCAGGGTTTAAAAACACTTTTGTTAAAATGTTTTAAGGGGCTTGTAGTCTGTCTGCAAACAGTGCTAGGGGGATTTAAACCATTTTAAGGCATTTAAACCATTTTAAGATCCCCAGTGTGTCCAGGGCCTTAATGTCCCTGTGCTTGATCTCTCTGTAATCCCTCTCTAATCTATCTCTGTGTGGTTTGAATTCCTCTCTGCATCTAAAATAGCAGCAGCATCAACTCCTCTCCCAGACTGCAAAGTGCACTGGGATAGATTGCCATTAAATAAAACCAAATCAGTTTAATTTTGTTTCTAAAATGTATTCAGGTTGCTGTGTTCCTTCAGACATCTCCAAAGTTTAAAGAGGGATTCCATCCCACAGTTAATTCACTGGTCCAGCAGCTGGTTGTTGACATGTGCTTGTGCAATGTATGGATTGCAAGATTGAGTAGCTTATGGTTTACATGGCTGCTTGTACTTTCTGTTCCTAGGGAATAACCACCATGTTCAGTGTATTATAGGCACATTACTCTCTTGATGAGGGCTCCACCCTAGAGATGCCACAGGACTTGGTCCATGGCTAAATGTACCTTAAGGTGGAAGCCCAGGAGAGAGATGAGCCACCAGAGGAGAGGGAAGGATTGTCAGGGCAAAGAAATGAGAGTCTGAAGGCTGCCTGGGCATGCCCATTTATGAAGCACTCAGTGAGGATGTGGTGGGAGTCGCACACTTCCCCAGTGAGCCCCAGGCATCCAACCTATTAATTCACTGATCCAGCAGGCAACTGTGTATGGAATGGGAGTGCAGATGGTTGTTGACATGTGCTTGTGCAATGTATGGATTATAGGCATGAGTAGCTTGTGGCTTATGTGGCCATTAGCACTCTCTGTTCCTAGTGAACTACCACCTTTCCCAGGGTACCAGAGATACAGAGCCCTCTTGAGGAGAGTTCCACCTCTAGAGGTGCTGCATGGAGCAGTCTTTGGCCAAAGGTACCTTAGGGAAGAAGTCAAAAGTCAAGCCAAAGGCATGTGGTAGAACCATCAGAACAGCAACTTCCGCTAAGGAAAGAGGAAACTAGATGGTAAGGATAAAGGTGAGCCCTGAAGGGAGGACTAGACAGCCCCCTCAGCAGGCTGTTAGGACTTGGAGCACTGGCCCAAGGAATACCTGGAGCGATGAGCCAGCACAGTCTGTGTAGGCAGCTGTTCAGGAGCAGGGCTGTATGGGGCGGAGTCCTGCTGTGATTGCAGCAGTGGAGCTCCCCAGGAAAATGGCACTTAAGCATCAGGGGATGAGCAGTAGTAGAGATGGCAGAGCCCAGACTCAGGAACTTATACAAGCAGCATTGGCGCTGCTTGATTGCTGAGGAAGAAACTGAGCAGCTGCTGCAAGCGGCAGAAGGTGCTGCCCAGTGTCATATGGTGTCAGTGACATGGAGAGAAGCACTGATCATGGAGCAATGTGGTGTGACCCAGAAGTAATCAGATCAGAGCAACTGTGCAGGTCAATGCAGCAGCAGCTGAGGAGCAAGGAAGCGGCTTTGTGCACACTGCTGTAGCACTAATGCAGTGTGAAGAAAGGCTCAGGGCAGATGGAGGTGCGCTGGCCAATAGGAAGCAAACAAAGCCAAAAAGAAACAATGGCAGGAGCACAGCAAACATGCACGGCCACAGCAGTAAGGGAGTAGCAGGCCTCGGGGACAGAGATGTCCAAGGCAGCGTCAGATAGTTGCAAGCAGAACAGGGAGGGAAGGAGGGCAGGAAGTCAGCAAACGTGTGGTTATCACAAAGACAATGGGCATCTGAAGAATGTTTGAGCATGTGCTCTTATGTACTGCTTGGTGGGAGCGTGGCAGGAGTGGCCCACCGCCCCCACTGAAACCCAGTCCTCCAGCCTGCTAATTCATAGCTGATATCAACAGAATTCAAATATACAGCATTGCAAAAATATTTTAGATTTTAAGCCATTCAATTTTTGCCTGACCCCCTCCCCCCCACCATCCCTTCCAGAGGCTTACCTTTTGCTTCATATCCTGGAGCCCACTGCAGTCCTCAGCTCGGCCACCCACAGAACCACAGCTCCTCTTTGTGGCTCAGCAGCTGTGCTGAACTTAGCCATGCCTGGTCCTAGCTGGACTGAATGTTGGGACCAGGAGCCACTGAAGTGGCAGCAGCAGTTTCTTTATGCCTCTCCAGTGCAACAATGACAGCAGCGGGACCAGAATTGGGCAATATGCATCAAGGATATCTCCTCCAATACTCCATACCTTTGGAACTGTAAGCTGTCATCATCAGAACCACTCTGAAACTTTTGCTAGCTGGGGTTACCCATGATGACGTGCAATGTCAGTACCTTTAAAACATGGACAGCCTCATCTCTCCTCAGTTCTTTCTCCTGCTGTTGGTCGCTCTTCTGACCTGCAGAGAAACAACACTGTCAGTTTACACTTTATTATTTTCTAAACCTTAATTTACTTATTGTCATCATTTAATGCTGCCATCAAAAGAAACTTTATTCAGGTTTTGGCCCTATGGTTGCAAGATCTACAAGGATGATGTTCACACAGTTTGTGTGTGCTGTTTGGGCTTGTTCCCAATGTGAGGACCTGCCATATCAGCCTGGGATTTCACCAGGCCACAAGGAGATGCCAAATGCTCTTGAAACTTCCATTGCCATTATGGCCATGGGAGCTGGTGCCATGGTCACATGCTCCAAGGTGGTTTCTTCCTCTGGCTTGATGGCCTCGAAGTCTCCTTGACATTTGGTGACCCTTTCACCAATGAGGTCGTTGAGGTAGAATGACAAAGACATAGAAAAGTCATTGAAGTCCTCCTCTTTGAACCTTCACCAAAAGAAACAAGGACAAGTTCCTGCTTCTCCAGTAAGGCTGAGGTATCCATTAATGGATGGTAAGTTCTCATTGTCATCCACTTTGGGGGTGATGACTACAGCCCTCCCAACCTTTCCTGAGATACCAAGGTCAGGGTCTGGCTCTGGCACTGTCATATTATGGATAGTTTGCAGCCTCCATCATCGGGCCCTACCCTGTCAATGCTGATAGTCCTGGGTTCTCTAAAAAGTACCATCAACTCCCAGGTTGTGCTGGCCATGGTCTCAAAACTGTTTCGCCAGTTGTTGCCATCTCTCCTTGCAAAGACAACAGCTGTTCCTCCAACAGGGTCTTACCCATCAGTACCATCATTGTCAGAAGCATGCCTATTATTCCTTCCATTTCAGCCATTAACTTTGTTGCTTGCTCTGCCTGTACCCCCTTTGTCATTCCAGACTATGACAAAGAGGAGTATTAGGACAAGAAACCATCCCTTTGAGGGTGGTTTATCATAGAATCATGGACTTTGATGGCAGATATGGACCTCTTGGCCCACCTAGTCTGCCCATTTCCCTACCTACCTACTGGATAAGCTGCAGATCCTAGTTAACCAACAGCCAATTTTTTTCTACCCCCCCCACAAAAATTGCCTTATGTCTGTCCCATGCATTCTTGAATTCTCCCACAGTTTTTGACCCCACAACCTCCTCAGGAAGGACGTTCCATGTGTCCACTACCCTCTCTGTGAAAAAATACTTCCTTACATTACCCCTGCTATTTGACCATTCCTCCAACCTTGCCAAGTCCCTTCTTAAACTTTCCACTCCATCTGGTGTATCAACCCTGTTGCAGATCTTTGTGTCGTCTGCAAAGAGGTATACTTTTCCTCCTAGTCCCTCTGCAATGTCACCTATAAACACATTAAGAAGGACCGGATCCAGTACTGAACCCTGCGGTACCCCACTAGTAACCCCCCTTTCTTCAGAATGGACTCCGTTTACTATTATCTTCTGTGTTGTGTTGTCCAGCCAACGTTTTACCCAGGCTACCACCCTGGGACCCACTCCCAGGCTGGCTAATTTGTTTATTAATCTTTTGTGTGGGACTGTGTCAAATGCCTTGCTAAAGTCTAGGTAGGCCATGTCCACAGCCCCTTCCCGGTCTACTACTTTGGTCACCCAGTCAAAGGAATTGATTAGATTCATCTGACATGACCTTCCCACTGTGAATCCATGCTGCCTTGGGTCCTGTGCCCCACTGGCTTCTAGGTACTCAACAATTCTTTCATTCAGAAGTGATTCCATCATTTTCCCTACCACTGAAGTCAAACTGTCTGGTCTGTAGTTTCCTGCCTCTGTCTTGCTCCCACTTTTATGAAGGAGAATCACATCCACCCTCCTCCAGTCATCAGGTACCACACCATCCTCCCATGATTTGTTAAAAAGGCTAGTCAGTGGTATCACTAGTTCTCCCTTTAATTCTGTTAGAATTCTGGGGTGAATCCCGTCAGGCCCCATTGCTTTGTCCACCTTTAGTTTTAGGAGTTCTTTCAGAACTCTTTCTTCTGTGAAAGGACTGGGATTGACCCCCTATCCTCCAGAGTGCTTCTACTGATTGGATTAGGTACTGTACCTCCCCCTCCTCTTCTTTTGTGAATACTAAACAGAAGTATTCGCTCAGTATCCCTGCTTTTTCACTGTCCCTCTCTGCTCACCCACCGTCCTCTTTATTCAGCTTCACTATCTCTCTCTTTGTCTTTCTACGCTCCCTAATGTACCTATAAAAGGTTTTATCCCCCTTCTTAACCGAGTTGGCTATCTTATCCTCAGTTTGGCCCTTTGCTATTCTGACTGCCTTCCCCACTTCCTTCTACTTTAACTGGTACAGTTCTCTGTCCTGCTCCTTCTGTATTTCCTTATACTTCCTAAATGCTATATTTTTCTCCCTAACCTTCCCCACCACCTCTTTTGATAACCACAGTGTTTTTTTTCTTTCATTTTGATTTGTTTATTTGCTTCACACAAAGTCTTGTTGCCTCTGTGATGGCAGTTTTGATATTTCTCCATTGTTGCTCCACCCCTCCTTCTTGCCTGTTTGCTAGTGCTTTTCTGAAGCACTCTCCCATTTTGACGAAGTCAGCCCTGCTGAAGTCCAGTACCTTTTGTATGGCTTGACTCTACAGCTGTGTTTATTGTGAGCCACACTGTTTGGTGGTCACTTGTTCCCAGATGGCACTTCTAGATTTGAGATCCTCTCTCTCCATCCCCATTTGAGAGTACCAGGTCTAAGATTGCTCCCTATCTTTCTAGTTCCACCTTGTGCTCTTGCATTGAGGACTCTGTGTTTTATACAGTCAGATCTCCTCCAGAGGATGCTTCTTTTCCTGCATTTTGAGGCAAATACAGAGTGTAATGGGCTTTGCTGCTGAGTTGGAGGTCTCCACCAAGAGGAACTTGTTGGAGCTTTTGGAAGTCCCTGCTACTTCATCCATTGTCATACCACCAGTATATCAAGCCTGAGAGGATACTACTTTTCCTGCTTGGCATAGGCCTGACACCTTGCCTGCAGTATCTAGAAGGGCTGATAAGCAGCACCCTGTTCTGTCTATTAAACCTTATTATACATGCCAGATTGAAACCAATTCTCTGGTTATCATGGCTGCACATGATCATGCTAGAGTCCTAGACACATGGGCTCCCTGGCTCCTGATAAAAAATTCAGGAGACTGGATGTCATGTGCAAAAGGACTTATGCCTCTGCTTCCTTAGATCTCAGAATAGCTAATTAGCAGGCTATATGATTAAATAGCAGAATAGCCTATGAAACTGCCATGTCCTCTATTCAGTCTTTGCCTGATAGTCCTGCCAAGGCTGATTTGCTTAAAGCTGCTTCGGCTGGTATGGATGCTGGTAAGCATCTGATGTGTTCTGCATATGATGCATCTGATGCTTCTGCCAGGGTTGCTGCCTCTGAAATTTGCCTTTGGAGATAGTCATGGCTCTGTGTGGCTGGTTTTGCCATTGCTGTACAGCAGTCTGGTCTGAATGCCACCTTTAGAGGGTCCATGCTGTTTGGGTGTAATGTTGACAATGCTCTGCATGAGCTTCAAACCTCATGGATGACTTTACAGACTCTTAAGTCCCTGACCCCTCTGCCCTCCAGGGGGCATGGTAGGGTATCTTTTCATAGGCCCTCTGTCCGTATTGTAAATGCCTCCCATCAGCAGCCCCATGCTCATGTGGGAGGTCCCTTCCTGGGTCCTCCCCCTTGTACCCATGGTAAGGCACCAATGGTATTATGTCCAAGTGTCCCCAATGGCTCCAGTGCCTTCTGCCTCTGCAACTCCACTCCCTTCATTACTACCTCAGGAGCAGTAGGTGGTGGGAAGGATCTCCCTTCATCTTCAGAAATGGAGAGAGATCACGATGGATGAGTGGGTCCTGTAAGTAGTGGAAACGTGGCATGCTCTGGAGATGCTGTCTACCCCTCCAGTACATCCATGGCTCCCTTGTAATTATCCTTTGGGCCACTTGTCCCTTCTGCTGACAGAGGTTCAGACACTCATACAAAAGTATGCTATCAAAGCTGTTACCCTTAAGAAAGAAACAAGAGATTCCACTTCAGATACAGTACTTCCTGGTGCCCAAGTGTACAGGAGATCTGTGTCCTGTACTGGACCTGAAAGACCTACATCTATTCATCCAATACAAAACATTTTGAATGTTGTCTCATCCCCCTGCTGCAAAAGGGGTATTGTCTCTGTGCACTGGATATGAAGAATGTATTCCTTCATATCAAGGTTCGCAAATGCCACAGACAGTATCTCTGCTTCATACTGGAGGGCAGCCATTATCAGTTCCAGCTCTTGCCCTTCAGCTTATTCTCAGCACATCAAGCATTTACCAAATGCTTAGCAGTTGTGGCAGCAGCCCAACGGAGAGAGAGGCTTTATGTCTTCCCATATCTGAATAACTGGCCTGAAGACCCCTTCCAGGGATGCAGTTCTGTACATTGTCTTTTAACAAAAGGCATCACATTTAAAGGTCCAGTTAGTTGGGGTCCTTAGCTGGTAGTGCAGACTCTGCTGACAGGAGTGTAAGCACTTAGCTTTAACTTAAATATATACAGTATATGTCACGGGGTTGGGTAAGACCCTGTCCCATTTGTTATGTAGAGAGAGTTAAAAGCAAGGATCTATTTTGTCCTCTCCAACTGCCACTTGTCTGTCTTTTGCCTGTCTGATAGTGCAATAAAAAATTTATTGTGACACCTAGGAATTGACCACTCTAATGGTTCAAAATTTACCCTTGTTATCTACTTCCTTTACTTGTTGTTACTGTTCTTTCTTTCTCCCTGCATCTCTGTGGTTAAGAAAAATACATGTGAAACTGGGATCTCGTGGTTTGCAAATATATACAAGTGTGTTGTTGAAATGATTGCAGAAAACTATTTGGGTTTATTAGAAAAGATCAATCTAGTACACAGGGGGATGAACTTGAGATGCATTTTGACCTCCACAAACTTGTTTACAGAATTGTCAACAGAAAACCAGCTGTGGGACAGAATGTTCTATTCTAGGCATATTGATATGATGTTCTAGCCACACTTCTTGGTAGTGTTCTTACCCTTTAGGATCTGTGGACAGTCTTCATTCTGGCTCCTCCCACCCACCTGGGTGGTAACTCCCCTAGCACCACCCTGTGATGTCAGTTCTTCCTTTCTGTTGGAAGAAGCAGGTTCCCTCCTTATCGCTCTTGGCTGTACTGAGGCCCTTTGCTACTTTTTGCAATTAAAAACTAAAATTGCCTTCGTTTACTTCTCGCCGTCACTAAGGATGACACAAATTCCACTCTGGGCTCCCAGAAATGTGGTTGTGGGCAACTTATACCTGGGCCATGAGCACGATATCCAGGCCTGCATCCATTGCTGTTCTTTTCTACTGGCAACTATGGAGGATCGCCATGCCCACCTACTCCTTGGTCGTCTGGACGACAGGGATCTGCCCATTCATTTGAAGGAAGCTCGTCAGGTGGTTTCCCCCTCCAGCTGCGGGATCCGCTGAGCAACTTGCGACTTTCAAGGAGGCTGCAGCCCAGACCACAGCTCAGTCCTCCTCAACTTTGGCCTTTTTGCCACTCTCTTTGGGTACTTCCTTCACAGGAGCATTCAAGCACCTGTGCTAGTCTCTGCCCACCCTTGGGCAGGGTCCTAAGGGCACCAGGTCCAAGAAACAGAAAAAAAAAGAAAATGACCAAGAAGCAGTCTCATCAACATTCATGAGATCAGGATAGCTCCTGGACCTCTGATTCCCGTGCTTTGCAAGAGCACTCGGCTTAGGCTGGTGCTTCAAATTTGGCTGCCAGCTCCACAGCCTCCCCATTGGGCCAGTTGACCAAGACTCTGGTCAATGTTCTGGCTAAGATTGTTTCTCGACCTGGTCAAGACTTTGTCTGCCAAGGAGGTTGACACTTCCTTGTCCAAGACTCCAGTTCTGACCTTCTTGGGGGTGGGGGACAGGGCAGATGCTGTTCTGCCGCTCCCCACCCTGGAGCCTCAGGACATGGAGAGGGCTCGTCTTCACCGGCCTTCTCTGAGACCCAACGGTGGTTCCCCCAGTAATCTCAGTCAAGATCCCTTTCCAGAAGCCCAGACTGAGGCAGTTCCATCATTCATGATGCTCACACTCTAGGTACTCAGGCAAGCGGCACCACCATTATTCCTCTTCCTCCTCTGGTAAGGGGAGGCACCGGTACAAGTTGCATCGGTGCTATGAAGGTCTCATGTGGCAACAGCTCTGGGTGACCTGGATTAAGCTGATCCCGGCTTCACCGGCCCTTCCTTGAGTGCCACTGCTGAAGCCACAGCAGACCCCGCCCTGGCAGGAGCTGGTTTGTTCAATCCCTGTTGAGCCCCCACTGGCCTCTCCGCCGATCCTGGTGGAGCTGCCACCCAAACAGCCAATGACCAGTGCTCCGACTAAAGATGCCCGGTCGAGCAAGGGGTTGCCCCATTGGTTGTTGATCACATCAGACCACCCTCGTCAGGTGAGTGGGGACTCAGGCGGGTGACCTCTTTTCCATGATTCTTCAGAATCAGAGGGGTCCTCCCTCCCATTCCAGGATGCCATTCTCAGTCCTGCCCTGGAGCTGTGACAGCATCTGACATCTTGTCCTGTGTTGTCAGCCCAGATGGCCCACAAGTATGCAGTCTCTACCGGATCCCTGTCGGGATTCACAGAGCATCCCTTGGCTGAGGGGCTGATAGCTGACTGTTTCTCAGCACACAGGCAATGTTGGGGATGTGGACAACCCCCAACAAAGTCCAAGAAGTTGGGCCATATGGTGAAAAAGTGTATGCTGCCTCTTTGCTCGGCTTTCGGCAGATGAGTTTGGCCCTTCTGATCGCCCATTTCTTGCATGCCTTCCTGAGGTCCCTGGATGAGGTGCTCCCCCACCTCCACACTGACCTGCAAAGCACCATCAAGCAGATCCAGGACCAGGGCCACGCCATTGTGAAGCAACAGTTCCAAACGGACATGAACATTGAGGACTCTTGCACCCAGTCCATGGCCGTGGCAGTTGCCATGCACCATTGGGCTTAATTGTGCATCTCCACCTTTACAGCAGATATACAAGTTGGCAGATGTGTCCTTCTTGTGGACTGACCTGTTCGGGCCCGGGGTGGAGTGGCACCACACTAGGATTGAAAAGCCTAACGCTACCATGGACTCGGTGACTTCTGCCCAGGAATCTAAGGGTTCCAAACCCTCTAAGAAGAAGCCCTTTCAGCCTGCCTCTGCCCCTGCGGCCATATCTACCTAGTCCCAGGCTGGCTAGCAGCAGGCCTGGTGCCCACGGTCCAAGTCCATGGCCTCGGCAAGCAGGAAGCCTGGAGGTGTGGTCCCAGTGGTCCCTCAGCTGGGCCCTCCTCTGCTTCCAAGCCTGCCAGTGACAGAGTGGGGGTGCCCTCCTGATTCCCTTCCTGAACCCCCCTGGGTCCTCACATGGGGGGCCAGCTCTGCAACTTCTTTTCTGCCTGGTCCACTGTTACCATGGACAGGTGGATTCTCTAGGTGGTTGACCAAGATCCGCCTCTGTTAATCGAGGTTTACCCACCCAGTCAAGCCTGCGCCCCATGGGAGGACATGGTGTCAGTCAACGTTCGGTCGGCCCTTTGGGGGGGCATTGCCCAGTTCCTGTGCAAGAAGGTAGTGGCTCCTGTCCCAGACCCTCCACCTCAACCAGGGTTTGTTTCCAGGTACTTCCTGGTACTGAAACAGACGGGGGGCTGGTGACCCATCTTAGATCTGCGTACCTGAACAAATTCCTCAGGTCCCACACCATCTGGAGAGTAATTCTGTCTCAGATCATACCATCTCTCGAGCAGAACATGTGGTTTTGCTCTCTGGATCTCCATAATGTGTTCTTCCACATTCCGATCTGTCTGTCTCACCGGCAGTTCCTCAGCTTTTGAACAGAAGGGACCCTTTATGAATTCCAGGCCATGCCATTCGGCCTGTCCTCTGCCCCCCAGGGTCTTCACCAAATGCATAGCAGTGATGGCTGCACACCTGAGGCACTGGGGAGTCTGGGTATATCCCTACCTGGATGACTGGCTAATCATGGGTCCCTCCAGGCAGGAGGTGGAGTGGTCCAGGGACCTGGCCCTCCAGACCTGCATCTCTCTTGGTCTCATGGTCAACAAGGACCAATCGGAACTCATGCCCTTGCAGGTGATTCACTTCACTTCATCAGGGCAGAGCTCAACTGTTGCAGAGCCAGGCCTTGGCTCCTGGTAGACAGGGCAGAGGATCTTACCTCCTTTGCCTGATCATTTTGGGTTGGGCAGTTGCACCCTGCATGGGACTTCCTGTGCCTATTGGGATACATGGTGGCCTGCACCAGTGTGGTCCATTGGGCTCGCTGGAAAATGTGCTTCCTGCAGTGGGAGCTGACCAGCCAGTGGTCTCAGTGCAGGGGTGACTTCGACCAGCTGGTCACTGTGACCCAGCGGATGTGGGACGCACTCCAGTTGTGGTTAGTCCCAGAACATCTACAGGAAGGTACCCTGTTTGTTTGCCCAGAGCCGATGGTCAACCTGATGACCGATGCCTCTCTCATGGACTGAGGAGCCCACCTGGGGAAACACAGAGCCCATGGGCTCTAGACTCAGAGGAGTCCTGATCCCACATCAACCTGCTGGAGCTCAAGGCGGTTCAGCTGGCACGGACCACTTTTGCTCCTCATCTCATGGGTCAGGTGGTTCAGGTCCAGACAGACAGCACTATGACCATGTACTACCTCAACAAGCAGAGCAGCACACACTCCCTTCCACTGTGCAGGGAAGCTCTCCACATCTGGACCCTCATGCGTAGCCTGGAGGCCGATCTCCTGGTTATCCATGTGGCTGATGTCTCCAACCAGCTGGTGGATGCTCTCAGCCGGGTGGGCGATGTATCTCATGAGTGGTCTCTTCATCCCAATGTAGTGCACAGTCTATTCTCCCAGTGGTGCACCCCTCTGGTGGACCTGTTTGCATCCAGGGAGAATGCAAAGCTGAGGCTGTATTGTGCCCCCCCTCAGCAGGGAATGCTGCAGGGGGATGCCTTCTCGAGGTGCTGGACCCTGGGCCTCCACTATGCCTTCCCTCCATTTCTCTTGATCCACAAAGTGCTGTTCAAGGCACAGAGGCACAAGGCACAGGTGATCCTGGTGGCTTCATACTGGCCACGCCAATTCTGGTACCCCGATCTCCTCAGCCTCAGCAGCAATCTCCCGAGACATCTTTCTCTCTGCCCAGACCCGCTCCTGATCCATCAGGGGAAGGTACTTCACCCAGACTTTCAATCCCTGCACCTGACAGCCTGGTTCCTGAGCAGCTAGAGTTCCAGGCTTTGGGTCTCTCAGAAGATATCCTTAACATGGTAGAGGCTTCTCAGAAGGAGTCAACCAGTAAATCCTATGCCTTCAGATGGAAGAGGTTCTCCATTTTGTGCCAGGGCAAGGGGCTGGACCCTCTGTCCTGCCCAGTAGCTAGCATCCTTGACTGTCTTTGGTCCATCTCTGTCAGGCCTTAGGTCGTCAACCCTTAAGATGCACCTGGCAGCCATCTCTGCATACCGGGCGAGGGCCAGTCAGCAGTTGGTGGCACAGAAGGTGGTCTGGTGCTTTTTCCAACCTTAACCTCATTTCCCCTCTGGTGCATGAACCACCACCACCACCTTGGGATCTGTCACTGGTTTTGGCAAAGCTCATGGGCAAGCCATTCGAACCAATGCACAGGTCTGAGATGTCACACCTGTCATGGAAGACCACCTTCCTGGTGGCTATCACATCAGCCAGAAGGATCAGTGAGCTCCAGGTGCTCTCGATGGAGTCTCCTTATCTGGTCTTCCATAGGGACAAGGTTGTCCTTCATCCCAACCTGAAGTTCCTCCTGAAGGTTGTGTCAGATTTTCACCTTAACCAAGTGATTAATCTCATGGTGTATTTCACCAACCACACCTCGGAGGCTGATCATAGGTTCCATACTTTGGACCTGCGGCGAGCACTAGCCTTCTTTAAGGGAGTGCACATCTGGAATTTGAAGAGAGGTTTGCCAGCTATTTGTCATCTATGCTGAAAATGCACCTGGCAGACTGGCAGCCAAGTGGGCGATTGGCAGGTGGATTGTATCCTGCATCAACCTCTGCTATAGTTTGGTGGGTAGGGAGCCTCCCGTAGGTCTAAGGGCTCATTCCACCCATCAAACTGCTGCCTCGTGGCTGCTTCCAGGGACGTCCCCATCCAGGAAATCTGTCGGGCTGCTTCCTGGAATTCAGCACACACCTTCATTTACCACTACCACATTGACCTTGAGTCATGCCGGGATGCTGGGTTTGGGCCTCAGTTTTCCAGTCTTTATTTCCCAAGTAGGGGTGTGCTCCTTGCCTCCCTCCTCCCAGAGAACTGCTAGGAGTCTGCCAAGAAGTGTGGATAGAACATCATATCCATGTCCCTAGAAAAACAGGTTACTCACCTGTAACAGTTGATCTTTCATGAGGATAATCTCTTGCAGCAGATAATATACTTGGGACCTCACCAGAGGGTGCTCTTCTGCACGACAGGTTTCTTCTAGCAGTCTTTGCCTAGGGGCCTCCCACACATGACATCATCATCCTGCACCTATATAAGTGTGGGCAGCCCTGGGCATCCTCAGTTCATTTTTCCACTGTCTTCAGCTTGCATGTAGCAGCTTAGTGCTTGTGAAGCAGTCATCAATGAGAACTTGAGCTGGGATGGTTTTTTCTCCATTCCCTATCTTCATCGATGAACGTCCAAAGAATCTATAAGCAAATCATCACTTTTTCGGTCATGCCATTGTGGTAGGAAACTCTACTGCTACGACAACCATACCGTTTGTGTTAGGTATCTGGGTCATGCATGACACCGTCTCCTGCAGACATTGCCAGGAAGTCAGGCAACACGTTGATGACGATTGCAAGAAACAGAATCTCACCTGATGGAGTGGAAATTAGCTTTATTAGAAAGGGCCTGATCCCAAGGAGATCTCAACTACAGCTTCACACAAGAAGCACAAGAGGTCTAAGGAAAAACCATCCTCATCCTCTTTGGGCAGATATTCGTCGATGGCCACCACTACCGGTGCTCCACCATCAACGATGCCTTCCAGAACTGCTACCTCATCGATGGGAGTTTATACGCTCTCATCAATGGTGCTTTCGGGTGCCCTTTCAGCAATTTTTACAGAACCTTATGTCACTTCTGGTGACTCCACGTTGACAGTTGTCAGCTTGCCATTGACGACAACTGCTTTTAAGCATTCTACTACCTCTCCCTTCACTGCCCCATCGATGGCAGGTCAGGCATTCACAGGGAGGAATATGGGATTTTCCATGGCCATAGCCCCTCCTCCATCACAGCCACTCTCTCACAGGGGCCAACCAGACAGGGACCAAGACCCTGGTATTTATCACCCAAGGACCATATCTGTTTATATATCATGCCCAATTACCGCCACTATTCCTCTAGTTTCCCAGAGGCAACCTGCTCCACCCTCCACTACTACTTCAGTTGACATAGCCGCTGTGCTATAAATGGTCTTGGAAGTAAAGAGAGGATCTCAACCAGCCACCCCGAGAGAGATGGGTTGCCCTTCCCATTCTCCCACTCCTCCACCCAGACATTTCCAGGATGATAGGGATCCTTCTCCTGCTAGGTTGCCCCAATCCTATGAGGAGGAATATTTTTCAGAAGAGGCAGAATTTCCTAAAGGTTTTCCAAGATATCTTGAGGATTTTGAGCCCTGGAACCTAGACTCATGTCCTCCATCCTCTATCTCTACTCTCTCCTCTTTACATGAGGATGTTTCCTGACAGGCAGCTGCTTCTCCTCCTGATGACCCATCTTTCCATGAGATGATGGTCTAAATTCAAAAGATCATGGGGTTTTCAACTACGGAGCATGACAAACAAAGAAAGAATATGTCAGACTACCTTGAACTCCCCGAGGATCCTGTTGTAGTGGTACCCCTACTTATGCAAACTTATCAAAATGTGGTGCTGGCTGCATGAACTCGGCCCTCAGTGGTTCTGGCGATTCCTAGACAGGCAGATCGTCTATCTCAGGCTCCTCTCGACCATCCTTTCCTTTCTACTATCCCTGAAGCTGATTCAGTTGTAATTACTGCTGCTCATGATCGCACCAAACATCCAAAGCACATGAGCTCCCTACCTCCTGATAAGGGATCTTGCCGTATTGATTACCTTGGGAAGAAGGTATTCCAGGTGGGTACCATGAACCTCAGAATCTTGAACTATATGGGACACATGGTTAAATACCAACATGCCCTCTGCTATCGAACTAGTCAATAAACTCCCTCCTTTCCAGGAAAAGGACAAATTATTGACAACAGTTTCAATTGGCAACTCCATCTCTTGACATCTGCCCCGTTCGGGGTATGATGCGGTGGATATCTGTGCCCGAATCTCAGCCACAGGTGTTACCCTTAGATGGCATGCCTGGTTACACATGTCACATTTCACACCAGATGTGCAGCATAAAGTGGTACATGCTCCCTTTAATGGGTCCAAACTTTTTGGTCCCGGCACTCAGATACTCCTGGATGATCTTCAGGCTTCAGGTCAAACTTTACGTACAATGCATGGCATGTATCATTCCACACAGCCATCATACCAGTACTGCTCACAATCCTCCTTTCAGTCGAAAAGAGGTGGCAAACCCAGAGGTTCCTATAGAGGTGGCTTCCGTGGGCATTCCCAGCCAACTTCCAGGACAGCCACTCCTAACTCTAAGGGCGCCTGATCCCACCCCTTGGGGAGGGCCGGACAGCCCACTTCCCAGTGTCCAGTTAAGGCATTGCCCAGGTTTCCTTGACCTGGTCTCAGAAGCAGTGGGCGGTCACGTTGCCCTCCATTTAGAAGCCTGGCAAGCAATAACATCAGATGAGTGGGTGCTTCAGATTATCCGGATGGGGCATACGCTGGAACTCATCTCCTTGCCTCTCCCTCACCCTCCCCACTCTGTCTCTTACCCACCCGACCATACAGTATCCCCATCCTTCAAGAGGAGCTCCAGGCACTTCTTCACAAGAATGCTGTCTATTCTGTTCCTCCTTTGGAGTATCATCAGGAATTCTACTCCCATTTTTTTCTGGTACCCAAACAAACGGAATCTCAGATCTATACTAGACCTCAGACACCTGAACCTACATATACAATACAAGAGGTTCTGAATGGTCACTTTAACATCCATCATGCCAATGTTAAAACAGGGGGATTGGCTATGCACATTTAACATGAAAGACACCTACTTGCATATCCCCATCCACCCTGCCCGCCACCAGTTCCTTCATTTCTACCTGCTAGGACATCACTACCAATTTTGGGCCCTCCCATTCAGCCTGTCATCCACTCCGAAGGTCTTTACCAAATGCCTAGCGGTGGTGGTGGCAGCCGTATGACGGGACGAACATTTCATCTTCCCTTACTTAGACGATTGGCTCATAAAAGCAGACTCCAAGACTTCTCTGCTTCTGTCCCTTAAGGTAACCCTTACCTTGTTCCAATCCCTGGGAATCATAGTCAACTGGCCCAAATCCAACCCAAGTCCTGCTCAACAGCTCCAGTCATCGGAACCGTTCTGGACACAACCTCCACCAGGGCTTACCTCCCTGCCAACAGGCAAGACAGACTTCTGTCTCTGGCTTCCCAGATACAAAAGGAACAGTGCATCACAGCCAGACACCTGTTATGCCTTTCAGGACATATCGCTGCAGCCATCCCTACAGTGGCATTTGCCCATCTACACATGAGACCAATCCAGTGAACTCTTCAGAGTCAGTGGAGGCAAAAAATGGGGGATTTCAAAGACAGAATCTGAGTAACTCCGGCTTTACGCTCTGTCCTTGACTGGTAAACCCATCGTGCCAACCTATCTCAGGGCATGCCCTTCCAATCCCCTCCTCCCTAGTAGATGTTGATCATGGATGCTTCCTCCGATACCTGGGGGGTGCACCTGGGTCCCTACAGGACGCAAGGCAGGTGGACCCAGTACTCAATCCCTCCCCATATAAATCTATTGGAAATGAGAGCAGTCCACCTCGCTCTTCATGCTTTTCGACCCCACCTCGCTCCGGAGCCTCTCCTGATCCAATGAGAAAACACCTTGGTGGTGTATTACCTGAATAAACAAGGAGATACCAAATCCCATGCTCTGTGCAGGGAGGTGATGGTGGTTTGGCAAGAAGCCAGACATCAGCATCTAATGTTGACTGACGTCCATCTACCGGGATGCCACAATACTTTGGCCGACATTCTCAGTCGCCAGTCCTCCCCTCATGAGTGGACACTTCATCACGAAGTTCTATAGACAGTCTTTCTGTTGTGGGGGACCCTGCACCTCGACTTCTTTGCCATCCCCACCACTCACCATCTCCCAAGATACTATTTCATTATCCTGAACAGAAAGGGACTGTCTGTCAATGCTCTGTCCAAACTGTGGACAGGGCTCTTCTTATATGCTTCTCTGTCTCACTCCTGCAACAAACTCTGCTGAAGTTACAGCTGGAACCCACCACCATGATTCCTATAGCTCCTTTTCGGCCTCAGCGGGTGTGGTTCCCCCTACTTCAGCAGTTATCAGTGGCAGACCCAATGCCATTACCTGTCAGACCAGACCTGTTGACACAGGATCGGGGAGCCATCCTTCACCCCAACCTGAAGTCCTTACACCAAAACACTTGGCTCTTGAGGAAGCTTTCACAGCTCACCTTCAAGTCTCCTCTCCAGTGGCCAACATTCTTTTGGCCTCCCGCAAACCATGTACCATGCAAACCTATAATGCCAAATGGAAACGCTTCTCCTTATGGGCCGCTTCCCAGTCTTTGGACCCTTATTCATGTCCATTGACTAAGGTGTTTGACTACTTGACTTCGCTCACCTCGACGGGCTTGAGCTACTCCTCTATTAAAGTCCATCTGGCCTCTATCTTGGCCCTTCATGAACCTTTGGAAGGGAGACTGCTTTATCACCATCCTGCACCTATATAAGTGTGGGTGGCTCCAAGCATCCTCAGTTCCCCTCTGGATTCAGCTCGCTAGGTGAGTACTCCAAATTGTAGTGCTTCATGAGGTACCACCTTGCCAAGCTGTTTCCAAGAGATATGTTACACCTCAAACCTCCTATTAGACAGCCTGCCCCTCCATGGGACTTGAATTTCCTGTTTCAAAAACTAACCCTTAAACCCTTTGAGCCTACGGCTACTTGCGACCTCTGCTTCCTAGCCTGGAAGACCTTATTCTTAGTAGCTGTCTCCTCAGCTCGACGTATCTCCGAACTTCATGTCCTAATGTGTAGGGAACCTTACTTAGTCTTCCATAAAGACAGAGTGCCCCTCTATACCAGTCCCTCCTTTTTACCCAAGGTGGTCTCAGAGCAAACCTTAAATCAGCCTAGAGAACTGGCAGTCTACTTCCCTGAGTATTCGAATTTGGGAGAATTCCTCCTACACAATTTAGATGTTCATCGCATTCTCAGAAATTATATAAATCATACCAAATCTTTCAGGAAGACTCCTCAGCGTTTTGTTTCCTTTGCCCTGGGAAGGCTTCCCAGTCACTAAGCAGACCTCCTCCAACTGGTTGGCACATTGCATAACCTTCTGTTATAAGAAATATAACAAACCATTACCAGGACCTTTTCAAGCCCACTCTACCCAAGCCATGGCCACTACCGCAGCCTGCTTCAAAGGGGCATCCATCGCGGACATCTGCAATGTAACCACATGGTCCACAATACATACCCTCATGAAGCACTACAATTTAGAGTACTCGCCTAGCGAGCTGAATCTGGAGGGGAACTGAGGATACTTGGAGCCACCCACACTTATATAGGTGCAGGATGGTGATGTCATGTGTGTGGGCTGCTCCTAGATAAAGACTGCTAGAAGAAAGCTGCCATGCAGAAGAGCACCCTCTGGTGAGGTCCCAAGTGTATTACCTGCTGCAAGAGATAGCTCTCGTAGATCTACCATTACGGTGAGTACACAACTATACTTTCTAGGAGTGGTAAATGGTGTTCATCCACATGGACCCCCCTGACCTCCCCTTGAAGTGGCATACAATACTGCTTCCAGTGGGCATAAACTAGCATCACAGGGCAGTGCTAGGGGAGTTACCACCCAAGTGGGTGGGAGGAGCTAGCTTGAAGACTGTCTGGAAAATCTGAAAGGGAAAGGACACTGCCAAGAAGTGTGGATAGAAACATGGAAACATAGACTTTGATGGCCGATAAGGACTGCTTAGCCCACCCAAACTGCCCATTTCCCTACCTATCAGATAAGCTGTTGTTCCTAGTTCCCCCTACCTCCCACTAGAATTGCCGTATGTCTGTCCCATGCATTCTTAACTTCCCCCACTGTTTTTGAACCCACAACCTCCTCGGGAAGGCTGTTTCATGCGTCCACCACCCTCTCCATGAAAACATACTTCTTCACATTGCCCCTGAGTCATCCCCCCTCTTTCTTCAGATTGTGCCCCCTTGTTCTTGCACATCTCTTTTTCTGAAAGATGCTACCCTCTTGGACTTTTTTAATTCCCTTGAGATACTTGAAAGTTTCTATCATGTCCCCCCTCTCCCTCCTTTCCTGGAAGGTGTACATATTAAGCTCTTTTAGTCTCTCCTCGTATGGCTTCTGGTGCGGACCCTGCACCATTTTAGTTGCCCTCCTCTGGATTGCCTCAATCCTGTTTATATCCTTGCAGAGATGGGTCTCCAGAACTGCATACAGTACTCCAGATGGGGTCTCACCAACTGTCTGTACAGAGGGATAACAACTTCCTGTTTTCTACTGGTGGTGCCTCTCCTTATGCATCCCAGTATCCCCCAGCCCTCCTTACTGCTTTCTCACATTGTTTGCCTACCTTTAGGTCATCTGATATGACTCCCCCTGGCCCATTTCCATTTCTGTTGTCATTAATACCTTCCCCACATTGTGCACTCTTCCCTTGGTTTTGTTTCCCAGGTGCATTACTTTGCACTTCTTTGCATTGAATCTAAGCTGCCATACTTTTGACCATTCCTCCAACCTTGCCAAGTCCCTACTCATCCTTTTCACCCCCCTTGTGTATCAACCCTGTTCTGTCATCTGCAAAGATACATACTTCTCCTTCCAGCCCCTCCACAATGTCACCTATAAAGACATTAAAGAGCACCGGTCCCAGTACTGAACCCTGTGGCACCCCACTAGTAACCCATCTTTCTTCAAAGTGGACTCCGTTTACTATTACCCTCTGCATCCTGTTGTTCAGCTAATATTTTACCCAGGTTACCACCCTGGGACTCGCTCCCAGGCTGGCTAACTTGTTTATTAATCTTTTGTTTGGGACTATGTCAGATGCCTTGCTAAAGTCTAGGTAGTCCATGTCCACAGCCTCTCCCTTGTCTACTACTTTGGTCACCCAGTCAAAGAAATCTATTAGATTCATCTGACATGACCTTCCCACTGTGAATCCATGCTGCTTTGGGTTCAGTGCCCTGCTGTCCTCTAGGTAATCAACATTTTTTTTCTTTTAGAAGTGGGTCCATCATTTTCCCTACCACTGAGATCAAACCAATAGGTCTGTAGTTTCCTGCCTCTCTCACACTTTTGTGAAGGGGAATCACATTTGCCCTCCTCCAGTCTTCAGGAACCACACCCTCCTCTCATGATTTGTTAAAAAGGGTAGTCAGTGGTGGTACTAGTTCTCCCCTTAGTTCTTTTAGAATTCTGAATGAACATCATATACCACTCCTAGAAACATCTGTTACAGGTGAGTAACTTGTTTTTTGTTACACATGTCAGGCATTTTGTGAGAAACAGGAAATGCAACTTACAGCATCAGGATGCAGAGTTTAAAATGTCAGGAAAATACATCTTAAAAAAAAAGAAAATCTTTTTTTTTTTTTTTTTAGAGAGATAGATTGAGATTTAAATCGAGAAAGAGACTCAGAGAAGGAAGAGAAGAGAAAAGTCATTGATCACATAGGGTCAGTGGCCACATACAATGTGTAGGGCATACGGGCAGACTAGATGGGTCTAGTGGTCCTTATCTGCTGATAATTTCTATGTTTCTATGATTTTTGTTTGTGCTGCTTTTAGGAAGAGCTATCCTGTACAATTTTATATTTCCATTTTATTGTCATTGATAATAAAATGCTGCTTGTGAATTTTATAATGTCTCCTGGTCTGCCTATGCTTCTTGATCTATGCCTGTATGGTAGTTGATATTAGAAGTGGGATTTATGCAGTGCATACTGTATGCCAGGAGTTTTGTGCAGGGATACTAGACCTGGTACCAGGGAAGCATTAAAGAAAGGTATGGATTTTGCAACAGGAAGCCCAGGAGTGCTTATCAGAAGATTAGTAGGCAAATTAGATGCAGAAACAAAAGTCAAAACTGAGACTGTACAGCCAGTACCAGTGATGAAAGAAGAACAGTCAGGGACAGAACCTGGAAGCATGTCTGCCTCCTTCAAATGATGGGCTAAACAACTGACTGAAATACAGAGAAAAGAAGAGATGCAGTGACAAGCAATGATGGCTGGATGCCTTGCAAGCTATCAAAGCTGGAGGATCTGGTACAGGTCCAGCAGATCAACAAAACACAAACAACTTAAAAGACATTAAAGTTACAAAGCTGTGTCCCTTGGATGATGCCAAAGCATACATGGCAACTTTTGAAAGGGTCACTGGGGCCAGCCTATACCAAAAACATCAATGGGCAGTCAGGTTGGTACCTTATCTGACGGTTTAAGCCCAACTTCCTGTAGTAATATGGACACTGCACCATCAGAAAACTATGACATTGTGAAAAGAGAAATCCTTATAAGCTTTGACATCTCAGGAGAGTCCTACAGGCAGAGATTCCAGCCCCTGAAGTACAATTCAGTCAACAATCCTCAAGAGGCCTACACCCGACTCAGAGAACTCCTCATTAAATGGTTCCACCCAGAAAGCAACACATTCCCACAGAGCATCAACAAATTTGCAACAGAGTAATTCATCAGCATTCTTTCTACAGATGAGCAGCTTTGGGTAAAAGAACAGCAACTAGAAAGTGGGGAAAGGACAGTTTCTTTGGCTGAGGGCTGTTAGATGGTCAGATGGACATCACAGCAGTGAAGTAACAGCTAAGAAAAGTCAAGACCCTCCTTTTCCTGGTTTGGCTTCAGAGCAGGTAAGAATTCTGATGGAGGTAACAAATCTGCACCAAAGTACTTTATTTGCTGTAACTATTATAAGCCAGGCCATATTGTGGGATACTGCCATAAAAATAAGGAGGGTAACACTGGAGCAAATGTGGCCTTGCAAATTGGAGCAAGTATTTAACAAATGTCAAGGTGCTAGATAAGACTGTAAAGGGTCTTATATATTTGGGAAGCAGACCCTGGTACATGTTGAAGTTCTGGGAAAAGACTGTGCAAAAGGAGCAGGTACAGTACTGGGTCATCTGCATCCATGGTGACACTGGACACTATCCCAATACCTAAGTGATTTTGAACATTAATGGGGTGTCACACCAAATGAAAATGAAGGTTGTTCCAAAGTTACCTGTACCTGTGATTATTAGAAATCGCTTTCCATGATTTTCTAACTTAATCACAGAGAGAGTAAACCCTGCTGTTTGAGCAGCTGTGATAACAAGAACACAGTCAAACCAATCTTAGATGTTGGGGACTCTTTTTCTTTTGGTGATTTTGATTGGACTTGCTTGAGCCCACCCAGCTCCAAGATCCATAAATCTAGGAGAGGGGGAGAGGGAGAGGGATATGAACCAAAAACAGGGTGAACCAATGTTTAGAAAATTTATTGAGCTACGGTACAGAGCTTGTGTCAATCCTCAGACACAGGAACAGACAGAACAATTGGTCATGCCAAAGAGGCATAGAACTGAGTTGTTAGCATATGGTAGTCCTATGGCTTGTTACTGGAGGAGGGACCACACCCCCACCAGATTGTTTATACAGATTTTACTAGCCTGGGATTTATGTGGATGTTGCTACCTATTGCAGTTCTTGTGCTGAGTGTCAGAAAGTCATCCCAGTGACTGAAAAAGACAAGGTGCCTCTGGAGCCCATACCCTTGATAGATGTGCCTTTTGAGATAATTGCAATGAATGTGGTTGGCTCCTTAGACAAAAATAAAAAAAAGGTAATTGATTTATTCTTGTAGTATGTGACTATACTGCTAGATACCCAGAGGCAATTCCAAAGCTTACTGTCACAGCCTTAAAAGTGGCACCAGTTTGCCAGAATTTCAGCAGGATGGGCACACCTAAAGAGTTTATTACTGATCAGGGTAGTAATTTTCGTGCTGCATTGTGAAGTACCTGTACCAGCTACTAGGTATCACTGTGATAAGAACCTCCCCTTACCACCCTCAGGCAGACAGTCTTGCTGAGCATTTTAATCAAACCCTAAAATGCATGTTAACAACATTTTTGAAAAGTGAAAGGAAATGCAGGAACCAATACATACCTTACCTGCTTTTTTCTTACAGAAAAGTGCCACAAGCATCAATAGATGTTTCACCCTTTAAAATGTTGTATGGTAGACAACCTAGAGAGCCACTAAATATAATAAAAGAAAGAAGATAATGGGAAGATAATCCTGCTCAGAAATAATATATTACATCTTATATGAATGTACTGATAAGGAAATTGGCAAAATATGTTGAAATTTCCCACAGTAATTGGGAAGAAGCCCCAAAACAGCAGAAGGTGTATTGCTACCACAGGGTAAAAGGAAACGTTTTTAAGACATGTGAAAATGTCTTGTGACTGTTACCCACTACAGAAAACAAATTGTTAATGAAGTGGCAAATAAAGTGGTTAGACTTATAGGTACAGTTAACTATGAGACTTAGAGCCCTGATAGGAAAAATCCTACCAAGATATATCATGCTAACCTCTTGAAGAAGTGGGTTGAGAAAACACTAAGAAGTGCAAAGTAATGCACCTGGGAAACAAAAACCCAGGGGAAGAGTATACAATGGGAGGTGAGATACTGACAACAACGAAAATGGAAAGGGACCTGGGGGTAGTCATATCAGATGACCTAAAGGTGGGCCAGTAATGTGAGAAGACAGTAAGGAGCTTGTGTTTCAAAGTCAACATCAGTACAGCAATTTCTTAGAACTCATAGCATTTGGCTATATGGTATGGAATTTTTTAGTCTCAAAGGATGTGCACTGTTGTGTCTCAAAACTGCATTGGTCGCAGTGCTTGTCCTGAAACATTTTGTGCTTACTTTATATTTATTTATTTAGTTTTTGTTGACCAAATAAGTGCACTAGACAAATTCTGCCTATTTTCAGGCACAACCTGGGGGAGGGGGATACAGATGAATGCCAACTGACCTTGAACCAGATTAAGCTATTGGTGGTATTTTTAGTGAATGGGGGGAAATTTGGCCAGGGCACAGGGGAAATTCCCCTACTCTTTTTGAGAAGTGTTATGGGATCTTTAACATCCTGCTGAACTACCAACAGAACAGGCAGATGGGACCTGGGTTTAACATGTCATCCAAAAGGCGGCACCTCAGGAGTGCAGTACCCCTCTCATGCTGCACTACAGTGTCAGTATTGGGATTTAACCCAAGTGCCTGGTGTGGGGTTAGAGCCCACAGCCTTTTGATCTCCTGGCCTCAGAGACGAGTGTGCTACCTGCTGAGCCACTGACACTGACACTTTTCTCAGGACAGAGTCACCCATAAGATTTAGATCTAAAAAATTGATATCCTTGCTGTCCATTGTGTAAGTAAATTTCAAATTGAGATCATTTGTGTTAAGCCATTTGATGAACTCAGTAGCCAGTTCCTTGCTTCCATCCCATACACACAGGCAGTCATCGATATAATGATGCCATCTTATATTTTCGTGATAGGGATTTGTAGTGGGATTATGTATATTCTTCAACTCCCAATATCCTAAAAACAAAATGGCACAAGAGGTGGTCATCACAGCACCCATGCTGTACCACAGGCCTGCAGGTAAAACGTGTCTTCAAATTCAAACACAGTATGAGTCAAAACGAAAACAAGCACTTTCATTAAAAAGTCTATAGGGTGATAGTACTTATGTCGCTATTTTCCAGAAAAAAACTACATGCTGTGATGCCATCATCATGCCTGATTGAAGTATATAAGGCTCCAACATCAATGGCAAGCCAAATAGAACTTTGTTTCCACTCAAAATCCAAACACTTATTTATAGTATATCCTGTGACTCTGAGATAGGAAGGAAGTTGGCTTACTGGTCTCTTCAGAAAATACTCAATAAAATTTCCCAGGTTTTCTGTTAGGGACCCTATACCCAATATAATAGGTTTCCATATTTTTATGTACTTTTGGTAGGGGCATAGATGGTAGACATAATGGGATATTCATTGTAAATATATTTATACTCATCATTTGTGATGTAACCATTGTACACCGCTTGTTGTAGTAACTGTGCTCTTTCTTGTACTTTAAAGTGGGATTACCTGGTAGTTTAATATAGTTATTACTTACATTTAACAGTTTATAGACCCTGTCTTGGTATTCTGCCTTATTCATCACTACAGCATTACCCTCCTTTGTCAGCCAGCTTGATGATTATCTCTTTATGCTCTGAAAGTTCTTTCAGAGCAACTCTAATGCAGAGCATCATTGGCTGCATATGCCGCCCATGATGCTCTGCATTATGAGGGCATGTGTGATTTTGTATTTCTTTGAAACTTGGCTTCCCGGGCCAATGCCCTTTGGGGTAACCATTGCCTCAGTGCTTGCACACAGAGGTTCTTTGTCTTTTAACTTGTTTTTTTGTTTTAATTGGGTTCACCACAAAATAACCCAGATAGACCATCTTAGAGTAGCAGGTTCATTCCATTGTGGTGTCAAACAGATGATGCATACTGATGAGTCCTGGTAGGATGAAACACGTGTCTATGACTTTTGTTGGCACCCTTTCCAAACTGTGTGAGAGGCCTTTCCGCACCATGCAATTCTGCTTAAAGTTGAACCAGCATAATATTCTGTGGTGATTTGCATATGCAGACCATGATGCTCTGCATTATGGGGGCATGTGTGATTTTGTATTTCTTTCTAAGGAGATAATGTATTTTGTTACTTCTTCTGACAGATAAGGGTCTGTAACTATTGTAAAACTGCCTTTTCATACGCTACAAATAGAGTTATTTTGAACGTTGGGATGAAGAAATGTTTCTTCACAACCTTCCTGAACTACCCCCCCCCTAGCATTTTTATCCATGTCCTCTAGTACTGAAGCTAATCTTTGTTTGGAAAAGGCACCTGTCCAGAACCCTGGAGAGAAGAAAATTTGGGGAAGACCTCATGTAGTGAACTGAGTGCTGACCACGAGGATCGCCTATCTCAGCTGCACCATCAGCATCACCTCAAGCAAGTGGACTGGTGAGACAGTGCTGTGGTTCAAATGGGGTGGGGTGAATGGAGATACCCGGTAAGGAAAGGCAGGAGACAATCTATAAGTTTGATGCCCAATGGGCTTTATTCATACCACAGGAAAAGGTAGACACGGTCACAAGGGAAGAGGGAAAGCAAACCAAACATGAACAGTGAATAACGTTCTCTACTGTCACTAAGAGGTGCACCTCGGCCTAAGGCCACTACCTATTATGCTCTATACTAGGCTTTCTCTAAACAATCTAATGGAAAAATTCAAAACATCTATTACTCTATAATGATGTGAGACAATCACTGCAGTGAACAATGGATACCAGTGCAGACCTCAAAGGGCCAGGTGGCGTAGCCACCTCTAAGAGTTCATGGTGTTAAAGGAAGTCCAAACGTTTCCTGCTGTCTTCGTGCGCACAGCTGAAGAATGGAGTAGCAATGGGGTAAAAGGGAGAATGGGGTTCCTACTTGGTAGCAAGCTACACCAGTGTGAAAACCTAGGAGAGGTTGGAGGGGATGTGAGAGATTTTTAAACAGACCCAGATTCTTCAGCCAACCCACTCTCTAAGATTGCCAGAATACTTTAGCACAAGATGTTGAATTCTTCCCTGGTACAAACCCTTGACCAGAGCTGCCAAGGATGGTGGAACAAAGACTTGGCATTGAATCCATTTGGAAGGATTGCCAAGGGTGAAGATCTGCAGTCATTTTCCCAGCACAAACCCTCGACCAGGGCTGCCAAGGACGAAGAAGTGAAGACTGGCTGAAGTTCCCTGGCTCAAACCCTTGAACAGGGCTGCCAAGGATGAAGGAACAAGTACTTGGCATCGAATCCACTTGCAAGGATTGCCAAGGATGAAGGTATGTTGAAGCTTCTTTGGTGAAAGATTCACAGGAGGACCACCAAGATCAAGCTAAATCCCAGAGGACAACAGAGTACAAATGAGGCAAGACAAGCAGGAGGAGTAGGAGACAAGATGAAGATCAGAGCCCTGTAGTGTCCAGAACCAGAAAACAACAAACAGACACACTGGCCACATCAGACTCGACTATCAGAGAACGACTGGGAGTGATGGATGAGGCTTCTTCCAGGACATTCCACTTCCAGGCTGACCAAACCACAAGGAAACCAGGAACCGGTGGTCACGAGTCGCACAGGGTAGTGTTGGTTTCGACCAATGGCAGACGACAGGGAAGGGGTTGCTGTGAAGTTCTTCGATGGCTGAAGACTGCTTCGGTGAAGAATCAGCTGGAACAACCCTGCCAGGGATGTTGTGGCAGAAGATTGAGTCCATACACATTCAGTTGTCACTAAGAACACTGGTAATCACACTTTGCACTGCATCAAGGTGTTTCGCTGATGCTAGGGCAGTTCACTAGGGGTAGGAGCAAATTGCTGGAATCCTGGGGTAATTGTTCTTTACTGGGGCAGTTTGCCTGGAGCAGGGGCAAATTGCTGGAATCTGGGGCAATTGTTCGTTGCAGGGTCAGTTTATCTGGAGTAGGGGCAAATTGCTGGAATTTGGGGCAATTGTTCATTGCAGGGGCAATTTGCCTGGAGCAGGGGCAGATTGCTGGAATCCAGGAACAGTTGTTCATTTTTGGGACAATTGTTCATTGCAGGGGCAATTTGCCTGGAGCAGGGGCATATTGCTGGAATCCGGGGCAATTGTTCATTGCAGGGGTAAATAACCACAATCCTAGTATAATACAGTCTTGGTACTTGGCAATCAACACAACATTTCAGATACTAGTCAATACACAGTTTCATCAGCTGACATTCATTAGATGGCAGTTGTGTGCTTAATCATCCCTTCTTGCTGACCATCCACTTTGTGGGTCCCTTTGGCACATGGATCTGGCTACTCCTGCCACTTCTGTGGGGCTTTACCCTTTAAGGCCACCTGACTTATGCTGTTGAGTCCTCTCTGTCTCTCTCTGTGGGCCTTGCTACCCCCCTTCCAACTGTGGCCTTACCCCTTTCCTTTTCTGCCTCTTCAATTTCCTTTTCAACCCTGGAGTTATCTTGTTTCCCTTTTTGTCTCTGGGCACCTTTTCCCTATGGGCCTGGCTTCTCTAGGTCCCTCTTAGCTGTGGGCCACTTCTGCTAGGCCCCTTCCAATTCGTAGGGTCTTTGCCACCCTTACCCCTACGTGTGCCTACCAACTGGACCCCTTTCATTCTGTAGGCCCTTTGCTGCCCTTTTGAATTCTTTGGGCTGGTCAGTGCCCCTTTAATTCTCTAGGCCGGACCAGGCCTTTCTGTCAGTCCATTCCCCTGGCCCGTCTCAGCACCACCCGTGCATGAATATTCATTCTCCTCCCCACTAGGCCTGTAGACAGGCCATTCCCTGTGGGCATGGCTTGCCTGAACAATTATTCAAATGCGGGGCCCTAACCCACCCCTCTCGGCTCTTGGCCATCTCCCTGAAGTGCCTAAAGCGCTTGGAAACAATTTTTTTTTTTTATTTAAAATAACATCAGGCAGTCTGCACCTAGCTGGTGGTACGGCCGCCGACTCACTGCCCCAGTCGGGGTTGTAGCTGATGCTAGGAGGAGGAAGGTTCTCACTGGCAGAGGGAGGGACTGCCAAGAGGAGATCAGGCAGTGCGACGGATGGCAGGGAGCCTCGGGAGGGCTGATGGCTTCTTCATCAATAAGATGCAGCTCTTCTCTGCCACCACCGAGGGACCAAATACTTATGACAGTAAAAAAATAAACGGGGCATTTACAGCCCACACCTGAGCGTTGGGAAACTGGAGGAGTTTTGTCTTATTTTTGTTCCGTGGGGTGACCGCTGGACTTGACCCCAGGATAATCAAGGTGCACATCCAAGCAGCAGTCTTCTGTCTTCACTGGCTGGAGGATAGGCACCATCACAGAGTTGACAGGACTAGCTTCAACACCACAGGTAAGCCCAGGGTCACTGTTGCACTCTTTTGGTCCTATCACCTCCATAGCCCAGCATGAACAACCATGGGAAAAACAGCTCTCCCTTTTTAAAAGGTGCTCATGGTTCTAGATCTAGAACCCCGAGCCCACGCCTAGGACCAATGGCACAAATTTGAAGTGGGCATCATGTGCCAGCCAGGGACAGCGGTCCCAGCACATGGGTACCCACTCTCGTGCAGCCTGCCGAAGGGGAGGGGGGATAGAATGGAGCAGAGCAGGCAGCAGAGAGAAAACTTTTTTTCTTTACTTCTTGGCCCTGCCTGGCCATAGTGTGGGGATGAAAAACACACACATTAGCCCTTTTTTCTGCCCTCTTTAAGCTCACACTGTCAACATGGTGCCCCAGGGCACATTTTCCCACAGTAACCCCATTTCTGTAGTGCCCCCATACTTTTGGGCATTACACTCATTATTATATTCAAAGCTGTATAAAATACAGATTTACTGGAAACATGATATTTAAAAGTCAAAAAGAATACACACAGTACTTGAAGTCATAATAGCCTCCAGTTAGAAGGGTACCAAATACTGAAAGGAAAATACTTTTTACACAGTGGGGTTGTAAAATTATGGAATGAGTTAACAGCTAGACTATTGTCAATTGCTGTTCATTAACTGCATTCAGAAATATTTAGATATACATATGACAAATAAGGAAATGAATGGATATGACTGAGTGCTGAGTAGCCATGGGTGGACACGATAAACCACTAGGTTGTCTTCTGTCTGTACTGACCTATGATCCTATGAACCCCTTTGATGTGCTTATAGAGCTCGACCATGTTACCTCTTGCTCTGCTCTCCTCCAGGGTGTACATGTCGAGATCCCTCAGTCTTTTTTCATTGGGTTTACCTTACAACCCCTGCACCATTTTGGTAGCCATCCTCTGGACTGCCTCCACCATATGTCTTTTGTGAGGTGCTGTCTCCAGTATTGAAAATAGTACTGTAGGTGAGTATACCAAAGAGCAATACAGCAACAGCACCACCTCTTTCTCCTACTGATAATACCCTGCCAGGCACCTCAGCATACCACTATCCCTGCCTACAGCCTTGTCGCACTGTGCTGCCACCTTGAGGTCTTCTGCTATAACAACTCCAAAGTCCCTTTCCTGTCTAGTGACTGCCAATACCCCCCCACCCATTCTGTACTCCGCAATGTGTTTCATTTGCCCTAGGTGCATAACTTTGCACTTCTTGACATTGAACCCCAACTGCCATGTCCTTGACCACGCCTCCAGTTTCCCTAGATTCCTGTGTGCTTTCTCCACCCCTCCTGAATATCAAACCTATTGCAGATTTTGATGTCATCAGCAAAAGGGCATAGAAACATTGAATGTGATGGCAGATAAGGACCACTTGGCCCACCTAGTCTGCCCATTTCCCTACCTAACAGATAAGCTGCAGATCCTAGTTAACCAACAGCCTACTTCCTCCTACCCCCCACTAGAATTGCCTTATGTCTGTCCCATGCATTCTTGAATTCCCCCCACTGTTTTTGACTCTAACGACCTCCTCAGGAAGGCTGTTCCGTGCACCTACAACCCTCTCTGTGAAGAAATACTTCTTTACATTACCTCTGAGCCATCCCCCTCTATCTTCAGATTGTTCTCCCTTGTTCTTGCACATCTCTTTTTCTGAAAGACGCTACCCTCTTGGACTTTGTTGATTCCCTTGAGGTATTTAAAAGTTTCTATCATGTCCCCCCTCTCCATCCTTGCCTCAAGGCTATACATCTTAAGCTCCTTTAGTCTTTCTTCATATGTCTTCTGGTGCAGACCCTGCAACATTTTGGTTGCCCTCCTCTGGACAGCCTCCACCCTGTCTGTCTTTGCAGAGATGGGGTCTCCAGAACTGTACACAGTACTCCAGATGTGGTCTTACCAACTGTCTGTACAGAGGGCCAACACCTTCCTGTTTTCTACTGGTGATGCCTCTCCCTATCCATCCCAGTATCCCCCCAGCCCTCCTTACTGTCTTCTCACATTGCTGGCCCACCTTTACGTCATCTGATATGACTACCTCCAGGTCCCTTTCCATTTTTGTTGTTGTCAGTATCTCACCCCCCACTGTGTACTCTTCCCCTGGGTTTTTGTTTCCCAGGTGCATTACTTTGCACTTCTTTGCATTGAATCTAATCTGCCATACATTTGACCATTCCTTCAACCTTGCCAAGTCCCTTTTCATCTTTTCCACCCCACCTTGCATATAAACCCTGTTACAGATCTTTGTGTCATGTGCAAAGAGACATACTTTTCCTTTCAGTCCCTCTGCAATGTCACTTATAAAGACATTAAAAAGGACTGGCCCCAGTACTGAACCCTGCGGTACCCCACTAGTAACCCCCCCTTTCTTCACTGTGGACTCCATTTACTATTACCCTCTGTGTCCTGTTGTCCAGCCAGTGTTTTACCCAGGCTACCATCCTGGGACCCACTTCCAGGATGGCTAATTTGTTTATTAATCTTTTGTACGGGACTGTGTCAAATGCCTTGCTAAAATCTGTGTAGGCCATGTCCACAGCCCCTCCCTGGTCTACTACTTTGGTCACCCAGTCAAAGAAATCAATTAGATTTGTCTAACATGACCTTCCTGCTGTGAATCCATGCTGCCTTGGGTCCTGTGCCCCACTGGCCTCTAGGTACTCAACAGTTCTTTCCTTCAGAAATGATTCCATCATTTTCCCTACCACTGAGGTCAAACTGACAGGTCCGTAGTTTTCTGCCTCTGTCTTGCTCCCACTTTTGTGAAGGGGAATCACATCCACCCCCCTCCAGTCCTCAGGTACCAGACCATCCTCCCATGATTTATTAAAAAGGGTAGTCAGTGGTGTTACTAGTTCTTCCCTTAGTTCTTTTAGAATTCTGGGGTGAATCTCATCAGGCCCATTGCTTTATCCACCTTCAATTTTAAGAGTTCTTTCAGAACCTTTTCTTCTATGACAGGACTAATATCAACCCCCTATTCAGAGTGCTTCTATTGACTGGATTAGGTATCTCCCCTTGCTCTTCCATTGTGAATACTGAGCAGAAGTATTCGTTCAGTATCCCTGCTTTTTCACTTTCACTCTCTGCCCAACCACCTTCCTCTTTATTCAGCCTCAGTATCCCTGCCTTAGTCTTTCTTTGCTCCCTACTGTACCTATAAAAGGTTTTATCCCCCTTCTTAACTGAGTTGGCTATCTTTTCCTTGGTTTGGGCTTTTGCTATTCTGACTGCCTTCCCCACTTCCATCTGCTTTAACTGGTACAGTTCTCTGTCCTGCTCCTTCTGTGTTTCCTTATACTTCCTGAATGCTATCTTATTCTCCCTAACCTTCCCCGCCACTTCTGTTGAGAACCATAGTGTTTTTTTTCTTTCGTTTTGATTTGTTTATTTGCTTCACACAAAGGCTTGTTGCCTCTGTGATGGCAGTTTTGATGTTTCCCCATTGTTGCTGCAGCCCTCCTTCTTGCCTTTGCTGGTGCTTTTCTGAAGCACTCTCCCATTTTGACAAAATCAGCCCTCCTGAAGTCCAGTACCTTCACTTTTGTATGGTTTGACTCTACAGCTAAGTTTATCATGAGCCACACTGTTTGGTGGTCCCTTGTTCCCAGATGGCTACCCACTTCAAGATTGGAGATCCTCTCTCCGTCCCCATTTGAGAGTAACAGGTCTGAGATTGCTCCCTCCCGAGTTGGTTCCAAAACTAGCTGTCTGAGGCATGCCCCCTTTTGGGCATTGAGAATGGCCCTGCTCTTGGTTGTGGCTGCAGCAAAGGTGCTCCAGTTAGCATCTGGCATATTCAGGTCCCCCATCAGCAATATCTCCCCTTTCTCTGCCATCCTAAGGATGCCTTCTGTCATTTCCTTGTCCATTTCCTCCCCCTGAGACAGGGGTCTGTATATAACCCCTTTGCGGATTGTGGAGCATTTCCAGTCTCCAGGGTGACCCACAGTGCCTCCTCTCCTCCCTGTTTACCCTTTAGTTCTGTTGCTTTGATCCCTTCCCTTACGTAGAGGGCTACTTCTCCTCCTCCTCTTCTTCCCTCCCTGTCCCTCCTGTAGATTGTGTACCCTGGTATGTTGACATCCCAGTCAGGGTTCTCTGTGTACCATGTTTCTGTGACTGCCACAGTATCCAGGCATCCCTCTTCCATCAAGGCTACCATTTCAGGAAGCTTTTTACCTAGACTACGGGCATTGGTACTCATTACCCTCCATTTTTTTGTATTGCTTTATTTCTTTTTGCCCTATCCCTGTCTTTTCTGCCTTTGTCTTTTTCTCCATTTACCCCTGCCCTTCTCCCTATCAACTGCTCTATCTTGTTGTTTACCTCACTAATGACCCTGATTTTTTTGGGGTGGCTATGATTTCCCTTCTCCTTTTCAGTGCCCCCCCTTGGCTAGTTTAAATGCTTGCCAATTAAGCATTTAAACCTATCACCTAGGATCCTGGTTCCCCTCCTGGATAGATGCAGACCGTTGTGCCAGTATTGGCCTGCATCCCTCCAGGTGGAGCCCCAGTCCCCAATGAAATCAAATCCCTGAGCTTTGCACCAGTTTTTCAACCAGTCATTGAATTCCATGGTGCAGAGTTCTCTAGCCTCATCCATGCCATAGACAAGTAGCACTTCTGAGAAAGTTACCATGTGTGCTACCTTTTCATTCAGTTCTTCTGCAGTGTCCTCAAGGAAGACATTGAAGAGAGCTGGCCCCCAGTATCGAACACTGTGGTATCCCTCTGGTCATGCTCCCATTCTTTAAGTCTTCAAGTGTATGCCATTAATGACCACTCTCTGTTTCCTATCATTTAATCAGTTTTGAACCCAAACTAACACAGAAATACTTCTTCACAGAAAGGGTGGTAAAAGCATGGAACTAATTGCTAGTCAATGTTGTAGAGGCTATAATGGTAGAAAGCTTCAAGCATGCGTGGGATAGACCCAGGAGTATATTACAGAAACTTGGAGTGGGGAGGGTCCCTGGAAAACAGTTAAGGTCTGTGTAAGTACAATAGGCAAAGAATCCTTGGGCAGATCGGGTGGGCCAAGCTGTCCTTTTCTGCCATCTGTTTTCTGTGTTTATACCAGTTTGGACCCTAGTCCTAAGCTAGTCAACTTCCGTATCAGTCTTCTGTGTGGCACAGTGTTAAAAGCCTTGCTGAAGTCCAGATAGGTTATGTCCATTGCCCTTCCATTATCTTTTTTCCTTGTCACCCAATCAGAAAAATCTATCAGATTTGTTTGGCATGACCTCCCCCATAAATCTGTGCTGTCTGTGGTCCTGCAGCCCAATGGATTCTAGATGCTCAACCAGCCTCTCTTTCATTAGGGTTTCCATTAGTTTCCCCACCATTGAAGTTAGGCTGACTGGTCTAATTATTATCTTCCTCCCTTCTGCCTGCTCTTATGTAGAGGGACAACGTCAACCAGCCCTTCTTCAATCCTCTGGAACCACTTCTGTTTCCAGTGAGCTGTTGAACAAGGTTGTCAGTGGGCCAGCTAGCACTTCGCTGAGCTTGTTTAGCATTCTGTGGTGTATCCTATCTGGTCTCGTAGCCTTATCCACCCTCAAGGCTCCATGTTTTTTCAGGACTCTTTCCTCTGAAAATGGTCTTGAGTCCACTTCCCCCTCATTCTTGCTTCTCCCTGGTGGACTGCCCACCCCACCCCACTGTGAAGACCGAGCAGAAGTACCTGTTTAAAATATTGGCTTTTTCTTGGTCCCATTCTGCATAGTCTTCCCTTCCTCAGTATCATTCTCCTTCTTTTCTCATCTCACATAGATACGTGAAAAATGTCTTATCCCCTTTAGACACCCTTCCCCTTTCCAGCAACTTCTGCCTTTGAGTCATTGTCTGAGGCAGTGTTCCATTTCTTTAGATACCGCCATCCTGATGTCCAGGACCCTTGTCCTAGAGTGGCTCACCTCTTCTCCCTCCTTATGTTGAACTAATGGTGATTATTGGTACCTAGGGTACTCCCCCATGACATCTGCAATGCTGTCTCTGTTTGTTAGTACAAGGTCATACACAGCCCGTTTCTTAGTAGGTTCTTTTACTAGATGCCTGAGAAAAGCTCCTTGTATGAAGTCAAGGATTGCATTGCTCATTGCTGATGCTACAAACAGAATGTTCCTCTCCACACTTAGCAAGTTGAAATCTCCAGCTAGTAACACCTCCCCGTTTTCTGCCATCCTGTTTTTTTTTTTTTTTTTATATATATACAGTTTTTTTACCTGCTGGTTTGGTGGGCAGCTCTTCAGCTCTTTTCCTGATCCCCATGTCCAGCACACTTCTTCCTTGATCTCAAAGGACACACATCCCTTGCAGATTTCCCCCACTGTGGGGCCAGGAGGAGTTGGGCCATCCTTCTGACCAGACTACAAATCCATACAACCACCCCCCAAGCTGAGTGGTAGTGCAGGCCACAGGGGGACTGGCAGGGCTCCATATATAAGTGGAGCCTGTCCTCCCATTTATTCCATTTTTCTGGGTCCCCATTTCCTTCCCATGGTGCCAGTACATGGGCATCGAGGCACACAGATTCAACACAGCCATAGCCTCGCCCTTCAAGTCGCTCAAGCCTGCACTATCACATGGCTTCCACCTGGGCTTCCACCCGGCAACAGTCATGGTCCAACATGGCCAACCACCCCTCCATGTTTGTTCCTGAGCCACCTCTGGGATGATCAATCCTCTCCCACCGCCCATGTTCGTTCCTGAGCATGGGTTGCCAGCATGGCAGGAAGTAAGGTATTCAATGCCATAGCCCTCCCCGCCACTCCTGCCATCAAACTAGGCAGCCTAGGAGTAGGTCATAAGATAGTAACATGGGTTGGTGGGGGGGGGCAGTTGATGCCTTACCAGTTTTTCTGCCTCCCCCCCAACTAGTTTAAGTGCTCATCTGAGTAGCATCTAAACCTCCCACCAAGGAATTCAGTTACTTTCCTAGAAAGATGCAGGCCTTCTCCCTTATAGAGGCCCACATCTTTCTAGGTTGGTCCACAGTTCCTGATGTAACAAATGCCCTCCTTCATGCACATTCCTTCATCCAGGAAATAAAGGTCCTGGTGTGGAGTGCCCTTGCCTGTCCCCTGCCCTTTACAGGTAGCACCTTGTAAAATGCCACCATGCATGCCATCTGCTTGAGGCCCCTTCCCAGCTCCCTGAAATTCCCCTACCTTTTCCCATGCTAGGTGTTTTATCCCCAGATGGACAATGATGTCCAGCTCCCTCACAGCTGTCATAGCACTGCGATCCACAGCATCATCTCTCCATCACTCCCAGCTGATGCACCCCTCAGGCACCTCAACCCCTATCCTTCCATGGCCCAGCCCTAAACACTGTGTCCCTTACTATAGAGTCCCCCTAGAGCAGTTGCTTCCTCTTGGTCTTAGGACTCTCCCTCCCTCCCTCCTTAAAGTCTCCAGTTCCTCTCCTTCCACTATGCTGGAACCTCCTTTTGGTTACCCCATTCTGCCAGTATGGCAAGGTGTTTTGCAGTGGTATCAGTGAAGGAGTGTGCAGCTTTCCCCCCACCCCCACTTTTCTTGAACCCACAAGGGTCCATCCGCTCTGTCTAGGCATCATCAGGCAGAGAGGTGGAGGACTTGGTGGCCCTTGGGTGGGACAGAAGATTTGATGTAGCCTTGCCAGTTTATCCTGGAGCCCAGCAACTTGTACCCACAACTCAAAGAGGTGAGTACAGATGGGGCAGAACTTCAGTCTCCAGAATTTCTCCAGAAATACTGTGGCATCACAGCCATTACACTGCATCTCTCCCATGATCACTATCCCTTCTACTTTCCTCCCTTAGTACCTACCCTGGTTTGGATTACCCTTTTACCCTCTTCCTACTGCCTTGGTGCTCCTATCCCTCTGTTTTGCTTTCCCCTGAAACTTGCTTACTGACCTAAACTAGACAGGGTTTACCCTGATTTTCCTGTCCTGTTCTTACTTCTCACAGTGGATTAGGAGAGGTAGGCAGGACATGTGTCTCCAAAGAGCACCACATTTGGGATGAAGTTTTTTTATGTATATTCTCAATGTGAGAGGAAAAAAATCAAGGTTTTGACCTAGCCTTGCACTGATATATTTGAAGAAGAGAATTTTTTTAAGGGGGTGCAATCAAAGGTCTTGAAGACTGTTTTTTTTTTTTGAGGGTTTTACAATGCCGCAGTGACAGTAGCTATGGAGATATCCCTGACAGCGACAGCTGCATTGCCGAGTGTCGGCAATGCAGTGTCGGGGCTACCTCCATGTTACCATGGGGGGGGGCTGCCATGCAGGGACCATCACAGCGACATGAGGATTTAGGCTAAATCCTGTTGCTGTGATGGTCTTCACCGTTCGGGGAGTCGCTGCTGTGTTGGTATACGTGTTTGGAGCCTAGCCAATCTCTACTTTGTGCCAGAAGTCATGGAAACAGTCTTTTTGGCCATTTAGAAGATTGGTTTAAGCAGAACCAGTGTTGAACATTGTCACAGTCACACTGAAGTAACAACTCCAGCTCAGGGACTGAGCCTCCCCAAGTAAAGAGTTTAGTGTTGTCTGTATACATATGGATGCATGAGGAAACACAGACCACTGGGAGGTTGTTGAGAATCCAGGAAGGACCCCTGGGGAACTTAAAACTGGCAAGGAGGGGGCAGTAAGGTATCTCCAATCTAGTGTGACTGGTGCCATTTGAAAGGTAGCAATAGAACCAGTAGGGAACAAGTTTGGCCAGTCTTGGCCCACTAGCTTACCCAGGAGGATAGGGTCAATCACAATATAGAAAACCTTGGCCATTTTGATGAATATGGCTGAAAAATCTGTCCCCAGTCCATACCTACCAGTATGGATTCCATGATCCAGCAAAGGGAGAAGATGGTAGAGTGAGATTTATGAACAGCAGACTTTGAGGGGGAGAGAAAAGAAATCAAGAAAGGAGAAAAACTGAGCAAGGACAAACAAGCTTTTTCCTTCACCTTAGACAGGATAGGAGGAAGCAAGATGAAATAGTAGTTTCCGGGGTTAGAGGTGTTACCTCCTTTGTGGAGGGCAAGACTTTAGCCAGCTTTCAGACCCAGGGAGAGTCCTGAGACAAAACACAATAATGATAGGAGCTACAATGACAGGGGTGAGAAATGCAAGAGTTTGGAGTCCAGCATGGCTATGTGACCATAAAGGGGATTGTGGGAGGGCAAGGCAGTTAGAGCATCCTCAAAGGAGATGAGGGAGATGGAAAAGGAGGCAAGAGGAAGTGGAGAGGTGGAGCGCAGGAAAGGAGTAGCATCCACAGTGTCAGACAAGTTGGATTCCAGGAGAGGAGTCAAGGTGGGATAGAGTATAGAAAGTAAAGAAGCATTTGAAAGCGTTTCAAAAGGTCAGAGGTAAAACAGTTTCCAACTTTGATGACTGTGGTGGCTACTGGGTTGAAAGGTAAAAACTGAGTCAGCAATCTTCCTGAAGTCTATAAGGGAGTTAAGTTTGTTCTGGAAGGTAGCAGAGAAATAATGATTATCTTTTTGCTGGCATTGCAGAGTTGTTTATATATCAACAAGTCTTCTGCTGAGCCAGAGGCTTTGTGGATATGCCAGGCAGAGTCCTAATTTTTTAACTGGTGGATGAGCTCGACCAAAATCCAAGGAAAGTGAAACCTTCAAACACAAGAGCTCCTGAATGGGGGAAGTTTGTCCCAGGATGTGATGAATTTAGACTAAAATAAGAATAGTAGATCAACTAATTATGACTATATATCTATATATATTTATATAGAGAGAGAACCAATCTTTATTGTGAAGATCATACAGGAGGGAAGAACATTCAGTGGACCTGAATGGCCTAGCCAGATGAACATATGAGGGGTTTAGGGTGGCAGATCTTTCAGACACAATAAACCATTCAGTGGTCACTGAAGGCATCCAGAAGCATATCAATCACAACACTATAGTGAAGGTAAGAGGAGAGGACCCAATCAACAAAGGAATGATTAAAGGAATGGGGATTGAGGAAGGTAGGCTGAATGATGAGCTGAATGAAGTTGAGGGATTCAGTATTGTAGATGGTGGCTTTAGAAGTGGGTAAAGTCAATATACATGAAGGTCCTCAAGAAACAAAAGTTTACCATTGGAGGCAAGAGATGAGGGCAAAAACAGAATATCAGTAACGAATCGGGTTTGACTTTGAGGAGGTGTAGATGCCATCAGTGAAGGCAAGAAGGGAGGAAAGGAAAGGGAAGGAGAATGTATGCAGCAGCTTGTATGAAGAAGAGACATATGACTGGAAGATATCACAGATGAGATTATGACCCACACAGGGCTGGATTTTCAAAGATCCATGAGAGTGATGCAAATTGTGTTGTTCCAGGGATATGGCAAATTCCAGGTGTGCCAGGGACCCAGCACCCTATTCTGTAAGAATCAGGGTCCTGGCACCAAACTCCCCAGGTTTGCCGCAGTCCAACAGCTGCACCATACAGTTGGCACACCTGTGGGGAATGCCACAGGGATCTGGGCCCCCCCTGCCTGGCACAACACTGGAGGGGCCGGGATGGTTGGAATGAAACAGGCATGTCAGGATGGGTCTGGGGCTGAAGGTGCACTGGGGTGACATAGGGGTGTTGGGGAGAGATTGAGCATGCCAGGAGGTGATGTGGCACCTGGTAGGGGTGCTCTTCATAGAACTATGTAGCCAATGAATTGGTACAATGGGGGGGATCCCAGGGACAGACCGTGCCCAAGGCTGGGCTGCAGCTAGGCCTGTGCCTACCTTGGGTGATGGCACTGTTTGTTCTTGGACCCCCCCCGCAGTAACATGACATCAACTAAATAGTTCTATGAATGGCACCCTGCTTGGTGCCACATCACCATCTGGCATGCCCATCTGCTCCCCAGCACCCCTATAGCACTGCCTGTGCCCATTTAGCCTCCAGACCCCACTTTCAGGGCCCCCCTCTCAAGTTCCTTCCTTGTGTGGCTCTGGTGCAAGGGGCTTATAACCCATCCTAGCTGGTCTAACTCAAGCCCCTTGCTGCATTCCCAGTGAGGCTTGCAGAATCCCAAAAAAGGGGATGATGCAGCCCCATTGTGATGCAAGCTCTCTTTCAAACTGGTGCACCCTGCTTTAGGTCGCAAGGGTGGCACAGTCCACATTTGGTGCAGTGGCTCCCACTTCAGATGCAGACTGTGCTCCTGAATTGGGAATGCAGCATTTTTCAATGCAAGATACCAATTGTGCTATTTATATTTGATGCAATCACCTTGCATCATTTTTGAAGCTTTGGAAATCCGGCCCATACAGTATAGTTCCACAACATACCCTTGCTTCTATCTCTAAATCATATACTCAGGGATCTTGACTTCCCCATCACCAGCCTTCGTGGACTGCCAAGATTCAGTGATGACCAGGATGTAGAGTCAGTATTGTAGGACCCGTAACCTAAGCTGATTAAGTTTAGAGAGGACTTTCCTGGTTCAGATGGAAAATGTGAAAGCCATTTTAGGGGATAAATGATGGGAATGAACACAAAATACTGCCGAATGATTTTGGGTGTTGTGAAGAATGAGGAGGTGTTGAAGACTGGCAGGATAAGGGAAGGGTAGCTTTTAATTTGGGGATTTGTGATACTATGGTGGGATCCCAGTTCTGGAGAAGAAAAGGGTGTTTTGTGACATCATGAATGGACTTCTGTGCCAGACATGACTACTGGGGTGAGTGTTTCCAGCACCAGGAAGGGGCTACTCAGGCAAAATCAACTATTCGGGTGGTGCTGTAGGGTTTTGGGGGGAAGGGAGTACATCTATTTTAAATGTTTAAGAAACACAGACCTCAAAGGTCATCTTCTAAACTTGTCACTTTCACAGTACTGTCATAAAGGTGATATAATATATTATAGTGGCATAGTAGTGCCACTATAGTTAGGGTTCCACGGCCACTTCTATGTTAAACCCAAAATGTTGCACTTTAATAACTTTGCAACTGTTTGACTGATTCACCTGAAATTTATCATACACCATCTGGTACCATAGATCTCTGGATCTGGCAAGTTTCATTCCAGTCGGATGTATGGTTGCAGAGCTATGGAATGTCACAAAATGTGAAAAATACCAAATTTTTTGGTCAATTTCTTTTTCTCACCGTTTCTCTGAAACCACTTGGCACTTTGGTCTGAAACTTTTAGGGTATATGGGATCTGAGTCACAGATGTACCTTTTACCGGTTTGATGAAAAAATATTGATCCCTTAAAAAGTTAATAACATTTCAAGTTTCCCATTATTTCCTATGGGAAAAATTAATTATCCCATGTGAAACTACTGTTTTTCTTTCACAAAAGCACTTTTTCTTTCACAAATGGATTCACTTCTTTTGTGCTTCCGTCATCTTGTTCTCACTTAACAATGTGGAAAAAATGTTATAATTCAAAAAATAATGCCCCTTGGTAAACACCAAAGGTTGTGTTTACCTAGTCGGGGCCCAAGGAACACGCTGTTGGCATCAGTTTTTTGATTAGATGCTCAGAAATATGTTTATTTTAATCAGGCCATTTTGATGTCACAAATTTGTGACACTACTTTTGCGACACTTTCGCAAATTGCGACACTACTTTACAAAAGTGTCACAAACTGAGACACTGTTTCACAAAAGACACGTGATGATGCCACAAACTGCGACAGTTTCACAAAAGTAGTCTCACAATTTGAGGCACTACTTTCACTGTTTCTATATCACTTCACTGCAAATAAAAGATTAGGACTTTTGGGCTGAAATTTGCAGGGTAGAAAGTGCTTGCCCCAGAGATGTGCCTTTTGCTGGTTTTGTGATAAACTTTACGTTGGTTCCATAGTTATAACATTCAAAAGTTTAGAAATTTCCCATAGGATAACATTGTGGTGGTTGCGGTACCTTTCGGCGGCTATATCTTGAAAATGCTTAGAGATACAGATTTTTTGCTAAATGCAGCATAGTGTACTAAGTAAGTGTGCATGTTGCCAGGCCTTGATTACAACTGCGGTATAATTTTTTCCAATGTTCTGTGCTTACTGTGATACTGTGCCATTTGCAGCACAAGGGTTACTTGGAATGTCTGTAGTCCTGCGCTGTGTCTCTACACTTATAGACAGATGGGAGTACAAGGCTCAGAGGGCCCTGCGCACCCACATATGGATACCATTATGCAGTAATGGGGCCCTGCACTCCCACAGGGAGATGAGTGTTAATTACACTGTCCCTACACTTATGAATAGATGTGAGTGCAGGGCCTGAAGGACCCTGCACTCCCACATATGGATAACATTATGCAGTAATGGGAGCTCTCCCATAGGGAGATGAGGGTTAATTACAATATCTCTATACTTATGGTTAGATGGAAGCACAGGGCCAGGGGGGCCACGGGGAGATGACAGTTACTTACAATGTTTGTACACTTATGGATGCATGAAGACTCTGTGCTCCCACAAATGAATATCATTATGGAATGATACCCTGCACTCCCACAGGGAGATGAGGGTTAATTGCAATGTCTCTACACTTATGGTTAGATAGGAGCCCAGGGCCCCCACATAAAAATCGGGGACAATTACAATATGCATGCATGGGATCACAGGGCCTGGAGGGGCCTGTGCTCCCATAACACACTATAGACTGATGGGGCCTTGCGCTCCCACAACCATGTAAAGGTACGATTACACTTCTCAAAAAGTAAGGAAATTCATTGCAAAAAACTTTGTTAATGCATCAGTTAGAGTTCATATTAAAGCGAAAAAAGTATGGAAATGAGGTGCTAGGGTTCCCAACCCTAATAGCCCACACAACCCTTCCCCTACAACCAACTGAACCACCCCACCCAGTTCCACCATGCCCTATCGACAACGAAGTTGTCGCAATGCAACATGGTGAAAGTCACAACGTTGACAGGCAAAATTTCGCCTGTCAGTGTCTGTTTTTTAGTCATGAGGCTTCACTGCATCATCAAAATTGTCACTGTAATGACTTTTGCCATCAGGATTTTGCTGTTGTAATGTGATATGACCCCCACCCCACACCCACCAGGGTGTGCATTGGGGTCCTCGACCCTAACACTCACCCCATTCTCCTGTGCTGTAACATCTCATCTTCCTTACACATGGAATTGGGTGAGCATTAGGGTCAATGACCCCAAGGCACACCCCAAAGCCTGTTGCTGTGTGTAGGGTGGGGATGGGTTGGGGTGGGGTGGTATGGTTGGTTGTGGAGGGAGAGTGGTGAGGGGTGTTAGGGTTGGGAACTCTAACACCTCATTTCCATACTTTTATTGCTTTAATAGGAACCCTAACTGATGCATTAACAAAGTTTTTTGCAATGAATATATATATATATTGATATATAGATATTTATACAATGGGGTGAAGGAATAGCACTCTGAATAAATGTTGTTATTTTCACCACTATTGATTATCTGGGAGCTGATGTAGACACTATGGAATATCTTAACGCATATGCCACGTCAACTGCTGATATTCCACAGTGACTACATCAGTGCCTGATATTTCAACACTGGTTATGTCAGCCAAACACCATATACATAAAAAAAAACTCACTTAATTTCTGTCAAATAAGTACAGACCACAGTAATTTATCACACCTGAAAAAACAGCAGTACATATCCTGAGAAGCCCTTCCAATTTCCTCTACCTCAGATGCTGCTAGCTGCATGACTGGAAGAGACATTCCTGCACAGATCATAAAATGCAAAGCTTAAGCAAAAAAATGTATTCCTGCGGTTGCCTCACAAAAGATGAGTGTGATCACCAGAAAAGCCCAATATCACAAAAAACAACTAACATAACAAAATAAAGTAAAACAAACCCCAGTACATGAAAAAATAGTCACTAAACACTTGAAAACCAAACAAAACGCTGACTCTCGACTCTGATCAGAACCCCAACCCCAAACAGTTCTAAACCAATCATGCCTGACGCAACACGCATAAACAATACCAGCCAATAGCATACTCTCACACACAGCCATTCAACCAAATGAACCAATCAAAAGCTACACACTTCCCATTCAAGACACAACACCACACAACCGAGAAAGCATACCTCAATATAACAAAGAACCACAATGGCAGACAAAGAACCAAACATAACTCAGAACTGAGACCCTATTGTATAAATCGCACACATGTTCAAGGCCCCTGGAATTCTGAGGTTCTGAGGTTGCAGAATTTGCCACAGAATTTGCATCATGCCGCAGAATATATAGTGCCACAGAATTCATTGTTTTTGGTGAATTTTCATATAAATATACTGTTTTTCCATAGTGTCAGGCTTTCTTTCCCACCTTGTTTATCCTCAAGCCCCTCCTCTATGCTAGCATATGATGTCATCGATGACATCACATCATATTTAGCCAATGACAGGACTGCATTCTACCAGAGAAATGAATAAATCATGCTGCAGAAATCAGAAAATGCTGCCGCAGAAGTCAAGGATTCCTGCCACAGAAATCAAAAAATTCTGCTGTAGAACACCAGGGGCCCTGCACATGGTGTGCGACTTGTGAAATATGGAATATATTAGCACTCATGCAGAGTGAACTGCAATAATATCACTCATGGTTTCACCACTCATGATATTATCACAGCTCACTCTGCACTCATGCTAATATTTTCCATATTCCACAGTCGCCCGTCATGTATCTCCTATATATTTTTTCAGTTTGTGGTCAAAATCCTGGCATATTTGTATATCTTTAAATTTCTTACAATTCCAATGAAACTCTATTGCACTTGCATTATCATCTAGCAATTCTATATTTTACATGTTTTTTGCTGCTGAGCATGTGCCAAGTATAAATATGAATTTCACAAATTTGGGGTACTTAAAGATAAAAAAATACTTCACCCAGGTTTGACCAATTCTTAACAATATGCTAGATTTTACAACTGTAAACTCCTTCTGGTTTTGATAAAAATCTTTCATACGTTTTTTTTTCCAGAAGTAATATTAGTAGATATTTTAGCTCTGTCAACTAAAAATTTACTTGGTTGATTTTTCTAACATTTTCCACAACATTAGATATTGTGACCTGAAAAAAATTAAATCCCTACACATAAAAGTTACAAAGCTATAAGCAAAGCAAAAACAGAGTTTTAACACAATCAACCTAGTAAACAGTAACTACAGTATATCTGAACTATTGTACATGTACTGCATTATCTGTCTGTTTATCTATTTATCATACTAAGGATCATGCTCAGGAAAATAAGGAGCTAGGAGGCTTATGCAGCCCAGAAATGCTCCTGTATCTATCTATCTAGCTATCTACATCTATCTGTCTAGCTGTTGTATTATAGGGGCACGGTAGAACCATTAATAGTTAGGGTTGAGTTGGGTGCTCAGTGTTAAACCCCTAACTTTGCATTTTAACAGCTTTGGGTTTGTCAGAATTGCTGACAAATTTGCAATTTCCATTAACGAGCCATGTTGTGAAAACATGTAGAGTTTCATGATGGCACTTTGGGTGTCTTCCAAAATCTGGATACCCCTTATTTTGTAAAAGTTCCCATTTTTCCCTATACTTCACATGGGGTTGTATGCATTTTTTGCTCTTAAGTAGAGGCTATACAGTACTGAATTTCTGTACAAAACATTCAGGGTGCATGTTATCTGTGCTAAGGTAGTGTCTTTCAAAGGTTTGGTGAAAAAATATTAAATGGTTCCCGTTATAAGGATTTAAAAAATCAACTCCCCATTCAAACCAGAAATTTCTGGTTTGTGACAGTGAATTTTTGGTTCACAAATTTGATGTATCATGAACCAAACATGGGCATCACTAACCACTTTTTTTTGTGGTTCGTGATGGACGCCATTTTGTTTCTTTATTTCTGTTGCTTCTGAAGTTGGAAAATGCTTTTAATGGGCTAGTTTTAGCAAAACTAAAACATCCCTGATGTTAAATGTTTTCCCTAAGCAAGATTTTATAGTCTGTTTATGGGGAAATTTGCCAAAATTTTATATTTCACACATTCACAATCTCATCTGAGTGATTTCTGGTTGGAACCACTTTGTTTGGGTTGAACTAAAAAGATTCTGGTTCATGGACCAAGAAAAGTGGTTTGAACTAAATAAATGGTGAAAGTGTGCATAAAAGAGGCAGACTTGATAGTTGTTGGTAAAGGCACTAGTATAAGAAATATGAAAGTACCAGGGAGTTGGGCTTTACTGAAGGGAAAGGCAGAGTTTGTAAAAAAGTGAGCAAGTGAGCTCTCAAGGATGAAATATCTGATCCAATTAGTGATATCGGGGTGACTATTAAAAACACATAAGACAACAGCCCATGAGTGAGATTCTGTATTTTTTCCTTTTTTGTTCATACTTATTTTCATTTTTACACACTGGGCAAGCAAGTGTATGACAGGGAGGGGGCGCAGTCCATGTTAGCAGATCTGGGCAGAATTTACTTGCCTAGAAAGTCTTTTTGAAATTCAACATCTTTATTAATTTTATATGGATAAAGCCACAACAATATCAACACAAGATGAAGTACAAGGGTATAACAGTTCGGAAAAATTAAAATTAAAAACTAAAAACTGTCCCCTTCCCCTACTCCTATCCTTTCCCCCTCTCCTCCCCTACCTCACCCACTCTGGAGTGTGCCCTTAGGGAATTATTAAAGGACTTAAGTACCTTGTAAAATATGCATGGGAGTCCACAGATTACTAACCATCAATGTAAATATAAAGTGTATAATTTGCCCCATTTTTTATCAAATAAAGTGAGACTGTTACGGAGACTGGCAAGTAAGTGCTCAACCCTAAAGTAGGCAGAGAGGTAATTTAGCCATTCATTAGAGGAAATGAGTAGTTGGTCCATCCAATGTTTAAGCACCAGCTTCTGACTACCATGGAAATTAGTGCCATGTGGTATTTACGCTCCTTAACCTGGATGTTGGTATATATACCTAGGATGCAGTAAAAAGATCATCCAGGCCCAGTAGTGGATCCAATCTGGATTGAATCGAGTACCATAAAGGGGCAATTTTGTCACAGTACCAGAATATATGCAGCAAGTTCCCCTCTTTCTTACCACATCTAGAGCACGTAGAATTGGAAAGGTGGCAAATTTTAGCTAATTTGACAGGAGTATAGTATAAATCATGCAGGATATGGTATTGAGTAAGTCGTAGTTTGTCCTGGGGGATATATGTATAAAGATCCTGCCAGATCCAAACCCAGTCAATAGTTACCTCTGATAAAAGAGAGGTCCATACTTTGGAACCAGGTAGGGGATTGGGGTGGCCAATGGACAGGAGATAAGTATACAGGAGAGACAGGCAATGGGGTTGGGAAGATAGATCATGGAAGCTATCCAGGATGGGTTGTAGCTTGGAAACTTGTGGGGAGGTGCAAGATTTGTGAGCGGCCATGTCAGCTGGAAGACTTTAAAAATATGGACTGGTGATAACCATATTTCTCTAGAATAGAGGACAAGGAGAGGAGGGAGTCCGAGGAGTAAAGATCTGCTACTGCAGCATTCCGTATTGGGGACAACCAGTCAGGAGTGAGGTACATGCCACGTATCTTAATGTTGGAATCGAGAACAAGAGGCTGAGCAAAGTCTAGTCACAGGGAGATTTTATAGAACGAGCAAAACTGAGAGAAAACCTTTAGCGAGGTCCCAATTACAGAGTGAAAGAGTGAGTCAGGTAAGCTTTTTGGTGGAATATAATAGATGGTGGAAGAGTGACACTGGCGCTGATTTAGCAGTTGAGTTTCCAGCTGTAGCCAGGTGGGAGTATAATCTTCTATAGGGTGGATGAGCCATCTGCCAATCCTGGCAAAATGGCTAGCCCAGTAATACAGGAGAAGTTGGAAGATGGAGACCACCTACTATTTTAGAGAGTCTCAATTTAATGAAAGATTTCCTAGGTTGCTTATGTAACCAAAGAAAGCTGGAGATGAGAGAGTGGACATTCTGAAAGAACAATAGGGGAAGCCAGATATTCAGCATGGATAAGGGATAGAAAAGCTGAGGAAGAACGTTCATTTTTATGATATTAATTTGCCTCCATAAAGATAGTGGGAGAGACTTCCATCTTCTAAGATCTTGGTGAATGGCGACCACAAGGTTGTCGAGATTTAATTTCTTGGTAAGTGAGGGGTCAGTGGTTAAACAGATACCCAAGTATTTGAGTGATTGAGGGGACCACCTAATATCATAACAGCTAAAGTCGGCCTTATGGGTGATGTGGTTTAAGGGGAAGATTTCAGTTTTGGAAAGGTAAAGTTTATAACTGGAGAGGCGGCGGTATTGGGTTATAACATCCAGTAGGTATTTTAGAGATGTTATGGGGTGTTCTAAATGAAGAAGAATATCATCTGCATAAGCAGAGATGGTAAGAGTGTGGTTACATGCAGAGATTCCTTGAATTTGGGGTGATAATTTGATGTGACATAAGAGGGGTTCTAAGTAGAGATTAAAAAGAAAGGATGAGAGAGGGCAGCCCTGTCTCATGCCCGTATGAAGAGGAAACCTAGAAGAAAAAATACCATTACAGTAGACTTTTGCTGAGGAAGCAGAATATACGGCCTGAATCCACTGGAGAAAGAGGGACGGGAAACCCATTTTCCATACTGTCCACCAAAGGAACTCCCAGTCCACTCTGTCAAAGGTCTTCTCGGCATCCAATAAGATCAAGGTCATTGGAGTCTGAAAGGAGCGGGCTGTCTGGAAAATGTGGCTACATTTCCAGAGGTGGTCTGTGGAGGATCATCCTGGGACAAAACCCACTTGCTCTGGACTCAAAAGATTAATCCATACCTTCCTAATGCGTAAAGCTAGTATTTTAGTCAAAATCTTAATATCGCAATTTAAAAGGGAAATCAGGCGATAGCTGGCTGGAGATGTGTGCGGTTTATCAGGCTTTAGAAGGAGAATCACAGTTGCTTCCAAAAGAGATGGGTCAAGGAGATTGGCCATAAGTAGACGTTGGTATAATTTAAGCAAAAGGGGAACTAATTCTTTAACAAAGACTTTGTAGAAATTAGGGGGAAAGCCGTCCAGGCTGGGTGCTTTGTCTAAGGCCAAATTGTGTATTGCATCCTCCACCTCTTTCAAGGTGATAGGAGCTGTCAGAGAAAGTTGGTGGTAGTAGTCAGGCAAGCATGGAAGATTAAGGGAGTCTAGGTAAGTTTCTATATCTTGGGAAGATGCTGGAGAGGACCTTTTACTATACAGGGAGCACTAGAAGTGTTCAAAAACCAGGGCAATGTCTCTAGGAGCAGTTTTAATGGAGCCATCTGAGGCCTGAATGGAGGGTATAAGTCGTGAGCTTTCCAGTTTGTGAAGCCGGAGGGGTAAAAGTCTACCGACTTTTTCACCTTGGTCCATGTAAGTAGATTTGGTTTTCAAGAGAACATATTCCGCTTTTTCCTTCAGTAAGTCAGCATATTTGTTCCTGAGATCCAACAGCTCTGAGGTGGCATCTGACGCTGTGGAAGATGACAAGGACATCTCGACTGCCCTGATTTGAGCTAAAAGAGATAAAGCCTTTTTTTCTCTTAGTCTCTTCAGTCTAGAGGCTAGCTTAATAAACTCCCCCCGGAGAAAACATTTAAGTGCACACCATACCACGTCTTCTTTTTGGACTGTACCTTCGGTAATATCCATGAAAGTTTGAATAGAAGTTTGGATCTTAGAGTTAGTATTTTTATCTTTTAGAAGTTGGGTGTTCAGCTTCCATGACCTATCTTTGGGTAAATTAGGGAGGGGAGAGAGGACCACCCAGACCAGTGAATGGTCTGAGAGTACTATTGGTTTGATACCAACCTAGTATAAACCATCCAAAAGGAGAATTCTAATTAAAACATAGTCCAGCCTGGACCAAGATTGATGAATGGTAGAGTGAAAGGAAAAAAGATGGTGCAAAGGCTTAAGTAAACGCCAAGGGTCGCAAAGCCCAAGCATATCCATGAAATTGTTTAGTGCTCTTTGAGACACCAAGGGGGGTTTTAATGGTTGGTGGGTTCTGTCCAAATCTCGAGTAGGGGAACATTCCAATCCCCCCCAGGATTAGAGAAATAGGGAGGAAGGGGACAATCTTGCTGGCAAGCTCCATAAGAAATGATGGGTCACCACCCGTTGGCCCATATATTGAGCCCAAAACCAGTGTAGTGTCCAGTAGTGAGCCCTTAACAAAAATGTATCTGCCAGTGGGATCCACCACAGTGTTGTCTGCCTGAAAGGGGATTGTGCATTTAATTAGTATAGCCACACCTTTACTCGTGGAGGAATCCCCTGAAGCAGAAAACTGGGATATCCCTTGTCTACACAGCCAAACAGCCTCACTTGCCAATAAGTGCGTTTCTTGTAGTAAAATAATATCAGCATTTAGTAAGGCGCGATGCTTTAATACTTGATATCGTTTCGTGGAGTCTCTGACTCCCCTAACATTCCATGTGACAATTGTACAAGAGTTGGTAGCCATATCTAAAAAATAACCAGGAGGATATTCTAACAAATATAAGTAGTCGACTATCTGGCACATTCCGGCCCTTCCCTCAGTCCAACCTCAATAGTGATAACAACTATAGAAAATAATAACTTCAGAGGCTTAGCACCCATTACTGTGACAGTTAGCAGATGAAAACCATAGCCTCTACCCCAAAAAATACGCCCCAAAGTAGCCATACAATGTTGACCCAAAAAAATGGATCTTGTGACCCAGACATACCCTCCCCTTCCCCAGAAACCAAATATTCAAAAACCTGATACCAATTAACTGTGTCCAGAGCACTATTACAATCCTCCCAAAATCCCTTTCCCTTGTTCCCCCCAAAAAACCTATATACAAATGCCCACATGTCAAATAATTGACTCTCATAATAATATGATTAATATGAAGCGAAGTAACCGGTAGTGAGCAGTCCCCATTTAACCCTGGGTACCTTATCCCTGGCCGTGATACAATATGACTGAGCAGTATCAAGTAGAAGCTTCACGATAACACAGAGGTTCAATGTGTCTAGAAATAGAATAAGAAAAATAATATGGTAAGGTAGCCATGGCCAGGCGGTATCCAGGGTTCGCCCCCCCCATAAACCAGAACATGAGGCTGACCAGCATGACTACTTAAATGCCAGCCCCAGACTCCCCCCCAACAATACCAACTGCAATAAGAAAAACAGGGAGAATCCTGTAGATATATAACAACCAGCATTTAGAACATGAAACATGATGAGTCGTGGTCATTGCCTGTGCTGCAACCTTGAAAAACACTATCCTGGTCCACGAGCTTGAATAGAAATAATAGAAGAAAAGAGAAATGGTGTTAGAGACTACAGAGAAAGGCTCAGCAGCTTGAGACATCGGGAATAAGAAGGAAATACCAGAACAAGAAAAAAAAAGGGGGGGAAGCAGAGTAATGAAGCGAGAGGATAGCGAGACAGATGGTTCTAGACGTGTGATATTCCAGCCAGGCAAAGACTAGACAAAAATTAGCTATGCTTAATTAAATCGAAACAGACATTGTGTGGTCATAGGATGAGGTGCACTAGTACAGCCCCCCTACAAGATTAATGAGTGATGGATCAGTCTGGAGGGGATCCAAAATAGAAACGGACTAGTGCACCGGAAAGTCCATCCCTGGGGAATCAATAGCTGTGCAGATTAGGTTCCAGTGCAGGTAGAATGACATTTTCCGCCAGTGTAGGCCATGTTGGGTAGGCTATAGAGCCACATTGAAAAAGTCCAGGCCCCGTCCATGGATTCTGCCATAGCAAGAGAGAACGTCTCACTCAAACAAGGAGATGATCCATCGGCAGCAAGCAAGGTATGTATTAAAAAAAATGTAGCCAAAGAATCTTAAGCAGAGAAGCCCAATGTGAAAAGCAACTTCAGGGGGTCTTGAAAAGGGAAGGCATCTTCATACTGAGCTCCGACTGAGCCTGGGGAACTGAGTCGAAGGATACCCATGTGCCGCTCACCAAGACCTGTAAGTAGGCTGGACATGAAATACAAAATTTGATACTGGCCGCAATTAATTTGCACACAATGGGGTGAAATGCTGCTCTCTTCTGACGGGTTTCCAGGGGCAAGTCTTACATGATTCGCAGCTTTTGACCTTCCCATAGTATTGCTTGAAGCTCCCGAGATTTAGTTAGGATGTGCTGTTTTTCCAGGTAACTGAGTTGCTTGAGGATTATTGGTCTAGGGGGAGCCGAGTCCGGTGGCCTTGGTCTCAGAGATCAGTGTGCTTGTTCGATGAGATAGATTGGGTTGTGTGGGGAAGGGCCAACCACTATGGTAAGCAGCTTTTGAATGAAGGGGTGTATGGAGGAATCCTCCTTGTCTTCTGGCAGACTGAAGATTAAAATATTATTTCTCAGGCTGCACCCTTCCAATTCCTCTGTTTTTTAGCTGCAGTTTGGCGACTTGTTTCAATTTTATGATGTCCGTATCAGATCATTCTTTCCATGACTCCAGGGAGCTAGTGCGGGCTTCAGAGTCCGACATTCAGATTTTTAAGTCTCCCAGCTCACTCCAAACATTTTTAAGATCTGCGGCTATTTCTTGAAGAGTTTCTCGGAAAGGCATCAGCTCTTCAAGGAACCTGTCCTCTGTAAGTGGCACTGGAAGTGGTAGGATGCTTGCTTGCTTAGACAAGGATTGCTGATTTTGTTTGGCCTTCTTGGCTTGTTTCTCAGGTGAGACCGGGGTTGTATGTCTCGGTAAGGCCGGTTTCATTTCTGCCTCCATCGCAGCAAAAAAAAGGCCAATTGCAATGTAATAAAAGCAAAATCCTTGCAGATAGGCAGTCTAGAGAGAAAACAGCTGTTTGTTAAGCAATTCAACTTGATTTAAAGCAGGATTAATGTAGATTGTTGAGGGGTGATCAGGAGCCGTCAGGAAAAGCAGCTAGCTAGCACAGCGCATCGCGTGATCTCTTGCCCAGAAAGTTTGTCACACAAGTGTCCCAAATGGATTGGGTTCAGACCTGGTCTGTGAGCAGTGACACCTCACCAAGTTGGGCTGTCCTTTGATACACCAAATGGGCCAATGTGGTTTTGAGAGCAGTTGTTAGAAGAACATGGGAGAGAAATATGAAATGAATGCTGATACCCCAACAGCTTTTTTATTACAAAGTACCAGCAGTACCAACCAACTGACCTGCTCCTTGTGGTGAGATAAGGCCATTCCTTATTGTTCTAATCATATTTCATGGTATTTTATATGAAAAATGCATCAGAGACACCCATGGTGGCCCAGTGCAAGATATCATGGGTACAAAGAAAAGCCATGGACCCTCAAAAATATGTAATTCCTTGTTACTAGGCAGAGAAGCTATTTGCTGCTAGTCAGGGACTAGAGTTAATTAAATAATTTAGAAGGAGACAAAAGAATAATTAAGCAGAACTGGAAGCAGCCACATCCATTTGTGTTTGAATAGTCCTCAGCATCTACAGTTGCCATTTCATCTGGCTTCCTTTTGTCTTTGCCACTCTCCACTGACTTAATCTTGTTACAGCTGAATGGGCTACCATTTAAGTAGTTGGCTGTACTGAGTGTAGCTTAATTACAGCCAATTCAAAGGGGTGCTGGATGGTTTCCTGAGATTCCGGTTTAGACTAGCTGACCTCTTATACTCCTCAATCTCTCAGTGGCATTTGTCACCATGGATCATGGGCTACTTCTGGAGCACCTGTGGATTTGTTGTGGACTGGCAGGTACAGTCCTCTACTGGTTTCAATCTTTCCTCACTGGTAGGACACAGAGGGTGGTGTCTGGGATTTTTTCCTTGGCACCCCTGCCCCTGCCATGTGGGGTTCTGCGGGGCTTCATTTTGTCCCCCATGTTGTTCGCGGTGAATATGCTGCTACTAGGGGACATTATAAGATGGTATGGGCTGAGTTTTCACTGCTATGCAGATGATACTCAGCTATACCTGTCTTTTGCACTTGAGCAGCAGGAGGCAGTGAAGGTGTTTAATTAGTGCCTTTCTGAGATCCAAGATTGGATGAGAACCAACTGGTTGAAGTTGAATCTGGATAAGACTGAGGTAATAGTGGTGTAATCTGGTCGCTTGGGGATGATGGTGCAGTCTAGTCGAGCCTCCGTGCTGGTGCTTGGAGGCTCCCAGTTGCTAACCTCAACCAGTATGAGGAACCTTGGCATTGTCCTGGACTGCAGCTTGACACTTAAATTACAGGTGTTGGCTGTGGTCCAGAGTGCTTATTACCACCTGAGAAACATCACCAGGGTTAATCACCTGGTTCCCCTGAGTGATCTGCCATCCCTGGTCCATGCCTTTGTGACTTCGTGGCTGGATTACTGCAATGCCCTTTACATAGGGCTACTGGAGGTTAAATTTCACCACCTGCATCTAGTGCAGAATGCAGCAGCCAGGTTATTGACTGGTCTTCTGAGATCATGCCATATTACACCTGTGCTGCGTTCTCTGCACTGGCTGGCAATTAGATGGCAGATCACCTTCAAAGTCTGTTTGCTGACCTGTAAAGCCCTACATAGTAAGGAGCCAGCTTATCTGAAAGACTTCCTGTGTCCTCACCGCTTGGTCTGTCCCCTCCACTCTACAGACGAGGATTTTTGGGGGATTACCAGGGTCCACCTTAACACTTCTGGTGCCCGTGCCCTTTCTTATAGTGCACCCACCCTGTAGAACTCCCTCCCTCATCATATATCTCTTATTTCATATTTTGCAATATAGAGGGTGGAGTTCAGAATGTAGGCATCCTACCTTCACTGGGTACAGGAGATCATAATATGGTAATATGCATCTAGTGGATGAACTTGATAAAGTCAAAGGGCTCACTAAGCTGAGGAACTTTGCCAAGGCAGACCATAAGAGTATTTGTCATTACTTAAAGAGAAACATCCATGTCCCATTGGACCCCACCTCCATGTGAAGCGGGGCCTGATTAGCAAAGGAATAAATATTGGTATATGTGGCACTTACTGTTTAGTATTTAATTTAAATTCATATCTGGTTGATCCTGCACCCTCACCACTGGTATTTTACATTCAGACACCCTCCCCGTCATGCCCACAAGCACCCACAGCTGTCCCTGTGATGACGTGTCAGGTGGGGAGCAGCTGGGGTATAATTTGTACTGTGGCAGCTTCAGATAGCTCCAGTTTGGAGTCTATTAGTGTCCTTGCAATACTGAGACCAGGTACAGACTAAAAGGCACACTAGCTGTCTGTACCTGGTCTCTGAATGTCACGGCAGTACACGGGCTCCAAACCAGAGCTGTTAAGAGACCTAGGACTACAGCAACTCTATGGAGATACCCTGGCTGCTCCTTGCCTGCCACGTCATCACAAGGACAGCTGCAGGTGCTTGTGGGCACGACGGGGAGGGTGTCTGAATGAAAAAATGCTGTCAGGGAGGGCACAGGATCAACCAGATATGAATTTAAATTAAATACTAAAAAGTAAGTGCCACATATACTAATATTTATTCCTTTGCTAATCGGGCCCCGCTTCACATGGAGGTGGGGCCCAATGGGACATGGATGTTTCTCTTTAAAAGCCTAGGATTGGGAAAAGGAGCTCAAAGACATACCTTTAGAGGCTGCTTGGAGTATTTTTAAAAGTAAAATTCATTACTGTATAGATAACTTTGTTCCACTCTCCTGAAAATATAACAAGGGTCGAATCTTAAAGTGGTTCTCACAAAAAAATTAAAAGATTATATAAAAAATATAAGTTGAACCCTTCTCCAGAAAAAAGAGCTGAAATATAAACAATGTAGTAAAAGATGTAAATGGGAAATAAAAAAAGCTAAGGCAAAGGTAAAATTCCCACTTGGTTAACCTCAAAAATACAAAAACAGATAAATAAAAAACAAAAAGCATTTAGAAAACTGAAGGCTGATCCGAGCTAAGTAAATAGAAGTAATTATAAAAAAGAACTTAAATCTACTAAATCCCTCATTAAAAAAGAAAGAAAATGTATTGAACTTAAATTATCAACATTGGAATTTAATCCAAAATTCTTCTATGCATATATCAATAAAAATAAAAATTCGAATTCTTCAATAGCTACCATTGTCAATGAAGAGAAAACTGTGGAAAGTGAATTAGATGTCACCAATGTATTTAATAATTATTTCGGGACAGTGTTTACAAATAAAGATCCCTTAAAAGATCTAGCATATGATTATTCCCGCTCATATGAAGAAATTACCTTGACAGAAATAAAGGAGGCTATTAATAGTTTAAAGGAAACATCATCTTCCGGGTCAGATAACTTAAATACATACTTTATTAAACAAATTTCTGATGCACTTCTACATCCTTTATATATGACTTTTAATAAATCATATATGTATGGAGTAGTCCCCCAGGATTGGAGGCTAGCTACCGTGATACCTATTTATAAGAAGGGTAATAGGAGTAGGGTGGACAATTATAGACCCATTAGTCTCACTTCGGTAGTGTGTAAAATTATGGAAAGAATATTGAAAGCAAGGTTAGATCAAGAAATACTAATTAAGGGTCTAGTGGATAATACACAACATGGATTTTGTAAGGGAAGATCATGTACCACTAATCTTATTACTTTCTAATGTAAGTAGTAGTCTGGACAGAGGAATTCTGGTTGATGTTGTGTTCTTGGACTTTAGAAGGGCATTTGATAAGGTCTCCCACAATCTCTTAGTCTTGAAATTAATCAAATTGGGATTTAATGGATATGTTGTTAAATGGGTTGAGGAATGGTTGAAGGATAGAAGCCAGATTGTTAGAATTGGGAATGTAGTTTCATCTAGTATCCCTGTTACTAGTGGAGTGCCTCAGGGTTCGTGTTGGGTCCTACCTTGTTTGGAGTTTTTATTGGTGACCTACAATTGGGGGTTAAAAACCAGATCAGCAAATTCGCAGATGATACTAAAATATCAGCTGAGGTGGATTCAGAATTAAATATTAAACTATTAAGAATGGATTTAATGATCATAGAAAAATGGGCAAATGACATTAACATGTGGTTTAACACTGATAAGTGCATGGTGATGCACTTGGGTAAAAAGAACCCGGGTGCTAATTATGCACTATGCGGGAAACAAATCCCAACTGGAACTCAAGAAAAAGATTTAGGAGTTATAGTTAATAATAAATTTAATTGGAGTAGCCAATGTATTACAGTAACTCAAACAGGAAATCGTATTATCAATAGTATAAAAAAATCATTTATAACACGTAATAAAGACTGTATAACAAAACTATATAAAGCTTATATTAGACCACATACTGATTTTGCATCTTCATTTTGGGCACCATATTTGGAAAAGGATAAGAAATTGATCGAGAGTTTACAAAGAAGAATGACTAAACTCATCCCTGACATAAAATTCCTACCATATAAAGACAGAGTGAAATCCCTGGGTTTATACAACCTACAAGCGAGACGAGATAGAGGAGATTTGCTGTTATTTTTTAACATCTTAAATGATAAACATCTGATGAAATTAAGTGGACTAACATATATGAATAAGGTATATGGATTAAAATGTAACAACAGACAAATTAAAGTACAAAAGGCATTTACTAATAAAAGGAAATATTTCTTCACAGTTAGAACTGCAGCTTTGTGGAATTCCCTGCCACAGTATATAGTTGATGAAACATCTTGGGAAAAGTTTAAGGTCCAACTAGATAGGTTAATATTGGGCAGTTAAAAACTTCCCACCACGATTGTGGGGAAAGTGGTCTCGATGGGCCTAGTGCCTTCTTCCACTTTAAAAAAAAATGAGTAATACCGAGTAAAAGCAGAGCTGGAGTTGGCAAAATGTAACAAGGATAATTATAAGTGTTTTTATAATCATGTGAGAAGTACGAGGAAAGACTCAAACCAAATAACAAAAATTAAGGACTGTGATGTAATTCTTACAGATGAGGAAGGCATAGCTAAGAAATTTAATGACTATTTTTTATGTGTGTGCCAGGGTAAAGTGAACTACCAAACAGTTAGATCTTGTGCAACACAATGTGGGAATAACAACAATTTGTTTATTACTAAGAAACAAGTGTATGATAGGTTAGTAAACTTAATATACATAAATCAGGTGGACTAGATAGTATACATCCCTACATACTGAAACATATGGCAGAGGAACTGTGTGGCCCCCTTGCCCTTTTGTTTAATACATCTCTAACATGGGGTCAAGTCGTAAAAGAATGGAAACAGGCGTACATCACCCCTGTACATAAAAAAGGATAGGAACTGAGTCGAAAATGACCGACCAATTAGTATAACTTAGGCTGTTGTAAAAATTATGGAGGGTTTTATTAAAGATTATTTGGAGGAAAATCTTAGGAAGTTAGGTCTATGTGATTTTACACAACACGGTTTTGTACATGGAAGATCTGGTGTTAATAATCTTTTAGATTTTTTCGAGCCTGTTAGTCAGGCTCTGGACCAAGGTCTACCTGTTGATGTAATTTATTTAGACTTCTCCAGGGCCTTTGATTGTGTGTCACATCAGATTTTGTTAGACACCTTAGTTGTTTTGGGCATAGAACCATTATTACTGCCTGGGTGGATTCATGGTTAGAGGATAGAGTACAGATAGTCTCCATCAAGGGTGCATTTTCAGACTGCGGCCCAATGATAAGTGGTGTACTGCAGGGGTCAGTTTTGGGCCCACTGCTGTTTACCACCTTTGTGTCAGATATGTAAACTTCTGATGGAATATGATTGCAGAAGTATGCAGATAATACTAAGCTAGGGGTGACAGTTAATGATGAAAGGGCCATAGGCGCACTTAAAAATCAACTTAAAGAACTTGAGCTGTGGGCAGGGAAACAAAAGCTAAAGTTTAATATGAATAAGTGTAGGGTCATGCACTTTGGTGTGAATAATCCTTTATCCCAATATAGTTTAAATGACAAGGCCATTTTCAGTTCAAACAAGGAAAAGGATTTACGGGTTTTAATAACAAACAAGTTAAACTTTGAACAACACAATAGAGAGTACTGAACGCTAACAGAATAGTGGGAAATATATTGCGTAATATCAAGAGTAGAAGCAGTGAGGTCTTGATACCACTTTACAGGACTTTGGTAAGACCAGTCCTGGAATATGGTTCTCCATTTCCTGCCTGTCAGAGTGAAGGCTGTACTAAACTAGTAGAAAATGTGCCGAGACGGTTCACTAAAAAGGTTAAGTCTATTAAAGATAAGAACTATAAAGAGAGGTTGGATAGTCTGGGTTTGTTTTCTATGGAATACAGAAAGGTAAAAGGGGATCTCTGTTTTGTCTATAAGGCATTTCGGGATGAAGTACTCTGGGAATCATCAGGTCTAATAAAAAAACAGCTGTGTGGGACAGAAACTAGAACTCATGGTTATCAGTTGAAAGGGGAGTTGTATAAGACAACAAGAAAAGGCTCTTGGTTTAGCCAGAGAGTGGTAGATTCATGGAATGCACTCCCACGAGAAGTTGTGAACACACCTAGTTTGATATCCTTTAAAAGTAGATTGGACAACAGTATGGGCAGTATATTATTGCTACAGGTTTGTTTCCACTGTTCTTTTTCATTTATGATTTACATTCATATTGATATAGAGCTAAAAATATTTATATTTAAAAAATTGATTAACTTTTTTTCTGTGATTATAGAAAGAATAACAAAGTAATTTCATTTGAATTTAACTATAAAGACAAGTAAAGCTCACAAGTCTGATGAAGGAACATTGAGTTCTGAAATGTAACAAGAAAAGTTAATGAACAGAGCCAAAGAAAAAGATCAATAATAATAAACAAAGTTCACGAATGAACAGTATATGGATTTAATTTTTTTTATTGGGTTGAGAGAGAAAGTACATTTTGGATTTGTTACTAGAATCATAGCAGCCAGGTCTGGTGCTGTCATTGCCATTTCCTTGTGTAACAAACAGCGAATGCTGATGCTCTGATTACCTTTGGTGGTAATGATTTCTACTTTTTCTTCTCCTCATTCTGACAACAAGCCCCCCTGCACAGATCTTTCCCATCTCTATCCTTTCCTCAAGACCCCCAATCACATATCACTGGTGTCTGCACAATTAAAGTTTTAAATAAGTTTGTGAAATGCGTCAATGACTGCACTGTTGTTGGCTTACAATGCAAGAACTGAGCTGCACATGACTGTTGTTTCACATCTCTAAATAACAAACTGTTGTCTTACACAGGCCAAAAGATTTGATTTATAATATTCTAGTTGGAAAAAAAAATGTGTGCTAGATAAGTACTGAAGTGCAAAACTCTGGACTGTTGTTTTGCAGGCCTACACAAATAACTGACTTATCTTGCACAGTCAAAAATATTGTTTTCTATAGTATTTATATTAAAAAAAACTAACTTCCAAAATTACATATAAGGTAGCCACCACAATCAGTAGTTAGTGCAGACCATTAAAAGAAAAAACTTTACTGGCACTAAAACATAAAAAGTTTAAAACATTGAGTAAAACTACACTGAAACTGAAAGTTGCCTCTCTCCCCCTCCTGCAATCGATTCAGTTCACATGCACTGTTGCATCCTCAGAATAAGCATGGCAAAACCTATCATATCTTTTTAAAATTGGTTTCTCTCAAAATATACATTTTCAGTTCCATTTTAAAATGTCTTAGCGCTTAAACAGAGGAACCATATTTGCACTTTTATTTTTTTTCAACTTAAATAGGACCAATTTTGTTCAGCAGACCAGCACTATAGAACTACACACTGTGCATGGGGTCATGTGATGAACCTCCTGCTGCAGTATGTACTGTACCTTGTGAACATCCTTTTGAACAGGAAATCAGTCAAGTGACTGGCTCACTGCTTCACACTTCACAAAAGTATAACTGTCTTCACTGGTGATGTTTCACAATCACAGAACTACACAAAGCTCACTCCCCACCTCCTGTTTAGCAGCAAAGACCACGTAAAAAAAATTATCTTTATTTTACTTCTCTCTGAAGACCATGCAGAGCATAGTGTATGAACTTTGCCTCTCTCTAATTTTAACTCAAACTAATACATGCCCACTCTATTCAGGATATGTAAACCTACAGTATACCAATATATTGATAGACTGCAGAATGTGAGCACCAGCCCCTTGTGCCCTTGCACTGCTTTGCACAGAGTTATAATTCAGTGAAACATGAATTAGAAAGGAGTTTGAATCTATTTCCAGTGTGGAATATTTGTTTATCATGTCTAGAATGAGTGCTAGATTTCTGCTGGCTGCACCAATACATGTACAGTATATTTAAATCAGTATATAACTAGTACCATGCAAAAAAGGAACTTTTAGTCTCAGTGAGCCTACTTGGTTAATAAAATTCAAATAAAATAAAATAAATACATGCATACATACATATTCAAGGCAGGCGGTCAAAACCGTGTGGATGAAAACCGCTAAACAGCACTTCAAATGCCAACTGTAATATATTTTGTCTAAAAACTTGTACGGTTTGCTATAGAATTCCATTCAGGGGGACTTCCCCTAATTAATTCCGTGCAAACCCTTCAAAGATTCATCCCCCAGAATTGGAATAATTAATTCATGTGGAGTTCAAGGTTGTGCGCAGACACTGTGCTCGAAGTCCTCTAGTGTACTACACATAAATTAATGAATAAAACTCCACAGTTAAGAATTTTGTACAGTTTCATACAAAACTCATTAGGGAACATCCTCCCAAAATTAATTCTGTATTAATCCTTATAGGTTTCTACAGAAATTCTGCTACAATCGCCCTTTGAAGTTTGGTTCTAGCTCTTTTGGTCTGTGTGATTTTAACCTATTTCCCATACTCACTTAAATATAATTAAATTTGAACCAACCAGTGTTGGAATTATGGGGGGTGGGGGCTTCCCAGGATCAGCCCTGTAGCTCTGAAGTGAGCCCTGGCAGCTCACACATCAGTGCCATTGATTTATAAAGGGAAGGGGGCCTCAACTTCAATATAGGATCCTTATTGTTCCCCCTAGCTCTCTAAAGCTCATGAAGTGTAATTCCAACACTGGAACCAACATATTTCACTCTAAACCAATACATTGTCAAACAAAAACTATATTGTTGTATGTCAGTATTGGAATTTGTTCCCTGTTCAGCACTTCCAAAATGTTCTCAAATTTACATTATTTTGAAATGTTTTAAGATTTGATCTTTGCTGGTTCCAACCATAATTTTGTTACAGGAAACTGGCAAACAACTTGAAGCAGATTGCTAAACTGTAACACTACCTGCAGTGTTGGTCAATACCTCAGACTTATATATCCAATAGGCCATGAGGGACAGCAGTTTCTGTAAAAATTCCACTAGGGTTGGATATACCAAAGTATATGACTGTGCTTTTTGTTGAATGGTTGATGCATAAGATATATAATTATGGAGCCATTTTATTATTGTTATCCATAGCAATAAATGTGAAGAACTGCATGATGCTAAACTGCACACCATTGCAATGAGGTGCAAGGCTGTATTGGCATTAGTCAATTCTTGTTTAAGGTTCAAGATGTTGCCTTCCTATAAATTTTACTTCCACAGTCAATTAAAAGGGTACTTAGCCTCAATCTCTTTCTTGCTGAGAGAAAGCAAGATTTATGTTTAAAGAGGCACTTTAATATGAGTTTCAATTCCTTTGATAATTGATGGATGTGGTACTTAATAATCAATTTAGTATAAAGCCAGACTCTCCAGCATGTATATGTGCCTACTTGATCAATCAGGGTTATTGTGGTACCTGGTAGGTAGGAAAGGATGCCACACAAGGACTGGAAGTGCTCAGGTAAATTTATTTATAATATTTACAGTCCAGATTTAATGAACTTTCTGGTAGTTCTTGTCTGGAAACTATCCAATCAGTTCAAAGTACTTCAGGGAGCCAATCTTAAGGGGGCTCAAAACAAAATGGTAAATTCTCACCACCCTGGATATTCTTCTTCTTCCAAGAATGAGCCTAGCATGCCTGTAAACATCCCAGAACTTCTCTAATTGGAACGTCCAATGAACTGGCAGTAGAACCTTATGCAAAGCTCTGATAGATTTCACATCACAGACCTTCTCTCTTTATAGCACTATCTGGATCATGATTTGCTCCCTGGGATGTCGTCCTATTGACATCATCACATAAAAATATAACGTGTTTATATACAGGACAACAAATTATCTCAACAGCTGAAAAAATGTATGAAACAGAACAAGATGCCATTTTATATAAATGACAGTAAATAAGTTTATTCCTGAGGGAAACGTTATTGTCCTTCGCTAAGACCGCCTCCAACTAACCACACAAAAGGATGGAAGTAATGGCCGGCCTGCCCCTATGAAGTCCCAGTGGTGAGGAAGCCAGAGAGAGAGAGAGACACCCCAGTGCTCGGGTACCTAGCTACATATACATTTTCTCAATTGACATGTCTTTATTTGAATGTTTAAGTACTTTCCATCGTAGCTCAAAAAAGGGGATATGAGGTCTGAAACAGAAACAGAGAATAGGGTCATACAGAGGGAGGAGAGAGAGAGAGAGAGAGAGAGAGAGAGAGAGAGAGAGAGAAATCTCCAGCTCACAGCACACAGCTGAGAGTTCATCAGAGCAATGAAGAGGTCAGAGGCTAAATTTTGGAAAGGTTTAGACTGCCCCAAGCCCTGGGAGTGCCAGCAATACGGCGCACAGGGCTTGCAGCAATCTAATGGGATTTTTGATCCCATGTGGCAATTGCCGCAAGTTAGACCAACGTTTTATGGTCTAGCTTGCAGCATTCCTGGGGGCTGTTTTTACGAAGCTTGCACCAAATACTTGGTGCAAGCTGCCGTAAACTGTGGAAACTCACAACTGCTCCCAAGATTGTAAAATCAGGCAAAGTTGTGGTGACAAGGTTTGGCTCACTACCAAAACTTAAGTGTAGGGTGCAGGGCTGGATGCATGCTCTGCACCACGCTTTGAAAATCTGGCCCCAGTAGTCTAAACAGGAGGTAAAGTATCTTTCACTGCACTCATACCCAAAAGCAATAATAAGAGCTGTGGGACCTGCTGAAAGTGTAAACCCGAATACTGATGGGCTCTCCAAATCCATTCCACAGGAATCACCCAACAAGAGCTCTGCTTCCAATCCTTGCCTTTCATCTTGTAGGAAGCAAACACTTTTAAAAGTCAGGGAACTCTGTAAGTTATAGAGGCGCTCCAAGGCACAACACCCATTTAAAACCTCCACAACTCTGCAGGCCAAACAAGCCAAAGAAAGAAAAGGAGAAACAAAAATGGAAAGAATAGAAAGGGCAGGATAATGGAACAGAATAGCTTAAACAAAAAGAAAGCAAATATTAGAAGTAGAAAATTGAGAGCGAGAGACCTTATAACTTAAACAGAACTTTCAGAGTGAATTTTTTTTTACTTATTTTCATTTATATCTCAGCACCCAGTTACCATAAATATACAAAAACAGGATTTTAGTTTTTTTTTTCACCTACTAGTCCATGCAAACACTGTTTTGTATGGTGCCATACTTCTTAAAGGGGCAATTGCCATTTTCATACCTTCAAGGGAAAACAATACTGTTCCTTAAACTTAGGGGAAGACAGTCATCTCATCACAGTTATATGTAGTGTTTTGCTTTTAACTCATGAAAACATAGACACATCAATATAGTACATACAGAAGATATACTGTGCATACTGTAGCTGGCGTAGGGCAGAAAAAGACTAAGGGCCCGGTTTTCAAAAGCCCTGAGAATGCTGCAAGTCCCTGTGCACCGAACATATGGTGCAGGCGGCTTGTGGCATTCTCTCAGCACTGATCAGGATTTTCAGTCCCATGTGCCAAATGCTGCAAGTTAGACCAGCTCCCCCCTGGTCTAACTTGTGGCATTTGGGGGACCTTTTTTACAGGGTTTGTGCCAAATCTTTGGCACGAGCTGCCATAAAGTGCGAAAACTGTCACAACTGTGCCCAATGCACTAAAATGCGGTGCAGATGCAGCACAGGATTTTGGCATAGTTGCATCAACAACAGGGTTGATACAGGGCTCGACACAAGCCTTGTGTCAACCTTTGATAATCGGGCCCCAAATGTCCATGAAGTCTGCTAAGTTGTTCCTACCTACACACCCTCAAATCTTTGAGTTCCTAGCATTCCCACCCTCCCTTTGCTTATAATTACTACTAGCCTATAATTGCTACTAGCCTGTAGTACCTGTTAGTATCCCAAAGGTCTCCTATTATGTTTACATAATGGTAATATCTTGTTTATATATACCTGTATTAACCTCACCTAGTCTCTGCAATCATGTATGCTCTTTGCAACCACCTCCTGAAACTTTTTGCATATCTGTACATGTATTCTGTATTGTTTTGACTGACATGAATTATCTTGTTTATATACCTTGGTAATATCTTGTTTATATATACCTGTATTAACCTTACCTAGTCTCTGTAATCATATATGCTCATTGCAGCTGCTTCCTGAAACTTTTTGTGTATCTGTATATGTATTCCGTATTGTCTTGACTGCTGTGGAACCTGTGTAAAAGAGTCTCTGACTCATAGGTATTTGTAATCTGACACCTTAAATAAATAAATAAAATTACTCCTTTGTAGATATCCATAATTTTTTTAACCCTGTGATAGTCCTTGCATTGATCATACTATTGGGTAGATTGCTCCACCTGTCCTGCACCCTCTCTGTCATGAAATATTTCCTTAAACCCTTCTTGAAGCTCCCCTCCCACTAGATTAAGTCTGTGGCCCCTGGTGGTTGTGTTACTCCGTGAATGTGATGCGCCCACCTTGTTCTGCCCCTGTATGTATTTTTAGGTTTCTATCATTTACTCCCTCTCTCCTGTCCTCTAGTGAGTATACGTTTAGGCTTTCTAATCATTCCTAATAGGTCCTGCCTTGTTGCCTCTGGATCACTATAGTTTCCCTTCACTAAATAGTTTCTATCCTTTCTTTATCCTTTTACAGATGCTGGGCCCAAAACTGCACACAGTGCTCCTGCTGTGGTCCAACCAATGACCTATACTACAGCGATATCACCACTTGGATTAGACTAGTGAAGCCCTGCCTGATACATGTCAGTTTTCTGATAGCTTTCACATTTGCTGTTCCATATTGAGAAGCCGATTTGAAACTGCAGTTTATTATAACTCCTATGTTACTTTCCTCTTTTAAATGCTCTACCATAACTCAATTAATTCTGTACTCTTATCTGCGGATTTTTGGAAACAATGTGCATCACTTTACATAGAAACATAGACTTTGAAGGCAGATAAGGACTGCTTGGCCCACCTAGTCTGCCCATTTCCCTACCTCCAAGATAAACTGCAGATCCTATTTAACCAACAGCCTATTTCTTCCTACCCACCACAAAAATTGCCTTATGTCTGTCCCATGCATTCTTGAATTCTCCCACAGTTTTAGATCCCACAACCTCCTCAGGAAGGCTGTTCCATGCATCCATCACCCTCTCTGTGATAAAATACTTCCTCACATTGCCCCTGAGCTGTCCTCCCCTCTATCTTCAAATTGTGTACTCTTGTTCTTGCACATCTCTTTTTCTGAAAGATGCTACCCTCTTGGACTTTGTTGATTCCACTGAGGTACTTAAAAGTTTCTATCATGTCCCCCCTCTCCCTCCTTTCCTCAGGGGTATACATATTAAGCTCCTTTAGTCTCTCCTCATATGGCTTCTTTTGCAGACCCTGCACCATTTTAGTTGCCCTCCTCTGGACTGCCTCCATTCTGTCTATGTCCTTGCGGAGATGGGGTCTCCAGAACTGGAAACAGTACTCCAGATGGGGTCTCACCAACTGTCTGTAAAGAGGGATAACAACTTCCTGTTTTCTGCTGGTGATGCCTCTCCCTATACATCCCAGTATCCCCCCAGCCCTCCTGACTGCCTTCTCACATTGCTTGCTAACCTTAAGGTCATCCAATATGATTATCCCCAGGTCCCTTTCCATGTTTGTTGTTGTTACTACCTCCCCCCCCATTGTGTAATCTTCCCCTGGGTTTTTGTTTCCCATGTGCATTATTTTGTACTTCTTTGCATTGAATCCAAGCTGCCATACTTCTGACCATTCCTCCAACCTTGCCAAGTCCTTTCTCGTCCTTTCCATGCCTCCTTGTGTATCGACCCTGTTGCAGATCTTTGTGTCATCTGCAAAGAGGCATACTTTTCCTTCCAGTCCCTCTGCAATGTCACTTATAAAGACATTAAAAAGGACTGGACCCAGTACTGAACCCTGCAGTACCCCACTAGTAACCCCTCTTTCTTCAGAGTGGACTCCATTTACAATTACCTTCTGTGTCCTGTTGTCCAGCCAATGTTTTACTCAGGCCACCACCCTGGGACCCACTCCCAGGCCGGTTAATTTGATTATTAATCTTTTGTGTGGGACTGTGTCAAATGCCTTACTAAGTCTAGGTAGGCCATGTCCACAGCCCCTCCCTGGTCTACTACTACTTTGGTCACCCAGTCAAATAAATCAATTAGATTTGTCTGACATGACCTTCCCACTGTGAACCCATGCTGCCTTGGGCCCAGTGCCCCACTTGCCTCTAAGTACTCAACAATTCTTTCCTTCAGAAGTGATTCCATCACTTTCCCTACCACAGAGGTCAAACTGACAGGTCTGTAGTTTCCTGCCTCTGTCTTGCTCCCACTTTTGTGAAGGGGAATCACATCCGCCTTCCTCCAGTCCTCAGGTGCCACACCATCTCCATGATTTATTAAAAGGGTGGTCACTGGTGTCATAGTTCTCCCATAATTCTTTTTAGAATTCTGGGGGTGAATTCCATCAGGCCCCATTGCTTTGTCCACCTTCAGTTTTAGGAGTTCTTTCAGAACCCTTTCTTCTGTGAAAGGACTGGGATCGACACCCCCATCCAGAGTGCTTCTGTTAATTGGATTAGGCACCTCCCCTTCTCCTTTTTGTGAATACTGAGCAGAGCACTTTTTTGACCTTGAACATTACAGCCCTATTCTGGACCACTGCTCCAGCTTTTCTACATCTCTTTTCATGCTGTTGATCCCTTCATCATTCTCTACCCTCCCGCTGAGGTATGTGCCATCTGAACCTGTAACCCCCACCCCATTGTCACTGATGTACATATTGAAGAAGACAGGTCCCAAGAATGACCCCTTCAGCACTCCATTTGTGACCTTCCTGAGATCAGAGGATTTGCCACTCAGGACCACTCTCTTTATTCTGTCTGACAGCCTGTTGCCAATTCATTCAGTTAATCCTCTCCTTAGTCTTATTATCACCAACTTCTGGATAAACCTCTTGTGAGGCACCAAATAAAAGGCCTTACTGAAGTCCGGGTACTGAATGCCAACTGCCTAACCCTTATTCACTATCTGTGATGGTGAGTTTTAGATGTCAATCTAGTTAAAATTTATAAGGACCATCCCCTCATGAAACCATGCTAATTTCTATCTATAAGGTTATTTTCTTCCAGGAAGTCTACTATCTCTTAATTTTTTTTTTTTTTTGTCTTTGGTAACCGGGTAAAGCCCACTAGGCACAAGTGCCGGTTTTCAGGGGCGATCTGGGAGCATTGGGTGGTTAAGTGACTTGCTCAGAGTCACACAGTATGCAAGCGGAGATTGTGAGAATCAAACCAAGGTCTGGTCTGCTGGATGTACCAAGCTCGTTCACAGCTCATTACTCTAACCTCTAGGCTATCAGCTTGCCTGCTATTAACATCATGCTCACTGGTCTATACAGTACGACCCGCCAGGGTCAGGAGATCTTATTACAGTTTCTGCTGTGATATCTTGCATGATACTGCTGAAACTCAGTGTAATCCAGTAGCTATTACTCTAATTTGTTACATAGTCAACTGTGACATATCACACAGAGTTCTTTATCCTGATGGGTGGCACTGTACTTACTTGGGTTTTCCTTATCACTACTCTTGTGCAAGGGGGGTACCTCCTCAGAAGTCACTCATTCATTAAATAAGTCTGGCATGGAGGCTGACAGTGAGTGATTCATCTACTGTACAGTACTTCAGTTCTCTCAGGTGCAGCCCATCTGGTCCTGAGGAACTGGTCATATTAAGGTGTGGCAGAGCTTTCAGAAATCGTTCCTTAGTTGTACACCCAGGTCTGGATTTTCAAAGCCTTGCGCTATTTTTGACATAACCGACAGACTGCGTAAAATGGGATCTAATGATTTGCCACAAGAGTAGCAAGCTGTGAATGTATCATTTTGTGTCTGTAAAATGCAGACATTGTCATGAATGTGCCCAAACATTTGAAAATTTCCCGTGAACATTTGGACACATTTAGGGTGCCGCAGCTGCTGCAGAAAGTCTGCTGCCAGTTGTGAGTCAGCAGTGTTTTAAAATCCACCCCCTATCTCCAGTCTGTTGCTAGCACTACCTTAGAATCTATTTTGCTGTCCAGCAGTGGACCAGTACTTTTTACTGTGAACGCAGATTGTGAACATGAACCTTCGTTTCAATATGAAATGAATATCCATTTCGTACAATGTCATTTATACAAAGTATCACACAGCAATGTACGCACAACCCAATAAATAAATAGATGCACAAGAAGACTGAGATGGGAAACAAGTGGAAGTATGGAAGTGAGGAATAGGAAGAGGAATAAGTACTGGACATAAGGAATAGGAAGAGGAATAAGTACTGGACATAAGTGTTTGACAAGTGGGAATACTTTGAGTAGAGAGAGAGTGATATCAGTGGGCCCTATGCACCAATGGGCGGAGTGGCTGAGAGTCACGTAGCCACCCGGCACCCATTGTGCCCCGCGCAAGATGCACAACCCAGGGCATGCAGCCCCAATGCACCCAATCCCCCGGCTGCGCAAGCGGGGGGCGTTGCAGTACTACCCACCATGCACAAAGCCACATTGTGCCATCTGCAGGTGTGCAGAGAAGGGCTCAGGCTACACCAGGGGGAACCCTGCCGTAGTGTCCTACATGCCCTTCACCATGCACACCAGGTACTGCAGGACCCCAGCATCTATAGTGACCCCCACACACACACACACACACACACACACACACACACACAGACACCCACCCTGGTCTCGGCAAAACAGTTTGACCCCCACAGGACTGGATCAGTGGTCTGGAACAGAAGTGCAGCCCTCCTGCCAGAGACACAGATGCCCCAGTCCCCTCTGTGTGCAGTGTTCACCCCCCCACACTCCATCACAGGTGTGCCCTGTCTCCATAGGGCAGAAGTATACCCCTCAACACATCAGCCCCAATCGCCGCGGGGCAGTAGCACCCCCCACACTCCCAACACTTGTGCTTCCCGGTCTCTGGTGGCTGCAGCATATCACCCCCCCCACCCACACACAGGATCCCTGGCCCTGTGTTGGTTGCCCCCATGCACACACACAGGTATCCCAGCCAGTGTGATCCTGACCTCGGAACCCCTGCCCCATTGGTGTCCAGTGGTGGCCCCCCATTGGTGTCCAATGGTGGCCCCCCATGGCACTGACAACACTGCCCCACAACTCCATTACCATCCTGTTGGTGCTGCGGCTAGAAATTGCCAGCGGCAGAGCCCTCCACACACCACCTTGGCCACCGTCCATCCGACTGATGTTGGGAGTGCGCTGCCTATTTATAGGGGTGCGCTCTCAATGTATTTTTGATGGCCAGTAGCCAAGGAGATGTGTGGAGGGCAGTGCTGCTGGCCAATCCTAGCTGCGGCACTGACAGGATGGGATGAGGGATGGGGGATGGTTGTGTCAGTGCCACGGGGGGGGCTCCTCAGACTACCACTGCGGAGGTTGGGTACTCTGGTTCAGGCAGAGGAGTGAGGGTGTGGGGTGTGCTGTGCTGTACTGGGCAGCACTGGACACAGACACCCTGCTGTGGTTTTGGGGGGTTCACACTGCATTTGGGGAAGGGGACATGATGGGTGGGGGGATCCTGTATTGCTCTCGGGCCTGGTCTGCAGTGTGTTGGGGGATCACAGACAGGGTCAGGGACAGGTCAGCACAGTACTGGGGGTGGGGATGCAGTGTGTCGGGTGGTGGCGCACCAGCAGGGGCCATAGGGCTCAGGCCGGGGGACTGTGGGCAACACAGCCGCACGAGTCTGGGTGCCTGTATTTGCTATTCCCACACCGGACTCATGCATCACTTCACTGGAGATCTACTCCTGGACCCATGTTGGGCATCCCATTGGATGATCGACTGGGTCCGCTACTCTGCCCCTTGCCACCCTGTGGAGTATCGCGAACTGTGGGGGCAGTGCCACAGACAGGTGGTGGCCATTGATGAATACTGGCAGCAAACACCTGTCCGCAGGTGCGGAGCTGTGTGGGCGAGATACGCGTCTCCGGGTCATAATTCCCACCCAATTGTGCATAGGGCCCAATAGGTTTAGCAAAGCTCTTGAGAAAAGGTGAGTTGCATGGAATGATCTGAAGCAGTCATAACATTCAGCAGATTTGATGTAGATATGTTACATCATGGCAAGGTAAGTTTTAGGCACCCTTTCCCTAGGGCTTAGGGTGCTGTACAATGAGAACAAAACACAGAAACCAAAAACCAAGAATACATTACAAATTAAAAATAATCATCTAAATAAATACATAGATCCAAGGAGCAAAACTTTCCATCATTTCAGTAAATAAGATAAAATGAATGAAATGAAATCAGGCAGTATGCTAACCCAAAATGTGCAATTTCAGGACCCCTTCAAAGACCTCCACTATGCTGGCCAAGCAGATGTGGAAAGACAGAGTTGCACAACATAGGTGCCTCCACCATAAATGCTCTGCCTCGGGATAACTTCAATCTTGACTGGGCACCAACAATAGGCCAGCATTGGTGGAGCACAGTGAGCGGATGGACAGAGGTATGTGGGGTCAGGAGATCATTAAAATAACCAAGTTCCATACCATGTAGGGCCTTGTATACCAACAGGCATGTTTTGAAGTTAATGTGCCCCCAAATGGGCAGCCCGTGTAGTTTGCACAGCAGCGGTGTAATATGATCTCTACGAGATGTCCCGGGGATCAAACGTGCTGCCAATTTCTAGACCAGTTGAAGGCAGTAGATCAACCTGCCAGATAACCCTAGACAGAGAGCATTACACTTATCCAGCCTAGATGTGACAAATGTATGGACACGGTTCAGCAGGTCACCAGCTGCTAGAAATGGCTTAATCTGGGTGGAGATGGAAAAAGTCACTACGGATGACTGCCTACATCATGTACTCCAGGGCCAGCCTGCAGTCCGTAGTGACTCCCAGATTTTTAAGTGTATCCACGGCTCCAATTGCAGCACCATTTAGAGGTGGTAGCCAGGTGTCTCTCCTTCTATCCTTTGGGAACCCAGTTAAGGTAGTATCTGAGAGTCACAAGGTAGTGATTTATGCTTCAATCAGATACACAATATATACGGTACAATAGTACTTTGATAATTACTGTGGCACGTTCCATCTAAAAGCTCTGCGGCTGAATTCTGTATGGGACATGCAGTGTGGCACAACTGTCAGCACAGTAACTCCCGTGGTCAATAGATTTTGTATAATTGTCTTAGTTCACAACATGTTTTACCTTTATGGCAGCATGTGGGAAAAAGTTTCCTGTAAGTGACAAAAAGTGGTGCACATACAGTAGGTTAGTCACGTCCTGTACACATGTAGTGGTGCCAGATATTGCAACTGAACAAATTCACAGAAATCAGATCTACAAGTGTTGAAAGTTGGAGCTTGTGGTGATTGTTTGGGGGGCTTATGAACTGCAAAAATTGTTGGTATCACCTTAAATTAAATGGCCTAAATACTAGCTTTTAAACACAACAAACAAGTTATTGTCACCTAATTAGTTGTTAAACTGCTTTATAAGCAGGGTTATGCTTCCCTCCCATAGAGCTTTTAATTTCCCAGCTCATGCTTGTCTCAGGGATATACCTTGTTTAGCCCCTGATGCCTCCCCCTCCCCATCTCCCTGGCAGGTTACAATTTTCCCACAGCTTACCCTCCATGGCCAGGGCTCTGAGGATGGCTATAATCCCCCCAGTGCAGTCCACATCTGGACTAGGATCCAGTGGCAGCCCCAGAGGCCGAGACCTCGGGACTTCTGGAACCCAGGCCATCATAAAGACATTGTATAGGGACTTTCACCATTTTTAGTCCCTTCATCCTTCCTTTGCATGGGCGAGCTTGTTAGTAGCCTTGCCTGCAATAAGCATGTGCCATGTGGAGGTAGCAAGCTCCCTTGGCTTACCCCAGGAGATGCTGCTGCACTGACATCTAATGCTAACTTTCCCCTACTGCAGTACACTACTGCGCAGTAGCAGTTACAGTCTGTCTTGCCTGTTAATGTGACTTCAGGAGCTTGCTTTATTACTCCAGTCCACTGCACAGCAGCATGTTATGCTGCCGCTGGGCCATCTGGCAACTGCTGTGATAATGCCTTTAACATGGATGTAACTGATGGTATTTGTGCATTTAAGGAATTGCTGATAATGCTGTTATTATGTTGTTTAAAAAAAATAAATTAATGTTTGATAAGCATACAGAAATATTTTATTAGATATGCATCTGCCATTTAAAATGTAGTGATATCTTGATGGTGTACCTTTACTACTGTTGCCACTATGTATGTGATCAGGATTTGCATCCAGTGCTTTGGACCTTTACCCAGGTTATGTGAAATTCAGTAGCCAGGTGGCCAATGACTACTGAGCATGTGCCAGTGGAAACTAATACAAATGCTTGTTTGACTTTAATTACTGTATCTATTAATCTTTACTGAAAAAAAAAACAGAAATATTATAATAGATTTTCATTTGCAATATAAAATGCTGTGATGTCCTTGTGGTGCATGTTTACTACTTTTTACGGTTGTATGTGATAAGGGCAACTCCAAAATGGCAAACCCAGAATTGTGACAGAATTTTGGCGAGGACACAAACGCCTTTTTTTCCGGGGGGCTTTGCGCCTGCACCCCCTTACTTAATTAACCAACTCTGAGGTCATAGCACTTTGGGGAGGGGGGGTGAAACATTTGTCGCCATTTCGTTCCTCGCTGTATTCCCTCACTGACTTACGGTCTCGCTGGTTTTGCATTCGCTGACATCACGGGCAACCCTCTTTACTGCTATGTAGGAAACCAGAGTTTGCACATGACACAATGCACATTTACTCAGGTTATAAGAAATACAGCCCCATATGAAAAATTACTGCTAAAAGTTATAAGTGATTAATTAACACAAATGCCTGTTTTACTTTATTGAACCATGCATCAGGTGGTTAAGTAAGTTAAAATCATCCTTTTTATGTTTGCCCTCAAAGCATACAAGCATATTGGCATCAGTCTGAGCTGTGAGAAGGCTTTTGGGAGTGTGGCCCTTCTCCACCTATTACAGCTACAGAACACTGAATCTCCTCCCTAATTCCACTCACTCTCTGCCTTTCTCCTCCTTTTCTCTTTGAAGTCCTTGCCCAATCACAAAGCTGGAAAATTGAAGGTAGAGGGTTTTCTTGTGCAGCTCCCAACTCCTGCTTGAAGTCTTACCACTGTTTTTCCTTCCACGTGTGCTACTGTTTACTACTTCCTATGTGCCACTGTTTAGAACTTTGTTTCTCAGGGAATGGCAGAGATGTTTCACAACCCATACCATCCACATACCCATGAAGTGGTGCTTGCAACTCATGAAATTAATGTATTCTTATACATGATGAAAAGCAAGCAAAACAAATGTTCTAACATGTTGCTACACGTATTGGTCGCTTTGGGTAAGGAGTTGTGTTATTCTGCTTACCTGTGTTTTGAACACTAAAATTAAGGCATTTTGTTCCAGTCAACACAAATAAACAAGGCTTAACAGATATACTCCTGGAATTAAGCTGATTATATTTACTTGTAATGCATGTGAGTAAATTGGTATCCGTGTGAACTGTGCAAGGACTGTTGGTGTGTTTTCTTTATTCATCTATCAGAATAATGAATTTCCTCCCTAATTCTGCCCACACTCTGTCTTTCTCCTTCTTTTCACTTTGAAGTCCTGTCAATGTCTTTGACTGGGAGATGCTGCAGTCAGAGTGGGGATGGGTGTTACTGTTTACTATGAATAACAAAACTATTTACGATATAGAAATCAGTGACCAGAAAAGACACACTGAGCCCAGACCTATTCCAGTTGTGACCCAAGGGAGGTGTTTCTGAACAGAGGGTGGCACAAAATGGTACAATAAAAAGGCTACACAATAATACAGTGGATAAATAGGCAAAACAATACACAATGTGACCTTAGGCAATACACAAAATACTGACAGAATAATATGGTTGGTCTCAAAACTGTATAGTAGCCACAATATAAACAAAGTACACAAAAGTTGTAGGCGGTGTAAATATTTTTTTAAAATAGGTGAAGGAATCCTGGTGATCTGATAGGCCAAAAGCATCATGTGACTGTTCAGTTATCACGGCATGACTGGACACCTCTGTTATCATGGCCTTTTTCATGAAAAGCAACAGGAGTGGTCAGAGCAGGCTAAGAAGTTCCAAAAGCCAAGGAATTTGCTGCAGCTACTTTAAGTAGTCACTGAAGCTAGTCAGAAATTAGACTGATAGACTGAGTAAGCCAGTTACAAGTCTTCTCCTGATTTTTTAACTGTAATTCAGAAGGGCAACCAGAACAGCAGGTGGTGCTGTTACTTCCTGGTCAGGATAATAAAAGTGCAACCTTGATGAGTGGCAGTGAGTTGAGTGGCTTTGTGCTGTGCCACTCAATGAAGTGCCATGAGGTTGTGTGCTGTACATGAACTGAACAGGAGAGGAACTGGAAGGAAGAGGGTTGGGGCAGGAGACGCTGTACAAAAAAAGAGGCCAGGCTTCCTTCCCCAATCTAGTTGTAATTATGGCTGTAAGTGATATGTTGCCCTAAAACCCTTTTTGGGGTTGAGTAAATGTGGCCCAGTGAAGCTGCCCTCCCCCGAATCCTCGAGCACCCAAGCAAGGTCCGTGTGTCCTTTAGAAGGCCGTGAGGGCCCCAGCGAAGCTGCCCTCCCCCGAATCCTCAAGCACGCAAGCAAGGAATGGTATTCGTTTTACTGAGTCATGGACCGGATTGGATTGTTGGCGCCATTTTTTTAAATTCAAACTCAGGACTGATGATGCACTTTAAATTGTCAGCGTAGCAATGCAGTTAGTTTTCTGCAGCATTTGTTGTTATAAATACCCCAGTTTCTGACTAATCTCAGTGGTTGCTTTAAGAATTTAAATGATTTTAAGAATGTAAATGAGTTGCTTCACAGTTGGTTTCTGAAACTTCCACTGTTCAGGCTGATCTCAGAGGTTGCTTTACAAGATTTGCTGGTTTAAATGATTTTTCTGCTGTCTCAAAGGCTGCCTAAAGCAGATCCAGCCACTTGACAGGGCTGCTGTTTATTCGTTAATTTTTATTCCTAAATCTTTTTGCCAATGCCCCACTGGCCATTTAATGATGGACTGTGTTAAGAAATTTTTGTAAAGAATTAGCACAGGTTAAGGAGCTGTTTCTAATAAATTAATTCTGTTACAGCTCAGGGTTACTAACCGAGTTGCTTCAGTAATTATGCATCAGCCTAGGATTAAATGCTGTTCCCATTAAATTGTTTTTCAGTAACAGCTCACTCCTGCTAACAGGGACTAGCCCTTCCCAGCATTTGTGCACAGTCCCTTCCCCTGTTTTAAGCCAGTCTACCTGCTTTTAAATGCTCACCTCCATTTCTTCTTTCCACAGTTCCATGCGACATTTAGGAGGTCGTGAGGGCTCCAGCTAAGCTGCCCTCCCCAGAATCCTTGTGCACCCAAGCAAGGTACGGTGTTCGTTTTACTGAGTTGCTGACCGGATTTACCTCACTGACTCTTTGTGTCGACTACCCCACCACCCCCACCACCACACTTGCTGATCCTTTCACTTTATAGTGGAGGGTCACATGCTGGCAAAAAACTATCAGCAGACTTTCCCATTTGCAGCCTATCCTATTCCACCACTAGTGGCCGCTATTCCTTAATCCTGCGCTAGCAACCTATCCCACTCAACACAACCATGATACCTCTCTATCTTGCTCTACTTGCTTCTCTACTGCCCTTAGTGTTACTCCCTCCCTCCACCTACCCTGGGGAGCAAGGAGGAAATTTGGCACTTTGCACCCTATCAGCCCCCCCCACCAACCTTTGCTACCACCTCCACTGGGCTGCCCCCTGCACCCCAACTGCTCAAATTGTTGATTGGTCCCTCAATTATACCTCCCAATTTCCATGCCGGACTCTGTAGCCCTAAATTCCACCACCCCACTGAGGTAGCTGTACAGGCACAGATCTCTACCCACAATCTTCAGCACCCCACGTCTGTCACCAAACTCTTGGTGATGCTACTACTCCTACTTCCTGGGGATGTTGAGCCAAACCCTGGACCAACCACCACCCCTCCCCTACCTCCATGGGGCCTAAAAATAGTGTACCTTAATATATGTAGTCTACTGCATAAACTAGCCATGCTGTAGCTAACTGTCTTATCCATAAGGCTCAACATCTTGATTATTACTGAAACCTGGCTAAAGCCACACAACAGGGATGCAGAAATCACTATCCCTGGATACATTGTTATCCACCACGACTGCCCAGTCAATAAAAGAGGAGAAGGCATAGCTATGTATATCTCATCCTCCCTCCAGTTTACCCCTGTCAATCTGCCCTTGCCCACGCTGTCCATTGACACCTTGCTGATCAAACTCTCCCTCCCTCACACTGTCCCAGTTTTTATAGCTGGCTCTTACTGCTCCCCTGACTCCCCTTCGCCCTCCATCCTGGACCATTTGGGCACTTTGAAATCTAATGCTTTGGGTGGCGAGCTCCATATCCTGGGGGACTTCAACTTAAATTGGCTCTCCAGTACCACATCTGAGTTTTGCAGCCAGGTGGCCAATCTAAACTTAGCACAACTGATTATTGAACCCACATGTTTGAACCCCATATCGCAGAATCACTCTGTTCCGGATTGGTTCCTTACCTCTTATCAACACCGGATAATTGCCTCGGGTCTCTTACCAGACTCCCTAAGTGACCACCACATGATATACTCCATACAGTAAGTATTCAGGTCTAAGCCCCCTCTCCCAGAATCATCCTTACATGGTCATACAACTGCCTGGATCTTGCCTCACTTCTAAGTGACCTGGCAGCCACAGATTGGTCCTGCATCCCCAGGTCGACCTCTGTTGACTCCGCTCTGGAGTACTTCAAGGTCAAGTTCCTCACCGTCTGGGACTACCATGCCCCACTCAGATGGACTCGAGTGAGGGGCGCTCACCTGCCTTGGATCACTGCAGACATTATGCCCCATATCAGAGCCAGAGACCAGGCATGAAAGTCGCTCAAAGCCTCCAGATCCCCCACTGACCACTCAAAATATCGCTTCTTGCGCAATGCCTGTACTAGGCTAATCTGTCAGGCTAAAGCTAACTATTTCAAAGCCTCCTTTCATTCCAACTTAAATCAGCTGGTAAATTCCGAATGGTGGTCAAATCCCTCTACTCCCCACCCTCCCAACCTCCCACCCCTGTGCTAAACGTAGGCGGTACCGCAGTAACTGACCCTTTTGCAGCTGCCTTGGAATTTAACTCCTTCCTTACAAGCTATACCATGGCACTGCTATCCACTCTCTTCCCTTACCAGCAAAATAACGCCCACTCTGCCCCCCCCCCGCTCTGGATCCCTCTACTGCTCCATCCTTCTCCTTCCATCTGGTCACCCTGATGGAAGTTTACAATGCCTTGATTTCCCTAAATCCAACCAAGGGCAAATGCCCCTGTGGGCTGAACTCCAAGATACTGTACCTGGCTGCTCCTGCCATTGCCAACCCCTTGGCTGCTCTTTTCAACTTCTCATTCTCCCTAGCTTCAATCCCTTCAGAATGGAAGCATGCAACTGTTATCCCACTTCCAAAGGGTGGGGACCCCTCCACCTCCGGTGACTACCATCCAATTTCCCTCCTCCCCATACTAGCTAAACTCCAGGAGCACCTTGTCCTCTCCCAGCTCTCTCCCTTTCTCAATTCCTCCTCCTCCTCACCTCACCAGTCTGGTTTCAGGAAGGCCCACTCCACCACCACTTCTCTTCTACGGTTCACAGACTCCATTTTTGATGGTATGGACAAAGGTTACATCACCTCAGCAATTTTTGTTGATCTGGCAAAGACATTCGACACTGTTTCCCATACACTCCTTCTGGACAACCTCTCCTTTGCAGGGCTCTCTACCATGGCCACCAGTTGGTTCCACTCCTACCTCGTAAGCAGGTCACAATCAATTAGAATTGGAGTCTCCATATCCACCTCTTTTCCAGTTACCACTGGAGTCCCCCAAGGTTCGGTCCTCAGCCCGTTCCTATTCTCCATTTTCCTTAATGACCTGCTCACAGCCTGTCCGCACACATCCATACACATGTATGCAGACGACATGGTACTGTATACATCAGGCCCCTCAACTGCTTAAGTGGCAACCAGGTTACGGCAGGACTTCAGTTGTGTTCAGCTCTGGTTTTGCACTAACCAGCTTTTTCTTAATGCCAAGAAGGCAGTCCCAATGACCTTCGGCACAAGGCAGAGACTCTCTCTGCTCTCCACCACCTCCTCCTTCCACACACTGGACGGGATCACTGTGGAGGCTTGCACCTCCTTTAGATACCTCAGGGTCTGGCCAGACCAGCACCTTGACTTCTCTGTACACATTGCTGCCATCCACAAAAAGCTCCACCCCACGTTGGGTGCCCTATATTGCAACTGTGGTTGCATCCCACTGCCAGCCCGACACGCACTTGTACAGAAATGATTCTCCCTATATTTGACTATGGGGACATAGTCTACAATGCCGCTCCTAAGTTCACCCTGGCCAGACTGGACCCCCTTTTCCACTCATTCTGCCGCTTTGCCCTTGATTGCCTGCCCTCCACTCACCACTGCCTTCTCTACTGGACTCTCAACCTCGCCTTGCTCCAGGTTTGTAGACGGTCCCACTGCGCTAGGCTCATGGCCAAGTTCTGGACCCAGTCCTTGCCAATGTATCTCACCTCCATCCTAACGGCTCATGCCCCTCCTATGTACTCACTCAGGAATTTTGACACCCGTCTCCTGGATGTGCCGTACATGTCCTCATTGGCTGGCCAGGCAGTCTTCAGACATCGCTTGCCCAAATTATGGAACTCCCTCCTCACGGACATCTGGCACACACCCCCAGCTCAGCTCCTCAACTCCCTCATCAGTGCGCATTTCTCCTCCACCTGTGCCTGCGGCTAAGATGCGTCTGTTCACGCACTATGGCCTAGTTTGCTATTTTGACCTGATTATTGACCTTGGTTGACTGATGCTTCGATTATCCTTGTTTACCTTGCTTCTGTAACACATGTATTTTATGTACTTAATTGTTTCTGCCATCTTTTACTGCCAACCGCTGTTATATTCATTGCAAGCACTAATTGTCACCTGTAAAAATGTTAGTCATTTGTTGCACTAATTGTACTCTGTATATATTGTACTCTCTATAGATGTCATGTATATTCTCCTCTGTCCCCCTCCCCCCAGGATACACCTGAAATCGATCAGTACTCTGCTCAGCATGCCTTCTTGGTAAAACTTTTAAATAAATAAATAAATTAAAAAATAGTGAAGGGGATTTGGGAGGTCAGTGTAGGAAAGGTAGCAGGGATTTATTTAACTCCAAAATGTGATTAGCGTTTTGCTCATAAAAGTGCTAAAACTTTGTGAAAATGCAAAGCACTTGCCTCACTGTGTTTAACAAACATAACACTTCTAGAAAACCTATATAAATACTTTCTGTACAGTTAGCATTTTCCCAAGAAAAAAAACTGCTGATCGATTATTTTAAAACCCTGGGTAGCATCTGGTAGTGTTAGCATCACACTGTTTAAAGAAGGGTGATATTACACAGGAGGAAAGAATATAAGGTATTGCAGGAGGGGTAACTGTAGGCATTATGCAGCACATGGCTGGTGGGGAGATAGCCAGGTGCAGGGACTGTGGGTCACTCATCCCCTGGATTGTGCTCTGGAGGGTGAGCTACTGCCCCATATGTAAAAGATTTGTGGAGCTCCAGATGCAGCTGGTAGCTGCAAGGGAAGAGATGTCTCTGCATCATCACCAGTTGAGCTGTTACCCACAAACACACCCCACACCTTTAATCCCCCCTATAGAAGGCACATCATGACAGTAGTGGGTTCTATACTTGGGTGTGTGTGTGAAGAAGCTGGTAGAGGTAGAGGAGGGAGAAGTTGGAGTGCTGGTACACTTAGGTACCAATGATCTGGTGAACCCATCTCTGGCAGCAGTCCAGTGTAACATTCAGCTGGGGGACAAAGTGAAAGCAAATGCAGCTTCCATGACCTTTTCCAAGGTCCTTCCTTTGTGGGGTGGGGGAAGGAGCAAAAAACGGTGAGGAAGTAAGAGACAGAGGCATTTTATGGGTGGTCGAAGGTATGGTGTCAGGAGGAGAAGGGGTACGAGAGGTCACGTGATGTGCTGAGGCGAGTTGGACGTCCTCCATGCCGCTCCTAGGCCTGAGTCATAAATTAAGTGCTCTAACTGTCCAGGGGTCTGTTTATTTTGGTCGCCTCCCACTTAGAAGGGGGTGTTAATCATAGCGGTCGCGAGTCTGGGCGGCAGTTAGTTCCTGAAAGCTGCGGGACACGCTAACAAGGTTTGGCTGGGGTGCGCTGTATCTAAGAGCTGTAGGCCGTGGCTGGAAGCTGAGATGGAGCCCGAAGTTACAGAGCCCCTTGCCGCGAGATCCCCCGCGACCAAGAGACCCAAGCCGCAATCCCCCACCCTTACGGAATCGGAGGAGGACATAAATAGGGGAGGAGTAGGGGGTCAATCCAACGAGGACCTGCAGGAAATTAAGAAGTTATTGCACGGACTGGTACACGACTTCGCTGCTGTAAAACCGGCACTGCAATCTCTTGCGCAATGGATGGGGGATGCTGAGGCCAGGATAGCGTCCCAAGAGAAGAAAGTGCTGACTATGGAGCAGGAGCTGATTTTGGCCAAAAAACAAATTAAAAAATTGGAAGATCGTATTGATGACCAGGAGTCAAGAAGCGGAGGAATAATCTGGTACTGGCTGGGCTGCGGAAAGAGCTGAGGGGCGGACTGTGTCTCATTCATCCAGGACATGCTATTAAAATTACTGGGTCAGACACCATATGGGAAGCATACAACTTGGAGGGCCCATAGGGCGTTAAGGGAAGTACCCTAGGAGCGAGGCCCAGGGTGATCATAATGAGATTTCTCAATTTTAAGGAGAAGATGCATGTACTGTGGAAGGCCAGACAACTTAAATCCCTGCAATGGAACGGCGCGACCCTCTGGATGTTTCAGGATCAAACCCCTCTAATTAGAGAGAAGCAGAAGGAATACGTGGAAATTAAGAAAAAGTTATATTTAGCCAGAATTAAATTTCGGGTGCAATATCCAGCAACGTTCTTGGTGAGACTACAATCTGGAGAAAAGCGTTATTTGACCGCAAGGGATGCGTTGGAAGGTTTACGAATTGAACTCCCTAACTTGTTTAAACCTCAGACCTGAGATGGACTGCCCAGATGATGTGGGGCTGTGTTGATTTCACTACAGTTGAACAAAGACTATATCAAGCTTGTTCGAGTCGCTTAGTTTAACTTAGCTATGGTTGTATTCCCCCTTCCTTTTTTCTCTCACTGAGCAGTGTCTTGGGGAACTGTATCATGTTTGTTTGGTCGGTGTGGGTAGTTTTAGGGGTATAAGTTTGGGGCTGGGGGTATTGGTTTCAGGGGCAAAGCTGCAAGGGTGGTGACCACCCCTTTTAAAGGATCATATAAGGATGGCACTGTTTGATCCCTTTTATATTTAATCGAGTCAGTTTCATGCAGGGCCAGATTCCACTGTGAATTGACTGGTTAGCGATAGCCAATATGGCTGTGTTCTGAAGCTTGTTGTTTTTCTTTGATCTGTTAGGGAATATGTGGGAACTGGGATGGCACTGCTGGAGGGAGGGTGATCTATTAGGACCAAGTGATGGGCAGACTATTGATGTGTTAGGGCCAGGGAGGACAGGCGGGAGGAAACTACAGGAGGCTCATCCATGACCGATGAATCGTTAGGAGGCGATCGAGGATCGGGGCAGGGGAGGATGGGATTGGGGGGTTGGGAGAGAGAGAGCTTTTAGAATGTATAGTGAAGGAAGGCGGACTGGTATGGTTTGGATGAAATGGATCTCATGTTATGATCGATCTGATGGATAATGACTTGCATTAACATAATTTCTTGGAATGTCAAAGGGCTTAGGGGTAGACGTAAGAGAATGGTCATTTTGAGGCATATTAATCATTTGGGGGCTCACATAGCCGCTCTGCAGGAGACGCATCTGTTAACGGAGGAATTAAGCTGTCTTAAAAAATTATGGGTGGGCCAGGTGTACGGGCAGGGTAAGGAAAAAGCTTGGGGGTGGTAATTTTAATAAGAAAAAGTTGCCCCTTTAGGGTGGAGCAGGGGCTGTTAAGAGAGATGGTAGAGGGATATATCTGTCTGGGATCTTAGCGGGTAAAGCAATTTCTTTGGCCTCTATCTATGGTCCCACCCTCTTCTGCAGATTTTTTGCTTCCATAGAGAGGACATCACAGCTATATCTACAGACCTACTTATTTTGGCTGGGGACTGGAATGTGTGCTAGTAATTTGGATGACAGGATACCTCCATCTGGTAGCCTCTAACCAAAGCACAGATTGCCTTGAATAGGATGGTGGAGCGACTGCTTTGGTGGACCCGTGTTAGGACCCACTCTAAGAAGGGCAACATTATGACTTTCTTTTCTGGGCTCATAAATCCCAATCACGTATTGACTTCTTTCTAATTAATAGTGTGGCCCTTAGGAAGTGAAGGTATGACTACTGAGGCTAGGGTTCTCGGATCATTCCCCTATCTCGCTTTTGTGGGAACCAAGTCTTGTGCCTCCCAGGCCAGTTAGATGGAGATTGAATGATTTGTTGTTTACAGAGCCTAAGGTACAGGAGGAGTTAGATGAGCATCTGAGAGAGTCATTCAGTCTCAATTACCAACCCTACAAAACCAAAAGTTGGCTTGGCCGACATGTAAGGTTTTGTATGCAGGCAGTTCAGGCTTTGGCAGCTAGGAGGAATAGATTGAGAAAGGCAAAGGAGGAATTTATTCTGGGGCGATTGCCTCCTTATCTCCTTTGGAGGGGTCTTCAGGGAAATTGATAGGGAACTAAATCCTCACGGGGAATGGGCGGATATTGGGTACATAAGGTGGAATATTGGTTGGATAGGATGCAGGCTAAATATCTTCTCCAGGGGATGTCCCAGGTCGTCTGCTAGCGGCCAGGATTAGGGAATGGGAAGCTAGTAGAACTATTACCTCTATTTGGCATGGGGAGAAATTGATGGTAGACCCTCAAAAATAGCAGATGCATTCGCGTCCTATTTTACTAGCATATATGGGTTGGGAAATGTAGTTGGAGAGGAGAAATAAATGTTTTCTGAGAATACCCTTCCGGTTTTGGACGAAATGCAGGCTAGTAGTTAGTGGCTCCTATTACAGAGATGGAGATATTGGGGTGGTGCAGTCTTTACCGTTGGTAGGACTCGGGCGGATGATCTTACAGCGAATTTTACCAAGCCCATATTAAGACGGTACTCCACTTCTTTTGGACTTTTTTAATATTATTATGCAAGAGGGGTTGTCCCATCCGCCGTTATATCAGGCATACATATCCTTGATTCCCAAGCCAGACAAACCCAGGGATAGGGTGGATAGCTATAGGCCTATAGCTTTAATGAACCAGGATATTAAGATCTTAACGAAAATCTTGGCTAATAGAATATTGAGGGTTGCGCCGCTACTAATTAGTGAAGAGCAAGTGGGATTTATGCCCGGGAGGGGGGCTCAGGATGCTTTTAGAAAGCTCCATCATATAATCAACTATGCATCAGATTCTCAATTACCCTTAGCTTTAATATCATTGAGCGCCGAAAAAGGCAGTCGATAGGGTTTCCATGGTTTTTGTTTTGCCACAATCACGGAAGATGGGTTTTCGGAGGGTCTGCTTAAGGGTATTAAACATCTTTATGTCGCCCCAACGGCTAGGATTTTGTGCAATGGGTACAGTTCACTAGAAATTTTGTTGAAAAACCGGACTAGACAGGGATGCCCCTTATCGCCAATATTATTTAACATTTATTTGGAGCCCTTGTTAAGAACGCTCAAGGAGGATAAATTGATAAAAGGGTAAGGGTAGGGGAGGGAACTTAAGTTCTCAGTTTTGCTGATGATATCTTACTACATTTAGAGGACCCAGCTATGAGTTTGAGAGAGCAAGGGTTTAATGGTTTTTGGGCGTGTCAAATTATAAGCTGAATCTAACCAAAACCCAGGTTCTCCCTTGACCCCGCATGTATTTAGGGCAGATTTTACTCAACTTAGTCTTCAGTGGAGGGTGGATGAGATTAAGTATTTGGGCATTCGGGTTACAGCAAATAGCGAACGGGGAGCTGAGGCAAACATGGAGGGGGTGATATCGGCAATAAGAGGAGATATATTGAGATGGAATAAGCTCCCCTTGAACTTTATGGCTAGACTTGACCTTATCAAAATGAATATGTTGCCCAGGCTTTTATATCCACTATATATTGCCCCGTATGATATCCATATCACTTGCTTTAGGGTCATTAAGAAACTTCTTTCTGATTTTTTATGGAAATCTAAACCGCCTAGGAAGAAGTATGAAACGCTTTGTTTGCCCCAGGCAATGGGTGGATTAAATTACCTGATCTCCTATTATATTATGTGGCAGGGCAATTGGGTTTTATGCTCGTTGGGTTAGGAGACTGATGGGAGGCATATATCCCAATATGGTTACAAATTGAGAGGCAGATGTTGAAGGGCGAGGTTTTCATCTGAGGCATTAATATATTCTATTCCTACAAAGATCACATTAAAAGGGTGGAATCCGATTGGGAAGTCATTGAGGCCTGGTGGGCCTTTCTTTCCCAGCAGAGAAAATCCCAGTTGAAATCTTGGGATCAACCCTGGTGGGTAATCCCACATTTGTAATTGGGGGTAGGTGATAAGTGAGGTGGGCCCACCAATTAAGGGGTTTAAAGGTGAGGGATCTTATCCAAGGCGAAAGGGTTACTATTCCAGCCCCGGTGGAGGGGATGCCCTTCTTTAAAAAATTACAACTAACCCAGTTGTTGAAGGGAGTGGTGAGAAAGATTGGAGGGTTTTCGGATGGGTCATTCACTTGGGATTTTTTAAAGGCAGTGGATCCGAAGGCAAATATTCTTTCTCAGATTTACAGGAAGCTGGTGGAGTTTGTTAGTCCACCCTCGCCCATACAGGTGGCGTACTGGGATAAGGTTATGGCCCCCAAGACTCTTGCTTGGGATTCAATTTGGAAAGCTCATAGGTATATAACAATTCCTAAGTTTAGGACCATGCAGTATTTTATCGCATCTGATCTTTATTTTACCCCGGCAAAACTATATGATAGAAAGCTTAGGCAGACGGACCGTTGTTTCAGATGTGGGAATGGAATTGGAGATTTGCTCCATGTGATGTGGGAGTGCTATAAAATCTCTCCTTTGTGGCTGGAGATTAGGCAACATATGGATCCACTGATGAACTATTCTGAATACATAACCCCAGAGGTGTGTGTTCTGGGCGATTTCTCAAAAGTTCCTGGTGTTTTATCCAAATTTCATTTGGCTCTGATGTCGTCATTAGTCAAGTCCTTTTAGTTCAACATTGGAAAGACGACCAGGAATATTCCTATGGCCAGTGGGTGCGGATTTGATGATCACATTGGGTAGAATAAGGAGACAGCTTTGGGGTGAGGGGAATAAAGGCTATATACTAAGAGATGGTCATCTTTAGAAGCAATTTACTTATCTCAGAAATCGCTGCAGGTCCGTCTGTCTTGCTTTGCCTAGCATGGGCTCAGTTAATTTCTCTTTTCAGAATGGGAATTTGCTGATTAGTATTTTGCCTTCTTTTTTTTTCTTCTTTTCTTTTCGTTGACTTGATCGAGTAAGGTGGTCAGTATATAAATAACTAGAGATTCTGGCAAGGGTTAAAGGGGATTGGAGTGTAAGCCTTCCAGATGTCAGGTGGGATGGGGACTCTCTCTCTCTCGCTCTCTCTCTCTCTCTCTCTGGGGATGCGGCAGGACTCCACCTCTGGTTTATTTCAGAGGTTGTTTATGATCTTCACTACCGGAATAGTACGGTGGACAGGTATGTTTGGCGGTATGGTGGAGTTGACTCCTGTTTTGGCTCCTTTCTATCTTCTCTTTTTTCTCTCCAGGTTGATTGTGAGTTGTTCCTATTTGTTTATCTGACCTATATCTCTTGATAATACTTTATTGTTTGGCAATGTGGGTTGTAATTTTTTTTTTTTTACAGGGGTCTTTATTGGATACATGTACTGCTTTAAGATGGATTCCTGCTGTGTATGTATATATGGGATTGTATATAGTTCATACAGCCAGTTTGTGGGCTGTATACCCTGGTTATGCCAGGTCTTTATCTTCTTTTTTTTTTTTTCTAGTTGTAATGAATGATGATTGTTAATCAAAATTCAATAAAGATATGTTGAAGGAGGAGAAGGGGTACTGTTTTGTGGGAGACTGGAGGGGACTTCTGAGGAAGAAGGCTCTTCAAGGGTGATGGCCTTCGCCTGACAAAAGAAGAGACTAGTGCATGTGGGCAAAAACTAGATGTCTACATAGGTGGAAATTTAAACTGAGAAGGGTGGACTGAAGCTGGGGAAACCACAGAGGATGGAGGAACAAAGGGGAACCTATCTAGGACTCTTCCAGAAATGGGGGATAGGAGCAGTGAGTGGAAGTAGCATAAAAGGGGCTAGAATAGCTTATGGAAAAGTGCCAAGGGTGTGGGTCTCAAAAGGTCAGCAGGGATAAAAAAAACATCAGGAAACAGTGCAGGAGAGAAATAGGGAGTGGTACTGACACGAAGGAGTCTGACAGTACACAAGCTGGATGGCAGCCTGCCTAAATGTTCAAGTTCAAGTTCAAGTTTATTGGCAGGAAAAAACTCTGTTGAGCAGGCCCATTTACAAGGAGGTCCTGATTAACAGCAGGGGCATTAAAGAAGCATATACAAAGTAATATGCATTAAACACACAAATAATCCATGAGAAGAAAATAGGACAATAATATTTACATCATATATACGTAGGCGCACTAAAGCTCGGAGTTAAATAAATGGTTAGCCCTGGGTAACAAGATAGTACCTCATGAGGGAAGTAGAAACTACCAAGCCAGCAAGGAAAGTAAAGATAGTGGCACAGGTGGGGTGGGATAAGATCAGCGCGAAGTGGGACAGAGGATGGTAGGACAGAGGTAGAAGGGGGCAGACAACAAGGTGGAGGGGGTGGGAAAAATGAATATAACAGGGTGGCTATGTTGGCTGGGGCAAGGGCACTATGGAGGTGGTGGGGAGAGGAGGTAGAGATAGAAGGTAAAGAAAGGATAGCTGTAGATAAGGGCAGGGACTGTTGAGTGACGATAGTGTGGGATACAGACTAAGGGTAGATTGTGTGGTGATGGTAGTGTAACATAGAGAGAGGAAGGGGAGATGAAGGGGGGAATGGAAATATAATGGAAAGTCACTTAGGGGTGAGGGAGGGAGTTTATGAAATAAAATTAGTGAATGCCATGCAATGGTGGCAGATGCAGGACTAGACCTTGTGGCCATTACAAAGAAAAGGGCCACTGTGAATAATGATTGGGACCTGACATTAATGGGTTATGCCTTGTATAGGAGTTATAGAGGTAAAGGAAAATGGAGTTGGTTAGATATCTATGTCAAGGAGGCCATAGAGGCTGTAGAGGATGAGTCTGTCAGAAGAGAGGATGAGGAGACAGAATCACTGTGAGTATGACTCAAAATGACATCAAGGAAAGAATTATGTACGGGGGTGTTCTGCAGGCCACTGAAACAGGGGTTTAGTGGGATAGAAAGCTAGGGGAAGAAATGTGAAATGGGCTGCAAAGAGGGAGATAGTGGTTTTTGGTGATCTCAGTCTGCCAGACATACCTGTAGATTAGGTTAGTCCATCAGTTAGGAGCACTAGAAGTCAGGCCCTGATCGATACATTACAGGACTGCCTACTGGCGCAGCTAGTCAGGGAATCCGCAAAGTAGGCTTCCATTCTTGATGTGGTGCTGCTGCTCACCAACTTGGAAGTGGTGCATGTACCACTGGGGTCCAGTGACCGTAACACTATATGGTATGAACTGGCCCTGGATAAAGATACACCATCATCAAAGGTGGTGGCTCTGGATTTCAGGTGAGCAGATTTTGACCAGATGAGGGAATTAATACAGGGAAAGCTGGTAGGAGAGGGCAAGGTCAGGGGAGTGGAGGAGTGGTGGGGAGAAATTAAAGGAGTCATTCTCAAAGCAACTAAATCATGCTTTAGAAAACTTACTAAGAATATCAAACACAAGAGACTGATCTAGTTCTCCAAGAAGGTGAAGGTGGCAGTGAGGGCCAAATTAAAAGCCTTCATTAGCTACTAGATGAGTCAAGGTATGAGGAGTGGAGTGAGTACCAGGTCAAGATGAAGGAGGCCAAGAAAGTGGTCAGAGATGCAAAGACAGAAACAGATCTGTGAATTGTGGAGTGGATCAAAAAAGAGGGGGAAAAGAGTTCTTCCAGTATATTATGGGAAAAAAGAGGACAAGAGAGGAATTGTAAGGCTGGCTGAGGGGGGAGGGTAATAGAGGATGAGTAGAAGGCAGATGTTTTGAACAGCAACATCTGCTTAATATTCACAGTGGTGGACAGCAAGCCTCTGCCAGAAAGTGACATGAGGGCAGTAGTAATAGGGATTCGAGAAGTGAGGCTGTTGGAGATAACTTCAGAAAGAGTAAGAAAAGGGCTTGCAGCCCCGAAAGTAGATAAGGCACCAGGACCAGATGGGATGACCCTGAGGGTGTTCAGAGAATTGGTATTGGAGCTGACTGAGCCCCTGGGTTTCAGCAGAAGGAGGAAAGAAGTATTACTGCCTCTGTACAGATAACTGGTGAGACACCATCTGAAATGCTGTGCCCGGTTTAGGAGTCCCTGCCTGACAAAAGACAGATACACACTGGAGACAGTGCAGCAAAGAGTATCCAAGATAATTCAGGGTCAACTGGGAAGATTCTGTGAGGAATGACTAGAGGCACTGAATATGTACTTGTTGAAGGCATGAAGGTGAATTTCAACATGACAGAGATCTTCAAGTTCCAGAAAGGAATAAACAAGATAAACTGTGAGGAGGTATTCTACAGGAGCAGCAGGTCAATAACAAAGAGGCATGAATGGAAGCTGTTTGGGGTTGTGGGGAGTCAGCAGAGATGTGGGGATATTTTACTTCATGTAGAATGCTCTTGAGCTGTGAAATAGCCTACCAGCTGAGGTGGTGAGAACTAAAACCATAAATGGGTTTAAGCACGACTGACACAGAGTAAAGGGTCGGCTAGCTATGCAGATGGGTAGCAGTATGGCAGGGAACAAGGGGAAGTCAAGGACATATTTTTATCTATTTATTAAAGGGTCAGAATTACAAACCTTTGACCTAAGAGCTCATTTACAGAGGGTCCTCATCAATCAAAGGAGGAGAACAATTATATGAGTTGGGAACAGCAAATGCAGCTAACAGGCATTGTCATAAACATATTAGTAATACATTAACAAACTAATATAATACAAGAAATTGAGTATTAAAGACAGAAGCAAATTGCAAAGTACAGCCGTAACACAGAGTACATAAGGAGCAAGACACTGGCAGTATAAATAAGGTGCTAACAGTTCAGTTAGGTACTCACAAATAGCAGCTAAAAAGCCTTGTTGTAGGCAAGAGGATGCCATGGTAGAAACATCTCGGTGAATGTGTAGCGGGCAATAGGTAAGAGAGTGGGGAGGCCAATTCAGCAGAGTATATATACAGTAGATATAGTCTAGTAGGGTACACAGGTAATGCCTTGGGGGTTAGTAGAGCAGTAGCAGTGTGTAGGTGGGCCGATGGAATTCTGAAGTTTGTATTTGATGTGACTAAAGCTGGTGAGGCTTGTGATGGCTCGAGAGAGCTTGGTTAGCCAGGTGGTTGTCCTGACTGCAAAGCCACGAGTCCCTAGAGCGGTTCTTCTGAATGGCACCACAAGCGTGTGTTTTGTAACACTTCTCGTAACATGTTTAGAAGGGGCAGGGCAGAAAAAAACCTGTAAAAAAAGTGGTGCAAGTCCAAGAAGGGCTTTCATCCCCAGGAGGCAGGAGTGGAGTTGGATCCCATCCTTGAGAAGAAGCCATTTTGTTCTAATGTACAGATTGCAAGTGTGTGTAAGGCGGCGATCAGCATCTAAGACAAGTCTGCAGGCTTTGTTTAGGGTGATGTGGACTCTGTGCAGGCTGGTGTCGAAGGCTGCACCATAGACCACAATTCCATAGTCTAGGATTGGTGGGATTGTACCTCTGACGTCCTGATACCTGGCCTCTGGAGTGAGGCAGGACCAAAACCTGTAGAGGGCCCTAACTTCCTGTTAGTGGTGGTGGTAATAGTACGAATATGTTTGTTGAAGGCAAGGGACTCATCGATAGTGATCCCCAGGTACCTGAAGGAGGACACTTGCTCGAGGGCAGAGTGAGAGCTGTCATTTATGATAAAGGGTGCAGTAGTTCTTCTCTTTTGATGCCCAGCAAAGAGCATTGTCTTTGTGTTTTTTTTTTTGCTGTTGAGCACCAATAGGTTGTCCCTAAACCAGCCCTGCAGCATGTCAGAGTTGTGCTGCAGGTGCCTGGTGAGAGACATAAATCCTGTCTAGACAGTAGGTCACAGGATATAGTAGGGTAACAAAATAGGATAGACTGGAAGGACCAATTGTCTTTTTCTGCTGACAATGTCTATGGTTTATGACATATCTTTTTTTATTAAATACAGTATGTTGCCTTTATAAATATTTATGACTATTTCAGAAGCAGAATAACACACTTCAGGGTGTCCCATTGTGCTAGATTCAGGGATATATCTAGTGCTTGAAAGTACTTGGCTGCACCTCATACTTTGAAACACACTGGAAGTGTCCATATATCTCAGCACAACTGGATACCATGGCATGTGTTATTTCTCACTTATACCATTTTTCATATATATATATATATAAAATAATAGATAGGCTCTGGTGTATTACAAGGTAGTAATTCCATCGAGAGGTTCTGGGGACACATGAAACCTCTCGAGCGAAGAACCTATTTGTTATTTTTTTTTTAATATATGGATACGAGGTGAATTCTCATACCTTCATTTGAACAGTGCAGTCAGCCGGTTCATGTGCGTGCTGGCAGGGTTCCCCAGTGCTGTGGGCTTCATTTAGCCTTGCTTTTTTTAAACTGTTTGTCAGCTGAGGTATCGGGCAAGCAGAGGAGCCACGGACAGAGTCGAATTCTTCACAATGACAAATTGTTTTCAAAACTAAAGAAAAACGGTTGCTGCTGCAGACCATTCACTCACTAAGCGAACGAGCAAGCCACCATGTTTTCGGACTCGTGCCCACCCTCAGAGCAACAGCGGCCAATCACAAGGCACGCTTTCTAAGACATCAGGGATAGACTTGCGCATGCACTCTTCAACTTTCTTGATAATATTATCGTTCGGGTGCTGAACGATACTATTACAGCACCCAAACAATAGTATTGTCACTTAGGAACAGTAGTATTATTGCTCCAGGAGCGATGGTATTACAAGACTTTTTTGTATGTTTTTCAACCCTATTATTTCAACAATCCATATATTAAATATATATATATATATATATATATATATATATATATATATATATATATATTTGCTTGCAAAAACTTTGTTAATGCACTAGTTAGGGGTTGAAGTGGCAAAAGCATGGAAATGTGGCATTAGGTTTCCAACCCTAACACTTAACCCCACCCTGCTGGCAGCAGCAGGCATGGGGTGTGCCTTAGGGTTGTCATTGCTAATGCATACTCCATTCCATAAGTAAATAAGCTGTGATGGGTACAGTGTATGAGAATAGGGTGACCATTGGGGTTGACAACCTCAAGGCACAGCCCACGCCTTTTGCTGCCTGCAGGGTGAGGTGGAGTGTTAAGGTTGGAAACCCTAACACCACATTTCTCTACTTTTGTCATTTCAACCCTAACTAGTGCATTAACAAAGTTTTTGCAAAGATAGTATAACTGTATCCTCATTTGTCTGTGGGAGTGCAGGGCCAAGAGGGCCCTGCGCTTCCATCCCTTCTTAGATGTGTACATATATGTTGCTGTGAAAGTGCAGGGCCTTTCAGGGCCTATGCTTACATTTGTGTTAAAACTGGAATGAAATTGTCAGCATAGCCTTCCTATTACCCCACCTCATGAGCCTAGTAATGAAAAATTTGAAATCCCCAACAAAATGTGATTCCGCTTCACTGCATTGCCATTGTGTGCCACAGTTGTGGAAATACAGTATGGCCAGGGTTTGATAAATGCCAGCTGTCATGTTCATGAGGTGGTGTAAAAAGATGGATATGCTGTTTTTAAATCAAAATATTTAAAATTGCCAAAGTTATGAGGGAGCATAGCAAAATTTCAACACATGCATACATAACTTTGGCACTTTTACATATTTCAACCCCAAAATTTCAACATAGCCTTCTTATGACCCCACCTGATGAACAGGGGTGGTGGACATTTTCAAACCCCCGCACAAAAGGCGATTTCACCAAGTGACCACAAAACTGCCTTTCTGGACAGATTTGCATAATTTCACTGACATTATTCATGAGGTGGGGTCCCAAAAAGGCCATGTTGACAATTTGAGCTCAAAATATACAAAACTGGCAAAGTTATGCCACAATGTTGAAAACCCCATTGAAATACATTGAATTGCATTTTACTTTAGTTTCCCATATTGCAGTTGGTGGTTCCAGCAGCAAGACATGTCTTCGATCAGAGAGTGGTTCTTCATCCTGTAACCTGTTAAGGTGAGTGAGGTTGTGTTGGGGTGTGTGGGTGGTGTGGGTGGTGAGTGCTCAGTGTGAGATCGGGGTGGAGGGTTAGATCAGCAAAGGACTGTTTTCTTTTTTACAGGTTAAAAAAAAAAGACATCCAGGGCCATTTTCTTTATTACAGGCAGGACAGTATTGGAGGGTGGGGGTGCCACCAGACCCCCACTGAAGACTTGTGAGAGTTGAGGCACTAGGGTACAAGCTTGGAACCAGGAAGTATGTATCTGCTACATTTAGCTGTAACTGACAAGCACCAAAGTGAAAAACTTTGTATTAACTTTCTCCTTCTTCTTCATTTATTCCTAGTGTGTGCACTGCCATTCATTTTGGTGTCACTAGACACCAAGGGAACAATAAATTTAGATGGGGATGGTGATCGGAGGGTGGGGGTGGGGTCCACTAGACATCAGGGAAAAAACAGGTAATTGCAGGGATGGTGATCAGAGTGTAGGGGCTGCCACTAGACACCAGAAAAATATATTTAATGATGGGGACTGCAATTGGGGGGGGCACTAGACACCAGGGAAATATTATATAAATTATAGGAACTGGGATTGGAGCGGGAGGGGGTGCTAATAGACACCAGGAAAACATATATGAATGCCATAGACAGCAGTTGGCGGGGGGAAGGGTTGCCACTAGACACCAGGGAAATATATATTGTGATGGGGCGGCAACTGGAGGGGTTGGAGTGCCACTAGACATCAAGGAAACATACACGAATGCTAGGGACAGGAATCGAAGGGGGAGTGCAACTGGAGGATTTTTGTCAGTCGTTTAGTGTTGTTTTATTTCATGTTCATACAAAACATTTTGTATGAATGAAACAGTTTGTCTGTTTTTGCTCTTTCTTTGATGAGCCGTAGTCCTGACACAGTTGGGAATTTTGGTCTGATATTTTCAGGGTAAAAAGGGGATGGCCCACAGATGTGCCTTTCGCTAGTTTGGTGAAAAAAACATTAATCTGTTCCAAAGTTATCACATTTTAAAATGTAGGGAGAAACAGCAAAAAGACAGACTGCTTTGTTCATACAAAATGTTTCATATGAATGGGAAATGAAACAAGCAAAAGTGAGTCACAAAAAAAACGTACAATACAAAAAAATAAAACACATTTCAAAGTCATTTTTCCAACAGTTAACTGCAGACTCGACCTAATGGAGTCCAGAAGAGCAACACAGATGTATTAGTCTCCCTCCAGCATGTCATTTTTGTGGCTTTTAAAATTCAAATAAAAAAAAAAAACAGACAACAAGATGGCTGCAAACAAAACAATGATTTTTCCCTCACCAAAAAGGATTGGCCCTGTACAAAAAAAAATTATTCTTTTTTTATTTCATACAGCTATTTTAAAGTCCTTACTTAGCATCATCAAACCCCATTTTTTTAAAAATGTCAAAATTAAGTAACTTTGGAACAAATTAATATTTTTTCACCATACAACCAAAAGGCAGATCTGTGGCCCAGACCCTTTCTACCCTGAATATTTCAGACCAAAATTCCAAGCAGTCTGGGTGGTAGCCAAATTCAAAGAAATCCCATTCAAACCAATGGGGGGAAAAAACTATGAAAAAGTAACTTTTTTCACTATCCAGATCTCAGAAACAGCACATCTGACCAAAACAAAACTTAGCACATCCACAGATCTACCACACAAGACCACGCATGCAAAATGTCATGCAAATCCGTTGAATGGTTGCAAAGATATTAAAGTGCAAAAGTTTAGGTTTAACATAGAAAGTCCAGTTCAATTCTAACTATAATGGCGCTACCGCACCACTATAATGGTGAATCAATGATGGGGTCTTCCTCGGCGGTTGTCAGCCCTAATACTTACCCCTCCCCAGCCCCTAGCCCCTAATCTGAAACACAAGGTACAACTCCAAGCCACTGCCTCATAATGATACACTCTTCAAAGGTAGAGAAGTATGTCTTGCCACAGGTTGGCAGCACAGTTTGTTGTACCTCTCCTGATGCAGGGCCCTGTGGACCCTGTGTGAAGAAAGGAGATCATGTGTGACATTGTTTGCTCATGAAATGTGGTGGGCATTAGGGTTGACAACCCCCAAGGAAGACCCCACCACTGATTCACCAAGACTACGGAGACCCTTTTGCTACTTGGGGGGTAGGGTGTTAGGATTGTACCACATTTCCCTACTTTTGTGGTAAGTTACCCAAACTGGTGCATTAACTATGTTTTTTGCAAAGAATGTCCTTTCTTTTTCAGATAGTGGATTAATATCTTCATTCAGGCAGGTCTCATTGGGACTTGATGCCTTATGCCAACAGAAGACTCTGTTCACCTACAGAGCCCTGCACTTCAATGAAGTAACAGATGTGAAGAATTCATGGGGCTGTCTGGTGGTCTGTGGAAGCACAGGTCCATGAGGTCCTTGCGCTTCCATGTGGCCACAGATACACAGGGCAAAGAGTGCATCTGTCAGCCAATGCATAGGGCCCTTTGCCACCCAGGGGTGCAGATGTCCAGGGCCCTATGCCAAGAGGACAGTTGCCTTCACTATGTGATAGCCAGGCCCGTGTGAACAACCCTACACATTTCATTCCCTGGCTGAGGGGGTGTTGCATAACAGCACCACCCTCACCCCATCCAGCTGGGTCACTGAGCTAACCCCCAACTCAGCTCACCAACACAGGATCATAAAGCGTACTCACTGGGGTCAAGAGTGGCACTACACACAAAGTTTAACAATTATATATTGTTTTTTTCAATTTTGACTCCAAATTTTCAAGATATTCTTTTTATGATTCATCTTATAAACATGATATGTACCATTTATAATACACTGGCCGAAATATAATTGCACACCAGAAGTGTGAAAACACATCTCAGCCAGGATTTAAAAAATGAGACATGTCACATTTATGAAATGATGTGGAAAAATGGCTATGTTGAAAGTTTGGAGTCAAAATAGTGAAAATTAGTGAAGTTATGAGAGAACATTGAACTACTGCAACATTCACTCATAACCAAGGCATTTTATCATATCTGTACACCAAATTTTCAGTGTAGCCTTCTTATTACCCCACCTCATGAACCCAGTAAAACATTTCTAATCCCCACTGAAATGTCATTGTGTGGCATCAAAATGTCGTTCCACACATCAGGTGCAAAAGCACATTTTGGCTGGGCTTTGAAAAATGACAGTTGTCACATTCATGAGATTATGTAAAAAATGGCTAGGTTGAAAATTTGGGGTCAAAACATTTAAAATTACCAAAGTTATGAGCGAGCTTAGTAAAAATTTCAATGTATGCACGTAACTTTTCCATTTTTACATATTTTGACCCAAAATTTTCAACATAGCTTTTTTATGACCCCACCTCATGAACATGTGTAGTGTAAATTTTCAAATCCCGCCCAAAAGATGATTTCGCCAAGTGACCATGAAATCACCTTTCGGGACAGATTTGTGTAATTCCACAAACATTGTTCATGAGTTGAGGTCCCAAAATGGCCATGCTGAAAATGTGGGGTCAAAATATGCAAAAATGGCAAAGTTATGCATCCCAGTTGAGAACCCCATAGAACTACGTTGAACCACTCTTACCTCAGTTTCTCATATTGCAGTTGGCGGTTCCAGCAGCAAGATGTGTCTTCCATCAGAGAGTGGATCTTTGCCCTGTGACCTGTTCAGGTGACTGAGTGGGTATGGGGGTGTATGGGGGGTGTGGGGTGGTGGGTGCTAAGTGGGAGGTGGGGGTGGGGTGGTCAGATTGACAAGAGATCATTTTCTTTTTTGCAGGTTTACGAAAAAAACATTGAGTGACAGTTTTTATTTTTGAGACAGGGACGCCAATTGGGTGACACTAGACACTAGGGAAAGATGAAATACTAATGGGACAGTAATCAGAGGGTGGGGGTGCCACTACACAGCAGGGAAAAATAAAATAATTATGTTGATAATGATCAGAGGGTTGGGGGTGCCACTAGACACCAGGGAAAGATTAAATTATCCCTGGGACAGTGATCAGAGGGTGGGGGGGGGTGCCACTAGACACCAGAGAAAGATGAAGTCATTATGAGGATGGTAATTGGAAGGTGGGGGTGCCACTAGACACCAGGGAAATATAAATTCATTATGGAGATGGTGATCAAAGGGTGGGGCTGCCATTTATTTATTTTATTTAGTTAAACATCAGTTTAGAAGCCATTAGACACCAGGGAAAGATAAAATCATTATAGAGATGGTGATCGGAGGGTGGGGGGGTGCCACTACACACCAGAGAAAGATAAAAAATCATTACTAGGGTGGAGATCAGAGGGTGGGGGTGCCACTAGACACCAGGGAAAGATAAAAATCATTATGGGGATGGCAATTGGAGGGTGATGGATGCCACTAGACACCAAGGAAAGATAATATAAACATGGGGACAGCAATTGGAAGGTGGAGGGTGCCACTAGACACAAGGAAAACTTAACATACTGAAAGGGATTGAAAAGGGTGGGTGCCACTAGACACCAGTGAAACAGTGGCTCACTGCTGTTACTGCAGCCCACAGCATGAGTTCAGTTGCAGCTGCAGAAGTCAAGAATGTCTCACTGTTCTCATACAGAGAACATGGGTGAATGGTTCCTCTTGCTAAGCTGGGTACCTGGGATTTTAGGTGCCCAGAAAAGGTATTTCTGGCCCTTATGTTAGAAAACAAACAACAGAAATACACTATCGCCCCTCCTTCCTTGGTGAGCTCTCACCATATTGGCTTTCACTGAACCCTGCTCTCTTCCCTACCCATCCCGGGATCCTTGGTCTAAGTGACAATTTCAGCATGCGCCTTTGATTTCTGTCCTTACTTCTATTCCTATTGACCTGCTCCTCTCTGCCTAAATTGAATCCAGGGTATTTTCAAGTCTATTGCTTCCCTCTGTTTTGTGGATCCTAATCTACTCAGTCTCTGCTCGCAGACGTAGACTATCAGTTCCACTGCTGTACTACTTGTAGCAACCTACAGTCTTGCTCTCCATGACCTCTTATCTGCCCACCTCTAGGTTAGACTATGGTAATTACTGCACCTATGCTTTAGTAATCAAATCTTTTTCCCTAAATTAAGGTGAACTACCATAATTTCCCTGGCACAGCCCTGCAGTTGTCTACTTAAAGCTATTTTTCTATACTTCATTTTAGGCATCATTATTATAACTGGCAGACAACCTCTAGGCACCAAGCACTGTTCCTGTCATCTGTCTCCCTCTCTTTCTTAAACCCTAGTAGTCACTAGCCCCAATATTGAATTTTCCCATCTTCAGATCAGATTGAAAATGAATAATCACATGTTGTTGATTCTACTTATGTCCACACTGCCTTGGCTGCACCCATCTATAATAGCACTACCCCGAGCTGCAGCAGTTCTCCCAAATTTTTTACCACACAATTACCTTTGTTCAAATCTTCTAGTGGTTCCTAAACTCCGCTATGACTCCACTCCATTACTCCTAAACAGGGCTTGGATCCATTTGGTTGCTTATGCCCACAGCAACTATCCCATGCTTACTCATGCCGTATGCCCTTTCTTGCACCACAAACTCTGGTATCTCCTTCTACAGGCTATACTGCTCTCAGGTGATATACAACTAAACCCTGGGCCATTAAACCCTACATCTATTCCTATTAATAATGCCAATGGTCTTATAGTTGAGCACCACAATATCAGGGGCCTCAAGTGCAACTTTGCTGAACTTGAAACTTGGACCGCCCTCTACAAGCCTGACATCCTCTACCTTATAGAAACCTGGATAAAACCTTCTGCCCCGACTCACTGTGCTCCATTCCATCCAATAATCTTCTGAGGAATGTTGACCTGCACCCAAAAGAGGGGGAGGTACAGCCATTTACTTCAAAGAACATCTCCATCTCAGTGCCGTTAGCTCCTCTCCCTTGTACCACTGTGAAGCTCTTCATGTCCTTCTTACATGTAGCACCAAGGAATTACACATTGTCTGTGCCTACAACCCCCCCTACAAGTGGCCTAAAAGGGCTGGATGAGCTGCTGGAACAAATCGCATGTCTCTCGGGGAGAAATGTTCTACTACTAGGTGACCTTAATATAAACTGGCTGGGTAGCTCACAGTCCACATCCCTGTCCAGGATACAAAGTTTCAACCTGCACCAGCTCATTTCTGAACCCACCAGAACTGGCCCTCACTCTAATACTAGCAGTCTTCTGGACTGGATAATGATGAATCACCCGGAGCACATAGTTGCATCAGGCGTCCTAGCTGATGCTATCAATGATCACTCTTCCACTTTCTGTATCTGGAGTAAAGGCAGGCCGGAACCATTGAAGCCACGTTTCATTACCTTTTGGAACTATGCGAATTTTGACTTGTGGGCTTTCTTGCTTGACGTCGCTAGTATTGACTGGTACCCTCTGTTTAACTTTTCTGATACTCAGGCTGCTCTAAATCTCTTCCTCGCCAAATTCCTGGCTCTTCAAGATAAGCACTGTCATCTTGTTACCCAATGGGTAAGAAATAGGCAAACTCACTGGCTAAAATCAGATTTACTCTCTCAAATACATTTGAGAGAAAAAAGTTGGTCTCATTTCAAAAAATCTAGTCTCACTGAAGACTTCAATACCTACAGGGCTCTGAGAAATTCCTGCAAAAAAGAAATCAGACAGGCCAAAAGCTCTTATTGCAAAGACCTGTTAATAAACTCCTGTGAGGATTCTAAATAATTCTGGTCCCACATTAAGTTCTTCCTGGGATCCAACCGGTCCACCACACCCAATGACATGTCTCTAAAGGGCATCCACTGCAATAGTACCAGAACCATTGCTAACTTTTTAAATCAGTAATTCTCTGATCTTACTAATTACACCTCCACTTTCCCCACCCTACAGAATCCAATCACTCAGACTAACATTTCTGGGCCCATCTTCTATTTTAAGGCTTTCTCAAAAAGTAAGGTTCTCAGATTGCTAAACAATATCTCAGAGTATGTGGCTGCTGGCTCTGATAATCTTGAACCCAAGCTCCTAAAATCAGCTGCCCCCTACATAGCTGCTCCCCTAGCTAAGATTTTCACTCTCTCCATGTGTCAGAGCTTTGTCCCGGACATCTGGAAGATAGACAGGATATCCTCTGTGCTCAAAAAAGGTGATCCACATGACCCCTCAAACTATAGACCTGTTGCTATCCTGCCTGTTCTCAGTACAATTCTTGAGAAGCTTGTTGCCACTCAAACAACTGACTTTCTTCACAAACATGATCTTTTAACTTCTGCTCAACATGGTTTCTGTAAGAGTTACAGCACCACTACAGCTCTACTCAAATTTACATCTGACACCCTGGTAGCTACGGACTCTGGCAGGCTCACTGGGGCTATTTTCATTGACATGACTAAGGTGTTTGATCTAGTCAACCACACCATCCTTATTGCCACCCTCAAATCTCTAGGCTTTTCGCCCAACATAGTAAATTGGTTTGGCAGCTACCTGACAGATAGGACACAATCTGTAACATATAACTCCATCCTCTCTGACAAGATTACTATTAACATTGGTGTACCACAACGGTCCATCTTAGGTCCTTTGCTTTTCTCAATTTTCATCAATAACATCACCTCAAACCTTCTGAGGACTATCTCCCTGATTTACGCAGACGACATTGTATTGTACTCTAGTTCCAAAAGCATTGAGGACATTAATCTTCGGCTCTCCAATGACTTTCAGCTTATTCAACAGTGGCTAGCTGGTCACAAACTTGTCTTAAATGAATCAAAGACCCAAGCTATGTTATTTGGCTCTAACCTCAAACTCAAACACTCCCAACACAAATTTAACATCTCCACCCTTGATGGTAATTCCATTGGGGTGGTAAACTCCTTCAAATATCTAGGTGTCACTAGACCCATCTCTAAATTATTATCTCCATATTCAATCGACCTGCAAACAGATAAACGCTAAACTTGATATTGCCTACTGTACTAGCTATGCACTCACCCCCTCCGCTAGACTTGCCATTGCTTGTGGGATATTACTTCCCTCACTTACCTATGGGGTCGCAACATATGCCTCCACCTGTAAAATGAGTGTCTATGCAAGTGGGATGTCACCTATAATAACATCTGCCACTACGCATCCTCCTCTCCTCAGCTGAAACACCACTGTCTCCTCTGCTCCGATCTGGGTTGGTTTCCCCCTCAAGTGGCTAGGTCTTACACACTTGGATCTATCATTGACATCATTACTAGATCCCAAATACCCAAACCTCTGGCTTGTCTCTTTTTGAACCTGGTAACCAGTTATGGCCTACGCTCTTTGGAATTGTCCATTCTCATCCCATGACATAATACAACAAAAGGTGCTAGTGCTTGTTCCTATCATGCACCCCATTTCTGGAACTCCCTCCCACTAACTTTGCATAAAGTCGCATCCCACATCTCTTTTAAGACAGAACTACATCACTATCTTATCTCCCCCTGCAACTGCTCATGTTTTGAACCGCTCTAGACCCTATACTTCCAAAATCCACCCCTCCCACTCTGATTTTGTGGGCCTGACCTCAACACCCTGCACTTCCTTTCAAACTTCTACTATCATCTACCTTTCCAACTGGATCCTACCTGTCCTAATTTCAACCTTATTTCTACCCCTACCTCCAGCTACCTTACTCCCATTCCTTTTCTTCCGTTTCTTCTATACCTATGCTGCCTGACTGCTATTTGCTCTACTATTATCATTGTTTTATCCTCCCCTAATATGAACATTGTTAGTCACAGTATTATTACTTAAATGTATTTTTTCTTTTATATTTCATGACAATGTACTGTGTATGCCATTTCTATTTTGTTACCTTACTGCTTGTCTCGTTTTATAATCATCTACTTGTATTCAAACCTGTACTGTAATGTTTCTTGATGTTCTTCATGTACTCTCCCAGGTCGTGCCTGAAAATAGTCATTGTTATGGCTAGTGCACCTACCCAGTTAACAAAAACTAAATAAATAAATAAAAATGTAGCTAAACCGGGCCCATTTAGCTAGGTTCTGGTGTTTGTTTTTTTTAAATGACAGCATTTTTATGTATTTTCCTTGGGGGAGTTTTAGTTTTTTTTTTTCCAATAAATATTTTATTGGAGAATTCAGGAATACAAACATAAGAGACATGTCAGCAATTTCAGTTTGTAAGAAGCAATACAATAAATGAAATCACCTATAACAAATATTAGTAGCATAAGAATTAGATTTTAAAGGGACAGTAACACTGTACATAACTAATATTGCAACAACTATCATGGAATAATCTATTGAATATAGTCAAAGAAAGGACCCCAAATAAGGTTAAAGAGGACTGTTTTATCCAATATTATATAGCTTATCCCCTCATTGTTAGCAAATATTCCTAAAGATTCCATCCATTCTTTTAGTGAACGGTACTTTTTATCTTTCCAACGCTATAGAATCAGCCTTTTAAAAGCAAGGGAGACTGACAGAATCCATATGAATTTATGGGATTGAACATCTGGAATTACAGTGGAATCTCCCAAAATAAACAGTTTTGGTGAAAGAGGGAATTTTACCTTAAGAACAGCTAGACAAAATGAATGAATACTTTTCCATACCTTCAATATGCCTGGACAAAACCAGAAAAGATGGCAAAGATCAGCCTTTGACTCACCATACCTCCAACACATCATCCTGTGACAAACCCATTCTGAACATTTGATAAGGAGATAAATAAAACTTATGTAGAATCTGGAACTGAATTAATCTCCCCTGTACCTCTGTACAACATTTATATGCATTCACCCAGATCTTATTCCATGCATTCTATGGAATAGGACAGTTAAACCCTGTTTCCCATTTAGTCTTCACTGACAGTGTTATATTCACATCTACATCTATCAATAACTTATATATAAGGCTCTCCCCCTTTGTGAGGTGTGCAGTCTTGAAGAACAAATTCCATTCTAGGGAGATGGGCAAAGAAAAAACTGTCCTAAATACTGTCTTAGAAAGAAAATCCCGAAACTGTAAATTAAACCAGAAATGAAATTTGTGTATGGAGTATTTTTGTTTAAGTTCATCAAAGGATAGTATCTGGTTCTGAGAATTCAAAAGGTCTCCTACTGTTCTTATCCCCTTTTACCCCAACCAATATTCTTAATTTTCTTACCATTAAAGGTACACACCGAGTTGTTCCATAGTGGTTAATACTGCAAGGTCATAGAGTCTGCTTTGATAATTATGGTATACTTTTTGCAAGCTAAAAAGTACCTTGAAATGTAGGGTGTTTCGTAAGTTTAGGAGGTAAAGGTAGAAATAAAAGGTCTGCGAGCTTAAGAGGAAAGGACTATTTCAGCTTCTGCCTCTGCCCATAGGGGAAAAACATACTTATCAAGGGACATAAACCAAAAGGCTGCCTGTCTTGGTCTAAAGGCCTAGTATTAATCCTACCACCAGGGTAAAACAAAACCTTTTGATCTAATAGGAGCTCTCAGCTTCTTGATAGACAGGCGGAGATAATTTGTATCCCATAAAAAAGCAGAAATTAGCTTGTCTAGTTTGCCAAACCATTAATTTTTTATATAGATAGACATATTATTTAGAACTTAAAAAACATTGGGAGCAATAATCATTCTGAGTGCATTAATTTTACCCCATAGGGATAAGTGTAACTTCGCCCATTTTTCTAGTTCATAAAATGTATCCTTCATAACTGAGGAGAGATTAAAGGTTGATATTTTTTCTACAGAGTCAAAGATTCTAATCCCAAGATAAACAATTTCCTCTGTTACCCATGTTAAATTAAAATCCCTTTGTACCCTAGTTTTCTCATTGGGTGCTTTGGTAAACATTATAGACTCGGACTTAGACCAGATAACATATAGGCCTGAGATCTACCCAAATTCTTGTAAGAGGGGAAAAAGATTCTGCATTGAGAAGTATGACTGAGTCAAAGTAAGCAAAATGTCATCCACATAAGTGAAAACCTTGTCTGAGTATTTTCCCTTCTGAACCCCATGAATTCTGGTTGACACCATTATTCTTCTAATAAGGGGTTCTATAGCCATAATGAATAATAAGGGGGACAGATGACACCCTTGTCTAGTACCTCTGTGTAAATGAAAAGAGTCAGAGATTGTTCCATTGGTAATAACAGATGCTCTGGATTTAGAGGAGATAGTTGCAATACAATGTATCATAAAAGGACAGTAATTATAAATGTGTAAAACTGAGTTCAGGTAATCCCATTCTAAAGAATCAAAGGAGTTTCCAATGTCCAGGGAGATTACCATCAAGAGTGAGTTAGTGAAATTCTTAGACTGAGCAGCCCATATTATTGAAAGAAGCCTACAAATATTATTCGAAGCTTGCCTCCCTTGCATGAAGCCCACCTGTTCTTTGCCTATTAGCTTCTGCAAAACAGGCTATTCTGTTTGCAAGTATTTTGGCAAGAACTTTATAATCAAAATGTAAAAGTGAGATTGGCCTATAATTTGTACAGTCCAAAGAGTCTTTGTTTTTCTTGGCCAAAAAACAAATCAAGGCCTCTTTCATGGAAGACATTCTGAGCTTAGTGATTCCTTGAATGCTACCAGCAGAGGGTTTTCAACAACCGGGTTTAAATGCTTGTAAAAGTCACCAGACAAGCCATCCAGGCCTGGTGTTTTCCCCAAGGAAGCCTTATTAATAGCTTCCATCACCTCCGGTAAAGAGATGGATAAATCTATCTTTTGCTTTTCTTCAATTAGATACGTTTGGTAATTTAGTTCAGCTTAGAAAATCGATGATCAGATCCAAGCCCATTTGAACCCTGAAATTTGTACATATCAGTATAAATCTTTAAAACGTGTATTAATAGCTTTTGTGTTATGTGAAATATTACACCTTCCATCCTGAATTCCCATAATAGTATTCTGATTTTTTTGTTTCTTCAGGCGGTAAGCTAATAGCTTGCCTGCTTTTTCCCCCAGCTTTCCAATATTTTTGTTTTTTTGTTTAACATGAAACAATGCATATTCAATTTTGGAAGAGTGTAGCTTATTTATTTTGTATTTTAATTTTGTAATTTCATAAAGTGAATTAGGCGATGTCAAAGGTGATTTTTAATAGGCCACTAACAGCTTGCTTAAAAATGATTCTTTGTCAGACAGTTCTTTTTATGACTCTTTTTTCTTTCTGGAAGCAAAGCTAATAATTCTCCCTCTAGTATATGCTTTAAAAGCCTCTCACACAGTTTTAGCTGATATGTCAGCATTGCTATTTATCTCCAAATATGCCTTTGCCTCCAGGGCAGGAACTTAGAGTCATGTAGCAGTGAAGTATTGAAATTGCCATCTAAAACTCTTACCAGAAGAGCTTTCAAGAAGTATAGAAGTTTTAAGTAAGTTATGATCAAAAACTAGGATAGTTTCATAAGAAATATTATTAATCATGTTACATATACTAAGAGGGAGGAAAAAAATAATCTAAGCTACTAAACATGGCATGTCTCGCAGAAAGAAAAGAATAGTTCCGCCCTTGCGGGTTGGCTAGCCTCAAGGCATCAAAAAGGCCTAGTTCCCCCAAAACAGTGTAAAGAGTTTTCCTGGACTTAGTCATTGTGACTTTGACTTTAGATTTCAATCTGTCCAGTAAGAGATCCATTATTTCATTGAAATCCCCTCCCAAAACTACTTCATTATCCCCCAGAGCCCCTAGCAGTAGACTCATTTTTTGGAAAAATTCATCTTGTTGTGAATTTGGTGCATAAACATTACAGATGGCTATATTTTTCCATATAATGAACCTGACAGAATTTGGCATCTCCCCTCTGGATCTGATATATGAGCATGCTTAATGAATTTCACCCCTTTTTAATTAGGATAGCCACCCCTCTTTTTTTAATCAAAACCGCTATATTCTACACTTGCTACCTATCCTCTAACCAGTTTGTCAGCTTCCGGTGGAAGAAAATGAGTCTCCTATAGTTTTTTAAGGTGGTTTAGTACTCTACATCTCTTAATTGGGGAACCCAGACCCTGAACATTCTAAGATATCAAATTAACTGAATTCATTTTAAGACCTAAACAGTGAAATACCTTAAATTAAGTAGAATGTAAAAACTGACTAGCAGTAGTGTAAAACAGATATAATGTATGGTAGAACATTGTTATAAGGCAAAATCCATCTTTTTATAACGTTGTTATACCATCGATGTGATGTCACTATGCTGTTAACCCATCAATGGCATGCCACATCAATGGTATAACAAAATAGAATGCCCTCGTGGTCATGTAACCATGAGAGCCACCCGATCGTTCTTTTTTTTTGTCCCTTCATTAATTTCAGTTGGAAAAAAGAGCGCTCAGCGATGGCTTCCCCTATATACCTTGATAACTGCTTATTCCAACAGGGCATCACATTTAATGTGCATAACTACAGTATTTAAGTGACTCAGGCTCTACTCCTTCCATAAGATAAGCTAGTTGTGACTGTTTGATATCGTGTGTTAATATGGCACAGTATATCGGGATGCAGGCTATTTTATATTTTAACAGACAAGCCATGATTGCAGTGGTGACCATACACTATAAAAGACAATGTATGGTCTACCAATGAACTATTTCCTTTATAACGCTTCCTCATTGATTCCCATGGCAACTAGGAAAACCTCTCAAGCTGAGCTCTCAAGGTTTAACTAAGTTGCCATGGGAACCACTCGAAGCAAGCATAGCGTGGTTGTTCGTCGTTGACCATACATTATCCCCTATATTGTCTACTAATAAGAGAGAAAACTATGTCTAATAATAAACAATGTCAAAAATAAAACTATGAAATCTTGCATAAAGATAATTAGCACAGTTTAACTCCTACTATGTCTTATTAATTAAATGGTAAAATTATATATACTCTACTAAGGAGTTTTCTTTTCCCTTTTCTTTCTTTCCTTCTTTAAAAAAAAAAAAAGGAAACAGAAAGCTTTTACAGGAGAGATGTGAAGATACCACAGAGAAAGATATTCTCAATGTGGAGCAATACACCTCTAGGACAGCATGCAACCAGGAATTCACCAAAAGTATCAAAATAGTTCAAGAAACTTATAACCAACTTAATGATTTGTAATAGTGTGGTTAAATACTGTTCTCATTCAGAGGAATATAATAAAAAGCAAAAACGAATTGTAAAGAAATAAAAGAGATTGTTTGGTAGCCTCCACATGCTCTTCACACATCAGATGTGAAAAGGCTTAAGGCGGTGGCAAATGGTATTCCCAGTCCGTATTGATAGCTTGGACATACTTACATAACTAGATCCCATATATCCCAATCACTGAGGCTGGAAGGGAGTCTGAGGCAGCAACAAGACTAACATTATGCCAACCTGGGAATTTAGGTAATTAAAGAGGACAACAAATGATTTCTAATCCGCAGCTGTTTATAATGTTCCCATTTGTTGAAATGTTATCCATAAGTTTAAATGATCCATATGTACAGTAACTGTATCTGAATAAAAAGTGATGTGAAAAGCAATATTTTGCATTGTTTTATTTTTATGGGCAGCATTCTGTTACAGTTTTCTTCATGGAACCAGTGATCTGGAGTTCTAGCTATGTCATGGTTTGAGCACAAAACTCTAAATATGGTTCTGATAGGGCAATAGCTCATGTTTAGCATTCTGTACTCGAACCATGACATTGTAAAAACTCCAAATTACTGGTTCCATGAAGGGAACTTTGCAGAATGTTGTCCATAAAAAGGAAACAACTGAAAATATGATTTTTCACATCAGCGTTTATTCAGGTACAGTTCAATATGGCTCATTTGGAGGCAAATCTTTCATTTCTGTTACTAGTAACATTATTAACAGCTGCTAATTAGCACAGATTTCCTGTATCCTTTAAGTATATTTAAACTTGGAGACTTTCCAGCAATTCATCATGCTTTGAGCCAGTAATCCACTCCCCTAGCTACTTACCATAGTCCTTACAGCTTGCCACACCATATTAAAGGCCAAAAGTCCTTCGGCTCTATTGCTTAATACAGCATCTTTTCCTTAACCCTGACCCTGTAAAGGCATCTATCCTAAATAGATACTTTTGCTCAGTATTTACTGAAGAGAAGGTAGGGCAGGGCCCACAGCTCAGCATCATGGACACAGGGGGGAGGGAGGTGAGCACTACTCCCTTCACAAAAGAAAGGGTCCTACAAGAGCTTGCTAAGCTCAGGGTGGATAAGGCAATGGGACCTGATGGCATACATCCCAGGGTACTTAAGGAGCTAAAGGAGGAACTAGCAGAGCCATTAGCAGAATTGTTTAGTGAGTCTCTGAGCACAGGAGAGGTCCCAGAAGACTGGAGAAGGGCTCATGTGATCCCACTCCACAAGAGTGGTAGCAGGGAGGAGGCGGGAACTACAGACGGTCAGTCTTACCTCAGTAGTGGGCAAGATTATGGAGGCACTCTTAAGGAAAGGATAGTGCAACACCTGGAATCCATAGGGCACAGGATCCAAGACAGCATGGGTTTACAAAGGAAGGTCCTGTCAAACTAATCTCATAGATTTCTTTGACTGGGTAACCAGAGTGGTGGACCAAGGGGAGCAGTTGATGTCGCCTACCTTGACTTCAGCAAAGCTTTTGACACTGTCCCACATAGAAGATTGATAAATAAGCTAGGTAGGCTCGGGTGGGTCAGAAGTTGGTCAACTGGGTGGCAAACTGGTTGACTGGCAGAAAACAGAAGTGGTGGTAAATGGTATACAGTCAGAAGAGATGCAAGTCACAAGTGGGTACCTCAGGGATCAGTCCTGGGGCCAGTCCTATTCAACATCTTCATTAGTGACCTCGCAGATGGACTAGAGGGTAAGGCTTGTCTGTTTGCAGATGACACCAAGATCTGCAACAGAGTAGATGATCCAGATGGGGTGGGCAGAATGAGAAGAGATCTGGATAAACTAGCAGAATGGTCAGAAGAGTGGCAACTGGGATTTAATGCAAAGAAGTAAAATCATGCACATAGGGAAGAGAAACCCTGAAGCCACTTATAGGCTGGGAGGAGTTGCTAGCAGTCACAAAGGAAGAAAGAGACTTGGGCATCATCATCACTGATGACCTAAAATCATCAAAGCAGACCTCTAAAGCAGTAGGTAAGGCTAGGGGGTGTTAGGGTGTATTAGTAGGGGTATCACAAGTCGTAAGAGGGAGGTAATAATCCCTCTGTACAAGACATTGGTTAGGCCCCATCTGGAGTACTGCGTGCAGTATTGAGGCCACACCTTCACAAGGACATTAACCAAATTGAGGCAGTCCAGAGAAGAACCAAAAATGGTGCAGGGACTGCATCAGAAGACATATGAGGACAGATTAACGGAGCTCAATATGTATACCCTTGAGCAAAGGAGGGAGAGAGGTGATATGATAGAGACATTTAAACACCTTAAGGGCATAAACAAGGTGAAAGAGTCTAACATGTTTAAATATAAGAAAATAGCAGGACAAGAGGACACAGCATGAGATTAGAGGGAGGCCGATTAAGGGGGAATGTGAGGAAATTCTTTTCACAGAAAGGGTGGTAGATGCATGGAATGGCTTACCACAAGAAGTGGTGGCTATGAATACAGAGCAGGGCTTCAAACAGGCATGGGATAGGCATAAGGGAGCAATACAAATGACTATGAATAGATAGGTCACTGACAGAGCAAAGGCCGATGGCACATTTATAAGGTAGAAAAAGAAATGGGCAGACTGGATGGGCCTTGAGGTCCTTATCTGCCGTCAACTTCTATGTTTCTATGTTTCTATTAAAATGGTATGCCACCGGCTCCAAAGCTATAATGTCCACACTGTGCAGTATTAGCCCAATTAGTGGAATTCTACCCTATTGGCAAACTCCTACAGAGTTCCAGCTATAGACAGAGAGAATGTGACCGATGACAAGTTTTCTGACAACACAATTCAGAGGACTGAACTAGGGCCTTTACAGGTATCAATCAGTAAGGAACAAGAGCCCCAGAGTTGCCCATTAAACCCTTCCACGGGGTCAGCAATTTGTAGTATGCTATCAATGAAATACGGCTCTGTCAGGAATAATTGGAGAACAGTTAGGAGATGCAAAACAGGAGCCTCTAATCCACTTGGCTGTGAAATAGTCAAACACCTGATGCGTGAGAGGCATGTACACAGGCAAATGAGACTGTTCTCAAAATAAAGCACGAAGGTGCACTGTCAACGAACCCAAATTTAACCTGAAAGACTACACTGTTTGCTGAAGTACTTTTTGTTCCCCTTACAGACATATCCCGTGACCATATGTTAAATACCATCCTGTAGCAGAAATGTATTACCTGTACTCCAAAAGGGATAGTAAGTGCAAACTGGGATCTCATGTTCTTCCGAAGTAGCTTCCGGATCAGAGAGTGCATAGCCAGCACCCTGAGATGATTAGCAGCTTCAAACGTAGTACCTTACATATGGAAATAAAATGCACAACCATACATTAGCAACTACTACACATTTTCAATGCTTTAAAAGAGAAGAAAAAAATAGCAGCAGTAGTACAGAATTAAAATGTCAAGTATTGCTGCACCGACCCACTTCCTATTAGTGAGCAACAGCCACTCGGAACCCTGGCATGGACTTATTAGTACAAAGGGCAGGCAAAAGGAAGTTCAAGGTTCATGTGACCAGTGAGAGAGTCTCTTTGAATTGTAGTGATGGACTAGCGGGCTCCACAAACATACTGACCACTGGGCTAAAAGGACCCTGCAGGCAAGCCGGTATGTCCGAGAGAGAGATGTCTGTTGTGTAGGGAAGTAGCTGGTGACCAGACCTTATATTTTTTTTACTACAGATTGCTGCATTTTTCAGAGCAGCAGAGAAGGGCTTGCTGGCTTTCTTTTTGAAGAAAGGTTGTGCTTTTCTATTGAGTTTTGTTGACTAGTTTAGGGACTTGGGTATCTTTTGAGGGCTCTCTGATAGACATGCAGTATTTCTTGGTGTAGCTTTACAAACTGGAATTTGGGTAGATTTGGCAGGGGCATTAGCTGCAACATTCAAGCTGCTGTGAGAAGTTGTTGTGCGCTGCCATGGTTTGGTGCGTGTCTGAGGTTCTGTCTCATGAGACACTGGTTTGTAAGTTCCATCAGTGGCAGTTGGGGACCCTGTTTTTTTTTTTAAACCTGCGGAGCTCTCTCAAAGTTTGCATTTTTAGTTTCAAGCCAAAACTTGTACACAAAGTCCCAGGCTTCATTAACAGTATTAAAAGCACAGAAGCCACCATCTTTCAAAATCATTAAGACAGTAGGGTATTTAACAAAGTAATGCACATTTAAATGCCGTAATACAGATCGGATAGTCCCAAAAGCCTTCCTTTTCTCAACTACCATAGAGGAAAAGTCTGAAAGAAAAAAACCCTCCTGACCCCAGCTCAATGCTTTCCTTTGCCTTGCCACAGCCAGAATTTCCTCTATAACTGGGAAATGAAGACATTTTACAATAACTGGTCTAGGTTTTTGTCCCTGCTTTGGGATCGCCCTGAGAGACCTATGTGCCCTTTCTATTTCCAGGGCCAGGTCCAATTGAAATTCAGAAAAGAGAGAATAAATTCTTGCAAAAAGTGTATCATGTTTTCCCCCTTCAGCATACTCAGGGACCCCAACAATATGTATGTTGTTCCTTCTACTTCTGTTTTCTAGGTCATCTATTTTGCTAGCTAGACTCTGAATATTTCCTTTATTTTCTCCCAAGTCCTCAACATTATACAACAATTCTTCAGTAAAAGAAAGCCTTTCCTCTAAAGTGTCAATTCTGCCTCTCAGATCCTCCCGTTTCTGTTTTTCTATCTCAGCCCCCTTTTTAATACCATTAATATCCAGTTTAATAGATAATAGCATTTCTTTAATGTAATTTATGTCTTCATTGTCACTCTTTCCAGCTGTAACAGCTTTATCTGATTTAGTGCTATTGCTGTTTGGACATGGCGGGGAGACCCCCATTTGCCGAGATGTGGTGCCCGCCCCGCATCTACTGTGGTTCGGCATCTCAGTGTCTTGACTGTTGCTAAAAACTGCCAAAGCTGTTTAAAATATCAAACTTCTGCCTAATCTTCCCAAACTTAGAATTTTAGTTCACACACATTAGCGAAACTGTACAATAAAGTTTAAAATGGATTACAAACACTTTGAATGATAAAATAATAAAAATATCATGGTTGGTGAGAGCTTCTCAGTTAGGCTGTCATTTCGTCAAGCGCGTGTGCACAATACCTCCCCCCCTTGTTTTTTAGTTTGAGGTAGAAAAAAATCAAGATGTTGACTCACAGCACAAAAAAATGCTTCATGCTGTGAGAAGCAAGTGGTAAGAAACCCAAAAGGGGTCCTGTGACACAGACTTTTGTCGTCGTATCAGATTGTTATTCTAAAAGCCCTACTAAGCATGCTCAGAACAGAAAAACACAAAACTTTAAAGCTGTATAACTCTGGAACCATGTAATATTTTTTCACCAAACCTTTCAAATGCACTGCCTTAGGACGTTATGCCTGTGTCCTTAACATTTTGGGAAAAAAATCCATTCCATGTAGGCTGTAGGTGAGAGCAAAAAAAATCCATGTTAAGTACAGGAAAAAAAATAAGACATCTACAGAAAAATAACATATGGGAATCTCAGACACCGCACAAGCTGCCATCACAAAACTTTCCAAAGATTTACATCTTGCCTCCTAGGCAACACTTGCAAAATGTCAGCTGATTTCATCAAACGGCGCCAAAGCTATTATGGTGCAAAGTTAGGGGTTTAACATTGAACACCCTACTCAACCCTAATTATAGTGGCACTACTGTGCCACTATAATATTTGGTATACTTTCTCCATCTTACTTGCCACAACTGGTCCAGTCCCCACACCTAGCCCTGTCATCCACCTCCCTGGGACTTACCTCTGCTCCTTGGCACCCTAGCTTGCCCCCAAGGGCAGGGTTGCCAGGGGGGCCATTCCTCTGGCAGACACATGATCAGTACATCAGAGTGAGTGCCACTGTTGGCAGTGTGTGGCCTGCGACATGGGGGGATGTCCTCTTGCTGTGGTCATGGTCAGATTCTTTTTTCCACATTTTCTTTCCCCAGGGAGGTGTGACATGCAATGAATTATGGTGCTCTGGCCAGACATCGGGCACACCTCATAGTACACCTCATAGCAACACTAGCCCAGATTCTACACATGATACTCCACCTCATCCCTTCCAGTTGTGCCTGTTTAGCTACAAAGAAGTCGAAGACATCATTCTTAGCCTTGACACCAAGAAAAGTGCAGGGGACGATGGCCTTGAATCATTTTTCTTGTGGTTACGCTATGCCCAGCTCACAGCCCCCATCCTTCACATCTTCAACCTCTCTATTACTACAGCCACTGTTCCATCCTGCTGGAAATCTGCCCATGTTCTTCCTCTCTTCAAATTAGGAGATCCTTGTGACTTAAACAACTACCGTCCTATCTCTATCTTGCCCGTTCTCTCCAAAGTGCTGGAAAAATTTATATACAACCAACTAAAAATCACCTTGAAGCACACTCACTCTAAACCGGCCCAATCTGGCTTCCGGTTAGAAGCACAGTACCATCTCAGCAGCGCTAAAGTCTCTAATGACTGGATCCATGCTATGGACACCAAGAAGGTTACTGGTGCAGTCTTTCTAGACCTCAGTAAGGCCTTCGACACTGTAGACCATCACCTCCTAATCACCTGTCTTGCCTGCATAGGTGCCACTCCACTTACCTTACAGTGGTTTAACAGTTATCTTACGGGAAGGATACAAAAAGTCAAAGCTGATGGCCTATCTGCCCCCCCTTCCAGTTGCCATAGGAGTCCCTCAAGGCTCCATCCTAGGACCAATCCTTTTTTCCCTGTACATCAACAACCTTGACTCCCACATAAAGAACTCTAGCATACATTTCTTTGCGGACGATACGGTTTTGTATGCATCAGGCTTGTCCTTAACTGAAGTCAGGGAAGCACTCCAAGCTGACTTTATCCCATTAGAAAGCAACCTTATCAATGCCAAGCTTCTCTTAAATGCCAAAAAAATCAAGACAGTGATTTTCTTGAGACTTGCCTTGTCTAGTGCCCTACCTACCCCACCTAAAAACTTCATAATTACCTCCCTAGGTGAACCCTTGAAAGTCGTACCTAAATTTAAATATCTAGGTATGTGGATAGACAACAAGCTTTCCTTCAATGACCACATCGAGGATCTATCAAAGAGGCTTAAAGCACGCTTGGGTTTCTTCTTTAGAAATAGGACCCTCATTTCTCTCGCAACCCGCAAAAGACTTGTCCAAGCAACATTCCTTCCCTTGCTTGACTACGGAGACATTATCTTTATCTCCTCCCCAACCTTGAGCCTATCTAAACTGGACGTACTCTATCACTGTGCTCTTTGCTTCATTACTAACTCTGCATACAGGACCCACCACTGTGATCTTTATGCAGCAGTTGGGTGGACCTCTGTTGTCACCAGACACCTCCTGCATGCTGGCATTTGGACCCTCAAATTACTACTCCACAAACTGCCTGTCTGTTTAACGTCTCTTGTACACATCTCGCATAGCGCCTACTCCCTAAGGAAATCCGACCTTATCCTACTAGATGTTCCCAGGACACGTACCACAGCTGGCCAAAGAGCTGTCTCATATGCCCTCCCAAACATTTGGAACCAACTACAAGCCATGCTGAAGCTAACCAGCATCGATCAATTAACTCCTACAAAACACTAGCTATCTCTAAATTAAAAGACATATGTAGGTGCTACTAGGCCCTCAACGCTAAGTCAACTTCCTAGGTACCAACTGGCCCTCTACTTATTAAGCTGAAATGTGTTGCATAATTTAGGGCAAGGTTAAAGCTGGAATGTACTGCATATATAGCATAAGGACTTCTATTGTGTATACCTCTTGTATTATATATTTTTTCTTTGTTGTTCTACATTTTATATCTCCTGTCTATGTAATTGCGAACTGTATGTGTATGTGCCTCCTGACCTCCTTGTGAATGAGCTTGCTCAACTGAGTCTTTCCTGCAATAAACTTGAACTTATTCTGTCAATAAACTTGAACCTCCAGAAATGTTCAGGCTCCAGCTGTCTGACCCCTAGCTTCAGCTAAGGGCCATTCGAACACTGGCTGCTTCCCTACCCTACTGTCCAGAGTAGGAGAGCAGTCTGTAGGATGTTCAGTCCTCCTGCACCCCCCCAACTGGCCCTCCAACTCCCTGGGCTCACTTCCAAACCCAGATTGTTGGTGTTGCAAGCAGCAGCTCTACCGTTGCACCAGGAGGCCAGCTTACGTATACCGTTCTTTCATAATGAGTGTCTCTACTCTCCAGACTTCCACTAGACTGGACTGTGTCTGTGTAGTCTGGTGTTTTTACAAGCTACTGATTAGCTTTTATATGGATAGTTGTGCTATACAGTGATACCAGACACAGAGGGTAATTCACTTTGCATGCATCTCTAAATTTAAGATGGGAGGGGGCATCTGCAGATTTATGGTACTGTACATAATGACTAAAGACTCTGTCACTGACTGACCCGAGAAGGATTTAGGTGCTGTATAGAAGGGAAAATGTGAAGTACTGTATAGACAGATAGGGGAGGGAGATAGGCTGGAGCAAGACCATGGAGGATTTTATATGTCAAGAGGCAAACTTTGAATTTCACTTTTTGCAGAAAGGTGAGCTAGTGGAGCTCTAGTGGGACCTGTGGGAGGGATACTGGTAATGTGGTCATATTTGTTTTAAGGTTGAGTAACTCGGTAGCAGAGCATTTAATTTGTTTGGGTTTGGAGGGGGAGTTTGGGGAGGGTAATAAAAAGGGAGTTAAAGCAGTCCAGGTATGAGGTTAGGAATGTATCCATTAATCTTTAATTAGGCAGAGGCATGTTTTTGTTATTAGAAAAAATAAAAGACTTGGCCTTGGTCAAATGTAATAATAGTTTTGAGTCCATAATATCTGTCTGGGATATATAGCCTATATGCCAAACATCAATGTCAAATGCCTTAGATAAACCATTTATGAATACCGAGGCACAAAAACAAGTCTAACGTGCAAACTGTGTATCTTGAACAACATGTATCATTATGGAACTTACTTGCTTTATTTAAATTTATATAAACTGATTTATACTGGGTAAGTCCACTGAGAAGTAACACCCTGTGTTCAGGGATCCTCTCTTAGCAGCAGAGACAAGTAACAAGTTTCAAAGAGCACAGACAAAACTGACACAGAAAATAATTACTACTGTACTCCCACTTAGCAGTCACATGATACTTTGAAGAAGCTTTGTATACAGGGTTTAAACATAATTACAGAACTGGCATTCCTCAGTGCAGAGGTAGAATGTTTCAAGATGTTGCTGTAGCAAATGTAGCCCTACCATGATTATATGTTATCTTGGGTAACACCAGTGATCTATGATGAGAATCACAAAAGGAATATGACAGTATGCAATATGCAGCTTAGCTAGTAGACATCTTGATCCAGTTTGATTCTCTAGGCTGTTCTAACTTTGGAAAAAGCAAAGCATTTAGCATGATTCAATGATGAGTATCCTAAGAAGAGTTCAACATAAATTTGTCTGTTCTATAATACACAGTGTCTAGTTTCGAAAGAATGTATAACATGACCAGTTTATATACAGACACACTATATTACATAAACTGAAACACAGGGTAGTGCAAGTGAGTACACTGTATGCTTTCCCACATATTCATCTCACTTGTGGACCAAGCAGGATTTAGACACAAGCCCCAACCAGTGGGCCAATGAATGACACTTATAGACCTCTTAAGCATTAGGTTTGGACATTGTAATATCCCTTATGAGTTATATTTGCAATTATATCAACAATCAACTATAGTACTGTGATAAGGTGTAACACCGCAGGTCTTTGTCATTTAACTTAGTAGGAACAACTTGTAATTGCATAGGTTTTAATGAATCACAGAGCAGCCTCACCTGTTCCAGTTTCTTAGAGAGCCAATTGCAGTTGAAGTCACTTAATGAAACTAATTCAGAATTTTTAAATTCAATAAGATTCCAAATAAGGTAGACACCGTTTCTGGTTCCTGATAACCACTGATAACACCGACTGCATGCATTGCTACTGTACTGTTGCCATGCCATTTGTATTTATATGTGGCCTGTAATGCAGACTTCTGAAGACGTTTTGCAATCAACAACTGTTTTTTTTTCCTGGTATTCTACCTTTAAATAGGTGTTTTATCATTTCCCACCAAGCGTATAGTTGGTAGGCTATGCAATAAGTAACTGGTTGTTAAATGAGCTAACATCAACAAACTGGATAATTTTTTCAGCATTAGAGCAGCCGAGAGCTGGAATGCACTATCCCAGGAATTAATAAATCATATTAACTTTGACACCTTTAAGTTAATCTTGATATTTGACTACTAAATAAGTATAACAAAAAAAGCAATTACAAGCGATGCTTCTGAGGAGGAATTTTGCTATACAATAAACTGCAGAAAGAAGAAAAATAAGAACAAAAAGGAGTGAGCAACACTGCAGTAATATTAGCGATAGGGATAATGACTGAAAACTGGGAGGGGGGCTGTACTAGTGTCAGTGTAGGGTGATAGGCAACGGACAGCAGTCCAACCCAGTATAAACACAAACTGCAGGAATGTGTAAAAAAATCATGGAAGAGAGATTTCAGAGTGTCATGGGAAGGAGCAGAGTGAATGTGAGTGGGGAAGAGAGTCCCAGAGTTTAGGGAAATGGAAAAAGAAAGCAGCTTGACCAGCAGTGGATTTCACTGGGCCGGGAGAGTGAGAGAGTGAGAACAAGCATTGCGAAGTGAGTAAGAGGTGGAAGGGGAAGAGAGGAGGGAATCAGTTATGAGGGAATGGAGACAAACCAAAATTTTGAGGTAAAGAAGGCACAGTGGGTAAAGCACCTGGCATTAAGAGGGGGAAGGGAGACGGAGATGTTCAAAGGACAGTTGTGAGTGTGCAGGGGTTTGTTGAGAACAAATCAACGGAAAGAGTGAAAGCGTGGGTCCAGTCTGGCTAAGATGGACTTTGGATAAGCACTGTACATGATGTCACCATAGCAGAAAATGGGAGAATCATCTTTGAGAGGATCTCTCTGTGGGTTGGAAGCAGGATACTCCTCTTATTCCTATAATGTGCACCTATATTCCTATAATTTGGGATTGAGCTTTCTGTGGATTGCATCCACATTCACAGATGACTCAAGATGATGGTCCAGCCATACCCAGATGTACTTGAAGAAGGAGACAGCTTCAATCACTGCATCATGAAGGGTATGGAAGAGGGAGAGCAGGGTAAGTCTAGCAAGCCTATGCCTGGTGCCAAAAGTCATAGGCCCTGTCTACACTGAGCATGGTTTATGGAAATGTTTTAGAAAACATATTCATTTCCATGCTTGAGCACAGTTGTTGGAGCATCCAGATTGCATGCCAACACCAAGCTTACCTGAGTGAGTTCCCAGGAATGATTACAGCAATACTGCAAAGACTTGCGGGTACCACAAAGCATGATAGGATACTTGCCACTTTGTGCAGTAACTGATAACGGGGAAGGTGGCATTTGAACCAGGAGCACATTCCAAGTTCCAGAATGCAAGTAAATTATGACCTTTTCAAGGATATCTCCTACATTAGGCCTTACCTTTGGAACTACAGTGAAGTCCACCAGGATGAAGCGCAGTGTGATAGGTTTACTGCATAACAAAAGGGATTAAATCCCATTTAAATTGCATTGTTTACTCCAGTAGCTCTACTGCAGAATTTTGCAGTGCTTAATCAGGTAGCTTCAGGATCATTTGGGAAACATTTTTTGCTAGCCGGAGGCCACCCACTATGACATGCAGCATATACGTGTGTATAATGTGGGCAACCCAGTCACTCCTCATTTTTTTCTCCCCGCTGTCAATCATCTTAATTGGACCTGATGATGGAAATGTCATCAACTTAGCCATTGCCGCTTGTTATTTGTCTTTTCTTAGTGTTCTGTCAACATCACTCTATGCCTCTGAAGTCAAAAGAGCCTTTATTTTGATATTGTAAGTGCAGAGATAAAATTTATAGAGGACACACACACACAGTCTGTGTGTGCTGTTTGAGCCTGTCTCACAGTGTGAGGACCTGTGAGATTTGCCTGAGATTCAGTCAGGTTACAAGGTGGCAGCGTGAGAAAGTTCTAGATAATGTCCTTGTGTTAAACGCATTGACAGCCAAGAAGCAGGAAAAGGGTTCAAAATCTGCTTCTCCCTCACTGTCAGCCAAGAAGCAGCCATCAACATAGAAACACAGAAATTGCCAGCAGATAAGGACCACTAGGCCCATCCAGTCTGCCCGTAAGCTCTATACTCGTTTGTGACCTCTGACCCTATCTGGTCAGTGGCTTTTCATCCCTCCTTCCCACCTCTAAGGTTCCCTTATGCCTATCCCAGGCATGCTTAAATCCCTCCACTGTGCTCACTCCCACCACTTCCTGTGGCAGACTATTCCATGTGTCCACCACCCTCTCCATGAAGAAAAACTTTCTTGCATTTTCTCTTAACCTGCCCCCCACCAATTTCATATCATGTCCCCTCGTTCTTGTACTCCTAAATTGGAAGATGTCTCCTTCCTGCACCTTGTTTAAGCCCTTGAGGTACTTAAATGTTTCTATCATGTTCCCACAATCTCTTCTCTCCTCCAGCAAGTAAATATTGAGGTCCTTTAACTCTTTACTATCTGGAGCACTTTTTGAAGTCTGAACTTTCCATTGCTTAACCTTGATACAAAATGTCCGCCTGGGCAAAATTGAGTTAATCTCTCTTCATATGTTTTGTGGTGCAAGCCTTGTACCATCTTGGTCTCCCTTCTCTGGACCGCCTCCACCCTGTCAATATCCTTGCAAAGGTGTGGGCTCCAGAATTGCACACAGTAGTGTAGGTGAGGCCTCACTAGTGCTTTATACAATGGCATCACCACCTCCCACCTTCTGCTAGTGATACCTCTGCCTATGCACCCCAGCATGCCACTGGCCCTCCCCACAGCCTTTGTACTCTGCTTTGATACCTTTAGGTCATCTGAAATGATAACCCCTAGGTACCTTTCTTCCTTGGTGATTGTCAGCACCTCTCCACCCCCATCCTGTAGCTCTCCTCCATCTAAGGATAAAGACAAGGAGTGGTCATTGTTGCATACCTTCTTACTGTCTGGCCATAAGCACAGACACAGAGAAAAGCATAAGTCTGCTTCACCAGCAAAGTCCCAGTCACCATTCGCAAAAGGTATGTCCTCATCAGCACCCACTCCAGAAGCGTCGACTACAGCCCCCATGACCATCATTAAGAGACCAATGTTGGGGCTTGGTTTTGGCACTGCCATACCTACTATGGATGGTAAGATGCCATCATTGTTGGGCCAAGGCCCATCGATGCAGGTAGTCCTGGCCCCTTTGCAGGACACCGTTGACTCCCATGCTGTGCTAGAGTTATTTTCTGAAATGGTTCAACGCATTCTGCCAGGGTTGCCAGTGCAGGCTGTTATTCTGCCAACAGGGCCTTCTGGTACTCCACCCCCCATTGATGGGTTCTAGTAACACACTGCAGATTCCTGCCTGTCAGCTGCCACTGGCATTGCTGGTTAATTCTACAGCTGCCATTGTCAGTCATGCTGATGGCAATGAAATAGAGTATAATCCTGACCTCATGCACTTAGAGGAATATTTAGTGGAAGAATATGAAGGTGAACAATTTCTGGAGGGTCCCCCTTGCTCTAGTTCTACCCTCTCATTCTGTAGTGAGGACTCAGTGGTTTACACCCAGGAGCTCCTCCTAAGGACCCATTTTTCCAAGCCATGATGCAGCAAATGCAGTCTGCCATGGATGTTGCTGTGGAAGAGGAAGATTCCACTTAAAGGAATCTCTTGGAATTTTCGGAGGTGCTGTGCTTCCCCTCCATTGTCATTCAACCTATATATCCTGCTCTAGGGGATGATACATCTGCTGTGTGGTACAGACCCAACCCCCTGCCTGCAGTTCCTAAAAGGCTTATAAGCAGTATCCTGCACGATCTGTTGAGCTTTATTATGCTAATCAGCCAGAAACTGACTCTGTGATAATCATGGCTGCTCATGATGTGTAGACATATGAGTACTTTGCCTCCTGATAAGGAATCTAGGAGGCTGGCTATAATGTACAAACATACTTATGCCTTTGTACCATTGAGCCTTAGGATTGCAAACTACCAGGCCCACGTGATCAAATATCAGAACAGCCTGTGAAAAACTGCTCGTACTGTGGTTCAGGCTTTGCTTGATGGCCTTGCCGAAACTGATCTGCTTAAAATATTGTCTGCTGGTGCTGAGGTTGGCAAACATTAGCTGCACTCTGCTTATGATGCCTCTAATGCTTCTGCCAGGGCTGCAGCTTATGGCATTTGCATCAGGAAATACCCTTGGCTCAAAGTTGCTGGCTTTGCCAATGATGTGCAGCAGACAGTTTTAAATGCTCCCTTTAAAGGGTCAAAACTGTTGCCTATGATATTAAAGAGACCATATGTGGACTTAAAACTTCAAAAATGACTCTAAGGTATGTGAAATCCCTGTATTCCACTCCTGCCAGAGGTCGTGGTTGGGGCCTCATCTGTGTGCAACACGAGGTAGTAGTGCATAATGTCAGCAAGGCTATGGTAGAAGATGTGTTCTCCCTTCCAGGTCCCCTCTCCCCTGGTACCCATGCAAAAGCACACAAAGGAATTGGTTCTGGTGGTCCTGCTGCCTCCAATTCCACCAAACTCTTTTCCATCTCTCTTTCCCCTTCTCAGCTGTTACCTCCAGGAGTGAGTGTGGGGGGGGCAGGATCTCCCTACAACTCAGACAATGGCGGGATATCACTAACCATCACAGACCAGTGGATTCTGGGGATAATTGCAAGGGGGCATGCTCTGGAGCCGTTACAAATCCCTCCAGATCATCTCCATCACCTCAGTCACCCTTTGCAAGGCAATCCTGTATGTTCTCCTCTTTCTTGACAACTACCCTTGAGTACCAGCTCCAGGGAAGTTCTGCTCCATACCCTGTCTCCAACACATTAGTTGTTCAATGACTTGGGGAGCACAGTGAATGTGCCAAAGTCTTTGTTGACTCCGTGCCAAAGACTGCACTACATGGGATGGTCACAGAAAAGGTATGTACTCTCCTGCCACAGGACAGGGCAGACACTTTGGTTTATTTATTTATTTGATATATCGATTTACAACCTTTGAGCCAGAGGCTCATTTCCAAAGGTACCTCGTCACATGTCAGACAGAAAGTAATACAGACATGGTATAACAACAGTTACATAGAGCATGTGCTGCAGACATTTGTCACAGACATTATTTACAGTATTTACAGTAAGTACAGGCTTTATTTACAATATTTGGGGCAGACTGGATGGGCCTTGCGGTCCTTATCTGCCGTCAACTTCTATGTTTCTGTGTTTCTATTTGGATAATTATAATTACATCATCACAGCAGAGAGACATTATTAGCTTAAGACAGCATCTAAACAGAGTAGTCAGTCCTATTCATAGGTTTGGTAATTCTTGACGTAGGTTGCAATCCATAATGGACTTTGTCAGAGAATTAGAAACAGAGAGGGTGAGAGAGTGAAATGTTAGTTGCAGTTACAGGAGCGGATATTGAAGAGGTAGTTGCGAAGAGTGGTTTTGAAGTGGCCGATCTTGGGTGCACTAGTGATGGTGTTTGGGAGTGAATTAAACTATGTGGGGGCCCTGGAGTGGAAAGATCTCTGGGCAAGGGAGGTTTTTACCCTGGGCACAACCAGGGGTGCTTTCTCTGAGTTGCAGGTGGAGATAGTGGGGGTGGCTGGATGAAGAGAGGCGGAGACCCCAAGGGGAGAGAGTCCAAGCAGTATTTTCTTGGACAGTATACAGGTCTGGTAGTGGAGCCTTTCATTGAGGTTGAGAAGATTGGCACAGGTATAGAGGGAGCAGGTGTGAGTGAGCCTCGGTGCGCCAGTTAGGAGCCTGCAGGCCTTGTTTAGGAAGACCTGGATTTTTTGGAGTGCGGAGTTATCTGCTGCCCTGTATACAGGGAGCCCATAGTCCACTAGGGACAGTATTGATGAGGTGATGGCCAGCCTAAGGGTGTGGGGGGGGGAAGGCAGTCCCTGTGTCGGTAAAGGAGTCCAATCCGGGTGTTTGTTATGGCAGCAAGAGTGTTTATGTGGTCATGGAAAGTAAGGGCCGAGTTGAGGGTAAATCCAAGATATTTGTAGTTGGATACCTGTTCAAGGGGGTGCTGGGTACTGGGGAGGATGTGCAGAGGTGCACTTTTTGCTTTGTTTTGGCGGTGAGAGAAAATCATTGATTTAGTCTTTTTTAGGTTTATGACCAGTCTACGGTCCTTAAACCGTGTTTTGGCCTGGGAGAAGTCATGTTGGAGGGAGTCCTGAAGGGGCGTAGGTTTATGATGCGAAGCAGAGAGCACTGCATCATCTGCATATAGTAAGATTTTTGTGGAGCAGGCCTTTGGTAAGGAGTTTAGGTAGAGGGAGAAAAGAAGTGGCCCCAGGATAGAGCCCTGGGGCACCCCGGAGTGGAAGGATAGTATGTCGGAAAGGGTTCCATTCATTTTGACACATTGGGACCAGGCAGAAAGGTAACTGGAACACCAGGCTAGGGGGCCTGTGGAGAAACCTAGTTGGTGGAGAGAATCGAGAAGGAGAGGGTGGCAGACCGTGTCGAAGGCCTTGGATAGGTCTGTGAACACAGCTCCTGCAATGTTACTGGTGTCTAGGGAGGAGTGCAGGAGGTTGGTGAATTCTAGGAGGGCTGTGGTGGTGCTGTGGGCCAAATGGAAGCCATGCTGCTCCGGACATAGAATGTCATACTTGGCTAGGTATTCCGTAAGTTGGGTGGCAACCACTTTTTCTAACATTTTAGAGGGGGGGAGAATGGAGATGGGCCAATAGTTATTTGGGGAGGCTTTGTCACCACTTTTATAGATGGGGGTAATGACAGCTGTTTTCCAGGCACTAGGAATTGCCCAGACATAGGGATTTGCTGAGCAGGTCCGTTGGGGACTAGGACCTCGTTCAGGGACTAATCAAGGAGCCTGCATCTTGGGGCCATTTATAGGGTTATTGCTGCTTAGCGCTTTTTGTAGGTAAGGACGAGCTTCATGGGTGGATATTTTGTGCAGGAGGAAACAAGGATGCTACAGGGTTGGGGGTTGGGATCGGGGCACAGGGTTAAAGAAACAACTAGGGAGAACAGTGCTGAGATCCGAGAAGGTGGTGTTTAGAAAGTTTGGTCTGGTGAGTGTGTCTGTGGAGGTAGTGCCATTTATGGTGAGCTGGGAGGGAGGTGGGGAGCGTGATTTCCCATTGAGTTCTTTGATATTACTCCAGAAGGTTTTCGCAGACCCCCACGTGGTTGTGAGAGTGGTTTGGTAGTGGTCTGCTTTGGCCTTACGGATGGCTCAAGTGCACCTATTGCGAGCTGCATTATAGGATTGTCTGTCTGCCATCCTGCCAGATTCTGTGGCTTTGTGCCAGAGATTATCCCTGTCTCTCAACATTTGGAGCTGGGAGGGGGTTATCCAAGGAGCTTGTTGCTGTTTGGTGCGGAGTTTGGTGAGTGGCGCATAGAGGTCACAGGCCTTGGTGAAGGCCTGTGTAAACAGGTTGAGAGCAATGTCGACGCTGGGGGCTATATTAATGGGGGACCAATCTATTTGGCTGAGCAGCTGTTTAAGTTTTATTAACCCTCCTGGACAGAGATGCCTTCGGAAGGTTGTTTGGGTTATGAGTTTGGGTGTGGAAGAGGTCCATTGGAATAGGATGGGCAAGTGGTCACTTAGGGAGTCTGGAAGTACTTTTATATCCAGGATTTTGTTGGGGCGGTTAGAAATAATGATATCTAGGAGGGTGTAGGTATCAGTAGATGGGTGAAGTCTAGTGGTTGGGTAACTAATTGGACCATGTCAAAGGCTGAGAACGAGTCCTTTGTTGACGCGGCTGAGGGGCTAAACCAATTGATGTTGAGGTCCCCTACTAGTGTCTGCTCTGCATTGTGTGCCAGGGTAGAGAGGTATTCGGTGAGGGATGAGACGGCAGGCTTTCGGTTCTTAGGGGGTATGTAGGCGACTATGAGGTATAGTGGGCCCCTGGAGGGGTCGGGGGTGATTTTTAGGTTGAGGGCTTGTACTCCGTTTGTGAGTTTCGGGGGTGGGAGCATGTGACCAATAATATTATTATTGATGTAGCATGCACAGCCGCCCCCACGCTTTCCTACCCTGTCTTTCTGATATAGGGTGTATCCGGGGAGTGAGACAAAGGCATCGGGAGTAGATTTGGAGAGCCAGGTCTCCACTAGGGCGATGATGTCAGGTTGGTGAAGGGTGGCCCAGCATTGAAATGCTGCAGATTTCTTTGGCAGGCTGCATATATTTAGGGAGGCAATGTGGAGGCCAGAGGGTCTGGTAGGTGTAGTGGTGGGGGCAGGGCCTGGATTACGGTGGATATTACCGGAGAGGAGTAGTAGGATGACTAAGGCTCTAACCATAGTGTGGCAGGTTGTTATATTTTTGGGAGTACGTTTGGGGGGCGGATGTAGTGGAGCAGGGGATGGGTAGGGTTTGGAGCGATGGGTAGATGCAAAAGGGGTGGAGCCAGGTGGGGCCTGTGTGGGTGCTGGGGTTGGCGCTGCCAGTAGGAGGTGGATGTAGGGGTCCAGTGTGTGATGGCAAGGTAGGGGGGGAATGGCCATTTCTGGAGAGATGCAAAGGAGCAGTCCACCAAGGGCATTGGGTGAGGTCTGGCTGGTGGGAGGTGAACCCCACGGTGGTTATGAGGATGAGGCACGTATGGTGGAAGTGGACAGACATGGTGCCTAAATAGCTTTTGGTGGTAGAACAAAGATGTTGTGGGGGAGCCAGAAAAGCTGTAAGAGGTTTCAGATATGCCACAGTACAGTAGCTTGACTTGTAGGCTCAGTGGCAGTGCTGCTGACTATGGTGGCAAAGGTAAAGGGTTTGAGACCTGCAGTAGAACAGAGGATAGATTTTTTTTTTTATTTAGTTTTTTTTTTTTTTAGTTTTATTTCAGGCAGACTATAAAGATAGACTGAGGCTTTGAGACATTTTGAAACTAAGTATGAGTTAGCCTGCTTTGGTTGTCTCAGCGGTAGTGCTGAGGATACTAGTGGGTGGGGTACAGGGTTTGTAACCTGCAGTGGATGCTGGAAATTTTATCTTAGCAGACTATTGGGGGGGGGGGGGCAGAGGCTTTGAGAGCTTTGAAACTGGGGATAAGAAATAGCCAGGTAAGATGGTTGTGTGGCAGGGCTGCTGACTCTGGCCACCAGGGTGCAGGGTTTGAAGCTTGCAGTGGCAACAAGAATATTATTTTAGCAGACTGTGGGGGTTAGATTCTTTGAAAGCCTTAAAAACTATAGTTAACAATAGCCTGATATGATGGCTGAGCGGTAGAGCTGCTGACTCTGGCAGTAGGGTGCAGTGTTTAAAGCATGCAATACCAAGAGTATTATTTTAGCCAACTATGGGGTCAGAAACTATGAGAGCCTTAGAAAGTAAGGATAAGATAGTCAGATATGGTGGTTAAGTGGTAGAGCTGTTGACTCTGACAGCAAAGATACAGGGTTTGAGACTTGCAGTGAGACACAGAATAAGTATTTTTTCTAAGTAGGGAGAAAGGAAGTGTTAAAAGCTTTGAAACAGAGGTAGATATTGGCCTGGTTCATTGGCTTAGTGGATGGGCTACAGACGTTGGAGTTGGGGGTACAGGGTTTGAGCCTTACAAGGGGACTGTGGTGAGACAATGGGTGGGGAGATGGAAAGGAGGGAGTAGAGATTAGATAAGAATAGAAAGGCAGCAGAAAAGGTTAGGAGAGAGCTCTAGTGGTCAGGGGTTGAATTAGCAGTTGGGGGGAGTGGTGTCAGAGAAGATAGTGCAGCAACCCCTAGTGGTTGGAGTGTATAAACTGCAAATGGGAAAGTGGGCACTTCAGTGTTAAAAAAAAAAAAAAAATGGAATGGGTCATGTGATATGTCATGTGACCTTTAGGCAGCAATAAATGGAGTGCTGGCGGTGGGTAGGCAGTCTGTGCACAGTGTGGATAAACACCTTTCCACAAGCTGGAAGGAAGGAGGCTTTACCTCTTAAGGTGCTTTCTGCAGTCCCCTGTTATTTCTCAGCTGGGCACTGTTCTGAGGGGAGAGGGCTGCTTCTGAGCCCTATAAGGGGAAGGGAACAAAGGAAGGTTGCTGAGGCACACTTAGGATACCGGAGCCACTATGTCTCTGCATAAACAGTGTTACATTTCCTGGGCCTCATGGCTGCGACTATAGTGACTGTGCTGCTGGCACAGCTTCATATGGAGGTACATGAGTGGACACTCAAGGTCCTGTGGGTCAGTTGATGGATGAGCTGGACCAAATGGTTCTCGTCACATCTACTCTTCTCAGAGAGTTGTTGTGGTGGATGGACTGTGATAACCTCCTGAAGGGCATTTCACTCCTTGTACCAGCTCCTGTACAGATCCTCGCTTCTGATGCCTCGGGCTCCAGCTGAAGTGCCCATTTCAGCTGTTACCAGACACAGGGATCCTGGACCAAGGTGGAGGCCAAGTTGCACATGAATGTTCTTGAACTGCGAGCTGTTCTGTACAGCATCCAGGCCTTTCAGAGTCATCTCTGTCACGGTCCTCTGCTAATCTAGATGGACAATGTCACTATGATGCATTACATCTACAAATGAGGGGGGATGCACTCCTATCCCCAATGCAAGGAAGCAATGAGGGTATGGTACTGGGCTCTGTCTCACAGCCTTCAAGTGGTCGGCCATGTATCTACTGTACCTGGTCTCCAAAACATTTTGGTAGACAGGTTAAGCAAGTTCCAGTCAATGGTTCATGAATGGGAACTGCTGTCCTCTGTGGTAAATGACTTCTTTACAAAATGGGCTGGCCTAGAGTTGGACCCTTTTGTGTCCCCACACAATGCAAAACTGCAGCATTTCTTCTTGCTTGCTCCAGAGCCTGGAGTTTTTTGGGGAGCCGTGATGTCCCTCTCCTGGAAAGGAAAATTCCTATATACATTCCCCACATTCCTCTACTACAGAGGGTTCTGTTCAAGCTGAGGGTGGAGAGTGTCGTGTTCATCCTCATTTCTCCATTCTGGCCTCAACAGATATGGTTTCCACTCCTTCAACATCTCGCAGTGGAGCCTCCTGTCCCCTTACCTCTGTATTGGGGTCTGTTGTTACAGGGCAAGGGATCTCTGCTCCATCTGGACCTGCAGTCCCTACATCTGCATGCATGGCTCCTGATGGCATAGCCATTGCATGTTTTGGGGAATCCCCTAAGGTTGCTAATATCCTATTTGCAACAGGGAAGCCTTCTACTAGACATACTTTTTCCCCTGAAATGGAAGCTTTTCATTTTGGGTTGCTTCCCAGAATTTGGATCCTTTTACATATGCTGTGAATGCTCTGTTGGAATACTTGCTTTCCTTGTCTGACTCTGGCCTGCAGTATTCCTCACTTAGGGTGCATGTGGCTGCTATATCAGCTTTCCATGCCCCTATTGATGCTTGTGTGGTTGCCCGATTAGAGGTGTCATATACATTTCTGAGATGTATTCTTCTAATGAAGCCTCCTTTCCATAACCCAGTTCTGCCTTGCAACTTGAATTTAATTCATGAGAAATTGATATTGGCTCCTTTTGAGCCTGCCATGAGTTGTGGCTTATGTTTCCTGTCATGGAAAATGTTGTTTTTAGTTGCGATGACCTCTGCTCAAAGGATCTACGAGCTTCAGGCACTAATGTGTGAGCCTCCTTATTTGATTGTTCTTGAAGACAGGGTCTCTTTGTGTATGGATCCTAAGTTTCTACTAAAGGTAGTATCTGAATTTACAGTGAATCAAAAGATACACCCTCTTGTATATTATCCCGAGCATGCCAATCGGGGTGAGGCGCTGCTACATACTTTGGATGTACATGGAATACTAAGATATTATATTGCTCGCTCCAAAGACTGTAGAAAGTCCTCTCAGCTTTTTGTTTCATTCACTCCTGAGAAAGAGGGTGCTCCTTTGTCTAAATAATGCCTATCCAAATGGCTGGCATGTTGTATTACATTCTGTTATAGAAAGTACTGTATTATAAGGAACTTCCTGGTGTTGTTCATGGTCACTGTCTAAGGGGTATGGCCACTTCTGTTGCTGATTTCAAGAATGTCCTACTGCTGACATAGGTGTTGGAAGGGACATGGAGCACTGTTCTTACTTTCAATAAACATTAGAGTCTGGACATCCTCTCTCATAGATGTGCTGACTTTGGACTTGCTGTACTGCAAGGCCTTCTGTCCTGATTACATATCAGACTATGCTATCCCCACAATTTACTTTGTACTGGTTGGAAATCATTCCAAAGGTGTGGCCTAATGGAGGTGATATCATCAAAGAAGACAGAACAGTTACATTTATTTATTTATTTAAGAGTTTTACCAGGAAGGCATACTGAGCGGAGTACCGCTCGATTTCAGATGTGTCCTGAGGACAATACAACATAACAAAGTGAAGCATACAAAATAACAAGGCGAGATAATAGAGACAGTACAGGCAAGATAACAGCAAGGTTACAACCCAAGACATGATATAACAAGGTACAGGAATAGAAGTGCATTAGTTATGCCAGCTGTAGTGCAGATACAGGTAAAGTCTGCCTGGATTGGTGGTAGTTCAGGTGGATGTTAAAGATCCCATGGCACTTATCGAAAAGAGTAGGGGAATTTCCCCGGTGTCCTGGCCAAATTTCCCTCATTCACTAAAAATACCACCAACAGCTTAATCTGGTTCAAGGTCAGTTGGCATTCATCTGTATCCCCCTCCCCCGGGTCGTGCCTGAAAATAGGCAGGATTTGTCTAGTGCACTTACCCGGTCAACAAAAGCTAAATAAATAAATAAATAAATAAAGTAAGGGTTGGGTGTGGTGGTGCAGACCAGTGCAGCCATGACTGTGGTTCCAAACAGGGGAGGAGGCATAGGGATCATAAAACTGAGTAAAGGGGGTTCAGAAGTTGTTCAGAGTGATCGGGGTAGTTGTCCTAGCGCTGAAGTAAAATAATGATGCTGGGTGAGGAAGTGCAGACCAATCTAGCCATGACTGAGATTCCAGACAGGGAAGGAGGCGAAGAGAACAAAAACTGAGTAAAGAGAGGTTCAGAAGTTGTTCAGAGTGATCTGTGGGGGGTTGGGGTTAGTTGTCATAGCGCTGAGAATGTAGTTAGGAACATGTGCAGAAGGTGGTGAAATGTGCCTACAAGAGATCATTTAGGTGCAGTGAGGGTGAGGAGTGCCGAATGTGCAGAGGAAGGGAGTTCCAAATCCTGGGCATGCGGTATCTAAAAGCTGTCTGACCCTATGAGGAGGATCTTTGAGGAATATAAAGGAGTCTAGAGTCAATTCTCCTGAGCTCATATACTGAGGGGGGGTGAGTGATCAGAGCCAAGGAGAGGTAGGGGGACAAGGCATTGGTCCAATACTAGGCAGTGAAGCAAGCCTAGTGTGAGGGTCTATGGTCCTGAAGGGAGGGTAGGCCTAATGTTTGGTAGAGGGTACAATGATGGGTGGAGTAGGGGCAGTCAAGAGTGAAGCGACAGAAGGAGTGGAAAAGGGGATCCAGTCTGGTCAGGGATGACTTGGGTGTGGCACTGTGGACTACGTCACCATAGTCAAAAATTAGCAGTATCATTTTCTGTACTATGGCTCTGTGAGCCAGCAATGGGATGCAGCCACGATTGAGGTAGAGAGCACCCAGTCTAGGGTGGAGTTTTTTTTGGATCTCATCAATGTGTACAGAAAAATCAAGGTGCTGGTCAAGCCAGCCCTCAAGGTATCTGAAGGAAGGGCAAGCCTCCAAAGAAGTCCCATCCAGGGTGTGGAAAAATGGGGGGGAGGTGAGCCAAGCTGGTCTCTGTTTTGTGCCGCAGGTCATGGAGACTGTTTTCTTGGCATTGAGGTAGAGCTGATTTGAGTGAAACCAGAACTGGACACTGTTGAAATCCTGCTGCAGTCTGGTCACCACATCCCCAGCAGATGGACCTGATGTGTACAGAATTGTGTCATCTGTGTACATGTGAATGGAGGTGTGGGGGCAGACAGAGGGTAGGTCATTGAGTAAATTGAAGAACAAGAGAGGCCCCAGAACAGAGCCCTACGGAACCCCTGAGGAGAAAGGGAGGGAGTTGGAGGTGGGGTTGCCAATACTGACTGATTGTGTCCGGCCAACCAGGTTGGGATGGAACCAGAAAGTGTCCAAATGGGAGAGGCCTGTGCTGGCAAGCTTGAAGAGTGGCAACTGGGATTTAATGCAAAGAAGTGCAAGATCATGCACATAGGGAAGAGAAACCCTGAAGCTACCTATAGGCTGGGAGAGGAGTTGCTAGCAGTCACAAAGGAAGAAAGAGACTTGGGCATCATCATCACTGATGACCTGAAATCATCCAAGCAGACCTCTAAAGCAGTAGGTAAGGGGGGTGTTAGTGTATTAGTAGGGGTATCACAAGTCGTAAGAGTGAGGTAATAATCCCTCTTACAAGACACTGGTTAGGCCCCATCTGGAGTACTGCAGGTATTGGAGGCCACACCTTCACAAGGACATTAACCAAATTGAGGCAGTCCAGAAGGGCAACCAAAATGGTGCAGGGACTGCATCAGAAGACATATGAGGACAGATTAACAGAGCTCAATATGTATACCCTTGAGCAAAGGAGGGAGAGAGGTGATATGATCAAGGCATTCAAACACCTTAAGGGCATTAACAAGGTGAAATAGTCTAACATGTTTAAATATAAGAAAAATAGCAGGACAAGAGGACACAGCATGAGATTAGAGGGGGGCCGATTAAGGGGGAATATGAGGAAATTCTTTTTCACAGAAAGGGTGGTGGATGCATGGAATGGCCTACCTCAAGAAGTGGTGGCTATGAATACAGTGCAGGGCTTCAAACAGTCATGGGATAGGCATAAGGGAGCAATACAAATGAGTATGAATAGATAGGCCACTGACAGAGCAAAGGCCAATGGCACATTTCTAAGGTAGAAAAAGAAATGGGCAGACTGGATGGGCCTTGCAGTCCTTATCTGCCGTCAACTTCTATGTTTCTATGTAGCCAGGAGAAGGGGATGGGATACTGTGTCAAACACCTTTGCTAGGTCGACAAAGATAGCTGAGGTGATGAGCCCTTTATCCATAGCTGTGAGGATGTAATCTGTGAGCCGTAGTAGGGAGGTGGTGGTGGAGTGGGATTTTCTAAAACCAGACTGGAAGGTGACATAGAAGGAAGAGGAGTCAAGGAAGGAGGAAAGTTGAGAGAGTACAAGTTGTTCATAATTATGTAATAACTATATAATAATTATATAAATATATATATATATATATTTATATAAGAACGTACCATAACAGTAGATCTTTGCATACCGTACCCTCCCTCCTTCCACCTTTTTGCTTTCAGTGAGGGTCATATTGGATGTTGTGCCTAAAGCCTTATTCTATGCATCCTGTCTCCAGCCCCAAGCCTCTCCTTGTATGCCTGGTGCTGGTCTCCTTTACTGGTTCCTCACAGCTAGAGGTCTTCTGAAGCTAATCTTCAGCGGGGAACTGAGTAGTGGTGGAGCCGCCCATGTTATATACACATAAACGTGACACATCATTGTGGGCAGCCCTTGGCTAGCAGCAAAAGTTTTCAAGTGGTCCTGATGCTGACAGCTTATAATTCCAAAGGTATGACCTAATGGAGGAGATTATCTCAAAGATCTACTGTTATGGTAAGTTCTTACATAACTGTTCTTTCTCTTCTTTGATTCACCTGAATACAGAATGAAGTACAGTATTAACATGGTTGCCTTAAACAGTATTACAGCTCAGATCATATCCACGCTGCTGTTAACACGGTTTAAGGCAACTGTGTTGGGTTAAAACCATGCTAAAGCCTTACTCCGAGCAGAGATTTAGCACAATTTTGTAACACGGTTTGTAACACAGCTTAACTGTGCTACAATGTAGGTACAAACCTTTTAAATTGTTTTAACAAAGTTAAATGGTTTAAAAGTCCCAGTATGGGCAGAGCAGTAGAGACCATTTTATTGGCAATGAGGGACAGCCAATTTTCATGAAACCAGTGTTTGACATTGTTAAAGTCCATCTGGAGCTGGGTCGTGAGGTCAAAGGCAGTGGGGCCAGAGGTAAATGTGCATACATGTGAATGGACACAGAGGAGCAGGCAGTGGGAAGGTCATTTAGAAAATGAAGAAAAGAATTAGGCCAAGGACATACAGTACCCTTGGGTCTGACATGACAGGACATGGTCACAGGCTTTCCTCCAGTTTATGTAGATGTTTATTTCTTAACAAAATATCTAGCATAATATTATCCTCACACAGGTATGCACACATGTTGGGCTCTCTAGCAGTGATAATACTGCGTGGAATCTAATTTAGGCCTTATTTTCATCAGTAAGGAATACCTGCATTGCACTGAGTATGGTTGGTGTAGGGCAGAAATTATAAACTGTGGATCTCTGCAGAACCTTATTTTCTATTTTAAATTTCACAGTGGTTACATCTTACTTCAGTAATGCATATAACAATCAGTCCTGTGCAGAACAGTTTTAACACATATTACAATGTACTGTTCCAAAAATCATCAAAATATGAAATATGAAAACTGATCATGTTTTATACCTTGGGAGAAAAGTGGTGAAAGAAACAAGCAGGTAACTTTATTCAGGGACACTGGTTTACTGTGATTGAAAAAGGGCAAAATCCATTTTGCCAGATGGAAAAAAATATATTTTCTCTGTTGTCTTCACAGCTGAAATCTGTTTTTACTGGTGGTGTGTTTTGTGAACTGTAACAAATTTTTTTTCAGCTAGTATGTATTTCAGCAAATGTTGCTGTCTAGTACTGTGCATTAATTCTTGTAGTTATTAAAAAACTCTGTGATAAGCTCAGCCTCTACCCCACGTTGGTTTTGTGTCTTATATGTATACACAGTTCTCCCACTATTATCAATGCTTATTCGCCCCAGTGATCTGAGTGAGTAGATCTTGGAGTTGTGCGTGCGTGTGTAGCTGGCCTCGTGTTTGACCTCTCCAGTTGACCAGCCCTCAGAGTGTGTGTGTGTGTGTGTGTGTGTGTGTGTGTGTGTAGCTGACCTCATGTTTGGCCTCTCCAGTCGACCAGCCCTCATACTGTCTGTGACAACAGCAGCCCCATGGCCTCCATCTTTCAGGAGTGACAGCAGCAGCAGCATTATGGCCCGAACAGGTGTACATATGGAAGACAAAAGTAATAAATGGAACCTAGACAATGCCCTTGGTATTCCAATCAGAAGCTTATTGGATGTAAAAATCAATAGACTAAGGGTTATGTTGCTGGAGTTTCTGAATGCTCTGAATATGAGAATAATCAATGGTAGGTGCTATGGTGACACGCAGGGAAATGTGACATATATTTATCAAAAAGGTGGAAGTGTGATTGACTGTTCCATTAGAGATACTTTCTCGTTGGGAAATGTAAACCTTTTTGAAGTGGCTGAACAGTGGAATAGTGACCACAGACCTTTGAAAATATCTATAAGGGGAGTATGGGAAAGGCAGTCTTGTGAAGATATACATAGAAGGATTGATGCAGGGGAGAACACGATGATTTGCAATTCAAAAAGAATGAAGAGGAATGAGCAAACTGCACATTTTGTAAGAAATGTAATGCAAACAGATGAAATGAATGATTTAAGACAAAAATGTATGCTGCTGTCTGGTTTATATGAGGAACAGGGGGAAAAAAACCTGGAAACTGTATGTAGAAACAGAGAAGCTAATTCTACAAGAATTAAATAGAACACCTGCCAATTCAGCCCGAGTCAATTAAACCCGGTGAATTCAGCCCCATGGCAATTCAGCCAGAGTCAATTCAGCCCCAGTCAGTTCAGCTCGAGTCAATTCAGCTCCTATGTCAGTTCTGCTCCTATGTCAATTTAACCCCACGTCAATTCAACCCCACGTCAGTTCAGCCCATATGTTAATTCAGCCCCCATGTCAAGTCAGCCCTTAAGTAAATTCAGCTCCTTTTGGTTCTGCACTAGAATAAACATAACTAACAACATATGTAAACATATTTAAGCTTTATTGAAAGCTTTAAAATACATTTTTTTGCAATTAAGTACACTTTATTGAAAATGTTAATTTGCACATACAGTACACGCAGCAAATGCCAATCACATACACCAGACAGAAAAACAAAACAAAAGAACACAAATAAGCCTAAACATAACCTTCTAACCCACACAACACACAAACCACCCCGACTAACTCACCCCAACCCTCATGTGCACATTCCAACAGCTCCACGTGTGAATACTAGAATGGACAGTGACTAAGGATATAACTGCCATTTGGGTTTTTTGCTTAATGGTTTGAAGGGTAGAGTACTCTCCCAAAAGACAAATATCCTGTGTAAAATAAGGAGGAAAGGCTGAGGAGTGGAGCATTAAAACATATTGGCCTCTATTCACGAATAGACGTGCATGAGGTGCATAGAGGGGCACGCAGCTCTGCACCCATGGGATTTCCATGTGGGGGCTGCATTCATGAACACCAACCCCAGCCTGGCTCCCATACACGGCCCCGCCCCCAGTGCACAGATCCATGGGGGGCAGGTGGGTGCAGAGTGGCAGATCCAGGCAGACAGCCAATTGACTGCCCACGCAGGAACCCACAGCGAATCCCTTGCACACAACGGGTGCCATGTTGTCAGCTGGCACGCAAAGCACCAACTGCACCAATGTGGGGGGTACCCTGCCCACCCAGTCCTCATCCTCCTGAGGTGCCCCAATGGCAGGGGCAACATTGTTGGTAGGCCGGTGCCCCCTGCCGTGTCTGCTGCATCGGGAGGCAGCTTACCCAGGGGCATGTAACCAGCCCCAGTGGTTTACAGCTGCCTTCCAGAAGCAGAGCCGGCAGCCCCATACACAGTGCTCCGTAAGGTCCTGAATGCACGGAGCCCCCTGCACCACACCCAGGTCCACCACTGCGCAGAGCTCTGCAATCGGTGAGGGTATCCGATGCATGGGGGGACAACAGTGTCATGAATGGGTGGAGGGGGCACAGTGAGTGCTGGCAGTTGCATGGTGGCTAAGCGCCTGTGGTATGTGGCATGTAGCCACAATTTTCTTTAGTGAATAGGGCCCATTGAGAGAATTGTAAGCATCCATTAAGTTAAAACTTGAAACTGTGTGCAAGTCCTCTCAGGAACTCCACTATTTCCCTTGCATGGTATTCTGCAACAATGCACTGAATTCTGTCAGCAGAGTTCTTGTACACTTTCTTTGTTTCTTGTGGTGGGCGCTGTTCTTTTTTCATAGCATCGATAAGTTTCCATATTTTGGGGCGATCAGCACTTAAGAGGCTCACAAAACTGTTGTGCTATCCTTCAATGGCATTGTTTGTCCTTGGGATGCCTTGGTTAGTTGTATCACTGCAGTTCTACTGGCTGTGAAGAAATCTGGGCTGTCATCGCCTTTGTCTTCTGTCCATCCTCCCCAACCAAACATCTTCAAAATAGTTAGTCATAGAATGTAGCAAATCCTCATGCTCACCATAATATACACAGTCCATTAAATCCTCAAATGCTTTCACTACATCGTGTATAGGCACAAATGCCAGTGCAGCCAACATTCTCACATTCAGTGATAACGCTTGATCAGCTCCATATCGTTGTTGAAGTCAATGGTAGAGCTCCATGGGGAACCTGTGCGCTGAGGGGGCAGGGCCACTTACGGGAGCAGGGTGGGGATCGGTGTTCGTGAATGCGGCCCTTGCATGGAAATCCCATGGGTGCGGAGCAGCACACCCCTATATGTGCCTCATGTGCATCTATTCATGAATAGGGGCCAATATGTTTTAATGCTCAACTCTTTAGCCTTTCCTCCTTTTTTTATAGAGGACATTTGTCTGTTGGGAGAGTACTCTGCCCTTCCCACCATTAAGCAAAAAACCCAAATGGCAGTTATATATTTAGTCGTTGTCCATTCTAGTATTCACACCTGGAGCTATTGGAATGTGTACATGAGGGTCGGGGTGGCTTATGTGTTGTGTGGGTTAGAAGGTTATGTTTAGGCTTAATTGTGTTCTGTTGTTTTGTTTTTCTGTCTGTTGTATGTAATTGGTGTTTGCTGCGTGTACTGTATGTGCAAATTAACATTTTCAATAAAGTGTACTTAATTGCAAAAAAATATGTTTTAAAGCTTTCAGTAAAGCTTAAATATATTTACATATGTTGTTAGTTATGGTTATTCTAGTGCAGAACCAATTAATTTACATAAGGGCTGAATTGACATGGGGCTAAATTGACATAGGAGCTGAACTGATACAGGAGCCCAATTGACTGGGGCTGAATTGACATGGAGCTAAATTGCCTTGGGCTGAATTGACTGCGGCTGAACTGACATAGGAGCTAAATTGCCATGGGTCTGAATTTACCTGGCTGAATTGACTGGACACCAATAAATAAGAGGCATAAATCTAACACATATAACAAGGCATACAAGGCAAAGTGGTTTGACAATGAGTGTATGAATATGAGAAAAGTAATCATTAAAGTTGGAAGAAGAATAAGAAGGTTTAATCTAGTAGAAGATAGAATATCTCTGAAAAATTTAAAGAAAGAATATAGGACCCTTTTGAAGGAGAAAAAAGAAAACACCAATGGGGATTATGAGATACATTACAAACTGCAGTTGAGAACAAAGATAGCATCACCTTCTGGAATATGGTTGCATATGGCCTGGGGAAATTTAGATTTAACATTGAAGCAGTCATTTCAAAGGAAGATTGGTGTCTACACTACAAAAAAAATATTCGGAGCAACCAGTGGGAAACATGAAACACAAAATAATTGTGTTATACATTTAAAAGTAGCCACTATTAGGGATAGAGAAGGAGAGCAGGGATGGTTAGAAATAACTAGACAGGAGGTGATTCAAGCAGTACTGGAGCAGAAACTAAATAAAGTACCGGGGATTGACAATATTGGAGCGAAAGTGTATCAGGCCGACTCTGAATGGTGGGCAGATTTACTCCATCCTATGTTTGAATTTATTGTTAAATACAGAGTGATCCCAGAACATTGGAAAACAGGAATAATTGTACCACTGCATACAAAGGGCACTATTAATACTCCAACTAACTACCGTCCAATTACATTACTGAATGTTAGTCTATAAAGTTTTTCGAGACTTCTCATTAGTAGGCTACAGTACTGGTTAGAGAACCACAAGATATCGTTGACCTTTCAGGCAGGGTTCTGAAAGGGAAAATCTACAGTAGATCAGATATTTATTTTGAACTACATCTTGGATAAATTTGTTAGACAAAAAAAGGGAAGATATACGCTGCCTTTATTGACATCAAGGCAACGTTTGACTCTGTAAATAGAAACATTCTTTGGAACCTCCTGCAGTCTAGAGGTATGGAACAAAATCTGCATAATATGATAATGATGTTACGTAATGGCACCAATCTAAGAGTAAGATATAGTAAGGATGGGGCCCTGTCAGAGCAATTTGAGGCACATACTAGTGTAAAGCAAGGCTGCCTTTTGGCGCCCACACTTTTTAATATTTATATCGAGACTTTAGTTCAAGATATTTCTATGATATACATGTTTGCTCCAAAAATTAATACAATACCAGTCAAAATATTACTGTATGCAGATGATGCAGTCCTCTTAGCACAGACACCTCTGGGATTGAAGAGGGCAATGACCTCAGTAATGGATTTAATTTTTTATTTTTGTATTTATTTTTTGATGACCGGGTAGGTGCACTAGACACGAAAGTGACTATTTTCAGGCACGACCCGGGAGGTCAACAACACAGAGAGATAATAGGTACATAGAATACAGTATCAAGAAATATGCAAAACATCACAATCAGAAGTGAAACAAAATTAAGACAATAATGGTATTAAGGCACGTAAGAAGTAATTGTACAATAGAAGGTAAGTGCCCGTGTAGAAACAGTAATAGTAATATCACTTTTAAGGTGCAAAAGGGGAGGAGGCAGGGAGAGAGGTAATGCTGAGATAAAGCCTAGCAAGAGAGAGAGAGAGAAGGAGAGAAGGAAGAAAGGGAAGGGAAAGAGGGAGGGAGGATAGAATTTATGGGTAGGCTGAGGAGCAGGGTGCCAGCTCACACCACAGAAGGTGGGAGGGAACTGTGAGCAACTGAGGCAAAGGGAACCAAGATCTACGGTGGGTTGAAACAGGTGCAACAAGCACGTGTGGTAAAGAGGGAGCGGTGCCTCTTCTTAAAAGTAGCATGATTAGGGGCAAGGCATACATCTAAGGGCAGAGAATTCCAGTAAGAGGGACCTACGTGCGAGAAACCTGATTTCCCTTTGGTAGTTCTACATCTAGGAATGCTAAGTAAGGAAAGGTCAGAAGATCGGAGACTGTAGGAGATGGGCTAAGGGGTCAGCAAGGAGGTGAGGTAGGTAGGCATACTGGACCACAGTATACTGTCCAGAAGGTTCCTAAAAAAGAGGAGGTGTACAATGGGGGAGGGCCAATTTAGGTCTGAATACAGCAGACAGTGATGTCTTAGTCTGGAGGATGCAGAGACGTATCTGCATATACTGTTATAAGTTGTGTCCCACCTATGAAGAGTAGCCTTGGATGTGTTAGTATAGATTAAAGATCCATAAGAGAGTGATGGAAGTAGGATTCCTCTAGCAATGGCTGTCCTAGCAGAAGGGGTTAGAATATGACTAGTTTTGTAGGCTAAGCCCAGTTTGGCATTGACAGCCTTACATGTAGAGGTTATATGGGTGTCATAAGTAAGGGATTCATCAAGCAAGACACCCAAATATTTAAAGGAAGTTAACATCTCCAGTGGGGAACCATCAGCCCAGGAGACCTGGAAAAATTCATGGCACTGCTTTAGTTTAATAGAGGATCCGAAGAGCATAGCCTGGGTCTTTCCAGCATTGAGAATGAGCTTGTTTCTGGAGATCCAGGACTGAATATTTTGTAGGTCCATAGAGGGCTTATGATTAATAGAGTGGACATTATCTGAGCTACACGTGTCTATGTCATCTGTTAGCACCCTTTGCAAACTGTGTGAGAGGCTTTTTGGCACCATACAATTCTGCTTAAAGTTGGACCAGCATAACATTCTGTGGTGATTTGCATATGCAGCCCATGATGCTTTGCATTGTGTGGGCATGTGTGATTTTGTATTATCTGAGCTAGTGTAAAGAACAAGGTCATCAGCATATAGCAACGATGAACAGGAGGAGGATATATTTTGAGCTATGTTGTTAATAAAAATCGAGAAGAGGAGGGGTCTGAGGATAGATTCCTGTGGTACACCAACATTAAAGACTGCTTTTTCAGAAGTGGTCGAGTTGAATTTAACAGATTGAGTTCTGTTCAATAAGTAGCTATGGAATCAGATTACAACTCCAGTCGAGAAACCCAGGGTTTGAAGATTTTCAAGCAGAAGAGTGTGGTTAACGAGATCGAAAGCTTTCATCAGATCGATAAATACTGCACCGGTTTGATGACCACGATCCATGGCGTGAAGAACATCATTTGTCAGCTGTAAAAGAGCAGTTTGATTACTATGGCCTTTTCTGAAACCATGTTGGTTAGTGTGGAGAAGGTTATACTTAGTAAGGTGTTCTGAGATCTGTGCTGAGACGAGCTTCTCAAGGACTTTATTTAATAATGATAGTATAGCTATTGGTCTATAATTGGTTATATCTTTCTTGTCATCTTTTTTAAACACCGGCGTGACTCTGGCCAGTTTCCATATATCGGGCACCATGCCTTCGCTCAGGGACAAATTGAGTATTCTGGTCAGCGGTCCTGCAATGAACGGTGCCACAAGCTTTAAGAGTTTAGGTTCAAGGCAGTCAGATCCAACAGCAGTACTGTCTGATATGGAATTTAGATGTTTAAGCTCAGCCTTCTTTGAGATAGCTTTGAAGTAGAAAGGAGGCATCTTTGTAATGTCCTTCGGGGTTGGGGATCCAGACATTAGGTTCTCGGAAGAGACAGCAGTAGTGTAATTGGAGAGGTCAGAGAAGTGAGAATTAAATGCATTGGCAATTGTGCCCGGGTCATTACAATGAACACCTTTCAATATCATATCATTGTTTAGGAGAGTTTGCTTTGATCTGAGGAAAGTTTTGATATGGGACCAAAATTTCTTAGGGTCGCCAGCTGCATCCATCAGAAGGACCTTACAGTATTGGCTTTTTGCATGTCTTATTTGTGTTTTGCACTTCGATCGCTGTTCACTGTAGATGTTTAAGTCCGCTGTGAGACTGGAGATTTTAAACTTTCTCCAGCATTTGTCCCTGTTTTTGAGGGCTGTAAGGAGGTCTTTATGCAGCCATCTGGTTTGTTTATCATGAACGCGCCGAGTGATGACTGGAGTATGTTTATCTTGTAGGAGCACAAACCTACTCAGGAAAGCATGGAGGCGGCATCCATACTCATTGATTGGTAGACAGGGGACCAATCAGTATGATACACATCATATAGGAAATGAGCCTGGTTTAAGTTTGCATAGTTTCTGAAGCATATACATTTTTGGGGGGATGTGGAGGTTGTAGATGGACTCCATATGCAGAAAACAGGGGAATGATCACTGGAGAATATAGATTTAAGTTTAAATGTTGAAAAAACAAAGATTGTAACGTTCAGAGCCACAATGGAAAAGCTAGAACCATGGAATATTATTGGCACAAATATTGCAGAAGTTAATGAGTTCCAGTATTTGGGGGTAATATTTTACAGCGATCTCAAATGGAAATTGCTTGTGAAAAAAGATAAGGACAATGCAATAAGCTGTATGCTAGGAATTAATAGGTTTGCGTATTCATATGCAAAAGATTCATACGTAGCTCAGTACAGATGTTTTGATACAAAAATGAATGCTCAAATGCAGCATGGAGCTGAGGTGTGGGGTGTTTATGGCAATTTAAGGGAGCGTGAGTCGATGCAGAACATATTTTTGAAGAACACATTGGGGGTTCCTAAATATATTTTAAACAGTGCAGTATGAGCTGAAACTAGAACATTATTAATCCAAACAAGGGTTTTAAAAAGATGTGTCAGCTACTTGAAAAGAATATATAGTGCACCATCAGACAGTATATGCTGGGCCACTGTAGAACTGGCATGTTGAATTCACAGGAAAGGGGTACTGTAGGCTGGTTTATGAAATTAAATCAGGAAATTAACAAAGCTAGCCTAGTATATAATGCCCTATTTGATTTCCATCAAGATTGTGATAGGTTTGTTAAAACAGCTATTCAAAGAACAAAGGATATCACAATGCAAAGAGACCTAGCAAGCATAAGAGACTCTAGTGGATATAGAGCTCAGAAACAGTTTAAAGGAACCTGCTGCACTGTAGAGTATTTATTGTTCTGTGAAAATATCAAACATAGAGCCCTCACTAAGCTAAGATTTGAGCTCTTTGGAAATATGTGGAAGATGAATAATGTGCACTTAGCAGGCTCGACATGTTACTGTAATGAAAATATCAGACTGAGTGCAATTCATCTGTTATGGGAATGTCCCAAATTTAAAGAGGAAAGAGAAAAACTGTTGTACCCAGTTTTTAAAGAAAGTGTGAATCAAAAATCTAAAATAAATGCAATATCTGTTATGGCCAATAAAACACAAATCTTTGCACTTGCGAGTTTTGCCTACAGGGTGGGTAGCTTGTAAGCTATACCAGAAAAGCTGATTATTAGATCTCATATAATGGGATGGGGGGGGGGTATGTTTTTAAAATTACTGAGTTGCATAACATATGTAAATTTATAGATAAGATAGTGATCTTACTTCGAGAGGGTTCCTTCAGTAGGTCATCACATATAGGACCGGCGCCATCAGGTGTCGGGCCGCATGGCAGACTTTTCTAGCAATACTTGATGGGGCACCACCCACCCGACGTCACGTGACCGTCAGCGTGACTGTATATAGTGGGCAGTCCTAATGCCTGCCCTCCAGTTCTTTCCCGCTGTCGCCTCATGTCAGTCGCATTGCAGACTTCCAGATAGCGATCGTCGAGAAAGTGTCTTGCGTCGGAATTTCTTTTGCTAATTTTTCCTCTAATTTCACATTTACCATTGATGTCTTCTCCAAAGAAGAAGTGCTCGCCCTGTGGCACACAGATCCCAAACAAAGACAGTAACCTCAAGTGCGTTCTCTGTTTAGGCCCGGACCATCCAGTCTCCTCCTGCCCTGAGTGTCAGGTCTTTAACCAGGCCACAAAAAAGAGGAGACAGGCTTTGGAGGTTCATCTGCTAAAAGCCCTCCTGGCTTCCCTTGAGAAGAAGATGGATTGGCTTAGACATTCTTCGACTGAAAAGGCTTTTTCTTCCAAAAAACATAAGGAGAAATCTAGGGAGCGAGAGCACCCTGCAGACAACGCCAGGCCATTGACGAGCAAGGCTCAGCCGCCGCCCAGCAAGGATGGCAAGTCTGGCAAATCTACAGTGGGTCAGTCGGTCGTTGGCTTCTCCGGTGACTGCACCGCCTCGGCCGATAAGTCGGCCCTCAGCTCCTCTGGGGACTGTGTGGTGGCCAGTAAGACGACTACCCAGGCTGTGGGTACTCGCCCGGCTCCGGTTGATAAGCCGGTCGGGGGCTCCTCCCCCAACTGCCCGACTCCACTTGATAATTCGGCCGTCCCTGATGACCGCACGGGTACGGTTCCCCCATTGGGGCCTGATGGCGCCTCACCCGACGTCCGTCAGGACCAGAGGGAAAAAGCCCCTCTCCCTCCTCCTCCTTCCTCACCTGTACCCTCCACTTCCCCGGCGGGTACCTCCGGCGATGACAATGGAGAACCCCTCGACTCGGTCAATGCCAATGGGTCTGCTCCGCTGTCTCCCCTCAGGGTCAAGGAGAAGGAGGCTCCTTTTCGGCCTTCTGGCCTTATTATAGAGGCCCCTCCTCTGCCTTCTGGCAGGCTCCTGGTGCCTCTGACGCCAGTTGTCCCGACGACAGTTCAGCAGCTGGGACCAGTTGTCCAGCCTCTACCTCTGGACCTGACGCCGGATCAGGTCCTACCATCAGTTCCCCTTTGTCCGGATCCAACACCGGCCCCTCAAACGCCAGACCCCCTTCCAGCACTGGATTGGGTGGTGCCCCTGATGTGGGCCGTCCTGACACCAGACCTGTTGCCTAGCTGCACAATGGCGGGTCCAACAGGGGTACCCCCGACACCAGATCTGACAACAGGGATCTTTACCAGACCCCAAACTGTCCCGCATTACCCGCAAGGGTACCCTGGGAACTACTACTGGGGGAGCCTCGCTCCAGACTGGAGTAATTTTAGGCAGTTCTAGCCTGGATCCAATCCCTACTTGCACTTTCAGGGATTCCAGGGTTATTGTCTTCTGCAGGTTCCTGCTTCTTATCCTTCTCCTCCTTCTCCCCCGCAGCCTCTGCCTTCTTCACCACCACCCGCTCCTCCTCCTCCGGTCACCCCGGACTTCAAGGCTTTGATCCAGTCTTGGTGGCTGGGGGCACGGTCGGAGTTGGTCTCAGACCCGGAGACTAGGCTCCCGCAACTGCGGTCTCCCAGGTCTCCTTCCCCGAGCAGTTTTTCCACTGCTGCTGTCCATGTCTCGGAGTAGACTCGGCAGGACGTCTCCCTCTTGGATATCAGACGTCGTCCTGTCGAGGAGGCGGACAATGATAGTTCAGAGGGGGTGGATGATTATTCTGAGGAGGTTCTGGAGGACCCCAAAGACACTAAAGGCAAGGGGTCCCTGAAGACCTCACCAGAGGACCCTGCCTTTTCAGATTTGTTGAGGTCCATGAAGGAGTTCTTCGACTGGGAGTCAGAGGAACAGGATCCCATGAGACAGAGACTGGCGGAGCACCTCAACCTAGAATCTCTGTCTCCGGTCCCCATTCCTCCCTGGATGGCACCTCACCAAGACCTCACCACTACCATCTGGTTGATGGCTCATACACTCCTGGCTGTTCCTAAACATGTGAACAATCTTTATCGGGTGCCAAAGGATGCCCCGTTTTTGAAGGTTCATCCCAAGGCTGACTCTGTGGTGATCTCTGCAGCTCATGACCGCTCCTCAACTCCGAAGCACATGAGCACCTCTCCTCCTGACAAAGAATCGAGGCAGATGGATCAGTTTGGGAAGAAGATATACTCGTTGCCATGTGCGCCCTTCAGTCCCTCATTTACATGGCCCACATGGTGACATGGTGTCCCACAGGCTACCTTGGCCAGGCTCGAAGCGCGGGTCCAGTCTATGGACCCTTCGCCTTTGAAAGAGGAACTTGCCAAGGAGCTTCGCCTCTCCAAAGTGCCTTGTAGGCATGCCTTGCGAGCCACCTATGATTCTGTTGACTTGATGGCTCACACCTCGGCAACAGCCGTTACCCTTAGATGGCATTCCTGGCTTCGCCTTTCAGGACTCATTAACGAAGTCCAGTCAGCAATTCAGGATGCCCCTTTTAGGGGCTCGGTACTTTTTGGTGGGGACACCAAAGATATTATCACAGACCTGCAGGACAAAGGCCTTGCTCTTCATTCTGTGAGGTCAATATACCAATCAGGCTCCCAACAACAGCAGCAACAGCCCTTTCAGAAAAGGACCTGGAGGCAGAGGAAGAATGCTAAGATGCACCACCAAGGGAAGCGTAAGGCCATGGGTACAGTCACTCCTCCTGCCCAAAAAAATCAGAGACGTTCAGGAGGCCCTCTCCCTGAATGCCCTGCCACTTTTTGACTCCCCGGCCCCACTTCCTCCTCAGTCTCATGACTAGGAACAGGTGGGGGGGGGAGGTTTGCCCTCCATCCACAGGAGTGGAGAGTGATCACCTCCGATGAATAGGTCCTGCTACTAGTGTCCGGCGGACACACCATAGAGTTTCTAGAAGTCCCTCCGGAGACTCCACCCTGGAAGTCCTCCTATTCCTGGGATCAGGCCCTTCTGGTTTGTGAGGAGGTAAACTCACTCTTGCTCAAAGACTCAATCGAGCGGGTCCCCTTCAGGCAAAGGGGAAAGGGTTTTACTCCCACTTTTTCCTGGTTCCAAAAAAGACGGGGGACTTCAGACCCATACCCGACCTAAGTCAATTGAACCCGTTTGTAGAGTACAAAGAAATTTCAAATGTTGACACTCCAGAGCCTTCTCCCTCTCCTCATGGAGAAGCACTGGTTCTGCATCCTGAATATGCAGGATGCCTACCTGCACATCCCTATCTTCCCCAGCCACCGCCGATTTCTGCATTTTCGCTTCCAGGGGGAACACTTCCAGTTACGGACGCTCCCTTTTGGTCTGTCCTCGGCACCACGGGTTTTTATCAAGTGCCTGGCAGTGGTCGTGGCATTTTTACGTTGCAGGGGTATTGCAGTTTTCCCTTACTTAGATGATTGTCAAATCTCAGCTTCATCCAGGGATGCTCTGGTGAAGGTTCTTACCTTTACCCTGGACCTCTTCATCAGACTAGGGCTCACAGTCAGTGTTCCCAAGTCTTCCCTTATCCCTTCCCAGAGACTTCAGTTCATTGGGGCAGTTCTGGATATGGTCCAGTGCAGAGCCTTCCTGCCTGCAGACAGGGTGGAGACCCTTATCTGCCAGGCCTCCAAAGTGGCTTCTCGCAGAACCATCCCAGTTCGGGAGGTCCTATGCCTTCTGGGCCTGATGGCAGCTGCCATCACAACTGTTCCCCTAGCAAGGCTTTACATGAGGGTCTCTCAGTGGTCATTGCGAGTGCAGTGGGATCAGCTCCTGGATGACCTGGACCATCCAGTTCTGGTCTCTTCTGCGGTTCAGAGAGAATTGCAGTGGTGGAGAGAGTCTCGCAGTCTTTCTGTGGGACTTCCCTTTTGGAGCCCTGCACTACTAGCTACGCTCACCACGGATAGCTCGAATATGGGGTGGGGAGCTCATCTTGGGGAGCACCAAGCCCAGGGACTGTGGTCCGGCGTGGAGACTCATTTGCACATCAGTGTTCTGGAGTTGAGGGCGGTACTGTACGCCTTACAGGCTTTTCAGGCCCTGCTTCCAAAGGGATCACTGCTAATCCAAACGGACAACATGTCGGTAGTTTGGTATATCAACAAACAAGGAGGAACCTGGTCATACCCCCTGTGCAGGGAGGTGACGCCGGTGTAGAACTGGGCAGTCCAGCACCACTTGATCCTCATGGCTGTGCACATTCCAGGCGTCTTAAACGTCCTGGCGGACAGTCTTAGCAGATCTCAGACCCTAGCTTACGAGTGGTAACTGCTTCAGGAAGTGGCGGATTCCATCTTCCAACGTTGGGGGCATCCGTAATTCGACCTCTTCACCTCCAAATCCAACGTAAAGCTTCCCAGGGTTTGGTCGCTCATTCCAGGGCATGGTGCTTTCTGGAACGGCGCATTGTCTCTATCCTGGACAGGGAAATTTGTGTACACATTTCCTCCATTTCCCATTCTGCAGAGGGTTCTTCTCAAGCTTCAAGCAGAGAAGGCAAGGATGATTCTCATCGCTCCTCTCTAGCCAAGACAAATCTGGTTTCCACTGTTGCAGCAGCTTTCTATGGAACCACCGGTTCCACTTCCAGTGACTCACGACCTCCTGACTCAGGATCAGGGTCGACTGTTGCACCCGGGGCTCAGAATCCTGCACCTCCATGCGTGGCTCCTGCAGACATAGCGATCTCTTGCTTTGGGGTTTCCTCCAGGGTTGCTCAAGTACTCATTGAGGCTAGAAAGCCCTCTACCCATTCCACTTAAGCCATGAAGTGGAAGCGGTTCTCCATTTGGGCGATCGCTAAGGATTGGAACCCCTTCTCTTGCTCGGCCCCACAGGTCATGGAATACCTCCTTCACTTATCAGACTCTGGTCTATCCTACTCTTCTCTGAAGGTCCATATCTCAGCTATTTTGGCATACCACGAGCTAGGGGATGGTAAGTCCGTGGCTCAGTTGGAGGTGTCAAAAACCTTTCTGAAAGGGATTCTCCATCTGAAACCTCCCATCTGCAGTCCAACTCCGCCTGGGGACTTGAACTTCATCCTGGAAAAGCTCACCCTTCCTCCTTTTGAGCTGGCTATGAGCTGTGATTTGCACTTCCTGTCTTGGAAGGTGCTTTTTCTCGTGGTTATTACGTCAGCTCGAAGGATTTCGGAGCTTCATGCTCTAGTCTGTAATGAGCCCTATCTGATTTTCCATAGGGACTGGGTGGTCCTCCGAACACATCCGAAGTTTCTTCCAAGGTGGTGTCAGAAGCCATGCTGAATCAATCAGTAGAGCTTACGGTGTATTATCCATCCCCCTCTAACAGAGGAGAGGTACTTCTTCATACAATGGACGTCCATTGGATTCTCTGGTGTTACACCCACCAGACCAAAGAGTTTCGCTCTTGTGACCAGCTGTTTGTTTCCATTTGCCCCAAGATCAAGGGGCAAACCAGTTTCTAAGCAGGGCCTGTCCAAGTGGTTAGGCAACTGCATTAGATTCTGTTAGCAGAAATGCGAAAAGCCTCTGCCGGGTTCTATCAGAGGTCATTCTACTAGGGGCATGGCTGCATCCGAGGCCTTCTTATGGAATAATTCCTCGGCCTACATTTGTGCTGCCTCTACTTGGAGTTCTGTCCATACCTTTGCCAAGCATTACAGTCTGGACATTACTTCTAGGTGGAGGGCTGGCTTTGGCCTAGCCATTCTGCAGGGCCTTCTGTCCTAGACTGAGTCCATTCTGGATTTCAGTTTTTTCCGTTGGAGTTAGTTTTCTTCCTCCCTGGTTTCTCTCGGTCTCTCCTTGGAGGGACTGCTTGGGACTCCGTCCTATATGTGATGACCTGCTGAAGGAACCCTCTCGAAGTAAGATAGTACAGTTACGTAGGAACTTACCGTAACAGTAGATCTTTGAGAGAGGTTCCTTCAGTAGGTCATATTTTTTTCCCTCCTTCCCCTCATTTTTGAGTTTTACAGGGACTCCATATCCTATTCGCTCCTGCTGTCAGGCCTCTTCCTGGCTCCGGCGGAAGAACTGGAGGGTGGGCGTGGGGCCCGCCCACTGTATACAGTCACGCTGACGTTGGTCAGGTGATGTCGGGTGGGCGGTCCCCTGTTAGGAATTGCTAGAAAAGTATGCCGTGTGGCCCAACGCCAGGTGGCGCCATTCCTATATGTGATCACCTACTGAAGGAACCTCTCTCAAAGATCTACTGTTATGATAAGTTCCTACATAACTATATTTTCCCTTTGTATACTGCTGGGGCAAAAATCTATGTATAAGTTTTTAAAGGAAACCTGAAACTTATTTATATATAATAATATATGAATAGTGTAATGAAATGATGTTTTGTTGTGTATCCAGTAGGACTGGTAAAAAATTGATTTTATGCATACTTGTTAAAATTAAAAAAAAAAAAAAAAGCAGGAGCAGCACAGTAGCCTCCATCCTTTAGGGGTGTAATGCTGGCAGCACTATGACTCTCATCCCTCAGGGGTGACAGGAGCAGCACTATGGCTCTCATCCCTCAGGGGTGTAATGTTGGCATCACTATGGCCCTCACCCATCAGGGATGACAGGAGAGCAGCTATGGCTCTCATCCCTCAGGGGTGTAATGCTGGCAGCACTATGACTCTCATCCCTCAGGGGTGTAATGTTGGCAGCACTATGGCCCTCACTCATCAGGGGTGACAGGAGCAGCACTATGGCTCTCATCTCTCAGGGGTGTAATGCTGGCAGCAGTATGGCTCTCATCCCTTAGGGGTGTAATGCTGGCAGCACTATGGCCCTCGCCCATCTGGGGTGACAGGAACAGCACTATGGCTCTCATCCCTTAGGGGTGTAATGCTGGCAGCACTATTTCTCTCATCCCTCAGGGGTGTAATGCTGGCAGCACTATGGCCCTCACCCATCAGGGGTGACAGGAGCAGCACTATGGCTCTCATCCCTCAGGGGTGTAATGCTGGCAGCACGATGGCCCTCACCCATCAGGGGTGACAGGAGCAGCATTATGACCCCCATCCCTCAGGTGTGATGGCAGCAGTACTATAGCTGACAATCTCTCGGAGGTGATGGCAGCAGCACTACAGCTCCCAACCCTCATGTCTGACAGCAGCACTATGGCCCACATCCCTCAGGGGTGATGGCAGCAGTATTATAGCTGACCATCTCTCGGAGGTGATGCAGCAGCACTACAGCTCCCGACCCTCAGGTCTGACAGCAGCACTATGGCCCACATCCCTCGGGGGGATGGCAGCATTACATCTCCTATCTCTCAGTCATGATAGCAGCAGCACTATGAGCCGCATACCTCAGGTGTGATGACAGCAGTACTATGGCCCACATCCCTCAGGGGTGATGGCAGCAGTATTATAGCTGACCATCTCTCGGAGGTGATGCAGCAGCACTACAGCTCCCGACCCTCGGGTCTGACAGCAGCACTATGGCCCACATCCCTCGGGGGGATGGCAGCATTACATCTCCTATCTCTCAGTCATGATAGCAGCAGCACTATGAGCCGCATACCTCAGGTGTGATGACAGCAGCACTATGGCCCACATCCCTCAGGGGTGATGGCAGCAGTATTATAGCTGACCATCTCTGAGGTGATAGCAGCACTACAGCTCCCACCCTCGGGTCTGACAGCATCTATGGCTCACATCCTCGGGGGATGGCAGCATTACATCTCCTATCTCTCAGTCATGATAGCAGCAGCACTATGAGCCGCATACCTCAGGTGTGATGACAGCAGCACTATGGCCCACATCCCTGAGGAATGACAGCAGCAGCACCATTAGGCCTCCATCCCTCAGGTTCAGCAGCAGCACAATGGCCCCCATCCCAAAGAGTGACAGCAGCAGCAGCACCACTGTGGACCCCATCCTTCAGATGTGATGGCAGCAGCAGCAGCATTATGGCCCACAACCCTTAGGTGTGACTGCAGCAGCACTATGGCCACCATCCCTCAGCGGTGCAAGCAGCAGCATTAAGGACTAAATCCCTTAGATGTGATGGCAGCAGCAACACTGCAGCTCCCATCTCTCAGGGATGATGATAGAAGCACTATGGCTGTCATCCCTCAGCTGCGATGGTAGTAGCAACAGTGTAGCCCCCGTCTCTCAAGGATACTAAGACCACCTGACTCACTTAAGGGAACACAACAAGCAACAGCAGCAGTCCCACCCTGCCCACTGGCATCATACAGTATCTGGCATCTTATCTGCTACATGCCTGTGAGAGTGCAGTCTGGCTTGGGTGCTGTTGCAGCCCCCAACCCACCAGCACTGACATCATGCAGTGACAGATATGGTAACAACAGTAACCAGGTCCTAATGCAAATTCAGGGGCACACAGAAGTTAAGCCTCCCCCCCACTCAGGGAAACATGACTAACAACAGCAGCATGGAGAACTACAAACACTTACTCCCTAGATTAAAATCAAAATACTGGAGCAAGCTAGTGGTACACAGCACTGGCAAGTGGGAGATCTTTGTTTTGTGAGCTGAGCTGATACAGACTCCCCTGCCCTGGGCTGGTGGGGTTTAGCATGATGCAGAGGCACTGCGTGCCAACCTGGGGGGGTACCATACCTCAGGCAGCAGTGGGGGCTGCCTTGATATTGTGGGTGACCACACAGTGTTGTAAGACCCCTTCCAGGTTGGTTGATCCCACACAAACAAAAAAGAAAATTGGGGTCCTTGTCAATTACCTCCAGTGGGGTCTTTACAGTGGGGGAAAAATGATAAGCTTTTATGACAAGACTTTTGCCACCATAGGTACGGCAATAAAAGAAACTTCTGAAGTCCTGTGGTTATAAATCTGTTCTGGAGCCACACTTTTCTGTTGATTGACAGAGGCAGCTTAATGTGGTTTGTTTGCTTGATAGTCATCAAATATCTGGGATCATGGTTATTTAAACATTTATGGATAATGGTCATCCAGTGAAAATCCTCCAATCAGATAGTGAAATCCACCCCAGTTTTCTATACGAGAGACAGTGACAGATATCCCACCTAGACTGCAGTACAAATTGACATATTTTGTTATAAAGTGCATACAGAAGTTTCCTCATCATTCCTATAGACTAGGGATCCTAACCAAATATGTATTGTAAGTATAGTTAGGGTTGAGCAACAGCTTCTATGTTAAACCCCTAAATTTGCACCTTAATAGTTTTGGCAATGTTTGACAAGATTAGCCAAAATGTTGCATGCAGTGTTTAGTAGGCAAGGTCTAAATATGAGAAAAGTTTCATGACGGCAGTATAGGTGGTTTCTGAGATCCACATATGTAATTCTCCTGTAAATGTCTTTTTTTCCTATACTTAACATGGTCTTTTGGTTTTGCCCTCGCCTACAGCCTACAAGGAATAGAATTTTTTTTTCGAAGCTGTTTCAGGGTTTAAGCATGCTTTGCCAAAGTAATGCCTTTGAAAGGTTTCATGAGAAAATATTAAGTGGTTCTAGAGTCATAAGGATTTTAAAGGTTTTTTTTGTTTGTTTTTTTTGCTGTTCTGGGCATGCTCCGTAGGGTTTTTGGGATAACGTTCTGATACGACAGCAAAAACTCCATGCCACAAGACCATTTTTGGTTTCTCACCACTTGCTTCTCAGCACCAAAAAAATGTTTTTGCCATGACAGCTGTCATCTTGTTGTTTTTCCCCTCGAACTAAAATACATGCAAAATACATAAACATGCTGTAATTTAAAAAAAACAAACACCTGAACCTAACTTAGGACCAGTTTAGCTAGATTCTGGTGTTTGATTTTTTAAAAATATGGCCAGAAATACCTTTTCTGGGCACCCCATATTCTGTGTATAAGAAGAGTGGGACTTCCTTGAATTCTGAAATGCAGCTGGAGTCATGTTGCGAGCTTCAGTTGAAGCAGTGAGCCAGCTATCTGTCTGTCTGTCTATCTATATATCTATCTAGCTCTTATCTGTCTGTCTGTCTATCTATCGGTCTACCTACCTATATTAAATATTCGTTAAGCATATGGGGGTGCCCACCCCAGCACTGCTTCTTTCTCCCCTCTTTCTCCAGGTTGCTGTCCACCTTTCCCAATGTTTTCCTTCATGATATTGGAGTGCCCACCCCTGGTACTGCTTTTCTTGACCCCTCCTTCAAGGTCGCCTAAACCCCATTCATTGAACAAGCAGTCTGGCACTGGGGTGCCCAGTCCCCAGTGTCAGAATATAAAATGTCCCCTGTAATAAAGAAAAACATGCCTCATCAATGTTTAAAAACTTTGAACAAAGAAAATGGCCCCTCACTGATCTGACTCCCCCCAAACACACATCCACCCTCTAACCCCACCCTGACACACCCCACACATGCTCACTCACCTGAACATGTCCCACATCACAGAGTCACTCTGTGAATGGAAACACATCTTGCTGCTGGAACCGGTGAAGATGATATGAGAAAAGCAGGTAAAGGCAGTTTAATGTCTTTCAGTGGGGTTTGAACTTTTATTCATAACTTTGTCATTTTTGCATTTTTTTGCACAAACGTTTCAGCATCACTTTTTTGAGACCCCACCTCATGACCAATTGCAGTGGAATTATGCAAATCTGGCCTGAAAGGTGATTTTGCAATCGCTTTGCAAAATCATCATGGGGTGGGGGGGGGTTGAAAATGTTCACCGCCCTTGTTCATGTGGTGGACTTATAAGAAGGCTATGTTGAAAATATGGGGACAAAATATGTAACAATGACAAAGTTATGAACATGTGTAGGAATGTTTCTATGCTCACCCATAACTTTGCTAATTTTCAATACTGTATTTTGACCCCAAATTTTCAACATAGCCATTTTTCACACCACATCATGAACATGACAGCTATCATTTTTCAAATCCTGGGCAAAATGCGTTTTCACACCTGTGGCTCAGAATGATGTTTCAGCAGAGATTTGAAAATGTTCACCTACCGGGTTCATGAGGTGGGGTTATAAGAAGGCTATGCTGAACATTTGGTGTACACATGTGGTAAAATGTCTAGGTTATGAGTGAATGTTATAGTATTTCAATGTTCACTCATAATTTCACTAATTTTCAATATTTTAACTCCAAATGTTCAACATAACCAATTTTTCACACCGACTCATAAATGTGACAGTTGTGATTTTTTAAATCCCAGATGAGACATGTTTTTGCTTTTGTGGTGTGAAGTGACATTTCAAATAACATACTATAAATGCCACATGTCATATTTATAAGGGAAGTCATAAAATGACTATCTTGAAAATCTGGGGTCAAAATAAAAACCAGAAATTATTAAGAAACTTTATGGAAACTGTATGTGTAGCACTAGTCTTCACCAAAGTGGGTATGTTTTGTGATCCTGTGCTGGTGAACTGAGTTTGGGGTCAAGCTCAGTGACCGAGCTATATGGGGTGAGGGTGCTGGAATGGTGCTGTTATGTGACACACACCCCAGCCAGGGAATGAAAGCTGAATGGTTGCCAGCACAGGCCTGTGTACCATATAGTAAAGACAGCTATTCTTCTGGCACAGGGCCTGCACCTCTGCCTCCATGGGTGACAGAGGGCCCGTGCATTGCCTGACAGACTGACTCTTTGACCTGTGCATCTGTATCTGCAGCCACATGGAAGCGCAGGGAGTAGAGGGCCCTGTGCTGCCATAGCGCAGCATACAGTTCCATGAATTCTTGACAACTATTGCTGCATGGAATTGCAGGCCCACAAGGGCCCTGCATTTCCATAGGTGAATGTAGTCTTCCCTTAGTGCAGGGCAAAAGTACGCTGCATGTCTGCATCTGTTCATGCAGTTCTCAAAGGTACCTGTGGGAATGAGGATGTGATTCCACTATCTCAAATAGAAATGAAAATCTTTGCAAAAAACATCATTAATGCACAAGTTAGGGTTCAAATTAACAACACAAAAGCAAGGAAATGTAGCATTAGGGTTTCCAACCTTAACTTCCCACCCCTACCTCCAAGCAGCAAAAAGGAAAAACATTAGGGTTTTGGGTCTCCGGAGTCTTGGTGAATCAGTGGTGGGTTCTTCGTGCGGTTGTCAACCCTAATGCCCACCCCATTCCTTGAGTAAACAATGTCACGCATGAGCTTCCTAAGGGTCCTGCATGACGAAAGCTACAACAAAGTGTGTTTGCAACATGTGACGAGACATAGTTCTCTGCCTTTGAAGAGTGTATCACAATGAGGCACTGGCTTGAAGCTGTACCTTCTGCATCGGACATGAGGTTACAGGCTGTGGGGAGGGGTGAGCATTAAAGGTTGACAACTCCAAGGAAGACTCCACTGCTGATTCTTCCAGACTCCAGAGACCCCAAACCATAATGCTTTTTCCTTTTGCTGCTTGGATTGTGGGGTGGGAGTTAGTGTTGGAAACCCTAACGCCACATTTACCTACTTTTGTGACAATAACTTGAACCCTAACTCTTGCATTAACAAGTTTTTTTTTTTCCAAAGAATAAACAATATAAGTGTGTATCTATATGACTGAAATAATGACAGAGATGGGTCCAATACGACATCTAAGTATTTGAATTCAGATGCATTTGTCAGCCATAGTACATGCAGTGTAGTGCTTTTAAAGGAGTTTGCCAAAGAGCCTAGTTTGGACCAAGGAACAAATGTCATAATGGCAGTTTTGAGCTGATTGACTTCAAACCAAGACATGAGATTGTTAAAATCTCATTGTAATTTGGTCCAACCATCTTTAACCTCATTGTCACTACAACATAAAATAGTATCACCAGCATACAAAAGAATAGCAGTTGTGTTACAGACATTTGGAAAATCATTAATAAATACAGCTGACCCAATCCTGATCTATGATGGATACCCTTAGAAGTTTCAAGAGGGGTAGAATACTGCCTGTCAGTTGACACAAATGGCTGCTAGTGTGCTAAAGAAGAGAAAAACTAGTGCACAGCCCTGCTATTTCCTGCAAGTGATTGCCACTAACTGACCAATAAGTACTGTAAGTTAAGGTTGACTGCATCAAGTACATGTGGTAAGTCTATAAAGTCTGCTCCCATGATCTTACCCATATCTGAGTTTTGCCCAAAGTCACTCACTACCCTAAATATCGCACAGATGTTCAAATGATCAGATTTAAATCCTGACTAAAACTTGCTGATTAGATTATCTGTAGGCAAAAAATGACATACATTTTGCACTAACTAGCTTTGCTAGGAGTTTAGATAATATTGGTAGCAGTGAAATTTTCTGATAGTTTGAAATGTCCAGCTTGACACCATTTTTATGTACAAACACCAGCTGGGCAACCTTGCAAATCTTCCAGTCCTTACAGTGTTCCAATGTTAGCTTAAACAACAAAGCTCAATGGTAGCAAAAGGCACTTGCTCCCAGTAACAGATGTCTGTGCTAATTCCATCAGCCCCAAAGGCTTTGTGAACAGTATAGTTAAGGAGTGCAACTCTTTTACAACTTTGTTTTCATGTACAGACTGAAAATTAAATCTGTTTCTATCCAGATAAGGCTAATACATATCAGCACATATGGCAACACATCCCCTAACATTGAGACAGGTTATGGACACTCATGGACCACCAAGTTCACTGCCATTCTCCCAGAGGATGTCTAGACAGAGGCAGAGTGGATGGACCATGGTGGGCTCTGGGAGGGTGCGGGTGGGGGTATGGTGCACATGCCTCCACCTGTACCACATTATAACACCTTCACCTTATTGGTGGAGAGGAGGTACCCTTTACAGTGGAACAAGTGGAGGTGGGGGTTCTCAGAAGTGGAAAATTCAAGGAGAGAGGAAGAATCCCTCACCCAAAGAGGAAGCAGCTGCTGGTGGGGGACTCAGTTGTGAAGGGGATAACCTTCAGAGCTGGAAGGAGAAAATAGAGATGTAAGGTGCTTTAGGGGTACCTTAACTGGCAGAGAGACGGAGAGTGGATCCTGTGGCTCGCTAGGGCAGTGGGAGCTGGGAGAGAGTCAGGTATCATTGTCCATATTGGAATGAATGATATAGCATACAAGAAGGTAGAAGTAGTGGAAGTAAATTTCAAGGAGCTGCAGAGTGGTCTCAAGCAAGTAGTATACAAGGTGTCTTTTTTCCAAATTACTACCTGTGTATGGTCAGATAGAGGCAAGACAACTTCACACCAGGGCTTAATGAATGGTTGAAGGCATTGTGCATGGAGCAAGGTTTCAGATACTTCTGGGAGTGGGGACCAACCTGGGAAGATACAGGTCTCTATGGCAGGGATGGCCTGCATCTTTCTAAGAAGGGGTCCACAGTCCTGGATGGCAGGTTTAAATGCTACATAGAAGAGCATTTAAACTAGACAGGGGCAGACAGTGAAACTAACAGAGGAAACAATTGCTTCCTCTTGGATGGTTAAGCAGATGGTAAAGTGTTAGGGAGGGAAGAGGATAGTGGAGAAAACTCCCCTAGAGCAGATACGCAAAAATGAAGCAACAGGGATGGGAAAGAAGAAAAGGGTAATTTGATACAGGCATGGGAAAACATTGGATTAAAGGGGTCCAAACAAATTGAAAATAAGAAGGGACTTACCAAGTTAAGGGATAAGCCAGAGAACAAAACATGCAGAAATGGGATTGAGAAGCAGAATAATAGATGTGGAGGGAAAAAGATTTGGAAAGTGATGTGCACAAATACAAGGAGCCTTGGTAACAAAATTCAAGACTTGGATGTCACCTTGGCAGATGTTAATCTAGATTAGTGGCTACAGAGTTGTGACATACTGATCACTACAACTGGGAAAATAAAATACTGAACTACACTTTGTTCAGTAGAGGCAGAGCAGGGAGGAAAGGATGAAGGGTTATATTATATGTGAGGGAGGATATCAAGGCCACAGAGGTACAGGGGCACAAAGAGGAAAATGAGGGGCTGGAATTATTATTAGTCAACCTGAAGGCAGACTCTAGGTACATTATCCATACTGGAGCAGTGTACAGACCCATAGCACAGGGCAAGGAGATAGATAAGATGCTTGGGGAAGCCATAATCAGAATGGCAAGTATGGAGGTGGTACAGCTAGGTGGTGACTTAAGTCTGCCAGATGTGGAGTGAAGTCTTCTAACTGCAGCTTCATCGAGGAACAGGGCCATCCTTGACTCCCTGCAAGGGACTTTTCTAAGGTAGTTATATAAGGAACCTACTAGGGATGGGTCAGTGCTGAAGCTGTTGCTTACAAACAGGGACAGCATTGAAAAAGTCATAGTGGGAAGTCCCATAGGCACCAGTGATCACCGTATAGTGTAGTTCAACATAAACACAGGAGTACAAGCCAACCACATGAGCATGAGTGTTCTAGACTATAAGAGAGAAGATTAAAAAAAAATGGGTGACTGCCTCAGGAACTGCCCAAGAGGGGAGGAGCAGCGCCAGGGAGGGGTAGTGAGGATATAACTAAAGCAACCAACCTATATGCTAAGGACATAAGCAAAAGCAGAAGGAAAAGGAAACCATTATGGTTCTCCAAGGACATGGCAAGGGCAGTAAAGGAAACATGGACTACATTCAAGAAGTATAAGGAAATGCAGAGAAAGGAGAACTAGGTGGTATAGCTGGAAAAGCAAAAGGAAGCAGGAAAGGTGGTGAGGGGACCAAAGGCACAGGCAGACTAAAGGATTGCCAAAGGGGTCACTACAGGGGATTAGACTTACTTCAGGTATATACAGCAAATGAGAAGAGGAAAACAAGGGTAGGAGTAGTAAGAATTAGAAGAGCAGAATGAGGAGACTGTGCAGAAAGAGATCAAGAAGAAGGTGTCATTTTAAACATGTACTTCTGCTCAGTCTTCACAGTGGAAGGTGGAGGGGGCAGCCCACAAAGGATAAGTAGGGATAAGGTTGAGAGAGGGTGGACACATGCCCATTACTAGAGGAAAGAGCACTGAAAGGACTTGTAGCCCTGAAGGTGGACAAGGCTATGGAACTAGGGTACTACATTAGTTTAGGGAGATTATGGCTGCCCCACTGACAGCATTGTTCAACAAATCACTGGAAACAGGAGTGGTTGCAGAGGACTGGAAAAGGGCTGATGTGCCTCTGCAAAAGAGCAGCAGCAAGGAGGAGGCCAACTATAGGCAAGTCAAATCTTACTTCGGTGGCTTAGAAATTGATAGAAACACTACAGAAGAAAAAAGGATTATGGAATATCTTGAATCCAACAGGCTGCAAGACTACAGACAACTCGTATTCATGAGGAGGGGAGAGGTCATGACAAACAAATCGAATAAATTTCTTTGACTGGGTGACCAGGGAACTCAACCAGGGAAAGTAATGGACATGGCCTATTTGGACTTTAACAAGGCCTTTGACATGGTGCTGCATTGAAGTTGGGTAACCTAGAAGTGGGATCCATTGTGGTAAATTGGGTTAGAAACTTGTTCAAGGATGGGAGACAGAGGGTGGTGGCTAACAGCACTAATTCTAGAGAGGGAAGTATGCTAAGTGGGGTACCACAGGGCTCAGTGCTGGGATCAGTCCTCTTCAATATCTTTATAGGGGACATTGCAAAACAGCTGGAAGAGAAGATCTGACTTTTTGCAGATGGTACCAAAATCTGCAATAGAGTGAATGCTCAGGAAGGGGTGAAAAAAATGCACAGGGATCTTGTGAAACTTGAAGAATGGTCAAAAACATGACAGTTGGGATTCATTGCCACAAAGTGCAAAATGATTCACCTAGGACATAAAACCCCAGTGCTGAGTATATTATGGGGGTGGGGGAGCACTAACTGTCACTAGGCAGGAAAGGGACCTCAGGGTTATCATATCTAAGGACCTCAAGGTGGCAGGGTAGTGTGACAAGACAGTGGGTAAGGCTAGTGAAATGCTGAGTTGCATAGAGATAAGTATCTCCAGCAGGATTTTGGAGGTGGTGTTACCATTACATTGTTCGCTGGTGCAGCCACACCTACAGCACTGTGTCCAGATTTGAAGCCTGCACCTCATAGAGGACATGGATAGAGAAGAGGCAGTCCAGAGGAGGCCAACTAAAATGGTGCATGGTTTGCAGTAGAAGCCCTATGAAGACAGACTGTGGGATCTCCACATGTACATCCTGGAAGAAAGAGAGAGAGAGAGAGCGAGAGATATGATAGAGACGTACAAGTGCATACCTCTAAGGGGTGAACAGGGTACAGATGGAGAGTCTATTTCAAATTAGAACAAGCACCAGGACCAGGGATTATGCAGTGAAGCTGTGGGGAGGGGGAATTCAAAAGTGATGTGAGGAAATACTTTTTCACTGAAGGGGTAGTGAATGTCTGGAATAAATTGCCAGTGGAAGCAGTGGAGGCTAGAACAGTGGGGGGGCTTCAAGCATGTATGGGATAGACATAGGGGTATATTAGATAGGAAGCAGGGAGGTGGGAGAGTCGATGGAGACCAGATAGGATCTGTAGAGATTGAATAGGTAGGAAACATCTGGGCAGACTAGATGGGCTAAACAGTCCTTTCTGCCATCAACTTCTATATTTCTGTTAGTCATATTCAAGATACAGTTGGCAAAATAATTATTAAATAGTTCAGCAGTCTGTAGGGAATCAGTTTGTTCTCATAACCCATTTCATTAATACTTAGTGAATCATGAGGGTTGGTGAGATTTCATATTATATTTTTCCAAAACTTCTGAGGTTTACCATTATTGTGAATGAGGTTATTTCTATGAGAATTAGCCTGATAATTCCTAATGAATGTTTTCACATGGTTGCTAACTTTCTTAGCAGCAACATGTCCGAGTTCCTTACATAGTTCCCACAAGGAATACATGATGCCTGGAAGCAGGCTACTGTCATCCCCCTCCTAAATGGGGTGATCCATCCTCACACTGTTGTCCCATTTCTCTCCTCCCCTCACTGGCCAAGCTCCAGGAAAACTGCCATCTCACAACTCACCCCTCTTCTCAATTCCTCTTCCTTTGCCACTTCCTGCCAGTCTGGCTTCAAGAAGTCCCACTCCACATCTGCCTTTGTTCTCCAACTCACTGACTCCATCCTTTCCAGTGTGAACCAGGGCCATTTTACTTCTGCCATCTTTGTTGACTTGGTCAAAGTCTTCAAAGCTGTGTCACACCCCCTTCTCCTAGACAAGCTTAAGGTAGTGGGGCTCGCAATCTCCTCAATCAGCTGATTCCACTCCTACCATGAGGGCAGGTCACAAGCAGTCCATATTGGAGACATCATTTCCCTTCCACTCCCTATCTTCCCTCAGGTCTGTCAAGGTTCTGTCCTGGTACCATACTCTTCTCCATATTCCTAAATGACCTCCCCTCATCTATCCACATGTATGCAGAGACACTGTACTTTAAGCCTCTGGTTCCTCTACTGCGGACCTTACTGTCCATCTGCAACAGGATGTTGACAGTGTTCAGAGTTGGTTCCATTCAAACTTTCTGTTCCCTCGGTGTCAAGAAAATTCTCAACATGACCTTTGGCTCCCAGATGAGGCTTGCTGGACTCTCTCCCCTCCCCACTTTCCACACTGTTGATGGTACTGCACTTGAGGATGTCTCTTCCTTTAAGTACCTTGGGGTCTGGTTTGACCACCACCTTGACTTCTTGGTGCCCATTGACACTATCCACCTCAAACCTCAACCCAAACTGGGTGCGCTGTTTTGAAACAAAGCAAGAATTCATCTCCCTGCCCACTGGGAGCTAGTCATAGTTGACTACAGTGACATTATCTTCAGAGCTGCGCTCCAGTCCACCCTTGTCATATTGAACCCCCTCTTTCACTCCTTCTGCTGTTTTTGCCTTGGACTGCACCACCCCTCATACACCACTGCTCCCTTGCTCCCTGTACTCCTCCCTCTTCCTCTCTTCCCTCGATGCCAGATGCCTCACCCACTGTGCCACCTTCACCTCTGAAGTCTGATTTGGCTTTCTCCTCCCTACCTTTCTGCCGTCATTTCTTCCCATCCTCCTTCCTCCTACCTCTTTCACTCCTTTGGCTGTTTTTGCCTTGGATTGCACCACCCCTCATACACACCACTACTCTCTGTATTCCTCCCTCTTCCTCTCTTCCCTTGATGCCAGATGGCTCACCCACTGTGCCACCTTCACCTCCAAAGTCTGGTTTGGCTTTCTTCTCCCCTACCTTTCTGCCCTGATTTGTTCCCACCCTCCTTCCTCCTACCTCCTCCAGAACACTGCATACCATTCCCTCAACCTCCCCTCCAGGAAGACATCTGTAGGCCAAGCTGCCTTCTCATATAATTTTCCTAAGCTCTGGTCCTCCCGCCTGCTGTATCTTTGCTCAGCCTTGTTCTTCTCCTCCCACAAATTCTTCCTTTGTGACTTTAACAACCTCCTCCTGCAACTGTTACTGATCTCTGACTCTTCAGTTCCCTCCTCCCCACATTTTGTTGTCCTTTTGCACCCCCCCCACACCTGTGAGCAATTACCTACCCCCCTCCCCCCCCAGTTAACTGTGCCTAAATCAGTCAAGCAAATCTGGTAATATTCTGCTCCTGTGTCTACCTCCTGTAATGGGTTTCCTAGCTCCTGCACCTTAGAAGTCTGGGTGGTGGCAATCTTCTACTATCTGGCATTGCTCCCAGTACTGTATAACACTTGTACCTTAATTTGCATTATTTTCATATTGATTTTATCCTACCCCTTTTACTTTTATTTTATTGTATTTTATTTTTATTAGCACTGCACCTTACATGATGTATTTTCACTTGCGCATTCTGTACTGTATACTCCCCCCTCCCCCGGACACATCTGGAAACAAGCTGTTACAAGCTCAGTATGTCTTTCCATGTAAAATGTTTGAAATAAATACATACCGTTCATACATAGTTCAAGTGAAGGGTCTATCTGTGGGTGATGGATGAGACAGCATTGTGCCCTGACTTTCTTATATGGTTGATGGATATTACAAAATCTTACAAATTCTGAACAAGATTAAGTATTAGCAGATTGTCTCTGTTATTAAGACATTTCTAGTTGCTATGCAAGACATCAGAGTTAAACTGGTCTGAATCAAAATTCCAAAAGGATCTGATATATACTGCATAAACTTTGATATAGCTCTTGGCATACTGATTGCCCTAGTGCAAAACATTACACAGTTGTCACTAAAGTAGTTTCCTACAGCTCTGTTATTGACTAGTCTGTTAAATCTAGATGTTAAAATCAAATCAATCAGTGATTTACAGTTTAAGTCAGGACAGAATGGGCAATTCAATAATCTGGCTTAGTTCAAGGTCCCTACTGAAACATTTTTACAGATGATTATCTTTATCCAGCCAGTTACTATTGAGATCAGCTCACCCATTATAATCAGCTTAAAATTCTCAAACTGTGCATTGAGAGATCCCATTACATTTTCAATGGTCTTATTAAAATCTGGTTAGGGACTATAGATAACTAATAAATGCACCCCCCGGCCCCAACAATCAGTGAAGGAGAATTAGGATAATTTATACGACTAAAGAACATTTCAGCAGAAGCTGTGTCATGATCTAAAGACATTCTGCCCAGTCTTAACCTGTTTTAAAGTACGTTATGAACTGGGTATGATAAATCCTGTAATCTGATTGGCCTAGAGCTTATAGTCACACTATAGAAAAAGAACCTGGCAACAGCCTGTTTACTTTACTGTACGGCACTCTACCTTCACTTTACCCATAGAATCATTGACAGTGCCAGTCCCAGACTGCCATATCATCCTGAATTCCAACAGGAAGAATTTAAATTTAGCATTTCCCACATAAACACAACTCTGTCTGACTGACATAAAAAAAAAACTCCATCATGCACTGCAACTGCAGCTGACCGACACTCTAAACCTCATATTTCTGACAGGCTGATTGCAAAAATGAAAGAACCGCTAAAATGCCACTACAGCAAAACACATGAGTAGCTGGACGGTAACTGTTACAACCCTCCTGGGCTAGGAGAGACCTGCCACCATTAAGTAATTCGGACTTCTGCAACCAATGGCAAAGACACCCAGACTGCCCACTTTTAAAAATGATGGGGTTTTTTGGCAACTGTCTGGTCACTTACCGTGGCTTTAGCTATTCCAAGGATGCCAGCTGCATGACAGGAAAAAGGACAGAAACACTTCCACCTGTCTGCACGTCTCTTCTTTATCTTTTAAATGCTCCTGCTGCCAAAACATTTGCCCTGAGTGTGTGTGTGTGTGTTGGTTGGGGGGGGGGAGGGGGGATGCCAAAGCAGATAATTCCCAGCCAGCACTACCGCACTGCACTACCAATCAGTTCCTATTACAACATAGATACCTGCTGACCACAGCCATTGATTGACAAACTATTTTACAAAACATTACTCTTACAATACCCCAAAAAATCATGTATCACATATTTGTAAATAGTTTTTTGTTATTTTTATCAATAGAGATTTTCATCCAGTTCATAATAGCAATAATTCACTCCAGGGTGTGGCATGTCATGGGATATTGTCACTTCTCAGGTGCATGAAACACTCTGCCGGCAGCCTTGTGCCTCACAACACCCAAGGCATGATGATATCCCATGATATATCACACCCTGTCATGTATTATTGCTTAATTAGAATTCCAGTCCCCCATCTGTTTCTGTCCACTTTCAATAGAATGTACCCCTATAAAACAACAATAGAATCCATGATTCTCTTTGACAACCAGTAATCCAATAAATTACATCACACAATTTGGGTAAAAGACTAAATGTTAAAAAGGCACTGTGGTCTAATGGTTAAAGTAGAGGTTCAAACCCCTTTAGTGCCAAATATTCACAGTTTGACGTTGAGCAAATCATTTATTTCACAAGGATTGTTATTCAACTTAAAATTTATCAGTTTTTACTCTGTGTACATGCAGTATTACATTTGTACACAGTGTCCATACAGTATTACATTTTTACTCTGTGTACATGCAGTATTACATTTGTACACAGTGTCCATACAGTATTACATTTTTACTCTGTGTACATGCAGTATTACATAAAAAGTTACTACATTTATGGTCATCAGGAGTGGTTACAAGGGCTTGTGACACACACTGGATTTTAGACCTGGGACAAGAATAGTCACGATGGCACTCACAATTAGGACCAATCACCTACTGACAAAGTACAACACAGTAACAAGCATCTACTCACAAAGTACAACACAGTAACAAGCATCTACTGACAAAGTACAACACAGTAATGGCATACAATAACAAAATGCAACCTACAGTAAGTTAACAACAACTCTAACCATAGTTATGTTCTGGCCCATAACTAGACCTATAGATGCAAAGTTATAACTGTTGCTTGACATATGTGAACAGCGGCAACTGTGGTTGAGGTAAAAAACAAGGAATTGTTACTACAGAAATACATCATACTAAAAAGGATTATTATCTTAGTCTTATTTTAGATCACTTACCCCTTTTACCCCCCGTCCCCAGCTCAACTAACTTTTGTACAATGTGTGTAGCAACCCTTGACACACCGTTAGGCTATGTAACCTGTGTTATGTACCAATGTTCGATTGTTCAGGTAGATTACCCTACTAACACATACTGTTACCTGTCTTCTACAGCATTCCAACAATAATGACTGATAGACTGGAGCACTGTTAGGTACCAGGAGAATACAGGTTTAAACCTTGCTACAGCCAAATACTGTGCAACTTGAGCAAGTTACTGAAAATCTAAATCTGATATATTTCTTCGACTGGGTGACCAGGGAAGTAGATCAGGGTGGGTGGAGCAGTGGATATGGCCTAACTAGATTTAAGTAAGGCCTTCAACACCGTTCCATATAGGAGACTCATAAACAAGCTGGGCAGTCTGGGAGTGGGTCCAAAAGTGGTAAACTGGGTAAGGAAATGGTTGGGGATTAGGTGTCATAGGGTGGTGATAAACAGAATTCACTCTGAGGAAGGGGGGTGCCACAAGGATCAGTACTGGGACTGGTCCTCTTTAATGTCTTCTTGAGTGACATTGCAGAGGGGCTAGAAGGGAAGGTATGCAGATGACACTAGGGTAGGCACTCTGGGGAGGGGGGAATGAAGAGGGAGCTAAGAAAGCTTGTGCCCTTTGCAGAGGACACTAACATCTGCAATAGGGTAGGCACTCTGGGGAGGGGGGAATGAAGAGGGAGCTAAGAAAGCTTGTGCCCTTTGCAGATGACACTAACATCTGCAATAGGGTAGGCACTCCGGGGGTGTGTGTGTGGAAAAATGAATAGGAATCTAAGAAAGCCTGAGGAGTGATCAAGAGCATTGCAACTAAATTTCAGTGCAAAGAAGTGCAAAATTATTCACTTAGGGTACAGAGACCCATGGCAGAGTACAAAATGGGGGAGTGGTGCTAATGACCACCAAACAGGAAAGACACATGGGTGTAATCAGATCTGATTACCTAAAGGTGGCCAAACAGTGTGACAAGGCTGTGAGGAGACCAGTGGGATGCAAGGGTGCATAGGGAAGGGTATGACCAGCAGAAAAAGGGAGGTGGTTATACTGCTGTATAAATCATTGGTGAGACCTCACCTAGTATACTGTGTCCAGTTCTGGAGATCATATCTGTGGAAGGACATAAACAGAGTAGAGGCGGTCCAGAGGAGGGCAACCAAAATGGTGCAGGGTCTGTGCCAGAGACCCTGTAAGGAGAGACTAAAGGATCTCAATATGTACATCCAGGAGGAAAGGAGGGAAAGTGGGGATATGATAGAGACTTTCAAATGCCTCACGGGTATAAATAAGGTACAAGAGGGAAGCATTTTTCAGAAAAAAAAGATGCTCAACAACAAGGGAACATGCTGTGAAACTGGAAAGAGATAGACTCAGGGGGAACATAAGGAAGTACTTTTTCACAGAAATAGTTGTTTATGCCTGGAACAGCCTTCCAGCAGATGTGGTAGGGAACAAACTAATGAGATTCAGGAATGCATGGGATAGGCATAAGGGAACCTTGGTGGTAAGGGAAGGGAGGTATAAGCTGAGATCAAGTAGGGTCTGTGGTAGTACAGTAGGTAAAGAAAATGGGCAGACTAGATGGGCCAAACGGTCCTTATCTACCATCAAATTGTGTTTTTCTATGTCTCTAAGCTATACTATCCTGGGTAAATGCTTTGTAAAAATAGGTAAAAGCAGGACCCACCAGAATCAAAGATGTTGCAATTTAGCAGGGCGTTCCATAGTAAACCAACTGTAACAACAAAAGTAAACTGATAAGATTTACCCTCCTTCACTTACTAATTATTTCTCTTATGCAACATAAATTGTGGTGATAAAGAAATAATGTAACCAACTGGAAATTGAATCCTGGCCCTCAGAATATTATTCCACTGCTCTGCCAGTGAGCTATATGCTCCCACAGTTTGACACAGGGTTTCCAGACAGACTTCCTTTCTATGGTATTGCTTATCTTACAACTGAGAACAATGAAGAATACAATTAAATGTTTAGTGCTGTATATGCAACTGCTTAGCAACTGAATTACGGATTGTAGTGAGAAAAAACAAAGAAATAATGTAAAATATGTAAACAACCGTAGACATTCACCAATGCTTGTTTTTGAAATGTACCGGTCTGTATACATGCATTCTAACGTGCAGATTCCCCCACTTACACAGCTGCAGTTCCTACTGAAATTGCATTCAAGTATACAAGCCCCAGGTTGACTCTCTGTAACATGAAACTAACAATTCCATGCTTTCCAAACTTACGCCAAGGTCCAAACAGAACCACTCTGAGTAAATGTGCCCTAATGTTTAGTAAAGAGTATGTTCAAGTACAAGAGGTGCTACCAGCTCTGCTTGTTGGCACCACAAACTGGGGAAAAACATTTTTTACAAGCCATGTTAAAAACATTCTTGATTGGATGATTTAAGCTGTTGATTTGTTTTTCATGTTTGCTATAAAGAGTTATAGTATATACTGCTCTGCTATTAAGTATTGGGGCCAGATAATAAAATAATGCAAAAGAAATCATCAAAAGCAAGGTTGTTATCCCATCAAGGAATTCTGGTGACATCATAAACCTTGAGAGCAAAGCTCCAGTGGTTTTGGTTGTCACCAGAATCCCAAAATGGAATTCCAGGCCTTATTCCTGATGGTTTCTTAGCTGTCATTTTTGTAATACATGGAACTCTCTAAAGATATTCATGTAGCGGCTGGAAAAAGACCCGCTGTTGTCACCTACTCCCTAGGTCAGCTATACCAGCTCCATCGGTTTGTCATTCCCGCTCTTCCTGCAGCAGCCTTGTGAGGAGAGATGGGTATTCGTAGATGGTGGTACACAGGCAACAGTGATTTTGATAGTCCAGGGGGAGGGTGCCAAGCGGTATTGACAAGAAAGGTAAGGATCAGGAAATCCAAAGGAGGAAATTAAATCTAAAGAGAGGTCAGATGTGTTTGGTTTTTGTTCCCAGATTCCCTGTCACACAAGCAGGGAAGGTAGCTGATAGGCCAGCTAACCGTACCCCTCCCCGTGGGGTAATTTTATGTAATGCTAGGTCACTGAGGAATAAGACCACTGTTATAGCAGATTTTATCTGGGTTCCTCAGTTAACCTACAGAAGTGTGCATCATGTTAACCTGGCTGGACGATGTCTCTGGCCCTGGGATGGAGGTTGCTGTCCTGGCCAGATATTCTGTGTTGCATTGTTGAGGTAGGACCAGTGGGGGAGGGGTGGTCATTGTCTTTAGAGCTGTTCATGACATTATGGTACACCCAGAGGGGAAAGCCTAGATGTTTGGATGCATGGTCGTTGGGGAGTGGGATGGGTGCCACATGCAGAATTCATCCTCATTTACCGGCCTCCAAGACATGAAGGGGAGTTTCTAAAGGTGTGAGCGAGCTTGTCACTCACAGGGTGTTGGATTCCCCTAGCTGCAGGACTTCAGTGCCTACTTTTTTTTTAATAAATAAAGATTGATTTGATTTTGATACCTTGACAATGAGGCTTTGCAGTTTTGACAATCACTCCTCTAGCAGATGATTCTGCTAGATCTGGCAGAGATGGTTACCACCAGAACCCACCTTCATGGTCACACCTTGGACAAGGCTTTCTCCTTGGAGCTCAACATCTTTGATGTGAAGGTTGATCTGGTCATCACATTGTTTAGTTTAAGTTCAGTGCCCCCCAAAGTTCACCCCCCTTCCCCATGGATAGGGTTCAGTACTGCCCTTTGAAGAATGTAGAGCCAGAATGGCTTCTGGCAGTACTGGTCTTCTCGGTCAAAGAAGCAGTATGTGCAGGTGGTAATGGGTCTGCTGTTGAGGTCTTTATCCTGGCTCTTGAGGCAGCCCTGGACACTAAAACACCTTAATGTCTATGCACATTTGTCTCCTAGCAAGGCTCCCCATAGTTTGATGGGGCGCTTCATAGGTTGATGGCTAAGTGGTAAAGACTGGAGCATTCCCAGAAGAGATCAAGAACTGTGATGAAGAAACTGTCTCATCTTTTTTGTACTGTTGACAGACTTTTGCATCCTGTTTACCTTTGGTCCAGAGGGGCATTGGTTGCAAAAACTGTGAAATGTTTTCTGCACGCTTTGTCTTCCATTAGGTTGTGGAACCCACAGGTGGGCTAACAAGGACCGGCAGTCTCTAGTATCAGTCAGTTATGGACACTTTGTCTGCCTGGAGTGGATTTCAGTCAGTTATAGTAGAAGGTATTCTTGGGGCGATTGTGTGGCTGCAACCTACCTCCTGTGACCTGGATCCAGTGCCTACATGGTTCTTGGTGATTGACACATGGCACTGGGACAGGTATTTACTGGGGTCATCACGTGTTCCTTGGAGGGGGTGTCTTTTCTAGTTTCCTGAATAGGGCACAGTTGAGCCCCCTCCTCAAGAAATCAACTTTGAGCCCTGGGGCCCTGGTAACTTACAAACCTGTCTCTAACATTACATTTTTAGGGAAGGGTATTGAGAAGGTGGTAGCATTGCAGCTCAATGCACACATTGAAGCCTTCCATCTTTTTCCCTCCTGTGCTGCCATACCATTTTATATTGGCTATAGCTCTTCCCCATGGGAATAGGATTGGAGGAAACAGTTATGAGGTGGATCTGCTTATAGTAGAGAGGAGGCGGATTTCACTGAGGCAGAGTGTAACAAATGAATTCTTAGTACCATTATTGTTACCAGGGATGCAGGCTAATGTCTTCGATAAACTGACTTGCATTTTACCCTGATTAATACCATATGGTGGGCAAGTCAAAAGGGTTATACCTTTAACATTTGCTTAGTTGATCTCCATGCTTTACAGTGTGTTTTTCAATGTGCTTAGGTAAAAACTGAACTAAAGAGTCTGGAGTAAAAAGAAGAAATTTAAGAGCCAGGTCATCTTGCTGTTTTGACTGGCTTGGTCTGGGTGAAAAGGATTCTAGGAGATTAATGCTTAGGAAATGTGTCAACCTTCTGTCTAGTTTTTGCTATTAATATACAGGGATATTTGTCTGAGTTCTAAGAATATTTATTCAGGCTATTCATCAGAGTTTTACAGTAACATACAGTATGTATTCTTATTATTGAGACATTTTGCTAGGGTACATGTTAAATCTGTCTAACCCTCTCTCTTGGTCTAGCTAGTAGATTACTGGGGACTTTTGTATTCCAGAAGCATAGCCTAGACCTACTTGTCCAAATATTGTCTGTCTGAAGTCTCGTAGCTGGCTGGGCATAGGTCAACTACAGCCTGTAGAAAATACCTTATCAAGTTAATAGTCATCCCCTGACCCCTCTCATAATAATTTACTTCTAATATTGTCTCTATACTGTATCCCTCGACCCTACCTCACACCCTTCTACGTATCCTTAAACATACCCCCCAAGGGTTGCAGTACACCAACCAGTATCCTTATCTCTCTGGTCATCCCGGACTTAAGTTTCTCATTATGCCCAGCACCAGACTACAACAAGTTGCAAGAGCACCAATTTCTTGTCAGATCATATCACTCAGCAGCAGCTTACTGACCCTCTATGGGCTCAAAGCAAAGGGAAATTGCTACAGACTCGCATCCTACCTAATGAGCATCCAAGCGTGGCCTCGACTAACAACTCCAAACCTGTCTAGTGACCTAAAAAACTTACTCTTCTCCTCTCAGGAGACATTGAGATGAACCCAGGGCCAGTGAATAGCAGGATCTCCTCCCCTCAGACCAAGTCTGGAAGCTCACCAAGGGTCTAAAAATTTTTCAGATGAATATCTGCAGCTTTAGATCAAAAATGCATGAACTTGAAGCTTGGGTGGATCTTTACTCCCCGGATGTCATTGGCCTCACAGAAACCTGGCTAAAACCCTTTATACTCAGCCAGGACAGGACAAAAAAGGTGGAGGGGTGCTATTATATGTTAGGAGCTCCCTAAATGCATTTGATACAAGTCCCCCAGGGCTGGACAAAAGGGCTTTTGAGTGCCTGCTATTCACACTGCTGTTGGGAGGGACTAAATCCTTAATGATAGGGTGTGCCTACAATCCGCCAAAGGTGGCAAAATGTGAACTGGACTACATCACTAATTATGTGGCAAATAACCCTGTAGGTGAGCTGATACTTATGGGTGACTTTAACCTTAACTGGATGAGTAATGGAGTAAACAAGCTGGCCATAACGGATGTGTTACTTACCCAGTTAATTAGTGAACCAACAAGGCTAAACCCCAAGTCTGGAAATCACATGCTTCTTGACTGAATACTAGTCAACCAGCGTAATACAATTAAAGTGGCCGGCTTAATACCTGATTCACTCAGCAACCATTCTCTTGTTTTCTGCATCTGGAGGAACAACTCCCCCAATGCTCCCCCAAAGATCTTGATTGCTCGCAACCTCTCCAGGTTTGTTCTAGCTGACTTTCTCAATAACTTTAGAGAAATACACTGGAATGACCTCAACAACCGTTCTAACATTGACCAGGCTCTTGACTTCTTCATCCACAATTTCTTCAGTGTTCTCAATAAGCATGTCCCCCTGAAACAATGCAGAGTCAAAGGCAAATGCTTATACTGGCTGGATTGAGAACAAAGGAAACAAATGAAACTCAGGGACAAGGTATGGGGTCAATGCAAACTCTCTGGTGAGCACACTGATTGACTGAAATACAGTACCTTGAGGAACAACTTCAAAAAAGAGCTAAAAAATGCTAAAAGACTACAGTATGTATCAGATCTCTCCAAACCAAAAAAATGTCCGACCCTAAAAACTTCTGGAAACAAATCAATTACTTTTTAAAGGGATGATCAGCTGATGCTACCCAGAGCATCTAAGTCAATGGCCAACTGATGTCTGAACCAGATGCATTAGCTAATACCTTTAACAACTTTTTCACTAATCTGGACAAATATATAGACCCCAGACTTGGAAACATGAACTCTTCACACTCTGATACTCACCCCAGTCCCCAATTCCACTTCCGCTTAATCTCTCAGAAAGAAGTCCTCACTCTGTTGAGATCTCTCAAACCGGATGGCTCTCCAAGCTTTGACAAACTGAAGCTCAAATTCCTGAAACTAGCCACCCCAATTATAGCTACCCCTCTCAAGAATGTATTTAACAAGTCCCTTCTTCTCGGCCAGTTCCCCACAAAGTGAAAAATGGTGATGGTTGTCCATAAAGGAGGTGCTAAGGATCTGGTGGAAAACTACTGACCAATATCAATGCTCAGTGCACTTGAAAAAATATTGGAGAAGCTGATTTATAGCCAGATCCAGGATTACATGGAACTTCATCACCTGCTTTCTGATGCACAGCACGGTTTCAGGAAAAATCATGGGACCAACACAGTCCTCATCAGGTTTACAACTGAAGTACTCGGGGCAGTGGATCAAGGTCTAGCAACAAGAGCACTATTCTTAGACCTAACAAAAGCATTCAACCTGGTGAACCATGATCTCCTTATCAACAAACTTGGTCATCTCAGACTGGACACTCACGCCTGCACTTGGTTTCAACACTACCGATGGGAGAGGAAACAACTGGTAAAATGGAAGGGTACTACATCTGATCTAAAACTGGTTAACCAAGGAGACCCCCAAGGGTCCGTCCTTGGAATCCCTACTGTTCTCTATTTTTATAAACGACATGCCTAAACACTGTGGGTGGCCAACATCCAGCTCTGTGCAGATGATGCAGTTATTTACAGGAGCTCAAAGAATACTAATCAACTAAACCTGGACCTCAACGTGGACTTCAGAACTCTAGAACAATGGCTCATGGATAACAAACTAGTCCTAGACCTGAAGAAATCAAAGCCATGCTATTTGGCCCCAGACACTTGGGTGCCAAAAGAAACAATCTTCTCCAATTATTCTCAACCAATGGCTTTAGGATGGAGGTCTGTGCATCTACAAAGTATCTAGGCATGCATCTCAACCAGGAGTTAACCATGAAATCATATGCGGAGGTGTTAACTGAGTCTCTCTATCAAAAAGTCGGTCTACTATATAGACTAGGTGAGTACCTAAGCAGTGAAGCTAGGTTGGCAATTGCCACAGGAACCCTTCTTCCTATTCTACTATATGTTGCTTCCCTCCTCCAACCTCTCTGAAGCACCGAACTTGCCAAACTTAGAGTCTCCTATCACAAAGTCACTTGCTTTGTTGCTTCTGCTCACCCCCAAGACCACCACTGTGGTGTTCTCACTTCACTAAACTGGCAGCACTTGAAATGAGGCTAGCCTACCTGACCTTCTACCTTGCTTTTAAAATTATTAAAACTATTGCTTCCCCCAGCCTTAATTGTCTACTCCAGTACAAATTCACAAACGGGCACTTCGGGCATCTACTAGCCCTGCCCTGGAAGTCCCAAGGTCTAGATCATGTGCAGGGGATAGGTCCTTCACTATCTTTGCCCTGGTCCTCTGGAATAGCTTATCAGCAGAAGTGATGACCTGCACTACCTTGAATGCCTTCAAAGCCACCCTGGAATCCCACATGCTAGTGACTAGTAATTGTAGTTGCAACTGATGCCACAGATTTACATCATAGTATATCAGTGCGACCCCTCAGTCTACTCCAGCGATTGGGCTGTTTAATCTAGGGCACTTAATCTTGCCAAAATTATCCTAATTAGTAGCCTCATCATTCATTACTTTTCACCTGCAATGTCTAACTAGATATGGGGTTGCACCCATTGTGTTCCAAGTATTGCATCTGTGCTCTTCATTATCTCACCCTAATCTGCCCTCTGTAATCTTTCTCCCAAACTGGTGACTTACTCAGGTATAAATTATCACAAACATGAAAGCTATTGCTTTTACCTGTTTCTATGTGTTGATTTCTTATGGCTCTAAGTCTTGTAACTTAACATGCAAATGTGTAACTCTGCTGTTTATTGTTTATCCATCTCCGTATGTAAACTGATGTTCCCTGTTGTATATAATTAACTGTGGTTCGCTCCTGAAAAAGGGACACCATGTGTCAGCAGGCTTACCCAGTTAATAAGTTTCAGTAAATAAATAAAAATTCAGCTGGCCTACCCTAAACTATGATGAGGACTGTGGTTTAGAACATTGAGTCTGCCACTTGTCATTTTATTGTTGTTTAATGTATTTAATGAAAGGGTAATTGAATTTCTGTATTAGCTATTTATTTTGTTTTCATTTGTGTTGATGCTAACTGTATGGGTATGGACTGTATAAATAAAATTACCACCACTGCTACTGCATAATACCATTGATCTGATGTTAGAACAGTGCATCAATTTATGGAGTCTCATCAACAGTATTACAGCAGGATAAAATGTTACAGTTCCCCTATGGGAAAAAGTGACCAACCAGGCACAGTATTATAAGCAGTATTCATAACATTTTATTGACCCAGTTTCTTTCAGTGTTTTTTTTTTCCCCCACAATTTATTTACCCAGGGTTGCCCAAGTGAAGTGTAACATCTAATTCCCCATTGGGTCCTGATTTTACCCCATTCTACAACTCGAAGGAATAAACTACAGGGAAGCTAAGTGACTTATTCAGGGTTACACAGTGAGTGAATGGCTCTTGTGGGATTTTACCCTGGATCTCCTAGTCCCCAAGCCTGAGTTGTAGCCACTAGACCACACTGCCTCCTAAACTGTTTGCTGAGTAGTCTCCCAAGACAAAGGCTGCCATTCTATAGTTTGTCAATGAACTTTGTGTGGTTCTGTTATTTCTTAGTAGGAGGGCTATACAACTTAATGCATTATAATGTGTTGATAAGTTTTTGAAATAGATGAAACACAACGGTACTTGTGGGATACAAAAAAATTCTCATGAGTCAGTTGAAAAAAGCTAGTCAATTAATGAAGCAAAAAGTCATGAGCAGGGGTTATCTTAATGAGCTGTTAATCACCCTCTAGGGATCTGATGTGGCACCAGGCATAGGCCAAGTGCTACATGCCTCTAAAGAATGAATAACTGACCCATAACATAACCCTTGGGAATGCCTTATTGCTTAAATAAAAGAGCTTTTTTTAAAAAAAAAATGGTGTCATACCTTTTACAGAATGTGATGAGGCTGTGCACATATGTTAAGAAATGACTAACATAAGGCTGATAGAATGCTTACAACCAATCAGAAAGCTCTATTTCTCATACATTTTTATAATGAATCCAGTACCACCCCCACAAGTGAGCTTATGGTGAGGGGCATTACTGCATCAGTGGGAATTGTTATGAGACATAAGCCACAAAAACATAGGGTGTGCCTCTGTCATGCCACAGAGCTTGTAAGCAATCCAAAAACAACATATTTAAAAATTAATAAAAAGTGCTAGAGTTGATATAGCTGAACCAGTAATGGAAATATTAATGGTTAATTTTCTCAGTCAGATATCCCACTGATCATGTGTCCAGTGCTACGCCATATGCATGCACTACTAGGAATAAAATAATTGAAAATAATATCAGAGTTGAAGTCATTTTAAATAAAATCCACAGACTCTAATGATATGAGCTCACAAACTTCAGAGCACACTAGATGTGGCTGTTTTCCTCTCAGGGCACATAGCATATGGTACCAAGAGACGTTAGTTTTTTAAAAGTGAAGTTAAACTGATAAATTAGACCTCATTTATTGAACAGCAGTTAGAGGCAATTGCCCAGGGAGTCATTTGACACCTTTGAAGACCCTGCTAACTTAATTGGTGATAGTTTGGGGGCTGAAGGAAACATTTAAGCATGTAGCAGCAGGACGCCATGCAGCATGAAAATGGAAAAGACGAGCGCTTTCTCTGACAGGGGGAGTCATATATGGATTTTTGTGTCCATTGTTTTCACTTATTTGTGTGTGCTTTACTCAGTCAATCAAATATAATTGACACCACTGGGTTCTGTTGTTTCGTGGATGACAGGCGCTAATGCAAGGGAAAAAAGCTGGAAGCAAACTTCTCCCTGAAAGGCTACGGAAAGGTTTTCCACTGGGCCCATGACATTTTTTGCTCAATTGTATTAATTGATGTAGTGGCAAGGCAGTTGGAAAGATGATGGATACTGATCACTACAACCTTTTTTAAAAAAAAGGCTGGGATGATATCCCAACATTAACATAAACTATCTTTTCATATGGGCAACAGGGATCAAAGGGTTCTGCATAAACATTAATAGTTAGAGCAGATCTAGTATCCACCTCTAAAAGAGAGCCTTGCAGCCCCTTTTCAGCATACTGTATCTGCTTTGAAATTTACTGTTTGCAGCAGCAGTGCTGAATTGGTAAACTGGTTATGGTTCAGTCAGATTTTAAACACTCATTGAGCCCCAAACATATCTGAATCTAAATCACACTGAACCTGGCTTTGACATGTTCTACTAGTTATAGCTTTCTAGATGGGGTCTGTATTTTAAGTGTACATCAAAATTGCATGACAACTGTCTATCAAAATAATGATTCTGAAAAATTAAAATAAATACAAACTTCTCCCAGTGCAGTTTAACCCCTGCAAGGTATATTTTTTAAATCAAGGATGTAAAATAGAAAGGAAAAGCGTGGCCCAGTGGGATTTGAACCTCAGAGCTCTAGTATGCCATTCCAGTGCTCTAACCATTAAGCTACAGGCTCACATGGCTAGAGTGCCTGAGAACTTCCTTAAATCCACACATTCCTTTTCTCAAATGTGTTGTGTAATCCTGCAACTAGGAACATGTCAGAAATACAAACGTCTCTCAGTGCAGTTTAACCCCTGCAAGGCATATTTTTTTTAAATCAAGGATGGAAATGAAAAAGGAAAAGTGTGGCCCACTGGGAATGGAACCTCAGACCTCTGGTATGCCATTTCAGTATTCCTTTCTCATTTCCATCCTTGATTTAAAAAAATATACCTTGCAGGGAATAAACTGCACTGAGAGAGGTTTGTATTTCTGACATGTTCCTAGTTGCAGGATTATGCAACACATTTGAGAAAAGGACTGTATGGATTTAAAGAAGTCCTCAGGCACTCTAGCCATGTGAGCCTGTAACTTAATGGTTAGAGTGCTGGAGCCGCATACCAGAGGTCTGAGGTTCCCAGTGGGTCACGCTTTTCCGTTCTCATTTCCATCCTTGATTTGAAAAATAAAAACAAATTTCACAAAATACACATGTAGCTGCTCCTGTGGCCATACTGACTATGGTCCCTGGGGAGAATCAGTCTGAATTTCACTTTTAGGCATTGTAGGTGCTTCTCAAAGTCAACTTGTTGCACTGCAATGTGTAATGTAGGAGAACATTACAAATAAACTGCTCAATAAGTCCAGTGAAGTGCATTTCCATTTGGAAAATACCATTGAAAGTCGGAACTTGGAAACAGCAGATTTTTTTCAGCTTCACCCTCATGCACAACTTTGGACTTAAATGTACCTTGGCATCTGGCTGTGATACATGAGGGGAAATGAATGTGATTCAGGTGGAACTTGGATACTGTGGCACACCGACTGAGACACTGGCCTTTTCCACTTGTCCTTAAACTTGTCATTTCTGCACACTTGCTACCACAACTGTGAACCTTTTTTGAGGTTGCTTGGCAAAGCCAACAGCGGGATATGTACTTGTACAGTGCAACCTGCTTAAATGCACAACCCTTTTTACACAGCCAATATGAACATTTAAACAAGCCATGTCCTAATCAAGATCTATGTATTTTCAGTGGGAAAGACTGAGCCTGAGATCCATTTTTGTTATTATCTTTACTTATGTACATAGAAAAGTAAAAAAAGTATAATATACAATAAAATATGTTAATATAATTAAAAATAATTTTGTTAATGTGTTTATTCACTTTGATTCACAGTGTTAAAAAAAATTACAGACAGGATGCTCACTGAAATATTGTCTTCACACAAACTGAAAGGCTATGCATTTAACAGGTGCTAAGAAATGAGACAAGATGGGGTGTGCATTAAACAGACATTACCGCATGCCCAGGGGTGTAGTGAGGCATGTGACTGCAGGCTGAGTGCCTTCAGCCCCTGGAAGTGCAGTAATGTTCAGTGCACACCCCCAGAGTGTCTTATTGCACTTATAAAATAGGCTTTTTAAAAATATATATTTGTAAGATGAAATAAATATGTTTAGATATGTGAAAATAGGTAGAAGTAACTGAATTAAGTGTAAAATAGTAATTCCGCCTCTTACAAAATGGTGCTGTTTTTTTTTTTGTTATTTTTTATTTTTTTTTGCTTGATGACTTTTGTTCTTTCCTGGAATGTCCACTTGTAGTTTTTCTAAAAGGCTGAATGAGTGGATGCTACTCCCCAAACACACATACTACTTTAGTTTTGTGTAAAGGTGCAAAATTATCCTTTTTTGCTTTCTCTTTTTTTTGTTGTGAGTTCCTTTTGGCTTTCTTTTTTTCGTTGTGAGTCAGACCAGCATCTTGGAGGTTTTTTTTTTGTTTTTTTTTTGGTGTTAGCATGATCCAACTGAGGTTTTTGTTAGTAGGCTTAGCTGGGGGAGAGAGAGAGAGAAAGCATGAGGTGAATGTGGGATCAGGCACAAACACAACACATGCAGGAGCGATGATGTGTCTGGTGAAAGGCAGTGTTTCTGGCAAGTAAACCCCATAAAAATAAATCAATGTTTTGGGGAGTTACTCATTTCTTTTCTTTTTTTTTTTTAAGCATGGGTTGTGCTGGTTGAGGGATGGGCCATCTATATAGAGAGCAAGTGAGCAAGCAAGCGTGGTTGACTGCTTACGTTTGTATTTCTGTTCACTAAAAGAAAAAAATGTAGCAATTTCAAAAGGACTGCTGTATATAGCACTCTAATTGTAAAATCAGTAGGAATGGTGTTTACTGGTAAAAGAGTATTCAAAAATGTTGCGAAGTATGCGTAAAGCAGGGTTTTTAGTCACTCATGTTTTCTCAGTGAGACTGGGGGAAACGCATGCAAACTTTTGACTGGTAAGCATGAAGTTACACAGCAGGGCTGACTGACTAGTTTGCAAGAAGTTGGGGAGGATTACATCACATTGAAAAATAAAAAAAAGACATGAGTGTGTTAACTGCAGCCAGTGTTACAGACAGTGGGAACAGGTATGAAACTGCAGCAGCAGCAACACAATTGCCAATTGAGAGAACGGGGGTCAGTTACTGTTTTATGAGAGAAGTGGCTCAGTTAGTCCATTTTTTAATTCATATTTCTCTGTCGTGTGTGCTGGACTGCTACTTTCTATAAAAAAAAGACTTATTGTGTGATTTGTGTGAGGTTTTCTGTACAATGATTTTGTTCAGTGGGCTAGAAAAAATGACAGCATTTAAACAATGAACGTTATAATGGCACAATGATTTTTTTTTTGTAATACAGTCCTACTTCTGAGTACCTGTTATTACCTGTGCATCAAACGGATTTGAAGCACAGGTAGCAACTGATCAGAAAGCAGGCTTTTCTCTCACCATGTTATAATTACATGTTAACAGAGGCATCAGTAAACTGTGAAAGCATGTACTTCACTGCAATGTGCAATTAACAGGAATGTGCACTTAACCAGAAAAATGTAACTTTACAGAGACAGAAAAAAAACTGGGAAATTGGAAAAGTGGGCATTTATCCAGAATGTGCACTTATCCAATATGCACTTAACTGGGCTCCACTGCATATAGAGGTAGTCATGGGCAGGGCCCCTACTTTTCTACGACACAGTGGGACCAAGTTCTGCGTCAAGACTATCATTTGCCATAGAACTTCTGTGGCGGTGGTTTGTAATTTCTGCAGAAGTTCTGCGGCACTAACAAACTACCACATCACAGTGGCAGCAAGTCATCCTGACTTCACTTTCATGGCAGTGGTTATAGCAATCAGGATGGTGGAAAGCACAGTAACACTAGTTCAAAAAATAACAGAATTATAAAAATAATTTTATGCCTAAAAAAGCAAAACAAATATCTCTCCCTTAAGGTCCTAGCCTGTTAAATAAATGACATATGCAGAGGGGCTCTTATGTGATAAATAAGATATTTCTATATGCATGCTATCTATCCCACTAATGAGGTTTCCACTGTCTATCACTTATATATTTGTATGTTCTTTCTACACTACTCATGAGGTTCCCACTGTGTATCACTTATATATTTATATGCAATCTGTAACATACACACAAATGTGTGTGGTGAGAGAGACAGAGATACTGTGGTGTGTGTATATATATATATATATATATATATGTATTTTTTTAATTTCCATGAACTTGCATCCTCATTCATCAGGTCCCATTAGAAATGGAATAGAGGAGTTATTGCAAAACTCATTTTTGATGTCAACCTGCTTTCCCTGACACACTGCATAACACCATCAGACCAAGACATGCATGTGAACCGATTGTGAGATACAGCTCTCCAGACCAGCACAATGTGTCCACCATGTGACAGAACACTGCACCATACCTTCACAGGCTCTGAGCAATGATGTCTTCCACCAATTCTTGTGCTGCTCAGCCAGCTTCCAGAGCTAATCTCTGAACCTGAGTTGGTGGCACGGAAACACAGCATGCTACCCTCTGGCCCAACAGCTGTCCCTGCACACAACATTTCTCCATAACTTTTAGGTGATTCCATCAACCAATGACAATATGTAATCAATAACCCTGGCAAAAATGCGTACAGTGCAATTATTTTATTTAACAGGTCTATTCTTTCAGCAGGTCTACACATTATTATATTCCACTTTTCTGGGCATAATTACTTTATTTTTCTTAAAAATGACAGTTTAATTTTACCAGTTATTCATTTTAGATGGCATCTCTATACCTTAAAGGCACAAATAGGTCTGTACAAAGTGAGGTATGGACTTAACAGGTCTGTGCTATTGACAAGGTTTTGTTTAAGTTGGCCCTAGTGCAATAATGTAAGACTGAAAATTGTATTGGGCTGTAGTGCAGGTTGAGCAAATATCACTGTGCCTGATGTGCTGTGCCACCGTCTCTGGCAGTGGGAGCTGTGGAAGATAAGTGACTGTTCAGTTCTGTTGCAGATTGCAGCCATTTCATTAGCTAATGTATGATGTTATAGCAATGACAAAACATAATATTCTGAGCATATAGGGGGTTTAGGATATAAAAAGAGGGGAAGGGAACCAGATTCTATGGAAAAACAGAAATATTAATTAAAATCAACAGAAGAGTGATTCTGCAGCACATGAAGTTCTCAGTAGATTGATGTTCTGCACAAAATCATGCGGCCGCAGAATTCTAGGGGCCTTGGTCATGGGTGTGACTAAAACAGGAATATGCAAATTACCAGATATATTCAGTCCACTGGAAACTAGAACAACAGGAGGTTATCTCTGTGAATCTGTAATGCAGTGATATACTGTAGAAGGTATTGAGATTTATAGTATTGCACACCAGGAACTATTTTGAGCAAAAATGCTGCTAGGAACTGTGTTTGATCTCTTTTTGCAAACAATAGAGTGTTGTTGGTTGGGGAACTACTATTTTTACAGAGCATTATAAATCAAGAGAGCACTCCCAACCAATTGGAGTGCTCATTTCCTCTGCACATGAGACACACTTCTTCTTTGAAGAGTGCATCACATGCAGCTGCCCTGCAAATGGTCATGTCTGGGTCAGATTTAAAAAAAAAATTATATATTATTGCTCAAGCTCAGTCAATAATATATTAATACTGTCGCCGAGACCACTGTTACAACTGTAAGAGTGGTCTCATCTACATTCTTAAGGTATTGGAACCACTCACAGGCAGATCACATACCCTAAGAATGTTAGTGAGACCACTCTTATAACCGTAAGAGTGGTCTCAGTGGTGGTATTAACATATAAAATTTTACTGTCACTTTATTTACTCTGTAGCTAGAGACATGGTTTAATTGACAGGAGTGTTTACATTTCCTTTGTAAACATACCAGATCACATCAGATTGCTAAGCAACCTGTCTGTGGTGAGTTGCTCTTAGTGGATGTTTGAGATGATGTAATAGTAATATAAGTTGGCAGTACAGTTACACTTCAGACATTATAACGATATGTAACATCTGTGTTGTGGTTCAGTAGTACCTAGATTCATAGATATTTGGTGGCAGAAAAGGACCATCTTGGCCCATTGAGTCTGCCCATTCTGCCCCCTCATTACTTGCACCCCCACCCAGAGATCCCCCTTCAGCCCCCCAGCCAACCCCTTGAGTTTGTCCCATGCCCTTTTGAATCCCTCCACTGTTCCTGCCCCCACCACCTCCTCTGGCAGATTGTTCCAGGGCTCCACCACCTCCATGAAGTAATGTCCCCTCACGTTTCCTTAAACCTGCCCCCCCACCCTCAGTCCATGCCCTGTAGTTTTTGTGCCTTCCTTCTATGAATAAGCTCCCCCCCCACTTTATTAATCCCCTCCACGTACTGGAACATTTTTATCATGTCCCCTCTCTCCCTTCGGGTTTACAGTGGGTACAAATCCAACACCATTAAACTCTCTTTGTATGGCTTCCCACTTAAGCCATGCACCATCTTAGTGGCCCTTCTCTGAACTCTCTCCATGTCATCTATGTCCTTGTATAGGTGAGGTCTAAAGAACTGAATCCCATACTCCAGATGGGGCCTCACCATAGACTTGTAGAGTAGCATCAGCACCTCCCACCTTCTGCTAGTTATCCTTCTCCCTATGTATGCCAGCATTCTATTCACTTTGCCTACCACCTTGCTGCACTGGGTCCCTGCTTTAAGGTTGTCAATGATCATGATTCCTAGGTCCTTCTTCTGCTTAGTTGCCTTCATTTCCTCCCCCCTCCCCCCAGAATGTAACTTGTTTGTGGGTTATTCCACCCCATATGCATCACTATGCATTTTTTAACATTGAATTTTATCTGCCATGTTTCTGACCACCCTTCCAGCAGCCCTAGATCCTCCCTCATAGCCTCCACACTCTCTGGTGTGTCCACCCTATTGCAGATCTTCGTATCATCTGCGAAATGGCAGACCTTCCCCTGTAGCCCCTCTGCTATGTCACTGATGTAGATGTTAAACAGGATGGGCCCCAGCATTGACCACAGAGGTACCCTGCTCATCACCCCTACCTCCCTGGAATGCACCCCATTTACCACCACCCTCTGGCTTCTACCCTTCAGCCAGCTCTCCACCCACATTGTTATTTTCTGCACTACCCCCAAACTCTCCAGTTTATTAACCAATCTTCTGTGAGGCACAGTGTCAAAGGCCTTCCCGAAGTCCACATAAACCAGGTCCACTGCCTCCCCCCCTCGATCAACCACCCTCATCACCCAATCAAAGAACTCAATCAGGTTCATCTGACATGATCTCTCCCATGTGAAGCCATGCTAATGGGTGTCCTGTAACCCACTATCCTCCAGGTATCTAACCACCCTTTCTTTCAGTATTGCCTCCATCACCTTACCCACCACGGTTGTAAGGCTGATGGGGCTATAATTGGTGCCTCCTCCCTGCTGCCATTTTTGTGAAGTGCCACCACGTCCACCCTCTTCCAGTCCTCTTGCACCCACCCTGTGTCTAGGGACAAGTTGAACAGCCTCGCTAGTGGTGCTGCCAGCTCCTCCCTTAGCTCCTGGAGCACCCTAGGATGCAGGGCATCCAGACCCATAGTCTTGTATACCCTCAGCTTACCTAATTCCTCCCTGACCCTGTCCTCACTGATTGGGCTAGGATCCACCTCTATGTCTGCCCTTCCCTTCTCCCCTAACACTGGTGCCCTTCCCTCTCCTTCTGTCATGAAGACTGAGACAAACTACCTATTTAGCACCTCTGCCTTCTCGAAGTCCCCTTCCACTGTTACTCCCCCTATCCCTTTTCCCTTACTATCCCCTGCCTTGCTTTCCCCTTCTCCACTATATACCGAAAAAAAAGTCTTATTACATCTTTGGCCTGCTGAGCAATTTTCTCCTCCGTTTCTGCTTTTACCTTTCTAATCCTCTGCCCTGCCACCCTCAGCTTTTCCCTGTAAGTTTCCCTGTCTTCCTTTCCCTGTGTTCTCTTATATTCTCTGAATGCCCTTTTTTTCTCCCCTGTTGCCCCCCTCACTTCTCTGTTGAACCAGCATGCTCCTCTGTCTTCTGCTATTCCTCACCTTCCTTATACAGCTCTGTGTGGCTTTAGTAACCCCCCATCTCATTCCAAAGGTCCTCAACCCCCACCCCATCTTCACCTTCCCCTCCATTTCATTTCGGACTATCTACCTCATTCTGGGAAAGTCTGCCCACCTAAAGTCCAGGACCTCAGTGACAGTTCAACTCGCTTCATATCCTGCTCTAACCCTGAAGCCCACAGTGTTATGGTCACTACCTAACACCATTCTGTTCCTATAGAAGACACTGTAACCTAGATTTTCAAAGAGGCATTTGGAATTTGTGACACTTTGCACAACTTGCGACCAAAAGGTAGACCACATAAAAAGTGGTCTTACTTTTTGTCAAAATTACAGAAATGTGTGCACATAAAATGATACATGCATGACAAAATGTCTTTTTTTTTGTTACACAAGCTGCCAAAGAGCAGGGAAACTGTTGGAGATGAATCAAGACATTGAAAAATAGTTTTCAGACATTTTAGTGAATTTCAGATGGTGCAGGCAAAGCCCAAAATCGAGAATTGTGTCCATGTCTTCCCTTTTGAAAATCCAGCCCAATGCTTAAAAAAAAAAAAAAAAACTTTCCTGAGTCTGTACTAGCTTGGAATTATCTGATTGTACTGACCACTTAATTACCTAAATAACCCTTGTTTGCTAGATCTGAGCGTTGTCATACCCATACCTAATGGCAAGTTGATGTGGACTCATCTGAATATTTACATCTGCTGTAATAAATAACTTTTAAGTGTGTTTATTAAACAGGCTTTGAGTAATATAATGTATGTGTATATGCTTTGCCCTCCACTTCAGTCTTGACAGCTACCTCTCCCCGCCTTGCCGCCTTCTACCTGCCTACCCCCTTGCCCCCTCTCTCTTTCCTCCCCGGGCATTTGCTGACTTTTATCCCTCCCTCCCTGCCCTTTAGAGCTCTTACCTCACCTCTACCCTCTGACAATGGCCTTCCTGCCTGCATACCCCTTCCTCTCACCTGTAGTGCTTATTTCTAAGATTGCCCTTGGCTGGTATGTCATGCTACCTAACATTTTGCACATTTTGAATTACTGGAATTTCCTAAGCCTCAGTCTCTTACTTCTTTTTATTGTGTAACTATGTATTATTATGTTGACCTTTGTATGTATGTATAACCCCGTTCCTTCGACGTGGAACCTTTGTAAATGAGCAGTTCCTGCTCAAAGGTATTTGTAATCCTAGATTTCAATAAAATAAAAAAAAAAATAAAATAAAAATCTTTGAGATACTGGATATTTAACTCTTACCTAAAGAAGGGCCCTGTGGTGAAAAACTTTAGGGAATAACAGGGCTCACCAGAATAACCTTAAATGATCGAAGTGCCCCGAGCAGCACACAGCAAGGCGCTCCTCACGGCCGTCTCGCCAGCTGCCGCTGTTCCCGGACCCAGCATTTCCTTTTTGGCCAGCCGCCTGGTCCCAACTCCTGGACTGCAACCTGCACAGCGAAGCGCCCCGAGCAGCATATAGAAAGGTGCTCCTCGCGGCCGTCTCGCCAGCCGCTGCCGTTCTCAGACACAGCATCACCTTTTCAGTCGGCTGCCTGGTCCAGACACCTGGACTGCAACCTGCAGGTACACCACTGTTTGACTCTGGAGCTGGGCTGCTCTGGCGGCTCCCTCATTGGTCACCACGTTACACTGAAACTCCTGATTGGGCCAGCCGCGAGGAGCATCGCTCCCGATTGGTGCACCTTTTTTTTAGCCAGCTTGTCTGCTTTGTGAGGGCACTTGTAGCTGTCTTGTGCCTGTTCTTTTTAAATATTGCCACAATAGATTGTAATTCTAACACTGCCTAAAAGTAACTAATTGATTACAGAAAAATTCCTAAAGTGTAAGATTAAACGTATGTTATAATGTGGAGCACTGTCTAGATGTAGCTATCTGAGTGCAGGTCTATGTATGGTAGATATGTGATTTTCTGTACCTGTACCTACTGAAACCCTGCCTCTCCTGTCTTGTTTTTCTCTCCTACCTCTCCCACAACTTGTTTCTGACTAAGCCCTGCAAATTGCATTAATCTCTGCTTGCACCTGAACCTGTCCTCAACTCCTGCAGTAACCCTACACCCTATCATCCTCCTCTCATGCTCCATTCTGACCCCACCCTCGCCAACACTTCAGCTATCTGATTTTGTCTCTTCCTTGATCACCCCCACCCCCTGCTGATAGTCTGTCGCCAGCCCCCGCCCCCTTACTGCACTATACTCACTCTTGCCTTCTCTTCCCTCTGCAGATTGAAGCCACACTCAAAGAGGAGCAGCAACTTCTATCTAACCTAAAACCAGAGGGCTCTCCCGGATGCGACTCGCTGGAACCTAAATTTCTTAAGCTGGGTGCCTCTGTCTTAGCTCGCCCCATCCACAACTTGTTTAACTGGTCCTTCCTCTCTAACATAGTGCCAGAGAAGTGCAAGGTGGCAGTAGTAGTGCCAGTCCACAAAGGAGGGCCTAACTCCATGATAGAAAACTTTCGCCCTATATCTCTACTTTCTCACTGGGCAAAGATCCAAGAGCGCATCGTTTATAATCATCTCCAAGACTACCTTGACTCCCACAAGCCACTATCACCCTACCAGCATGGTTTTCGAGAAAACCACAGTACCCTCACTGCGCTCCTAAAAGTAACATCTGACATCTTCCACGCAATGGATAAGTGCCAGGTCACTGGAGCCATATTCATAGATCTCACAAAAGCATTTGACCTCATGAATCATGGGCTACTGCTTAGACAACTGCATCTACTTGGCCTGGACTACAATGCACTTCATTGGATGAAGAGTTATCTGTCTGATCATTCCCAAAAAGTTAAATGGGATGGCTCCCTGTCTGGACAAAAACAGTTTCCCATGGAGTCCCGCAAGGCTCAATATTGGGCCCCATGTTATTTTTGCTATTTATCAATGACCTTCCCAACTTCTGCGGGGGTGCCACTGTCCACCTATATGCAGATGATGCCATCATCTACCGTTCCTCACCAGATACTAACCAAATCAATCGGAACCTTGCCTCAGACTTCGCCTCCCTGGAAGCCTGGTTCCAATGTAGTCATCTTGTTCTCAACTCAAAGAAGACAAAATGCATGGTCTTCTCCCATTGGCCTGGAAAAAAGCCTAATCTACCTATCCTTAGTATTTCCACTAACAAGAGTGACCTGTTAGAGGTAGTACACTCCTTCAAATACCTGGGTGTGACCTTGGATTCTGCACTATTGTTCAACTCCCATGCCTCTAACACTATCAAAAATCTCAATCAGAAAACTGGACTCCTATATCACGAGCACCCCCACCTCACACTTGCCTTTTTCCAAAAAATTGCTACTGCATCCCTCCTTCCCCTGCTATCCTATGCTGCACCCCTCCTCCTCTTCATTAATTCCTCCATGTCCCTCCTCTCTCAGGCATACCACAGAATTGGTTGCTTTGCTGTGGGGGCACTGACCCGTTCTCACCATTATGATGTTCTTGCCTCACTGGGGTGGCCCTCCTATGGGGCAAAATTGAGATACTCCACTTTGAGCCTCATGTTCAACCTCATCCACAAATACACCCCCCCACCTCAAGGAACTTTTATGCCTTAAACCAGCTCCACACACGCTCCACTCTACCTCTCTCCCTCTTCTTATTATCCCCAAAATACATCTTGCTGTATCTAGATGCTCCTTCTCATATGCTGCTGTAGCTGACCGGAACTCCTCCTCCCTCCCTCCATTCTCTCCTGCTCCTCCCTCTCACAATTTCAGTCCCATCTGTCTGCCTTCCTGTCCTCTACTACCTGCTCCTGCTTTGGCTAAAGGGTGCCTACTCTTGCACCTAGCATGATAAGAAACTAACGCGTGTGGGATTCTCTGGTCCCAGCCACTTCCATGTATATTACTAGTATGTTTACTATGAATGTCTGTACTATAACTGCTTTGTATATAGTCCATAGGGTGCTCAACTTCATGTATAGCTTGTCAAATCTGTTGTCAATTGATTGTGTACTTATAACATTTGTATTGACATGTACTCTGCCTAAAGACATCCCTGTAACATGAGAACTGTATTCTTATACCTTTGTGGTTGACTCTCAACCCCGGGTTGACCCTGAAAAAGGGACTGTAATTGTCTCAGTGGACTTACCCGGTTACCAAAACTCAAATAAATAAATAGTTTGAGTCCTTCTTGTCTGGCAGATCACAGTAGGTTCTGATGATAGTTTTGTCATGAGTGCAGCAACCTCTTACCACTCAGTTAAACGTAAATTACCACAGGCCAGGAGAATAGAGTGCTCCTTTAACTTTCATATACTTGTTATCTCTTGGGCCACTACTAGAGGTCTATATTTTCTGTTAAAGTTACTCAGCACTGCTTTCTCTATTATTCACAATTTTCTCTATTAGACGTTTTACAGCTTTGCCATGATCATCCTTTTCTAATATACAACATTACTTCCCCTTTTATCAAGGGTGCAGCACCCCAATTCCACTATTATGTACAATATGTCTCCTTCACTTGGGCTGATGCTCCCCCAGCCCTTGCTAGAAATCACCCCGGGACTCTGGGTCCCGAAAAGAGCAGCTACAGTATTATTAACTAAAGGGACATTTTCTCTAGCTGGAAGTATGGGTGCTCCTTTGACTGCCATACTTATATCCCATGGCCCACCATTAGATGGCTGTATGACTTTGAGTAGTTATTCACAGCATTTTCTACTAGATGGCACTGCCTTGCACACTCTGTCATTTTTCTATATACTGTGTCCCCCTTTTAAGGGTAAAGCATACCATATCATCATCATAATTATTTTGACTCTTCCCTCTTCTTGGTTAGAAAACATCAGAGCCTTGCCAAAAAGTAAACCTAGGAATGCATTTCCTGAAGCCAGTAACTCCAGGCATTCAACTAAAGGAAAATCCCCTTTTCCCCACTGTGAAATGAGTGAGCACCTTTGATGTTCATATACTTGCTCTCCCATAGGCCAGTACTACAGGTTTTAGAGTCAATTGAGACCTGCAGTCAAACGTTACTAAAAAGTATGTTATGCAGAGTGTTTTGATTTGTGGGTGTAGTCCTTGTACACTCTTTGTTTGCTGTTAGGAGTTATTTTCTTAATTTGTCTAATTGTTTTATAGCTCCTGGGAATCTCCATGTCTGGATGTTTTTTTAGCAAAAACTTTATTTAAATTTTTAATAAGAAATGCAAAACTTGATGAACTAGCATTTTTCATCAATAAACTATGTACATCATAATACCATAAGAAATTCTGATATAAAGGGATATTCAACAATAAAAAATCCCAGCCAACACAAAGAGACTTGCAGTAGATAAATCATGATTACCTGGGTGGGGGGGGGTAACAAAACTAAGACTCACCCCACTACAATGTCCCATAACATAGCATGCCAGTATGATAACAGTAGCAAGCAAAACAAATTGTGGTTACCTGGTGGGGGGGATAAAACTAAGACTCACCCCACTACAACGTTCCATAACATAGTATGCCAGTATGATAACAGTAGCAAGCAAAACAGTAACACCAGTCTGGAAGTTTTATTGCCTTTCATTTTCCTACCCTGCCTCCTGTCCCATGTGATAGTGAAGTGTCAGAGAACATTCATTCAGTAAGGGATGGTTTACTGTTAAAATTAATCACTTAAAGAACCTACCCATCCTGAAAGTGTCAAGAACACAAAAATTCTCTTTATCAATGCACGTAGTCTAAGAAATAAACTAGATGAGCTACAGCAAGTTCTTATTAGCAAAGAAATCGACATCTGTTGCATTACAGAAACATGGTTTCAAGATAGTGATTGGAACACTGACATTCTTGGTTATATAAAATTACTGAAAAACAGGCAGAATAACAGGTGGAGGTTTAGCCAAATATGTTGCCAATATACTTAAATGTCATGAGATAATATCTGCAGACACACAAACAGAAATATTGTGGGCCAAGGTAATGTTTGGTACTGAAACCCTAACAATTGGCCTTTGTTATAGGTCCCCCAGTCTCAGTCTTGAGGAGAATCTAATTTTTCTGAACCAGTTGGAGGATAACACAAAGTATAATAACTTATTACTGCTCGGTGATTTTAATTTCCCAAATATAAACTGCGTATCATTTGACACCAATAGCCCGATTGAGAAAACATTTTTAGAGACTACTTTTAAGCTGGGTCTTGAACAATTGGTGCATTTCCCAACTAGGGATAATAATATTCTCTATCTAATTTTCACAAATAACCCTGGCATATGTTCCTCCCCGGTCATACTACCTCCTTTAGGAAACAGCGATCATAACATGATCACATGTGATATGTCACAATACATGAAATGTAGCTTAGGAATAAGCAAATTCAAAAATTATTATAAAGCAGATTATATTAGTATAAAACAATACTTAACCAAATGGAATTGGCAAGATGAATTGAAAGATCTGTATGTTGAACAAATATGGGAAAAGATAAAGAACAAAATCGACTATTGTTTAGACACATGGGTACCTGATAGAGTTAAATACAATAATAACACCAAATTGAGAGTACCCCCCTGGTGGTCCAAAGAAATGTACTATAAGAAAAAAGAACCGTGCCTATAAAAAATATAGTAGGACCAAAAAAGACTCTGACTGGTCTAAATTCAAGCTTCTGACAAAAAAAACCAAACAATTAATTAGAAAGGCAAAATAAAAACTAGAAATTGATCTAGCAACAAATATTAAAGATAGTAAAAAAAGTTTTATAATTACATTGGATCTCTCAAGCAAAGTCATACTGGAATTGGCCCCTTAAAATCAAATGATAAAATTATTGCTAATGAAACAGAAATGGCAACAGAATTTAATCTTTATTTTTCAAACATCTTTCATCCCAAAGATACAATTAATCTAAATATGAGATCACCAGTAGACTTTGTTACCTTTTTCTCTGAGCAAGATACCGCTGAGGCCATTAACCTAATCAAGTGTCATACATCCCCAAGACCAGACTGTATTCACCCTAAGTTCCTAAAAGAACTATCAAAGGAATTAACTGGACCACTTACCCATCTTTTCAATGTATCAGTAAATAGTGGTATTGTCCTACAGTCACGGCAGGTGGCTAATATAACACCAATATATAATGGAGGTAATAAGCAGCTGACATCCAATTACAGGCCAATTAGCTTAACATCATTAGTTAGTAAAACTATTGAAAGATTGATTTATGCTAAAATCCTAAACCACATAGTGAGCACTGGTTGTACCGACCTAGCACAGCATGGATTTACATCTGGTAGATCGTGCTTGTCAAATCTCATTATTTTTTTTTGAACCCGTTAGTAGTGCACTAGATAATGGTCTTCCAGTTGATGATGTAGTTTTTCTGGATTTTGAAAAACCATTTGATACGGTATCTCATGAGACATTGATTAAGCAACTTATCAACATAAAACTCGATGATAGCATAATCAAATGGATTTCATCATGGCTCTCAAACTGACAACAAAAGGTAGTCATTCTAGGACACGGGCCTGAGTAGAACTCAGCCACAAGTGGAGTGCTGCACGGGTCTGTATTGGGCCCTCTTCTTTTTAACATAGTAGTTTCCAGTATGCAAATAACCAAAGAAGTATGGATGAATAAGTACGCTGATGACTGTAAAATAGGTTGTCTTGTTAATAATAATTCATCTGCTAGTATTTTACAGGACAACCCAAATCAACTGGCTGCCTAGGCAGATGTCAATAAAATTAAGTTTAATGTGACTAAATGCAAAGCAATGCATATGGGGAAAAACAATCAAAAAATTAATTATAAAATACAGAATATGAACTTAATAGAAGTAACAGAAGAGAAAGACTTGGGCATTATAATATCCAACAATTTAAAATTCAATTCTCATACTAACAAAACTATTAAATAATGTTATATAATTCTAGGAAATATTTTGAAACACATTAAAAGCAGGAAACAATCTGTCATTCTCCCACTGTATTCCAGTCTGGTTCACCCACACTTGGATTGTTGTGCCTCATTCTGTGCTCCAACATCATTTGGGTATCTAAGCATGATAGAAAGGGTGCAGCATAGAGCAACAAAATCAATAGTCAATATGTCTGACATGAACTATGGATCCAGACTCAAAAATTTTCGGTTATACTCTCTGGAATATAGGATACTAAGAGGCGATCTAATTTATACTTTCAATGCTTATCAAGATGAATATCTACTTAATACAATAGTATTAGAAAAGGATCTGGCATATAACCAAACAAGATCACATCATTTAAAGCTCAAAACCTATTGCTGTAAAACGAATAAACGTTCCAAGTTCTTTACTCAGAGAATTCCTCCAATATGGAACACACTACCTGTAGATATTGCTAATAGTAACAACATTGAACAGTTTAAAATAAAATTGGATTCTTATATGGGTGACAGGAAATTTTTCTTCTACCACTGAACTGTGGTGGCAAGTTCACTTATGGGCACAAGCCTTTTGAACTTGTAAACATGTATGAATCTATGAAAATCAAGTGCCTCTTGTTATCCAGTGAACGCTAATAAAGGCTACATACATGAAACAGAAACATAGAAACATAGACAATGATGGAATTAAAAGACCCATGGTCCATACAGTCTGCCAGAGGACCCTGTTTAGCCCTGGGACCTACTATCCTTCCAGGGTCCTAGCCTTCCCCAGTCTCCCCTCCCATTCTCTGCCAACCCAAGCAACCACTATACCCTTCATTCTGTCCCAACCATGCTTGAAGCCACCAACATTTTTTTGCACCTACCATTTTATCTGGTAAACTGTTCCATGGCTCCACCACCCTTTCTGTAAAATAATACTTGATGTCCGTCCTGACCCTCCCTCCTGTTAGTTTCCACTCACATCCATGTGGCACAAGGTGGGTGGAAAGGATGAAAAGGGACTTAGCAAGGTTGGAGGAATGGTCAAATGTATGGCAGCTCAGATTCAATGCAAAGAAGTGCAAGGTAATGCACCTGGGAAACAAAAACCCAGGGAAAGAGTACACAATGGGGGATGAGATACTAACAACAACAAAACTCGAAAGGGACATGTGAGTAATTACATCAGATGACCTAAAGGTGGACAAGCAATGTGAGAAGGCAGTAAGGAGGGCTGGGGGGATACTGGGATGCATAGGGAGAGGCATCAACAGTAGAAAACAGGAAGTTATCCCTCTGTACAGACAGTTGGTGAGACCCCATCTGCAGTACTGCATGGAGTTCTGGAGATCCCATCTCCACAAAGACAGAGACAGAGTGGAGGCTGTTCAGAGGAGGGTAACCAAAATGGTGCAGGGTCGGCACCAGAAGACATACAAAGAGAGACTAAAACTGCTTAATATGTATACCCTCAAGGAAAGGAGGGAGAGGCAGGACATGATAGAAACTTTCAAGTACCTCAAGGGAAGGAATTAAAATCCAAGAGGATAGCATCTTTCAAAAAAAGAGATGTGCAAGAACAAGGGGGCACAATTTGAAGATAGAGGGGGGACGGCTCAGAGGTAATGTTATAAAATATTTTTTCATGTAGAGGGTTGTAGATGCATGGAACAGCCTTCCTGGGGAGGTTGTGGAGTCAAGAACAGTGGGAGAATTCAAGAATGCATGGTACAGACATAAAGCAATTCTAGTGGGGGGTAGGAGGAAGTAAGCTGTTGGTTGGTTAGGATCTGCAGCTTATCCATCAGGTAGGGAAATGGGCAAACTAGGTGGGCCAAGCGATCCTTATCTGCCATCAAATTCTATGTTTCTATGGCCATGAGCTACTGTAGTATTCAAGCTAAATAGTTCCCCACAGGTCACTTTGTTAATTCCTTTTAGGAACTTGAAGGTCTCTGTTACATCTCCCCTCTCCCTTCTGGGCTCCAGCGATACATGGTTTTGCAAACACCTGAGGGATTACTGAATGGGCTATTCTTTAAGAAAAAAGTTAGAGTCATCACTAATTATAGCATTGGTGACTTCAGGGGAATTTGTGGGCTTTTATGGCTGTGTGTGATTTGATGAAATAAATGTTTTAAAAACAAAACATTCACTCCTACTGGCTAGATATGGGCATAAACCTTGAAAACAAAAAGATTGAATTAGAAAGCTTTATTTTTTATTTGCAGTCAGAATAATGGACACAGTGGTGCTGCAGAGTGAACAGTAAGCAAGCACTCACTGAATCAATGGTGTATGATGTAACACTGTCATATGAGACATGAAGCATGGTAGAACAAACTCTGGCCAGAGCCAACATCACTGCAGTTGAGGAATTTGGGGTAAAAATAATGTAAATTTGTTTCTTAATATTTTTACACTAAATGTTCAACATTGCCTTCTTATGACCCTGCCTCATGAAGACAGGCAGAGAAAATGTTCAACTCCTGGCTTAAAGGTGAGTTTGCGCAGAGACTGTGAAATCAACTTTCGGGACGCTAAAACATATTTTGGGCAGGAGTTGGAAAAATGACATTTGTCATATTCATGAGGTGTTGTAAAGAAATGGCTATGTTGAAAATTTTTGGTACAAATGTCGAATATTATCAAATGTACAAGCCTGCATTCGCAAAATTCAATGTAGGCTCATAACTTTGTTGAGTTTTAATATTTTTACACCAAATTTCCAACATAGCTTTGTAATCACCCCACCTCATGAACAAGGGCATGTAAAATTTTCAACTCCTACCCGAAAGGTGATTTTATGCAGGGACCATGAAATCACCGTTCGGGATGTAAAAAAAAGATTTTGGCCAGGATTTGAAAAATGACAGCTGCCACATTTTTGAGGTGCTGGAACGATATGGCTATGTTGTACATTTGGAGTACAAATATTTAAAATTACCAAAGTTACAAGGCTGTGTTCATAAAATTCAATGTAGGTTTATAACTTTGTTGTTTTCTAATATTTTTATGTCACCTTTTCAACATAGCCTTCTTCTGACCCCACCTCATGAACAAGGGCAGAGAAAACTGTTAACTCCTGCCCAAAAGGTGATTACATGCAGGGAATGCAAAATCACCTTTCAGGATGTAAAAAAACATTTTGTCCAGGATTTGAAAAATGACAGCTGCCACATTCATGAGGTGCTGTAAAGTCATCACTATGTTGTAAATTTGGGGTGAAAGTATTAACAGTTATCAAAGTTACAAGGCTGCTTCCACAAAATTCAGTGTAGGCTCATAACTTTGTTTAATATTTTTACACCAGATTTTCAACATACCCTTCTTATGACCTTACCTCATGAACAGGGACAAAGAACATTTTCAACTCCTGCCCAAAAGGTGATTTTGTGCAGGGACTGGGAAATCACCTTTTGGGACAGATTTGCCAATGACAGTGACATTGTTCATGAGGTGGGGTCCCAAAGAAGGCATGTTGCAAATTTGGGCCAAAAATATGCAAAAGTGCCCATGTTATGCCTCTAAGTTCAAAACCCCATTGAAATACATTGAATGGCATACCTGTTTCTTCAGTTTGTGGTCAGGCTTTGAAGAGTGAAGATATGTTTGCAGTCTAGAGAGGATTAGGGCATTGGACCCCTAATGGATAAGTAAGGGCTTGGGAGGGTGGGGTAGTGGGTGCTGAGTGGGAGGGTCAGGTTGGGGGGGCAGAAACAGTGCAAACGACATTGATGGATGGTTTTCTTGTTACAGGTTATAAAAAGAAAAAAAAGGCAGGATCAAAATGCCGATTGCAACACTGGGGGATTGGACAACCCCAGTGTCACTGTTATGTTTCTGGGGAGGGGGAAGGAGGTGTGGGGTGGTGAGTGCTGAGAGGGAGGGTCAGATGGGGGGAGAAGTATGCTACTGGACTCCTTCAATGTTTAATAAGAAGCCTAGACTGCTCAGAAAGTGGCTGTCCCTATAAAAATCATTAGTACAAATCCCATAATCTGTTGGTCAATTACAGGTACCAAAAACAAGTGTATCATGATAGTGAGAGCAAATGGGAGTAGTTACCAATATATCCCTGTGTTAGTGCTATATTTGATAATAAACATAAAACAAAATTCAAAAAGTTGTTGGATTGCCATATGCAGATGCATACATAAATAATAACGATGGATGCTCTAAACTCTGATTCTGCACATCTGTTCAATTATCCATCCTTCCACAGTTTACAGTCTCTGAGATGGGGGAGTGGCGTTATGTATATAACCTCTTAGAGATTGTAAAATTTGGAAGGATGGACAATTGAGCAGATGTACAGAATTGGGGTTCAAAGCATCCATCGTTAATATTCATGTATGCATTTGCATATGGTGATTCAACACCTTTTTGAATTTTGTTTGATGTTATTGGTATAGATTTCAAATATAGCACTAACACAGGAGATATTGGTAACTGCTTCCATTTGCTCTCACTATCATAATACACTTGTTTTTGATACCTGTCTTTATCAAACAGAGTACGGGATTTGTACTAATGATTTTTATAGGGACAACCACTTTCTGAGCAGTCTAGGCTTCTTATTAATATTGAAGGAGTCCAGTAGCATACTTCTACCACTGACTGTGGGGGGGTGGAGGAACCTAAATTGGATGCTGTTGGCAGCACACATGGTCATTTTGGAAGCACAGAAAAGGATACGGACTCCTGGGCTGCAAGTTGACACTAATGATGTCCTGCATGTATAGATACAAACTGTAATACCCCAGCTATGAGACTAGCTGCACAGACTTTACAGGGAACTCTATCTGATACAATAAGTACTAACTATGTAAAATAGAGGAAATAAATTCATTTTTTCCAGGTTGTATGAATGACTTTTGAAGTTGCAATGACTGCTTAATGATATTTCGTGGTAATTCAGAGTGAGGATTATCCTACTTGTACTAGGTCAGGTGGTCACCATCAGACTGTCACTCAACTGTGGGGGCAGGGATGTGGAGGGGATGCCATAACAGAGAACACAGGTAAGGGACTGAGCTGAAGAGACAAAGGCAAGAGGTAACACATTCACTGGGGCATCCAGTTCAGATCCCTAGAAACTAGCAGCTGCAGGCGGCCGCCCTGCCTTAGCCACCCGGCTCCTCACCTAGGGCCAGCATTAACTGTCTTATGCAAGTTGCAGCTTTTCATTTTCTAGTTATGGACCCTTTAATAGGGAGCCAATGACAGTGCTGTAGAGACATGGTCTGACAACTGGGCTTTTTTATTTTCTGTTTTTGATGCCATTTCATTTTTGTTCTAGTTTTTTTTTTCTGTGGTCAATTATATGTCTCTTTGGGGCAGCCATAACTTGTGGCTGACAGGGAGGCTATACTTGTGTGGCTGTAGCTACGCTTCATGCATTGTCTGCAGTGACTGCCCTGAATGCAGTAATAATTTTCTGGGAGACAGATAGAATAGACAGTGGATATTACTCACACAGTGCAACAGGGTAGAGAGGTTATGTATTTCAGCAGTCACGGACCGCCAACTGCCAAAAGTAAAAAAAAAAAAAAGTGTGAGCGCGGAGTGTTCCTAGGCAGAGGCAAATTTTTTTTACACTTCATCATGTTGTGCATTCACAAGCAATGCGGGAGTGCTTTTTCAAAGCAAGAGGTCTGCAGGGCTCTGCCCACTGCAGCCCTAAAAAGGAAAGGCAATAAAGCATATAGACAGGAGATCCTGGGATTCATCCCACAATTCTAAAATAACTAAGGGTAGAACTAGTGACACCACTGACTACCGTCTTTAACAAATCACAGGAGGATGGGGTGGTACCTGAGGACTGGAGGACGGCAGATGTGATTCCACTTCCCAAAAGTGGAAGCAGGGCAGAGGCAGAAAACTACAGACCAGTTAGTCTGACCTCAGTGTTAGGGAAAATGATGGAATCACTTCTGAAGGAGAGAATTGTGGAGTACCTAGAGGCCAGAGAGGCACAGGACACAAGACAGCATGGATTCACAGTGGGTAAGTCATGTCAGATGAATCTAATAGATTTCTTTGACTGGGTGACCAAAGTAGTAGATCAGGGAGTGGATGTGGACGTGGTCTACTTAGACTTTAACAAGGCATTTGACACAGTCCCATACAAAAGATTAATATACAAGTTAGCCCGCCTGGGAGTGGGTCCCAAGATGGTAGCCTGGGTAAAAAATTGGCTGGAGAACAGGACACAGAGGATAATAGTAAATGGAGTCCACTCTGAAGAAAGGAGGGTAACTAGTGGGGCACCGCAGGGTTCAGTTCTAGGACCGGTCCTCTTCAATGTCTTTATAAGTGACATTGCAGAGGGACTGGAAGGAAAAGTATGTCTCTTTCCAGATGACACAAACATCTGCAACAGGGTTGATACACAAGGTAGGGTGGAAAGGATGAGAAGGGACTTGGCAAGGTTGTAGGAGTGGTTAAATGTATATCAGCTTAGATTCAATGCTAAGAAGTGCAAAGTAATGTACCTGGGAAACAAAAACAAAGGGGAAGAGTACACAATGGGATGTGAGATACTGACAACAACAAAAATGGAAAGGGACCTGGGGGTAGTCATATCAGATGATCTAAAGGTAGGCAAGCAATGTGAGAAGGCAGTAAGGAGGGCTGGGGGGGGGATACTGGGATGTATAGGAAGAGGCATCACCAGTAGAAAACAAGAAGTTGTTATCCTTCTGTACAGACAGCTGGTGAGACACCATCTGGAGTACTGCATGCAGTTCTGGAGACCCAATCTCCAGAGGACATAGACAGGATGGAGGCAGTCCAGAGGAGGGCAACTAAAATGGTGCAGGGTCTGCACCAGAAGACATATGAAGAGAGACTTATGAGCTTAATATGTAACACCTGAGGAAAGGAGGTATGGGGGACATGATAGAAACTTTCAAGTACCTAAGGGGAATCAACAAAGTCCAAGACGGTAACATCTTTCAGAAAAAGAGATGTGCAAGAACAAGGGGGCACAATTTAAAACTAGAAGGGGGGGTGGCTCAGAGGTAATGTTAGAAAGTATTTGTTCATGGAGAGGGTAGTGGATGCATGGAACTGCCTTCCTGAGGAGGTTGTGGAGTCAAAAACAGTGGGGGAATTCAAGAATGCATGGGATAGACATAAGGCAATTTTAGGGGTTGGGGGGTAGGAGGAAGTAGGCTGTTGGTAACTAGGATCTGCAGCTTATCCATTAGGTAGGGAAATGGGCAGACTGGGTGGGCCAAGCAGTCCATATCTAACGTCAAATTCTATGTTTCTATAAATTAATAAAAATCTCCTAACAGCAAATAAGGGAAAGAACACACTAGGACTACTCACAAGTCAAAACACTCTGCACAACATATTTATTTGTTCATTTTACCTGTAGTTTCACCCTTTAAAGGAAGCTGCGCTGAACCTGTAAGTCATTTTTTCCAGAAGAAGCTTGTTTTATATATATTGCATCCCACTCCATTATTGTTCAGTCTTTACTGGCCTTTTAGTTGACCGAATGGGTGCTTCTGATATGTACACTGCTGGTAAGTGCCAGTTTAGAACTGTATGATGTAGTTTGTGTCCCACTTGGACCACAGAGTTCTAAAGTAGAACACAAATGCATTGTGAAAACAATGTAAGTTCTATAACAAGGACATAAAGTACACCATACAGTTCTAAAATGGTACTGCCCACCAGAGTGTAAAGCACAAACACTGACTGCATTTACCAAAAGGCCAGTACAGGTGGAACAAAAACAGAATGTGAACCAGTATTAGAAACACGGCTTCTTCAGAAAATACAGGCTTGCTGATTCAAGGCAGTACTCCTTTAAGGAGCATAAAGCTAGTATGTACTGTAGCATACCTCTCAACCTTTTGCCACTGAAATGAGGGACATGGACAGTCAAAATGAGAGACAATTGTAGGACGCTGACCCTCATAAAAAGGGACACATATTCAAACATGGAGATGAAAGCTCAGACCACTGTGGAAACTATTATCCTTATTTTATATGAAGTTTATTTTTGATTAAACATGTTAGACTGTTATGAATTTCTTCGTTAAAGTCTGTATTTACAGTACCTGCACTGTGTGGTCAGCACTTTTTCTGTGAGGGAGGTATGAGGGACAGAGGAATTTTGCTGGGTAAAACGAGGGACATCCCTTGTAATCAGAGACAGTCGAGAGGTAAAGAGAACATAAAACTGCTTTGGCTCTGTAAGCAGAAACAAAAGAGCACATCACAAACAGGGGTGGTGTAACTGTTTACACGTAGTCTCAATCTATAAAGAATAGTTATGGAGAAGTGAGAAGTTAAAATAAAACAGAAAAGTATTAAGTAGAGATGATTGCAACCTGTCTAGTAATTGAGAAATGCTATGTATTGCACAATTATCTATCAGTACCCTGTCTAAACTGCTGTCTCCAGTAATACGTAGGAGAGGAAAGTTTCTGTGTTGAAACATAGCACAAGATCCAATTTTATAAATTGCAAGAAATCAGATTATTAGTTGAACGTTCATCATTGTTTAATGACTTGCTATAATTTTATCTGTATGCGGATCATTTAGTTTAAAAAAAAAATTGTTTGCAAGAGAATATGCTCTATGGTCTGATAGAGCACTGAGTTATGAAGCGGGACTCTCAGGTTTGGGTCTGCCATGGCTACTGACTAGAGATGCCTGAAGTCAGGAAAACTTTGCTTCATGAGAACTTTGCAAAGTTTCTCAACTTTGAGAAGCGCCTTGTGATGTTTTTACCTGGGATAGAGTTTGCTTGCACCTGACAAAACTACACAAAGTTCCACAATGCCAGGAAAGTGGCAGTCCGCATTGTTTTTCACCAGGTGAAGTGACACTTCACGTACAAAGAACTATGCAGAGTGTTGTGCTGGTTTGTGTACAACCTTTATTTTAAACAATTCCCACCCCCACCCACTCTGTTTACTTGTACTCCCTCCCACCACCCAGAGTCTTATAATTATATTACCCTGACATCCTCTGCAGTGAAAAATCTCCCTCCCCCTCCTGGAGAAGTTCACCACTGTTGTAGTTTCACAGGTCATCATTTCACACATATGTACCCCCCCCCACACACACACACCTAAGTGCCACAAAACCTCCCCTGTCACCCAATCCCCCTGGTCCCACCTCTCTCTTCCACTCTAAGCAACCCTTCAAAAAACAGTTTTTCTGTATTTGTAAAAAAGAAAACTGTCCCATGTTGCATAGATTCCCTCGTTGTTTTGTGATAACGAAATGAAATGAATGAATGGATGGCATTTTTGCCTATAGTAAATTCTGTCTGGCTGAGACCTCAGCCAATTGGGTTTTACTATAGATGAAAATGTCATTCATTTCAGTACTGTACTTATCATGGAACAGACAGGACATCTCTGTAGTGTAGGACTGTTGCTATTTTTACAGGTACAGAAACATTTTGGTGGAAGATCATTTATAAAAACAAAAAATCCCTGGGGAACCCTGTAAAATTGTTATGACTTCGGAATGCACTCTCACTATTTCCACGGATTGTTTTCTATGGGATAAAGTTAACTGAAGCCATGCTAAAACATGGTTACCAATTCAGCACCCAGCAGATTTCATCAACAGAAGATTGTGGTTTACAGTAGTAAAGCATGTGGCTAGTTCTATGAAGACAGTGCGAGTCATCATTCCCTTTACTGCTCTAGCCAGCACATCATTTATCACCTGTTGGAGTTGAATGATTTGTCCTAAACCCAGACTGAGGTTTGGTAAAAGCAGAAGTTGAATTATAATAATCTGAAGTTGATTTGGTACCAATCGTTCATGTATTTTTGAATAACATTGGCAGTTAGCTGATTGGGTGATAGTTTGGAAACATGTTAGCATCACCATTTTTATGAGTAGGGTTTATTTTTGCACATTTTCATGCCATTGGAAATTAATCTAATTCTAAAAGACAAATATTAAACAGATATATTACTGGTTTAGAAATAAAAGCCCACAGTGTTAGAAAACAGCAGTCAATTGTATTATGTCTTCCTGGCTTACAGCTGTTCAGTACCTTCAGTAATTCTTCCAGTGTGTCTACTAATCTAATTAAAGAATGCTAATATTGAGATTTAAAAGGGGTATACCTGTCAGAATTATTACACCCAACATAGGGTACCCTGCAATACACTAATTGCAAATCTCAGTTTGAAAACTGATTAAGAGGCAGGCCTATTGCTACAGCGGTAGCAATACCACTCATGGTACCGGCAGTCTGGGTTTGGGAATGAGCTTGGTTTGTCTGGGCAGGCCAGGGGAAGGTGAACTGAGCGTCCCATGGGATGATCTCCTTTTCCAGGGAGGAGGGCTACTGGCTCCAGCTGCAAGGCTGCCTGCCACCTGGCTCACCACAGGTGGTGGTGCTGTTGTGGAGCCTGTGTGGTGGGGGGAGGACACTGTATGGCAGTGGCATGACTGCATGCGTGGTGTGCATGACAGGGCCATGCTGTCCTTCGTATGGCAGTGTCCTGGGATGAGGGAAGAAATAGGGGAAAACATGATCCACAGCCACTGTAGGATGGCATTGCCCTGCCTCATAGGCCCTGCTCCACTGACTGAGGATTCCTCCTCTACTGGCTTAAAAGTATGCTCAAGGAGACTTGTTCACCCCAGACAGACCCTCCATGAAAGGTAAGCCAGGGGGAATAGAAGAAACGGGGCATGGCCTGGAGAAGATGGGTGATGGGGCTAGAGGTAGGTGAGACAGATGGGGGCAGGCTGAAATGTGAAGGGGGGCATAAACAAAAAGTTAAAAAAATGGTTATATGCTCTCACTTGGTCAACAGGGTCAGTAACTGTTTCCGATTACCAAGTCAGTGATGTGTGTTGTTTAGTGACTTATGGAGAAAATATATCAGTGACACCTTTCCAGGATTCTGACAGGACTGATGTATTCAGGTTGAAGGGATTTACTTTCTTTCTTACATTGTCTTGTAATTTGTGTACAAAAAAAATTGTCATGGTTCTAGAATGGTTAAATTCATCAGGAGATCCATTTTTATTTTACTTCTATAATGTAGTAATTCACAAACGAAAGTACTCTGTTATGTCCATGGTGATTTGTGGTGTATACTTCTTATGCCTGCTGTTCACAGTGGTGCATATTTATGACAAACTTTCAAGGCCTCCTTTGCAAAATATTAACTGAAAAGTCCAGTTCATGGATACACTGCAACGTATTCAAGTATACGTTTGAAACTAACTTCAAAACGTTATAAGTTAAAATACTTAAAACATCTAACAGTAACCAGTGTCAATGGCTCAGTAAGTAGTGTACTCACCTCTGGGACCAGAAGATTGGAAGGTTGTGGGTTCTAGTCCCACACCAAGTACATGGGGTAATACCCATAGCTGACATGTGTAGTGCAGTACAAAAGGGGGGTGCTGCATTGTTAGGGTGTCATGCTTTGGGTGAAGTATTAAACTGAGGTCCCTTCTGCTCATTTCTAGACACTGTCAAAGTGGAAGTATAAGCTCCCATGGCACTTGTTCAAAGAAATGTATAGGTTTCTTCTGTGTCATGGCCAACATTCCTCCATCAATAGAAACACAGAATCTGACAGCACAAGGAGACCAAAGGGCCACTGAATCTGTCATTCCTAAACTACTCATTCCAAGTAACCTAATGTGCTGGTTGGCTGTTACCACCCTTTCCCAGCCCTCCATTACTCATATCAATAAAACAGGTCCATGTGACGCACCCCAAGGATGCACCTGAAAACAAGCTATCACAGCTTAGTGTGCCTTTCCTGGTCAAACACGATAGATAGATAGACAGACAGGCAGGTAGTTAGGTAAATAGGTAAATACTGGGGATAAATTTACCAGTAGACCTCTTTATTTTAGATGTCAGCATAACTCAGTTGGCAGTACATCCCCCTCTGGGTCAGAAGGCCACAGGTTCTAGTCCCACACAGACACTTGGGCTCATACTTTTCTGGAACTCAAGTACAGTACTCAGGGGTTGCTGTCCCATCCTTCATATAAGATATTATACTGAGATTTCTGGTGCTGTCCTAGTGTGTGTCCAGGTGGAAGTCAAACAACCCATGGCACTTTCTGTGAGAGATGGGAATTCTTCCAGAGTCCTGGCCAACATTCCTTTCCCATAAAACAAATTCAAATAAGTCCATGGCTCTATGTGGGTGTTGATGAGCAGAATGGTTGCACCTACAAGCTGACAAAATTACGGTAGTATGCTCACACTGAATGATCTAAACCAACATTAGCTAGGGGGTTGACAAGGCACCAGATTGGGATTATGATTGCACAACACTGAGGAGTCACAAAGAGGATGAAACACATGTCTGTAATTTGTCCTTCTTAGCCTAAACTAGATCAGATGTCCAAGCTGTTTAAAATGCAGTGTTGGTTCTGGTGAAGCACTATCAACCTGACTTGCACAAGGATTTGCATACCCATGATGCTTTGCTGCTGGAATTCAGCTTCAGAGTATGTGTGTGGTTTGGAGAGATGTCTAAATTCCAAACAATCTGAACATTACTTCTCTCCGAGCATCCTTTTACAGACCCTATGTTCTGCTTTCCCTTGAAACTGCTTCTCTAGTACTGGATGTGCATTCCGAGTGTTCTAAAGCAACATTTACTACCAGTCTCTCTCACTGCTTGTAAAGTGATTTGAGATACTATAGGTATGAAAAGTGCTATGCAAATTTTTCAGCTTCTTCTTCCTAAAGCAGTACATGATTCAGTGGCCCCTTCTAAGGTACCAGATTCTATTATTCTCTGAGGGACAGATATCAAGAGTCAATCTAATAATGAATGATTATTTGACTGCATACTGTTGTCTGAACTTTTATTAATTGGGGCAAATTTAATGATGACATTTTATTTATTTGGCCTTTGGTAGACATAGGAGCAGCTGTTTGGTTGGGCTATTGGGTCGTGAGCCAGTTAGTCTTTCTGGTGAGCTGTTTACTCCTGGACAGTGTGTGATTGGGATGTCTGCCTGCTGCTTACAGGCATTGCTGTAGTCTACCCCCATTGCCCACTGTCCTCCAATCAAGAGGCAGCTGTCAGTGTGAGCAGGCCTCTGTTGTCATTGAGTGGCTCTTGAACGCTAGCCATGGTCATTCTCCAGAAGCAACTGTTTGGTTGGACTACTGAGTTGGGAGACAGTTGACCTCTTTCTGGTGTACCATTTACTTCTGGATGGTGTGTGATTGGGATGTCTGCCTGCTGCTTACAGGCTTTGCTGGGCACTTCCCCTGTTACTCACTGTCCTCAAATCAGGAGGCTGCTGTCAGTGTGGGTGTGGTTCAGCCATCATTGAGCTGCTTTTGAGCCACGTTCATTTTCCAGAAGCAGCTGTTTGGTTGAACTACTGAGTCCGGAGCCAGTCAGGGTCTTTCTGATGTTCTGCTTACTCCTTGACAGTGTGTGATTGGATGTCTGCCTGCTGCTTACAGGCTTTTCTGGGCACTGTCACTGTTGCTCACTGTTCTCCAGTCAGGAGGCTGTTGTCAGTGTGGGTGCAGTTCAGCCGTTATTGAGTTGTTTTTGAGCCATGTTTGTCCTCCAGAAACAGCTGTTAGGTTGGACTATTGAGTCTGGAGCCAGTCAGGGTCTTTCTGATGTTCTGCTTACTCCTTGACAGTGTGTGATTGGATGTCTGCCTGCTGCTTACAGGCTTTGCTGGACTCTGCTCCTGTTGCTCACTGCCCTCCAATTGGGAGACTACTGTCCATGTGGGTGGGTCTCTACCTTACTCTGTTTATGTCCCATTCTCTAGCGGTCCTAATGCTTAAGGGCCACTGCTAAAAGGCATCATGGAGTCTGCCTGGAGTCAGCTGTGAGTCTGCCATCAGCCAACCATGCTGATCCCCTGCTTGTCTACACTGAACCTCCCTTTGGACTAATCTCATATTTTCTGGTGAATTGTAAGTATAAATTGTCCTCTAAGCGCCTCCCTCCTTTACATTTTTTACTGAGCTCTTGTGAGCCCCTCACCTGCTGTTGATTTACTTGTGCTTCATTTATCCTGTTAATATGCTAGTTAAATTCTAGCTTTGTTAATGTGCCTTAAGTTCTAGCTTTGTTAATGTGCTAGTTAAGTTCTAGCTTTGTTAATATGCTAGTTAAGTTCTAGCTTTGTTAATGTGCTAGTTAAGTTCTAGCTTTATTAATGTGCTAGTTAAGTTCTAGCTTTGTTAATGTGCTAGTTAAGTTCTAGCTTTGTTAATGTGCCTACCTTTCTAGATATCCTTGCCACTACCACACCCTATTTAGGGTATTCACTTATTTTTGCTACTCAGATTAACTGATGTGTTCTTTGATTCTCAGTTGGTTTTGCAGGGTTTTCCTAGTGTGTAGTATTTCATTTGTATTTTTGAACTGTCAGGTTTTTTTTCAGCTAGCTAATTAGGAGTACCCTGTTACACAGTACTTTCCTTTCCATTTTGTTTTACTCATTTTCTCCTCATAGGGTTAATTTAGTTCCCTCCAGGATCAGTTTGTTTATTCCAGACCTCCTTGAAATTATTTTAATTTTGGTCTCCCATGTTTGGTAGACAGCAGTCACCTTCACAACTTTTGCTCCATTCGAGTCTCAACTATTGCTCCATTTGAGTCTCAACTTTTGCTCCGTTTGAGTGAAACTTGACTCTCTATACTACTGGTACACTGCACAGTGTGGTTTTATTTTTTGCCTTGTTTACCTTTCCAATATGCTACTACTATCACATTCTCTCTCTTCTCTTTCCTGTTTTCCCTCATGTCCCTCACCCTTCCATCTTTCCTAACCTGCCCTTGTCCTCCACCCTCTCTTCCTCATCCTCTGCCACCATCCCATCTTCTTGTCTCCCAGCATTTCCTCACCCTCCCTAGCATCCTGGCTGCATCTCCTCTCATCTTCTTGTCTTCATTTCAGAACCCACAGGTCCTTCCTACCTCACTAACTCTATTTCTTCCCACTTCCCACTCCTTCCTCTTCCCATAAACATCTCATAGGTTCTCTTAAGCACCTCATTGCCATGCTGCTTTTAGTTGCAGGCAATATTGAGCTCAGCCCTGGCCCTCTCCTGCCCATGTCAACATCCACATTCTTCTCCCTAAGATAGACCTGTTGCAGCTACTCATGGATAACCTCAAACTTGAATGTTGGTGATCTCAGAATCTTGTCTTTCTTCCAAGATTCCGGATTCATCTGTTGCCAACAACAGTTACACAGTTATTCATCAGGACTGAGCAAAGAGGGATGCTGGAATAGCCATCTATCTCTCCTCAACCATTCAGTTTCCGCCAGTGCTCTCCACCTCTATCCCTTCTATTTATGTGATGCTCCCTCTCAAACTCTCCTTCCCTTTCTCTATACCAATATTTATTGCCAGTGCTACTGCTGCCCTGGCATGTCTCCACCTTCAGCAGCTGAGTTACTCACCACCATCTCCTCCCAGGCCTCCTCTAGTGAGTTACTCATACTAGGTGATTTCAATTTAAACTGTATCTCCCCCCTCTCTTCATAAATTTTGCCTTAACATGAAGTCCTTCCTTTTAAACACAACTCATTTCTGTTCCTACTCACTTTAATTTCAAATATCTGAATCACTCCCTCTTGGGTTGGGTCCTCTTCTCCAATCCCCATAGTACTGTAGATTCTAGTATCCTCCTCAATGCCTTCAATGACCACCATATGGTCTACTGTGTTCAAACATCCATCATTCCAAAGTTCCCCCAAATTCATCCAGATCCAGTCTTTCCATTTACTGGACTTGTCCCATCTCCAAGCTGACCTTGTAGCCACCGACTGGTTCCCTATTTCTACAGCTGGAAACAGGAACAGGGCCCTCAAATTCTTCACCTCTAAAGTTATGTCTGTCTGGGGTCATCTTCTCCCCCCCCAAAGAACAAGGGTCTGAGGTTTACTTCTCTAGTGGATCTCAAATGAGTTGCTGGTATTGCCTGGAGGACCTATAACTTCTCTGGTTCCACTTCTGACCATACTAATTACCTTACCCTTCATAATGCTTGTTTTGAAGCTACTAGGCTTGTGAAGTCTGAACGCTTTGGATCCACACTCCAAAACAACCTTAATAATCCCTCTAGGTTCTGGAAGGTAATTCATGCACTTTTCTCCCATCCGACCCATTCCCCTCTTTCTATTCTTAAGATCAGCGATACTCCTATCTCTGACCCCACTGTAGTTGCCTCGTCTTTCAGCTCCTTTTTCACCCCATGTACCCGTTCACTCCTCTCTTCATCCTCCTCTTCCTCTTTTTCTTCTTCTCTTCCCTCTCAGTTTCCTCCTGTACATGTCCTACTGCCCTTCTACCCTTTTTTCCTTTTCACCCATTACCCCTGCTGATGATGTTAAGGCCCACTTGGTTCTAAATCTCACAAAGGTGAAAACCCTGATGGTCTTGGTTCCAGACTCCTATTTCTCTCTGCTCATGCTATTGCTGTCCCTATTATGTACCTCCTCAACCTCTCTTTCTCCTTATCCTGTGTCCCTAACTCTTGGAAGTTGGCTACTATCATTTCCCTTCCTAAAGGGCAGTGATCTCTCTTCCCCTAGTAACTTCCATCCTATCTCTCTCATTCCTACTATGGCTGAACTTCAGGAACACCTTGTTCTCTCCCATCTCTCCCCTCTTCTTGACTCTACCTACTTCTTCACTCCTTTCCAGTCTGGCTTTAAAAAGCCACACTCCTTTCCACCTCTCTCCTCTGGCTCACTGATACTATCCTCTCTGGTATGGATCAGGACCTTGTCATATCCATCATTTTTGTCAATTTAGCCAAGCTTTCAACACTGTTTCCCATCCCTTTCTACTGGACAAGCTTAAGGCTGCTGGACTCTCAGCTTCCTCAGTTGAGTGGTTCCATGCCTACCTTGAGAGCAGGTTGCAAGCTGTCCATATTGGACACTCCCTTTCTCCCCCACTCCCTACCTGCTCAGGTGTCCCCAAGGGTCTGTCCTTGGCCCAATTATTTTCTGTTTTTCTAAATGACCTCCTCAGTGCCTGCTCCTCTGTGTCCATTCACATGTACACAGATGACATAGTACTCTTTTCCACTTGCTCCTCAGCTCCTGACCTCACGAACCAGCTCCAGCTGGACTTTAACAACCCCAGCTCTGGTTCTGAGAAAATCAGTTATCCCTCAATGCTAACAAAACAATCTCTGTGATTTCTGGCACCAGGCAGAGGCTTGCTAGAGTCTCCCACTGTCCCTTCTTTCATACCCTTGATGGTGCAACTATTGAAGATGTCTCCTCCTTCAAGTAAATTGGGGTCTGTCTGGATCTCCACCTTGAGGTTTCTGTTCATGTGGATGCTATCCACAAGAAGCTCTACCTCAAACTTGGAGTGCTCTACAGAAACAAGGAAAGCATCCCACCTCCTGCATGTGGAGAAATCCTCATTAAGATGATCTCCCCATTTTTGACTATGGAAACATTGTTTACATTGCTGCTCCAAAGTGCACTTCAGCTAGACTGGAACCCCCTTTTAATTCCTTCTGTCACTTTTCCATTGACAAACCCTTGCATACTCCCCACTGTACTCTGTACTTATCCCTCTCTTCCCCCTTTCTTGAGGCCATGCACCTTAACCACTATGCCTCCCTTATTTCCAAACATTGGTTTGGCTCTCTCCTCTTGTATCTTGCTTCTCTCCTCTTTTCCCCCTTCTATCTATTCCTCCCTACGCAACATTTGCTCTCGCTTTCATGCTCTCCCACTAATGAAGTCTACTGATGGCCATGCTGCCTTCTCATCCCACTTCCCTAAACTATGGATCTCTCTCTCCCCCCCTTCCATTCACACTGCTCCTTCCTTTCCTGCTCTGAAATCTGCCCTCCGTGATTTTTGTATGCAGTCCTGCAGTTGCTTCCGATATTGGAGAGGACTCCTATTCATCTGCCTTCCACCACGATCCCCCCCCCCCAATATCAGTCATTACTCCTCTTTCCTTGTTTTGTTTTGTTGTGTTGCTTACTTTTTAATGTTCTTTTGCCCATTTTGCAATGTACGGTATGGTAATGTACTGTTTGGAAATGTTATTAAGTTGTTTTGAAATTGTATATTTTGTTATTGTTTCTATATTACTGTATCGTTTTATACATTGTACTTTGTATATGTTCTTCTCTCTTGTGACACTTCTGGAAATGAGCTGATACCAGCTCATTATGACGTTCCTGCTAAAACTTTTGAAATCAATAAATAAATACTGGCTAGCCAGTTTAGGTTATAGTCATCATCAATAATGAGATCACCTTATGGATTACAATGTTTTAAATTTTACAGCACATACATAATATAAATAATGTATTGCTTGGGTTTGATAGAATAAATCCCAGCAGTAAATATTGAAACAGACTGTGGGAAATGCTTTTTAATTTTGCATGATACAGTCTATGGAGACTGGCACACAAGCATTGTTAAATTTTTGAAACTTCATGTTATCAGATACATAAAGCAAAACCCCTCCACCTCTTTTTGTTCGATTCATTCTATAAGATTTAAAACAGTCAACGTTAATATACAAGGTTTGTATAAAGTACACCAAGTCTACAGCTCATTAGTATGAAATAAACTTTTAGGAAACACTCTTGACTGGAAAGTCGGTGGAGAAGTAACAATATAGTACTTTGTGTACTTCATCGCAGCAGTTTTACATTTCCTTCTATACTCACTTTAACTGTAGTCACTGTTCTTCTGTTGTACTGCCGGCTGTTTTCTCTTGTAACCCCCCAGTCACAACTGGAAACAAGTCCACTACTGGTCTCTGTTTGCTTACCTGGTTAAATACATGTCAGATAAAAAAATAGTTCCAGGATTAGGTTTAATATTACCTGCTGTGGTTATGAATACTGCAGATGTGCAGAGATTTTGAGGTTTTATTGGAGAGCCCAACAGAGAAAAGTCTTCTATAGTGTAGGATTAGGGCTTATTGTGCATGGAATTCAAGCTGCTGAAAAACCTTATAGTATATGGGAGCCCTCAATTGTACATGGATTTCAGCAGCATCTGAAATCTTGTTGTAGGACAGTTCGAAGGTCAAAAAAGTTATGGTACTATCATTTTGATATCACATCGATAGTACAACTTTTCAGCCCTGGCCTACCAGCTGACTTGCTTACACAATGCAGCTCTAAACAGAGAAACACCACAAACAGGGTGGTGTGATTTAGTAAGTGCTGAGAAGTGGGCCCTCCTAGTCTGGACATGAAGAGCCACACATGGCTCCATATCCAAAACCTAAATTACTTCTTGGGAGTTTTTGTTAAAAAAGTGAACAATGTGGTCACAAATGGTCATAACCACCACACAGCAGTTCTCCAGACTGACACATTCTGATTATTATGGGGAAGCCAGAGTGAGTGGGAGCAGCACCACAATACTGAAAATAACCACCAATTAAAAAACCAAACAATCGAGGGTTCAAAAAACAGTCGAGGGCCCCCATATACTATATAAAACAGTGGCTGGGTGACCATCTACGACTAAGGCAGTGTTTCCATCTCAGGAGTTGATAACATCATAGAGCCCTCTAGAGCTTCACTCTTGAGGTCTCTGTGATATCATCACCTCCCTCAATGGAAACACAGCCTTGTTGTGGATGGTCACCCATCCACTATTCTGTATGTTGTACATGTTCTAAAGTTGTTGTATATGTTCTAAATGTGTGCACATTCTAAAAACCTTATTGTGCACATTCTATCATTAGCAGCTGATGCGATTTTCACACGCTGACTCCTGCTGTCTGGTTTCACTTCTTTGCACACTGTACCACAGCGTTACAGTAACCACAGTTTAAAAATAAAAAGACATGTCAGTCACATTTCTTTTTTTTTAAACCACACACTATAACAAATAGAATATTAGTGCCCATATGCAACTCACTTTGTGTTTCCATCTCAGAGTTGAGATACCAGTGTGTGGACCTCAAGAACTGGTATCTCAGCTCCTCGATGGAAACACAGGCATGTTGTGTATGGGCACCCATACATTATTCCTTATATTATCTATAGTAGCCATTGCACAAGTAAGTTTTTTTTTTTGTTTGTTTGTTTTTTGTGGTTAAATGGGATTAATAAAAAGTAGCCTAGAATAGTTTGGACAACTCAAGTGCCAGGAGTAATAAAAATAGAAACATTTAGAAACCTAGAAAAGAAAAGGGCAGAAAAAGGCCTGGACAATCCACCTGGTCTGTCCTAAGATGCCCTGTTTGGAGACATTCTAGTCTCCATACTCCCTCCCAGTCTCCCCTTCCCCTCCCACGTCTTCCCTTCTGACAAATCCTTTAAATGTGTCCAACTTCCTCTTGAACCCCACTATTGTCTTTGCCTCCACAACTTGATCAGATACTTATAGTGTTCCAAATTTGTTCCACCCATTTACAACCCTTTCCATGAAGTAATACTTCCTAATGCCCTTTTTAAAACTTCCTCCATTCAGCTTGAGTGCATACTGTCTTGTGGACGTACTGTTTCTCTATTTGAATAAATTTGCTGTGTCATCTCTATTGAACCTTTTCATGAACTGGCATGTCTCTATCAAGCCCCTCCCCATTCTCCAGTTAGTGCATGTTCAGAATATTCAGTCTCTCCTCATGTGTCTTGCCCTGCTGGCCATGGGTTATCTAGGTTGGCCCTTCATTCCACTGTGTCTAATCTATCCCTGTCCTTCTTGAGGTGTGAGCCCCGGAACTGCACAGAGTATTCCAAATGTGATCTCCCCGATGATCTATACAGCGGCAATGACACGTCTCTCCTTCTACTAGTAATCCTTCTCTCTATGTTCTCTAGCACTCGGCTTGCCCTCCAGTATACTGTACCTTGCTGCACTGAGAAGCTGCCTTTAGATTATAGCTCATCACTAGCTGATCAACACCCCCAGGTCCTTCTCCTCCTCTGTACTTTCTACCAACTTCCCATCAATATTGTACACTGTCCCAGGATTTGTCCATCCTGTGTGCATCACCTTGCATTTTTAGGCACTGAATTCTAGCTGCCAAATACTGGACCACTTTTCCTGTCTCCTCACATCACGTGTCATGATGATAATTGTTTCCTCACTGTCAACCCTCCTGCAGAGCTTTGTAGCATCTGTGCACAGACTTACCTTGTCCTGGATACTCTCGCCTAGATCACAGATAAATACATAGTGAACAGGAGTGAGCCCAACCCAACCCCTGCAGCACCCCACTAGTCACTGTCCTGTCTTCAGAGAATTAACCATTTAGGACCAATAAAAAAGTAAAGGCTGCTCCTGCAAGGCAGGAGAGAAAAGGCAATCTAAAATAGAATGAAAACAGATAGGTACAGATAGTATCTGTAACATGCACTGTGCTGTGTTGCACTAAGTACTATAGCTTTTTAAAACTAACATAGCCTTCATTGTAGCCAACACAGAAGGTGACAGACAGCTTTTGCAAATATAAATGTAAGTTGAGATGGCACAGTGACCATACTAGTTACATTCTTTTTGAAGGAACAAAAGAAATATGCTAAATAGTTATAGAACAAGCAGAATTCATGCAGAGTAATTTTTTTTATTTTTTTTGCTGACTATTTCTCCCGAACACATGAATTGAGCACGTGTCCTGTATTTATCTTTATCTGACTCTTTTTCTGGATACCTCAGTGCAAATGTGCAAAAAATTAAATACTCCTATGCCATGCTCGATTCCAGTGGCTGGAAAACAGTACTCAAATACCAAAGTCTCCTGGCTGCTGTTTACTTTAACTCTGACCCCTTTGTAGTTTTATATCAGTGTCAGATTGACAGCATGCACATATGTCCTCCTGATCTGTTTTTTTGTTAACCTTTATCTTTATGACTTAAACTTGAGCCCATAAACACCAAGTTTCATATTGTTATCTGAAGTTACTTTTTATTTATTGTCATGCGATTGCTTCCTTAACCTATGCTATTGATCTGTGGGTGGCTCATAGGCAAGCATCAGCTGCATGGGCTCCTCCGGGAAGGCAGTAAGCAGTCCCAGAAAGCCTCAAGATTGACTGGATTGCAGTGTCCCCAGTGGAATCCTTCTTACACCAGAGCATCATTTAAGTCTATGTTCTTCCATCTACCTTGTTTGCTGTAAATAGCTGCTCATTATGTCAGGTCAGGCAAGCGCCGTGGCGTCACGGCTCAGCAACCGTGATCAGCTTGCCAAGTGCCTGCAGGAGGGTCTCTAGGGAGCAGCTGCATGTGTCAAGTTCTCGAGCTGTCATGGTTCTAAGCGACAGTTTAGCATGAGGGTTTAAAACATCCTGGCAAGACCCCTTCACAGCTCTGGCAAATGACTTTTCCAGCTGACACTCTGTTTGAAACAAGACAGATGTTTCTGCAGTTTTCTTCAAGTTTGCTCTAATTCCGTAAGGTCCAATACACCAAACTCAATTCTATACATCTTCCCAAGACTGATAGCATTAGGCAGTGCCATTTATTTTTCCTGACAGGAGTAAAAATACTTCCCACCTCCTTGAGTCCTTACTGTTAAAACATCTAACAACATGTAAACACTTGCATTATCTAAAGTAAACACAAAATTATGGTACCAATTGCTTCAGAATGTTTTGACCAAAAGTATTTTTGTGACATAAAAGCAACATCTTGAAACTGTTGCAAGTGCTTTCTGACTTGTGGCTACCTGGAATGTGAAAAAAAAAAGCTATGACGCTTTTGTCCTCCTTTGGTGGTGGTGGGTTAATCCCAAAGTGATTTTATTCATATGACTGCTGAGAAGTTCCTCTGGGCATTTATTGCATATAAACATTAACATTTTGATCAAGAAATGTCAATTTTTGAAAACAAAATAGATACAGCATTTGTATACAGCATGCATTCCATCTATTGTAGGGAAATGTTTTGTTTTTTTTTTTTAATTGTGAGCAGCAGCCCACCCACTTTTCTTAAATGTTTCTATACATTGTTGAAGATTTCTGTTCAAATGACCTATGTATATTATAGGAGATGGTTTCTCTTAATTATTCACAAGGGCAGGAAATGGATTATTGACAGATATTATGTTCCAACAATCCAAAATTAAAGCATTGTGTTTTTCTTAAAATCATGTTTCAGACTTGGCCTTTTTTAAAGAGGCAGATTTGTACAACAATAAGATGTGGGATTGGAAATTTCAGAATGGGGGAGGTACTAGGGAAACAATGCATATTATTTACATGGTCTGAAACAGAGAAAATACCAATTAAAGATTTTTGAAAAAGACACTGCAGTGATGTGCTGTGGAAAAGCCACATCTTCTTGGAGAATAAGGGACAGGCTTCACTAGGTACTTGAACTATATTACATTTTGCTGTTGAGTAACACTGAATAGCAGAATGTAATATAGTTCACTACGTACTTGAACTATATTACATTCTGCTATTCAGTTTTACTCTGTGTGGACGGTTTTTACAACAGTGATTTATACAGTAAAATAAATTACCATGTAGTGCATACCAGAAAAAAGTTTGGGGACATGACAAGGATATAGCTTATTTAAAGTTTCCTGTCATTGTCAAAAATAACATGTAGTCTTTCTAATATATTGTATCACTGAGCAAGAAATACTGTCAAAACATTAATAATCACAATTGAATGTACAGCATGAAACACAGACTTTTTGCTTCACTAATAACGTAAAGCTTGAACAGCACTGATGTAAGGTCTTATTCGCAGAAAATGCTGCCAAAGGCTGCTGCAGCCTGATAGGATGTTCAAACTGATATTAATTAAAACCAGATTACTTTTTATTACAAACTGAATTTTGCTCAGCCTGAATAATTTTGCATTCAGAAAGGAATTTGGCAAATCAGAAACCAAATCTACAGTCTCTGATAATAACCAGATTTAATGTAGTTTATAAAATTATTCTTTATTGTACATTGTGACATGGACTGGGAACTTTCCTCAGGGTGAGCCTCCCATTTCCTTAAGTGAAACATACAAGCCTATTATTAAAGAATGCCATTTTGTTTATTGATTTACCATCTTTTTTGTTAAAACAGACCATGTAGTTTGAACAATATGCCATTTAAAAATAATATATAACATATTTAATTAGTATTGGTTCAGACATGATACCTGACATAACTTTTATCACACTTCTGGTAGCCATTTATTGGATAAGTCAATTATTATCATGTACTGTTACCACTTAAATTATGTAGACAATAAAGGGGTACTGTTTCAGTACAGTAGCTTCCTAGTACAAATTTACTAATACCATTATAGAGTGACATACTAGTTGTAGATCAAAAGGGACTCTAGGTCCAACAGGTTGCCACCTCTACCACCATTTCATAAATAGGAATGAAATAAGCATGATATACAAACATGTACTATTTTATAGAGTATGTCTCCCAACTCTACAGTATTATCCTGGGTACACGGGGATTCCCTTAGTAAGCAGAAATGTGTCCAGGCTTACCTTAAAGGTGTGTACTGTCTTCACATCCACTGTTTCAAAGGTTCAGCACCCCTGGGAGAACAGGTGCATCCCAATATTACCTTTGAATTAACCACCTCTAAACAAGAAAGATGATTATACATTTGGTTTATTGTTCCCCCAGAGATGCTGTATTTTTTGCCATGAAATGTATATTTTCACATTTGTAGGAAAAACTGACATGCATAAGCAAATGGTTAGAAAATGTTGCTCTTTGGGAGATTTGGGATGCTTATTCTGATATTTCTGTCTGCATAATTCATGCCACACAATACTCTTTAAAGTATGACTGCAATCCAGTCATGCTTTACTAATGTGACCTGGACATAAACTATTAAAGAATCTCATTACTAGATACTGTTGTTGGAAACTGTTGTTTGAAAAACAAAATAGCATGGAACATTTTTGTTTTTCAATTCTGCTATAGCAGAAGGTTGCCACATCACATACTGTACATTAAATTTGGTCTGAAATATTCAGCAGGTATATTATGAGTGCTATATTCAAGTTTTATATCAAATATACTCATATGTGGCTAAACGATATACAATGTACGGATCAACTTTTGAGCTTTTGTTCCTGACCGGCTTGTGATTTGCTACCATGGGAACTGTTAAACCTTCCTTTTGCAAACTAGTTCTCCATTCAGTTCATGCTCTGAGCCATTAATGATCATAAGTATAGACTACTTACATTTGTTGTTTTGTAATCAGAGATGCACGTATTGACTAATTTCTGTAAGTGTGCTCTAGTTAGATCTATGCCACATTAAGAGGACCTTGGAGTAACTATAGCATATAGAAGGAAACTGTTGTCAAGGAATATTAAAAAAAAAGCTGGTATGAAGAAACTTGAACTCTATAAAAATCCTTCCTTGGTAGAAATTGTTGACTTACAAGATATTCTACGGAAGGTAAGTCAAGGCACTGTGCGATGTTCTTATATTGATTGTTGATGTTGTATATACCCCTAGGTATTGCAGTAGCCAAGAAATGTTTTCATAGGCGATGAAGTGACCTTTTCTACAATGTCACTTTAATGCCATATGATGCAAGGCAGCTAAGTGGGTTACAAAAAAATGAAAGCAAGAAATAATGGTGACTTTTCAATTGCATTTATTAGATTCTGAATATCATTGATTTCTGTGGCAGGAAAAGATTAAATATAGATATAATTGTAGACATTTGAACACTTACTGTAGGAAATATGAGACTTGACACTTGAACACAGGATCATGTAATAAAGTACAATTGATATTTGTGGATTTTGTCTGTGCACGTTGGCTTTCATATAGGTTCTTGTTAATGGACATATAATTACTGACTGCCCTTGATTACACATAGAAAACTGTGGTATAATTGACAGTTGCACACAGTTGTGTCTGGTGGTGAGTGGGAGACAGTATATAGCTGCTAATCAGTTGTTTCATACAGCACAAGCTCACTAAGCAAGCAATAACCCACAACAGGGTATGGGGTTATAGGCAGTTAATCCACACCCTGGATGTGTTGTGAGGCACAGTCCATGTTGTAACCTGCTTTGTACCACACTACAACTCTGACAATAAAAAACATCTCATGGTGTATCACTATGCTCCCCGGATGGTCTGCTAACTCTGGGTATGAAAGCACAAATTGGGCAACAGGCAGGAACATCTGTCACATGACCTTGACTGAAGAGTTCTTCATGGGAGACATAAGTGACTAATTCTCTGCTGCCTGAATTTTATCAATTATAAAAAATAATATGGGGGTGGGACTATGTAGTTAAGACTGCACTCACATCCTCAGTGTGTAATGTTTTTATAAACCCCTCAAGCTTCATTCTCAGGTTTATATAACATCTCACACCTTGGGCGTGTGTAAAGTCTTATTACACACCCCTCCCCATACAATATTATCTATATTATAACTGGGCTTCATTTTTTTTTTCACAGGGAAACCCAGTTAAAATTCACTGTTATCACCAGCTGGTTATAATGGTGAACACGCACCAAGTTTCCCTATGAAAAACCTGAATGCTATAGTTAAGCCTGAGATCTTCCTTTACTAATTTTAAAAATGAAACACAATTGTGCCCTCACATTCTAACCTGTTTACCACATAATCTGTTCATACACTGTCCACCACAGTATTCTTGTTCGTCATCATGAAAAAAGTGAAAGTACCTTTTCTTTGGTTGCTCTGAATCGCACCTCAGCCTGGCCGCGCACCCAATGTAGCACTACTGCTTAGCTCTGCTCTTCACTGCCACAACCACTTGAGCTGCAACAGGTAAACAAAATAAAACAAGGCAAACAAAAATAAACACTACCGTGAAAGAGAGAGCGAGAGGGAGGGGGAGCGAGGGATTGAGGCACCATAATCATGGAGGGGGGTTACTGTTGGCCACCAAACAGGAGAGGGACCTGGGAATAATTATATCTTAGGACCTAAAGGTTGTCGGACAGTGTGAGAAGGCAGTTAGAAGAGCAGTGGGATGTTGGGGTGCATAGGGAGAGGCATCACAAGCAGAAATGAGCATTTGTCAATGCCGAGTGTTTGCTTGCTGGCATTAGCAGTGGAAGTGCAGGAGTTAGACAGATGCAGTATAGGAATGGCAGTGAAGTGCTGAACTGATGCCAACTCCACCCCCACCCTGGAGAGATGGACAGGCATTATAGTGTGGTTTGGGTCATCATCCATGACAGTCATGACATTTCACCTCACCCTACCCTGCAGACATTGACAAGCGTTGAGGTGTGCCTTGGGGTCGTTGGGCTTTACATTAACCTCATTCCATAAGGAAACACGCTGAAATGGGTGCAGTACAGGAGAATGGGGTGAACTGTGGGGCAAAGGGTCCAAGGCGCACCTCGATGCCTGTCACTGGCTGCAGGGTGGGGGTGGAATGGCATGAGCATTACTGTCGACCCTGCAGGGTAGGGTGTTATGGTTGAAAACACTGGCACCCTGGGCGTTTCTTGGTATTTTTACTCCAAGTTTTCAACATGGAACTTTTTTTAGACCACCGCAAGAACAGTGACACTATCAGTGTGTTAGCCAACAGGTGATTTTGCACAGTGACTGTGCCATTTGGCACCACAGGTGCAAAAACACATTTCAAACAGGATGTGAAAAATGACAGCTGTACTGTTCATGAGGAGGTGTACAAAATGGCAATGTTGAAAATCTGGAGTGAAAATATAAAAAAACTGGTGAAGGCACAAGCGTGCATAGAAACTGCACAACGCACACCTGTAATTTAATTAGTTTGAGGATTTTTTACAGCAGATTTTCAACACAGGCATTTTGGTACCTCCATTCATGAACAGTGTCACTGTGATTTTCTTAATGTGTCCCGAACACTGATTTCCCACAGCAACCGCGTTATTCTGCACCAGAAGTGCAAAAACACATTTTGGCCAGGGTGTGAAAATGACAGCTGTACTGTTCATAAGGAAGTGTGGAAAAATGCCAATGTTGAAAAATCTGGACTGAAAATATTACAAATTTGTGAACTTACGAAGGTGCGTAGAAACTGCACAATGCACGCTTGTAACACAGTCACTTTATGGACTTTTGTCACCAAATTTTCAACATAGCCATTTTAAGACCTCTGCTCATGAACAGTGTCACTGTGATTTTCTTAATCTGTCCCGAACATTGATTTCGCACACCGACAGCGCCATTGTGTGCTACATGTGCGAAAACACATTTTGGGTCAGATGTGAACAATGACAGCTATACTGTTCATAAGGTGGTGTGGTAAAATGGCAATGTTGAAAATCTGGAGTGAAAATATTAAAAATTCTCAAAGTTACGAAAGGCATGAGAACTTAGAATGCAGATCAAGAGCAGTCATTTTGGGAATTTGTTCACCAAATTTTCAACATAGAGTTCCGGGGCCCACATGAACTGTGGCACTGTCTTTTTATTAATCAGTCCCGAAAGGTGGTTCCACACAGTGACTGCAAAATCACCTTTCGCGACTGAATAACCAGATGACAGTGACTGAATTCATGAGATGGGGTCCTAAGAACCTCATGCTGAAAATGTGGTGTATAAGTTCAAAAAAATGACTGAGATATGAACCAAAGTTGAAAAAACCTTGTTTATGCCATTATACAGATAACCGGCATTTCTTCAGTTCATGGTCAGCTTTGAAGAGTGCAGATGTGTTCCCAGTCCACCGAAGATCATCGCGCCAGGCTCTGGAGGTAAGTATGGGGTGAGGGTGTGTGTGTGGGGAGGTGGGGTGCACAGAGGGTGGGCACGGGTTGGGGGAAAGAGAATCAACGAGAGACTCTTTTCTTTTGATACAGGGTTTTTTAAAAAAAGATGATGCTGGACTTTTGCCACACTGGGGTGGGCTCCCAGCATGGCACCTGGAAGTTTGTTTTGGGGGCAGTGGAGCCAACAGGGGATTGGGCACCCCTGTTGGCCATACAGTGTGCAGGGGAGTGCATGAAGACATGGGACGTTTGCCATGCTGGAGTGGGCTCCCAGTGTGGCACCTTGCAGTTTGCTTTTTCAGAGGGCACTGGACTGGAGCCAATGGGGATTGGGCACCCCGTCAGACATACAATGTATTTGGAGGGGGGGGAGTGTGCATTTGCTATGGGGAATTGGGCACCCCCTCAGCACACAACAAATGGGGGGGCACATCATACTGGGAGGTGCAGTGGTGTACAGCTGAACGAGAACGACTGCTAAGGTGGTGACGTTTAAACAATTTGCATACTGCTGATAGCACGACAGTATGCAAATTGCCTACATGTTACCATCACTGACTGGAGCGGTGTTTCTCTTTCAACTGTATATCACTGCATCTGAGCTGCTGTCATTGACAGCTCGGACATTTATTGGTGCCCTGCTGTCGTGCCTGCAAAAATTATCAGGGCATTGAAGGGGGGTGCCACACCTACGAAAACACGTATGGTGGCACTATGTTTCTTGCACATGCATGCAAGCAAAACATAAAACTGAGGTGGTGATGCCATTATACAGATCATTAGTGAGACCTTATCTGGAGTACAGTGTTCAGTTTTGGAGGCCACATCTCAGGAAGGACAGACACAGTGGAGGCAGTCCAAAGAAGCGCTACAAAAGTGGTACAGGGGCTGCATCAGAAGTCATATGAGAAGAGGCTGAAAGACCTCAATATGTATTCTCTAGAGATGCAAAGAGAGAGGGGGGACATATCTGAGATGTGTAAATACCTTAAATGGATCAATGTGGTACAGAAGGGTAGCATCTTTCAGAAAAGAAGATGGACAAAAACTAGGGGACATGAGATGAATTTGGAAGGAGGAAGAATCAAGGGTAATGTGAGGAAGTATATCTTTACAGAAAGGGTGGTGGATGCTTGGAACAGACTCCTCACAGGGGAGGGGGCCAAAATGGTGGAGGAATTCAAAAAAATGCATGGGACATACACAAGGGAACCCTAGAAAAAGGGAAAAGTAGGAAAGCCGCAGATCGACTACAGTCTGTAGCATAAGTTAAAGGTAGAAAAAACAGGCAGACTAGCTGGGCCAGGCAGTCCTTCTCTGCAGACAGATTCTATGTATTAGTACTAATGTGCACAGCAGCATCATCTAGTGGCCAAATTGGACACTGCTGCACACTAATCAAACCCTCAAGGCAAAAAAAAAAAAGGACCCCAGCAATTATATAAAACAAAATATGGGTGGTGTGTAAATGCAGACAGAGGAGGATAGGGAGGTGTATTGGGGAAAACAGAGGGAAACAGGGAAAGCTGTAAGGAGCGCAAAGGTGCAAACAGAAGAAAGAATAGCAAAGGAGGTAATGAAAGGGAACAAGACATTGTTAGGTACAGTATGTGAGTGACAAGTGGAAGACCAGGGGTGGGATAATAAGGATAAAAAGGGAAGGGGGGACTGTGCAAAGGAGGATCAGGAAGAGGCAGACATACTGAAAAACACTTTTGTTCAGTGTTCACAGAGGAAGGGAAAAGGGAGAAACCATAAAAAGTAACAAATGCTTTGAAGGGAGGGAGGTGGACATTAGTCCTTTTTTGGAGGAGAGAGTCCTGAAGGGACTCACTATTCTGAAGGTGGACAAAACAATGGGGCCAGATAAGGTGCACCCAAGGATATGGAGGGAGCTCAGGGAAATACTGTCTGCTTCTGTGACAGTCCCATTTAACAGCTCACTTGAAACAGGAGTGGTTCCAGAGGACTGGAGGAGAGCGGATGTAGTCCCAATACACAAAAGTGGTAGCAGGGAGAAGGCTGGCAATTATAGGCCATTCAGCCTGACATCAGTGGTGGGAAAGTTAATGGAATCACTACTTAAGGAATTGATTGTGGAATATCTTGAATCCACTGTGTCACAAGAGCTGAGGCAGAATGGTTTCATGGGGGGAGGTCATGTCAAATGAATCTGATAGATTTCTTTAACTGGGTGACCAAGAAACTAGATCAGCATGGAGTGATTGACATGGCCTACTTAGATTTCAATAAAGTATTCAATACCGTTCCACATAGGAGACCAGTAAGCAAGCTGGGTAGCTTAGGAGTGGGTCCAAAGGTGATAAACTGGATAAGAAATTGGCTAGGGGATAGGCGGCAGATGGTGGTGGTAAATGGAGTTCACTCCAGGGAGGGGAGGGTGACCAGCAGGGTGCCTCACGGATCATTGCTGGGACTGGTTCTCTTTAATATCTTTATAAGTGATGATGCAGAGGAGCTGGAAGGAAAAGTCTGGTTCTTTGTGAGTGACACCAAAGTCTGCAATAGGGTGGACACTCTGGGTGTGTGTGTGTGGAAAGGATGAGCAGAGACCTGAGGTAATTAGAGGAATAGTCAAGGGTATGGCAGCTGGGTTTTAATGTGAAAAAATGCAAAATAATGCACTTGGGGCAAAGAAACCAGGGGCAGAGAACAAAATGGGTGGAGTGATATTGACAACCACCAAGCGGAAAAGAGACCTGGTGGTAATCATACTGGATGACCTAAAGCTGGCCAGGCAGTGCAGCAAGGCAGTAGGGAGGGCGAGTGGGCTGCTGGGGTGCACAGGGAAGGGCATCACCAGCAAAAAGAAGGAGGAGGTGCTGCCTCTTTATAGATCGCTGGTAAGGCCCCATCTAGAGTACGGTGTCCAGTTCTGGAGACCAGATCTCCGAAAGGCAGAAAGACAGAATGGAAGCGGTCCAGAGGAGGGTAACTAAAATGGTGCAGGGTCTGAATCAAAACCCTATGAGGAAAGACTAAAGGACCTCAATATGTACACCCTGGAAGAGAGGAGGGAGAGGGAGGATATGATAAAGACCTTTAAATACCTCATTGGGAAGTAAATAAGGTACAGGAGGAGAGTATTTTTCAGAAGAAGAGGTTGTCAAGAACAAGAGGACCTGCTATGAAGCTGAAGGGAATAGATTTAGGAGAGATGTGGGGAAGTACTTCTTCACAGAAAAAGTGGTGGGTTCCTGGAACAGCCATCCAGTAGAGATGGTAGGGGCGAAAGCAGTGATGGAGTTCAAGAATCCATGGGATAGGCGCAAAGGAATTATAGTGGAAAGGCAGAGGGGAAGGAGAAAGAGCTGCAGATCGGGCACGGTCTGTGGTAATGGTGTAGGTAGGGAGAAATGGGCAGACTGGATGGGCCAAGCGGTCCTTATTTGCTGTCAGATACCATGTTTCCATGTTTCTGTTCTAAAACTTGAATTTTTTATAAACCCTGAATGTGGGATGCTTTGATAAACCCCTCAAGCTTCGCCCTTGAGGTTTATTTAGCATTCCACACCTCTGGTGTGTATAACATAGAGAATAAAGTATGAGTTGGGGTGTGTAACAAGAAGTTTACACACAACCGAGGGGTTAGATGCTACATAAACCCCGAGAGCAAAGCTCAAGGGGTTTATTACATAGATACATAGATATATAGACAGTGTCGGCAGATAAGGGCCTATGGCCCACCTAGTCTGCCCATTTGAGCTTGTAAGTTCAGTTTGTTTTCCTAGAAGTCTATTTCCCCTTACCCCTGACCTCTAGAATTCCTTTATGTCTATCCCATGCATTCTTAAATCCCGTGATTGTTTCAGCCCCCACCACTTCCTCTGGCAGGGTGTTCCACTTGTCCACCACCCGCTCTGTGAAGAAATTCTTTCTCATGTTTCCTCTGAATCGTCCTCCTCCAACTTCATCCCATGCCCTCTAGTCTTGAAACATCTTTTCGCTTAAAAATAGTGTTTTCCTGCACCCTGTTCCTCCCTGTAAGATACTTGTATGTCTCTCATATCCCTCTCCCTCCTCTCCTCCAGGAGTACATGTTCAGTTCCTTCAACCTGTCTTCATAGGACTTGTGATGCAACCCATGCACCATCTTTGTTGCTCTCCTGAACCTTCTCTACCCTGTCTATGTCCTTACGCAGGTATGGTCTCCAGAACTGTACACTGTACTCCAGGTGGGGCCTCACTAGTGTCTTGTATAGCGGAATTATGACCTCCCTTTCCTGCTGGTGATGCCCTGCCTATACATCCCAGCATCCTATTTGCTTTACCTGATGCCTTGTCACACTGTTTCCTTACTTGAGGTCATCAGAGATGACAACCCCAAGATCCCTTTCCTGCTTGGTGCATGCTATATCCTCACCCCCAACTGATATATTGTGCCAAGGTTTTGTGCCCCATATGCATTATCTTGCACTTCTTTGCATTGAATTTCAACTGCCAAACCCTTGACCATTCTTCAAGTTTCTGCAGGTCCTTCTCATTCTGTCTACACCTCTGGTGTGTCTACTCTGTTACAGAGCTTTGTGTCATCAGCGAACAGTGAAATTCTGCCTTCTAGATCCTGTGCAATGTCACTGATGAAGATGTTGAATGGGACCGGTCCCAGCACTGATCCCTGTGGTACCCCACTGGTCACTCTTCTCCTCTGTGGAGTGACAGCATTTACCACCACCTCTGTGTCCTGCCACCCAGCCAGTTACCTACCCACCACACTACTGTCCTGCCCACACCCATATTCCCCAGTTTGTGTAATAGTCTTCTATGTGGCACAGTGTCAAAGGCCTTGCTGAAGTCCAGATAGGCCATGTCCACTGCCCTCCCCTGATCCACCTCCTAGTCACCCAGTCAAAAATTCAATGAGGTTGGTCTGACATGACCTCCCCTGGTGAAACCATGCTGCCTTGGGTCCTGTAGTCCATTGACAACCAGATGTTCCACCAATCTCTCCTTCAGTAGTGCTTCCATGATCTTTCCCACTACCGAGGTGAGGCTGACTGGTCTGTAGTTCCCTGCTTCCTCTTTGTTCCCACTTTTGTATAAGGGGACTACATCTGCTGTCCTCCAGTCTTTGGGTACCTCCCTGTTTCCAGTGATTGATTGAACAGGATAGCCAGAGGTTCAGCCACCACCTCTCTTAGTTCTTTAAGGACCCTGGGTGCACCCCATCTGGCCCCATTGCTTTATCAGCTCTTATTACTTCCAGTTCCTTCAGGACCCTTTCTCGTGTAAAGGGACTTGTGTCCATTTCTGCACCATTCTCACCCTTGTACTCCCTTCAGACCCATTACCCCCTCTTCCTTAGTAAAGACTGAGCAGAAATACCTGTTCAATATGTCAGCTTTACTGTTGTCATCCTCCACGCGCTCCCATCCTCCCCTTCAGTCTCACTATCCCTCCTTTGTCTTTCTTTTCACTTATGTACCTGTAAAAGGTTTTGTCCCCTTTACCCACTGATTTTGCAATGCGTTCTTCTGTCTGAGCTTTGGCTTCCTTTACTGACTTCCCTGCCTCCTTTGTTTCTCCTGGTACTTCTCCCATCCCTTCTGCCTGTGTCTTTTGTATTGCCTGAATGCAATCCTTTTTGTTCACTTTCTTTGCACCTCTTTGGAAAACCATAATGGTCTCCTCTTCCTTTTCCTCTTGCTAACCTGCTTAATGCATAATTCTGTTGTTCTTATAATCCATTTTAAATACTGCCCACTGTTCCTCAACCCCTGATTCCTGTCCCATTCCCTTAATGCCTCTTTCAAGTATCTCCCCATTTTCCCAAAGTCTGCCCCCTAAAATCCAGGATACGTGTTTTGTGTGGTTTGGTTCTGCTCTTTCTGTGATTTCAAACCACAATGACTGGTGGTCACTGTTACCCAGGTGCTCCCCACTGTTACCCCATCACACTGTCCCTGTTTGTGAGCACAAGGTCCAGTATTGCCTTCTGCCGAGTTGGTTCCATGACCAGTTGCTTGAGGTAGGCACCTGAAGGAGTCCAGGATAAATCTGCTCCTAGTTGATGCTGCTGCTGGGATGCTCCAGTCCACGTCTGGTATATTGAAGTCTCCAACCAGTACTCACTCACTTTGTCTGCCATCCTTTGATGGCTAGCATCAGCTCCCTATCTGTTTCTTCCTCCTGGGCTGGTGGTCTATAGACCACACCTGTGCTGGATGGCTGGCCCCATTTTCCTTTCCAGCTTAACCCACAGTATCTCTCCCCATTTTGTTCCTCCTGGATCTGTGTGGCCCTTATGTCATTTTTCACATACAGTGCCACCTCCTCCCTTCCTGCCTGCTCTGTCTCTTCTGAATATGTTGTAGCCAGGTATGGCCATCTCCCAGTCATGGTTATCATTACACCAGGTTTCAGTGATGGCCACAATGTCCAGGTCTGACTGTACCATGACAGCCTCCAGATCTTCCATCTTGTTGCTAAGGCTCCTGGCATTTGCACACATGGCTTTCCATGATTTGACCTCCTAGACTGCTTCACTGTTCTACACCAGCCCCTTCCTTGGTTGTCATTTATCCCTGGTTCTCCTTGCTGTCTGCCCTTCTGCTGAATTTTTGCCCTTTCTGCTTATCCACCTTTTGGACACTAATCTCCATCTTTTGCACACTGCTTTGCAGAGATAGCCACTCCTCTGGTTCACTGGTTCCACTACTAGCTGTGGGGGTGAGCAAGTAGGTACCATCCTTGCTGTCTGTCACCCCTTTGCTGGTTTAAATGCTTGTCAATGTAGCATTTAAACTTATCATTGAGTGCTTGATTCTCCAGGATGGATGCAGGCCATCAGGCTTGAACAAACCTCCATCCCTCCAGGTGGGTCCCCAGTCACCAATGAATCCAAACCCTTCCTCACAGCACTAGTTCTTCAACCATGAGTTAAAGTTCCTGGTGCATGCACTCCTATGTTTCCCTTGCCTCTCACAGGGTACTTCTGAGAAAGTGACAGAAGTAGCTACTTGCTTGAGACCCTCCCCAGTTTTCTAAACTCTTCCTTGAACTTCCTTTGGCTCCCATTTGCCAAGTCATTAGTACCTAGGTGGATAATGACATCCAGCTCACCCTCCGTCTTGCCTTCCCAGTGATCCCCAGTATCTTCCTTCCATCCCTCCATGCCATGGCACCTGGTAGGCACCTCACCTCCTGTCCTCCCCTCCTGTGTTCCTAGCTGGATCCTCTTACGATGGAGTCCCCACCAGGATTCGCCTCCTCCTCCTCCTCCTCTGGGGTCCACTGCTTTCCCCACTGAGGTCACCTCCTTGCCTAACCTCCACATCCTTTCCTTCCACTTCCTGGTACCTCTATTTGGTTGTCCTCATTTGCCAGTGTGGCATATGAGTTCTTGAGAAGGAATAGGATCTGGGATGTGCCTCTGCCTGACTGCTCCTACCCTCCCTGAGCCCACTGTCATCCAAGTGCTCCTCGCTCTCGGCATCCTTGAGGCAGCTGCATTGGACTGGGTGGTCCCTGGATAGGGTGATGGTACTCCTGACCCAGTTTACTTCCGCCTGAGTCTGGCTACCTCATCCCGCAGTCCCGAGAGATGCATGCAGATAGGGCAGCACCTCAGTGTCCAGAAGGTCTGCCTGAATATGGCTGCCCCACAGCCACTGCATTGCACCACTCCCACATTATACTGCAATTCCACTACTTCTCTGCTACTGAAGCTCTTAGTTCTCTTTTTTATTTATTTACAGTACTAAAAATCCTGTAACTGATCCTCAGATATATATTTTTTTTAAGGAAAAGAAACCAATAAATAAATAAATGAGTCAAAACACTTGTCGTGCTGAGGGTGGTCTTCTTCCCCCTTATGCCCCTCCTACTTCACACCTCTTACTATACCCTGTGTTTAGCTCCTGTCAATCAGATTTATCAGGGCATATAATTAAGAGTTGGTGGGGGGAAAATTTGCAGCAATTAAAGACAGCACAGAATTACACCACCACTATGTTTTAAATTTTCAACAGCCCAAATACAATTATAAGTAAAGACAACACAGAAAGAAAGTATAGTGTCACTATAAGCCTACAATCTAAGTTTAAAAGAAAAATACCAATTACCAGTTACTCTGAAGCACTGAATTGAATATGTTTCCTTCCTTCACCTTCTGGCTTCTTCAAGCATCTAACCCCGAGGGTATGTGTAAACTTCGAGTTTACACACACCAACCCAATTTTTATTTTATATAATTGTTGGGTTTCCCTTTTTTGCCACAGCAAATATATAAAATAAAAAGCTGTTGCTCTGTGACCGTGGTCCGGTTTCAGTGCGTGGTCTGTGGTTACCGTCAGGACTGATACATCTCTTTAACTTTTTTATTTGGTAGGGCAGGTATATGTTTGTTTGAGTATAAACTTTGAAAATTTACGTTGCTAAAAACACTTACCGCCGAGTCCCACTGGCAGTTCACGATTCGGCGAAAAATAAAGCGGACAGCGTTAGAATGGCAGGAAGTCAGGTGGACGCATGCACGGAGTAAGGGAAACCGTGCGCGTGTTTGCCATTATAAATGCTCCTTTATAACGGCAAATTACACCACGGTTTCCCTATGGAAAAAAGGGGAAGCCAGTTATTATATATAGGATAAAGTATAGGGTGGTGTATGTAACGAGAAGACCTTACTTCGAGAAGGCTCTTGCAATAGGTAATACTAATAACCAGTAGAACTAGAGATGTCAGACACTAGGACCACACAGCAAACTTTAGCTAGCATTGTCTGGCAGGAAACTGCCTACCCGATGTCACGTGACAGACATCAGCATGACACCATATAGTGGGTGGTCCCCACACCCGCCCTCCAGTTCTTTTTCGCCATCAACCTGCGCACGTCGGACTTCACAGAGAATGCAGCTTCAGTCAACCACAATCTTCGGATGAGTATTTCATAGCTTTATTTTTCTTTCTGTAAATCTTTGAAAAGTATTACTTTTTTTGTGCATGTCTTCTCCGATGCCTTCTGAGTCGCATAAGAGCAAGTGCGATTCCTCCGGCACCCAGCTCCCTCACAAAGATGGCCATTCCTTCTGCCTCTTCTGCCTGGGACCAGAGCACAAGACCTAGTACTGTGAGGCCTGACAGTTTCAACCAGGCCACACAGAAATGCCGCCAACAGGCCCTGGAAGACCACGTTCTCAAACTCAGGTTGGCTTCCATGGAGAAGGAGCTGCAGAAGCTGGGGGGATTGTTCTCCTCTCCAGAGGGGTTCTTTGGACTCCCACAAGAAGAAGAAGAAGAAGAAGAAGGACAAGGAGAAGCACCAGGACCATGATCGGTCTCCCTCCCACCCACAACCTCCTTCAGCGGCCACAGGCAATGAGCAGCCACCCACTGGTGTTGGTACCATTCCTCCAACCAAGCCTGACCCTCCCTCTGGGGAGCAGCCCTTGGTCCCCCCACCTGAGCTGGTTACAGTTCAGACAGGTGCCTCTAAGCCTCCAGAGAGCTCTGACACCCTTAGGCCCCTCAAAACTCTGGGGCCTAAGCCTAGTGGCGGGGCCAATAAGTCAGTCATTAGCCCCTCTGATGAACACCCAGCCCAGACTTATAAGTTGCACGCCGGCTCCTCTGGCATCTGCCCAGCCACTGTGCTTCCATCGTTCCCCAATAACAGGCCTGACACCGATCCTCTGAATCAGTGTATGCTGCCACTCTTGCCGCAGCCCTCCCCAGAGGGTTCTCCCTCTTGGGATCCTCCGTCGCCACCTTCCCTGGTGGTGACTCCTGGCTCTCGTGCACATTCAGAACTGGAATCAGAAGAGTGTCCACCCGACACAACGCTGGTGCCGGAGCCAGAATGTCCAACCTCCCTCAGGAGCCGGTGTCTCCTGCACTGTAGGATCCCCCGTCTGGGCCATCTTCTCCACCTCAGACTCCGGTGGGACCCTCAACCCCCTCAGGGCTGATGCCAGAACCTCCTCGGGGTCCCACACCAGATCTAATGTTACTTGGCCATTCACACCCTCCATCAGGTCTCTCCACCCCTCCTTTGGGGCCTATGCGTGGCTACCCACTGTCAGGACCTCTGTTAGAACCTTTGGCTCCTCTTTCGGGTCTTTCGGGTCCTTCACTGGGTTACCTGCCATCACGGCCTCCAGAAGGTCCCTCGACTCCACCGTCAGGCCCTTCGCTGGGCCTTCTGACACCAGGCTACCCTGCACCTCACTACCCTTCACCAAGGTACCTGCCACCAGGGTATCCCATACTGGGGTATCCAATGCTGGGCTATTTCCCTGTGAAGCGCCGGGCTACCACTACCCAACGCCGGACTATATGATGCCAGGGTGTACCTTTCAAGAATTCCCACCCATCTATCAGTTCTCTCCTCCTCCTCCTCCTCCTCCTCCACCCCCTCCAACGCCTCAGCCTCAGGTGGATTTTAGGGAGGCATTACAATCTTGGTGGTCCAAAACCAGAACACAGTCGTCTTGGAATTTGACTGGTGTCAACCAGCCATGGCTCCCATGCTAACCCACATGTACCCTACACTGAGATCCTATTCTCCAGTGGAGTTTTGCCCCACTACCTCGGGACAGACCTCTCATCCTACCATGGTAGCTGGTGTCAGCAGGGGCCTTGTGGTCTCATTGTAGGAGATCCTGCTCCCATTGGCTCTGTCTTTGGACAGAAGCCCATTGTCGGACTTGGACTCAGACACCACAGACTTCTCCACCTCGGCTTTTGTGACCCCCTTCTCCGGTGGATGCAAAGCCCAAAGATTCTCCTAAGTCCCTCCAGAGGACGCCTCCTTTACCGAAATCCTTCAGAAGATTCAGGAGACAAATGGGTGGAAGACAGAGGATCAGGATCCCCAATGCAAGAGGTTGGCAGAACACCTGGATGTGCCTGAACTGTCCCGTCTGCTCATTCCTCCGTGGATTGGACCACATGAGGACTTGGTCTCCATGGTCTGGTAGCAACCTTCATTAGTGACCACAATTACCAAGAAGGCTGATGGACTGTATCAAGCCCCTAAGGGTAAAGACCACCTTATTTCTCACCCTAAAGTGGACTCGGTGGACATTAATGTGGCACATGACCATACAGCTAAACCTAAACACATGAGCACCTCTCCTCTAGACAAGGAGTCACGGTAAATGAACCAGTTTGGATGCAAGGTCTACTACTCCTCCACTCTGGCCCTCAGAGCATTGAACTACCTCGCACACATGACTGTATACCAGAAATCTGTCCTGGGACAGTTGAAGTCAGAATTCAAGGCTTTGCTTGATTCCAAGGCTTAAACCAAAATTTCCCAAACTGTCAGGACAGTGGAAATCTCCTGCTGTCATTCCCTCAGAGTGACATATGATGCGATAGATGCCTCTACCAGAAGTACCGCCGTGGCTATTAGCATGTTCTGGTACTCCTGGCTGCAGGTATCTGGATTGGCCCAAGATGTCCAGTCGGCCATCCGGGATGCCCCTTTCAGAGGACCAGTCCTTTTCGGAGGTGACATCAAGGACATAATCACTGAACTCCAGGACAGTGGCAAGGCACTGCACTCTGTCCAGTCTATGTACCACTCTATTACCAAGCCGAAATAGCAATTTCATTGCTAGCAATGGCACCAGAATAGGCAACAGCCAATCTGACGTCAGAACAAACGTGCCTCGTGGGCGGGAGCCACCCCCCAGTCAAGTCCCAAAGGGCTGCAGGGGCAGTGCTCCCACACACCCCTCCACCTCCTGACTTGTGGCAGGGCCTCCACCACCAGCTCCGGAGAAACCAGTAGGGTGCAGATTTGCAAACCACCTGGCCAAGTTGGAGGCGATCACTTCAGACACTTGGGTCCTTCAGCTCATCGGTCAAGGCCACACCATCGAATCCACAGAGAGACCTCCAAGAAATCTTCTTGATCTCTCTCACTACTCAATAGGCCACATTCCTCCCATAAGGGAAGAGATCCAGGCTCTTCTGACAAAATCAGCTATAGAGCCCATTCCTTGAATCCAGGAAGGAAAGGGATATTACTCCCACTTCTTCCTGGTGCCCAAAAAGACAGGGGATCTCCATCCAATCCTGGACCTCAGCACAATAAACCTGTATATAGAGTACAAGAGATTTTGCATGCTGACCTTACAGGGTCTGTTGCCTCTTTTGCACCAGGGTCATTGGCTGTGTGCTCTGGATATGCAGGATGCATACCTACATATTCCAATTTTTCCCTCCCACCGACACTTCCTATGCTTTACCTTCCTGGGGGAACACTTCCAGTTCAGAGTGCTCCCCTTTGATCTCTCCTCGGCACTCAGGGTATTTACCCAGTGCCTAGTCGTGGTGGAAACGGCTTTATGCCACCAGGGAATATATGTGTTCCTATACCTCGATGACTGGCTCCTGTCAGTGCCGGCGAGGGACAGCCTGGTGGCCTCCCTGACTGCTACCCTGAATCTATTCAGGCAGGTGGGGATCATGGTGAAGTACCCCAAATCCCACCTTGTACCTTCCCAATGCCTCCAATTTATTGAGGTATTGTTGGATACTGTTCAAGGTCAGGCTTTCCTCCCTTTGGACTGGATGGAAACCTTGTGTCAGCAGGCCATACATGTGGTCACCAGCCAATGGACCCTGGTCCATTCAGTCTTATGCCTTCTGGGCCTCATGGTACTGGCTGTTACCACTGTCCCCCTAGCCAGGCTCCACATATGGATTATGTAGTGGATCATTCGGGTCCAGTGGGACCAGAAATCAGACGATCTGGCTCACAGGATTCTGGTGTCCAGCCCCATGCATCTGGACTTCCTTTGGTGGCAGGATCTGTCCAGTCTCACCAGAGTGGTTCATTTTCAGATGCCTCTGCTGGTCTAGCTCCTGACAACTGATGCTTCGGGTCTGGGCTGGTGTGCCCATCTGGGCGAACACAGGACACAGGGATCCTGGTCTCAGCAGTAACTTCCTCTGCACATCAATGTGCAAGAGATGCTGGCTGTACATAGAAACATACATAGAATTTGACGGCAGATAAGGACCGCTTGGCCCACCCAGTCTGCCCATTTCCCTACCTACTGCATAAGCTGCAGATCCTAGTTAACCAGCAGCCTACTTCTTCCTACCTCCACCCCCCAGAATTGCCTTATGACTATCCCATGCATGCTTGAATTCCCCCACTGATTTTGACTCCACAACCTCCTCCGGAAGGCCGTTCCATGCATCCACAACTCTCTGTGAAAAATACTTCCTTAAATTACCTCTGAGCCGCCTCTATCTTCAAATTGTGCCCTCTTGTTCTTGCACATCTCTTTTTGAAAGATGCTACCCTCTTGGACTTTGTTGATTCCCTTGAGGTACTTGAAAGTTTCTATCATGTCCCCCCTCTCCTCCTTTCCTCGAGGCTATACATATTAAGCTCCTTAAGTCTCTTCATACGACTTCCGTGCAGACCCTGCACCATTTTAGTTGCCCACCTCTGGACAGCTTCCATCCTGTCTATGTCTTTCATGAGATTGGGTCTCCAGAACTGCACAGTACTCAGATGGGGTCTCACCAGCTGTCTGTACAGAGGATAATAACTTCCTGTTTTACTGGTGATGCCTCTCCCTATGCATCCCAGTATCCCCCAGCCCTCCTTGCTGCCCTCTCACATTGCTTGCCCATCTTTAGGTCATCTGATATGACTACCCCCAGGTCCCTTTCCATTCTTGTTGTTGTTAGTATCTCACCCCCCCATTGTGTACTCTTCCCCTGGGTTTTTGTTTCCCAGGTGCATTACCTTGCACTTCTTAGCATTGAATCTAAGCTGCCATACATTTGACCATTCCTCTAACCTTGCCAAGTCCCTTCTCATCCTTTCCACCCCACCCTGTGAATTAACTCTGTTGCAGATCTTAGTGTCATCTGCAAAGAGACATACTTTTCCTTCCAGTCCTTCTGCAATGTCACTTATAAAGACATTGAAGAGGACTCGTCCTAATACTGAGCCCTGCGGTACCCCGCTAGTAACCCTCCTTTCTTCTGAGTGGACTCCATTTACTATAACTCTCTGTGTCCTATTCTCTAGCCAATTCTTTACCCAGGCTGTCATCTTGGGACCCACTCCCAGGCTGGCTAACTTGTATATTAATCTTTTGTGGGACTGTGTCAAATGCCTTGCTAAAGTCTAGGTAGGCCATGTCCACAGCCCTCCCTGATCTACTACTTTGTCACCCAGTCAAAGAAATCTATCAGATTCGTCTAGCATGACCTTCCGCTGTGAATCCATGCTCCTGGGTCCTGTGCCCCTCTGGCCTCTAGATACTGGACAATTCTTTCCTTTAGAAGTGATTCCATTATTTTCCCTATCACTGAGGTTAAACTAACAGGTCTATAGTTTCTGCTTCTGCCTTGCTCCCACTTTTGTGAAGGGAATCACATCTGCCCTCCTCCAGTCCTCGGGTACCACCCCATCCTCCCATGATTTGTTAAAAGGTAGTCAGTGGTGTCACTAGTTCTACCCTTTAGTTCTTTAGAATTCTGGGATGAATCCATCAGGCCCCTTTGCTTTGTCCACCTTCAGTTTTAAGAGTTCTTTCAGAACCCTTTCTTCTGTAAATGGGCCGGTATCAACTTCTGTATCCAGAGTGTTACTACTGTTTGTTTTATGTGTCTCCCCCTCTTCCTTCGTAAATACTGAGCAAAAATATTTGTTTAGTATCTCTGCCTTTTCACAGTCTCCCTCTGCCCACCCTCCCTCCACTTTATTAAGCCTCACTATCCCTCCCTTGGTCTTCCTTCGCTCCCTGATGTACCTATAAAAGGTTTTATCCCCTTCTTAACTGAGTTGGCTATCTTTTCCTCGGTTTGGGCCTTTGCTGTTCTGACTGCCTTCCCAGCCTCCTTTTGCTTTAACTGATACAGTTCTCTGTCCTGCTCCTTCTGCGATTCCTTGTACTTCCTGAATGCTTTCTTTTTCTCTTGAACCTTCACTACCACTTCCTTTGAGAACCATAGTGGTTTCTTACATCGTCTTGTTTTGTTTATTTGCTTCACACAAAGCAAATAAACTATATGCCCTTCAGGCTTTTCAGCCATTAATCCTCTCTGGTCCCCTCCTGGTATAGACGGACAACATGTGCGTGGTCTGGTACCTGAACAAACAGGAAGGCACAAGGTCGTATCCTATGTGCAGGGAAGTGATGCACGTGTGGCATTGGGTGATACAGCACAGTCTGCAGCTCACAGCAGTGCATGTCCCAGGCATTCAAAATGTCCTGGTGGACATTCTCAGCCACACTCAGGCAAGGGCACTCAAGTGGGAACTGAGGCAGTCAATAGTTGAAGATGTCTTCGAATGCTGGGGTCACACAGATTTCGATTTGTTTGCCTCCCCATCCAACTCAAAACTACACAGTTTCTGCTTGTTTGTTCCTGTGCATGGTGTTTTCTGGTGAGACTGGCTGTCTCTCTGCTAGACAGGGAGTTTCATGTACACCCTTTCTCCCTTTCCACCATTGCAGGGGGTGCTTCTGAAACTACAGCAAGAAGGGGCTGGCATGATTCTCATAGCCCCTTATTGGCCTTGCCAAGTGTGATTTCCTCTACTTTAGCAGTTAAGAGTGGAGACTCCGGTTCCCCTACCCCTCTGCCAGAACCTGCTGATTTAGGACCAGGGCAAGCTGGTCCATCTGGGTCTCAGGTCTCTTCACCTTCACACGTGGAACCTGCTGACATAGCAGTTGCACACTTTGGGTCTTTTCCAGAGTGGCTGAAGTCCTTGTGGAGTCCTGAAAGCCATACACAAGAACCGCATATGCTATGAAATGGAAGAGGTTCTCAATTTGGGCATCCAACAAGGGTTAGAACACTTTCTCTTGCCCTGTCCCACAGATCTTGCAATACCTGCTGTATCTCTCTGACCTTGGCCTTAGTTATTCTTCGCTGAAGGTCCACTTGTCTGCCATTTCTACCTACCACACGCTGGTGGATGGCAAAACTTTGGCTGAGTTGGAGGTTTTCAAAACCTTTCTGCAAGGAATTCTCCATCTGAAACCCATGGTTAGTAACCCTGTTTCTCCGTGGGATTTGTACTTCATTCTTGAGAAACTCACTTTGATCCCTTTGAACTGACCGCGAGTTGCGACCTGTGCTACCTTTCCTGGAAAGCACTCTTTTTAGTTGCCATTACTTCGACTTGAAGGATTTCTGAGCTTCAGGTGGTTTCTGAATTTACTTTGAATCAGACCATATACTTGCCAGTGTATTATCCTGAGCATTCTAATGAAGGGGAATCCATTCTGCACACACTCGATATGCACAGAACCTTGCATTATTGCATGAACCGGATAAAGTCAGTCCGTAAAACAGATCAGCTTCTCATTTCTTTTACACCCAAAAGATAGGGTGTGGCAGTTTCCAAACAATGCTTATTCAAATGGTTAGCAAACTGCATTTTGTTTTGTTATCAGAAGCACAACAAGTCCCTTCCAGGGGAAGTCAAGGGACATTCAACCAGAGGCATGGCTGCATCTACTGCTTGTTTCAGAAATGTTTCTGCCGTGGACATTTGTGTGACAGCCAATTGGAGTTCTGACCACACCTTCACTAAACATTACAGTCTGGACATTGCCACTAGGCACAGGGCAGGCTTTGGACTAGCAGTCTTTCAGGGCCTCATGTCTTAACCTGATACCTACTACAGACCTTTCCTCCCTATTGTGCAACAGCCTTTGTCTGAATTACACTGCTTGGGACTCAGTCCTAATGGTTATTACCTACTGCAAGAGCCCTCTCAAAGTAAGATAGTACAGTTACGTAAGAACTTACCATAACAGTAGATCTTTGAGAAAGGCTCTTGCAGTAGGTACCTTTTTCCCCCTCCCACCTTCCCCCATGATTATGTGGCTACTTCTTTCTAGCCTTTCTCTTGGCTCCAGGAGCCCACTTCTTTGTCCTGTCACACCTTCTTATGTCTCCAGCAGGAGAACTGGAGGGCAGGCAGGGGACCGCCCACTATATGGTGTCACGCTGATGTCCATCACATGATGTCGGGTGGGTGGTCCCCCGCCAGACACTGCTAGTTAAAGTTTTCTGTGTGGTCCTAGTGCCTGACAGCTCTAGTCCTAATGGTTATTACCTACTGCAAGAGCCTCTCTTGAAGATCAACTGTTACAGTAAGTTCTTAATAACTGTACTTTTGCACACACCTGAGGTGTTAGATGCTACACACACCACCCCATATTTTATTTTATATAATTGCTGGGTCTCTCTTTTTTGCCACAGCAAATATATAAAATAGTCAAGGTTCCGCTGTGGTCACGGTCCGGTTTTGTTTCGCACGGTTCCCAAATTTGTGTTCCCCGCCATTTTAGAATGTTTAAAAATGTTTTTTATCCTTGTAAATGTTGAAAATGAGCAATATTTAAAAAAATAACTCACCGTCAAGTTCCACTGGTGGTTGACTTTCAGTGAGAAGGCAAGCAGAGAGCGGTCAGGGAAGGATGAACTGAGGCAGGCGCATGTACAGAGTGAAGGAAACTGTGCGCATGTTTACCATTATAAACACTTCTTTATAGCAACAAATTACACACCGATTTCCCTATGAGGAAAAAGAGAGACCCATTAATTATATTTTCATTATACACACCACCTCCTTATTAGTCTATATATAATTACTGTATTGGCAAGGGTTGATGACAATCCGAAATGCAGTACTAGAATTCTCCATCATACACAGCCATGTATAATGAGGTGTTTATAATGAAGAGCAGACACCATCAATTAACATAAACTGTTTCCTCACAGGAGAGCATTTTTACTTCTAAAACCATAAAACCAGTAATTATCAAAAATAAAACATGGGGAGTGTTGTGGATCAGTACTTTTTTTCTACACACCCTCAGTGTGTGATGTCGATAGAAATCAGATGAGCTTCATTGTCATGGTTTATGGGGCATCTCACACCTTGGGTTTGTAAAAAAGCCCTTGTTACACACCACTTTCGAGCATTATTTTATATGTTATATAGTTTTTCAAACGAGCCTTATTTGAAACAGCTACTACTCATTCTTTTCTTTACAATTATGTACTGTTTCCAAGCTGAAGATTTTCAAAACATGAGATGTTTCCTCAAAGAATGAAGGCTTACACATCTTTTTGTTCTGTGGGATCTAGTTGTAAAAATCTTTGCAATGACCTGGAAAACTGCCCTTTTTCACTATTATAAAATAGAATCGATAAGTCAAGCACTGTGATTGGTTGCAAGTAATCACTTAACTCTGTCGATAGTGTCTCAGGTTTGTTAAGGTTTTGTAATTAAAGGCCATTTTCTAAGCTCAATATATACACTAAGGTGTGCGATAATGCTGAAATACCACCCTTTCTTGATGTTTAAGGGCAAGTGCTTGTGCATCATATCACACCTGGAGAGCGTGCAGGCATGCTTTCATTCCTATTGCTTGCTTACTGATAGCACCTCCCCCATGGTGGCGCAAACAGGTGTGGAATGAATAGCACAGAGAAAGCAATGGAGCAGTGCCATCAGGTGCTGCAAGCCCTCCTCCACCCCCCCCCCAACAACTTCAGTTTGCCCAGTGCACCTGCTACCAGTTTATTGTCCCAATATTTGGCTAGGGGCCAGAAGTTCATGCTGTGAATGATGGTCCGCCACTATCATCTTCTTGGATTGACAGTAGCAGCCAACCATGGCCACCTGAGGGTAGCCATTCCTGGAGACTGTGGTGGATACAGATTAAGGTGTCACCTGCATTGACTGCACACCACACTACCGGGGAGGGGGTGATCTTGCCTGTTCTGCAGTATATGCACATTGCCGGTTAGTGTTGGAAACAAGACAGCACCCTGAATAGATCATCACCTGTAACAGTGCCTATTGCCGTGGTAATTCCTGCAGTAGGATTGATGTACAGAGTCTTGAATTTTGTATATTTTCACTAGAGTTTAGTTACTTCAGTCAACAGCCTGTTGTTTTTATTTATCTTTAGACAATTGAGAAAGGCAATAGTGTGGTCCCATACCAAATTTGTCTGTCTCAGAAGTTGATGAGTCCTTTAACTTTCAGTCCGTGCCAGCCCCAAGGAAGATGGTACTGCATGAATGGTTTTTATTTCTTGAAATGCACTACCATATTATTGTCATTTTAAAAGTGTTGAGACCAATGTAAGAGAATCTCTGAAGTACCTTTCTTCATCCCTAACTTTTATAGTTCCTGACTTTTGTGAGGTTAAAATTAAAACCATGAGACTGTGTCAAGATTGATTATTGTAACAAATTTCCGTATTTTTTTTAAGAATAGTTTGTTTCCAGTGAGGTCATGCTTTCCCCTGTTTTGTAGATGTGTACATAGAAACACTGAGAGTATGATGCAGCAGTTACTGTTATGTGGAAAAGTATTTATTGATACCTTTTTGTTTCATTTAGGCTCCCCTTTTTCTCTTATCTTATAAGATGCCATTTTTTCCTCATATCAAATCAGTTTTTGCATTCCTTTTACACTTGAAATAATTAAAGGAGTGCTCTTTTAATGTAGCAGTCCCAGGTTTCCATCATTATTTACAGCTATATCTGAACACCTGTGGTGTAAAGGGAGCATAAACCATGTTGACTACATTTATTAAATATAATTGTTAATTTGGGCATGTGTGAAGTTTGTTCATTTGTGCCAGTATTTTGTTCTGTGTGTGTTTTAAAATAGTTCTGCTTTTTTCTTTACATGTGGTCCCTTGTTACTTCCACCTTTTTACCAACTGAGGTTCACTTTTTAATTGCATCACAGTTCAGAAACCATGTGACATCAGTTCAGCAGAAGTCCTGTATGGAAAGCTTTATGGTAGGCTACTGCACAACTAATGTCACTGGGTTCCAGAAAGCATACATAATTAAAAAATGACTATTGGACAGGAAAGTGGAAGCTTTAACAAGGGACCAAAATAAGGAAAAAATATGACTATTTCAGAACACACAATGCAATGCACTAGGATTACTACACAAAACCCAAGCAGAAACAGGGACACCCACTGGAAAGCAATGCATAGCGCAAATCCATACTGGCAAGATAAACCAGGAAAGCCTTGCACACACAGTGCCTGTTAATAAATATAAGAGACTCCAAACAAAGGATGCAGTAAAACAGTGAGATTTATTTACTCACACAATTCATCCAAAGGTGCTAAGAAGGTGCTGGCATATGGTTCTAAGAGGTTACCCAGCAAGCTGCTACTGATTACCAATGCTGTTTTGTACCACCATGCGCAATTGATCCTGGGTAATGTGATCCAGATTGAATGCTGTTTTATACAGCTGATCAGCAATGTCAGTGGCTACAATCTAAGTGCATTTACATTTTAATCACACATACCCCCACAATGCAAAGCATCATGGGCTGCATATGCAAATCACCACAGAATGTTATGCTGGTCCAACTTTAAGCAGAATTGCATGGTGCCAAAAGACCTCTCACACAGTTTGCAAAGGGTGCCAACAGAAGACATAGACACGTGTTTCGTCCTACCAGGACTCATCAGTATGCCTCGTCTGTTTGACACCCCAGTGGAATGGACCAGCTACCCTTAAGTCAGTGTGCCTTGGATATATTGTGGTGAACCCATTAAAATAAAAAACTATTTAAAAGACAAAGAACCTCTGTGCGCAAAACACTGAGGCAAGGTTACCCAAAGGGCATTTGGCTGGGAAGCCAAGTTTCAAGAAAATACAAATCACACATACCCCACAATGCAAAGCATCATGGGCTGCATATGCAAATCACCACAAATGTTATGCTGGTCCAACTTTAAGCAGAATTGCATGGTGCCAAAAGGCCTCTCACACAGTTTGCAAAGGGTGCTAACAGAAGACATAGACACGTGTTTCGTCCTACCAGGACTCATCAGTATGCCTCGTCTGTTTGACACCCCAGTGGAATGGACCAGCATTGTGGGGGTATGTGTGATTTTGTATTTTCTTGAAACTTGGCTTCCCAGCCAAATGCCCTTTGAGGTAACCCTTGCCTCAGTGTTTGCGCACAGAGGTTCTTTGTCTTTTACATTTTAATGTTACCCTTGCATTTAAAATTCATAGCAAATGCTGTTAAGAACACGCATAGTTAAAAATGTGCCCAAACATAGATATCAAAGAACTATTATAATTAAAACAGTTCACAGTGTTCCATTATATTTTCAGGAGCTGTGCAACACCTCCAATGTCCCATGCATCATATATCCTGTATTTCACTTTTCCTCAGGCTTGTTTGAAGTTTTGCACCAGGAATCTAACAGCAGGGCATCATGAAATCATGGTCTACATAACAGTATCCACACTGGCTGGGATTCAGACTTTGTATAGATTCAGAAATGAAAGATACATAAGATACAATATCTCACATCAGAAGCAATATCTCATAATCCAATATTAATGCTAACTTACACTCCTTTCTATTGTACAGAAAGCAATGTTATAAGAAAGCTGACACTTCAGATTGTTCACGGTGGCCTGGGGTGTATAGCCTCCATAATGTGAACATCTAAAAGGCATTGCCTGTAAGGAGAACAGTAATGACATCATCCCCGCTAGGGCCAAGTGTTACTTATTCAGTTCCTCTTCAGGACCAGCTCTGGGTACCCATATTTTTAGTACAGTTAATGTGGACAATAAGGATGGCTGGAATATGTTCTGATGCAATGTCTCTTATATGTTTGCCCACCCTCTGTTTCAGTGGGTGAACAGTTTTCCACTATAATTTAGTGCGCCCCACACGAACAGTCAGCAAAGTACACCACCCCAGGGGTATTGCAAGTTGTCAACTGTCATATTACATATGGTTTTCCAGTCCCAGGATGTTGAAAAGTTTTGGTTTTGTTGATGTATTTGCACAACTTGCAGCAACCGCAAGGTGCGCTCCCACTCATGGGGGTTGAGGGGGGGGGGTTCTAGCCAAATCTCCCTGCTTGGTGTATGGAAGGGTTGGAGCAAATAGACTACAATGTTCCCCTGATTTTTTGCTCTCTTATACACCACTGGGGCATACTGCCTCCCCTAATTTTGTCCAGATCATTCTGAAGAATATAACAAAGTCTTCAATTTTGTTAGCTAAACTACCCAGTTTAGTGTTGCCCGCAAACTTACTTATGATAATTATCACATGCTTCTTACAAAAACCTAGAGGGGGTGATGCAAACGCTTCTTTCCTTAAACCTGATGCCTTTTTGAGGTTCACATTAGGCAGCCTGTATGTCCCAGACCTCAATGGCTGATCTGAAGTGTCAGCTGTCTTATAACATTGCTTGCTATGCAGTACAAAGGGGATTTAAATTAGCATTAGTAATGGATTGTTTGATATTGGTTCTGATGTAAGATATTGTATCTTATGTATCTTTCTTTTCTGCATCTATGCACAGTTGAAATCCTGCCTGGTGTGAATTCTGTTATGTGGACCCAGATTTCACGATGCCCAGCTGTTATGTTCCTAGCACAAAGCTTCAGACAAGCCCTAGGAAAAGAGAGACACAAAAGATATGATACTTGCAACACTGGAGATGTTGTGCTGTTCCTGAAGATATAATGGCACACTGTGAAGTGTTTAAATTATAATAGTTCCCTGATATCTGCTTTTTGGCCACCTTTTTAATTGTTAACTATGAGTGATCTTGGCGGCATTTGCCGAGTCTGGATTTAAATGCCTTGGTCACTTCAGTTGTAGCCAGTGATGTCACCAATCAGCTATATGAAAGAGCACTCCATTTGGATCACATTACCCTTGACAAAGTACCCATGGGGGCGCAAAACAGTGTCAGGCAATCAGTGGCTGTGGGGATATTCTTTTGGCTATATGCCTAGCACTTTTTGAGCACCATTGGATAAATTGTGGGAATAAATAAACCCCATTTATTTTTACTGCATCCTTTGTTTGGAGTCTCTCATATTTGGTAATAGGTACTGCATGTGCAAGGCTTTTCTGGTTTGTCTAGTTATTAAACAGACAACACATGGGCAAATTAATAATTATATTTACAAAATAAACAAAAAAAAGCAGGGTTTATGTTGCCTTTAACATTACTTTTCTTGTGACTGAGATGAACTACCATGTAGTAGACATTGCTGTTTGACCTTACTTATTTTTTTAACCATTTACTTACCCATGATAGCCCAGCTGAGATAAAACATCTAGTTTCCAGTGGGCTTCTGCTTCTTCCCATTTCTTCAGCTGGGTGGAATGGATCACTGGGAGGTTAAGTGATTTGCCAAGGGTCAAACACTGACTGTTTGGCTGTAGCATGATTTCAACTCATGATGTTGTTGTTCTCAAGCCTGTGCTTTAAATACTAGGCCACACCGCCACCTTATCTGGTCCATATGATTAGAGGTGGGCAAGCCTAGCGCCTGGCTCTGGCTCGGCTTGGCCTGACATGATTAAGTGCATGCAAAAGTGAAGCTGAACCAGATATGATCAACGCAAGCATTTTTGTTCAACGTTGTCATTCACATTTTTGTTGGGGTCTGACAGTATAGCTTAGAGGTTGGAGCAACAAGCTATGAATGATCTTAGTACATCCAGAAGTCCCGGGTTTTATAGCCACAACCTATGCTTGCATACTGTGTAACCCTAAGCAAGTCACATAACCTCCACAGTGCTCCCAGGTCACCCCTGTAAATGGGCCTTGTGGCCAGTGGACCTTACTCAGTTACCAAAGAATGGGGGGTTAAAAGCCTGAGTGTTGTGGCAGCAGTTTTCATATCGTCTTGTCCAACTTATGAGGAACACTGCCACTTTTGTAGAGGGCAGCCTCTAGCAGATATGGTGCAGCTATTGCTTTGGCTCATAGAGTCAAGTCAGACCCTTGGCTCTGTTCTGGCTGGCTCTAGGTTATAAATTCCTGCTTGTCCACCTCTAGGTCCGTATGGGATAATGTGTGTTAAAACATTTAAGAATATTTATGAAACCTGGAGATAACCATCCATATATTATTTTACATGTAAAAACTGCACTCTTGCAGACTCAAAATAAGGAAAGGGCAGTTTAAAAGAGAGAAGAGAAAGGACAATCTAAATAGGAATAAATAGGTATGGGTCCAACTGTCTCCATATCAAGTACTGCTGCTTCAAGGACTTGCTCATGGGCACACTGTGAGTGAGTAAGTGGCTGTGGCTGATGAATTAAAATCCAAATCAGTAAATTACTGTAAATGTAAAATTAAATTAGCTCCATGGGATGGATTTTCAGAGGGCCCTTAGACTGATGCAGGGAGCATTAAACAACCACCTTGCATGAAATCCTATTGTGCCAAATACTGTGCATCATATTTTGCAAGAAAAGCATTCTCTGTGGCAAAGTCCCCCAAAAATGATGCAAGAGATCCACATGTAAAGAGAATGACACAAGCGGAGTCAAAAATGTATGGGGCGAAAATTACTCAATCTGAGTCAAAAAGATGAGGCAGAGGGTGAGAATGACTGAAGCTGAGTCAGAGAGACAATGCATGAGGTGAGAATTTGACTCAAGCTGCATCAAAAAGATGGTTCATAGGGCTAGAATGACTGAAGCTGAACCAAAAAATACGGTGTATGAAACGGTCATGTTAATCCCCCTAAACACTCTAAACTAGTCCCACACAGGAATATTGGCTCTATAACCAACCCGCTACACACTCTTCTCTCTCCTTTATATGCTTCTGTTATCAGGTAGACCAGCTCTGGCTTGTCTAACAGCGGCATGCATCTTCAGTGCAATGTCAACAGCTTCCGCCTTTGAAAAACAAACAAAAACAAAAAGGGATGGTGCACTTAATTTTTTTTGATGCAAGCCACGTTCTGACATGGCACACCCATATTTTTTTTGCACAAGCCACTTTTGTGTAAGCAGTTGCACTTTTAACTCAAGCAGCATTAGAAAATGAGAATTGACACTAGTTGTGATGCAACTTTGTCTCTGCATCATTCTTTTCTGGTGCAAGCGCCTTGCATCATTCTCTGAGCTTTTGAAAATCGACCCCTATGTTTAAATTGGCCATCTTTTTGCAAATACCAAAAATGGCTACTACTGTATAACACAGGGACTAGTCATACTGTACGTTTTGCTGTCAACTGTTCCAAAAAGCATCATAAAATGTTCAAATTAGGTTCCTTCAGCCATTTTAGAGACATTTTATGAATCAAATGCAACCTGCCTAACAAAATGCCATTGTGTCTGTAGAGTAGTGTGCATTCAGTGTTACAAACTGGAAATCAGTACAGTTGTGTTGTTATTTTCTAAAATGAAACAGACTCTTGCCAGTGCTTGTATGTGACACTGTGACTCAAGAGACTACAACATTGACTCCACCGCTTTTCAAATAAGTGATCATCTTTTACACCATCGATGGTTTATAAACTTGAAATGATTATTGTTGTATTATTAATATGAGCGTAAATACGCACCCTCTATGGAGGTCTAGGGACAGTAAAGCTGTGTGTAAACTGTATTATCATTCTAAGAAAATGTAGACAAACTATGCACTCTGAACACTGGTTTTGCATGTTGGAAACAAAGTTCTATACTGCATGAAAGAAACACATTTGCCAGGAGGATTTTTCTTTGTTTTTACTGAATTGTGGTTGGCTGAGAAGTGATTACAAATTTAAAAATGTATTTGAATGACATACAGTATAGATTTCTCTTCTAATTGGTATATATAGTGTCTTGAATATGTGTGTGACAAAACTGGCATAATTTCTGCCATAAGAGCTGAGCCAAAATGTTGCTTGCCCTTAAAGTATTTTTATCTCCTCACAGTATGGGGCAGAGCAGCTCACGTAGACGGTACAGTTAATTCTGTATTCAAGACAATGTGCTATACAGTAATTTGTTTCACAACCAGCAATGACTGACAGAACAAATCCAAAACAACAGTGTCTGCATGTTTACATGTGAACTGATTGATATTGGCCACACGCTTGAAGGTGTTCTTCAGGTCCCTTATGTTTTTTGTAACATTTTCAAAACCAGCTACTTTCATGGCTGTCTTCCAAATGGCAGGAAATGTAGGTCTTTTCTCCTCTCCAGGGAGATCTTTCTTCACAGACAAGTCAAAAACCCTTGACAAAAGCAAACAAGGGAACTTGTTGACCTTTTAGCTGCCTGTCTAAAATCAGTTAAAGTACTGCTTCTTGATAAAGCGAGAAATTTATTTTGAGAGAAAATGTACAGTTGTTTTGAAAGAGCTTTCACTCCTCAGTGCTTCAGCAATGAAGAATGGATGTAAATGACAGTCTTCCATAACTTTATTACTCAGATATGAATTTATTAGCATTGCTAGAGATATATCCATAGAAACCAATGTTAAGGTAGCGTTTGAGTCGGTGGACAAAGTCACAAAAAAGAAAAATTATTTAAATTGAGGGTTTAGAAACATGTGATCCACATTCACACCACTGCTTACTAAACTACTGAAACTCTATGGATGAATAATGTATATCATTCAGTACCTTATAGGGTTAGGAAAATGCCCTAATGTGACTGGTAGTTGGTGCCTAAAAGAAGTGTATCACAGCAAAGAACACGCTGGCACTTCTTTTTACCACTAACCACTAGCTTCATTTTCAGTTCTAAAGGTCTTTGTCTTTTGTTTCTATTTCTAATACCCATTTTCAATATGCAAAACCACACTCCAAGGTTTATGAGTTGTGCTTTAATAATCCACAACCCAGGTGTTTGCAGGCATACGGCATAACCAACTAATGGTATGGGTTATTTAAGCAATAATCCATGCCTGGGTGTGGATTATTGTGGGATTTACCCATGTCTGGTGTGTGGTGTATCACAAGGTGCAGGTTGAGTGACTTAACTATATCAGAAGTGGGTACACTCCACCATAAACCACACCCTGAAGTGGATTACTGTGATTATATAATGTATTGATTTTAAAAAGCGAAGAATAAGTAAACAAAATGTTAATTATATATACTTTAAATTTTTATATATATATATATATATATATATATATATTTGAAATATTCTTCTTCCATGTAAAAAATACCATCCCCCCCAATGCAAGCTGGTCAGGAAAGTGAATGAGTACTGTTAAATTAGCCTTCTACATCCCTCTTCCAAAATTAGTCTCTCCTGTGTCTTTTTTATTTACTGTGTGACAAAACATGAGAGAAACAGACAGCAAGGTGTGACTGGGAGCAAGTGAGTGGCATGGACCTTTCAGAGAACATGAAAGAGAGAGTGTGAGGTGCACTCGGGACAGAGTGAGTGGCAATATGAAAGCAGCTGCTAGCAGACATTCTAGCACAATGGATGTTGGAGCAGTGGGAGCTACAGTCACATGGTTTAAGAGTTTATGGCTACAGAACTGCACGTTCTGGAATTAATGACAGGAGCAAACAATGCCACCAAGGGTGGGAGAGCGAGGGAAGGATGGAATGATTTTCTGACTTTACAGCATCCCAGTTTCAGGAGGATTATGGCTGATTTTATTTTCTGCATTCTCATCCAATATTTCAATAAGGTCTGTTTAGAGAAGGACAGTGTTTGGATCAGCTGGAGATGCAGACAGCTTTTGGTGGTGTCAGTTGAGGTTTTTAAATTTTAGTTTTACTGATTCATTTTCACTGATGTGAGAAATCAAAAAGCCTCACATGTCAGCGTTTTTAAGCAATCATCTTTAGCATGGGAAAAAATGGCAGGGGGTTGTTTTTAAATTTTTTTGGGGGCGGTGTATTGATGCTACAGTATTTGGGTTCCATGTCAATTGGGAGAAAGTATAAGAGCGAATGAAAATTGAGTGAAAGTATTTGAGTGACCACAATTTCAGCGATGCTACATTTCGTTGATGCATTATACAGCTTCAAACTTAGTCCTGTAACTGAAAATTATATGTCAATCCATGTAAATATTCAAAGCAGTTATGTACCCCCTGCTCTGACACCACATGTGCCAGTCGCTCAGTGAGGTCATGGTACCACTTACGGATGTTGGAGCCATGCTGGCTATGCAGACACTCCACAGACATTGCGGCAACACAGGTATGTCCTACAGCATCTGGCTAACTCCTAATTACCTCTCCATTTTATCACCCCACTTGCAACTGTTGCACATATTAACAACAACAGGTGCAGCGATTCAATGGAACACATGTCTGTGGTTTAGCAGCGGGGCTGTGCCCCCCCAGACCTCCCCCTCCATCTAAAGGATTATAGCTCCACACCGCACATTGACGATGGGGATCACTGAAATTGTGTGGTCGCCCATATTGTGAGGTCGCTGTAGTGTGGCAGTAGCCCTTTACAGAGTAGGCCATTTGTACTTGCCCATACTGATGCGCTCAATTGGAATGCTGCCCAGTATTTGTTATGCTGCTGCCACCCCAACTGGCTGGCACTTTTCATGTGGGTTGCTGTAGGATTTATCTATGCACAAAAGTGCCAGTCAGCCAGTAAGAATCACAAATTCATGAACCTCATTGTACTGTATTTGGCAATCAACACCCTGTCATGTATTGCTCTTTACCTAACATATAACAGGTGATCATTATTATTATTATTATAATAAAACAATTATCTAAGCACCATACAATGCAGGGAGTTAATTTTGTCATCAATGATGTGAATGTGGATTACAAAACTTTAAACCCTAACTTTGAATTTTCCTCCTTTTTTTACTTTGCCAACTCTAACATTACTTTAATGTACATTATTAATAGAAATTCCTCATACTAGGGATGTGGCTATGTTCTTATCCACACATTATGGCATGTCCTTTCCCTTTAAATATCTTGCCAGAAGTCTTTAAGCTGGCTCCTTCCACCCACCTGGGTGGTATATCCCTCGGCTCCACCCCTTGATGCCAGATCTTCCTTTCCGCTTGGAAGAATCAGGGTCCCTCATTACCACTCCCGTGTTGAATAGGCCCTGGCGCTTAAATCTTCGGATTATTTACCATAACTTAAACTTAAACTCATCAGTTTCACCACTTCAATCGCGACTGCAATGGAGAACAAGTCCTCACTTGGGTTCCGCCTGTGCCCCTGCAGGCAGAAGTTGTCTTGCACCGACCTGCATGCCACATGTGTCTATTGCCTGGGTCACAATCACAGTACCCAGGCCTGCGAATTTTGTCACTCATTGCAGCCAAATGTGTTAGACGATTGTCTTGCCGACTACAGCTCAGCCGACCAGAGAAGCGGAACCCACCAATCAAATCAAAAGAGGCCCATTGGGTGGTCTCCATGGCTGGAGGGGGGCCACTGAACAACTCAAGCAAATGAAGGCTTTTGAGGAGGAGGAGGAGGAGGCTCAGGCCAACAGTCAGTCCTCTTCAGCTTCGGTCTTTGAACCGCTCTAACTGGGCTCCACCTTTTTAGGATCCCTCAAGGAGTTGTGCTAGTCTCTCCCGACCAAGGGGGAGGGCCCGTCGGCTCCGCACAGCTCCCGTTCCCATAAAAAGGATTCCAAGGAGTCGAGAGAGAAGGAGAAGTCTCGTTGACATCATTATTGGGATGGAGAGTGGTCTTGTTCCCAGGAATCTTCAGTTTTGACTTTGGTCAAAGTTGCAGCCTCGGCTGCTGGCTTCACAGTGCCCACGTCAGGCCAGCCGGTCAAGATTATCATCGACCCCGTCTACCCATTGTCACTGGATGAGGCCGACAACTCCTTTTTCAGGACTACAGACCTGGCTGGACCTACCGAGTAGGAGCTCCAGCCTGCTAGGAACCTCTTTACGGTCCCTGGCCCTGACCTGGAGGAGCCACGGGTCTCCCCGATTCCTTCTGAGCACCCCCATTGGTCCCCCGACAGTCGAGGACTAGATATTGGTCAACTTTGACCAACAGGTCAAGGAAAACTCACAAATGCCACTCTGGGCATTCCAAAAAGCAGTGCCACCGCTATTCATTCTCATCCTCCTCAGAAGAGAAGAGGCTTTGGTGCAAGTTGCGATGCTACTAGGATCTCACGTGGCAACAGTTGGTGTTCGCCAGTATGAAGTAGACCCAAGCTTTCACACCGGCCATCACATGGCTGTCACTCTCTAGGCTGATGTTGACTCCTCTGGAGCTGGCCAACACCTTCCTTCTGCCTGCAGAGCTAGAGAAGACCCTCGCGGCAAGACCGAAACTGGCCTCTCCACCAATTAGGGTGGAGTCGCCACCTAAAAAGCCTCCCTCAGGGGCTCCTGTCAAGAAGTTTCAGCCCACTAAGGGTTTTCAGCACAGGTTGTCAGTCACTCTTACTCCCAACAGTTTGCGGCAGGTTGAAGGTGACTTAGGTGGTCTGCCAATCTATCCAGACTCCACCCTGCATTCCCGTCTACTCAACCAGGAATCACTTGGTAGCCTGTTGACTAAGGAAGGTCCCACATCCTTCATGGTCATCCTCCCTCTCATCTCCGAAGCTACAGGGATGAAACTGGTGCCTGTTCAAAAATGGGCTCGATATCCCCTGACAGACATTCTGGATAAAGGGGATTCCCCGACTGAGGGCTTCCCAGTGGCCGAAGCCATTGTTGACCTGGCCTTGGAGCTTTGGTAGCACGCTGCCTCCTGCCCCATGCCATCAGCCCAAATGGCCCACAAGTATGCGGTTGAGAATGCAGAAAATAAATCTTTGGGGTTTCACGGAGCACCCCTCAACTTAGGGGTTGGTGACTGACTGTGTTTTCATGCTCAGCAATTCAGGAGACACTGATAGACCCTCGGACAAAGAGTCCAAGAAAATGGACCACTCTGCCAGGAAAGTCTGTGCTGCCTCTTCACTTGGTCTCCATTAGGGAAGCTCGGCTATCATCATGGCACATTTCTCTCATGCCCTTCTGGGCTTTCTGGATGAGGTGCTTCCCCCATCTCCCTGCAGACCTTCAGACTATGGTCAAGCAAGTCTGGGACCAGGGTCTGGCTGTTACAAAGCAGCAACTCCAGACAGTTCTGGACATTGGCGTCTTCTGTGCCCGTTCGGTGGTGGCCACAGTAGCCATGTGCTGCATGGCCTGGCTGAGGGTCTCGACCTTTACAGCAGACACCCTGCACAAACTGGTGGACATACCCTTCCTGGGCACTGATTTGTTTGGCCCAGGGGGTAGATGGTTACTTTCAGTGCAGCAAGAAGTCCAGTACCACCTTGGACTCCATTGCTTCCACCCAGAAGGAGCCTCAAGGTTCCAAGAAGCAGAAGCACATGCCCTTTTGTCCCTGCAGCCAAGCCTGCCCAGTACCAGTCTGGGCGGTAGCAGCAGGCTCAGTCTTGGTGCCCTCAGTCCAAGTCAGGGGCTTCGGTGGTCCATAAGCCCGGAGGGAAGGGTCCTGGCAGTTCTACAGCCGGATCCTCCTTCTCCAAGCCTGCACAGTGACTGGATGGGGGTGACCACCCCCATGTCTGTCACACCCACTCTGGGTCCTCCCATGGGGGGCTGGCTCCGCCACTTCCTTTCTACCTGGTCCACTGTCAGAATGGACAGGTGGGTATTGGAAGTGATTGGCCAGAGTCTGCCTCTGGAATTCGAGCAGTACCCACCAATTTCAAGCCCACGCCCAAAGGGAGGAGAAGGTATCCATTGACAGTCGGTCAGATCTCTGAGATGACATCAATCAACTCCTCTGCAAAGAGGTAGTGGCCAGAGTCATGGATCCCCCTGTCAACCCAGGGTTCATTTCTAGGTACTTCCTTGTCCCAAAACGGATGGGGGGGCTGGCACTTCATTCTAGATCTGCGTGACCTGAACCAGGTTCTCAGAACTCGCACCTTCAGAATGGTAACTCTGTCTCAGACTCTGATCATACCATCTTTCAAGTAGAACATGTGGTTTTGCACTCTGGATCTGCAGGATACATTCTTTCACATCCCGATCCATCTGTCACACCAAAGGTTCCTCCACTTCTGGGCAGAGGGAACCCTCTATGAGTTCCAAGCCATGCCGTTCAGCCTTTCATCGGACCCCAGGGTCTTCACCAAATGCATTGCAGTGGTGGTGGCCCATCTCTGACGTTGAGGGGTCAGGGTGTACCCCTATCTGGATGATTGGCTTGTAGTGGGTCTCTCCAAACAGGAGGTGGAGAGGTTCAGGGATCTGGCCCTCTAGACCTGCATTGACTTTGGCCTCCTGGTCAATGAGACCAAGTCAGAACTTGTGCCTTCACAGGTGATTTGCTTCATTGGGGCAGAGCTCGACTCTTGCCGAGCCAGAGCCTGGCTCCTGATGGAAAGGGTGGAGGTTCTCTCCTCCTTTGCCCGATCATTTCTGGTTGGGCACTTGCACCCTGCCCGGGACTTCCTGCAACTTCTAGGCTACATGGCAGCCTGCACCTCCATGGTCTGATGAGCCTGGTGGCATATGCGCCCCTTCAGTGGGAGTTGGCCAGCCAGTGGATTCAGCAATTAGGTCATTTCGACCAGCTGGTCACTGTAACCCAGATGATGTGGGGTGCTGTCCAGTGGTGGACAATCGTGGAGCATCTGCAGGAAGGGATCCCGATTGTCCATCCCAAACCAATGGTCATCTTGATGACCAACACCTCTCATGAGCTGGGGTGCCCACATAGGGGAACGCAGAATCCATGGGCTCTGGAATCTTGATGCCACATCAACCTGCTGGAGCTCCAAGCAGTCTGTCTGGCGGTGACTTCATTCGCTCCGTTCCTTCAGGGTCAGGTGGTTCAGGTCCAGATGGACAACACCACGACCATGTACTATCTAAACAAACAGGGCACCACACACTCCCGGCCTCTGTGCAATGAAGCTCTCTGCGTTTGGACCCTTGTGAACCTACTAGAGGCAGATCTCCTAGCCATTCATGTGGCAGGAGCCTCAAATCAGCTGGCGGATGCCCTCAGCCATGTGGGCAAGGTGTCCCATAAGTGGTCTCTCCATCCAGAGATAGTACACAGCTTGTTCTCCCAGTGGGGCACCCCTCAGGTGGACCTGTTTGCCTCCAGGGAGAACGTAAAGCTGAGGCTGTTTTGTGCCTGCCCCCCTCCGCAAGGCTCGCTTCAGGTGGATGCCTTCTCGAGGTCGTGGGCCCCAGGCCTCTTCTGTTCTTTACCCCCACTTCCCTTGATCCACAAGGTGCTCCTCAAAGTCAGGAGGGACAAGGCACAGGTGATCGTGGTGGCTCTGGGCTGGCCCTGCCAGTTTTTGGTACCCCAATCTCCTCAGCCTCAGCATCAGGCTCGCGAGGTGTCTTCCAGCATGCTCAGACCTGCTCTCAGTCAATCAGGAGAAGGTCCTCCTCCCGGACCTTCAATCCCTGCACCTGACAGCCTGGTTCCTGAGCAGATAGAGCTCCAGGTTTTGGGTCTCTCCAAAGATGTACTCACTGTAGTTGAGGCATCTAGGAGGGAATCGACCAGGAAGTGCCATGCCTTCAAATGGAAGAGATTCTCCATTTGGTGTCAGGGCAAGGGTCTGGACCCTTTGTTCTGTCCAGTGGCTAGCATTCTTGACTTCCTTTGGTCTCTCTGCAAAGGGGGTCTTTGGTCAATTACCCTTAAGGTGCACCTGGCAGCCATCTCTGCTTATCGGGCATGAGCCGGTAAGCAGACGGTGGCACAGGAGAAGGTGATCTGGTATTTTTTCAAAGGACTTGACCATATTTCCCCTCCAGTGTGTGAACCACCACCACTGTGGAATTTACTGCTGGTACTGGCAAAGCTCATGGGCAAGCAATTCGAACCAATGCACGGGTGTGAAATGTCACACCTGTCATGGAAGACTGCTGGCTATCACATCAGCCAGAGGGATTGTGGAGCTCCAGATGCTCTCTAATGAGTCTCTCCTTATCTGGTCTTCCACTGGGACAAGATTGTCCTGTGCCCCAACCTGAAGTTCCTTCTGAAGGTTGTGCCAGAGTTTCACCTGAACCATATGATGACTCTGCTGGTGTATTACCCCAATCACACCTTGGAGGCCAAATAGAGGCTCCATACTATGGACCTGAGACGAGCCCTTGCTCATTACAAGGAGCACATGGCTGAAGTTCAGGGAGAGGTTTGCCAGCTGTTTGTCACCTATGCTGAAGCCGCACTTGGCAGACCTGCAGCCAAGTGGATCATTGGCAGATGGATTACATCATGCATTGATCTCTGCTATAGGTTGGTGGGTAGGGAGCCTCCCAGAGGGCTAAGGGCTCATTCCACCCACCACACCGCTGCATCAGTGGCTACTTCTAGGACGTCCCTATCCAGGAAATCTACAGGGCTGCTACCTGGAAGTCAGCAAACGCCTTAATTTGCCATTACCACATCGACCTTGAGTCAAGCTGGGATGCCGGTTTAGGGGCCTCAGTTCTCCAGTCTCTTTTTCCCAAGTAGGGTGTGTGTGCCATGCCTCCCTCCCTCCTCCTGGAGAACTGCTTGGAGTCTGCCATAATGTGTGGATAAGAACAACATATCCACATCCCTAGAAAAACAGGTTACCCACCTGTAACAGTAGTGCTAGGAGTAGTATATGTTGTTCATCCACACGGACCCACCTGATCTCCCCGGCTTCGACACACAACCAATGCTTCCAGCGGGCAAGATCTGGCATCAAGGGGTGGAGCCGAGGACATACCACTTGGGTGGGTGGGAGGAGCTAGCTTAAAGACTTCCGGCAAGATATTTAAAGGGAAAGGACATGCCAAGAAGTGTGGATGAACAACATATACCACTCCTAGAACTACTGTTACAGGTGAGTAACTGTTTTTTTTTTTTTATAAGCACATTTAATTTAATTTCCCCATTTCAGTCTTTTGCATAGGCAAAGGTGTTGACAAGATTGATCAGTAGAATATTCTTGACATGGTGTCCTGCAGGTGGACATGGGGACACAACCTGAAGCTCTGGGGTGAAATTTCAGGGGTAACAATATGAGGCCCTTTGTTTCCAAGAGGCAGGTGTGCCTACGGAGCAGCCTACCACTGGAGACAGTGGACATGAAGACAGTACAGGCACTTAAAGGGCAAGTATCAGCCTAGCTACTTACAGGTTTATTTATCAGGTTGCGTGTCACTCTTGATATTATTACTGCTGGCCATAGTTTTAATATTGTTTTTTTCTTGTTTGTTACTTAAAACTTACTGCACACATTTTTATATAACCCCCTTCCCTCTCCCCATGGCTGTCAGACTAGCCTCTAGAAATGAGTGGTTTCTCAGCTCAGTAGGCCATTAAATAAACTAAATAAATCAAAATAGTCTGTCCTACAATTCCACCATCTAGCAAAACAGTGAAGAGCAATGTCCCATGTTAAGACAAGATAAGGTGCCTTTTTCTGGGTTCAAAAGATAAGCATGGGAGCTCACAGATGGAATCTAACCTGAACTCTTAGCAGCTTTGAATAATTTTGATGAATGGGGAAATTTGCATTTTGCTTCAAGCTCTCATTTTCAAATTTCATGGCAAGACAGTGTGGGATGACTACCATTAATTTTCTCAAAAGAATGAAGGCAATATACGTAGAAAAGTTGGTTCACTGTTTTAGCAGTGTGCACATCTGAACTGATATAAGGGTGAGTGCAGGATATTTTATCCGTTTGTATACCTGTGACAACACAGGGATATGTGAAGGATATCTCACCACTTGCATATCTGCACTGATGCAGTTATATGCAGGATATGTCAGTCTACAGTGAATCACACCCGCACTGCCATCTACAAGAGATAATTATCCATCACCGTTTATATCAACATGTTGCATGTCACTAAATATGCCGCAGCACGTACTGCTGGAGCTGGGGCAAGAATTGGCTGTCAAAGAAGAACAGGGTGAGCTGACTCCAGAGTAAATGACCAGTAGTGGGAGTAAAGGGGGCCTAGCCGGTCACATAGTCATGAAAGCAGGTTCTTGGAGCAGGCATGCTCTGCAGGCTGGGGAAAATGGAGGCCAGAAAAGGAGCCTGTAGCTCGATCACTTATCAGAGACCAGAGATGGTGAGAGAGCCATCTGACTCACCCTTTATTTTCTGATAAGTTGCCACCAATGCAGGTCACGTTAAGCTACTTTCTGCGTGGCAGTGCTGAGTGATAGTTCTTGGGTCTGTAAACTGATGTGAAGCTCATTCTCTGGTGAGAAGAGAGAGTGGGTTGCAGGCATTTCCGTGGACTTGCAAGAACCTGTTAATTCTGTTATACTCTGGCTTCTGTGAGAGAGTAGGAGACTAGCAAGTGCAATTCCCTTGAATTGTACTGTAAAACAAAATAAAACTGCATGCTCTGCTTGATGGTGGTTGGGTGCTGAGTCAGGGTGCCTACCCTTTTGCAAATACTCACCAAAAGTAGACTCTGCACTCTGGTTACTTTAGACCCAGACCACAAGTTAAATTGAGTTTTACATTTTCCTGTGCAATGGCTCAGGTCTGTGGAAACAGTACCCCCACGCCACTACCACCTTGGTGCTTTGCTTTTTAGAGCTTCCAAAGGAGGCATGGTTGTGGGGTTGGTAACCATTGTTTAAATATCCAAATGCTCTAATTGTGTTTAAGATTCATACATTTAAATTTTAAAGACAAATTCATTGAAACAGTTTAAAGTGACAGTGCTTAGTTTCCATGAACACATACCTTTAAATATCAAGAAGATGTCAATCCATAACTTTCACAGCAAAGGAGTTATTTGTTATTACATCAATCTCAACTATTAAAAGAATTACTTCTGTAAAATAAATGCTTTAATATGCAAATGGATGATGGAGGGGATTTGAACCTAGTAGTATTCGAACCCTATTACTTATTCATCAACTTCCACTGCACAATAATTATTTTTCCATTCTTTTATTTTAAGTGAAATTGATGCAGTATTTTTTCTTGTTGCAAACTGTATACAAACAAGCACTACAGTAGTGTGATTTGAACCTGGGTACTAGTGGTTGGTATGGAGTTAAGGGGAAGACAGGAAGGGAAGGAAGAACCATGGGTCACTGTAGAGACAGGAAATGGCACCACCATCTGCATTGGAGTTGTCTACAGACCTCCAGTGCAAGGGGGAGGAAATAGACAGGATATTAGTGAAAACCATCCACAAAATGACAGAGAAAGGGGAGGCATTGCTGATGGGGGGACTTGAACATGCCACATGTTAACTGGAACACCTATGCTGCAGCCGCTACCAGGAGCAGAAACATCCTGGATGCCAGCAGGGGGCATGCCTCAGACAGCTAGTGGTGGAACCCACCCAGGAGGGAGCAATATTAAACCTGGGCCTCGCAAAAGGTGACAGAATAACAGACCTAACAGTGTTCAGCCATTTAGGTTCCAGTGGTCACCACAGTGTGGTTTAAGGTGAAGACAGGGGTAGAATCAAGCCACACAAAAGTAAGGGTCATAGATTTCAAGAGGGACAACTTTGTTAAATTGGGGGAACACCTCAAGAAAAACCTGGCAAAGGGGGAGGGAGGGGTAGAGGAACAGTGGGAAAAACTTAAAGGAGCCATAGCAGAGGCAATGAGCCTCTGTGTAAAGCTAGTAAACAAAGCAAAAAGAAAGGAAAAAACACTATGGTTTTCAAAAGAAGTGGCAGCTAAGGTTAAGGAAAAAAAACAGGTATTCAGAAAGTACAAGGAAATGCAGAAGGAGGGAGACCGGGAACTGTGTCAGGCAAAACAGAAGGAGGTGGGGAAGGCAGTTAGGGCGCAAAGGCACAAACTGAAGAAAGAATAGCACAATCAGCAAAAGGAGACAAAACCATCAGGTATACTAGGGAGAGGAAAAAAGACCAATGAAGGGATTGTGAGGCTTAATAAAGGGGAAGGGGATCTAGAAAAAGCAGAAATTCTAAATGAATACGTCTGCTCAGCATTTACGAAAGAATGGGAAGAGGAGGGACCAAAAATAGGAGGTAGAAATGCACAGGGAGGAGGGGTGGACACCAGTCCATTCAAGGAGGAGAGAGTCCAAAAGGAACTCTCAAAACTAAAAGCAGACAAGGCAATGGGGCCAGATGGAATGCATCCCAGAATACTGAAAGAGCTCGGGGAGATACTAGGGGCACCACTGACAGCCCTATTCAACAAATCACTGGAGGAAGGAATGGTACCAAAGGACTGAAGGACAGTGAATGTGGTACCACTACACAAGAGTGGGAGCAAGGTGGAGGCTGAGAATTACAGGCCAGTCAGTTTGACCTCTGTGGTGGGGAAAATAATGGAATCCATGCTGAAGGAAAGGATTGTGGCATATCTCAAGGCCAACAGGGCACAAGACCTGAGGCAATGTGGAGTCACAGCAGGTAGATCTTGTCAAACAAATCTGATACATTTCTTTGACTGGGTAACCAGAGTGGTTGATCAGGGAGGGGTGGTAGACATGGCCTACCTAGATTTTAACACGCCATTTGACACCGTCCCACACATGAGGTTTGTAAACATGTTGGGCAGTATGGGAGTGGGACCCAAGGTGGTAAATTGGGTTAGACATTGGCTGAGCAACAGGACACAGAGGATGGTGGTTAACGGAGTGTAATCCTGGGAGAGGGGGGTGACCACCGGGGTGCCACAAGGCTCAGTGCTAGGGCCTGTCCTCTTCAGTGTCTTCACTAACAACATTGTGGAGGGGCTGGAAGGGAAGCCTCTTTGCCGATGAAACCAAGATCTGTAATAGGATGGAAACTCCACATGGGGCGGAAAAAATGAGAAGAGACCCAGGTAAGTTGGAGGAATAGTCAAGAGTGTAGCAGCTTAAATTCAATGGGCACAGGAATCCTGGAGAAGAATAAACAATTGGGGGCAGATACTAACAACAAAACAGGAAAGGGTCCTCGGGGTACTCATAATGGACGACCTAAAAGTAGTCAAGCAGTGTGAAAAGACAGTGGGGAGGGCTGGTGGGATGCTGGGGTGCATAAGTAGAGGCATCACCAGTGGAAAACATGAGGTGGTGATGCCACTGTACAGACAATTGGTGAGGCAACATCTGGAATACTGTGTTCATTTCTGGAGGCCACATCTTCAGAAGGACATAGACCAAATGGAGGTGGTCCAGAGAAGGGCAACAAAAATGGTGATCGGAATGCAACATAAACCATATGAGGAAAGACTGAAAGACATCAATATGTATACTCTGGAGGAAAGGAGGGGGAATATGATAGAGGCATTCAAATACCTCAATGGGATAAACAAGGTACAGGAGGGCAGCATCTTCCAAAAGAAGAGATGTGCAAGAACAAGAGGTCACAGTATGAGGATGGGGGGAGACTCAGGGGCAACGTGAGGAAGTACTTTCTCACAGAAAGGCTGGTGGATACATGGAACAGCCTCCCTGCGGTGGTCATGGGGCAAAAGCAGTGGGTGAATTCAAGAATGCATGGGATAGACAGAAGACAATCCTAGAGGTAGGAAAGAAAAGGTAAGCTGCTGATCAATTAGGATCTGCAGTTTTAGGTAGGTAGGGAAATGGGCAGACTAGGTGAGCCAGGTGGTCCTTATCTGCTGTCACATTCTATAGTTCTATGTTTCCTGTTCAGTTCCCAGGAAAAATAAAGGCCACTTTATAACTCTGTTCCTGCCAGAGGGCATGGGCTGCATTTTGAGTAAAAAAAACTTTAAAGGCGAACAGTCAGCAGAAAGGGCCCCACACACAAATGTGACACTGGTTTCAATGTGCACTTTGTGTGCAAAAACATTTTGGTTTACTTACTGTTTATTGTAGTATAATAGATCTTATGTATCAGACTGAAACCTGGCCCTCTCCCAAAATACTGGACTCTGCCATTGTTCTGAATGACTACCTGCTCTTCAGAGAAGATAGGTTGGGCAAAAGGGGTGGAGGTTGTGCCATCTACTGCTGTGACTCCCTCCAAGGGCATGTACTCCAGTCCACTCCCCAGGTAATGGAGCCCAGGCCCTAACTATCAAAATAGCTATTGGCAACATTGGTAAATCACTTGTAGTTATGGCTGTCTACATTCCACCCCGTCACTCAAAACTAGCCTTCAACTCCGTACTTGACTGTGTCTCCTAGCTACCCAATAAGGCCGAAGTCATCGTTCTTGGTGACTGTAATATCAACTTGATGGCCCCCTCAGCCGCACCTCATAGGGATGCTGCTGCTGCCATCAATCTTACAAAAGTTGTGCTGTTGCCTACAAGGATCAATTATAGGACAGGTACCAGTACCCTGACTGATATCGTCCTAACCAACCACCCAGAGAAACTTAATACAGTCACAGTCTCACCTGACTCATTAAGTGACCACTCTCCTATTCTTTGCTATTGGTCCAACTGTTCCTCTGAACTCCCCCCCCCCCCCCGACAGGATTTCTCATCAGCGCTCCCTCAAAAAAGGCTCACTGGGGCATTTCAAGGCCTGTTTTCAAAACTGTGACTGGACCCCCTTGGACACTGCCTCTGATATTGACAGTGCCCTAGAATTTTTTATTTCACTTTTAACTCTGCTTGCGACCTCTTCGCCTCATACACTAAGCATATCGTTAAAGGCCCAGAAACTCCTTGGATCACCCCTGCTCTCCTGGATCGCATGCGTACCCGCGACAACCTCTGACAGATAGCCTTGGCGATTGGCCTCCCAGTGGACAGGCAGTGCTATAGGGCTACCAGAAATGCCTGCACCTGGAAAATTTGTTGTGCTAATGCAGCCCACTTCCAAGCTAGCCTCTCATCCACTCAGGGCCAGTGTAGGAAGTTCTGGGAGAACTTAAAGGACCTGACTGGTAAACCCAACTCATCATCCCCTTCCTTGCTGAATATCAATGATGCCATTACTCAGGATCTGCAGCTTATTGCAAATACTTTCAACACAGCATTCACTGTACTTAGTGGGGTGCTCCGCCCCGATTTCTTCAACACTTCCAGCCCCCCCCCCCCAGCTTCCACACATTCAGGAATCCCCCGTTCCACTTCAAGGCTGTCTCTCCGCATAAAGCTAAATCCTACCTCGCCAAGGTCTTAGAAAAATCTAGGTTCAGTGGTGACTCCCTGGATTTGAAGCTCCTGCCACTGTCCCTCAACGCTGTCCTATCCCTCTTACCACACTACTAATTCCCTCTCTCCGACTAGGCCAATTCCCTTCAGAATGAAAGTCTGCGGTGGTTACACCTATTTTATTTATTTATTTAATAACATTCAGAATTACAACCCTTTGAGTCATCGTCTCCTTTATAAAGGCTCCACATCAAACAAAAATAAGGACTAATATTTAGTATTAAGCAGTACAGTGTTCAGGTAAGAGAAACAAGAGATATAACAAGGAATTTATATACAATATTATAAAAAATTATTAATGCAGTGATCAGGGAAGAAAGACAATACACAAAACCACACAGACGGGGGAATACAGAATAGTAGTCTTTGGGAGAGGAGGGCACAGCATTATCCATAATATTTAGCCTATACTTAAGAGTGGTGACAGAGCCTCCCACAGTAACTATCGTCCGATCTCTATCTCCCCCCCCCCAATCTCTAAAGCCCCGGAGAGGATAGTATCTGATCAACTTTCTGACTACCTCTCAAAATACCACCTCCTATTTCATCAGCAGCATGGATTTAGGAAGGGTTGCAGTACCTCCGCTGCCCTCTTGGAATATACTGATTTTATACATAAACATAGATACATAGACAGTGTCGGCAGATAAGGGCCTATGGCCCACCCAGTCTGCCCATTTGAGCTTGTAAGTTCAGCTTGCCCTCCCAGAAGTTCGCCTCCCCCCACCCCTGACCTCCAGAATTCCTTTATGTCTATTCCATGCATTCTTAAATCCCGTGATTGTTTCAGCCCCCACCACTTCCTCTGGCAGGGTGTTCCACTTGTCCACCACCCGTTCTGTGAAGAAATTCTTTCTCATGTTTTCCTCTGAATCGTTCTCCTCCAACTTCATCCCATGCCTCTAGTCCTGGAACATATTTTTCGCTTAAAATAGTGTTTTCCTGCACCCTGTTTCTCCTGTAAGATACTTGTATGTCTCTATCATATCCTCTCTCCCTCCTCTCCTCCAGGGAGTACATGTTCAGTTCCTTCAACCTGTCTTCATAGGACTTGTGATGCAATCCATGCACCATCTTTGTTGCCCTCCTCTGAACCTTCTCTACCCTGTCTATGTTCTTACGTAGGTATGGTCTCCAGAACTGTACACTGTACTCCAGGTGGGGCCTCACTAGTGTCTTGTATAGCGGAATTATGACCTCCCTTTTCCTGCTGGTGATGCCCCTGCCTATACATCCCAGCATCCTATTTGCTTTACCTGATGCCTTGTCACACTGTTTCCCTACCTTGAGGTCATCAGAGATGACAACCCCAAGATCCCTTTCCTGCTTGGTGCATGCTATATCCTCACCCCCAACTGATATATTGTGCCAGGGTTTTTGTGCCCCATATGCATTATCTTGCACTTCTTTGCATTGAATTTCAACTGCCAAACCCTTGACCATTCTTCAAGTTTCTGCAGGTCCTTCTCATTCTGTCTACACCCTCTGGTGTGTCTACTCTGTTACAGAGCTTTGTGTCATCAGCGAACAGTGAAATTCTGCCTTCTAGATCCTGTGCAATGTCACTGATGAAGATGTTGAATAGGACCGGTCCCAGCACTGATCCCTGTGGTACCCACTGGTCACTCTTCCTCTGTGGAATGACAGCCATTTACCACCACCCTCTGGGTCCTGCCACCCAGCCAGTTACCTACCCACTACACTACTGTCCTGCCACACCCATATTCCCCAGTTTGTGTAATAGTCTTCTATGTGGCACAGTGTCAAAGGCCTTGCTGAAGTCCAGATAGGCCATGTCCACTGCCCTCCTGATCCACCTCCCTAGTCACCCAGTCAAAAATTCAATGAGGTTGGTCTGACATGACCTCCCCTGGTGAAACCATGCTGCCTTGGGTCCTGTAGTCCATTGACAACCAGATGTTCCACCAATCTCTCCTTCAGTAGTGCTTCCATGATCTTTCCCACTACCGAGGTGAGGCTGACTGGTCTGTAGTTCCCTGCTTCCTCTTTGTTCCCACTTTTGTATAAGGGACTACATCTGCTGTCCTCCAGTCTTTGGGTACCTCCCTGTTTCCAGTGATTGGCTAAACAGGATAGCCAGAGGTTCAGCCACCACCTCTCTTAGTTCTTAGGACCCTGGGGTGCACCCCATCTGGCCCCATTGCTTTGTCAACTCTTATTACTTCCAGTTCCTTCAGGACCCTTTCTGTGTAAAGGGACTTGTGTCCATTTCTGCACCATTCTCACCCTTGTACTCCTTCAGACCCATTACCCCTCTTCCTCAGTAAAGACTGAGCAGAAATACCTGTTCAATATGTCAGCTTTACTGTTGTCATCCTCCACTTAACTCCCATCCTCCCCTTCAGTCTCACTATCCCTCCTTTGTCTTTCTTTTTCCTTATGTACCTGTAAAGGTTTTGTCCCTTTAACCACTGATTTTGTAATGTGTTCTTCTGTCTGAGCTTTGGCTTCCTTACTGACTTCCCTGCCTCCCTTTGTTTCTCCTGGTACTTTTCCTATCCTTCTGCCTGTGTCTTTTTGTATTGCCTGAATGCAATCTTTTGGCTTTCACTTTCTTTGCTACCTCTTTGAAAACCATAATGGTCTCCTCTTCCTTTTCCTCTTGCTAACCTGCTTAATGCATAATTCTGTTGTTCTTATAATCCCCATTTTAAATACTGCCCACTGTTCCTCAACCCCTGATTCCTGTCCCATTCCCCTTAATGCCTCTTTTAAGTATCTCCCCATTTTCCCAAAGTCTGCCCCCCTAAAATCCAGGATACGTGTTTTTGTGTGGTTTGGTTCTGCTCTTTCTGTGATTTCAAACCACAATGACTGGTGGTCACTGTTACCCAGGTGCTCCCCCACTGTTACCCCCATCACACTGTCCCTGTTTGTGAGCAGAAGGTCCAGTATTGCCTTCTGCCGAGTTGGTTCCATGACCAGTTGCTTGAGGAAGGCACCCTGAAGGGAGTCCAGGATAAATCTGCTCCTAGTTGATGCTGCTGCTGGGATGCTCCAGTCCACGTCTGGAATATTGAAGTCTCCAACCAGTACTACCTCACCCTTGTCTGCCATCCTTTGGATGGCTAACATCAACTCCTATCTGTTTCTTCCTCCTGGGCTGGTGGTCTATAGCCACACCTGTGCGGATGGCTGGCCCCATTTTCCTTTCCAGCTTTACCCACAGTATCTCTCCCCATTTTGTTCCGCCTGGATCTCTGTGGCCCTTATGTCATTTTTCACATACAGTGCCACCTCCTCCCTTCCTGCCTGCTCTGTCTCTTCTGAATATGTTGTGCCAGGTATGGCCATCTCCCAGTCATGGTTATCATTACACCAGGTTTCAGTGATGGCCACAATGTCCAGGTCTGACTGTACCATGACAGCCTCCAGATCTTCCATCTTGTTGCTAAGGCTCCTGGCATTTGCACACTGGCTTTCCATGATTTGACCTCCCTAGACTGCTTCATTGTTCTACCCAGCCCCTTCCTTGGTTGTCATTTATCCTGGTTCTCCTTGCTGTCTGCCTCCTGCTGAATTTTGCCTTTTCTGCTTATCCACCTTTTGGACACTAATCTTCATCTTTGCACACTGCTTTGCAGAGATAGCCACTCCTCTGGTTCACTGGTTCCACTGCTAGCTGTGGGGTGAGCAAGCACGCACTTCCCTGCTTGGTCTGCCACCCTTTGCTAGTTTAAATGCTTGTCAATGTAGCATTTAAACTTATCATTGAGTGCTTGAATTTCTCCAGGATGGATGCAGGTCGTCAGGCTTGAACAAACCTCCATCCTCCAGGTGGGTCTCCAGTCACCAATGAATCCAAACCCTTCCTCACAGCACCAGTTCTTCAACCATGAGTTAAAGTTCCTAATGCATGCACTCCCATGCTCTCCCTTGCCTCTCACAGGTAGTACTTGAGAAAGTGACAAGAAGTAGCTACTTGCTTGAGACCCTCCCAGTTTTCTAAACTCTTCCTGAACTTCCTTGGCTCCCATTTGCCAAGTCATTAGTACCTAGGTGGATAATGACATCCAGCTCACCCTCCGCCTTGCCTTCCCAGTGATCCCCAGTATCTTCCTTCCATCCCTCCATGCCGTGGCACCTGGTGAGGCACCTCACCTCCTGTCCTCCCCTCCTGTGTTCCTAGCTGGATCCCTCTTACGATGGAGTCCCCACCAGATTTGCTCCTCCTCCTCTGGGGTCCACTGCTTTCCCCACTGAGGTCACCTCCTTGGCTAACCTCCGCATCCTTTCCTTCCCACTTCTCTGGGTACCTCTATTTGCTTGTCCTCATTTGCCAGTGTGGCATATGAGTTCTTGAGAGGAATAGGATTTGGGATGTGCCTCTGCCTGACTGCTCTAACCCTCCCTGAGCCCACTGTCATCCAAGTGCTCCTCGTTCTTGGCATCCTTTGAGGCAGCTGCATTGGACTGGGTGGTCCCTGGATAGGGGTGATGGTACTCCTGACCCAGTTTACTTCCGCTCTGAGTCTGGTTACCTCATCCCGTAGTCCAGAGAGATGCATACAGATAGGGCAGCATCTCAGTGTCCAGAAGGTCTGCCTGAATATGGCTGCCCCACAGCCACTGCATTGCACCACTCCCCACATTATACTGCAATTCCACTACTTGTCTGCTGCTGAAACTCTCTTAGTTCTCTTTTTATTAATTTACAGTGCTAAAAATCCTGTAACTGATCCTCAGATTTTTTTTTAAGGAAAAAGAAACCAATAAATAAATAAATGAGTCAAAACACTTGTCATGCTGAGGGTGGGCTTCTTCCCCTTATGCCCTCCTACTTCACACCTCTTACTATACCCTGTTTGGCTCCTGTCAATCAGATTTATCAGGGCATATAATTAAGAGTTGGGGAAGGAGGCGAAAATTTGCAGCAGTTAAAGACAGCACAGAAGTACACCACCACTATGTTTTAAATTTTCAGCAGCCCAAAAACAATAATAAGTAAAGACAACAAAGAAAGTATAGTGTCACTACAAGCCCACAATCTAAGTTTAAAAGAAAAATACAAATTACCAGTTACTCTAAAGCACAGAATTGAATATGTTTCCTTCCTTCTCCTGGCTTCTTCTGAGAAAATCAACCTCTGCTTGCTACTTTGTCTCTGACTAAGCCCCACCTCCAGTTGTCACGTAGCTGAGGTCAGAGGCCAGACAATTAACACCCTTCACCCAGCTACAGGACAGTCAGACAAGCCAAGATAAAATTTGCAGCAGTTAAAGACAGCACAGAAGTACACCACCACTATGTTTTAAATTTTCAACAGCCCAAAAACAATAATAAGTAAAGACAACAAAGAAAGTATAGTGTCACTACAAGCCCACAATCTAAGTTTAAAAGAAAAATACAAATTACCAGTTACTCTAAAGCACAGAATTGAATATGTTTACTTCCTTCTCCTGGCTTCTTCTGAGAAAATCAACCTCTGCTTGCTACTTTATCTCTGACTAAGCCCCACCTCCAGTTATCACGTAGCTGAGGTCAGAGGCCAGACAATTAACACCCTTCACCCAGCTACAGGACAGGACCAAGGCCACTTAGTTGGGTCTGTGTACATAGACCTAAGAAAAGCCTTTGATACGGTCAATCACGCCCTCCTCATTGAATCCCTACCATCTCTTGGCCTCTCATATTATGCCACTGCCTGGTTTGCTAACTACCTTAGTGGGAGATCTCAGCAGGTGAAAATTAATGACACTCTCTCTTCTAGTCTTCTAGTTCGCTCAGGGGTTCCCCAAGGCTCAATTCTTGGCCCTCTCCTGTTCAATCTTTTCCTCAACACCCTTCCCCTTGTCTGTTCTGTGCAATTGTTACTTCATGCTGACACCATTATCTTTTGTAGCCACCCTGATCCCACCCCATTGCAAAATTATCTTCAAAGGTTCTTCTCTGAATCCAAATCTTGGCTCTTCCAGCATAAACTTATTTTAAATTATAAAAAAACTAAGGTGATGTGTTTGCCAACCCGCAAAACCAACACAAAGGCTCTCCACTAAATATACTCAACTGTCAGGACATACCCCTGGAACTAGTAAATAACTTCAAAAATCTCGGTGTCATGATTGAATCCACCCTTTCTTTCCAAGAGCACATAAACCTGGTCTGTAAGGCGGTTAACACCAGGATTGGCCTTCTCTACAGACATAGGTCTTGCATGACAGCTGATGCCCTTCGCCTGGCTGTAACCAGCTCGGTCCTGTCCACAGTCGATTATGGCATTGTCATCTATGGTCCAGCTTCTAACACAGCTTTAAGCAGAATTAAGGTTGCCTTGAACAAAGCATGTCAGCTCATGGCTGGTTATGATTGGTTCACACACACCTGCGACCTGAACAAACAAACTAACTGGTTTAACTTTGAGGGAAGGCTCTTGTATCAGACCAGCCTGCTAACAAAAAAAAAGTTCTTGGTCTCTCCCCTCCTGCTACCCATCATCTTCTTCTCAGGCAACCAGGAGCTCCTCTAAAACCCCTACCTTGTCCCTTTCTGTAAGACATCTATGGGGCAGAGGGTTTTCATGTTCAGGGCTTCTCTCTGGCTGAATGGCCTGGCCCCTGAGGTCTCTTCTGTTAACAAACTAGGCCAATTTGAACTTAAACTCCAGCAGCATCTCCTTGCCTCTTGTTGCTGTGACTGTTAATGGCCTTGTCCATTATTCTCCCTCCTCTGACCTGCCCCTCTTCCTCTTTTCCTCAGTTTAATGAAGATAAGGTCTTCTCCGACTGAACCAAGTACTTTTCTCTGCCTTCCTTCACCATCCCTCTACCTTTCCTCCTTGACTCTGACAAGGTCATTTTTGACTGAACCAGTATTAGAATCCCCTTCCCCCTCACCATCCCTCTCTTCTGCTCCCCCTCTGCTCACCCCTCCTTCCTCCCCTTGTTTCTCTGCCCCTTCCACCCCTGCTCTCCCCTGCTCACTTGCTTTCCTGACCTATGCTCATCTTTATTTATACTCCCCCTTGTTACTTGTACTAATGGTATGCTTACTTTGCTTCATTGTAAATTGTTACATTATATGATTTGTACTGTATGATCTGTATATTTTTGCTTATTGTTTGTAATCTGTTCTTGCTCATTACCTGTTTTGAATCACGTATTTTGTTGTGATCTTTTCTGACGTGGAGCCTTTGTAAAGGAGTCTCTGACTCAAAGGTTGTAATTCCTAGACTTCAATAAATAAATAATTTTGCTTAGTTCTAGCATGCCATCTGTAACTACAAATCCCAGAATATCCTGCAGCTGACATCAGAGCAGTAGGTAGCAGTCAGAGATTCAATAATCTGCAGTAAATGTTAGGGCTTTTATAATCTATCAGATTTTTTTCAGCATTTGCTTTTCTCCTGGGACTAAGTACAGTGTTCTGTGACTGTACATAGCCCAGAGAGGACAGTGAACCAGCAAACAAAAGACAAGAGCATACATAAACTCTGACATGCACTGCTGGCTAGTGAATCTCCCACTGCAGCAGTACTGCTCTGATGTCAGCTGCAGGGGATTCTGGGATCTGTAGTTACAGAAGATGTCAGCCTAGAACTGAGCAAAATAAGTCTGATACAACCTACTATACTACAGAAAACAGTAAATAAAACAAAAAGTTTTTGCACACAACGTGCACATTGGGACCAGACCCACAATTGAGTGTGAACCCTTGGTGCTGACTGTTTCCTTTGACATTGCTTACATTTTATTCAAGTTAAAGCATTTTCTGTACATTTTAAGATAAAAATATTTTAGTTTTACCACATTTGTGTCTGGGAACCAAATATTTTATAGGCCTTATTCTTTGTCATGACTGATAGACTGAAAGGAGAACAGGGACCACAGGTTTTAACAAATTGTATAAACTGTTTTCACCCCCTGGCTAAGGTAGACTACCAAGAGATCTATTTGTCTAACGTGCCCAGGTCCAGATCACAGTTTTATCAGTTGTAAACTCTGCAAAAAATGTTGCCCTAAAACCCAACAGAAAAGGGCTTTAAAGGTGATGGGAAATTATTTTTACATAGCTAACTGCCCTTCCATTTTCCTTTCCATCCCAGTTCTGTATTTTGAAATGTTTTGACCAATTTTTGATAAATAATCTAGCTTCAGGGTGCCCTGAGAGCTGCATAGAGTTCCACTCTTGTTGCCAGCTGCTGCTCTTCTTTTTCATGTTTCTAAGTCATTCCATGACATCAGTTACACCATTCCATGCTATTCATCTTAATGACCTGGAATGATGTTTCTGATAGCATAGAATATCCAGGCAGTGTGAAAAGAGTGAGCAGCAACTGCCATGGATAAAGCTACCAACTGTCCCTATTTTCCCAGGACAGTCCCTATTTTAGGCAGCATGTCCCAGTGTCCCCACAAGTTTTGCAAAATTCACTTTTGTCCCAGTTTTTGCTTACTTGTCCCAGTTCTATCCCCCTTTTTTTTCTGACTGCTAATCCGTGAGTGACAGTTATTTCAACACTACTGTAGCACTGCTCGGGCTGGACAGCAGTTTGCAACTTCAACCCCTGCACCCATATTGCACTGCAAGCATGTCAGTGGGAGCACAGTAAAGCATGTTCCTTCCTGTTAGCTTAGAATGGGTAGTAGTGCAAACAAGCACATGTAGACGTCTGCCTGCCAGCAGCTTAGAGGGACTCCAGACAGAGAAGAGACCGGCAGCAGGGAACTAAGGTACCTGAACCTGATCAGCTGTAAGGAAGTGTGTGAAAACAATCCGGCGTAGTGGTGGGAGTCACTGAAGTGAAGTTTGCTCAGCAAATGAGGTGAGTGTAAGCGAGTTGGATGGGACAGTCAGGAGGAGCAATACATGCAGCTCAAATTTCTGATCACAGTTTAATGCAGGTTTGCTTCTAATGAACTTTCTGTACATCATGGTTTGGAACTAGTGGCAGCAGAATGATGTATTGTTTTAATCTAAGTGTTTGCTACTGGTGTCACTGTGGGGCGGCATGGCCAGAGCAAGCAGCAAATTGTAACTGATTGTGCGCAGTGTTGACTGTGGTGGTGTCCATGGGAGTGACACGTTGGGGGGGGGTGGGTCATGATCAGGATGAACTGTCTCAGTTTTAGACCTCAGAAAGTTGGTAACTTTAGCCATGGAGAAAGGGATTCAGGGCTGTTACAAAGGCCAAAAAAAATGTATTTTAACAGAAAAAGGTCAAAACATACCAAAATATTGGATAGACACTTAAAGGAAATCAGGAGAGCATCTGGATGTGTAAATAAACTCTTTCCTGTCACCTTTAAAAAGTAAATAACTTATCGCTTCTTAGTCTGCCTCTGTGTCACCAAAGCACAATAAAGGTTCAGAGGGCATTCCTAATGATTGTGGAAAGTGCACATTAGAGGGTTCTTCTCCTCATAAGTAGCAGTCCCTATCAAAGGGAGCAGATGAAAAAGATAAATATGCTCAACCGTCAGAAAGGCATGGAAAGGATGGAAAAGATATCAAGGTGTCCGATAGGGGGAACCCTGGTCCCAGTGATGGCAATCAGCTCTGAGGCTCTTATACTGGTATTATTGCCATCACTGGGAACAGTGAGCATATTTATCTTTTTCATCTGCCCCCTTTGATAGGGACTGCTGCTTAAGAGGAGAAGAACACTCTGATGTGACTTTCTCCACACAGCCTACTGAAAAGCACTCCAGGAAACTGGATACTGTGACCAAAAAAGGGCACACAACAGCTTCCCTGCTCTTGACACAGGCAGCTAATTTGGCATACATAGCCCAGTACAAGAAATCACTGTGAAGTGCAGTGCTAGCACTGAGTGACAAGTGGGATGGTGAAGTGGTACAGGACCTGGCTGCCACAGCAAAGTCAGCCCTGGATGCCACCAAGTACCAGTTCCACATGGCTGTAGACTCTTGTGACTCTGCTTCCTGAGTCTTAGCTCATGCAGTGGCATTCAGGAGATTTGCCTGGCTAATTGCTACCATCCATACTCATGACACTGAGGCTAACACCATTGATTTACCCTTTGAAGAAAATTCCCAATTTGGTGACAAAACAGAGGCGTATGTGAAAAAAAGTGGAAAAACACAAGTCCACTTTCAAAAGTAACACTGAGAAAAAAAAGGCCTGCATATAATTTGCATAAAGTTCTATCTCCAGGGCAACACACTCCTGTGTACTGATGCCATTTGTAAAGCTCATTGATGAATTCCTGAAAAGAAAGAACATAACTACGGTGAGTAATTTTTTTCTATCGTCCTGCACAGGACTCATCAATGTGCCTTGTCTGGTAGGTTGGGGTGAATGAGCTGATTGGTTTATATTTTGTTAAATGTATAGGTATGGATGGATGTGGATGTGTAGGTAATTGGTAGTACTGAGTGAATGGGATGTGCAAGTGCATGGGTGGTAGTGGGTTATGGTGGTGGTATTGTGAGAGAGTTGTAGTTGTATAATTTATTAGGGGTTTATGTAATTTTATTGTGGCTGGGATGTGTTTAGGACAGCAGACCCCTATGCTCAGCTACTCCCTGTCCCTCCTTCATGATTTTTGCCCCTTTTGAGACCCCCCAGGTGCTGTGTACTGTCAGTGCAGGAGATGGGGATTGCAAGGAGGCATGTTAACTGGACGATGCGTTCAGGAACAGCTGACAGGGATAGTGCTGTCAGGACAATAAGGCTTAGAAGATGACCTGGGGTAAAATGGGATACATAGAGAAGCCAGATCTGTTTAATTCCCATACCTAGGGCTCCCACCAGACCGAGTAGACAGGTAGCCAAAAGGCCTTCCACCTCTTCACGTCCTCTTTGGCCAGTGTTATGCAATGCAAGCTCGATGAGGAATAAGACCACTGTTATAGCAGAATTTTATATCCATTTCCTTGGATGATTTGGCTTGCATTATGTAGGTGATGATGCAAGTCCTGTTGGAATTAACCATTCCTGCTGAGATCTCTGTGGTTCACTGCCTGAGGAAGGTTCGCAGAGGGGTAGTGGCCATCTGCTTTAGATCTGAGCTGAACTTGGTGGTGCACCCAATGAGAGATGCTTCATCATGTGAATGCGTTGCTGTGTGTGGGGGGGTCCAGGTGCAGGTTGTAGGATCCTCCTTGTGTAGTAGCCTCTGTGTCACAATTGAGAGTTCCTTCATGAAACATTGACTTCACTGCAGATAAGGTGTTGGAGTCACCTAGACAGTTAAATCTGGGTGATTTCAGTGCTTGAGTTGATGACAAAGCTCTCACACTTTGGACAAAAATTCCTCCAGGTGGCAGAATCCCTGGACCTCAACAAACTTGTTACTTCTGTGACTCACCAACATAGTCCTGCTTTGGACCTGGTATTTTCCCTGGGGTTCAAGGTTGATGGATCTTGAGATTGATCTTGTCAGCTGGTCAGATCATGGCACTGTCAAGTTCCACCCCCTGTGGAGATTGTCTAGTGCCATGCTTTAAGAAAGCTATGGCCAAAAGGACTTCAGGCAATACTAAACATTTTAGGTGTAATGGTGGCATGCCACAGGGTCAAAGAGGCTGTGGTGGCCTATAATAGGGCTCTCATGGCAGCTTTCAATTGTGTGGCACCTACCTCTGTATGCCCCTTAGTCTCATGCCATGAAGGCAAGGGGGTAAAGATTGGAGCATTGTTGGAGGAGATCCAGGGCCCAGGAGGACAGTCTGGCTTTGAAAAATCATTATGAAAAATACCAATGGGCAATCACCCAGAAGGCAGCAGGTTTTCTGTCTAGGGAGATTGCTGCCAGGAAAAATTGACCAACTCAGCTCTTTTGATCTATAGATAGGTTTCTCTATCTGACCTGTCAGGAGTTCATGAGACTCTTTTTCACCCATGAAATGCAAGGGGTTTGCTCAGTTCTTCACAAACAGTGTGTCCCCAGCTCAGGCTGAAAGCTCCCCAACTGGGCTGGGGCAACCTACACCTACAGTAGTTGAGCTGACATACCACAGACTTGCTCAGCTGTTGGGAGAGTTCAGACCAGTACCAATAGAAAAGGTGATTGGGATGATTTTGGAGTTGCAACCAACTTTTTAGAAACTGAAGCCAGGTCCACCATGGCTACTAGTTGGCAGTGTCTGATATCTGGACTCAGTGTTCACTGGGGCTGTCTGGTGCTCCTTGTTAGAGGGAGTTTTCCCAGCTGCATTGAAAAATGCAGTGACGAGACCTCTTCTGAAAAAGCCATCTTTGGATCCAGATAACCTGGTGAATTACTGACTGATCTCTAACCTACCCTTTTTGGGCAAGGTTATTGAGAAAGTGGTTATGTTGCAGCTTGAGTCTCACCTCATAGCCTTTGACACTTATGAGCCCCTCCAGTTCATATTTAGGTCTAAGCATAGCTTGGAGACTGCACTGGTCAGGTGCATAATTACCTTCTTAGGGCAGAGGATAGAGGAAAACAGTCCATTCTCATTCTCCTCTATCTTTCCACAGGCTTTGATACTGTAGACCGTGGGTTGTTGTTGGATCAACTGAAGGAATATGTAGGTCTCACTGGCCAAGTCATCCGCTGGTTTAAGTCCTACCTCAGGGGCAGGACACAGAGGGTTGTATTGGGGAACATCTCCTCACTGCCATGTGGGTTTTCCCAGGGGTCAGTCCTCTTGCTCATACTGTTTGCAATGTATATGCTGCCCCTGGGATGGATTATTAGACAGTTCGGACTTGGGTTTCACTGCTAAGCAGATGATACCCAGCTGTACCTATCATTTGCACCTGGAATATGGGGTGTGATGGATTTGCTTAAAAAGTGCTTGGCCGAGATCCAAGATCTGATGTCATCGAGCTAGATGAGGCTCAACCCTGACAGGACTTAAGTACTGGGTATCATTCCAGGTCATGGGGGGAGTGGTAGCTGCTGAGAAGGAGACAGGGCTTTGGTTTGGCTTGTCTAGATGTATGGCTATAATAAAAGTAATGGCAATTCCATTCTCTTGTCTCAGAGTTTGAACAAGTTGAGGGTTTCTCCATTCATCTAAATGAAGTACTAGTATTTCTGTGAGTGGTCACATTAAACTGGTGAACTCTAAAGACTTAATTACAATCCTTGCTTATATTTCAACCAAGGAAAAAAATAAACATTTTTACATTCCAGTATGCATCACTAGAACTCAACTTCACTGTTAGGTATTTCTCCAACTGACATCTCTTTTTGAAGGCAAGATGAACCTAGAGGCCATTCCAACCTTAAATTACAATGTTAATGTGTAACAGTTTCCCCTACCCCAACACACACACACACACACACACACACACGCACACTCGCACACACCCTGATCAGGGTTGCTAGGGCTGCATCCCTACTCTGGATGTGAGGGCGAGTAAGTGTCTGCCTTAACCACTGACACCAATGGCACTCCTGAATTGCCCTGCAAGGGGTGTACAAATCCCTTCTTCCCAGAGAGATGAACATCTCACATGGTTGATGCATTCTCTAGTGTAGGATTCTGGGGCCTACACACAAACCCAAATCTTCGAGGGCCACACCACTTGCAGCCTGTAGCCAAATTTGAAGGAAACCCAGCAACTGTTTTTTTATGTAAGCAGTGAAACGAGACAGGGTGTGCAGTTATTGTACAATAACTGCACACTCCAGGTGGGTTACATGGTAAGTGGTGTCAGTCTAGTGCCTTCAACCACCTGGGAAGTGCGGTCATTACACAATACCTGCACACCCTAGAATGTGTTATTATACTTCTTAAATGGTTTACAGTAAACATTTTCTTTGAAAGAAATTATATGAAAAAGGTAAAAATGAAGACATTTTGTTAACATATACTTCAATTTTAACTTGAAAGCCAGAAATAGTCCCTGTGCTGGAGATGGTGGTGGTGGGTGTGGTAACTAAAAACAATAAAATACAGTGAAAACATGTTTGGTACTAATTTTCATAAAAATCACACTGGCAACCTAATTTGCATTTCAAACCAATAAAATATTATTAATTAGAAGGCTAGCATGTTTAAAAGTGTTGAACGTGCCAGGTTGGGGGATGATGTAGAGTTCTCCTTAAATGGGCTACCCTTCCCTGGTTCCTTCCAATATGTGTACTTTTAAGAACTGGATTTTTTTGTTTTGTTTTATTTTGTTTGGGAAAAAAAACAGTTTTGATTTGCCTGTACACATTTATTCCATCTCCCCCTTCACACTCAATACTTTAAAGTTATTTATTTATTTGAAAATTGGAAACCAGGAGAGGCAGACACTGAGCCAAGGCTCATTTCCAGGTATGACCCAGGGGAAAGGGTAAGAGGAATACAGTAACACAATGTATACAGCATTACTGTAACAGTATGAGGTAAAGTGCAACATGTATACACATTAACATGAGTAATAGTATAATCACAATGTATGTGGCAAAGCTACGGTACATTAAGTAGCAACTGATGTGCAGTAACGTGCCATGCAGGTAGAAAAAGAGCAGTGCAGAAGTCATTGGGAAGGGATTAAGTCAACAGAGGCAAAAGCCTGTTGGGGCCAGACACGAGGATGATGGGGTGTCACAGGAGATTGTTAGGTAAAGAACTGTCAAGAGCAGTAGGGGGGAGCTTTAGCTGGTGCCTAAGGGAGACGAGGGAGGGAGAGAGAGAGATGTTGAGAGGAGCAGAGCAGGCTCAAGCATGAGGGAAGGCATTAGGAGAAAGCAGACTGACCAGCCGAAGAGTGCGGGTGGGGAAAGGAGAGGGTATGAGATTCCCTTGGTAAACTTAGTAAATTGTAGACAGAAGAAGGCATCAGCCCATCATGACTGTCTCCCACACAATGTGGAACATTTCACACTAGTAGCCCATATATTTATCTAATTATTTTTTTTAAATGTTGGGTGATGTTCACCAATCCCAGTGGTAATTTGTTCCACAGTGTAGGTGCCCTGATTGTAAAATAGTTTTGCCTTTTTTTGTGTTAGTTTTATGAACTACAAATTGTTCTGTTGTGTGATCTTAATTCTAGATCCCTTATTAATGGAACAATATTACAACCTGTTCTGAGCTCATCATTATTTATTATAGCAAAGAACAACAGATAGTTACCACTAGTACTTCTTTCGCTAACAGACATAGGGCCAGATATTCAAAGCATTGCACATGGCACAAATCCATAGCACTGGAATAGCACTGCATTTGTGTGACTCTGCAATATTGAAAAGTCCTATTAGTGCCGGTGCTGTGTGGTAGTGCCGATGCTAATAGATAATGGTATGCAGGGGTGTGGATAGGGAGTGCCCAGGAATGCCAGCAGCGTGACATATTCAAAGGTATAGTGCCACGCCACAGGCAGTAGCATGACCTGTAGCACGGTGCTAGATACAGCTGAAAAAAGTATGTATGCGACCGCTCTCACACTGTGGACCCCATAGCCGTGGAATATCAATAATCCCAGGTAGTCTAGTGGTCCCCACCCCCAGCACAATCCCTCACCCCGTAGCTGTGGTTGTTTAATATTTTAACTGGCAGTCTAGTGGTCCCCCACCCCTAGCAGATCATGACCCCCATAGCCGAGTAGTTTAACATTTTATCTGGTAGTCTAGTGGTCCCCCACCCCCAACACGATCCCTGTCCTCTGGTAGCCACGAGAAATAGTCAATTTCAGTGGTGGTGTAGTGGTCCCCCCATCACACCTGCCATGGTACATGGCCAGAAGACGTAATGACGCGTCATCTATCTATACATATACACACATATATATATATAGGGATATATATAGAGTTGTCAGATAATGATTTATTATTAGCAAGGTTTGACCGGTATCCTCACGAGTGGCGAAGCCACGAGTGAGGTGTCCGAGGTCAAACAGTACAAGTGTAGATAAATCATTTATCTGACAGCTCACCATTGTATATTTCATTTATGCAATAGGGATGCTCTTATCAGTGCGGGACATTTGGTTTTGACTGTTTATCATCTTTTTAAATGATAATTTCTGGGACTTTCTGGGACTTTTGGTTAACTTTCCTGGTGTATGTCCGCCTTAGCGGTGGTTGCTATTAAATGAACGCCACTCATTTTGTAGAGAACTTCTTGCTGAACAAATGTCATGGTGACAGTATCATGCTACTTTTTGTTTTAAAGTTATTCGCATTTGTTTGATGAAAAGTGAAACAAAATTAAATTTTATGCTGTTTTTGCTAATTATAAAAAAAAAAAAGGTATTTATTAATGAAATGCTACTCATTTTGTAGATATTTTCATGCTGAACATTTTTGTGCTCATAGTACCATGCTATCATTTTAGTTTTAAAGTGATTCACATTTGTTTGTCGAAAAAGTGAAAAGAAAATGGAATTTTATGCTGTTTTTTGCTAATTATGAAAAAACTAAAAGGTATCTCTGAATGAAACACCACTCATTTTGTAGATATTTTTATGCTGAACATTTTTCGTGCTCACAGTACCATGTTATCATTTTTCATTTTAAAGTTATTTATATTTGTTTGTCTGTAAAGTGAAAAGAAAATAGGATTTTTTGCTGTTTTTTGCTAATTATAAAAAAAACTAAAATGTATCTATAAATGAAACACCACTCATTTTGTAGATATTTTTGTCCAGAACATTTTCGTGCTCACAGTACTATGCTATTATTTTTCTTTTTAAAGTTATTCACATTTGTTTGTCAAAAAAGTGAACAAAAAGCTTTGATTGACAGTTTTCAGATTTATCCCACATATGTGGGATAAATCTAGGTGGTTAGATTTATTCCACATATGTGGAAATAAATGGATTTATTCAATGGCTTTTGGTCTCACACCTATTGCATAAATATATATATACACACACACATATACACACACATATACATATATATGTGTGTGTGTGTGTTGTAACACAAGGGGGGGGTTGTGTTACCCTGGGATCTTGTAGGTGGGGATATAAACACTTTTTATCACAGCCCAGGATGTGCAGCTTAACACAGCAGACTGATTGTGCATTTATTGGTAAGATTACTGTGAGAGATGCATTCAAACATAACACAGGTTGAAAATAAAACAACAGAAAATAATACCTAGCTCTTTGTTGAGCGCTAACTACACAGTGAACTTTTGTTCCCTCTCTATAACCCAGGTAGCTAAGCTGTTTCCTGGGACATACAAACAAAATTAGCACAGATTCTCTTGTTCTAAGTTTCAAAGGAAAATTATTTACCAGTCTCAGGTTTTCAGCCAGTCCAAAGTCAGAATTCAATTCATTCTTGCAGGCTAAATAAAAGGTTCCAAACCAGGCAGTCAGTTGATTCAGAGTTCTCTCTTTCCAAAGTAAAAATCCAATTTGTTGTTGAAGGCCAAACAAAAGTTCCAAACCAGGCAGTCAGTTGATTCAGAGTTCTCTCTTTCCAAAGTAAAATCCTTCTGCAAATGTTCTCCGCCAGGCTCCAGGTCTGTTCCTAATCAGGTACTGAGACACAAGCAATTGTTTGAGCCCTCTTTATGCAGGCAATCACCTCCTGCACCTGCTCTTAATCAAGTACTTAGCTCTGTGAAGTTGTGGTGCAATGCCTTCTGGGACTTGTAGTGTATGCACCACACTTTGTAGTCCTGGCAGAGAAAAAATGGAACATACATGCTGGGAGGTAACGCCCTTCCACAACTTTACCCAGTGCCGTGTTACATACCTCCCCCCTCAGCTTAGCCCCCTCGGGCTGAGCGGCCACAGAAAAGAAGGAGTGGATGCGGGAAAGAGCATCCGCATTCCCATGTTTAGGACTCGCACGGTGCATAATCTGAAAATCAAAAGGCTGTAAACTCAAAAACCATCGGGTAACCTGAGCATTCTTTTCCTTAGTCTGTCTCATCCATTTTCAGGGGAGCGTGATCAGTCACAAGAATAAACTTACGGTCCAGCAAGTAATATTTCAGAGACTCAAGTGCCCATTTGATTGCCAGACATTCCCTCTCCACCATGGCAAGGCACCTTTCACGTGGCAACAGCTTGCTGCTCAAGTATATTATCGGGTGTTCTTCACCCTCAATGTCCTGGGACAGGACTGCCCCCAGACCCGTGTTAGATGCATCAGTTTGTACAATCATGGGTTTGGAGAAGTCTGGGGAACTCAGGATAGGAGAGACACACAGTGCCTGTTTCAAGCTACAGAATGCTTTATCGGCTTCGGGAGTCCATTTCATCATATTAGGTTGACTGTTACGTGTGAGGTCACTGAGGGGGGCTGCTATAGTAGCAAAGTTTTGAATAAACCTTCGGTAATAGCTTGTGAGTCCCAAAAATGTCCTTACTTGTTTCTTATTGACTGGTCATGGCCAGTCTTGAATAGCAGCAATTTTTTTCTCTTGTGGCTTTATAAGGCCTCTTCCTATCGTATAACCCAAGTACTGTGCTTCACTCACCCCTAAGGTACATTTCTTTGGGTTGGCTGTGAGTCCTGCATTTCGAAGTGACTCTGTCACGGCTTAGATTTCTCCAAGTGACTGTCCCAGGTGTGGCTGTGGATAATGACATCATCTAACACGCAGCAGCATACCTGGTGGGGTCACAGCACATGGTCCATCAGGCGTTGAAATGTGGTGGGAGCTCCATGTAAACCAAAATGAAGCATTGTATATTGATATAAGCCATCAGGGGTGGCAAACGCCATTTTCTCTCTGGCGGCTTTTGTCAAGGGGACTTCCCAGTAGCCTTTCGTCAGGTCAAGAGTGCTGATGAAGTGGGCGGTTCCCAGTCTTTCGATGAGCTCATCTACTCGTGGCATTGGATAGGCATCAAAGGCTGAAATCTCATTCAGTTTTCTGAAATTGTTGCAGAACCTGACCGATCCTTCAGGTTTCGGGACAAGTACTATAGGGCTAGACCAGGCACTGTGAGATTCTTCAATTATTCCCATCTCTAACATCTTTTTAACCTCTTCTTTTATCGCAATTCGGTGTGCTTCTGGTGCACGATATGGCTTGAGGTGTACCACTTTCCCTGGAGGGGTCACAATATCGTGCGTGATGAGTTGAGTGTTGCCTGGCCGGTCGGAGAACACATCTTTATTTCTGTCAAGGAACTCAAAGAGGTCTTGCTTCTGAATTGGTGTCAGGTCTCCAACCGTCACTGTGTCCCTAAGATTTTCCTCTGCTGGATCAGTTTTTGTTTCACTTCAGCAGACATCACGGTCCACCCACTTTTTCAACAAATTGATGTGGTATATTTGTTCAGGCTTCCGCCTACCCAGTTGTTTTACCTTATAGTTGACTTGGTTTACTTTTTCAAGTACCTCGTAGGGTCCCTTCCAGGTGGCCAGGAGTTTACACTCAGAGGTGGGGACAAGTACCAACACTCTGTCACCGGGCTGAAACTCTCTAGGCGCTGCGGAACGGTTGTAGGCTCTTCTTTGAGCTTCTTGGGCCTTTTGCATATGTTCCTTCACAATGGGCATTATGGCATTAATGTGCTCTCTCATTCCTTCCACATGCTCAATGACAGTTTGGTGGGGGCAGGGTTAATGCTCCCATGTCTCTTTTGCTATGTCTAGGAGACCTCATGGGCGGTGGGCATACAGTAATTCAAACGGGGAAAATCCGGTGGATGCTTGGGGCACTTCACGGATGGCAAACATTAAATATGGCAATAACTGATCCCAATTCCATCCATCTGTCTCCATGGTTTTCTTTATCATACTCTTTAATGTCTTATTGAATCTCTCAACGAGCCCGTCTGTCTGTGGATGATACACGGACGTGTGCAGCTGTTTGATCTGCAGGAGCTTGCAAGTCCTTCATTACTCTGGACATGAAGGGTGTTCCTTAGTCCGTAAGGATCTCCTTAGGAATCCCGACTCAGGAAAAACATCTGTACTAGTTCTTGGCGACGAGTTTTGGTGGCCATGTTCCACAGGGGAATGGCTTCCGGTATCTGTGGTAGTATAATCCACTACTACCAGAATATACTGAAACCCTTCGCAGACTTCACCAAGGGTCCTACCAGGTCCATGGCAATATGCTCAAATGGTGTTTCGATGATTGGAGGGAACTAGTGGTTCTCGGAAAGAGGTTGCAGACTCTCTGTTGGCACTCTGGACAGGAGCGACAATATCGTTCCACCTCAGCATGGACCCCCGGCCAAAAGAAACAACTCAACAGTCTCTCTTTTGTCTTATCCATTCCCAGGTGTCCTTCCAAGAGGTGGCTATGGGCCAAATTCAGTACGGTGCGCTGGAAGGGCTGGGGCACGAGTAGCTGCTCTGTCAGTTTGTCGGCTGATTTGTGTACTCGATACAGCAAGTTGTTGTTCATAGCAAAGTGTGGGTAGGGGAGGGTTTGGTCAGGGTTGAAGGGCCTCCCATCCACCACTTTCACATCTCCTCTGGCGTACTGGAGTGTGGGGTCTTTGAGTTGTGCTGTCCCAAATTTTCCTCTATGCGGTGTGCCTTCTGGTGTGAAGAGATTGTCCTCTTCTAGGTCCTCTGGAGTGTCTTCTATGACATCTGCTCCTCCATCCTCTTCTAGGTCCTCTGGAGTGTCTTCTATGACATCTGCTCCTCCGTCCTCTTCTAGGTCCTCTGGAGTGTCTTCTAGGACATCTGCTCCTCCATCCTCTTTATCATTGTCTTTTCCCACGAAGACTTGTGTCGTTGATGGAACATTTTTTCCTTCAAGTTTGTTGGACACTGCATACGCCTTATCGTCCTCATTGTCTTTGCCTTCCTCTTTATCTTTATCTTTACCTATGGCATCATGGCCTTTATCCTCCTCTTTGTCTTCATCTTTTCCTCAGTTCCAGTCTTTGGAAGAATGGACAGTCACGTCCTAACAACACGGGAAAAGGCAACTGCTTCACCACTCCCATTGCTCCAGAAAATACACCTTTCTTTGTTTTTATTTCAAGGTGGACTGTGGGATACATCTTGGTGTCCCCATGGATGCACGTGATGGAAATGGGGCTGTTGTCACTCACTTGGCTGAGGGGTACTAAAGAGGGTTTGACTAGTGTCACCATACTGCTGGAGTCCAGCAAGGTGTCCACTTCCTGATTCTGGACTTGTACTGGACTGATACGAGGAGGCTGACTATGATTCCCCAGGAGAACAGTAATGATATTACACTGTTTGGACAGGTTTGCCTCTATTTGCATTGGCTCATCTTTCTTAGGACAGTTCCAAGAAATGTGTCCTGGTTCTCCACATGTGAAACAGGTTCTGGTATCTCGGTTCATTACTCCTTTTCTTACTTTAAACGTGTCCTGACGCCTCTCCTGGGTACTGTAGTTATCTGGTCCCTGGCCCTTCTCGCCTTCCTTCTGCTGCGATGGATGACTCTCTTATCTTGTTCTTGATGAGCTCTCTTATCCAGACTGATCCTTTCAGGTCTGATAGTCTTTAAAAGTTCGGCGGTAGCATAATATCTTTCCACAAGGTCTACCAGCCCCTCTGCGGTACTAGGGTTGCCTTGACTGACGGTTCTTTTTAAATCATAGGGTAGGGCTCTGATAAAGTGATCCAATACCACTCTTTCCACTACTGTAGTAGACATCAGGACTCCAGGTTTAGCCATTTTCGAGCTAAGTGGATCAGATCAAACATTTGTGAGCGGGGAGGTTACTCTGGTTGAAATGACCAGGAATGAAATCGCTGAGCTCTCACTGCGGTTGTTACCCCTAGGCATGCAAGGATTTCTTTTTTTAGCTTATCATAGTCTTCAGCATCCCCTGGTTCAAAGTCATAATATGCCTTCTGTGCATCACCACTGAGGAAGGGGGCCAGAATGCTAGCCCACTTATTTTGAGGCCATCCTTCTCGGCTTGCAATCCTTTCAAAAGTTTTCAGATAGGCTTCCACATCATCACTGGCTGTCATCTTCTGCAGGAAGTGCCCAGCTACAATGGAAGATGCACCTGCTGTTCAGGCTTCCTTCCCTTTGGCCATCTCTGCAGCAAGCCGCTGTAGCTCTAAGCTCAACATTTGCTGTCCCCTCCGCTGCTCTTCTAGCAGCAGTCTATTGGTCTCTGCCTGCTGCTGGTTTGTGGTTTGCTGGGCCAAATTCACTTGTACAAGCTGCTGCAATAGGCTCTTCATAGCTCCTTCAGTGTTTTAGTGTTGTTGTTATCCCCACAACCTTTGCCTGTATTCTCCACCACTGTAACACAAGGGGGGGGGGTTGTGTTACCCTGGGATCTTGTAGGTGGGGATATAAACACTTTTTATCACAGCCCAGGATGTGCAGCTTAACACAGCAGACTGATTGTGCATTTATTTATAAGATTACTGTGAGAGGTGCATTCAAACATAACACAGGTTGAAAATAAAACAACAGAAAATAATACCTAGCTCTTTGTTGAGCGCTAACTACACAGTGAACGTTTGTTCCCTCTCTATAACCCAGGTAGCTAAGCTGTTTCCTGGGACATACAAACAAAATTAGCACAGAGTCTCTTGTTCTAAGTTTCAAAGGAAAATTATTTACCAGTCTCAGGTTTTCAGCCAGTCCAAAGTCAGAATTCAATTCTTTCTTATAGGCTAAACAAAAGGTTCCAAACCAGGCAGTCAGTTGAGTTCTCTCTTTCCAAAGTAAAAATCCAATTTGTTGTTGAAGGCCAAACAAAAGTTCCAAACCAGGCAGTCAGTTGATTCAGAGTTCTCTCTTTCCAAAGTAAAATCCTTCTGCAAATGTTCTCCAGCCAGGCTCCAGGTCTGTTCCTAATCAGGTACTGAGACACAAGCAATTGTTTGAGCCCTCTTTTATGCAGGCAATCACTCTCCTGCACCTGCTCTTAATCAAGTCAATCAATCAATCAATCAGGTCTTTATTTAACCAGGCGTTCATCGTTGAGCAGAAGCTCATTTGCAAGATGGACCTGGGTAGAGCATGAACAATTGTATATACAGGTCAACACAGGTATTTACAAGGCAATACAGATAATACTCTTTACAGAGAGGAAGAAAAAGAAGTTCATATGTACATTGAATTATACAGATATTGTACAGATTACATGGTATTTACATACATAGAAGTGTCTATAGGAAGATAAAGCAGGTTATCTAAGGTTGCAGGAGGAAGTAACGGAAGAAAAAAATAAAAATAAAAATATACACCAGGTAGAGGTGAAGGTAGGGGGGAAGAGAGGGAGGGAAGTAGGGGGAGAAAGGCTAGGAGGGCACGGTGCACAGAAAGGAGTTGGTAAAGCTGGATGTAGAGAAGGTGGATGGAGAAAAGGAGTATGTGTGAGCCCCGGGATTGAATGCTATAAAGTACGGGGCATGGTAGGATGTCACAACCCAGGGTAGTGAGCTCCTATCCGAGGTTGGGAAAGGAAGAATAAGGGAATGGATGGGCCTAGTGTTGATAAGACAGGGGGATAAGAGAGAGAACAATTAGGCTGGTGAGGAGCAAGCTGGGGGTCAGTATTGAAATTATGGGTCTGGGTGGCTATATACCAGTGCAGACACTGGTACTGGGTCTGAGTGGGTGAAGCAGTTACATACTTCTCTGATTGTACGGAAATAAAGCATCTTGAAAGCATTTATACCGATTAGAGTCGTAATTTGAGGGTTTTTGTAGGTCGTTCCATAAGGTAGTGTACAGAAACTTTATGGCTGCCCTGCTGACGGGATTTTGCTTAGGGTACTTTAAGTGTAATAGCTGAGTAACTTTAACGCCAGATTTCCCAATTATACTCAGGGAAGACAGCAGAAGATATAGTAAGGCAGCTTATTAGAGATGGCTCTATAGGTCCAGAGAGTGGCGTTTCTGTGGCACCTGAACTTTAGTGATGTCCATCCACTGCCGCATATAGGGTGCAGTGATGTGTGTCGAAGGGAGTCCGTTATAAACCTCAGTGCTCGCGATGGTAGAGTGTGTCCAGTTTAGCCATGTAAGAGTTGGGGCATTGGCTGTAGAGGAAGTCAGCGTAATCAACCAATGATAGGAAAATGGATTGGACCAGTTGTTTCTTGGCATCTCTGGTGAGAAATTGGCTGATTCTAAAAACTGTCCAAGCCTTTGCGAAGTCGTTTATGCAAGTCCTCGATATGTTCAATGAAGGAGAGTCTTTGGTCTATCCAAACTCCCAGATACTTGAATTTTGTAACAAATTCTAGTTTTCACCTAGAACTGTGGTAATTTGGGGAACTGTCCCACTGGACACAGGGTTAGCTGTACGGATAAAGGAGAGAGGACCATGCTTTAGTTTTTGGCATTAAGGAGTAGCTTTTTTGGAGGAGTTGGCTTTGCAAAGGTTGAATTCTGACTGTAGGTCATTGCAGGCAGCTTCAGGTGTTGGGCGACTCACGTAGAGAACTGTATCATCTGCAAACAGATGGATGTTGGCTTCTTTTATACAGTAGTCGATGTTATTAATGTAGATTGCAAAAAGTAAGGGCCCTAATATAGAACCTTGAGGTACCCCTCTTTGCAGAGTTTTTAAGGGGGACAGGCCTCCTTCGGCTTTAACTTGTTGAAGGCGCCCTGTAAGATAGTCAGTGAACCAACGCAGAGAGGAGGGGTCCACACCTATGGTTTGAAGGGCGGAGAGGAGCAGACTATGGTCGACGGTGTCGAAAGCCTTGCTTAGATCAAGGAAAACAGCACAAATAAAGTTTTTGCTCTCAAGATTACACTGCCAGTCATTAGTAACTTTGGCGAGGGCTGAGATAGTGCTATGTTTAGCTCTGAATCCGGACTGCATAGGATTTAGCAGTTCCCTAGACTCAAGGTGAGTCCTCAGCTGTGCATTTACAATTTTCTCTAGGAGCTTGGACAGGACCGGAAGGAGGGAAACTGGCCTGTAGTTATTGAGATCGCCACAGTCACCTGATTTGAACAGTGGTATGACATGTGCGGTCTTCCATATAGGTGGTAAGGTGCCCTGAGACAGGGATAAGTTAAAAAGGTGGGTGACGGGTATTGCTAGTACGTGGTAGGCAATTTTTAGGAAGTAAGGGTCAAGGGAGTCGGCCCCAGCACTTTTTCTAGTATCCAACTGAAGCAAGAGGTCCTCTACCTCTTTCAGTGTGGCAGGTTGAAGTGAGAAAGGCGGCAAAGCTATCGGAGTTTCAGGCAGTTGGCTGGCAGTCTGGGAGCGAAGTATGTTTGCAGGGGAGTTATCAAATGCCATGCCTGCAGTAGCAAAGTGGTTATTGAATGCGTCAAGTATATCCAACTTTTCGGTTATAGTCAAGTTGCCGGAGGTAATCTTGGTTGGGAGTGAATTTCCTGGGGAGTGGCCTAGCAGATCACTGATTGTGTTCCAGAGCTTGATTGGGCTCTTTGTGGCAGAGTCGAGTTCAGATTTGAAGTACTTAGCTCTGTGAAGTTGTGGTGCAATGCCTTCTGGGACTTGTAGTGTATGCACCACACTTTGTAGTCCTGGCAGAGAGAAAATGGAACATACGTGCTGGGAGGTAACGCCCTTCCACAACTTCACCTAGTGCCGTGTTACAGTGTGTATATCATATGTATATAAATATGGCTGGCACTATAGCCTAGAGGTCAGAGGAATGAGGTGTGAACGAGCTTGGTACATCCAGCAGCCCAGACCTAAGTTTGATTCTCACACTCTCCAGTTGCATACTGTGTGACTCTGAGCAAGTCTCTTAACCGCCCAGTGCTCCCAGGTCACCCCTGAAAACAGGCACTTGTGCCTAGTGGGCCTTACCTGGTTACCAAAGACTAAATGAAAAAATATATACATAGCTATGTATCACATAGTTATCACTCTCTCCCTCTCCCTCTCTCTCTCTCTCTCTCTCTCTCTCTCACTATATATATGTACCTTATGTTGTACTGCTTGCAGCGATACTTGGGCAGGTTGTCTGTTCTGTTTGTGCCTGCCAGCATACAGCTTCTGCTGTTTCTAGCCTGTGCTTCCATTCTGACCAACAGTGGATGCTGTGGGCATGCCTTGGCCTGCAGCGTCCAGCCTGTAATTCCATTCCAACCAAAAGGGGGAGCTTTGTGCTCCATGCAGTAGCACCGGGCAAACTGCATGGTAATGAATGCTAAGCAGCACATAATGAGATGCAAATATACCTGTTTGCCCACAGATTACCTAGGTAGGCTCATTTGCATGGGAGCTTTGAATATAGCTCCCATTTGCCCCGGGCTAACCAGCTTGCATCGAGCTAATGTGTTAGCACTGTGCAATAGGTTAGCGTTAGCCCTGGGCAAACCTCACTTCAGCACAGCACAGTTCTGCAGTGCATGGCTTACATTGTTGTTTGCAGTAGATGTGAGATATCTCTGTGCAATCACACACAATGTTCTCCACCTGCAACACTGGCTTTCTCCAGGGTCTAATGAGCTGCAGTAACAGTGTGCACTTCCTGTTGCTATATTCAGTGCTGTCTTATTCCCGGGCTATTTTTGCCCTGCACTCCTGGCTCTGTTTGCCCGGCTTCCTTTGCTTGCTATATTCGGCTGGTTTGGTCTGGGCTATTCCTTTTGAATATAGCTTCCTTTTTGCTCCGGGCTAAGTTTGCCCGCTGGGCAGTGCTAATTTAGCCCCGGGGCAAGGTTTTGAATATCTGGCCCATAAGATTTAGTTGCTGGAGTCTTATATCATATGGAAGATTTTTAAGTCTAGGTATAAGTTTTGTTACCCTACGTTGCACTCTTTAAACCAGATAACTGTCTTGTTTATTGTATGGTGCCCAAAATGCTGATGCATAATCTAGGTGTGATCTAACATAATGCGTTATAAATTTATTATGCATTGCTCATCCCAAGAAATGAAGGACTTTTTAATTATGTTAATATATTTATTTGCTATCTGTGTTGATTCATGTATCTAGGCATGCATCGAAAGGGAATTGTCAATTATCATTCCAAGGTCTTTCTCAGCTGAAGCCACTTGTAGTTGGTAATTTCCAATTAAGTAATTATATTGAGGGTTATTATGTCCTAAATGAAGCACTGTACATTTGTTTAAATTAAGTTTCATTTTATTTTCAGTAGTCCATTGAGCAATTAGTTCAAGGTCTTTCTGAATGGATAAATATTTAATGTTAGTATCAACTTCCCCAGTTAACTTTGAATCATCAGCAAATTTGATTATTCTATTTTGAATTTGAATGGGGCAAGTTACGATGCACAACCCCTGATGCGCCAGGGCGCAACAGTAATATTTTGACACAAGTGCGGAGGCGTGCTCATGCATATCGGCACATCCCAATATTCAGCCCGCCGATGTGCGTATATGCCAGCACCACTCCGCCTTGTGCCAATCAGAGGGGGCGCAAAGATGTGCCTGGTAAAACCAGGAACAAATCCTGGCCACCCAAAGGCGAGCTGCCATATTGCAGGGTGCAACATGGCAGCCGCCAGCAATGGATGGCCACCCGCCCACCCAGATCACTGTCTATAGGCCCCCGGCCCTGGGAGCATTGTGCCCCCACCCCATTGCCCGATTGCAGGCATATGCAATATATCATCCCTAATTAGCCACCGAATGACAGCGTACAGTACTGTCTGCCGCCCTATTGGTCCTCTGTGTAATGGCGACTCACTACTACACAGGCCTGATATGTGAATGAATAGATTAATTCACATATCGGGCCTGTGTAAATACAGTATGGTCTGCATGCCTATTGGTCCATGCGGTGGACCAATAGGTGTACAGAACAATACTGTGCTGTCCCATTCAGCGGTAACCAGCGGCATGTGGGTGGGGTGCTGCTGCCGATGACGGGGGAGGTGCTGGGTGGTAGGGAGGGGGATACCACTGGACCACCAGGGTCTCTTGTGCTATTTCGGCCCACGATCGGGCAATGGGGGGGGTTCCACTGGACCACCAGGGACTTTCAATGAACATATGCCCGTGATCAGGCAAAGAGGGGGGACTCCACTGGTACACCAGGGACCTTGTTAATTCATATGCCCGTGATCGGCACTGGAGGGCTTTCCCCTGGACCACCAGGGCTTATTTCTTCTACTGCCCATGATCAGGTGATGAGGGGGTATCCACTTGACCACCAGGAACTTGAGCATGACTTATGGCCATGATCGGGTATGCAGGAGTGGGGGAACCACCATGGGAGTGCAGGGAGTCAGTCCCAGATGGCTGCAGCCTGGCAGGGCACCAGGCACAAGTTGCCGGGGATCGGCGCACCGCATGCAGATGGGGCCATAATGACATGCAAATGGCCCCATTTGTGTCTTGCATACATAATGGCCTCAGTTGCATGCCCAGTGCTGGATATCGTGGTTGATGCTAAGCGCCTTGGCTGCACTGCGTGGTGGCGCATCCCCTGTCGTTCTGCCGCTTGTGCTGGTACAGTGCCACTGCACCATGCGTGCGCCATCAGTGCCATGTTCAGTGGTGCTGTGCCATGGTGCAGCACCGTTGAATATCACCTGGTCCATGCCCTGGTGCAGCCCAGTTGTGCTGCACCTGGGTTTGTGCCCCTGCCCCGCGCAGTATGAATATCCAGGCCCTTGTTTCCATTCAAGTGGAACTTTGCCAGTACTAATGGATTTATTGAACAATAGTTGTAATGAAAAACTTAAGCTTGATGCAAGGTTTTTGAGGTAATTTAGGTGTATCCCATCCAGACCTGGTGATGAGTGTGATTTCAGAGCTGATAGACTGGTTTGAACTTCTTCCAATGTAATTAATTGTATATTTTGATTATCAACATTAATAAGAATGTCCAGATCAGACTTAGTATTAAATACTGTTATTAAATAATTGTTAACTTAAAGATGTTAGCCATTTCAAGAGAATCATTTATTGTTGTCCCCTGAATTTTTAATGCTTCAATTAAATTTTTTCCTTTACTCATATTGTAAACATAAGAAAACAGAGACTTTTGGTTACCTTTGGTTACTGCAATTTTAAACTCAAGATTACATTTTTCCCTTTGTCAGTCTTTTAGTTTTCCTTAATTCAGCTTTGTATACTGAGTATGCTTGCGAGCTCCTCTGTTTTTTTATATTTGATGTATGCTTTTTCTTTTTTTATCTGCCTTTTTAAATTATTTGTCATCCAGAGTGGGATTGCTCCTTGTTTCCAGTTGGTTTATTTGGTATGTACCAATCTTCTGTTGTCTTTATAATAGTTGTTAGAGTATTCCAGCATTTATCCATTGTTTTATTATCCATTATGTTTTCCCATTAAATTGATTTAAGTACTTCCTGAATTTTCTTATAGTTGGCTTTACTATAGTTCTTGGTTAGGATTTTATTATATTTTACATACAAGTTACCAGTATGTGTAAATAACAGAGTATTGTGATCACTGTTGCCTAGGGTTTTTTAATTTGTATTTACGATATTCCATTATTTATATTTGTTAAACCAAGGTCCAGAATATTTTTGCCCCTGGTCGGGTGCTATACCAGTTGGTCTAGTCCTGCTGTGGTAATAGTATGCAAGAATGTTTGTTCATGTAGAGAATTAACGGTAAGATTTTCCCAGTTTATACCTGAGTAATTAAAGTCATCTAAGATGATCGCCTCATTATTATTTTCCACTACTAAGATTTCCTTTGATAATCGTTTATTATACTCTTGGCTACAGTCTGGGGGTCTATAGCAAGTTCCAGTTATCAAAGGTTTATTGTTAAGTATTTGAAGCTGCATCCATATTGATTCCATAGTGAAATCTGAGTCCTTAATTACTTTAATCTCTATTCTGTTATATTTATGTTTTATGTACAGACACACTTCTCCTCCCCTTTTATCTGTTTTTATAGAACAGGGAGTAACCTTGGATTTCTCTAGACCACGGGGTGGTTTCATCCCACCAGGTCTCTTTTATTCCTATGCTGTCAATACTCTCATTCTGTAACCATATTTCCAGTTCTGCTTTCTTGATCACATTGAAACTATGTGTGTTTATAAGTAGAAACCTGAAGTCAAGTTTTAACTGAAATTTGTTTTTAGATCAGCTTGAGTGCCCCTTGTCCCCCAGTTTCTAGTTTAAAAATTTTTCAATAAATTGTGCCATTTTTTTACCTAAGATGTTTCTGCCATGTTTATTCAGCTGCAAGCCGTCCGAACAAAACAATCCAAAATCACTTTCAAATGTCTCCCAATGTGTTAAACATTTTAAGCCTCCCCCCAAGTCCATTTCCTAAGCCAGTTGTTAACCTATTTAGCTTTATTGTTTTTATAACGACTTGCTCTAGGAATAGGAAGAATCTCTGAAAAACAAACCTGAGTGCCACATTCTTCCAGTTTCATTTAAAGTGATAAAAATCCTTTTGGATATCTTCTAGACTAGACATATGTATATTATTTGTACCTGTGTGAATGATTACCAATTGATTAGGTCCAGTTAACCATAATACCGTGTCCACCTGACTGGTGATATCTGAAATGATAGCTCCTCTATAGCTACTACAGGTTCGGTTTAGTTTATCTGGGTTGCAAAATTGTTTGTCACAATGTTTAATAATAGAATCACCCAGCATGAAAGTTTGCCTTATAGGAATTTCAGCTGTATCAGCCCCAGAGGCTGTGGTAACCTGAATAGGCTGATTTGGAGAATTATCATTAGAGATGTTCCTATTGGAGTGTGTAGGTTGGGCTTGAGTTTGGTTCATCCATGAACAACCTGGTAGTACATCATTCACTGGTTCATTACAAAGGTCATTCGCTAGTGAACCAGGGATTTCTTCATACTTTTGGGCAGTAGTATGCTCTGCTCCTGAACCTCCTTGTAATGCATCAGTCATTTGCATTAATGTCTAAGAATTGTCAGTTTTTGTATTGGCAGTATGAGATGTAGAGGGTAATCCTGAACACTTAGATACTGAGCTCAGAATACAGTATGTGTTTGACAGTGGGACCTCTGTATTTATTGGAATTGGCAGTTCCTTATTTCCCCTCCTTTTCCTTGTTCTGGGTTGCACCAAAGCCCAGTCATTTTCAATTACATTATTTTCCTCAACACACTTTCTTTTCCCCAACATGACATTGTTTATTTATTCTGATATCAGATCATTAACATGTTCATGTCTAAGTTTACATTCCATTTTTTGTTGTGATGTCTCTAAATTAACAAGTCTGTCACTTAAATTCTTCATTTCGTCCATCAGTTTAGCAACTAAAATGCATTTCTCACAAATGAACCCACCTCTAATGACCTCATTATTTATAATTGGATACATGGAACATTTTATACATTTAAACCCCACATCTCCATTCAGGGTAATAATTGTGTTACACATGGCTATGTGGTAGAGTGAAGAATATTAAAAATGTGCTTTAAACTGCCACCTTCTCAATTCTGCTTCCTAACACAGAGTAACTAATTATAATGAAATAGTGTTATTTGATACCAACCTATAGTCATGAGCCTGATTACAGTGTTTATTTCCACCTGAACACCTTGATCACTGTGGACACCATTGACACGTGTGTCTCAGCGCGGGGATGCCATGTGCTTGCCCCGCTCACTGAGGGTTGAGTTCATATAGTGGCTAACCCGGAAGTGGAGTCAGGTCACAGACCTCAGCGAAGGGACAGCTTTTAAATTAAAAATTTAAGAAATAAGCCCTCCTAACCTTTTTCACTGCCTGTGCTTGTCACAAAGTATAATAGTTCATTAAAATAAACATGTTGGGTCCGTCAAGCACACACACACATGAATGCTAGCTCCATTTACTTCCTCTGTCTCTGCCTATTGCTATAGCTGGAGTGGAGTGAGTAGGAGGTAGAGGGAATGGGAGAGAGGAGTGAGGAGGGGTATGAAGGAAGGGAGTCAAACCAGTATTTGGAGACGAATGTGGCACAGTGGGACAGACAATGTGAGGACAAAGGGGGTGGAGAGGGAAGAGTAGGGGGAGCAGTGGTGGGTTTGAGGAGGGGAGTTGGCAGCAGAATGACAGAAGGTGTTACAGAGGGTGTCCAGTCAGGTGAGAGAAGAAGAGGCAGTGCCATAGACCACATCAGCACAGTCAAAATCTGGGAGAACCATTTTCTTAACCAGCTCTGTCAGACCTGCGGAGACAGGCTTCACTGCAGTACAAGGCACTGAGTTTGGGGTAGAAGTTGGAATGGATGGTATCAATACAGGCGAAGAAGTCGAGCCTACTATCTAGCCATGCACTGAGGTACTTTAAGGAAGAAACCACTTCAAGAGAGGTGCCATTCAGGATGGTAAAGACAGCGAGGGGGGTTAGCCTGGCCAATTTCTGGCTGGTGCCAAAGATCATGGATATATGTTTTTTAGTGTTGAACTGGAATTGGTTAGAGTGGAAACAGTGTAGAATGTTATGGAAGGCTTGCTGGAACAAACCTTCCTCAGCTGGGGCTGAAGGGCCAGAGATGTAGATGCCTGTGTCCTCTGAATACATATTGATATGCAAGTTGGCACACACAGAGGGAAGATCATTCAGGAAGATGGAGAAAAGAACAGGACCCAGGATGAAGCCCTGTGGAATTCCCAGCTGAACAGGAAGGGGAGGTGATGGTGCCTTCAACCTGTACCAACTGTTGATAGCCTATGAGGTAAGAATGGAGCCAGTCAACAGTGGGAGCTGAGAGGCTGGCAGAGGTCAACTTGTCCAGGAGCAGAGAGTCAGCCACTGGGTTGAAGGCTTTGATCAGATTAATAAAAATATCAACTGTGATGTGCCCCTGATCCATCCCAGTGAGGATGGAGTCATTGACTCGCACCAAGGAGGAGACAGTGGAGTGGTGGCTCCAGGAGCCAGTCTGGAAGGTGGAGAGGAAGCTAGAAGAGTGGAGCAAGTCAACAAGCCTAGAATAGACTAGTTTCTCTTACAACTTTGCAGGAGAAGGGAGGAGGAAGATAGGACAGATGTTGCCACTGGGAGGCGGGGTTGCCCCCTCGGTGAAGAGGGAGAACTTTGGCAATCTTCCAAGGTCTTATTTCCTCACTTCCCCTCCATGTTTTTTTGTTTATTTCCCCACACATCCACAAGTGACGGAAGAGCACAGCAGAGGAAGAGGATCTAGGAATGATAATACTGGACAGTCAGAAATTTACAGCACAGTGCAAAAAGACAGCTGCCGCTACCTCAGAGGTTGCCAAGAAAGAGGAGTGGTTGGCTCACAATAGGCTCAGGGAGGGTGAGAGTGGTGGAACAGAGGCACATTCCTTGAGTTGTACCTCTCCACAATTCCTACACTGTTCTGGCAGAACATGGTTCCTCTATGGAGGCACCTGCAGTGGAGGCCAAGGAGGATGCTGGGAACTTCCACAAAGGAGACTCACAGGAGGGTGGCATAGGACCCCACAGGGGAAGAAAACAACTCCTGGTGGGGGACTCAATCATTAGGGGGTAGAACTGGGGAAGGGAGGGGAGAGAAAGGTAAGGTGCCTGCCCGGCACCACAGCTTGAAAGGACAGGAAGTGAATCCTCAGGATCATGGGAACAGCTGCAAGGGAGAGGGAGCTGGACATCATTGTCCACCTAGGGACAAATGACCTGGCAGGGAATGGGGTCAGAGCAGTGCAGGAGTTGTTTGTGGAGTTGGGGAGGGGCCTTAGACAAGTATCACGCATGGTAACCTTCTCAGAGGTGCTGCCTGTATATGGCATGGGTGAGGCTAGGGTACTTAGCACCATGGGATTCAATGAATGGTTGAAAAACTAGTGTGGAGCTCTGGGTTTTGGCTTCACTGGGAAATGGGGGTCCACCTGGAGGGATACAGGCCTATACTGGCGCGATGGTCTGCGTCTGTCTTGGAGGGGAACCAAGATCCTAAGTGATAGGTTTAAATGCTTCATTGACAAGCATTTAAACTAACCGTGGGGAGGCACTGAAAAGGAGCACAGAATTCCCAGCCCCCCCACAAAAAACAGGGTAATTAGCAAGGTAAACACCATGGCAGAGAAGTCAATAGGGAGCAGGACAGGGGTAAATGGAGAAAAAGGCAAAGGCAGTAAGGACAGGGATGGGGCTAAAAGGGGTAAGGCCATCAAAAACTGGAGGGCGATGAGTACCAATGTTCATAGTCTGGGTAACAAGCTCCATGAACTAGTGGCCTTGATGGAAGAGGGACGCCTGGATATCTCGGCAGTCACAGAAACACGGTACACTGTGAACCATGACTGGGATGTCAGCATGCCACGGCACACAATCTACAGGAGGGACAGGGAGGGTAAAAGAGGAGGAGGAGTAGCTCTCTACATAAGGGAAGGGATCAAAGCAATGGGACTAAAGGGTAAACAGGGAGGAGAGAAGGCATGGTGGGTCACCCTGGAGACAGGAAATGGCACCACTATCCACACTGGGGTTGTATACAGACCCCCATCTCAGGGAGAGGCAATGGACAAGGAAATGATAGAAGTCGTCCTCAGAATGGCAGAAAAAGGGGAGATATTGTTGATGGGGGACCTGAATATGGCAGATGTTAACTGGAGCACCTTTGCTGCAGCCACATCCAAGAGCAGGGTCATTCTCGATGACCTACAGGGGGCATGCCTCAGACAGCTAGTGTTAGAACCCACTCAGGAGGGAGCAGTCTTAGACCTGGTACTGTCAAATGGGAATGGAGAGAGGCTCTCAGATTTAGAAGTGGGTAGCCATCTAGGAACAAGTGACCACCAAACAGTGTGGTTCACGATAAACACAGCCATAGAGTCAAGCCATACAAAAGCGAGGGTATTGGACTTTAGGAGGGCTGACTTTGGCAAAATGGGAGAGTGCCTCAGAAAAGCACTGGCAAACGGGCAAGAAGGAAGGGTGGAGGACCAATGGGGAAATATCAAAACTAACATATTAAGATGCCAGCAGAGTAAGCCTAATGGTCTGTCGAGTCTGCTCGAAAATCAGCACCCAGTCAGGACACCATTGCTTCCCTTCCTGCCTCCCCCTTAAATCCCCCCAACCCCATCCCCCATCGGAGTTACAGCTCCAGGTTTGGCATTACTCAGTGTTACCTTCCCTTTATACCTGTCCCAGCCCCTCTTGAATCCCTCCACTGTATTAACAGCCACTAGTTCCGAAGGCAGTGTATTCCAAGGGTCCATCACCCTCTTCGTGTAGTAGCGTCTCCTAGTCTCCCCCGGAACCTCCCACCAACCAACCTCATGGAGTACCCCCTGGTGGCCCCCTCCTCCCTTAGCAGAAACACCCTATTTAGGCTGACCCTATTTATTCCTTTTAGATATTTAAAGACCTCAATTGTATCCCCCTCTGTTCCTCCAGGGAGTACAAGCTGAGCTCCTCAAGGCTCTCCTCATAGGATCTTTCCCCCAGACCCTGTATCATCCTGGTCACCCTCCTCTGGAGACTCTCAAGATGTGCAATGTCCTTTTTCAAGTACGGGCACCAAATCTGCACACAGTACTCTAGGTGTGGTCTAACCAGGCAGTTATACAGAGAGAGAAGCACCTCCTGTCTCCTTGAGGTTATCCCCCTGGCGATGCACCCAATCATTTTATTTACTGTAGCTACAGCCCTCCTACACTGCTCAGAGTTTTTTCCTTTGGCATCCACAACCACTCCAAGATCCTTTCCCCCTCCCAAAATCTGTAGTTTCTCCCCATCCAAAAACTACTCATGAGCTGGGTTTCTATGCCCCAAGGGGAGAACACTGCAGTTCTTGGCATTAAAGGGATATAGTAGGAATCCCCAAATACCTTTTTCCCATAGTATGCCATTGCCAGCCGTGCTTCATATGTTGAAGCTGCAATTCACTTAATAAAAAAGTTTGTCATACTTATTTTTTTAATGTTTTATCAATATTTTTTTTTTGCCTGCCCCCCCAATTTTTTGTGTGTGGCCACACCCCCAGAATGATGTCATGCAAGGGATGTTTTACTTACAACAACAAGCAATTCTGGGTAAATTATAAAGGTGACCTAAATGTTCATTACTCAGGTAGGTAGGTAAAATATTTATTTTTATACAAGATATCACCTGTCGTTAGGAATAAAATCCCTGTTTACAAGACAAGTCCTGTTTGAAGTTACAGAAGAGGTGCAGCCCCTTATTTTGGTAGTGGCCACTGCAGTACAGCACCTAATATGTAGATATATTTATTTATGTATTTTTTTAAAGGTTTCACCTGGAAAGAAATACTGAGCAGACAAGCTAGTTTCCAGATGTGTCCTGGGGGAGAGGGGAAAGGGGCACACAGTAGGTACATATGTTGCAAGGAATTGTGGGTACAGTATATAGCTGATTTTTCTGTCTTCCTACTCCTATTTTGCTAAAATACCAACACTGACCAATAGAGGCCTCTATTCCAAACCAGCTGGTGTTTACTTCTAATAAAGAGAATACAATTGTATTTATTGTATGTTGATGTGTTAGTAATTACTTTTTTACTTTAATGATAAATATCTGTTAGTGCAGTTACACAAGTGGATTTTCACCTTTGTTTCTCTCACTGCTAGTAAAAAAGAATTCAGCAGACTTCTGGTATTGTCATGTCAGAAACTGCCAGCTACTTAATTTGATTCTTTTCTCACTAGCAATTGATGATATACAAATAAGATTTTGGAAAAGTAAGTAAAGAAACAGATAAAAGAAAACTGAATGACTGTAGAGGCATCTAAAAGCACCACACCTTCATCCCCCTTACTAAGCATTAGCTCTTTAGAAGCTTTGTTTATCCGGCATGATGTCACAGTTGGGGGCTGTGGTGCAGAGGGAAAAAAAGGGGCTTGTTATGCAAATGAAGCAGAGCACAGAAATAAAAGCATTTTTTCATGGAAAACAGCACTTTTGGCCAGTTTGAATGTTAGGAGATTAAATCGCTACTTTTACAGGTTACTATTGCCATTTGTTATGGTACAAGCTGGTAGCTCCCTTTAAACCTCAGTTTCCAGGTGCGTGACCACCTCTCCAAAGTCTCCAGATCCTGCTTAAGGGCTCTTCTATCCTCCTTCCCATCCACCACTGCCCCCAGCTTTGAGTCATCAGCAAAGAGGCTCATCTCACTGCTGTTACCTTCCCTGATATCCGAGATGTAAGCAATAAACAGGAGTGGACCCAGCACCATCACAGAGGCAACAAGCCTTTGTGTAAAGCAAATAAAACAAAACAAAGGAAAAAACCACTGTGGTTCTCAAAAGAGGTGGCTAGGAAGGTTAGGGAGAAAAATATAACATTCAGGAAGTATAAGGAAACACAGGAGGAGCAGAACAGAGAACTGTACCAGTTAAAGCAGAAGGAAGAGGGGAAGGCATTCAGAATAGCAAAGGCCCAAACCGAGGAAAAGATAGCCTACTCAGTTAAGAAGGGGGATAAAACATTTTACAGATACATTAGGGAGCGTAGAAAGACCAAGGGAGGGATAGTGAGGCTTAGTGGGGGGAGGGGGCAGAAGGTCACAGTGCAAAAGCAGTGATACTGAACGAATACTTCTGCTCGGTATTCACAAAAGAAGAGGAGGTGGAGGTACCTAAACCAATCAGTAGAAGCACTCTGGATAGGGAGGTCAATATCAGTCCATTCCCAGAAGAAAGGGTCCTGAAAGAACTGAAACTGAAGGTGGACAAAGCAATAGGGCCTGATGGGATTCACCCCAGAATTCTAAAAAAACTAAAGGGAGAACTAGTGACACCACTGACTACCCGTTTTAAATCATGGGAGGATGGTGTGGTACCTGAGGACTGGAGGAGGGTGGATGTGAGTCCCCTTCACAAAAGTGGGAGCAAGGCAGAGGCAGGAAACTGCAGACTTGTTAGTGTGGAGTACAGAGTTGAGCATGGGGCTAAAGATTAGCTGCCACCCCTTTAACTAGGAACAGTAATGGGCAGCCAGCTGTGGTCACATGTTATGCTAATTAGTGTCCAGCTGGGGCTAGGGAAGGGCAAATTCCTTTGTCCTCTGGACAGTCTAGGATGTTCTCTGTGCTGATGAGATGTGCCTTCCTAAGCTCCTAAATAAACCTTATCTTCTTCATCATTTTATGCATCTGACTCAGTTCGTTCGGTACCTAGTGACTCCTGCAGCAGAAGCACCAGATGGGAAAGCAGAATACCAGGAGGTAAGCGGTCCTAGTGGCAGACCAAATACCAAAACGCCACACATGGTGGAGAATGCGGCCCTTCCTCTTCTTCCCATACCCCATCTGGCGTGCTCTGCGTCATTGGGTACCCCAAAGTCATCATCCAAGTGTGCCTGAACTGCAAGCATGCTCAGAAAATATAAACTTGGCAGCAGAGAGGAAAATTAAAACTGAACTGTTCTCTGTTAATGTAAGCCTACTGCATTAGGACACTGTCTGTGCAACTAAAGTACAAAGTTCTTTTATGGTACCAACATCCCCATGCAGCTGCATGCTACAAACCTTGGCAGGCTTCTGCAAACTCCGTGTCTATAAAGCACACCAAAATCTAGAACTCGGCTCCCAGCCAGAAAAAGCACAGAATATGCACTGTAATCCCTGCCCAACTGCCCTCTGCTGCAGGGATCAGCCACCAAACTATAAAACCAGCAAAGCAGCAACAACATTTTAAAGTATTTTTCCACATGCTGTCTCTGGATTGTAGCTCCAGCAAATGCACATTTCCATACTAACCCTGCTAACTAGCAGCCTGCAGCCCTTGTGTAACATTGTAGGCTATTAAAAAAAAATGTGTGTGCTGCATATTACCAGCCTGCTAACTGAATGAACTGTAAATTACAATCATGCTAGCCTGAGCACCACGGGCTGGGGACTGCCTGTTCATTAACTCTTAAACCAGAGACATATGGCTTTCTGTTATTTTAAGTCGAGGTGCCTTCCAATACACAGACATTTGTTTTGCCAGTTCTGCCTGAAGAAAGTATTCGAGGCTTCTAAACCTTGAAGAGAGCAATAAATCTCTCAACACAAATACTTTGGATAGCCTGGGAGGGAGTCACTCAGCCAAACCAAAGCCTGCCACTTATCTTTTGAACAGACTGCAGAGTGGCCATCTTGCATTCTTTCATTTGCCCTGAGACAACCCACTGCCTATAACTACAAAACAGGAAGGAACCCTTCCCCCCTGTTGGCAGCCATATTGGGAATGTCAAATTAGCCAAGAAGCCTGTGTTACAGGTCCAGTGGCCATCTTTGTGAGGGGCATCAGCTTGTTCAAAGTGACCTCACTCCATGGGAAGTAATGGCGGCCATGGTTTTGAGGGGCACCCATTGAAATGAATGGACACTGCAACAAATAGCTGCATCTTCCAAAAGAAAAGTTTATTTCAATAACAGACAACACCAAACTAGAGTGGCAGTTGTTTATTGAGACGTCCCTTGCTGAAAATTGCTTGCATATAACTGTACTTGTCTACAAAAAAAAAAATACTTTTTGTTCTCTGAACAAATCATTTCTTCAAGTCTCCTTCTCCTGACAACCACTCTACTCATCCCTCGACCATCGCTCAGGGCCACGCAGCCCTCTCCAACCATGTCTCTGAGGATACCAATGCCCTCGAGCACTGTCAGCTCTGGGGCTCCACCTTCACCTACCTCAAGAGCATGGGGTCTCAAGATTGAAACTATGCTGCATGACATCCTGTCATCCATTCCAGCCCAAGGGACACCCACTATACAGGCCATCCAGGATGACCTCGCCTACCTTAAAGCTATTTCCACGCACTCAACGGTCCACTCCAGCTTGCAGCCAGTACCATTCTCAGCACTACCTCATGAAGATGCTGTCGCCTGGCTCGAGCAATTTCAGGCTTGGATCTCCTTCAATGGTTGGACGGATCCCTTGCGAATTTCCAATGCTGTGCGCTTGCTCCTGAGAGGGACAGCCATATCGTGGTTCAATGCCCTTCCAGACCAGATGAGAGGGAACAATGTCACCCTGTATTCCACCTTCAAGGACTATTTCTTACAAGCTCATCCACCCTGGTTGTTAGAACAACAACTATGGGAGTGCACTATGCAACCCTCCGAATCAATGGAAGCATTTATAGTGGACATTGAATCACGGTGCAAACGTCTACAAAATCAGAAAAAGACCAGATTACAGCATTTGTCCGGGGCCTGCCTCCACAATTTCGTACCTACGTTATCCAACAAAAGCCAACCACCTGGCTAGACACAATCCAAGTGGCCCAGTTAGCCCAAGAGTCTATTTTCATGCTTAGGCCTACCACTGTTCAAGACCCACAGTCCTCACAGTTGGCTGCACTTGCTACTTGCGTCCAACAGCAACAAAAAATGAATGACCAGCTCATTTCAACTGTCAACAGCATACATTACCCCACTGCAACTCCTGTTAATGCCCTACAGCCACCTCCACAGCGACCTGAGCCACCTCCATCTTCATGGGAGCCAGTGACCTGTCAGTGGTGCAGGTTCAGGGGTCTCACTGCTGCAGTCTGCCACAAACTGCAAAACTTTCATAGGACTCAAGACAGCCACAGGCATCCGCCACAGCGCAATCAGCAATATGCTAGCAACCATTCACAGGACCAGGGAAACGAGCGCTGCCCAACAAACTAGGGGCTCTTTTTGAGCAGGAAAATGAAGCAACTGGATGTCCCACTGACTCGCATAGCACAAACAGCACCCTCTAGCTGCTAAGTCAGGCACAATCTCACCTAAAGGAGCCAAGGTTCCTATCATCAGATGATGTGGAGTACAGAGCATGGGGCTAAAGATTAGCTGCCGCCCCTTTAACTAGGAACAGTAATGGGCAGCCAGCTATGGTCATGTTATGGGCTAGTGAAGGGCAAGTTCCTTTGTCCTCTGGGCAGTCTAGGATGTTCCCTGTGCTGATGAGATGTGCCTTCCTAAGCTCCTAAATAAACCTTATCTTGTTCATCATTTTATGTGTCCCACTCAGTTCGTTTGGTACCTAGTGACTCCTGCAGCAGAAGCACCAGATGGGAAAGCAGAATACCAGGAGGAAAGTGGTCCTAGTGGCAGACCAAATACCAAAATGCCACATTAGTTTGACCTCAGTGGTAGGGAAAATGGTGGAATCACTTCTGAAAGAAAGAATAGTTGAGTACCAAGAGGCTAGTGGGGCACAAGACCCAAGGCAGCATGGATTCACAGTGGGAAGGTCATGTCAGATGAATCTAATAGATTTCTTTGACTGGGTGACCAAAGTAGTAGACCAGGGAGGGGCTGTGGACATGGCCTACCTAGACTTTAGCAAGGCATTTGACACAGTCCCACACAGAAGATTAATAAACAAGTTAGCCAGCCTGGGAGTGGGTCCCAGGGTGGTTACCTGGGTAAAAATTTGGCTGGACAACAGGACACAGAGGGTGATAGTAAACAGAATCCACTCTGAAGAAAGGGGGGGTTACTAATGGGGTACCGCAGAGTTCAGTACTGGGATCGGTCCTGTTTAATGTCTTTATAGGAGAAATTGCAGAGGAATTGGAAGGAAAAGTATGCATCCTTGCAGATGACACAAAGATCTGCAACAGGGTTGATACACAAGAGGGGGTGGAAAGGATGAGAAGGGACTTGGCAGTGCTGGAGGAATGGTCAAAGGTATGACAGCTTAGATTCAATGCAAAGAAGTGCAAAGTAATGTACCTGGGAAACAAAAACCCAAGGGAAGAGTACACAGTGGGGGGAGGTATTAACGACAACAAAAATAGAAAGGGACCTAGGGGTACTCATATCAGATGACCTAAAGTTAGGCAAGCAATGTGAAAAGGCAGTAACGAGGGCTGGGGGGGGGAGACTGGGATGCATAGGGAGAGGCATCACCAGTACAAAACAGGAAGTTGTTATCCTTCTGTACAGACAGTTGGTGAGAACCCATGTGGAGTACTGTGTGCAGTTCCGGAGACCCCATCTCTGCAAGGATTTAGACAGGATGGAGGAAGTTCAGAGGAGGGCAACTAAACTTGGTGCAGGGTCTGCACCAGAAGCCAAATGAAGAGAGATTAAAAGAGCTTAATATGTATACCCTCGAGGAAAGGCGGGAGAGGGGGAACATGATAGAAACGTTCAAGTACTTCAAGGGATTCAACAAAATCCAAGAGGGCAGCATCTTTCAGAAAAAGAGATGCGCAAGAACAAGGGGGCACTATTTGAAGATGGGGGGGACGGCTCAGGGGCAACTTGAGGAAATATTTTTTCACGGAGAGGGTGGTGGACACATGGAAGGGCCTTCCTGAGGAGGCCATGGGGTCAAAAATAGTGGGGGAATTTAAGAATGCATGGGACAGACATAAAGCAATTCTAGTGGGGTGTAGGAGGAAGTAGGCTGTTGGTTAACTAGGATCTGTAGCCTGTCCAGTAGGTAGGGAAATGGGCAGACAGGGTGGGCCAAGCAGTCCTTATCTGCCGACAAAGTCTATGTTTCTATGTTAGTGGGAAAGGTGAACAGGATGCTGGGTTGCATAGGAAAGGGTTCAGCAGTAGAAGCAGGGAGGTGATCCTTCCCCATGTATGATCCCTGGCACACCTGCATCTGGAGTACTGTGCAAGGTTCTGGAAACTGTACCTACAGAAGGACTCTGATAAACTGGAGGCTGTACAGAAAAGGGTGACCAAAATGATCTAGGGGGAGGGGAGGACATATGAGGAAAAACTGAGATCCTTCATATGTACACCCAGGACTGCCGGGGGGCGGGGCATGATAGAGAGGTACATATATCACATGAGGCGAGCATGGTGTCATACAAACAACTATTTGTCTTAAGCATGAACATAAACACAAGGAAGAATTCACTAAAGCTGGGAGAAGATTCAGCAAGGATGTCTGCAATTATGTTTTTATGGAAGGCATGGTCACCAAGTGGAAGGGACTGCCAGAGCGCATGGGGTCTGCCCAAATGTGGGGATTCCAGCAATGGAGGGGACAGGTGCAAAGTCATAGTAATGGCAGTAGGGGTGGAAAAGGGAAAGGGGTAAGGGGAAAGGATGGCCATTGTGACAAGCTCCGGATAATTAGGAAGGGTGGCCACACTAGATGGGCTGCAAGGCTTTTTTCTGCCAGCAAATTCTGTGTTTCTGTGTTGCTATGGAGTGTTTGCCATGGAACACAGAAATTAAAAATTCTGCATGATTCTTTTTTTGCACAATTCTAATTACAATGTTCAGTACCTCTCAACCCATCTGATGATGCACACGTATTAACTACTCCTAATACAGACACACAAAACAAAAGACCTAATTCAGAGCTAGGCCATCAGTTTTATCTGTGGTGGGGTAAGCAGCTGGCAGTATAGCTTGGAGGTTAGAGTAACGTGCTGTCAATGAGCTTAGTACATCCAGCAGACCTGGGTTTGATTACTACAGCCTCCACTTGCATATTGTGTGACTGAGCAAGTCACTTAACCTCCCCAGTGCTCTTGGGTCACCCCTGGAAACAGGCACTTGTACCTAGTGGGACTTACCTGGTTACCAAAGAATTGAAAAAAAGCAGCAGAGGTTTCCCTGGTAAGGATAAGGGGAGGATTTTTCATGGTCAGCAAAAAAATAATGGAAATTCAAACTTAATGTTTTACATTTTTGTACGAGTTTAAGGAAGGGATCATAAAAGGAATGAATATTTATTTATTTAGTTATTTTTTTAGTTCAAAAGAGTTTTATTTTTTGGGCCCAGTTGAAGGTTATTAGTGAGTTAACTCATTTGCTCCCGGTGGCCATTTTGGGTTGGATCCAGCATTGGATGGTTCTGACACCATATGACATCTATGGGAACAGAGGATAACTATGTTTGTGATGGCAATCAGGGGTAAGTGAAATGGTCCGTGAAGCTAGGAAAACAAGTATTAACACTTTTTAGGCCATGTGGTTATGATCTAATAATGGGACTGGTCTGCACAGCCACACTGAACAATCAGATCGCTGATTTTTTTTCTTACCAGTTTTATGAAAGCAGTTGTAAAATGGCTTGATAAAACAACACAGTTCCAACAAACGTAGCCACAATGCAGCAGTTCAGGGTCAGTGCAGGTTGAGAGGGTATCCAGCCCCACAACAAACAAAACAAAGCCCAAAGCCAGTCTGCATTTGAGGACGCCGATGTAGGCCACACAAATAAAGTAGCTGGATTCAGTTTCTGTTATTAGGACTCACTGCCCAGTCACTGCCCACCACGAAGTACAGGTGGTAATATCCAGCATTAGAAACATAGAAGTTGACTGTAGATAAGGACCGCAAGGCCCATCTAGTCTGCCCATTTCTTTTTCTACCTTATGAATGTGCCATAGGCCTTTACCCTGTCAATGGCCTATCTATTCATACTCATCTGTATTGCTCCCTTATGCCTATCCCATGCCAGTTTGAAGCCCTGCACTGTATTCATATCCACCACTTCCTGAGGCAAGTTGTTCCATGCATCCACCACCCTTTCTGTGAAAAAGAACTTCCTCACATTGCCCCTTAATTGGTCCCCCTCTAATCTCATGCTGTGTCCTCTTTTCCTGCTAGTTTTCTTATATTGAAACATGTTAGACTCTTTCATCTTGTTAATGCCCGTAAGGTGTTTGAATGTTTCAATCATATCACCTCTCTCCCTCCTTTGCTCTAGTCTAGGGTATACATATTGAGCTCCTTTAATCTGTCCTCATATGTTTTCTGATGCAGTCCCTGCACCATTTTGGTTGCCCTTCTCTGGACTGCCTCCATTTTGTTAATGTCCTTGTGCAGGTGTGGCCTCCAGTACTGCACGCAGTACTCAAGATGGGGCCAAACCAGTGTCTTGTATAGAGGGGTTATTACCTCCCTCTTACGACTTGTGATACCCCTACTAATACAATACAATCTCTCCTTCTTTTCTTTTATGAAATGCTCATTAGCCTACTGATTTGCTTTGCATAAAGCTACTGGATTCTATGTACAGGGTAATTAATCTAATACGAATTACTAAAATGAATTTAGTGAAAGTTCACAAGCACTCAGACTTAGGTCATTTTGTCTTGGTTTTTACTTTGCATATTTTATTGCACCACCAGCTATGTGCTGTCTTGAAATTATATTATTTATTATAGCACTCAAATTTCCTTACTAGTACGCTTGATTTCAAAAAAGTACTTATCGTTATGATTTCAGTAAGTGCTTCATTTCTTCTCGGCTCCATTGCCTATTCCATTGTGTGCTGCCGGTCGACAATCCTTTATTTCTCTGCTGATAACCACGCTGAAATTTGGATAATTATATCTCTCTCTGGCTGGTCTTCATTTGGTAACCTGGGATTCATTCAATTTTGCGACCCGCATATTCGTACTAAACTATTCACATGCTGAGTTTTCCTTTTGGAAAATAACGTCATTGTTCCACCATTAAACCTAGCGTTCTTGCTCTCCACCTTTCTTCCAGGTGCTCACCGTGTGACGTTCTGCTGACGTTTTGGAAGGATGCCCCTCCTTCCTCAGAATTGAATGAATCCCAGGTTACCAATTGAAGACCAACCAGAGAGAGATATAATTATCCAAATTTCGGTGTGGTTATCAGCAGAGAAATAAGGGATTGTCGACCGACAGCACACAATGGAATAGATAAAGGAGCCAAGAAGAAATGAAGCACTTACTAAAATCATAACAATAAGTACTTTTTTGAAATCAAGTGAGCTAGTAAGGAAATTTGAGTGCTATAATAAATAATGTAATTTCAGGAAAGCACATAGCCGGTGGTGCAATAAAATATGCAAAGTAAAAACCAAGACAAAACGGTCTAAGTTTGAGTGCTTGTGAACTTTTACTAAATTAATTTTAGTAATTTGTATTAGATTAATACAATACAATATCCCTCTAGCCTTACCTACTGCTTTAGTGGTCTGCTTGGATGATTTCAGGTCATCTGTGATGATGATGCCCAAGTCTCTTTCTTCCCTTGTGACTGCTATAACTCCCCTCCCAACCTATAGGTGGCTTCAGGGTTTCTCTTCCCTATGTGCATGATCTTGCACTCCTTTGCGTTAAACTCCAGTTGCCACTCTTCCAACCATTTTGCCAGTTTATCCAGATCTTTTCTCATTCTGCCCACCCCATGGGATCATCTACTCTGTTGCAGATCTTGTGTCATCTGCAATCAGACAAACCTTACCCTCCAGTCCATCTGCAATGTCACTGATGAAGATTTTGAAGAGGATCGACCCCAGGACTGATCCCTGAGGTACCCCACTTGTGACTTGCATCTCTTCTGACTGAATACCATTTACCACCACTCTCTTTTTTCTGCCCGTCCACCAGTTTGCCACCCAGTTGACCAACTTCTGACCCACCCTGAGCCTACCCAGCTTGTTAATCAATCTTCTGTGTGGAACAGTATCAAAAGCTTTGCTGAAGTCAAGGTAGGCAACATTAACTGCTTCCCCTTGGTCCACCACTCTGCTTACCCAGTCAAATAAATCCATGAGATTAGTTTGACAGGACCTTCCTGTTGTAAACCCATGCTGTCTTGGATCCTGTGCTCCTGTGGATTCCAGGTGTTGCACTATCCTTCCCTTAAGGAGTGCCTCCATAATCTTGCCCACTACTGAGGTAAGACTGACTGGTCTGTAGTTCCCTGCCTCCTCTCTGCTACCACTCTTGTGGAATAGGATCACATGAGCCCTTCTCCAGTCTTCTGGAACCTCTCCTGTGCTCAGAGACTCATTAAACAGTTCTGATAATGGCTCTGCTAGTTTCACGCTTAGCTCCTTTAGTACCCTGGGATGTATGCCATCACGTCCCATTGTCTTGTCCACCCTGTGCTTATCGAGCTCTTCTAGGACACTTTTTTTTTTGTGAAGGGACTAGTGCACACCTCCCTTCCCCTTGTGTCCATGATGCTGAGCTGTGGGCCCTGCCCCACCTTCTCCTCAGTAAATACTGAGCAGAAGTATCTATTTAGGATAGATGCCTTTCCATGGTCCTCCTCACACTGCCCCTTATCCCCTTTGATCTTAGCAATACCCCCTCTGGACTTTCTCCTTTCACTAATGTATCTATAGAAAGTCTTGTCCCCTTCTTTTACTGTTCGTGCTTGTGTTTCCTCGGTTTGGGCCTTTGCCTGCCTAACTGCCTTCCCTGCTTCCCTTAGGGAAGTTTGGTATGCCTCCCTATCTGCATCCTGCTGCATTCCCTTAGGTTTCCTGAAGGCCAGACTTTTGGCTCTGACCTTTTCTGCTACTGTTTTTGAGAACCAAAGTGGTTTCCTTCTTCTTTTGCACTTCCTTTTCTCTCTAACACAATGAGATGTTGCTTCAAGTATTGCATCCTTAATGCTTGCCAACTTTGCCTGTACCTCCTCACCTATATTTCTTCTTGCCAGGGCTAGCATTTAAAAATGGTGAATTTATTGTGTACAGATACAGATTATTGGCCTGCTTTACCTGAAGGAACTAAAACCCCTGCCTTGGCACGTTGCTGTCAAGTTTCGCCAGGGATCAGGGATAGTGGGAGAGGCAATATCTTTTACACCCATTTCCTGATGACACCATGCTTCCATTTAAATGCAAATGCAAGTCTGTAGAAAGTCACAACAAAAAAGTGAACTAGAGATCATGCGCCAAAGTACATGTAAACACTGAGCTGCAAAATATGAGACGGTACGAAAAAACATTTACATTTAAACAGCGTCATTTCCAAATCACTCCGGTGTGTTCCAAGCTGAATATAAATGAGTTCAGTGCAAATGTGTCAGTGAGTTCTGGAGTCTGCCAATTACTGGTGATTTCCATTAATTACACCATATGGCTGTTGTGGAAAGGAACTTTACAAGGTTACAAAAGGCAAAAGGAAGTGGGTGGGGGGATATACGTACCTCTTGAAAATATCTGAAAGATAACTAACAAATATATAGCTATTAATGCCAGTTCATAGTACTAATCAAACAACAAAATGCATTTCTAAGATTTAGAAAAATGGTTTAAGGTCCCACTGCTCATTAAGGCCCCCCGGCTATGCACTCTTGAATCTATAGATCTATTCACTTTCCTTTTCAAAGAGTTGGTTGAGTTTGTCACCACTCCATATGGGTGCCTCAACCATTCCAGTCCTATGAATTTGAGCCCACTAGGGTCAGAGCCATGGGCCTTGTAAAAGTGATGCCCCACAGGGGTATTTCCTTTCTCATTTACCGCTGATCAGGTATATTCTTGGATCCAAGTTTTAAGGTTTTGCATTGTTCTACTAACATAAATCAAGCTGCAGGCACCACAAGACACAGACCACAAATGTGGTGTCAGAAGTTATGAACTCTGTAATGTCTGCCTTAGGGCCATTTTGTGGGGATAAATTGTTTGCTGGGATTCACATACTTTCAAGTATTGCACCTATGGCATTTACATAAACTATTTGTTTTTTGTGGAAGCCAGGTCTTGTTCTTGTCCTGTTTACTCTGATCAAACTGGCTATGTACCAGTTTGTCACACAGGCTCGGTGCTTTGCTGAATGTGACCCTGGGTTTGGGACCTACTGCTCTAGAGACTCCTTTATCTCCCAACAAAATTAATCGGATTTTACGAACAATTTGGTATGTCATGATATCACATTTTTAGTATTACGATATTTGTATAAAAATTATCACAATATACTGTAAAACGATTTATTTTCACACAGTTATTTTAGTGCAAATCCACATGCAAACCATACTTGTGCAGATTTCATTTTGTGCTAAAGCATCTTAGTCACATTCATTAGAATGAATAAAAAAATGCTAATAGCACTAATTAGCACAAATTTATTTTAACGTAAATTAGCACTTCAGCGAAAATAGCGAAAATTATTTCACAGTGAAAATGTCAAGTTTTACAGTATTGATCATCATGATAATCTTTGGCATTTCTAATTATAGGAAAAAATGTAAAAATCCAATTGGAGAAAGATGGGGAATCAAGACTCATGGTCACACCCGGAGAAGGATACATTGCTGGAGCAGCTGGTTAAGCTAGTTTACCATATAATATCATGATATATCATGCTGCGCAATAATCACATTATTGGTTTTTACAATCATATGTTATTGTTAGTGGGAATTATTGTGATATATCATCACATTGTGTTATCATGACATCCCTATGAACAATATTGCCTGTTTCATCTGACCAGTTACTAAACTGTGTCATGAATGTTATAGGACCAAAGTTGACTCTTTTTTACCAGTTCCTTGCTCTTCTCCCTCAAAAGGTCATCCATATTCATAGCCATAGGTTTTTTCTTGGATACGTTCAGTAATCCTTTACTATAACCTCTAGCTAAAAACCTTTTCTCAAGCTCAGCTGCATGGGATTCAAAACTTTCTGGTATACTGCAGTTTCTTCTTAACCTAAGGAACTGGCTATAAGGGAGGTGGCTTTTGAGTGCCGTGGGGTGTGTACTTTCTGCTCTTAATACATAACTGATTGCAAACATGGTGCTACAGGTAAATTACAGCATTGTTTTGTTACACAGGTCTCCTTTCAGGGTTAAATCCAGAAAATTTTAATTGTATTTGTTCACTATGTATGTGTAAATCTGAGACATAGATTGTTATTCAACCATTTCATGAATAGTTCAATCTCAGCAGTTCCCCCTTCCCAGAAACACACAATATCATCAATAAAATGGAACCAATGTCACATTTATTATGTATGGATTGACAAAGGGATCCATCACACAAGCCTCTTTTAACATACCGAAAAACAAGATGGCATAGGAGGGCGCCATGGCTGCCCCCATAGCTGTACCACAAACCTGAAGATAGTGTTGGCCCTCAAATTTGAAGGCATTATAGGTAAGGATAATCTGAAGTGCATATAAAATGAAATCAGTGGGGACATGTCATATTAGGGTCTTTCTGGAGGAAGTACTTGCAGGCTTGCATAACATGTTGATGGAGAACGGAGCTGTAGCTGGCTTCAGCATCAATACCAAACCACACATAAGTACTCTTCCATTCCAGGCTTGATCATCTGTGCAACATATCTGATATGTATTTCAGGTGGGAGTCAAGTCTGCTGACCCCTTCCTGCAAAAAGAAATTTACAAACCTGCCTATATTTTCAGTTAGTGACCCTACATTGGACACCATAGGTTACCTGGTGGGTTTTCTATGCATTTGTGTGCCCTCAGTATGATACAGAATGTCGGTGTCACTGGAAACTCTTGTCATATGGATTTGTACTCAGTGTCTGTAATGGATCCATTAACTACCCCTTCTTGGAGAGATGGTGTTTAGCTTATCAAACCTGATAGAATCAGGCTCCAAGGTGGTAAGGCTGTAGGTTAGAGGGCAGCTGATGCCATCAGAAAAAAAACATATAAAAACACAATATTTAGAACCACTTCAGCTTATATTTCACATTAGTTCTGTATTTTTGCTCCCCATAATTTATTACCGAGATCATTTGCATGAAAACAGGATTGTTGTTCCTTAAGAGTTCTTCTATTCCTGTTTTTTATTCCATATGTGGGGTCATGATTAAGCAGCAAGGCATGACTTGGTTTGTGTTATTGTGCAATAACGTCACGCCTTGGTGGTTGAAGCATTCGGCTGAAGGCCGAGTGTGTTCAGCACCCAAGAAGTGACATTATTACACAATAACACACACCCTGGACTGCCTTACTGCTATTATGCAATGGCTTGTTATATTTAGAATAAAAGAAATACCAGGATTACACACTTATTTACCAATTTATTAGTGTGGAAGAGTATTTAAAGAAAAATTATTTTTTTGTGGTTGTCCAGCAGGTGGCAATGTTTACTTGTTCGTCTTTGTTTCTGTTTATTTTTTGTTTTTTTGTTCTGAGTGATAGTGTTGAATATTTACATTGACAAGACTTTGAAAAGCATTGTGTGACTGAATAGAACCAAACATGGGATCGGCAAGTACTTCACGGGAAGAAAGTTACTGAAAGCAGAGCCAGTTTTGTCTTCTGTTTTTCCACTAATCTCAGAGACTTTAATGGGGACTTTAATGTATTGTATATGGCATCGAGGGGTTTAATTAAATAAGTGGATCAGTATGGGGAGGCAATTTTAAAAAGCAGATGTGTCTGTGTTTGGACTGCACGAGTGAGCAGTATGCCGAGTGGTATAGGACATGGAGATCTCTGCACTGGGGTTTTTAACTAACCACTCAGAGCGGGTTTTGTCTTCTGTTTGTCTACTGTTGTCAGGGGCTTTAATGTATTTAGTCTGGTAGTGGGGTTTTAATGAAATAAATATATCAGTGTGGGAAACTAATTTTAATAAGGAGACTTATCTGCCAGCTTTTTTCCGCCAAATCGAGCGGGTCACTGAAGCGCATGACCGGCAGTTCTGCTTTATGTGATTCAGTGAAGTTGCATGCTTCACAGTAAAAAAACAGGCATGAAAATTGTATTTCTTTTGTATCCTGCAGTGTTGTATGTGTTGTGAGTGCCTGACTTATCAATGGAATTGGTATTTGGGGTTGGTGACATTCTTGGGGGGGGCTGAAGTCATTTACAGGGTGGTCTTAAGCAGTGGTAACTTGTGGACAGGGGCATGATTTCATACTGTGTCATGTGGTCACGTATGGGCCTGGACTTCATACAGTGATGTTATTGTGAAATAACATCATTGTTCCAGATACCCACTGACCAATCAGATGGCAGGAAATGTTCTTGCCATTAGAGATTCACAGATTGGCTCTCAGGGTGTGGTATATCATGAGATATCACGCCCGGGTGGTTGGGCAGGAGACCGCAGGCTGTGTGCATCCAACTGCCCGAGAAGTGACAATATCTCATGATATACCACACCCTGGAGTGCATTATTGCTATTATGAACTGGGTTAAACATTTTATCAGTTAAAAAAAAACTTAAAATGTTTTGAAGGTGACTTTTTTGGGTGTTGGAGGAGTACCTTTTAATAAAATAGTTCCTGGAAGGCTATGGGCAGCAGGTGGCACTGCTATAATTGGAGTTCATGGAGGAGCAGCTGTGAACTCCTATCTCACTCTGCATAGTCTGGTCAAGACTCAATTGTTTAATGTTGAGTTCCATTTTGGGGATAAAAAAGTTGCAATCAGGTGCCTGACACACGTAAGATTTACATTTTTTAATGTTACTGGAGCCACTAGAAGGAGTAAAAGTCGCAGTTTGAAAGAGATCAGACTGAGTCGGAGGGACACTTGCTTCATGTCATCCGGCCTTCTGAACACAGTTTAAGTATTTAGCTTGGTTGTTGTAGCAGAGGAAGTAAGTACAATAATTTTTGTAAACGCTACTCCTTTCGGTCAACAGGCAGCCGAACGTGTGCCTCTGAAAGGAGCAAGCCACAGAGATATGGAGAAGATCATAAACCTGCACACAGTAGCGCTTCTTGAAAAGAAGCCCTGTTTTAAAAGACAGCGGATTGAGTTGTGGCAGCAGGGCTACAGGGATGTTGGCAGGGAAATGAAGAAATGGCAAGTGGATGTTTTTTTTTTTTTGAAGACGCACTCATCCATTGTTTCTGTCAGCAGCTTGCATTGTGCTGCCTTCTGTCGTGGGTACAGTTGTAAGGAACACTGCACCGAGAGTGAGGAGGCTGGTGGCCAGAGGCTTTTTGAAGCCATGATGATGTAGCTAGATATCATCACGGCTTGAAAGAGCTGTCGGTCAATCAGCTTCCTACATTTTCGTGAGACAGTTCATAATGCATGTTATATCACTGTTATTTCCATGGCAACTGTTTGTGATGTCACAATCAAGGATTGTGACTTCAAGTTGGGACTGTGCTGTTTGGACCGATGAATATTAAAAGATAAGGATCCTGTATTCATGCAAATTTCCTGAATAATAAATAATGAGAAGGAGAAGTCTATAGAAGATACATAGAATATCAGTTTAAAGGGGCACTGTCAGCTTTGCCCCTCGTTTTATTGCCTGATTATATCATTGTGCCTCTATGCACACACTGTGTGGGATATTCAGACTGCACCAATAAGATGTGCAATAGTGGGAGCAGGCGCAAGAGCAGTGCGCCATTGCGCAACGGGCACAATATTCAAACCAAGCGCAGGCCAAGGTGCGCCTGAGCAACGCAGCTGAATATCACGCCCGATGTGCCATGGCGCAACAAGGGATGCACAGTGGAGCAGGGCCGATGCGCAGTAGCACATCCAGGGATGCGCAGGAACAAGGACAGGAAGCAGCAGTGCACTAGCCATGGATGCAGCATGCGTGGAGGAGCATGCAGCAGGACATACAGACCAAACCCCGCACCACCACCCACCAGGGCAAGGCCCCATGAGCAGCACAACCAGAGATGAGCTGAACAGACCACCAGCCCATGAACCCCGGCACCGATCCAACAGCAGACGTGGGCCAGCAGTTCACACCTGCAAGGCAAGGTGCCCCAGCACTGTCCCCTGGCAAACAGTGACCGCAACACAAGGAGGGCCAGGACCCACCCATGCCACGGCACCACATCAGTGCTGACCACCCCCTGTACAGCGATCCCAAGACACCCAGCCCAGATGCATGAGCAAACAGTGCATGGCACCGAAGGTATGCCACCACCACCACCATGACAATGCAACCCAGTGCCCCATGGTGCCGTGCATGACAGCCCCACCATGACCCTCCCCGCATGAGGTGACACCATCCACTGACACCACCACAGCATACACAAGGCCCCCCTGCATGGCTCTCACAGTGGCACAGCAAGGAGGTCAACCTGGCATCAGTACCCAAGGGACCCCGCACGTGACAAGGCCCCCCCCGGCTGCCACCACCAGCAGGATGGCACACCACACACCCACCCATGCACACACCCTGTTCCAGCACTGGCCTCACCAGACAGCACAGCAGCCTACTGTGACGCATGGAGACATGCTCCACACAGGAGGCAACACAGGGCACATACAAACCCCGCCCCCAGTCTCAAGGGTACCCTGTCAAACAGCCACACATAGCAGAGCAACAGATGCTGCCGCCGTGAGTCCAGTGGTGCCATGTACCCACGGCCTGCACACCACCATGGCTCTGGTGAGCCTACCATGTGGTGTGCACACCATGAACCAGGTCGCCGCCTGCATGCAGCAGGACCCCTTGTGACAGTCACTAGACCACAAGCACCACCCCAGACACCATAGACTGCATGGAGGGGGACAACAACAGCACCGTCCACAGTGTCACCAGAGGCAGATGTGCAATAGACCAGGGGTCGGGACGTCAGCTGCCAGGGCACCATGACTGGAGGGTGGCTGGCATGGACTGCCACCAATGTCACGTCAGCAGCCATGCATGCGGTGGTGGGGTCAGCATGACTGTGCATACCACAGACACGCAAGGGGCACAGCCGAATGGGCTCGGCACACACTGACAGGGGCGGCTGGGACATAGCACATGCACCAATGTCCACTGCACACAGGTAAACACTGCACACCACACATACCCCAGACAGTGCCCATGGCCCCCACCTACACCAGTGGAGGATCCCTGGTGGACACACCCACGGCCATGCCAGCACCACCCCTCAGTTGCCATGCACACCACTGCAGCAAGGCACCATACACCCACTGCAAATCAGAGACCAACACAGTCGTAGTATGAAAAGCATGTCTATTGTAACAGGTAACAACAACAACAGGAACTATTTACAAAGCTATATATACAATGGGGAGGGAAGCACACAACTTGAGGAAGGGTAGGGGGCAAAGGGAATAGCAAGGAGGGGGACATAGGGGTGTGAGGTACAGTCCAGGGAGGGAAAGGAACAGTACAGGTGCTGCAGGCCCTACTGGCAGCCCCTCTCATCCCTGTGCTCCCTGTGGCACCTTCTGTGCCACTGCCGTTCACCCAGCTCCATTCCCTGCAGCAGCTCCAGCGTGGCCTGGGTGACCTGCAGGATCTCCTTTATGTTATGCTCCAGGGTCATCCAGCATTGTCCACCTAGGACAAGAGAGCAGAATCAGTATGTGTGACTGGCCAGACCAACGCAGCCCACCCAGTGTGCATGGCATACAGCAGTGGCCTGCACCCCTGGGATGGCATGCGACCACCTACAGTGGGTGCGCCCACCTGACCCGCCTACCCAGGCACCCAAAGCCATGCAAACCGCTGCACACCCCACCACCCATGCACGGCACAGCACCATCGTGGTCGTCCAGCATCATGGCTGTGCACTGGGATGGCAGTGGCCCAGCCAGGCGCCCAGTGCACGCACAGCCCACCTGCGACACCCACCCACAGATGCAGACCCACAGGACAGTGCAGAGGGCACCGTGGGATGTGCACAGTGTGATGTAGACAGCCAGTTCTGAGTGCTGTATTATATTTTTTTTAATATAAAATGTATTAATGTCTCTGCTGAAAGTTCAAATGCTCTAGGAATGACCTCACTCATTCCCCCCCCCCAGATTTCAGCTGACAGATGTGGGCCAAGAGAATTGCTGACAGCATGTATCACACATTCAGTTTTTAGAGACAGTGTGTTACCTGGAAGACTTTAATCAAGGATCCTATTTCTCTGAGTTAATTACAGAGTTGTAAAAGTTAACTTTGTTAAGAGGGAAAATCATAAAAAAAGGTTTATGACGTTGATTAGAAAACACAGGTTATTACACAGAGGTGAGAGGTTATAAATGCTCATATGAAGCCTGTGTGAGGAGGGTACAGCATGAGATCAAAGAAAGTGTCATTTGAAACTTGAGTCATGCTAAGGTTGCAGAATTAATACTTTGAAATTACATCCTGTGGTTGTATAGAAATATATATGTTTTAGATATTTTGACAAGGAGGAGCTAGATGACCTCATGAAAAAGAGGTGGGCAAAACCAGCTTTTAAAGATTATTCTGTTTACTACAGAGACACATTTTTTATGTGACACTGACCAAGAAAACATCTGAGCACTGAAAAGAGGTATTTAGAAAACTAGACAAAATCTAAATATAGTTGTAGGAATTGCACTGTTTTAAACCTTGTTTTGTTTAAAGATATGTATGTCTTGTGTTATAAGAGTTCAGTATTGTATGTTTGACATATTATTGTATATTCTAGTAAAAACTCTAATTTTAGAGCAGGCCTGGTCTGTCTTTGAATTGCTTTCTTTTGCTAAGAAATATTTATGGTTCTAGCAGACAGCAGACATAAGCTTGTAGGGTGGTACCAAACTGGAAAGAGAAGCGTCTTAAATCTGAGGTCTTTATTAAAGTTTTAAATGGTTCATCTCTGAATACCTGGTTAGGTGCCCATAAGCAAAGATATCTGGCCCCCCGAAGACAGATATATCTGAGCCTGTGCATTGGGTATGCTAGCAAGAGGTTACAGTTTGAATCCCTCCAGAACTGAGACCAAAGGTTGATCCGAACTCACAAAAACAGACAAGAGGGTTACCTTGTCTGTTACACTGTTCACAAGACTGCGCTCAGAGGTTGGCACTTTGGGAGTAGAGGGCCTGACCTACTGAGTGAATCTGTGACACACGGCAGTAGGGGCCATGTACAGGGGGCCATGCCCAACCACCACCCCTGCAACCAACCATGCACAGTTGTAAGGGGAAACACGTCACTCACCTGCATCCCGGTCAGCAGGGTGCTGCTTATCCCTGGCACCACCACTGTGCTCTGCCTGCATGGCCACACCTCCATCGTCGACCTGGCATCCACGCTTCCGAGCCAAATGGGCCCTACGGCGCTTCCTCCGGGCCAGGAGTACAAACATGGAGAGAGTCCCATCAGTACATGTCAGAACCATAGCACCACCCTTACTGTGTGCATGCCCGCACAGCCCAGCTGTGACGCGGTGGCGCAGGGTGTACACGAAGCACCCTCACAACTGGCAACACAGGTACGGACCCCCCCGGTGGCATGGCCTGCTGACCACCATGATACCAGGACAGACGGATATTACGAGTGTGGTGAAGGAACACCTACCTGGCTGTGGCATGGCGCCCCGCCAGGCTCAAGCCAGCAGTAGCCCTAGGCGGTCGGGGTCACGCCACTGGAGGTCCCCATAGTGGTGGCGACACTGCTCAGTGGTCCTGGTGCTCCCTGTGGCCTCCTCAAGGCCCTCTGCCACCTCCTGCTACACCACTCTCCGTGGTCTCAGGAGGGGTACCTGGCCAAAAAGGGCACCTGCATGGGGCTCCACAGGTGCCACCAGGTTAGCCAGTTCCACCGCTGTCCACACTGGTGCTCTGGTGCACTGCCAGTCACAATCATGCTGGCACTGGACTGTGCAATGGGGGCAGCCATGCGGATGCATGGCACCTAGAGGGCAAAGGTCAGCCACAGGGTCAAGGATCTGTCCATGCACAGAGCACCACAGCGCTATTGGGAAGCCCTGTGTGTAGCGCGGTAGGCTGCATGTGTGTGTCGCCATGCAGTGGCCTACTGTGCTGTGGCACAATGGTGCCCACGGTGCACCATGGCACAAGCGCCTCTCTGGGCATATAGCACACAAGCACCACAGGCACAGTAGTGGCTGTGCCTTGTACTGCCTTCCGTGCAAAGTGCATCAGCAGCGCCGCTAGCATTGGTGTCAGCACCGCGGGCGTGCGTGGTGCGGTGCCGATTGTGCACGTCACAATGGTGCGCCACAGCCTGAGCACACTCAACACCATTGCGCAAGGTGCAACACCACGATATTCAGCCAGGTTATGCAAATCAGCTCATGAGCCATTCCACGGTGCATCCATTGCATTTGCATCCCAGTTACAGTTGCGCCTGCCCTCATTTGCATGCATTGCACTATAAAAATGCAGCCTGAGAATGCATGGGCCATGGGTCGGTATTGCAGTCCTTTGAGGTAGGTGGCATGCTGTGGGGATGTGGGGACAGTGGTCTGGGAGGGCTGTATGGGACTGCACAGTCCAAGGTAACACCTGTCCATCCCACAGGCATGAGCATGACCAAGCGAGAGGATGAAGAGAAGCAGGGAAGGGTGCGAAAGAGGTGGCCCAACTTTACCAGGGCAGAATCCAATGCCCTGTTCAAGGCCTACCTCAACAGGGAGCCACTGCTCAGTGGACAGAGGGGAACACCCCAGGTGTGTGCGGTGGCGTGGGGCGAGGTGGGACGTGCCGACAACCAGCAGGGGAGCCACCAGTGGTCCATGCAGGAGTGCAAGAAAAAAGTTGGTACGAACAAGAGGCAGATCAAAGATAAGGTGGCTGCCATCAGGGCAGCATGTGCTGCCACCGGTTGGGGCCAGCAGGACATACCCCACCTGACGCCATGGGAGGAGCAGGTGGCCAGCAGCATGCAGTGTAGTGCCATCGAGGGTGTTCTTGGAGAAGGCATCCAGATGGGCAGCAGCCCATCACTACGTGGTAGATCCGGCGCTGGCAGTGTGTGGGTGGAAGGGGGGGCAGGCCCCAGGGCCAGGCGGAACCACTAATGGTACTGTGTTCCTTTACAGCTCCTGAGCGTCTGCATGGGGCAGCGGTGGTGGGTATGTCTGCCAAGGGGGAGGCCCTGGACATGGTGGAGTGCCCATACACCTCCACAGGTGTCTGACCGTCTGCAGTCCTGTACATCTGTCTGGACTGATGCCAGTGATGGCCCTGGCAGTGTCCCAGCATGACACTGCCCATGGTGTCCAGTGTGCTGAGACATGGATCGGGGCCAGCTCCAGCACCGATAATGACGTGACGCACGTCCCGGACAGTGATGTATATGGGACACAGGATGGTCCCATGGTTGGCATCCGCCCATTCGGTTCCAAGGGTAGTGCTGGTGTGGCTGCCTGCACAACAGCCCATGTCCAGGCTGCATCTGCAGGCTCCAGTGGGGCAGCACTGGCATGTGGCCAGGGTAGTGGGGCTTTTGTTGCCACTGTGGCCGCGCCAGTGGTGCCTGGCAATTGGCAGCTGGAGGGGCAGCAGCTGGCCAATGTCGACATGGGGACAGGGGCAGGGGGCAGTGGCAGTGCACCGCGTGAGGACGTACCCCAGGATGGCAGTGCTGTGCGACGCCCACCGTCGAGGGGCGCTGAGCAGCAGGGCCAGGAATACCACAGAGGACAGCATGCTGGACATGCAGATGACCCCTTGGACGACCACAGCCGTCTTCTCCAAGCCTCAGTGTATCAGCATATGCGGCTCATGGTGGCAGTGGATGCACTCTGTGTGGCGCTGAGCCAGGCAGAGGAGTGGCAAAGCAGGGACCATGCCCTGCTCCTGGCAGAGTTAGCTCAGCAGCGGGTGGATGTGGCCACTGCCATTGACAGGCAGACCACTGCAATGGCAACTGTCATGGCTACACTGGCCAACCAGATGGATGCCCAGCCGCTGCACACCCCGCAGAGTGCTATGTCCACCCCCATTCTCAGCGTCGTGCGACCCCTGCCATGTCGATGCTGGGTTCGGCTGCGGGCATACTTAGCACGCCTGGTGCGGGCATGTTTGGTGGCCTGCAGACCCCTGCGTGGACACGGTCATGTTCACGCAGCATCACCTCTGGGGGTCCTTTCCGTGCCACCCCATGAGGCCACTGGTCAGCCTGGCACGGCTGGCAGGTGTCAGCCGCCCATGCATCCTTGGTGGCCATGGTATTGTGCTGCATGACTGACCCATCCCCCTCCATGGCCACTGTCTGCCACTACTCTGTGTGCACTGTGGTGTTCTTTGTGCATTGCATGGGTGAGGTGCCCAGCCCTGCATACACATGGTCCCTGTGCACACCCCCCCAGCTGCTGGCCACTGTGGCAAGTGCATGATGATGCCTGCGTAGCACTGTCTGCCACTGTGCAGTGGTGCTCAGCGTCTGAGGCATGCACAGTGCCACCCACTGGGTGTGGTAGTGTTGGGTCCTGTGTGGGTGTGGGGGGGCCTGTTGGGGTTGGGATGCCTGTTGCCCTGTAGGCATGGGTTGGGGTGTGTGTGTACATGCCATGTGCAGCCCTGCTTGTCCCTGCCTTTGTGTGCGGTCCCCGCCCATTCCCATACCCCTGATGCCATCCTCCCCTGGTGACCACCCCTGCCTGTCTGTGGGCTGTGCCGTTGCCCTTGGTGGTTGCACGTGGCCCTGTTGACCTACCTGTGTTGTCCAAAGTGCTCCTCTGTGATGGTGTTCCGGTGCTGCTGGGCCATCCGGGGATCTCTTCGCCCAAGGGGTGGCTGCCCAACACCAGCTGGACCGGCATCCTCTTCGTCCCCACCGCTGTCCCCCTCCTCGACCTCAACAGCTATCACACAGTCGGTGGCCATGTTGTGCAGGATATAGCAGGCCAGGAATAGCCCACAGGCCTTTGAGGGGCTGTACTGTAGGGCACTGCCTGACGTGTGCAGGCAACGGAACCATGCCTTCAGCAGCCCGAACACCCACTCGATGATATTCCATGTTGTGGCGTGTGCCTCATTGTATTGTTGCTGCGCTGGGGTCATGGGGCACCGGTATGGTGTGAGCAGCCAGGGCCGTAGCGGGTAACCACTGTCACCTGTGTGTGGAGGGGAGTCATTAGCATGGTAGTCTGCGACACTGTGCCATGGGCCATCATGGCCATTCCTCATGGCACCCCTGCCCATGCCCCACACACACCCACGTCTGCACCCATTGTCCAGCGTGCTATGTATACTCACCTGCCAGATGGCCAGTGGGGGATGTCCCCACTCTCGAACCTATGGCACAGTGCAGACTGGTGCCAGATGAAGGCATTGTGTGCTCCTCCAGGGTGCGTGGCACAGACATTGATTATGCGCCTCCTGGCATCGCACACCGCCTGGCAGTTGACACTCAGGTAACCCTTGCAGTTGATGTATGCTGCCCCCTCCGGGCCAGGTGGCATGCGGATGCCTACATGGGTGCAGTCAATGACCCCGAGAATGCCAGGCAACCATGCTACCCTGTGGAACTCCTGCATGTATGCTGTGCACTCCACCTGTGTGCTGGGGAAACGGACATACTCTGCAGCATGTGGCAGCAGTGTGCCGAGGAATTGTGTTAGTAGGCATGACGTGGATGACTGGGTTGTGCCTGTCGTGTCCCCTGTTGGTCTCTGGAAGGTGCCCATGGTGAGCAGGCACATGATGGCTGTGACCGTAGTCTCCACAGACAGTGCATGGCTCTGTCGTGTGGGTGCCTGCATCTCATCACTGCACTGCTCACAGAGCTGCCTCAGAATCACCTGGTTCAGGTGGTACCGGCCTACAATCTCAGTGTCACTGTACTGTTCGAAGGTGGTGCGGGCATGGTACAGCCTATTCTGGACGTACCACCTACAGGCCCTTCCACGGCCGTGCCTCCCTGCTACCTGCCTTTTCACACCCCTCATTACCGCCTCCATCTGGAAGGTGGCACTGACCATATCCCTGGTTGGTGTTCCTCCCTGGGTGGTTGTCTACCTGGTCCCCCCCCAGCTATGTGTTGCTGGTGCTGCCCCTGCACTGGGTACACCTCTGACTGTTCACCACTGTGTGCCCTGCCTCTTGCCACTGCCCTCCATCCTCTGTGACATGTTCAGACTGTTTCGCACACACACACAGACACACACACACACACTCCTTCCCTCACTCGCGCACACTTCCGGTGGGCCCCCGTCCACCTCCTGGCCACACCTGCCCCCTGCTTCCTGTCTTGCCTCCCTGCCACTCTGTCTCCATGCTCCCCCACTATGGCTCCTCTGTGGTGCATTCATCCTTCCCTCTCTTGCTCCCTTTTATTTTGGCTCATTTCCGCTGTCGCGCAACTTCCGCTTGCTCCGCTACTGCGCACGTCGCCTACTGATGAATATCACACTGCGCACATTATTCCTGGTTACGCCCCCTGCACTTGCGCTTGCATTCATTTCTGTTGCACTGTGGTACATTGCGTGTTGTGTTGTGCTGTGCTGCCGCTCCCGCTGAATATCGCACTATGTCGCATATCCGCTCTTGCGTGGGCACATCCCTATTGTGCATGGTGCAACTGCTCTGAATATCCCTCCCTCTGATTACAAATGGTGCACAGACTATCCCTAGATTTGTTTTAATACAGAATTCTTGCCAATAATTGTTATTTACATGATATTTTACTTTCCTTCGGTCCGCCCGTAAGTACCCCATCCACTGGAAGCATAAGGTAGCCAAGAGTGCGCGTCTGATACTAAGCACCGGCATGAACTCCAACTTTACACATGCCCATGCTGAGTAGGTAAAAGCAGCGTGTATCTTCCAATACTGAACTAGATCTGTCCTTTTCTAAAGAAAACCAAGTGCTGGGAAAGTAAAAAAATGCTTCTACAAGCAGGAACGAAATCTCGCGCATGTTCAAAAGAGGGATGGAACACAAATCCTGCGCATGCGCAAGAACATCCTGCTTTTGAACATGCCGCAAGATTTCAGTGCCTGCTTTTAGAAATATTTTTTTACTTTCCCAGTGCTCAGTTTTCTTTAAAAAAGGGCAGATCTAGTTCAGTATTGGAAGATATATGCTGCGTCTACCTGTTGAGCATGGGCATGTGCAAAGTTAGGAGTTCGTGTGGCGCCAGTGTCAGACGACGCCTCAGCTACCTTATGCTTCCGCTGACGGGTACTACGGGCAGACTGAAGAAAAGTAAAATATCATGTAAAAAACAACTATTGGTAAAAATTCTGTATTAAAACAAATCTAGGGATAGTCTGTGCAACATTTGTGATCAGTTTGTGCATAGAGGCACAATGATGTAATCGGGCAATAAAACGAAGGGCAAAGCTGACAGTGCCCCTTTAATTGTGACAAAATATTATGCTTTTTAAAGTTTTACCCAAGGTGACAGTAGCTCTTTAAAAGTCATTTAGCAGTGTGCACTCTAAAAACAAGGGCCTTCTACCAAGAGATAGAGCGTGCTAGTTCTCTGGTCTGATGCATAAGAAATCCAAGGTGACATGATAGAAATATTGCAAGCGATGTTATCACATTCACAACACTACTGTGTGATGTCTAATAGAACATTCCCATGCTTTTGTAGTCAGTGTTAATTAAAATGTGTACTAACTGTGAGCTGTTCTGCTATTAAAGGGAGAAATATATCCACATGAGGAGAACGAAATGAGAGGCATAGAAAGGACAATAGAACCAGTGGTAGGCATGGAAAACCAAGATCTTTCAGATTCTCATGAGCCCTTTACAAACCCAAGTAAGTAATAGATACAGTGCTGTAACTTGACTTTACATAATGTTTTAATGCTGTGATCTTTAATTTATTGCTTTACCCATATGTTGTTGTCTTTTCACTGTTAAAATTGTTTACCTGCACATCTTGTAAACCTCCCAGGTTGTACCTGAAAATAGGCATTTATTTGTCTACTGTACTTACCTGGTCAATAAAAACTAAATAAATAAAATGTGACAAACACATAAGGATTTGAAGTTCAGATTTTCAATATTCTCAAGTGTGTGATGACAGATTGTTTTTGTCTTCAGTATAATTTACTGGGGCAGAATTACAAACATTTTATGATCGACCATATCGATGACTGCCCTGGGTGCCACAGCAAAATAATGAGTGAAGCAAAGTGATAAAATCTTACCAATTAAAGGAGACAACTGAAATTTATATGTGGTGTGGCCTTTGTGCTGCTACTGATGCCCATCAGATGCTAATGATCTAACTTCATTTACAAAACTCTGGAAGGATTTTGTGCTCATAAGAATGTAGCAATCTGAAATACTGTGTTACATATATCAGTAATGTGGATTTACTCTTATCTTCTTCTGCTGAGCACTAAATGTGATAACTGCTTGAAAGAACGTACAACCCATAAACTACAAATAATAATATTTCTACATAGATGGGATGCAAATGCATCCTCTACTTAAACTAGGATGCAGTTTGGCCTAATGGTTAGGGTGTGGGGCTTTGAACCTGGAAACCCACATTTGAATCTTACTATGTGACCCTGAGCAAGTCACTTAGCCTCCCTGTAATTAATAGCTCTCACTCTCTCTCTTTCTCCATCTCCTCCCCCACAACACTTATCTACCTCCATGCTGTTTGAATCTTCCTGGACACATAAAATGGCAACATTATCTCACTTCCCTTTCCTGAATTGTAAAGCACATTAGTATACAGTTTATAGGAAAGGTGCTGCTCCATTCTTGTCCTTTCCTTCTTAAAACAAATACTTGCAGTGGACCTTAGAAAATGGAAGAACTAAGATATGCAAAATGCTAGTGTATACATTTTCACATCAAGCCATGTGCTTACTCCCAAATTACTACTCATTTATCAGTACTTTATGGGGGAATTACGTTGCTGAACTATTGACTCATAAAACCCAATGTAAATCTTTTCTTGTAATAATACATCATTCTTAATGCTTGGGAACTTCATTTTTTTTCCATTGTAATTACAGTTTGCTCTTTCTTCATATATGCAGTATTATACCTAACAGCATGCTCTGTTCATGCAATGCTTTGGAGTAAAAGGTGCATGGAACAACGTCTCTTTCTTGATTTTGCAGCCCCTGATAAAACTGGCACTGTGTCAGAGGCCAGTTCTAAACAAAGTAGACTGCATGAACCATCTACAAGAGGGGGCCACGGAATATTCCCATGCAGAAGAAAAGGCACTCTTGAGACTGCACAAGAGGTCTTCCTGCAGCATACTATTGATCTGAGAGATGAACAAGCTCTGGTAAGAATCCTGCTGAAAGCTCACTGCTTTATCCCAAAGACCTTTTCAAATCCCTCTATAATCACTGGTTAGAAAGCAGTAAATTAGAACAGACTTTATGCTTTGAAAGCTCTAACAGCCATGGCACGCTGTTGCCAGATCTAAAGGAAGAGTACTGATCCTCACCAAGCATTCAATTGTACCTTACAATCATTCAACAGCACATTGTAGCAATACATTGATAAAACAAAAAAATATATAAATCTATGAATGGTTTTCACTTTCCAGGAAACTGTACGTGGGCATTCATATTCAAATGCTTAGCATGGCGCTAACAAGATTAGCATTGCGCTGAGAGGGTATAGCACCACTGATAGCCTGTTCACTTTGCTGCTTCTGTATTCAAAGAGACACATAGTGCACTGCTAAGTGGTTGGAGCAGTCATACTAAATACATCACGGCACCCATGCAAATGAGGGGGATCTCTTGCATAGAGGGCACAGTGATATAGTGAAAGGATTCTACAAGTTTTAAACAGCTGCTGTAGTAGCACTATTTAATGCTTCGAAACCCCTACTCTTAAAAAGATTTAAAAAGAACACAAAACCTTCCCCCTCCCACATACAGTTCCTATTTGCTTACAAGTGAAATACCCTGGTGTACATCTTCCCTCACCAGATCCTCAGTTAATAAATATCCCTGCCGCTGGTGGCACCCAACTCACCCGATCCTCTTTTAATAAATATCCCTGGTGCTAGTAGAGATCCTCTCACATACACAATCTCCTGTTGTCAAACAAATCCTCCCTGGTAGTCTAGTGGTCCACTGCCCTCCTAGTGCTATACTCTGTTAAAGTTCCCTTTACATAGACAGCTGTACCATTAGCTCACATTTGAGCATCACCACATACCGTACATTTGGTAACTTATCAATAAGCTAGAGAAACATTGTGGTTCTCCTTTACACAATGCTATGCCATTTACTGTATGTCTTCTAAAATGCACTGCTGCTATCTGATTAATACTATTAGCTAACAGCCTTTCATTAAAAAAAAATTAAGCTCCTAGCCTAATAGTTCAAAAGTTAGCCCTTTTCAAAGAAATGATCTTTAGAGTTGGAGCCATTCAGGCTTGGATCTTAAAGAAGCAGTGCAACCAAACTGGGCAAAAAAATGGACTCCACCTTTTTCTACTATAAAATATTCCAGGCAGTTTCTGTTTTTTCCTTTTTTGTGGTAACATTTTCAAGATCCACCACATTTGAAGTATTTTATAAATGTTTTAATGTAATTGTTTCTCAAGAAAAAAAGATGGCCACCACATTTGGCTTAGAAATAGCACTGTAGACCTGGTAAGGGCTAGGATTGAGAAAATGAAGAAACTCATGGTACACAGCATAGATGGGTACCTAGAAAAGTAGATTTGACAGGTATGTTAATATTTTTATTAATTCTAGCTGAAACTAACTTTTTAGAAAAAAAAGCTTTTTTCGTTGCACTGCTGCTTTAAATGACAGCTTGGAGTCACGTAGACATGTTTGTGCCCCGTCAGGCTCTCTAAATATGATGATCTGTTTCAAATATGATCTGTATGTCTATACCAAATCTCCCACTTATCTTGCTCATTTGGGGCTGCCAATGACTGACTCCTCCTTCCCCTTCAAACCTGATATAGAGATTGCATTAAGGGGTATTTGGCAAGGAACTGACAGGCTCAGCCCTGACAAAGGCCATCCTGTTCAAGGATTGGGTCCCCTTAAGGACAAAGAATTTCCTGGGGTTCTTACATGGAAACAAAATTTGTCAGCAGAAAAGAACCGCTTGGACCACCTAGTCTGCCCAGATGGTGCCTGCCTAGTCAGTCTCTGCAGACCCTAATCGGTCTCCTGAGACCCTCTCTCCTCCCTTCCTATCTGCTTATATTCCCCAATGTATGTCCCCTGCATTCTTGAAGCCCCCTACTGTTTTTGACTCCACCCCTTCCACTGGCAGTTTGTTCCAGGCATCCACCACACTTTCAGTGAAATAACACTTTTTACATCACTCTTAACCCCCCCCCCCCACCGCCTCCAGCTTCACTGTATTCCTTCTGGTCCTGAAGCTTTTGATCATTTGAAAGAGATTCCCTCCTGCATCCTGTTAGCTCCCGTGAGGTACTTGTAGGTATCTGTCATATCCCCTCTCACTCTCCTCTCTTCCAGGGTGTACATGTTGAGATCCCTCAGTCTCTCCTCATACAGCTTTTGATACAATCCTTGCACCACTTTAGTTGCCCTCCTCTGGCATACCACCAACCTGTCTGTGTCCTTTCTTCTGAGGTGTGACCTCCAGAACTGGACATAATACAGTACCCCAGGTGGGGTCTCAAAAGCGAGGGATGCAGTGGCAACACCGCCTCCCTCCTTCTGCTAGAGACACCTCTTCCTGTGTACCCCAGCATCCTACTGACCCTACCCACTCTTTTGTCACACTGCCTTGCCACATTGAGATAATTAGATATGATAATTCCAGGTCCTTTTCCTGCTTAGTGACTGTCAGTAACACCGCCCCCCATCCAATTCTGAGCTCCTGGGATCCTGTGCCTTAGTGCATGATTTGGCACATTTTGGCATTTTTTTATTTTATTTATTTGTTTTATTTGTTTACTCATTTGTTAACTGGGTGGGTATCCTGATCCCAGGGATCATTTCCAGGCACGATGTGGGGCATAAAGATGGCATATCACAATGAAACAGAAAGTACACAATATAAGTATTAAGGAATAAACAATACAGCAGAGTACAAGCTGAACAGTACAGCAAGGTAAAACTTAATTTGGGTACAAATACAATGGTACAGTAGTACATACAAAGCAGCAGAGAAATGTGCTACCTCATCGGATGCAGTACAACAGTCTAGGAAGTGTTACCTCAATTGGAATACTATACAGCAGTCTAGAAAACGATGCAGAGCAACTAGCAAGAACTGATATAGCTACATGTGATGGTGACTTGAGAGTGTGTGGACAGGGTTCTGACCCTAGTCAAGGATTTCTGGCCAGCCAAATGCAAGGAGTAGAAGTGCAGAAGTCGGGGCGTATTTGCAGGCGGATGCCATGAGCAGGTGTCTGATCAGGTTTGTTCTAAAGACTGATAGGGAGCCAAGGGAGAGGAGCAAGGCAGGGCTATTCCAGAGTTTGAAGCCAGCAATGAGTAAGGCTGTCTGTCCCATATCAGTGGAGGACCGGGGGAGGTTAGGTAGTTTTTGGGAGGATGACCTTAACTCCATTGTGCTCTGTTTAATTATAAGAAGTTTGTCTAGCAGGGATGCAGGTCCAGCACTAAGGGATATATATACAAGTGCCCAGGCGAAGGTCACATCGAGCTTTGGGGGAGAGCCATCTTAGCGAGGCATATAGGGCGCAGTGCTGAGTAGAGAGTGGAGCAAATAGGATAAAATGACAGATACTGTTGTATGCAGTATTGAGATGGGTGGTCAGGCGAGATGAAGTTTGGGATATAATGGAGGAACCATAGTCTAAAAGAGGTAGGAGCGTGCCCCGCCCTATTACTAGATGCACCTCCGGGGCCAGGAAGTGTCTTAGGTAATAATGGACACCACGTTGCTGATTGATCCATCTTACTGTGATCCTGATATGGGGACTGAATGAAAGGGAGTGGTCCAAGGTGACTCTGTGGTACTTGAAGCTGGTTACCTGTTCCAGAGAGGTTCTGTCTGGGGCACAGATGGGAACGGAGTTGGGCTGATTCCCGGAGCATCTAACCAACTTGTTTTTGAATCCAAAAAGCATGGTCTTTGTTTTCTTTGTGTTGACCAGGAGTCTGTTGGCAGTGCAACTGCCGTGGGTGAGCGATAAATCTTTGGAGAGGGTGGGAGAAAGGCTATGCGGACTATGGCCGCACCTGAAGAGTATGTGGTCATCAGCATACATGACCTTTTGGCACTCCAGTTGACATCTACTAAGTCGATAAAGAACAGGGAGAAGAGGATGGGGCCTAATGTGGACCCCTGCAGGACTCCCCTGCTCACTGGAAGGAGACCTGATGCTATCCCTCTGATGTGAACTCTTTGGGGTCTGTTGGAAAGATATTGTTGAAACCACTTGGAGGTGTTAGTTAGTTAGTTAGTTTGTATTTGTTGACCGGGTAAGTGCACTAGACAAATTCTGCCTAATTTTAGGCAAGGCCTGGGGGAAGGGTATACAGATGAATGCCAACTGACCGTGAACCATATTAAGCTGTTGGTGGTATTTTTAGTGAATGGAGGAAATTTGGCCAGGACACCGGGGAAACTTCCCCTACTCATTATTTATTTTTATTTACTTATTTTGTAATCAGAATTACAACCTTTGAGCTAAAACCTCATTTACAAAGGATCATCGTCACAAGGGTAGGGGAGGGTACATAAGTTTGGGGTCAGTAGCAGCTTAATAGTAATTGTCAAGAACATCTAATAGTAAGAAAAATGTGAACAGGAGAAATCAGTAAACATTGCCAATAGCATAACAATGTAGGACAACACAGGCAAATAACAACACAAAACCAAAACAAGGGTACATAGTCAATGGGGTTGGGTTCACATGTCATGCCATACAATTAAGTGCTTAAGTCAGAGTTAGGTGCTAGTTTGAGAAAAAATCAGAGGTGGAAGCTAGGCAGGATCTTGTATTGGGAGGAAACAGCAGATGGAGCTGTTCATCAGAACTGATGCCTAAAGGTTACTAGGCTATATCCAGAGGAATCAGCCTAGACATAGTAGTCAGAAATGGTAGAGGGAACCAATCAGGATTAGGTAGGAGAAGAGGAATCGGAGGAGGGGGATGACGGTAGGCTCAAAGGTGGGTGGTGTAAGGAGGTCAGCGGGTGAAGGCTTGTCAGGGAGAGTGTAAGAGGAGAAAGGTGAGCAGGCAGGTGGGCAGACATGGGCAGGTGGTGAGCAGGGAGTTTTGTGTCAAATTGTAGAGTGAAATAAGAACCATGGCAAGCCTAGGGTTCTGGTACCTGCTAGGCTAATAGTGGCTGTGGCAGCATACAGGAGGGGAGATAGTCTTTAGGAGCATGGCTTTAGGGAACAGAGGTGTGCTGGCTCGTGGGTTAAGAATAGCAATAGCAACTCTTTTTAATAAGTGCCATGGGATCTTTAACATCCACCTGAACTACCACCAGAACAGGAAGATGGGACCTCGGTTTAACGCCTCATCGAAAGACGGCACTCAGGAATGCAGCACCCCTCACAAGAGAATGCTCACTCATGGTGTCAGTGTTGGAATTAACCCATGCCTGGTGTGGGATAGAACCCACAGCCTTCTGGTCTCCCAGCCTCAGAGGCGAGTGTGCTACCTGCTGAGCCACTGACACTGACAGTTAGTTGAAAAGCTATATGATTTTAGTCTGTGGAGGAGGAGGTTGTGGTCTACGAGATCAAATGCCTTAGAGAGGTCAATGAAAACAGCCCCTGTGAGCAGGCTGTCATTGGCAGATCTGAGAACAAAGTCAGTGAAACAGGCAAGGGCAGTAGTGGTGCTAAAGCCTTTGCAGAATCCATGCTGGTTAGGGGACAGCAACTTATGCTTGCTGATGTAATCTGACAATTGGAGGAACATGATTTTTCCAGGACTTTCATAAGGTGTGAGAATGGAGATAGGTCTGTAGTTATTGGTTCCACCAAGCCGGTTCGACAGAAAATCTGCTGACCATCTTTACAGCGATGGCACAATGTCGACCGTGATCGTGGTCCACGTTGTGCCGTCAGGAACACAAGTATGTTTTCTGCAGGACTGCTGTGCCCCCCGCACCCCCAAGAATTTATCATAATCACCTCCATGGTGGAAGTGTTTCGAGGAGGGGGTACAAGACCCAGAGATGCTGTGCCAAGGTCCCATGTGACCATTACAGAGACTGGTCGTTTTGTTGGTTTTGTCACTGTAAGTGACTGGTCGCTGTAATATTTTCAATGAAGTTACATGCTACAGTAGTTGTCCATGAGCTTGGGGCCTCCTGATTTAAATATGGGGACAATACTGACCTGTCTCCAGAGCTGAGGGAAGGTTGAGGAAGCCAAGGACATGTTAAACAGGAAGGTCAGGGGCTGCACAATAAAGGTGGCCGAAAGTTTAAGAAATTGGGGGCCAAGACCATTGCTCCCTGCACTGCCAGAGTTGGGGAGAGGCTTGACAAGGCGATAGACTTTCATAGGGGTGATGGCTTTGAACCTCAGCTGCCATGCTCTTGACCACTCCTCGAGTTTCCCGAGGTACCTATGCATTCTCTCCAACCTCTCCTGAGTGTCTACCCTATTACAAATGTTGATGTCATCTACAAAAAAGGCATACTTTCCCTTCCAGTTCTGTCACATTGCACCTATGAAGACATTGAAGAGGACTGTTCTCAGTACTGAGCCATGCTGCACCCCAATTGTCACTCTCCTCTCATTATAGTGAGTGCCATTAGCCACCACCCTCTGTCACCTATCCATTAACCAGTTCCTTACCCAATTCACCAATTTGGATCCCACCCCTCGGCTGCTCAATTTCTTTATCAGTCACCTATGTGGCACCGTGCTGAAGGCCTTGCTAATGTCCAGATAGGCCATGTCCACTGCCCTCCCCTGATCTACTTCCCTGGTTTCACATTCGAAGCAATCAAATAGATTAATCTGACATGACTTCATCCCTGGGACTCTATGCTGCCATTGGTCAGGTCTTACAGCCCACTGGATTCAAGATACTCTACGAACCTTTCCTTTAACAGGGTTTCCATTAATTTGCCCACCACTAATGTGAGACTGACAGGCCTATAGTTGCTAGCCTCCTCCCTACTGCTGCTCTTATGGAGAGAGACCATGTCTGCTCTCCTTTAGTCCTCTGGAACCATGCCTGTTTCCAGTAAACCTTTGAATAAGGCTGTCAGTGGGGCAGCTAGCACCTTCCTGAGTTCCTTTAGTACCTTTGAGGTATCCCATCTGGTCCCATAGCCTTGTCCACTTTCAGAGCTGCAGTCCCTTCAGGACTCTTTCCTCTGAAAATGGACTTGTGTCCCCCAACCCACACTTTGTTCCACCTGCTCCTGCTCCCCGGTGGTCCGTCCCTCCTCCCTCTGCTATGAAGACTGAGCAGAAGTGCCAGTTCAGGATTTCCGCTTCTTCTTGATCCTCTTGTGCATGATTTCCCCTTGCCACCCACTTTATCCTCACCATCCCTTCCCTTGCTTTCCTCTTTTGACTTATATACTTGAAGACAGTCTTATCATCTTTAGCTTTGGCATTCCTTTCTGTGTCTGTGCCTTTGCTCCCCTCACTGCCTTACCTGCTTCCCACTGCTTTACTTGGTATACCTCCTTGTCACAGGGTGTTCCTGTGAAGGGTTGAGGGCCCCAAAATGTTATATGCACAAATGCTAGATACTTGAAAGTCCTGCTGACTGCTGCCCTAAAGGTGCTGCGATTGTACGCGTTGCCATACAGTCCACACAGTCAGGCTGTATAGTTCAGCCTGATGTGTTAATTTGGGGTTGCAGAGTTTAAGTCCATTCAGTAAAAAGTCAGCCACTATTTTAAGGGCATTCTTTGAATAACGAAATAAAACGGGGCGTAATACTTCTTTCAGGTGATTTGTTTATGTACAACTAAAATTTATAAGTTTAGTGGAGAATTATCAATCATTGAAATAGTAAAATGAGGGGAAACTAGTAGCTGAACTGTAAGCTTGTTAAATTATAAGGCGAAGTGCTTTTGGGTCAGGCGGCGTTTAGAACCTCCTGCCTGATTGAAATAAAAGACAAGTGAATGTTTGTTTTTATTCATTTACTGGTGGCAAAGTGCTAAATAAAATAAAGAGGGCTTTGCCAGTTACATTAAATAATTCCATTTATTTGGATTTATAAAAGAGTCAGTTGGGCTTAAAGAATAGGTATTCATATAAAATAGGTTAACAGGGAGGTGATAGCTGAACTTTGTTTTGGCCAAATTAAGCTGCCGCTCGTAAGATGTTTTGTGCACTTTTAATAAAATTAATCTCCTCTTTTGCTATCAGAAGGGAAGCTGGGTGTACATTATTTGTTACCTCTTCCTAACCTACGTTTATAGAGTGAGTTAGTCTTCCTAATTAGAAATAGCCAAATTGATATGTATGCTGTCGGGCTTAAATGTCAGCCGTCGGGAAATGGGCTTGCTTTTGTTTTGCTTCGCAATAATGTTGAGAACCTTTTGGTTCTTTTTCCTGTTCCCCCTTTTCAAGAGATTTCTTGCAGGGTGCTGTTTAGTATATGTGGTCCTTTTTTTATTTTAAGCCCTGTAATTAAGTTCTCTACACTTTTGAGGGCTGTGTAAGAGTTTTGGGGCGTTGCTTTCAATGCTGTAGCATGCTACAATTATGCCCTATAAAAGATGTTATTTTGGGTAGATTTCAAAACATGGGAAAAACCTCCTGGTTCTTTAGCTTTACCCCATTAGGCTTTTTATTTTGGTAAAGGCTGTAAAGAATGCGGATGTCTTATTTAAATAGAAATGCCACTGAGGTCCTGTACGGCAATCCGAAAGGCCAGAAATTACTGTATGAAAATGCACTATCGAGAAGGTATTTTCTTTTCTAGCTCCTGCAATTGTACTTTTTATCAAAACACCCACTGTTTGAGCACTTCTTACCTTCTGGAGGTGAGTTCTTGTGGTTTGGAGTTGGTCTAGTGTTGGGCATAGAGCGAGGGGTTTGCGGTATCTCTTGGGCATTTTGGGAGCTTGGAGTTCTTTCATTTGTGGCTGTAGCCTGCTCTTAAGAGCGGGCCGGCCATTCTCTGCATTCTTAAATACTGCTGTTAAAAGGGGTGGTACTCCCTGACTCCAGAAATAAAGGTTAAAATGCTTACAAAAGGTGTAATTCACTTATAAACTTGAATGTATATTGTTATATGGATTTAAAGGGGTATTACTTCATTAAATAAAATAAATGCATAGTAAATAAAGATTTAAAGTATATAATTATATGCTGGGGTGGAGTTAAATAATCACATGACCCCTTCTGGGTAAAAATTTAGACTGTGTGGGTTGGGAGTCAGATTTCGTTTTGCTGTGGATCTGGAGGTATGCTCTAGATGCTGCTGAAAAGTGCTTTGTGGAGTTTTCTGTTAAACTGTGTTATTTCATGCTCTGAATTTGAAGACTTAGAACTGCCAGAATATTCTGTTCGCTGTTTACTTCTGTTTACTGCCTCACATGGAAGGCTTACAAATACCAGATAATGCCATTTGCTTTAATGTCTGCTGTCCGAATGGAAGTGTAAGATGGGAAAAGTACTATACCATACTGAAGCTATCCTGTTGTAAATAACATCTGGAGAAGAATAAATTAAAACTGAAATATTTAAAAGGAATGGTGAGATATTTTTTCTATATGACTGCCCACATACACTGCGCCCTATCACACTCCTTGTCTTCCTCCCTCTGTATTTCCATTGTACCTCCTGAGTGCCACACTTTTTTCCCTCACTACCATGGCCACTTCACTGGAGACCCATAATTATCTTTTTTCCTTCTACTTTTACTCACTTCCATTACGCAGAGGTTGGTTGCCTTAATTATGCCCTCCCTTATTTTCCTCAGTGTGCCTCTACCCTCCCTGACAATTCTCCCCATGAGGCAATTTTCTTAGGCAGTCTCCCATTTCTTTAAAATCTGCCCTCCTAAAGTCCAGGCTCATCGTCCTCATGTGGTTTACGTCTGTTCCCATCTTAATGTTAAACCACACTGTACAGTGCTCACTGATACCTAGGAGACTGACCACTGTGGAGTCTGCAATGCTATCCCTGTTTGTAAGCACCATGTCCAGGACTGCCCCATCCATAGTTGATTCATTAACTAGCTGCCTGACAAAAGCCCCTTGTGTCAAGGATGGCTCTGTTTCTTGCCGAAGCTGTCGTTGGAAGACTCCAATCCACATCTGTCAGATTGAATTCTCCAACTAGAAGCACCTCCCCTTACTTGCCATCCAGATCATTTCTTCCCCAACTGCCTTATCCAACTCCTCCCACTGTACTGGATATCTGTATAACACCCCTGCATGGATAATGGATCCAGTATCTGTCTCCTGGATGACCCACAGCACCTCCGGTCCTTCTTTTCCTCCAGATGTCTTTGTACTTCCATGGTCCTGAGTCCTTCCCTCACATGTAGCACACACCCTTCTCCCCTCTTCTCTTCCCTGTCTCTCCTGAACAGAAAGCAGTCCTTCAGGTAGTCAAGAGGACACCAGAGACAACAGAGGTGGACCTTGTAGATCTTAAAATGAAACCAAATGGGGCTGCCTTGGAGGCCCAGTGGCTGACATGCAGGTGAGCTGGGTTCAAAGGAAAACTCAAATCAGTTCGTCAGGAGGCAGGCTAGGATGTAGGCAGCTGCTTTAGGGCAGTGCACCTCAGCCAGGAGGGCTGGCGGTGAGTTGTGGCTTGCATCATCTCCTGTGGGTGGGCCAGGGACCGTGCTCCTTCTGTAAAGAGTATTCTGTGTCACCGAGGCTGAAGGGCACAGCCTATATCAAGAGGAGAGCAGATCAGGGTTGCCACCTGGCTGGTTTTGAGCCGGCCTGGCAGTCTTTTCCACAGACTTCCTGGTTGCCAGTGAAACAGTTTGATCTGCCATTTTTTCCATATGTCGCTGACGTGTAAGCATTTTGAGTAGTTCTGCAGCATATTGCCAGCCTGCTGCTACAGAGCACAGATGCTGCCAAGCCAAGAATGCATTCATGCACTTCTGCTCCTGTGTGCCATGCTGCCACAGCATTTGCATTCCCAAGGTGGCAACCCTAGGGCAGATTGAGAGAAAGAAAACCAGGAAGTAAGATTCCCTACCATTTTAATGAAATAATGTGAACAGCATATAATTCTGGCACATAGTGTGTATCACTGAGGTGACAGCAGGGAGAGGGAAAACAGCTCTATAGAAACAAACCACAACAGAACTGTTGCCAGTAACTAGACAATTGAAACACTCATAGATGTGGTCCTAAACAATATTTTGATTTTATAAATACCATTTCATACCATGATTGACACAGGCAACACATCATATTGTCCACCGAGTATCATCTCACTAACACAAATGAATATAAAACACTTTTTAGAGCAACAGTGAAACAAAAAACTTTTATCTTTTTGCTGCAAAGAAAGATCAGAAATCTTTATATTTAACTGCCAACATTTGTCCAGGTTTCTAATCTGGATACACCCTGGAGGACCCCAACCTCTGCAGGGAGTGAGGGGTCCTCCAGGGGTGTTGCTCAGAATGTAGATCTGCTTTGTGGGTAGACTCGGGGGAGGGGGGAGGATCAGGAGCGTGGTATCCAGGAGGTGCCTGGGGAGTAGACGTTATCTGGAAAGCAGTCCCCCCTGCCTAATTTCTATTCCTTGGGCTCCTGAGTTTTCTGCTCAACAGGTAGCTAATGGACCAGCTGACTCAGATCCTCCCCTTAGGGCAGTTCTTTGCAACACCAGGTTTCTTATGAATAAAAGTGCCATAATGGAGGCGTTCATTGTGGATTCCTCTGTAGAACTGGTATGTATCATGGAGACCTGGCTTGGGGATGATTCTGGCCTTGTACTTGAGTCGTCCAGTCCTCCGTGTTTCTACATGGTACATTGCCCTAGGTGGAAGCACAGACGGGGTAGGGTAGCCATCTGCTTTAGATCCACCTTGGGACTGACAGCATACCCTTTGGCAGAAACCAGATTGTTTGAATGCATGGCTGTAAAAAGTGGACTGGGTACAAATTGTAGGATCATGCTCATATACCATCCTCCTGGATATGGCACAAATTCCTGCAGGAACTAGAGACTTTCATGGCTGATCTGGTGGTTGGGTCACCCAAACGTTTGGTTTTGGGTGACTCAAATGCTTGGGACAACAATCAAACATCTCAAATTGGAATACAGTTCCTCCAGGTGATGTCCTCCCTGAGCTTTGTACAAGTGTTTGCCATTAGTACCCACCAGCACAGCCATGCCTTGGATCTGGTTTTCTCAATGGGTCTTGATATCAGTGATATCAGGGTTAATCTGGTCATTTGATCATATCATCATGCTGTCCAGTTCCTCTGCAAGACTCCTTGTTTATCCTGCCCTGTGGAGATGGTCAGACACTGCTCTTTTAAAAACTTGGACCCTCAAAGCATCCTGGCTCTACTGGACATCTCAGGCATGAAGAAGGCTTGTGCAATGGGATCCAAGGCAGCCATGGCATAGTTGGTGGAGATCCCACTCAGAGGAGGATAAATTGGCACTGAAAGATCATTACGGTGAGTATCAATAGGCAATCACCCTGAAAAAGTCAACGTTCCTGTCACGGGTGATTGCTGCTGGAAGGAACCATCCTGCTCCGCTCTTCAACACTGTGGACAGACTAATAAATTCAGTCTGTCTTCAGTCCTGCAGAGCTTTTTCTCTTGAGAAGTGTGAGGAGTTTAACTGGTTCATCTTAGACAAGGTGTCCACCAGCAAGGCGGGGATATCTGCAAACAGCCTGTCATTGGCTGACAGTGTCCGAATTTCACTAGATGGAGGCACTTTGTTTTCATGGGCTGAGTTTGAACCAGTTTTGGTGAATGATGGTTCCTGGGTGATTTCTGGATTGTATCTTACCTTCTGTATGTTGAACCCTGGGTTGACCAGACTTCTTTTAGAATGCTGGGATTCACTCTGTCCAACTGTGGTGGAGACTGTCAGGTCTTCCCTTTTGGAGGTTTTTTTTTTTCTATCTTCCCTTAAAAAGGCCATGGTGAGGCCCCTCTTCAAGAAGGCTTCCTTGGACCCTGATGATCTCTCTAACTACAGGCCTGTCTTGGACCTTCCTTTTCTATGGAAGTTGATCAAGAAGGTGGTGGCAGTGCAACTGAAACAACATCATGAGAAATATGACATCTGCAAGCCTTTCCAGTCTGGTTTCCAGCCTCCCCATAGTATGGAAACTGCACTAGTCAGGGTGTACCATGGTAACTTTCTAACAAGGGATAGCAAACAGCATTCTATTTTTGCCCTGATTGATCTCTCTTTGGCTTTTGACACGGTGGATCATTGGGTGCTATTGGATCATCTGAGCCACTGTGTGGCACTCTCGAGAATGGTGTTGCAGGGTTTGAGTTCTACATGTCCATCAGGGTACAGCAGGTGGCACTTGGTTCTTTTACCTCAAGCAGTGCTGCACTCTGTTGTGGTATGACTCAAGGAAAATTCTGGCCCACATGTTGTTCACTGTGAATATGTTGCCACTGGGGGAGATCATTAGATTCTATGACCTGGCGTTTAATTTCTATGCTGATGACACCCAGTTGTATGTGTCTTGTGAACCTGATGATAGTGCAGCTGTTTTGGAACTGATCAAGTACCTTACAGAAATCCATGATATGGCAGACAGCTAGCTTAGGCTTAACCCCTTGAAGATGGAGGTGTTACTTATTTAGTGGCAACAAGTAGTAGCGCTGGTGGGTCAGAGCTGTAGCTGATTGTTTCTAGAGGGCATGAGCTTGGTACCACCCACCCTGACCCTCAGCCTGCTCCACCCATACCAAGTGCATCATTTCCTTTATATCAGGGGTCCTGACATCACTTCCCTAAAAGGGCAAAGAACATACACTTGTCATATCCTTAACAGCCCAGCACACCGCATGGAGGTAAATGCATGCACACGCTCACACACACTAACAAAAAAGAAAATTTAAACAGGAAGGGAGAGAGACATGTGGGGAGTGTTGCAATGCACTGGCTGTGGGGCGGCAGTCTTCCAGGAGATATTCTGCAGGCTGCGATGCCACCCTATTTACAGGCACCTCTCTGGTCTGAGGGAGGAGGTTGCCCATCTCCAGGCTGACCTGGAGAGGATTGAGGAAACCATCCCCATCCAGGGACCACTAGGGCTACTGCCTCAGAGGTTGCCAAAAAAGAGGAGCAGTTGGACCACAGTGGACTCAGGGAGGGTGAGGGTGGTGGAACAGAGGCACATCCCTCAGTTTTACCTCTCCACAATTCATACGCCGTTCTGGTGGAGTGTGGTTGCTCTGTGGAGGCACTCACAGTGGAAACCAAGAAGGATGCTGGGAACCACCACAAAGGAGACCCATAGGAGGGGGGCATGGGACCTCACAGGGGAAGGAAACAACTCCTGGTGGGGGACTTAATCATTAGGGGGTAGAACTAAGGAAGGAGCTAGCCCACCTGTGCAGTGGTTGGAATTCACCTTGCAATGCCGGTGACCCGGGTTCGGGAATGGATCTGGGTTGTCAGAGGGCCAGCCGGGGGGAGAAGGATTGAGCATCCCTAGGACTGCTCTCCTACTCCGGGAGGAGGGGGGCCTGTAATTGCACAGGAGCAACACCTGGCAGAGGCTGGGTTACAGCCCTGTAGCGATGCACAATCGATGCTCTCTGGGGCAGGACAGACACTGGACGTCATTGCATGTCTCCACCCCAGCTTACAGGGGATAAAAACAAGGTGGCCCTCTGTCTTTATGAAGCCCTCCCCGGGACTTCAATTAGCCTCCGCCACCAGAAGCTTTCCCAACCAGATACTGGTTCCACAGTACTGGGATAGCGGGATCCAGTGCTGCGGCCCTGCCTTCTGGGGGGGCAAGCTGGGGGTGACCAGGAAAAGCAATGGCAATTGACGATAGGTGGGAGTCCTGGGGGCCATGACCAGGGGTGATTCCAAGAGGACGGCACACCAGGAAAAAAAAAAAATAACTGGGGAAGGGAGGGGAGAGGGAGGTAAGGTTCCTGCCCAGCACCATAGCTTGGAGGAACAGGAAGGGAATCCTCAGGATTGTGGGAGCACCTGCATCGGAGAGGGAGCTGGACATCATTGTCCAC